>CM055910.1:23871853-25196853 GCA_029582155.1 Panopea generosa
AAGTAATAATCGTGAACGTCAATAAGCTCTTAAAATTGTAACTAACGCTATATACTTCTATAACCAAATCAATCGTAAAAAACGTAATTTTGATTCTTGTCTAGACATTTAATATCATTCTCTGACGTTGTACAAATAAAGAACACAGCGTTCATATTTTACCTTATGAAACAGCAACCAGTGAATAAGAAACAATAAGTACGTTTCTCTTTACGACTTAATTTGCATAATATTCTGGTTGCTGGCTCCTTCTTGTTTTCTACTATGTTCACTCCACTGCGATCGCCAAATAAAAACAATGAAGTGTAATGTGGTTATGAAAATTCACCGAAAGGTCGCAGGGTACGTCTAGAAACCTCATTTATCACAAACCTATTCGTAAAACACCGTTATGCTGAGAATAACTAGTGCTTATATTTATGGATGTGTGTTTTACTTTGTTCGTTTTATACAATTGCACGTTGCATCCTTGAATAAGAAAAACATAGGATGGTTCTCTAATCGTGGCCCTCATCATTATGGCCAACAACATTCATTGCAAATGTTAATTATAATGTTATCTTGCATAATGTATAGGCCTTTAATTATGCATCTTAACTGAGTTATTTTGATCCGTTTAAAACTTATTGATAACATATATTGTACTACCCTTAAACCAAGTTTATGTTGTTCTCATATCTGTATTTTTTGCAGCGAGGAAATACATTATGTACTACTAGGTATTAGTTTCCTTTCATGATTTATTCTAAATGTCGTTTTTATATCACTTATATGATTGAGGTAGAAATGAGAACATTACAAATATATTACTCATATTAACAATCTTGAGTATTTCCTTTTTCATAATCTGTTATTTTGAAGTTATACTACTCTCATTTATGTTTCTTTCCATCATAGCACTGTTAATATTTATAATAGTTATAAGTTTTCTGATTGCCATAGATAAAAATACAACATTCAGATAACAATTCGGAAATCGTAAAAAAAAGTTCCATTTGATATGAAATGGTTAATGTTAGCATCAATGTAACATATGTGTATTAATCACATAATTTACGGTGTAATAAGTGTAATAAACTCATGGGATATTTTTAATATTAACCTAGTGTAATAACACTTCCGATTCATCGCCTGGTATTTTCCATATAAGTCAGCTCTCATACGTAAATTGCTTAAGTTCTTTTGGACTTGTCCGAATATATAAATTACATTTATCTGTCATGGTTAAATCACGTTAGTTTGAGACGTTACGTCATAAATGACTGACGGAAACAAATATTCCTGATTTTTTTCAATTCCTTGCAGAGAAGATATGTTAAATAAATTAAAAATGTAAACTTTTGAAAGTTTTGTGATAAAACGAATCTGACATTTCGTACTCATTTACTACTGAATTTATCTAACTTGTTGAGGATAATGATATATAATGCTCGACAGAGCCTCGCCAAATATATGTTCGTCAACTCGTTTGATAAAGTCAATAATAAATAACCACTCATGTAATATCGTCTATATACTAGTTGATAATATCATGTATTATGTATTGCTGTGTCGATTGTGTACTAACGTTTATACTAAGTTTCGAGATTGAAGGACTTATATTTTCCAGATTTTGATTTGTTCTTTGAAAACTAGTTCTCATATTTAATATATAGGGTGTTTTGTTATGAAAGCCGCATCCTTCAACAATAGCTCTCCTTTAGGACGTATATTTTCTCAATAAAAGTACAACACTGAATTATATTTGACACAAAGGTGTTGTGAATAATTCCTTTAAATAGTTCAACTCTGGTTGGATTCCTTATTTTTACGAATACCACTGGATCTAACTTCACTATCAAATTTTCGAAATTGTTATATAGCATTAGATACATTTCTGTAAAGTGATGCCTTTTTTCAAATAAAAATATTTACAACAAAGACCATTAGAAAATTATTTGAAGTAATGAGTCGTTTTACGATAACAAAATGGAATTGGGGAATCAAGCTCCCAGAAAGAAGTATTGTATTTTGGATTCGTGTTGCGACTGTATGAAGAAACTATACGTTATGGCATTCCTATATCTATGTTTGTACAATACTGCTGTTCAATGAAGCATCGGAAAATAGAATGGATTATTTGGTTGTTCTAAAGCCCATGATCTCTTCGTCTGTATGTATGTATTTCACTTGTAGTAAATATTCTTTCTGATGGCTGTGTCTATAATGTGTTTTAAGAATTTTATGTCTCAGGTTGAAAATATTATTATGACTATCTTATATACCAAAAATGTACTGTGAACGCATTCCACCGAATTATAAATATTTATATTAACTTTAAGATGAACTCTGTGAATTTCGATGCGCCGTCAAGACACAAGCTTGGACAAATATAATAATCAAATGTAAACTTAATTTTTCTGTGAAATATTGGTTCTGATCAATAGCGAGGAAATTCGCGTCGACAGACACATTTTTGGTTTACCAATATACATATACAGTGTCATGATTTATCATTGTAAGGATTGTTGGTTATTATATAATAATTTATCGATGTATGTTTGTTTGTAAATACATATCTGAAACTACAGATATATTTTTCACATGTTTATATTATGGGAATAATATTTGATTCATTAAGAATTTTTGCAAACTGATGTCATTAAATGAACATTGCAGTTTAATTAGCAAATATGAACACACATTTAGATGCTAAGAACATGGACAATTTCCAAAATACGAATTGATTGTTACGTTTGCATTAGTCTATCCGATTATTGTAACATAAGTATTTGTTTCCATTTAAGAAAGAACAGTGCTGATCATACATTTTATGCACCAAAGGACATTTTACGAAATCCAATTAAACAAGCAACAAAATGCAATACTAATGCAATGGCGGTTATACATTTATCCCCATATTGTATTGGGATATGGCCAGGGTTTTTTTTAAAACAGAAAATACAATTTTTATAAATACCAAATAAATTACTCGAATACTTAAGGTTGCATATCACATCATTGGATGAAAATTCAGCTCCGCTAGATATAATTGATATCAGTAAAGTCTCTTTTTCATAGTTTTGATATTGTATTATGTTTTTGCTGTCCTGGATATTTGAGGAAATACACGTGCCAATCTTTATTAATTAACATGCGCTTTTGTCCTCTTAGCCTAAACTTAGTTTTAGTCAGCAACAGCTGAACAACTCAAAAACCAGTATACTTGATTCCTTTTTAAATATGTACACAGCACTGCATAATACAATATCTTGCATGAAAGTATACATTTGTATTTCAGAATAGCACGTCTGATTTTACATCAGTTATGTCCCTTTATTAACTGTTTACTGTTTACTCTGCTCAACAACTGGAAAACACTTTGATTATTTCAAAATATGCATATAAAACTGATTATCGTAAGGTATTGCATGTGATTTTTAGGTTTTGACGTCCTATTCTACATTTGTCCTATTTGTAGCATACTAATGTATTTTATCTATTTATATCTTCTCTATATCTTGAAAACAATTTATGTTGTTGCTTTCAACTTGCATACAGTATTGCTTATCAATGAATCTTGAAAAATAATGAAATTTAGCTCTATACATTGTAATTAGCTTTGTCCATATATATTGTAAAGTACATTTTATTCATTACAAATATTTCAAGATTATTTTTGAATTTGTACAACCGGTTACTTTAAATCGACATTAATGACATTGTTTTTAATCTAGAGAATAGAATGTTAATAGAGATCAGTCCAATATATTTTTTTGGAAAATTGTGATTTAGTCAACATCAACCCAATACGTGCAATAGAAGTTAATACAAGGTTGCTCTTTTTTATCTCTAGACCTTGTATTGAATTGAACTTTTTTTTTCCTTGTTCACAAAGGTAAATCAGATCAAGGACAATGTTAGTTATATTACGCAAACAAAAAGCGGTTTCCGCTAAACAACTTTAGGTTAATTTGATTATTTTGATGACAAAAAATATGTACTGATTCCTTTGTTGGTTCTTAGAGTGAAACTGAAAATAAGGATGAGTTTTCAGATACATATTGGCTAGGTCAATGTTACTCAAAGGCAAACAGTATCCGCTAAATAACGTTTGTTTCCTCCAAAATATGTTATTCTGCCTTAGTTTTGGACTTACGTTGACTGCCTTTTACTCATTGTATAATTTCAAAATATTTATACCCCTATTTTTACAAAATGATATTCATATTTAGTGTTGGTTTAACACAAACTATTGTTTTCTAAAATTATGATAATACCTTGTATCACACTTTATGATGAATCTAGTGATACTATTTAAATGCTATACGTCCTTCGCCGTAGGAAAGCGATTTGTAAAACTTGAATTATAATGCAATTTGTTTGGTTGACATTTTTATCTTTGTGTATAGATGATTTTCACCTTGAATGAATTAGAACAAAAATAAAGATATTTGTGCACTCAAATATGACATAATAACACTTTTATATGAGTATCATATAAAAATAGCTCTTGTGTAAATGCTATACATGCTGTAAATTGAAATTGTTAACGTAGTGATTGTAATTGGAGAATGCCATTAAGCAATGCAATTAACAGTTGTTTTCAAATAGTGAAAGCGTTGCGCTCCTTTTATAAGTATTTTAGAATAGTCGAGCACGCTGTTCTTCCGACAGATCAGCTCTTGATTATAGTTTTTCTATAATACTGTACTTAATATGTGCTGAAGGAAGTCACTGATCACTAAACATGTAACAGACACACGGATGAACGAAATGACAAAACCAAACAAACCCATGTTTCACTTTAAATATACAAGTAAGCCTGTAATAATAACAATAGTTTTCGATACATCACCATACTGTCAGATTCACGGGCAGTTTGTTTTATTTTATATGTTGTATCAACTGTTGCATTATTATATTATCATATATTTATTTTGATTTATTTCGGTGAAGTAGCATTTAAGAGAAATATAATAAAAGATAGAAAGGCGACATCAATGTCTTATAAACAGAAAAGGTGTTTATTTCAATAGGAACTATGCCATAAATTGTATTTGTATAGAATATTTTCAATATCTTACAGATAAAGTGTGATATTACAAGTGTTACTTGAAATTAAAATTACATTAATAACCTACTATATCACAACGATAACGTTTACAGACAAAATATGTAACGATTTTTATGGATTCTTCGGCAGCTTGGCGACAAAACATAACATATCCTTGCTTCGTTATCTATAGCAGTTTGACGAAATCTTACATTCCCAAAACCTTTGTTTCAGTTTCTAGATATTTTGATATATGCATGAAGAATATTATTTTTATTTACTTGTGCATGCATTGTAAGTGTGTTGTCGCTGTCGTTTTGTTCTCAAAATGTTATTATTTTAATAAAATAGTACAATTGTTAAGTATGAAAATCAATAAAAATCAACTCATTTTCGTTAGATATTATTCAAATACAAGGTATCGAAGGTTATAAATGTCATAAATTGTACACTTTTTAATAATATCTAATATCTAATAACACCTAAATAGTACACATGCCATATCAATGGCAATAACATTTCTTAACATCGATTGATTTGATATGACAAAGGTTATCAGTTTTTTACATGCATTTGTAATAAAACACAATTCTCTTTTATAGCATGTTATGCGTTGTTAATATCGTTGTACTTTCTTTCCTCCCGTTTTGAAATACCATGTAAGATACAAACCAACTTACACGCTTCGAATATATGGTAAATTTAAAATTCCTTCATAATTCTGTGCATCCAAGCACCAGCAGCTGTCATTGCTGATTTTATTGGCAAAGGCAAATACATTTTACTAGTAAATCAACACACGTGCCATTTCTGACTAAATTAATGACAAGAACAAATGTGCTTAACAAGTTACATTTAAGCACTAATATTAACACACTAATATAAAACTATAAAATGGCATGAATGATGTGTAAGCACTCTCTACATTTATCGCACGTAATAACAATACAATGCACACATTAGATAAGACACCGTTACATTTTTATCTCCACTGGACAAAGGAAAGACGGGCTATGTCAAGGTAAAATAAATTGTCGTCCGTCCCTGTCCGCCGTTTTGTCTTTTCGTTACCCGTTTTTTTAATTGTTTCTTTAAACAATGTATTAAATGTACCGTCATGTCTCATCTAATCCTGACTAAATTTGGTCAAAATGTTTAAGTCAATGGTCACTGGGAACTTTTTGGAAGGGATTTATCAGAGATCGTTTATAAGAAACTACATGTAGTCAAGGATCACTTGAAACTTCTGATCTGAACCTGTATCATCTATTGTATTGTTAGCGGTAATTATTCATTGTGTCATCAATGTATCTATTCTGACTGCTATCTCTATGCTAATCGTGATATTATACAACTGTCGTTTGTCTCGGAATAGTTATCGTTTTCATGTCTCAAAACGCATCAACGCGCATTAAAGACTTGTATAGAGAAGATCATTTACAGACATGCAGATTTTACATTGGTTAATTCTAAGATATCTTTGTTGTCATGTGTATATGGCAAGTAATCGTTTCTTTCACAATTTGTGATCATTCTGACAAATATTATTTTAAACAAAATGTAATGCGTTTGATGTTTTTTATATCAATGTTTTCGGTTATAAGCTCGTAACTAACTTATGCAGCATTAAGCTTTATCGCTTGGTATGTATATATTACTTTACAACCCATATAACTAGATGAAATTCATATGATTGAAATTAATTTAAAGCGTAATTGATTAAGCAGTATTGAATGTGTAAATCTTAAGAAATGTACATGAAGCCTATTTATGATATCATTGTTTCTTTGTTAACCCATACTGAAGACATTTTTTTCTAAAATTTACAGACTGTTGCCGGGGACGGTGTAACGTTGTAAACTGACCCCTATAGACTTATGACCAGGGGTCATTTTTTTATATAAAATAATGACCCCCCCACCCGTTCATAATATTATGACTCCCCAACACGTAAAATAATGACCCCTCACATAGAATTGTGACCCCCTATAGCATAACGACCCCCTAACCCAAAACTTAACCCATCTAAGGTACACTTACAACATAATTATCCCCCGCCGATAGGCATCGGAGGAGAATATGGTACCCGTCCGTACGTGCGTGCGTCCGTGCAACATTTTTTGTGACCTTCTCATTCATTATTGGACGGAATTGATTCAAACTTCCAGGGATTACTACTACCGATGCCAAGTTTTGCTGGAAGAAAAACAAAAAATGGATTTGCTCCACCTGTTCGAGAGTTATGGCCTTTTGTTACTTTTTATACATATGTAAAGTGGAATCGATTCAAACTTTCAGGGATTACTACTACTAATTCTTAATTGTGAAGGAAGAAACACATCTTGGATTTTCTCAACCCGTTCTGGAGTTATGGCCCTTTTATGGCATCGGGGGGATATGTGTTATCATTTGACTGCAGCCCTTATTTTTTTTTATTTCTAAGAAGTGCTCCTGGCTTCCCTGGTTTCTTTAAAAAACACATTACAACTTTATATATAAGTCGTGACGGGTATCGTAACAGATACTTAGTTAACATATTGTACAATGGCTTGACAGTTATAAAGCGGTATGATTATTGCTCAAGACGTGTTACTTAAAAGCTCTTCAAAAGTGACAAAAATCACCCTAACCTCCAGGGGAATGACTATATTTCAATATTATACTGAAATTCGAACAACATCTAATTGTCATGGCGTCACAGGTCATAAAACATGGGACTTCCGCACAACCGATTTGCATATTTTATACTTTATATTGATATAATTGTTGACATTTTCTACTTAGAAACGCCCGAAAACAGACAAAAATACCCAACATCCAAAGAATGATGTCTCTTCAACAATATACTGAAATTTGAATAATTTCTAACGACGAGGAGCGTCACAGGTAATAAAACCACCGGGCTACCCCACAGCCGTTTTCGCCTATTTTGGAGGTATATATGAGTGACATATAGGTGACATAATGAAGGTTAAGGGTATCTGACATCACTTTCAACGGTGGCATAAATCATTGTGCTTTTCAACGTATAAATTGCCTTTTTACAATCTTGCACCTCAAGAAAATGAGCTATTTTACCGTCAATAGCATTTTTTCGTAATGAGCCCGCGTACCCATGCTACTACGAAATGAGTGCAATATGTAGAAGGAATATGAAAATGATGTTTTCTCTAAAATTTCGGACAAAATCACCATTACTATAAGAATGCTTACACTACATTGTACAGAAGGTAAATTAATAATTATATACATGAATGCGTAACATAATTATACGTTATACCTTGCATATAATGCAATGTCACAAAGTTACGAGGCTGTTAAAAGGTACTATCTCTCCGAATCTTGGAAACATCTTTAAACTTAAGCCTGTTGAAATACTTGAAGCATGAAACTTTTAAAAGTAACAAATTTGAAAAAGCTTTAAAGCTTTAAACATGTTCTTAACAAAAAGTCATGCACCTTTAAAGCAGGAGTTTCTTGATTAATGTTCTTAGTATGTTCTACCGTATACTTTGAAAGTTGCAGGGTTCCAACTTGCAAAGGATTCCTTTATGTATCCCCTTTCCATTAGGTCATCTGTTTCTATTGGCAAAGTTTTGATACGGTGAAACAATATCCCTTTGGTGAGACCTATCCGCTTTAATAAGCAAGCGCGCTACCATTTGCGCTCACAAAAGTGGTAAGTTCTTAAAAGAAGATGCGTAATTCGACCTCAACTGGGATAGCTGGTTTTAAGATGTGTTGTTATGCCACCGCAATTCGAAGAAGATAGTGAATTAAGGTGGCTTGCCAGTCTTCTTTGACGTTGGTCGACGTAATAATGGTCCGAAAAGTAAATATATCGTATTGCCCTTATATTTGGTAATCATATACAAGGACACCTCTTCTTCATTTTTGTACATTCAGATCTTTTATATTCCTTTTTTTAATAAAAGGGCTGTTTCGTTCAATTAATTAATGAAAAATTGAAGTATCTGGAGTAAAAATGGCTTATTTCTTTCGCTAGATTAATTTCAAAAACAACATTCGGATGCTCTTGACAAGGAAAACAGAAGAGTATGAACAAAGGTTATCTGACGTCACTCAGTAGAAAAATGTTGCCTTTTAAGTTGAAAACAAAATCAGTAGAATGAAACTTTATCACAAATATTTTAACTGATATGCAATAATGTTTGTAACGACAGAAAAAAAATCGAATATACACAACTTGCTCGGGAGGGGAAAAAAAAGAATGAGTGACCAGTAAAAATGTGATTGTCGTCAGATCGCTGATAGCACATGATGTGAATCTTTTCTAGTCTGGTCCTCTTCGGGTTTCAGTGTTTATCAAATGCCATATCTGGAGAAGCAAGGAGACAAATCTTCTCCGTAAAATAGACTTTATTAGGCCCAAAATCGATGACAAACCAGCATACAGAATATATTTCCAAATGTTTATTTTTTCGTTAACGCTTTATTTCTAAAGGATGATCTCAATATCTATCAAGAAAACATGACCAGAATCATTTCAGATGACTAATAAAAATGATAATACACTGTATGTAAACAAACCAAATTATCCTCCAGCCTAAATATTGGTTTTATCTATTTTTACAGTAACTTTAAAACGACTTAGGTATACCTTCTATTATTGTAATACTTCTCTTTAAGTACAATAATGATAATTCAAATGAAAACCCTTTTAAATTTCATTTTTCAATAGATGTACGTTTAATTTCTTAGCAGGGCTTCTAAGTTATACTGCTTTGTGTCAGCTGTAGCAGCTGTAGCAGCAAGCAGCAGCAGCAGCAGCAGCAGCAGCAGCAGCAGCAGCAGCAGCAGCAGCAGAAACAACAACAACAACAACAACAACAAATATAAGCAATAGAAACACGGCAGTGACTTGAATTGATATAGAGTTATATGTTAGAAATAGGTTAGGTGAGGGTTAATATTTTATAGATAAAATCTAGGGGGGAGGGTGATGGTCGTTATTTTTATAAGGGGTGTCAGTATTTTATAGAAAAGGGGTCATTATTCTATATAAAATAATGACCGGGGGTCATTATTCTATGGGGGTCAGTTTACAACGTTACACCGGCATGTAGTCTATGACCTGTGGATTGACAGTAAACCGCGTTACCGAATGGTATTCGGGGTCTGGCTCGTATATCATGTAGAATGAAGCAAATTATTGCATGATTGTCAAATATACGTCAAAAAGAATTCGCCATGATGTTTTTGTTTGAAAAATTCGTTCAGTGCATTGTTTTGTTGTTTAAGTGTGTCTGAGTTTTATGAGAATTATTTCATTTTTGTAATTTCCTTGTAATTTCAAAGGTTTCTTGTTTGTTACAATTTGTTTGGTAATGCATTTGTTTTGACATACACAACCTAATGATATGTAAATATTTAAATGTTTAATATTGTTCGTAAACATGCTTTGTTATTTAGTTGTATGACTTAGAAATCATGCAAATCGATTATCATAAATATTTGCAAAACTAGGAATATATAGGCGAAACAGTGATGTAAAGAGATTTGTAATTATTAATTTATCTTGCATTGCTTATTGTTCAAAGATTACACAAAAGGAATAATGACGCACCTTTAAATATTTGAAATATATCATTAAATAAAATAGTCAATGTTTCCTTTCATCTGTCCCATGATTGTACAGTCAACACACAAAACGATTTCACCATACATGTATGTGGTACATTTACAACAATATCTGTTTTTATAGCACTGAAAATAAACAAGGAGTGGTAGGAACATAATCCATTTTAACAAATACGTTCATGAAGGATTACACCCAAGTCCAACTACCAGTGTCGTAAAAGGTTTTCGATCAACACAAAAGGTGTTCCATTATTCCAAATTACATAAAAATCAAACGCAAAATTATTTAGATGTGTAGGTATACAAGTTCCATTCGAGGTTCGCTACAGTGTCAGTTACACAACTAGCCGATGCTAGGTTATGACCGATGTCAGGTTTGTATGTATGTGTTGTACTTTTATGCTTGGTTTAATTATCTTGTTATTGTATTTGTTCATTTGCATGCTACATCTTGGTTTTGGGTAACTGTTGTTATGTAAATAGATGGAGATTTATTCGGCATACACTACTTTGCATGCTACATCTTGGTTTTGGGTAACTGTTGTTATGTAAATAGATGGAGATTTATTCGGCATACACTACTTTGAATGCTACATCTTGGTTTTGGGTAACTGTTGTTATGTATATATATGGAGATTTATTCCGCATACACTTTGCATGCTACATCTTGGTTTTGGGTAACTGTTGTTATGTATATAGATGGAGATTTATTCGGCATACACTACTTTGCATGCTATATCTTGGTTTTGGGTAACCGTTGTTATGTATATATATGGAGATTTATTAGGCATACACTACTTTGCATGCTACATCTTGGTTTTGGGTAACTGTTGTTATGTATATAGATGGAGATTTATTCCGCATACACTTCGCATGCTACATCTTGATTTTGGGTTATTGTTGTTATGTAAATAGATGGAGATTTATTCGGCATACACTACTTTGAATGCTACATCTTGGTTTTAGGTAACTGTTGTTATGTATATATATGGAGATTTATTCCGCATACACTTTGCATGCTACATCTTGGTTTTGGGTAACTGTTGTTATGTATATAGATGGAGATTTATTCGGCATACACTACTTTGCATGCTATATCTTGGTTTTGGGTACCGTTGTTATGTATATATATGGAGATTTATTCGGCATACACTACTTTGCATGCTACATCTTGGTTTTGGGTAACTGTTGTTATGTATATAGATGGAGATTTATTCCGCATACACTTTGCATGCTTCATCTTGATTTTGGGTTATTGTTGTTATGTATATATATGGAGATTTATTTCGGCATACACTACTTTGCACGCTACATCTTAGATTTGGGTTACTGTTGTTATGTATATAGATGGAGATTTATTCGGCATACACTACTTTGCATGCTACATCTTGGTTTTGGGTAACTGTTGTTATGTATATAGATGGAGATTTATTCCGCATACACTTTCATGCTACATCTTGATTTTGGGTTATTGTTGTTATGTATATATATGGAGATTTATTCGGCATACACTACTTTGCACGCTACATCTTAGATTTGGGTTACTGTTGTTATGTATATAGATGGATTTTTATTCGGCATACACTACTTTGCATGCTACATCTTAGATTTGGGTAACTGTTGTTATGTATATAGATGGAGATTTATTCGGCATACACTACTTTGCACGCTACATCTTAGATTTGGGTAACTGTTGTTATGTATATAGATGGAGATTTATTCCGCATACACTACTTTGCACGCTACATCTTAGATTTGGGTAACTGTTGTTATGTATATATATGGAGATTTATTCCGCATACACTACTTTGCATGCTACATCTTAGATTTGGGTAACTGTTGTTATGTATATAGATGGAGATTTATTCGGCATACACTGCTTTTGCATGCTACATCTTGGTTTTGGGTAACTGTTGTTATGTATATAGATGGAGATTTATTCCGCATACACTTTGCATGCTACATCTTGATTTTGTGTTATTGTTGTTATGTATATATATGGAGATTTATTCGGCATACCTACTTTGCACGCTACATCTTAGATTTGGGTAACTGTTGTTATGTATATAGATGGAGATTTATTCGGCATACACTACTTTGCACGCTACATCTTAGATTTGGGTAACTGTTGTTATGTATATATATGGAGATTTATTCCGCATACACTACTTTGCATGCTACATCTTAGATTTGGGTAACTGTTGTTATGTATATAGATGGAGATTTATTCGGCATACACTACTTTGCACGCTACATCTTAGATTTTGGGTTATTGTTGTTATGTATATAGATGGAGATTTATTCGGCATACACTACTTTGCACGCTACATCTTAGATTTGGGTTACTGTTGTTATGTATATAGATGGAGATTTATTCGGCATACACTACTTTGCACGCTACATCTTAGATTTGGGTAACTGTTGTTATGTATATATATGGAGATTTATTCGGCATACACTACTTTGCACGCTACATCTTAGATTTGGGTAACTGTTGTTATGTATATAGATGGAGATTTATTCGGCATACACTACTTTGCACGCTACATCTTAGATTTGGGTAACTGTTGTTATGTATATAGATGGAGATTTATTCCGCATACACTACTGATTAGGCTTACAGACGTGAAACCAATTTCTATATTAAGTTATGTTTCATACTGTCTGACATAAGTTTATGAGTCTGAAATAGTCGATTTCCAATGAACAAACGCCTCCAAGTCTTATACATTTCATGCGGCCTACCTTAGCAATTTAAAAAATATATGTGCCTTACCTGCCTATGTTTACAAAGAAATATATATCGCCTACGTCCTGCGATAACATAGCCAGTCTCACAATCAGCTCCCGCAGACATTATCTGATTTGTTCCATTTATTTTTCGCTTTGTACTGTGCATTGGTACATTTATAAAATGATTAAATAAGGAGTGCTTGTCGTTGCATTATGTCTATTTCTAACGCATATTATGTCTCTCCGGGTTATTGTTAATATTGTCTGACTTTGAATTGGTTTTGGGAAGGTTATTTTATGTTAAAAATAAATAATTCAGGTTTGAAGTTTTTACATTTTTCTAAATATATACGTATTGTTTGTTTCAACTTCCACAGAAAGACGACTGTATTTGTCACATCTACTCTTTCCTGGATATAGAGGACATCTTTCTTCATCGCGGTTTGTTTTCTATTCATAACATACAACTTAATCATAATGCTTAAAAGACACAAAAACATTTTATCTTTAAATATACACATATAGTTACTAATACCAATATTCATGTATATTAATTTAAACACACATATATGCATAATTTAAAGTTACAGGTCTACTTATATAATTGAATGTTTCTGGTTATGGGTACATCATCAATATATATACGAATATATGAAATAAAACAAATGTTGTCTTATGCAAACATATAGACGTATTGTTCTGACATATATTTTTGTCATGTAAGTTTTGTGTTTTCTTGATTTTGTAATAGTTAACGTCACTATCTATTGACACGACACTTTGTCTTATAACTCGTTGTAGTTATGGTAATTTATTTAAATATTACATGATATATGCTCATTAGATGGCAACAATATTATACTCCTCTTTATTTAACATAGCATAATGCTACTTGTATGAATAACACCAAATGCATATCTCGTTTTCATGCTATCCAATTGAAGAGGCAATTAAAGCATTACAATTGAGTTATATTCTTTCTATTCGGCAATGTTAAATGAAACGTTAATAAGTCTGCCGACAAAAATGCTCTCGCTATATCTGTATTCTTAGTCCAACAACGCCAACAAATACATACTAACAATTGCTGACATTACTAACAATAACTATTTGATACGAACGCCGCCCCCCCCCCCCCCCCCCCGCCCCCACCACCACGAAAAAGAGCTGCAGGTAATAAACTTTGCCATACGTTTATGGATCAAGACGTGGTGATTGTAAGAGTAACTTATTTTTTTTTTCAGAGCTATATGAAAAAATAATTTGATAAGATTTAAGTTGACCGTAAAACAAGTTGGCAAGGAACAATAACTGCTATACAAACCGACATTAATTTTGTATTTCAGAAGAAGAAATACATTCAAAGGACACAACCATCAAAGCAGGATGACTATAATAATACTAATGCTAATAATACGTACAACAAAAGTTTAAATATAATGAAATGTAGACAAATCCTATCATCCAATAATATATAACGTAGCTATCATTTCAAACAATACTTATATAGCCGGTTTGGCTTAATATGTAACGCGCCTGACTATCGAAAAATGGGTCATGATTTCGATTTCCCGCCAAGCGATTATCTCCATGATGGTTGTATACCACATTGCGTCATATTATCATTCGTCTTTCACCACTTATTCAAGTTAGAAATATGTCAGTTACTTGCGCAGATAGGTTTGCTTGAGTACTGGTTAACATTCAAGAGTCCCAATAAAGAGTAATTAGATCAACTGACTGTTTGCTAGCCCACGACAGCATCAACATGACGATAAATATTAAAAGAGTTAAACTCAAACAGTTACATACAAGCACATTATTATCATGTTATAACGTCATTTTACTCGCTCATGTCTAGACATTAAATTTATTTAATAAGACTGACAAGGTACATTAAAAGCAATCATCGTTTTCTGAGGTTGTGTGAATAAAGAACACAACGTTCACATTTGGAACTTAACGAATATCAACCATTAGGTGATCAAACGATGCATATGCTTCTTTTTATGATGTTGGGTGCATTATAGACTGTTTGATGGATACTTCATGTTTGCTACTAAGTACTATGTTCACTATCGTATACAATATACAGCAATATAACAAAATTACGTAATCTTATTTGACAGTGGGTCGAAAGGTACATTTTTATGTCTGGCAGCTTGGTTTGTCATTGATGTTCTTTAAAAACAATTCTCCTAAGAAAAATTGATGACATTGTGTATTGATGTGCGTTGTTTTGTGTTGCATTTTATATACACAATGTAACTTAAATTTGCATTTCTAACATTCCTTTCTTCAATAATATTGGTACACGTCACCAAATCATAATTAGTATTACCATGTATTGCATCTGTTATGCGGCAGATTTCAGTAAAATTTGTTTATACTATTTGGGGGGTTTTTAATCACAGAAAAAGACGACAAGTTTCATTTAAATGTGTTTATATTATTTTTGAATAACTGAAAATTATGTCGTGCGGTAAAGTTTTATTTGAGTAAACACGTTATAGATGTACAAAATTGGGGTTTCCTGCGATTAATTTAAGCCTAATCACATTATTTTTATGTAAATGCCCCTTTTTCGCAGCTAACACGCTATAAAATGATTGGTCAATAAATCACCCTTAATTAATACACAGCATTTCATTGGCTTAAAATGACAGGACACTTTTCATTATAAAAGGTACCTTATTCCAGGTTCAGTCACTTAACATCTGTGACTCGTTGTATTAAATTGTATAATAAAGTTTTATTGGATTGGAAAAGGACCTCTTTTTATCTTTTTAGGTAAGTGGTCTTTTCTCGAAGTTTATTTGTAGATATATGTTATTTTGTTTTAAAATAAATCTTATGTCCTAACATAATAAATATACAGTGTGAAAGTTTAAAATATATCTTTGGTATAAGTGAGATTCAGTTTAAAGTTATCAGAATTGTATATTCATAAATGGATTTGTTTCGAGTTTGTAGCAAGAATCTTTCGCTCAATGAATTAGAACTGTGTAAAGCAGTTGGGCATTTAATTTGTTGAAAATGTACAAATTCATATATCTTTGTGCATATACGAACATTGGTACATTTTCATGATTTCTGCCAATTTTGGATGACATTGTGTATTGTGTGATGAAGCTACAACAGTTTAAAGATGCGCCGTGATACACTGCACCAAATGGACAGAATTGTCAAAAATGAAGTTGTGCCATCTCATTTAACAGTCGAAATACTAAAAAAGGAACATTGTCGACCTCCAAAAGAGGACTATCTATGGCAACAAAGCACTTTTAGAACCATTGTAATGTAGTCAATGTTCCAGAAGTAAATTTCTCTATATGTAGAACAGTACAAGAATAAATTGTTTTGTGATTGGTTACAGAAGCTTGACTTTATTATATTTATTTGATTGCTTTCATATTCTTAATTATATAATCAGATTCCATACAAAAAAAAATATTATATAATAATCATAAATAACAGTTCTATAAAATGCGGACGGTAGTACAGTGTTGTCTGCTCTCACAAGAGGAAGTGGTTTCGAGCCCAGCTTGACGCGACGCCTTTAAAACAACACTCAGTCTATCCATGAAAGTGGATTCTAGAGAGGAATGTATACGCTTTGAGCTATGTTCACAATCGAGCTAAATAAATAAGTAGCAAAAAACTATGTGTTGTCGTGTAATTAAGTTTGTATGGCTTTTCAGGGATGCATGGTGGGTTTTGTGTTTTTATTGTAACAGTATGATAGCTCCGCATACGTTTTGCCATGCAAGTTACATATAAGCCAATCTGATAAAACTCCTGGTCAGTCGTTTACAGATGCTGTTATGATATACATCTCAGAGTAATACATTAGTAAGAGCACATACTTGTCGTCCTTATTTATAACCCAAAGCACCTTAATGACAATATGAGATTACAATATGCAATGCATTACTATAAATTATACGCTTGAATATTTTATCTATCATATGTTAATACATTTGCCAAGGAAAGAAAACATTGAAAAATGAGTAATATTGAATTAAAATATATCTTTAATATGCAACTGTTATTGCCTTTCTAGATATGAATAAACTCTTTCGAAGGGAATAACTATAGAACGGTGTCGTAAAAACTAACGTTAGTGAGTTAAAGTAGTTCTGTTATCCTATATTAAAATAAAGATATACATCTCTGAAGGACTCACACCACTATTATCTCAGATGAAGGAGGTAGAAGTAAAATTTGTGTTCTCTTTTTATTCTTTATTCAAGGATTTGGACTGAAGTGATTTATTTTTTCCTAGTATGAGTTACATGGTCAGTAACCTACCACTGAAAATTTGATGCTGATACAAGCTTTCTGAACAATTTTGTGTCATTTCAGAATTGTTGGTTCGAACCGCATCGTGGGCGAATAGTTGACATATCATTAATCTGGAAATCGATAGGTCGCACAAAAGCATTGAGTTTAAAAAAATTCTGGTCAAGGTGTACTTTATTCTCTTTATGATTGCATATCTTGAACCAGTGAAGAATTTGAGCCGAGACATATGCTGCATATTTTGTTTTTTCACTGTATTTTGGATATAATTGTTACAATGGAGCCCAAATATGGGAAATGTAAAAGCGGTGTGAGACGTGAACAAAGTACAATTATTATTGAAGACAAAAAACAATAAAATCGTGATAGAAAAGAGTGAGATTTAAATATTATGCAAGAATGCGTTGTATTCTTGATAGAATACATTTATGTTAATATAGTTCGATCAATAGTTAAATCTATTGCGACAGGGAATACTTAACTATGAGTCAGGGATACCGTAATATTATGCTATTCAGTTTCGTTTGATAATATACAGATGTTTATTCTAGTCTAGACAAAAAATATGTTCATTGAGACTGTTGAGGTACATTTAAAGCAATCATTCTCTGACGTTATGTAAATAAAAATAACAAAGTACCCATTTGGTACTGTGAAAATATCAACCATAACGTCATCAATCGATACTTACGCTCCTTTTTTATGGCATTGTGTGCGTTATAGACGTTTAAATGTGTTTAATGAGTCCTTCGTGTTTGCTACAAAGTACTATGTTCACTACCTTATTATAAAATATACTGAAATATAACAAAACCACATAATATTATTTGACACTGGGACGACAGGTACATTTTTATGTCTGGTAGTTTGATTTATCAATGACAATATGCTTCTAATTCAATTCTCCTGAGACAAACTGATGAAATTATTTATTGATGTGCATTTTCTTGAGTTACATGTTGAGTAACATGTTATATACAATCAAACCTGTGATAATTGGCCACCTTTATAAAGCAGCCACTTTTCATAGGCAACCATATTTACTATTTCCCATGTCTATGGTTTCAGAGCAAATAAACCTGTAATAAGCAACAACATTTAAGAAGGTCACATTTCCTCTTTCTCTTGACTAGCTGCGTAAGACAGGTTTGACTGTACAAAAATGTAAATGAAATGTGCATCATTAATATTGGTTGGTTTTGTGTTAGTGGTACACCTAGCATAATCACCATTAGTTCAATATGTATTGCACAGCCCAATTTTCGGGGCGCTATGGTCAGCGGTAGGGCATTGGGCTACTTATCGGCGAATATTTAGTTCGATTCTCCACCACGGCTACATGTATGTGCACTGCCATTCAGCAAGACACTTTAGCATCATACGTTAGATAATTGTTCTAGCCGGGAAGATTTCGAGATGTTATCATTGTTATATTGAAATAAATAACAGTCTTTTGTTCTTAATATTTCAGCTCAAAGCACCTACCTTACTGGAAACCACCTTTTTTATCTAAAGATGAAATTGTTACATTAAAATAATGACTTGATATAACCATAACGTATCCAAATAATTTTCAGTTAGTCTTACTTTTCTCTATTTTGATCATTTAAATTAATATGTTTTCTTTACAATTAACATAAATATTGAGTGTTTTTAGTATTTATTATCTTCTTCTCTATTATAGTAACCGTTACAGTGAGTATTAATATTTGAAGATTTCTGAGTTTTTCAGATGGTAATAAGAATTAAAAACAGTTTTTCTTCAATAGAAATGGTAGTTATATTTTATATCAGTGTAACATATTATATAGAGATATCTTGCAATAATTTATTATTGAATTTATTAATCATAATTTCAATAATATATTTTACAATGTTCTACATAGGTTTAAGATTTCAATCTTAATTTCGCACAAATGTAAGATTCGTTTTATTATATTTAAATGTTCAGATAGACTCTACAAAGAAGGAAAATAAAACGAGCACATACTAGTTTCCGTCATGGTATAAATAATGTCTCAATCTAAACATCATTTTACCCTGACATAACTAACGATATTTATATATTTGGGCATATCGGAAATCACCTAGCCATTTTACGCTTTACGGTAAACGCCAAGATGTATTTGGAAGTTATATGTTTGTAATGGGATAATCTCTTTCACGTAGAATGTATGAATGGAGTTTTACGGCGTGCCAACACGTTGTAAGTTGTTTGACACCAACAAGTAGGAAGATTCCAGGGTCACACTACATGTACAAAAAAAAAAAAAATCACCATATATATGTTGAAATAATCACATCAACAAAATTAATGAATATGCGGAATGAATTTGTCTCATGGGGAACACCTATGTGTGTTAAATGTAGTGCAAATTACAAGTATACGTGATTTATGGTAATATGTCTACTAATGTATATGATAGTTTCTGGTTTTATCATAAAGAATTTTTGACTGTATGAAATAAAATATACTGCATGTAAGCGTCTGACGGCATTGGTTTGGTACGTATATTTCATGTAAATTTATGACTTTTGGATTGCGAAAAATTGTAAAATACAGTATGCATTGGCACGACATTGTATATTACAACTAGTTGTAGTTATGGTGATTTCAAGAGAAAAACAAATATGACGGCTACAAGTAACATACTTTTCTTAATGGTACATAACATAATGTTGCTTCGAATGGTTGAATTCAAATGCACATTTCGTTTTCCATGCTAGCTAATTCATCGGTACTAGTAAAAGCGTACGCATTGACTGTGTTCGGCAACCTTAAAATGCGCCCTGGTACTGTAGACTTGTTGTAGCTTTACTTTTATGATAACGTGTTTTGACTAGTGACTGTCACAGTAAATCTCCAGAGATGACAACGTCCAAAACTGGACGACAAAGTACGACAACGTTACACTTGCTAACAATGTTGACAATAATCATTTGATAAGTCTATGGAGAGTAATATTTGCTAAAACAATGGCATTAACTCCGCCAAAAGATGAGATGATGATAAATACAATTTGACATAATGCTTACATTCAGCAATGGAATAGATGCAATCAAGACAAGTTAATTTGAGTCGATCAAAAACTAAGTCGATAGCGAGCAAAACTTACTATAAAATTTGACTGACGTGGTCGCATATCATACTTGACTTATATTTTATAACTCTGCATGTACACATAAAACCTGGATTATATACATAGACCTTTTCATAAATAGTAAATTTGAAACTTGTTATTGTACATACAATGGAAAGGTCTACAACTCCTTATGGTACACATAAAATATAAATTGAACACAAATACCCTACCAGAAGATATTAATCGGAAAACAATAGTAGATTATATGTTTAAAGGCTAACGTAAGTTATAATATGATACATTGGCCCTATCAGAAGTTATTAATCGGAAACCAATTTTTAACCGAAAGCTAAGTCGAAATTGGCCCTAACTCTTACATGTATGACATAGGACAAACGTTGTCAACAACAAGTAATGCATCGCAAACCAATTTCTCTACCAAAATTGATTCGAAAAATGTATTATATTCCTGCTTAATTTGACCTACTAGAAAAAATATCGAACTGATTAGATGTCTGAAAAACTATCGCTTACCACGACCACATGAACTAACTGATGGATTGGGGTAACACTTAATTCCCCTTCAATATTCTTGTAATACGGGGTATTACTAAAAGCAATAGACACATATGACATAAATTATTAAATGATTTTATATATATTCCGACGGATGTCATTGCAGTTATATTGTACAAGATTTTGGTCAATAAGACAATATCTCAGAATAAAAGTAAAAATACACATCTAAACAATTATATTTTAGTATCGTTTGATTATCTCCGAAGTTATCTGATTTTTTAAATTATCAACTGTTACCATTACTTTGTAACTGTTATATTTTATTCCCTGTCAAACCTTTCAGGCATAGTACCACCATTGCAAAAAGGAAGTGCTTCCGAGGGGTAGTCGCATAATGGCGGTTATAAATAATCCTCAATTCTTCTTCTTTAAAAATGCATTTTCCTTATTTTAATGATCATTTTTTTATTTGAATGGCATTATTGATGTATTTTGAACATTTTGATAGCATTGTCATATTTGAATTGTGAATTTAGAAATAAAATTGATGCTTGGAAATTGGGGTTTGAAAACATGATTTCGGAAGTCTACTTTCACTTTGTCACCAGTGTACACACTGAGCAGAAAAAAAATCTCTTATTTGACGCATGACCCCTACTTTTCTCATCATATTTTGATAGTGCAGAGGTTGACAAACAGTAAAATGTAGGTTTCACTTCTTTCATTTGGGATTCTCTATGAATGGCAAGTCTTCAAACTTTTATTATTTACTATAGAATAAAGAACAAAAATCAAAGGTGGGGTAACACCTTCAAAACGCTTATTTTTATTTTTATTCATACTATGGTATAGTTATTGTCGTGTACATGTGTGATATGGTATACACATACATTCTCTGTATGTTTTACCGTCCTTGACATATTCATAATACCAGACTTTATGCGGCGTAATAGATTTTTTATAGAAGCTGGCGTCATCTCAGCCTTTTGATTTTTTGCATATATGTATTAGTTACATCAAAGACTTGTTTAATTACTGGTTTCCAGATAAAAGAGACACATTATTTCGCGTTTGATCATATAAATATTTAATTGGATATTATCTTTCTCGTCTATTCCAATATTGAATTTCTCTTCCCTATATTTTTATATTCAATTGGGAGCATGGTTATCGCGTTGGTAACACGCGTGGGATTAATGATTACATGGCGGTAAGTTAGCACGATGGTGACAGTATAACGGCAAGATGATGATAACGCGGTAACACAACGACCAAGAGTCAAATAAAGCGTAGTTTTGAACATCGCGTGCCGGGCTTGCTACCTCCAACGCATCTTGTGGTGGATATTGTAATAGTTTGACCAATCGCAGAACTGAACGTTACCACTATGTTATCACGAATTAACCAATCAAACAGAACTCTACCACAAATTTGATGACGTCATTACAAAACAACAGCATCGCCGTTAAGATATGCTGTACATGTAAATATGCACATTTTGTGATGGTTTATTACCCCGTTTATTATTTGAATTAAGCAATATTGTTCCAACGTAAAGTACAACCTATTTACGTTCGATTTGAGTGATTATTATTGATAAATAACACGGATAAAAATGCTATATTTGAGTGACATTGCAGAACTACCGTCGATTGAACGAGAGCTGCTATTGTTTTTGTGACAATTTCCAAAAACGTTAAAGGACTGTCTACCCGGCAGCTTTTGTTCTTAGAAGTTTTGGTCGTAATTAGTTATCAATTAAACAAGTTAAATAGAAGAACATAGAAAATCGTTTAACTAGGCGATTGACTACCTTTGAATTTAATATAAGTAGATAGGAGAAGAAGGATAGAAAAATGGAATGCAGAATTACTCAATACTAAGGACATTGGAATCATAACGATGAAACAGATAAATACATTGTTTATACTAATTTATTTCAGTTAAATCGCGATGAAAGCACAGAGCTTATATGAACAAAATACATTTGAGACTGAATCCATTTTACCCATTGCAATATTTTGTTTATATATCACTGGATGCTGCCTCGTCTGGTAAACATGACGTGACATTGTGGAAAACTAATTATGTTTGAACACTTCAATTTTAATGTTAAACTAATTTCTCTCGAAGCAAAGGCAACAAAATCACTGACAAGAAATATAGCATAACAATGTTCTCACACAATACCTAATATTGATTCATTAATGTTGAACGACGGGTTATAAATGTAAAGCGAAGTTTTGATTAGTCGGATGACGTTGTCTAAATAACCCGCCAGTGTTCTTAAATATTTCAATTGCACTTTGTTAAGATGAAATGTATTTTTATGTTTATGTACATGTTCCACATTCATTGACTGAAAGATATAAGATATCGGGGAAAATAATTAAACAAATAAAATGTAAGAAATGATGTCCTTGTTTTCTTTTATAATCACGTTTTTAATTAGGGTAAAAATGGACAGATTTATGGGAGAAGAACAATTTCACTTTTTTTTCTAAATATATAATTTTTATGCATTTTTTTCCTTTTTTTTTAAGTAACCAAATGTATAACGTTCTTTAAACAGGTAGCAAAAGTCCCAATGGAGAAGAAAGATCCAATGAAATTAAGCTCGGGATCAGACAATAAGCTTGTATTCACACACTTTTATTGGACAAACATGCGCGGGGAATATACAAGGTGCAGTGCATCAATATGCCGGCATGCGAGTTTACACTTAGAAAGTGTCATCTATTTCTAAATCAATAATCTTTTTCATGAAGGACTTAAAATAAATCACAAGTTCAGTCAGCTTGACATCGTTATGTCCTGGCATCTGTTGGAACAATGTGTTGGAGTTTTATGGTACCGCTAAACATTTCATGGATTCAGTCCAGAAAGTTGGAACCAGTGTAATAAATATTGTGTTGAATTTAAGGCAAATCGTTAAAATGTTTCTCGTTATGAGCCCCAGGATCTCATTTGGGACAAATTAATATGAATTCGATATAACCAGTAGTGTGACGACTGTCGTCCTATAATCAAACAGCGAACAAAATTGTCTTACAGCTACGTGGTTCCGTTTGCGAATTCTCATAATATAGAATATAATAAAACCGGGAGATTTGCACCGTTGTTTTGTGCCAAAATCCATCCATCCATCCATCTACCATCCATCCACCGTCCGTCCGTCCGTCCGTTCATCCATACATCCATCCACCCACCCAATGATCCATGATAATTCGTTGGTGAATTCGATCACGTACTTTACTTTATATTTAATATAGTAAGATAACTTCTGTTTGACTGCAAATGTGTTTAATTTAAGTTTTCGTAACGAAAAAACAACAATAATGCAAATATGTTTCATCGTTCCCGACTTACACGATGACCCGTTTTAAAAACAAATCATGTCATGAAAATAAGGTCACACTTTTGTGGGTTTGATTCTTATATATTTGAGACAATAACTTTTCAAAGATAGGCAGTACATGTAACTACGCAAAATTCTCTCGCAGAAATATATGTACGAATTTCCGGTTAAATGCTATCAACTTTGAGGCGTTTTCACAGTACACATGACAGTTCTATCTATTGAAACTACATGATATATAATTATCAGACAGGGTAATTATCTTAATTTGCCACAGGTTTTCACGTTTGTTACTTGTGTGACTGCTTTTAGGGAAAGTTTCACCTTATTTACAGAAGCATCAATGCAGATGATACACCAACTAATTAAATTGTGATATGCCTCAAAGCAAATATTCCTTCTCTAAGCTCCACGAGTAAACATTAGGTGTTATTTTTATGTGTTTAAATGTAATAACACATTGGTTCGAAATACAAATAAAACGACAAATCAAAATTTACGGGATATATATTAGATTTAGGCCAATGTTGAGAATTATGTTCTTGTAAGTGTTGAGCAAATATATGAATCGAATATGAGTATGTTGCAGTTATATGGAACTTGAAAATTATATACATCTCTAATGATTTATACAGCACTCTTATTTTGTAATTGCATTTCAATATTCTTTAAAGTAGCATATCATCTTCAGGAATATAGTGGCGCATATTTTAATAGTCATTCTACAAGGGGAGATCAGAAAGTTCTTCGACTTTTGTCAACATTTATTGACATCATTTATGTAATGCACAATATTATTAATGTATTTGAAATAAATGTAGATGGGACATTTATTGAAAATTTTTATATGAAACGTCAACTACTAAAATGATAAGGCGCTCTTCATAGCATAACAGTTACATATGACGACGTTGTATTCACTAAAAACCGACGTCATTATAAAAAGGTGCTTTCATATCACATTAACGGAGTCCCTCCATCTTACAAATACCCTCGTCAGTGTTCGATACATATCTGCATCCTTTACAACATTTAGAGAACATGCATGTCAAACAAATCCGAACTGGACACAATAATCTGTAAAGCATGTTTTAATTCCAGCATGTCTTCAAATCGTCGTCGCCTTTATCCTTTTTTAATGACATCTAAATACGTCTAAGAGCCCTTAAAATATTATATTAACTGTACGTATTCTTAAAATGTTTCTCTGTTTGAGCAGGTGTATACCATGATAAAGAACATAACTTCATGAAACTGCAGTTTTCCGCGCACTTATCCATTTTCAAGTGCGCCGACGTCATTTCGTACCAAACACAATTATGATACAGTAACATCATCATATTGACGCAATGCAGTAAAGATTTGACGGTCATCTATGTGTTCCAATACACAATGTTTGCAAATATTATTATTCATATGCACTTTGCATGTTTATTATGTTCTTGAAAAAGTCTTTCCGCGTGATGTTGCGGCCGTCAAAACCGCTCCTTACTTTGACTCAGTGTTGTTTTTATTTCTGATCATAAAAATGGTTAAGCATAAATCATGGTGCCAGAGGATAGAATACAATTTTAAACGGTGCTTGAGGGGCTGATATTGCATATGACATTCCATCCGTGAAACTGTTGAGCAACAGCGAATCTCATCTTCTTGTTGAGAACATGTTCTATGCGTCAGATATCATGTTTGATAAATACACAGTACTTACCTCATTGCATAAACATTTATCTTTGCGTTGTGGCTTACGCATATGTTGAGAATTTATAATAACGGGTCATCTTCCTTTAAAGTCCAACTGACAATTCTAAAAGAATAACGACATACATGTAACTTTGCAGGTATTATGTTAAAAAACGAAATATTGAATTTGTTGTTTGCATGTGTTTTTTCCATGACAATCATGTTGTATATAGACAGCAAAGCAAACCAAGCTCTCATGCTTTGGTTCATAACATAGCAATACAATTTGAATAAGTTGATTGTTCAACTGCTTGAGGTAAATTTGAATGACATCACCGTTTTGTAATATTTGAATAGATAGGAATTGTGGTACAGGTGTAGAATTCATTGTTTCTTTTATTTTTAGCTCGACTATTCGTAGAATAGGGGTGGGGGAGGGGGGGGGGAGGTGGCAACTGTACTCTCCCCGACGTCTGTATGGGCGTTGGATTTTTAGATTAAAGTTTTTTTATCAGGTATGATATCTATGTAACCACTCATTTGATATGAATAAAACTTCATATTGTGTTCAACATCATCAATAAAACTCACAGAAAAACATGTAAGAACCATTACTCTGGGTTGCATTTTGGCAGAGGAATGGACATTTTTTATCTTAATTTTTCAGTTTAAAGTTTTTTGTTAGGTAAAATATCTATGCAACAATTCATTTGATAAAAATGAAACATCATCTTTGTGTCCAGCATCATCAATGAAATACACAAACACAAGAACCATAACTCTTGGTTGCATTTTGGAAGAGTTGTGGCCCTTTTTGGACTTAATTTTTCATGTTAAAGTTTTTATCAGGTAAGATACCTATTCAACCACTCATGCGATATGAATGAAATTTCACATGTGTGTTTAGTATCATCAATGAACTCACATACATAAGAACCATAACTCTGGGTTGCATTTTGCAAGTTAGGGCCCTTTTGGATTTGGAAACATTTTTTATGTTAAAGTTTTTGATTTGGTACATATTTCATAATCATACAATTGGGCATGAATGAAACTTCACATGTGTGTCCAGAATCCTCTAGGCAACTTATAGAGACAAGAATCATAACTTTTGATTGCATTTTGACGGAACTATTTCCAATTTAGACGTATAAATTTTGTTTATATCAGGTTAAAGTTTGTAGTACAAGGTCTTGACAGTTTCAAAATATTTTATTTCCATATAAACACATATTACAATATATATCATACATATAAGTCAAATACAAGGCTTTGATTTTAGATACTTCACAAATAGGGTCAGTTTGTGGTCCTCTCTCAAATGTGTTCAAAGTCATTACCCTGGGGCCCGTCCTAAAGGGCAAACTTTTTTTTTAAAAGTTTAGTCTATTTTTTCCCGCCCTGAAGGTAAACAATGTTCTCTTTTCTTATTATTTAAATTTAATCTTTTTTTTCTTTTTTGTCTTTTTGGAAAATTCGATCCCCGTTTTTTTAAATGTTTTTTCTTCATTTTAACGAAAGGGTATCCAATTGTGATAAACTGTGCATGCTGTACAATATTATTTCAACTATAGATTCATTTTCATGAACTGGTACCGATGCATTGCCCTCTGAGGTGAAGTTGGTGTATAGGCCTATATGTCATGCTGAATTAAATAATATTATGGCAATAGAAGCAATCCATTCACTGTGTTGTTTTAAAAAAAACATACATGTTGATAAAGAAAATAAATAGTGGTGGTGAATTATTTTGCTAATTTATAATAGATAAGCAATAAATATAGATTAATTTTAACACCCCCGAGTTTAAGTTGTCTTCCATTTGGTACTTATATCCTGAAAAAGCTGTTATTGTAGAACAGCATCGAAATAGCCGAGCGCGCTGTACCTCCGACAGCTCTTGTTCATACAGTTATCACAACTTGATTTGAGGGAACCTTGTTTGCTTATCTTTACAATGTGTATAGGGACACTTAATTTTATGGTTTATCTTCTGTAATATGTTGATATCAAATATAGTGTAACATACATTTTCTATGGAGATGTGTGCCGGGCCCGATTAGCTCAGTCGGTGACTATAAATCCAGGGGTCGTGAGCTCGAATCCCCGCCCAACAACAGTCTCCATGATGATTGATATACGACATTGTGTCTCATTATCATTTGTCTCTCACCGCTGATTCAAGTGGGAAAGTCATTCGTTACTTGCGGAGATGGGGTGTGCTCGAGTACTGGATAACCTTTCAGGATCCAACGAAACAGTGGTTTGGTTGACTGATTGTCTGTTAGCAACCGATGGCATGAAAATGACGCTAAATATTCAATCAATCAATCAACTGTGGAGCTGTGGACTAGAAAAAACGAAACATCTGATAAAGAAATGGTTAAAATCACCGAATGACTTAATCTATTCGCCAGAAGATTAATTGCATTAGTTATATTTTACGTGGTTAGTTTTTTAACCAACTTTTATCAATATTCCATTAATATATAGTATGTATCAAGGGAGTGGTCGTATATATATCGAGAAAATATGTGGTCAGATCCTTTGTGTGTAAATGTTTTGTATTTATATGCATGTATATTGCAATATGGGTTTAAATGATAATACAATATGTTAAAACTAATAATGAAACCGCAGTAATGAACATGACAAACAGATTAAGTGTACATTAAAATGGAAGTTTTTGTCGTATAATGTTGTAAAGTGACAGATATATAATTCAAAACACATGACCGAGTTTAAGATGATAGCTGAAAAAATCTATAAATCTCGACCTCATAACCTATTTTTGATATTTTATACAGTGAAACACACAGTCTCTCTTTATTTCACCTGATATATTTAAGCAGACTTAATGGAATATTTATAGAATTTGGATGATGTACTGTTCATTATGATGCTTAAGCAATTCGAGAAACTGTTTGTTCTCTTGAAGAGTTAGCTTGATGATGAATGTGTTATATTTATATTTTGTTGTTTGAATTTGGATAACTTGCGTTAGTTACAGTATCCAAATGTCATCGCGTGTTACTTGTATTACGATTGATTTTGTGTCAATTAGTGCACTGATTTACTAACAAGAAAAATAATAAATAGGTTTTCGGGCCCACCTGTCTGAAAACAGAGCCGCGTCACGTGTCTCTTGTGTGCATACTGGAAAACCATACATCATTCAAATAGTATTTGTTGTTGTACGCTTTTATATTTAGCTTCGCTTTTAAACATTGTTAGATCGCGACGGCGACGACTTGGTATTCCAAGCGCTGCCACACTGCAATACCACGCAGGAGACGTGGACTATGATACTCAATCCAGTCACACTTTATTGACACCGTGTCGACCAGGCTTGGAACTATCCTATAAATGACGAGCACAAAGTGAGTAAGTGTTCGGAACAATTTTCCAATTCTTTGGTATCATCTTTCTTGGGACCGATCCTACCATAGATCTAATGTGAGGCAGACACTTTATCGCTAGACACCGTTCAAATATTATACATGGGAAAGGTTACAATGGTAGATTTTTAGAAGTTTATAATTATTTTCAAAACATTGCACAGTGTATATATGTAAGTGGCATATCTAATGAATTTGGAACCAGACAAGCTTATCACATTTTACTATCAATCCAGTAGTCGTGATTCGAATCCCCACCCTTCCACAGTCATTGTGATTCATCATCAATTGCAAATGTTTCAAGTGTGACAGTTATCAGTTTCTTGCGAATATTGATGTACCTGAGTACTGGTTATCCTTTCGAGATCCTGGGAAATACTGATTAGGTTATATGATCATATCTTAATATTGGATTGCATAAAATGACGCTAAATATTTAACAACCAATTGCAATGGTGGCGGTAGAACGCAAAATGAATTTGAGTTTCAACATAAAAATGTATTGAAACCCACACGTCACCTTAGCGGTGAGAGTTTACTTTGAGGCAGCTTATTTTACCATTAGGCGAGGATGAGCTTGCTACAGTAGTAAACGAGTATCTTACGTAAGTGTTATTATACGACTTTAATAAACGAATGTCGAAATATATAATATGCTAGGCTCTTACCGATGTTTTTAATGGAAATAATAATTAATTTAATGAGGATGAATATAAATGTGGTACAAAAGCATGTTTCCAATATAAACATGGACAGATTTACTAGCTTTAAAGCAATACTGGTCAAGGCTGAGTCGTTTTGGTGGGAAAATATCACGTGACAATCTTTTGCATTCTCATTGGTCAACATCTATTCAAAATCAGTGTTGAAAAGAAATTTGGTGTGTAAAGTCGTGTTATGAGCTGTCAGTTTATACATTTCCTTCGATAATTTATTCAATTTGCAAGCTGTAAATTTCACAGAAGTTATATATAAACTTTCTGTATGCAGTTATTAGATATATGGACAATATATAGTTGATTGTGCCATTTATGGTAAAGTTATTATTTTACCGCTTGGAGGTAGTGGTCCTTGATATTTGGGACATAGAGGACTGACATGTGTTACTGTGTTAAAAGCGTCTGTCTGTATTGATATAAATGTATCCGCATGTCGGCTGGAAACAATTTATATCTTTTAATCCTTTTAACCAATAGAAAGTTGAACAACGAATTAAATACTATTATCAATATTATTATTAAGTAAATTTGCTAGATGTTTGAAACAAATGTTAAAGGACCGAGGTGCTTTTTCTAAGACAAGTCAATACGTTATAACTTTTTATAAACAGGAGACATGTAGAGCCGGGATAAAGATGCAGGTGGAATAGAGATGTGGTGGGACGATGACAAAGGAAATTAGACTATTTGTACCATATACATGTATGTATCTGTATGAATAAGTATTCATTTTGTATAACGTGTTTACTATGGAAATAATGATATCAATATTAGAATATTGTATATTTTACATTTGCTAATGTATCAGTTAACATTGATTAGTAAACATATGACTTTGATAAAACAAAATGCATTATTAGTATAAGGCCTATTTTATCTTATTATGATTGAATAAGTTAAGATAAGAATAAGAAATGGAAAATAAATGTTTAATTTAAAGCATGAAATTAATCTGTGATATTATACATATGATTTTAGTATATGTATTTTATATGTTTTAAAAGCTGTATATGTATATTTCAGAGATGTTTGTTTCTGTTATATACCATCTAATCAGTGGAATACACAGTATACATAGAGAGCATGTTTTATTTACTAACAAACCTTTTTTATTGGGTGTGGGTTTACAGCTAACCAGGATCACCCTATAATATATGAAACTTTACATCACATAGCTACTTATTGATTTTCAAGGATACAATCAATAAATCTTTGTTTATCAGTTTCTGACAGTTATCGAATGTCGTAACGTATCGCAATAATAGCATTTTACCATGATGACAATCGAGAAGGTCCTGTAAGTCAAAATTAACCACGCACATTACGTAGGAAAGCTGATTTATACAGTCAGCACCGGACGATGAATTAAATGGGTAGTGATATAACATACATGTAAGGGTAATATCCGGTGATGTTTCATACATGTGAGAAAAATATATTATGATATTACATACATGTAAGGGCAATATCTATTAATATAATATGCTTATAATACTAATATTAAGGCTATGTTTTGGGCATGCACGAAATTGCTCCCAAAATGTCAGGTAACAAATCATTTTGATCTAGTAATTGATATATCTTATCTAGTATTTAAAGACGTTTCTGCGGGTTGTTACTGCGCATCGCTACGCGCATAATTCCTTTCTGTTACTTTCAGTTTCGGGGTCTAATGTCGCCGTTTGGTTAATTAAAAGTCGAGTTGCATTAGAATATTTACAAAGCGAAGTATTTTCATTTCGAGATGTCAGAAATGTAAATTTTGTCAAGGAAGCGATCGAAAAACACGGAAGAGTATATTGATTTTCGTTCTTAACCACCAGAAGTGCTTGTACATAACGAAGTCGAAGAAACAACTACGAAAATATAATCAATACTCGTAGTGGTAACATTTCGGATAACTCATTTTTCGGATATGGATCATTTGTGAATTTGTTCCAAAGCGCTGAATACATAATGAATTTACCTGAAACAATATTATTCATACCGGGATGGAGACAAGGAAGAATAAATCTTGAATTTTGACATTTAGCTGACCTGATGCATGTAAAAGTTTGGTATTGAAGGACACTATGCAAGACACTTATATGGGTCAACGTTATACATAAACTGTATATGTGGAAGTATAAGAACAGTGGAAACAAACAAGACACATTGATTAAACAGGAAAAGTCCAATATCATTTGACATCAACACAAAGCAATTGAGTATAAGGTTAGTTGATGCTTTATCATAACTCACTGATCAATATTAATGTATCACATAAAATGATAACTTACTTTTTGATTTCTAGAGATGAACAACTATAAAAAGTGATTCATTCGTTGAATATTTACATCATTTTCATGCCATCGAGGGCTAACAGACGATCACCTAACCACTGTTTCCTGGAATTAACCAGTATTTGAGCACACTCCATCTCCGCAAGTAACTGGTTGCTTTCCCATTTGAATCAGCGGTGAGAGACGATTGATAAAGAGACATAATGCTGTATATCTATCATCCTGGAGACTGTTGCCAGGCGGGGATTCGAACAGTATTCTAACATTGAGTAAATGTTATAAATAAATTTATACACCGTCATGTTTTGTGTTTCCTGTTAAACAGAAAATTGTTACATTAATTATGAAAATAAGAAACTATTCAACACATTTCAGGAATGCTAAACAGAGGCTCAGGTTACAGATGGATTGAGATGTCGGTGCTTTAAATACCTGTAGTGGTTTCATTAACTATGAAGAGACAATCAATATCGTGACATAGACAACGTGTACAGAAACACTAAATGAAAGAGTGACACTCATCAAAAGGGGCCAATGGTAATTATTAATGTAATTTAACCGTTTCAGCTTATTTCTACTATGGATTACAACAAAATAATCATGAGCACAACAGATGATCTGAGGGGGATCAAACCTGTGACTACTTGTTTGGCAGATCCAATATCCGTGCAAATAACTGACAACTTTCCCACTTGAATCAGTGATTAAAGATGAATAAACATGAGACACAATGTTGGAATTTGCATATATTTAAATCATCACAGAACCTGGCCAAGTGGGGATTTTAGCTTGCAACCCCTTGACTGCTTGTTTCATAACATAACAGTTTCATTCAGTAAAAAAATGTCCACATACATGTATGCAAGTTTATAACCATAAGATTTTGTTCAATGGTTTGAACTTAGATATCATAACAGGAATTTCTGCTCAGTTATAGCCCTTGAGTTGTCAAATTATACCCATACATTGTGCTGTTTTATTACAATACATTGTCGTTTTTTTAGCCAGACCGATGAGCTCAGTCAGTAGAGCACGATACTTTTAGCTCAGGGTTGAGAGTTTGATACCTGAGGCTGGATAACTTACAGTGCTAACTGTCATTCAGATGGGACTTCAAACTGAGAACTTTTATGATGGTGCTATACACCAAGCAAAACAATCAGGTGAAACATATGATTAGGTTTCTATGATATTTGTTTCCTGCACTATCCCTCACAAACCTAAAAAGTTTAAACTGTTCACTCTTCTGGGTGCATCACCAAAATGGGAAACTGGTGATGATGTCAATTAAGCTTACATACAAACAAACATTGTCATTTATTTCTTTATCTCATGTAAGCTTCCTTTAATTTTCAGTGATGAAGTCAGTCAAGTACTACACCAGGACCAGGCAAATTTATTACAATATGTGTTGCCAGAAGAATGGATTGTGACAGTAAATCAGATACTGGGACCATGTTAACAAAAAGTATTAGAAAAACATATGATGTTTTTCCAGAAGACTAGGAAATTCACATATTATGAAAAATTAAGAACAATCACTACCAGTTCACCAGGCAGTGTTCTAAAATTTTAATGACAATTCAAAGATTAAAGTTGGAAGTAACCCAGTACAGGAATAAAATTTCAAGTTAATGTAATAATAATGGATGACAGTGCAACTACTATAGCCAAGATAAATACCAGAAAAAAATGACTTGAATTGACTCGTAGATAAAACTCTGAAGATATTATGTTGAGTAGCAGGTCCCTTGATTGGCAGTACATGGTTTTACCACTAGGCATCTAACATTTCAAACTTTTACAACTATTGATGTTCATCAATTACCCAGTATATATGAAATGTACAAAAGTAATTTAACAGTAATTACATTATAAATTACAAATATCATAATTGCTATTAAGTGCATCATTTAGAAATATGAAAGTTACTTCTGCAATGAAACTTCATTTATAAAAATTACAACAGATAATTTTCACAATTTTCACAATTTTAGGCCATTTAATGAAAAGGGAAGTTAACATTTAGCACTGTAGCTTGGTAACAAGCAAGGTGACATGTATTTTTTTATTTTATTTCATGATATTGCTTGTTGTTGTGCTTCTTTGTAGAAAGAATGAAACAATTCTCCACGTAGAACTTTTTTTTTTATTGAATTGGTGTGAAAATGCATCGATTGCGGTCATTTTATGAAAAGGGGAGGTAACATTTAGCACTGTAACTTTGTAACAAGCATCGTGACCTGTATTTTTTATTTTATTTTCTGATACAGTTCGTAATAATGCCTCTTTGTAGAAAGAATGAAACAATTATCCGCATTAGAACTTTTTTTATTATTGAATTAGTGTCAAAATGCATCATTTACGGTCATTTTATGAAAAGGGAGGTAACATTTAGCTCTGTAACTTAGTAACAAGCATGGGGACATCTATTATTTGTTTTATTTTCTGATATAGTTTGGTTTAGTGCCTCTTTGTAGAAAGAATGAAACAATTCTCCGCGTTACAACTTTTTTTATTATTGAATTAGTGTAAAAATGCATCGTTTGCGGCCATTTTATGAAAAGGGAGGTAACATTAAGCACTGTAACTTAGTAACAAGCAAGGGGACATATATTTTTTATTTTATTTTCTGATATAGTTTGTTATGGTGCCTCTTTGTAGAAAGAATAAAACAATTCTCCGCGTTAGAACTTTTTTTATTTTTAAATTAGTGTAAAAATACATCGTTAACGGCCAATTCTATAATCGTAGAAATTTATGAAAATTAATGTATGAAATGTGAAACTCAAAAGAGCATCATGACTTTTTCTGTTTTAGATACTTTATCTTTTGTTACATGAGTGACAACAATATTTTGTTGAAATATATCACTTTGTTAGTAAATTAAACAAGATTTATAACTTACACCAATTTGCTGTTTTTTCTTTAAAAAATGTAAAACGTTTTAGTTTAAAAATAGTCATAGCAAAAAAAAAAACAAGCATGGGGACTTATATTTTTTTAGTGTTTTAAACTTGTCTTACTTCAAAGTACTTGTGTGCAAAATTTAAAAAAAAATCTCCGCGCTAAAACTTACTCGAAGAAACGTCTTTAATGTGTTTGTTTATACTTAGAGAATGATAGTAACAATACTGTATCCATACTTTTACATGTGACAAAATCCGAACAACCAGAACACTTTTAAGAGATTAGTCGGTGGGGCTTCTTTTATTTATACTCTTTCATCTTATGATGTGACAACCGGGGTAAGAACGAGGTTTGGTGTATCCAGTGACAAATCCTAATATCCTAAGTAGCAAAAAGTCCTCCTGAACGTTCTAAGACTGTGCTCCACGTTATCGCGTCTTCTGTATGCCTATTGTACTTGCTATATGTTTTCTGTATACTGAGTATGTTCATGTCGTTTAGGTTTCTGTATCCTTTGACTTATATGTATTGAGTTGGTCTTATTTTCTTATTTGTAACGATTTTAAAATCAAAACGTCATTAGAGATCGGTGAAGCCAAGGGACTGTTAAATCTGCAAAATCTTACACAGTAATCTATATTTAGTTTTGGCAACCAGTGATAAACAATGTTCAACTTTATAACCAGACGTACACCACTCTTATGTAATAGATAAAACATTAGTGTATTTACGTATGGATATAGAATATTATAAATAACGATATGTCATTTAGTTTGACGTAACCGGTATTGGCTGTATGTAATGGCAAAATAATTGACATTGTCTAGGGGAAAATTATGACATAGCTATTTGATAATATGATAACAACACTGTTGTGTTGCGTTCGGAATAATGTACTAATATATATAAAGGATACATGTCGTGTCATGGAAAGTACACGACAAACAGTTCGTTAATGACATAGATATGTACGTTAGACGAATGTTATGAAACAAAATACGTTTTTGGCTTAATTATTGGTCACATAATTTGTTTCATGTTTCACATTGTGAAATAGTGACTTTAATATAATTCTTTGTATATAGTAACTTGTCATCAAGTAAAATACTCACAACACTCTAGGCGAACTGGGATGAACCGAAATAGTATTAAAAGAATTAAACAAGGACCACATGGAATGGGACAAGTATACAACAACTTCCGCATAAAAAGGTGTAATTTATAATTGTAATAATTCGTATCCGTTCGGTAATTGGTCTCTGGACAGATTAACAGGCTCGCAACTTAAGGACATGGGCCAATATAACCATTCTTGGAACAATAACTTAAATAATGATATGTTATATTTTTTACGATATTTGTGTTAAATGTCATTTATTGGAAAGTTTAAATGAAAAAAATGATTTCGTATAATTTGTGGAAAGAGGATTTTCGCCGAATCGTTGATTTCAAAAAATGTATGAATGTATGTCTGTTAAATCAAACCAAACGTTGATTTATTTGGAGTTACTTATAACATTAGAAGATACAGCAAAATGTAACATAACATGAAGATAATTATTGCAAGCCTTATTACAGTTAATATGAATAAGTACAGTGCAACTTTGAAGAACTGACGAAGCGGGTCATCGCTTATTAAAAACAGGAAGAATGCTACAGTGTGGGGATTACTTATTATAATAAATAAGCAAAGTCGTTCTTTATTTTGCTCAGTATATAATTACTCAGAGTTAGTCCTATATACACATAAGAGGTAAGAGTGGGGTTTGGTCCGTTAACCAGGATTAAGCTTCTAATGAAAGGAACAGCTAACCCACAACTTTTGTATTTCAAATATCTTTGTCAATATGTTGTGTAGTTTTATCTAATTTGTATACGACATGAACGTTTTTTTTTATTTTATAAACTAGCATAAATGGGTTTTTTTCTTGTTCACGTTCAAAAGTCAAGGACATTGCTTTAATAATATTTTTTAAGAAAATACATAAAATGTCAGGTATATAAAATGCCATGTGGCGCGCAAGCTGTTCCGTTCAGTAAATGCATTGTAATTATTTCATGTTCTGCATTGTGTTCATATTTAGATGGTTTTGTCCTTTGATTAAGGGTTTGAGCTAAGCTTGTTTATGAGAACTTCGCTTGTTTTTATTAGAAGAATGATATAACTTCTTAGTTGTCTTCCTGGTGGCTTCTGTACAATGTCGTATACAAAGCATTTTGAAAATAAACTGTTATCAATTATCTAATTTTATTTCTATAATTACGTGACGTGATTGATTGCTTCGGAGCGTTAGCGGGAAAATTAAAATCGATTTCCGTCTTCAGTCAGTTATTTGTCAAATTGTTCACTTCTATGGCAATGGTTTATGATTTTCTTTTCAAACATTATAATCTCAAATCTTGTTCTACGAACATCCTATTAGAGAAATATTTTTTTATGAAAATGCAGGTTGTATCGAATAACCGGTAAAATAATTACAAGTGAACATATGTTGCATTAAATCCAATCCATTGTCAATGTAACCATTAGGCCAGTATAAATAACATGCTATATTATCATTTAATCCAATCCATTGTTAGTGTAACCATTTGTTAGTATTACCATCTGCCAGTATAGATAAAGTGCTATATTATCATTAAATACAATCCATTGTTAGTGTAACCATTAGGCCAGTATAAATATAATTCTATATTATCATTAAATCCAATTCATTGTTAGTATAACCATTAGGCCAGTATAAATAAAATGTTATATTATCATTAAATCCAATCCATTGTTAGTGTAACCATCAGGCCAATACAGATATAGTGCTATATTATCATTAAATGCAATCCATTGTTAGTGTAACCATTAGGCCAGTATACATAAAGTGCTATGTTATCATTAAATCCAATCCATTGTCAGTGTAACCATTAAGCCAGTATAGATAAAGTGCTATATTATCATTAAATCTAATTCAATGCCAGTGTAACCATTTGGCCAGTTTAAATAAAATGCTATATTATCATTAAATCCAATCCATTGTTAGTGTAACCATTAGGCCAGTATAGATAAAATGTTATATAATCATTAAATCCAATCCATTGTTGTAAGTGTATACCACTGCTACTACTACTGCTACTACTACTACATGTACTACTACAATTACTACCACTACTCTTACTACTAATATACTACTACTACTAAAACTGCTACTTCTACTACTACTACTACTACTGCTATTACCACTACTGCTACAACTACTGCCACTACTACTACCAATACTTCCACTACTGCTACTACTTCTACTGCTACTACCGCTACTGCTACTACTACTACTACTACTACTACTACTACTACAACTACTACCACCACTACTTCTACTACTACTACTACTCTTACTACTGCTGCTGCTGCTGCTGATACTACTGCTACTACAACAACTACTATTACTGTGTGGAGCGCAAAGTCCAGTGGTAGAGCACCGAACCCAGGATAGGAGTGCCGTGGGTTATAAGTGGTGTCATTGAACAAGAAACGTTTGCGCATATGGTTAGTACTGGTTTGACCCAGGAAGACTTGCCTAAGTAGTAAGAACTTGTTCACAATCGAAGTAAAATAGATAAGTTTAAACTACTTCTATTACTTATCTCCTCCTACTACTATCATTACTAATACTACTATTTGTACTACTTCCATAACCGCTGAAGGGCGCCACCATTGCTGTTGGTATAAAAGGCCGTAGCAGTCTTGAAAAATGGTCAGTCTGTTTTGTGCTGTTGACGAAGTAACAGCATCACGTGACATATATTTTGATTGAACAACAGTGGGTTTTTGGGCCGAAATACTGTAGTTGAAAAGCAACGTAGATGCTCTGCGTCTCGTTGACAATAGTAAGCTGTGTGTATAAGTTGCACGAGTCGCATGGTTATATGCAAGTATAGGTGGGAACCAAGTTATAACGTATATGTGAACTATCAGACTCGACTGATGCCCAGCGTCATTGGGTTCGAAGATAGTCAGTGTTCCATGATATAGGTGCAGTGGTATAAGTTAATGAGATTATGCGTACACAATACCGGGCTCGATTGTTGCTCAGCGTCATTGGGTTCTTTGACGGATTAGATTTATAGTGTTATGAAATAAAGAGTACATTTATAAATATTATTGTGCTCGACTGATGCACATATTGAGTGGCGACGTGCTTTATTTATTTATTGTGCTCGACTGATGCTCAGCGTCATTGAGTAACAAGGTATTGTGTTTTATTATATTAGTTAAAAGTTATACACATTAATTGTACATTGGTTATTTACAACCAGCCAATCATTTATCTAATCATTGGGAAGAAACATCGGCAAAGTAGCCCAAGAAAAAAAAATATATATATCAATTATTACACTAGCTGTATTTATCGTAGTTAGTTTGTTCGCTTGGATTACGCTTCACATGATCAGGTTAAATTGATTTGTTGCAATCACTGTAAAACTTGAATGGCAGCCGGCACTTAAACTGACGTCATGAACAAGTATTTACATCACAATCAATGCTTGAAATTAGATATTTGATTTTGCTCGTTAATAAGTGAATACCTGCAAAACTACAGTTTTTTACAAAATTATCGTTTATATGAGCTCAAAACTATCTATAGATTCGGAAGTTATCAAGAACTGTTTGTAATACATATTTACCAAAATAAGAACAAACTACAAAATGTTTTATTTGAATAATTAGAATTGTAACAAGAAACCTTGGTATATACAGAACATGTGATAGTAAGTGATATTTACTCGGCGGCCGGTCTATCGATGTATCTTGCTCATCATTTGTTCTCATTTAAAAAAAAATGTTTAAATATGCCGTGCGCATTCAATTGATCATGTTGGACACACTTTTAACTTTAACATTAATTTATCATGACACATTGAAATAAACAATATCAAGTAATTCCAAATGCGAAAAAAACGTTTCTGTATAATTATACAGCCGCTAAAAGTATACACTGATAGAAACAAGTGTCCAAATGTCTAATTTTAAATATTAACCCAATTAATAAATTCAACGGAGTATACCAATTACGGTAAAAAATGTATAGTTTAATTAGCTTCACAGTGTGGAACAGTGTTCGGAAAACGTTGTTCTCTCTAAGGCTTATCAATAAAATGAACTGTTTGTGAGAAAACTCTGCAGTGAAATTATTATTTCCTTGAATATGCTTGTCACTGAGAATTATAGGTTGCGATTTTTGACAGACAAATGCACGCCTTTGCAATGTTTGTGTGATGAAGATTTTTCCAATTGTTGATTCAAATATTAAAGTGATAGCTTTTTATATTAGTTTTAAGGGTTAAACTAATCAAACATTTTGGATATAAATGGAGCACCACAAATTAAGTTTTATTAAAAAATATTCTAAACTATTTAAATAAACAAACATGTGAAAACAAACATGACTGAGTATAATTACACTTTGACTACTCAATTCCCTTCTCATAAATTGTGTTTTCACAAAAAATCAATTCATAGACAGCCATTTTTCCTAAATTACAATGATGTGGTTACAAAATTGGTCACACTATACAGCAATAGCATGTGTATGTTTTGTTTTGGTGCATAACTCATCAAGTTACTAAAAAGTCCATTACTGTTATTTCACATAAACTATGTGTAAATGGATTCTGATTTGCCAGCTGGGTCTTTACTAGTGTTGACCTAAAAGAAATCAAAACACGTTAACATTACAAGTTCATGTATCAATAGCGTTAAATTAGTCATTAAAATGTAATACTTACTGTCAACAATAGTAAAAAATAAAATGATAACTGTGTTACATTACAATAAACTGATTGAACAGTTAGCTTTTTGTTATCGTATCGGCATTTTTAATGTCAATAATGTTGCTGTATTCGGCGTCCAAAAAGGACGCGAATCTGTTGTTGTCAGCCAGTTGTAAACAACCATGCATTCGGAATATATCAGTTTTCATCGTTGCATTCGACTCACATTTGGAATGCCTATTCATGCGGCTATGTTTAGTAACTTAAATTGTTAAGTAGTATAATATAGATACTTATAACTCTAATAGAGTAGGTGTGTTTTCTTTGCCAAAGTCATGAATAATTCAGTTATATAGGATTTTACGCGAGGGCTCTTAATTATATTATGTTATCCACAAGATGGCCAAACTATATTATAAGACACTTTGCCGAGCACAACACATACGTGTATATCATATTTGCAAAATGTTGGATACATTAAAAATGAATTAGAACGAATGTTAGAATCTTATTTGTCACATACTTTTCACTTCATATTCTCAAATGATTGAGAAAAATCGGACATAAATAATGTATTTGTTTCCGTTGACCATCCTTTGATGTCAGCGAAACAGCCTATTTTGATGCATTAGTTGAGTATGTCAGATGTTTTGGCAGTTCGTATAAGGTAGCTGGGTAGTATACCTACTACAGTAGTTATACCGAAAACATCGAGTTATGGATGATTAGTGATATTACAGTTTTTTAATACATGTCATGGGATATGGTGATAATTTAAAAAATGATTCAATCAATGTATTTTCTTCGAAAAGCACATTCATTAACACTGAACGCGATTTAACATAATACAAGCGCTAATTAGCATTGCGTGTCGCGCTATGTGTATGTTATTCGAAAATTTGTATCCAATGACAAGCAAACCATAAAATGTCTATCAATTGTCTAACACAAAATATAGTCGACTATCTACAAAATAGTGTCGACTATCTACAACATATAGTCGACTATCTACAAAATATAGTCGACTATCTTCAAAATAAAGTCAACTATCTACAAAATATAGTCGACTACCTACATATGCATGTGCGCGTTATGCATGATTGCAAATCGACAAATGTTTTTCAAAAATATTTGTCATTTATTTAAGGTTTTGTTGTAGGCTCAAAAACGCAACATGTCTTAATAGAACCCCGTGTAATATATATTTTAACATGCATAATGTAAGAAAGAATATTTTAATCAATTAAAAACTTGATAAAACTGAATTTCAAAAAAAAGTAAAAGAAATATAGCCTTAACTTTTCTAATCTTGTTCCGCAGAAATACTTGCATTGACCTTACTGTGGATGTTAGTATGCAAATGAAGAGAAAGTGCGATAGCTGTAATCGTTATCAAACGACGATACGCAAACGAAGCATGCCTTAGCTTTTGTCATGGGTGATATAAGACAACACTTAATGATCCTCTAAAATTGAAATACCTCTTCAACATTGCAAATTAACTTCCGTCATTAATCAGTTATTCTATAGATTTAATTAAATAAAGCAACTAATATATAGCATCAAAATAGCAGTATTTTACTCGTAAAATAAGAATGGAATTCGGCTAAGTTATATTTTGGGACCAATTTCTTTTGAAGAAGCTGTTAATATGTTGTGCCCAAGGACACTGCTAAAGCATACAACACTTTGTATTGGTGGATATTAAATTGAAGACCTGCCAACCAAGGTTTCAAAGTTCCGCTGAAAAAACCCGCTCTCTTCCAATAAAGTTCTTAAATATCGCGGTAATGGTATAAAGGGACGCATGTGTATAGAACCAGTGACGGTATTTCATTATGTAAGTCAATAACGGTTAAAACTTTATGCATAACCAAACCATTCAAATCCCGAAACACACAGAACATCTAAATTTGCTACAAACTCCAAAGACATTGAATATCTTAAACTACCCAAAACTCCAAACACATTTAACATGTCAATTTTTTAAAAATCCAAACATATTGAACATCTTAAATTACCCAAAACTCCAAACACATTAACAATTTAAAACTACTCAATATATCTAACACATTAAAACTATTCGAGACTCCAAACACTTTGCAACTGTAAAACTACATAAAACTTCCTAATACTCGACACTTTTATAAATTATCAAACGCGATCAAACAGTATACATATATCTTATTGCGTATTTGAGGTGTAATATTTGATGATATTCTTCTAGACGTAATTGTCACGTAAGATGCAATCAATAGAAATGAAATATTCAATTTTCGTTTAGAGTCATATTTAGCGCATTACATGTGATATATGGACAAGAATCACAATGCTGTATATCAGATAAAGATACAATATGAATACACCTAACAGAGTTATTGGTAGAGTAATTAAAATTTAGTAAAAAGAACTATTTCTCTGTGATAAAAACCTGGCTAGCTCATTCTGCAATGCGACTGATTGTCAATCCAAGAATCTTGAGTTCGAATTCCGGCAAGAGTTTAAGTTATTGTTGGCCATGTTCTTTGTTCTGAATCTATGCCAACATTTTGTAAACATAACGTTTGTCTCATACTGGTAAAAGAATTGCAGGTACGAACATAAGACACGCTGGTTGATTCGAATTCTGCTTAAATCAGACTCTAAAATCCAGACTGATAAAATGTAAACAATCACACAATGCAATTTAAGGAATAAAGTCTCAAGTCTTGACACATGCCATTGATAAATACATCTTATATATAAACGACTCCAGGTGATAAATTATCATGTGAATCACTAATTAAATGAATCGTTATGGAACAATAACTTATTTAAATTGAAACAGATTATTTTGTTTTATATGAAAATGATATAACGTTTGGTACGTGAGAAATTAGACCAAACCATGTTAAATTCATATCGAGATGTACCTAGTTGTATTGTTTAGTTTAATGAAAATGTTTTAACATAGCCCTTTAAAGTAAAACGCTGTACAATCTCAGATGGCAATTCACCAACCTAAACATAATCATTTCCATAATAAGTTTACTGTTTTATTCGTTTTTAAAATGCTATTTTGTAAATTTCAAAAATCGTAGTAGTAAACAAAAGGATATCAATTTGAAATTGATTAATTAATAGTAAATAGATAATGAGCATATGTATTCTCAATGTGAATATCAGGGCAATATTAACAACATTCCAATATTCTTAACTATGCATTGCATATTGTAACTGTAAAATTAGTTCACATATACACAAACATGTATTACAAAATTATAAGGACAATTGGCGTACATGTAAGTAAGGCAAAATGGTCTGGCTACATACATGTAATTATGCTCGAATTGAAAAATATGATTTGCATTAAACCACGAAGGCTTCGTTTAAAAATTATATGCGACAGCCCTATAAATCTAGTAAAATTTCAATAGACGTGAGCATTGAGTCATATAAAATTAAAAAAATAGTTTTAATATTTAATAAAAATACATAAAAGTATATAATTAAAAAAAATCAAAATGAAAATGTATTGTCTTTCAATATAAAAATGTTTACATTTTGTTTTCAAACAAACGTTAACCAAAGTAAAAGGTTTACAAATAGCGCCTTGCAATGGAACATATACATATTTGTTTATGTATATCGAGAGCTTATATTCGTCTATCTAATTTCACTGATATAGACAGTAGGGAAGACTTTCAGACGCTAAACAACTTCTCCGTTTATTTTATTAGTCTACGGTTGCAATAATACGCTAGGAATGCTACTATTAATTAGTACAACGGGAGAATTACGCTTATATAACGCGCAATTTGGTGACAATCGGGATTGACAATGGGAAAACATTGAGAATATTGTTTTTAATTTTTTCCCAGAAGACTGACAGATAAAAGCCTTTGTTGGTGTCGTTTGAAAAATATATCCAACAGTTAATGTAACATTCAAAATATACAATCACTATCGCAAAAAAAAGTAATACTAACTAGATTAATGTTGATGAATGATATGATTTTTTTTTAATTTCCCAGAAGATTAACTGACGAAATCTTAAGTGTTGAATACATAGGTAGACCAAAACAAAAACAAAATCAAACACACTAAATACTATATAAACATATTTAAGAATTGAGATTTCCATTTACTGCCCAGACAATATTAAGATAATCATGTTAATGGACATGCTTCAAGCTTATAGAACTTTTAAGTCCGTACTCTATTAAGCTAAAGACAACAAACTTTACATTGGGTGACTTTGTAAAATGAACTTTAATTTGTTCATTTGAGCGAAACTCAGTTAAAGTCAATTTTGTTAAGTGCAGCTTAAAACAATTCATATTTGAATTATAGATGGCTTGCTTAACACTGAATATAATTTCAAGAACACTTACCCACTTGCCAGCACTATATAATCATATTAAGCCATTTTGACTGGTTTTGATAGTTTTTGTCATTCCCGAGCCAGGTGAAACAGCTTAAGAAAAGACGGCCAACAATTTTGACAGTTTCGTCACTTATGCATTAGAATGGTGTATTTACAATGATAATCATTAATAGGTATTTTTACGATATGTTGTTTAAAACTGATTAGCTAACATAAACGTTATTCTAGATAAGTTTTGATATAGGTTAAAACAATGGTCACCGGGATATCAGTATCATTTCGAATTGTTTGATACCTCCGGACACTAGTTTTTTCTATTTATAAACACACGTGAAATAGGTATACTGTATGTATGTGTTACAATATGGACTTAATACTTAAAAAACCTTTGGTTATCGGTGTCCCGTTCACCTCTCACACTCTTGCTGAGCCTCATTCAATATTATTTAACCTCAATCAATCTTATTCAACCTCACTATTTCATAAATAGATATAAACGCTTCACACCACAATTAAATTTCTCTTAGGCTCCATTGTAACATTATTGTCAACAAAACTGTGAAAAAAAACCAAATATATATATGTTGACCAGGTTTGTTTGTTTTAAAGTTCAAAGGTTTTAGAGGACCCGTCAAATTCGTAAGAAATAATATGCCAACAAATTATCACCAATCCAATCAACCCATCAAATCTAAAATGACACAGAATTGTCTAAAAATCTGGTATCAGTGATGATTTCTAAAATATTGACCATTTAACACATAATAAGAATAAATTAATCACTACAATGTAATGTCCAGAAATTAGAAGAAAAAGGACACTCTGTTTTTACTATCCCCTTCATCTGTAGGTCCGGAGTATTCAAGGGAGATAATAGTAGCGTGAGTCCTAAAATAATTCCAAATCGAATTTCTAGAAAAACTGACCAAAATCATGCGCAATTATCATAATTAAATACTATGTGTTTATCTTTGATATATCGTAGTATAAATGTTAATATTAAGCAAGGTGGAGTTTATTGTTTTGTTAACATTGTTTGCCATTCAGTTACCATCTGTCAGTGGTATAAAGGCATTAAATAGCGATATAAGGCCCTACTTACCTCTCTCAACATGGATGCAGTGGATGAGAAAAGCAGTTGTACAAGAAAGTTTGCCAGCTACGAACAGACGATGGTTCTATTATGTAATGTTTTATTGGCGAAGGAAACCTTCAGAATTGCTGTTATCAACTTTGGAGATCACAAATAAACAAAATATCAAAATGAATCTATTAAATATTTTATTATATAACCTGCTTTTTGCTGAAAGCTGTTGTTCAACATAATTCCAAATATATTAACTAAGGCAGTGTATTAAAATTGATGGCTCTCTAGAATTAATCATTTGCATTTTACCAATTTACGCATTGGAACTAACCTTAAACGTAAATCATATTTAATGGAAGCAATAATCAATCTATAAAATACGGCGTTGTATGGTTAAATAAAAAAAACATCAAACATTCTTGTCACACAAATAATGTCTGCATACTTCTATAATGTTGAGTAATGATAGTGTTTTTGTAATTAATAACATATGTACATATTATCAAATGTGCATTGAACATATCGGTGCTTCGGCTTATATGACGGATTTATTTATATGTTCGTTGTGCGAACGAGCGATGTGATAACTGTGGAAGTCGGGGTCATCCGAAGTCTGACAGAGGGTAAAGTTTGAAAGTAGATATATTACCAATAACCAAATATAGGTTAGAAATTATGTGTCCGCTACAGGTAACATTTTTGCTTATCACTTTCTTAATATTTCATGAAAATTCGCAAAATAAAGACGAACGCCGTGCCTACATAGAAATAAACCTATCGGTGCTATTAGGTTGAGCGCGTGGTCCAGTTGTAGAGCTTAAGATCCATGATCTGAGGGTCGTGGGTTCGATCCACCGTCACGGTTATGTGTGCAAGACACTGTCTTTCAGCATATGCTTAGTACAAAAAGTGCAACGTCGTATTTTGCTCAGCTCAAAAGATCGAGTGGTGAAATTTACAAAAAATGATATACACCGCTGCACATTTTACGACAAAAATATAAGTTTTGCATGGCCATTTATTAGCATCAAAGGTATATCTACCTACAGAGTCGGCGTTCGTCATTTTTCTCTGATTGTTCATGAAATGTTAATTCTAAGAAAGGTATATGCAAAACAGTTACCAGAAACGGTAACTTTTAGCATAAGATGACATGGATTTGCCACCGTAGTTCAAAATAGCACGTTCGTTTTTCAGTGGAACAGAAAATTGGAAATTTCAATGTGAACGTTTTATTTTGAAGAAAAACGGAGCGATTTTATTAGCTGAGATAGTAGGACAACACCTAATGATGAATCATATTGCCACATCTTTTGTATATTTGTTCTGTCTTTATTATAAAAAGTATAAAGTGTTTGTGTATTTATTCTAACGGGTTACATGTAATCTTTACAGAAGGTAAATTACAATCAAACCTGTCTAAAGCAACCAGTCAAGGGAGGCACAGAAGTGGCCTTTTAAGACAGGATGTTGAATAATACAGGTTAATTGTCTGCTTAAGGCGGATGACTGTTTAATAGAGGTAAATGCTTCCACAGGTTTGACTGTGTATCCTACTTGAAACGTAGCACTCCAAGGAACCATTCTTATAAAGCATAACTTTATATGACTGCTTTCATTAACTAACACATACAAGTTAATTTTGTTTTTTATTTGTTTTTTTTTTCTTTATTATCAAAGTTACACCTTCTATATTTAATGACGGGAACAAATTCGTGATTCGTGACGTAACTCTTTTATCGAACCTACATATAGGACTTTACCGTTCATAACTCATTGACGTTAACGGTCTAATTTAGCTTTTAAATTGATAAAATCAATCTTGTTGATTATGACGTGAACAACGTCATAGATCTATATAAACGTGTCGAGGCTATTTCAAATACCAAATTAAACTTATGGCTGTAACAACGTACTATATACTGGTATATCGATGTTACATAAATAAAAAAAGAGCTATGATTGTTTACATTGATAATTAAAATATAACATATTTAACTTCAATTGTTGAACATTCATAGGGTATGGAATTAGATGCAACAAGCAAACTGTGTACGATTCTCTTGGAAGTCACGTGATGTGTACCTAACACGTGTAATTTCATTGGTATGACTTTGCAATGTCATGTAACGTACCAAATTTACATAAATCCCTTCAGAGCTCACTAACTGTATACGTGGCACTTGTAACATCATTTATCATGATCGTTCCACAACAAATAATGCAATACATTCCTTAAAATATTTCGCGGCATTCCTTTTGGATTGTTTTAACAGCTGACGTAAATGATATAAATCTGTACACTTGATCTATGAACTCTCAATACGTTCCTGAAATACATAGCAAGCAATATCAGTCATACCACAAATAGTTTTATCTATTAAGAAATACACAGTGAATTCAATATCTTTAACACAACACCCATATATGCATACAACTAGCATGTACACATATTTTTTTCTGTATCTGTCAATTTTGTGTTCCCACATATGTTGTTAAAGTTTCATGATTAATTACTCAGGCATACGTTATTAACAATTAATTGAGACTAAAATGCCATAACGCCTACATTTCCTCTATCGATTTATATTGTTAATGTCTTTGATCGGTATAAATGTTTAAAGCTGCCAAACCACTATTGTCTACCAATTTGCATAACTGGTATCATAATAGTTGTAATATTTAGCATGAATTGTGGCTAACTGGGTAAATTATGTTGAAAAAATACCGTTGCTATTCGACGCAAACATGTATTTAAACTCGCTGTTTGCTGATAATTGAATAAGACATGGTCCTTTGAATAACATAAACGAGTTAGTATATACTCTCAGTTATCATTTGCTAACGTTCAAACCTTCCGGGTATTTTCGATTTAACCGGAGTAAGCGATTGCGTTTATACTTAGATTATTACGGTCGATCTTGGGATATTCTAACATGACGTAAGGACCATATCTACGGATTATGATCGATGCAATCCAGATTCGAACCCCGTGTCAGGCATTTTTTGTTAATTTCCCTTGCAACCATTGATTTTTTTCCTACAGTGCTCGATAAGCGGCTTCCCATGCCCAAAAAATGATGTTCTAACAGAATAGATTTTTTTGGTTAATATATGTATTTACAAAGAAACAATTCTAATAATGAAGGATGACGGAAATGAGTATATATGATAGAATCGGAATTTAACGATGTTTTTTCAGCGGAACAGCTAAATTGTACATTGGTTAACACAATTTATTTAAGAGAGAAATCGGCCGTATAAATGCATCGAACGCCATGGAAATTTACGAAAATGTTGGTACTTTAAAATACAGTTGTGTATCACTTAACTTGTTTTATAAAATAAATATCTTCAAATACTGGTTATGCCGCTTTAAGCTCTTTACTACCTAATGAAAACTGTTATCACACGATACAATTCAAATCCCCCGCGTGGCGTCCTATTAATTATTAAACATTTTAATTTCGTTTTATTTTACCGACGTTCTACATGCAATGGTAGTTTAATGCACAAATGATTGGCAATCAGACGATCAGGTTGTTCTAAACGTTGGTTATGATGTTGAAATATTTCTAAGGTGTTTGTGTTGACAACGGTGTTTATCGATTCAAAACTGTGTTCTTTCTTTAAACAACTTTTAAGCCAGCGAATGAACTATAATGATTTTCGGCCATATGTCATTTATTTCTGACTCCCAAATAGTGCACTGACCTAATTTGGTCATACAACAAAAGAGGTTGTGTATGTGGATGTTCTCAAAAGAAAGTCAATTTCGGTAATTTTACCGAAATAAAGTTATTTTCAGTAACTATATGCACCGCTTTACGCACTATTGATGTCTTATGACGACCGCTTCTTTTACTAGGTTGTTAACTTAACTGGTGATGATTATGCTGTTGTCTAGTGTGATAAAATATTATGTTTTGGAAATATTTCATATTTCTGAAAGTTTTTTTAATGTTATGCTGAAAAACCTGACTGTGTCCCCATTAATCTAGTTTGCGATTGCTACTGTAAACAAAATAACAAGCTCATTATTTGTTGTTCAATTTGCATGTTTAGTCAAGACGTCGTAGGTGTATTGTTACATTTTCACCTCAATAAATAACAAACAAAAACTATATAATACCGAAATCTAATACTGAAATGTCATATTATTGAACAAAAATGGATTCCACTTTAAATTAAAATTGCTGTTTATTTGACATACATACCACTAAATTAATGCATTAAGAACCGTGCGAAAGTAGAATTACGTTTTTATGAAAATTACAACTACCGTTTATTGTTCAATGAAATTTTGAAGTTTCACGGATATATAATTGAATAAACATTTGTTCATGTTTTTATCTTTATATAGCGTGTTTTGTCATTGATCATAAGCAGCTTATATAATGTGATGTACTTTAAATGTGAACGAACTATACTAATACAGCCAGCACCAAAATAAGAAAAATGCAAACTTTCTTGAAACAAGGACATTTAAATATTTCAAATGCTTACTTAACTGTCTAAAATTGTGAATAAAAAGCACAAATAAAAAAAAAATAAAAAATTAAATTGCAATAAAATAATACACTCATAGAGTACACATTGCTCAGTTTCCGTCAGACAAAAATAGCCATATCGGAAATTAGTCTATTATAGAGTGGAATGGGGTGGGTGAACCTGATTTTAAATTCAAACAAATATTATCTGCTTTTTCTTGGAAGTCTTGCTCTGTGTCATAGCAGGTTTGATTGATTTTTACTTTGCGTTTTCAGACATCACTACTCTGCACCACTATCTCCACGCCATATTCGAGTTTAAGTTAATAATATTCTGAACATTCTGAAAATTACACTAAATCGTCTGAACTACTATGGTTTTGTATTGTTTCAGGTTAAACATTGTTTCAGGTTAAACAGCTAGTAGATTTTCTTATCATATTAGATTGATGTACATCTGTAGATTTTATTGAACTAGATTTGAGTCAACGATGATACATCGTTTTCATAGAAAACAGCCACTATAACTGCATTAACATATATCAACATCATTATACGGACTGCTGTTCAATACATATGTTTATTCAGCAACATAGATGTCATCAAATTCTAACGCTGTCGAGTAACAGAAACAAACTTGCCAAAAATGATATTAATCATGGTTTACCAGTACACTCAACATATTTATATTTCAACCTCCATCGCCGTATCATAAAATGTTACGAGGTAAAATATATTTGTCGCAATACTTATACAGCTTACACATTCGATTGTACATCCAACTGACGAGCCTAATCCTTGATGAAGTAAACAGTTAACCCCGCTCTGCCACTGTCGCGATAGCATGATATGAGATATTATATACAAAAGTAACCCCACAAACAAAAGCAACTAACACGATAGATTAACCTGCTTAGCGTCTGTACCCACCTTGTTCTTTGCCCGTGTTCATATCATAAGACTAGACATTGTAAAAGAAAGTAACAATACCAGACCAAAACAAATAACAAATCCGATAGTAGAAACCGTATTAAGGTCTGAAGCCCACCTCACTCTGTCCCAGGCACCATATCATAGGACGAGAAAAATGTAAATTAAAGTATCACCGTCACCGCCAATACAACAAACAAATGCCATAGCAGACATCCCTTGCGAAATTAAACCGTGTTAACGTCTGCATCCACTCGCGCTTTCTTAGTCATCATAGCATAAGACGAGACAATGTAAATAAGAGTAATATTATCATGCGATAATAGACATCACCGGCTAGAATAAGCCTGATTAACGTCTACATATTATAAAACAAGATAGTGTAAATGTAGACTACCAAATCGTACCTTTCCAACTAACAAATGCAATAGGAGACAACACAAGCGAGCCTTAGATTTAACGTTATAATAAATGGCGGATAGCTTTTAAATCTTATCGACAGAGTCAAAATATCAAAATTATGCTTTAACGTCTTTTTTCCGGAGGTTAGAACACTGACAGTACAACAATGTTTATATAAGGACCACTCGGTGATGAAATTTGGATATAATGTTCAGTATTTGATGAGTTTGTGAAATTTAAACCCTTTGTTTACATTTAGATAGTTCAGTATTGCACACTTTTGTGGTGTCACCAATACATAAAAAACGCACGCTCAACATTCCAATAGATAGTTAACTATTGCACGGAGCTGAAGTTTCAAGTAAATAGTATGAATACAATTTTACGGTGTTCCGTTAGGGCCATCGTGCTATCGCTTTGTCAACAAGCATGCGCGATGCCACGATAGCACGATGACACGATGGTGATGACACGATAGTACGATAACACGATGGTGATAGTACGATGACACGATGGTGATGACACGATAGCACGATGACGATGACGCGATGATACGATGACACGATGGTGATGGAGCGATGCTACGATGACACGATGACGATGACGCGATATTACATCGCGTCATCGTCATCGTGCCATCGTGTCATCACCATCGTGTCATCGTACCATCATCATCGTGTCATCGTGTCATCGCGTCATCGTCATCGTGCCATCGTGCCATCACCATCGTGTCATCGTACCATCACCATCGTGCTATCGTACTGTCGTGTCATCACCATCGTGTCATCGTGCTATCGTAGCATCGCCTTCCTGTAAGACATGCGAAAAATAATAATAATGGAACACATCATGCATTCAAATACTCGGGGTTATTTTGTGTCAGGTTATACATAACCCTGAGACACAAATGCTACTGAAAAGGGAAATTCATATAAGATACACAGTCATATGTTTTCTTTTTATATTATAATCACTAAATGTGAGTTATTTATGCGTGCAAATATGTTATTACGTGAATGGTAAATTATTGAGAAGGTACATATTATGATTATAGTCCTTTCGACAGATTCACAAAAAAGTTGATGTCGATCCGGTAAACAACAGACAAAATCTTAAATGATAAAATAGTTGGTGTATAATACCGATGCGTAGTGGTCTATCCGTCTGCCTGCCTGCCTGTCTGTCTGTCTGTCTGTCTGTCTGTTTTTGTTTGTTTTTTTGTTTGTTTATGTGTTCATTCGTTCGTTAGTTCCATCGTCCGTCCGTCCGTCCGTTCGTTCGTTTGTTCGTTCCTTCACCTAAACACTTTTTCCTGGGATCCTATGAGGCAAACCAGTACTCGAGCACGCCTATCTCTGGAAGTAACTGATGACTTTTTCAGTTCAATCAGCGATGTAACACAAATGACAATAAGGCGCAATGCCGTATATCAGTCAATCATCACAGAGACTATGGCTGGGCGATATGTCACCTTTGGTAGAGTTTTGAGTGTCTTAAAAGAAAGTTGAATGTCGAGTAAGAAAGTCGAGTGTCGAGTAAGAATGTCGAGTGTCGAGAAAGAAAGTTTAATGTCGAGTAAGAATGTCGAGTGTCGAGTGAAAAAATTCAGTGTCGAGTGAGAAAGACGAGTGTCTAGTAAGAAAACTGAGTATTGAGCAAGAAAGCCGAGTGTCGAGTAAAAAAATATTTTTGGTAGTTAAACACCCAATTAGGAATTAGTGAGCACTGTTCCAAGTTGATTGGCCATACATGGTAAAGACGGGCCCTGTTCAATCAGTTGGTTACGTGTCTAACTGTCAATCCAGGGGCCATGAGTTTGAATACCCGCCAGTAACATACAACACATTCTCCGTGATGACTAATAAAAAAATGTCAGTCTCATTGTCATTCGTCTCTAACCACTGTTTCAAAAGTGTTATGGATAAGTCGCCCCAAAGACAACTCGTCCCACATTTTGAGACAACTCGTCCCAAGTTTCGAGACAACTTGTCCCCTATTTAAAGACAACTCGTCCCATCAAAAGACAAGTTGTCCCAATTAATTATTTCCTGTACCATGTAAAACTGGAAAGATATCAGTTAGTTGCACAAATGAGTTTAACTGATTGTCTATTAACACTTACTTTAAATGTATTTATTTCACATTGATGTGACACAAGTTATTATTATAAATCACGTTCTGTGTATTCTTGGGTAGTAACAGTACTAAGCATATACGAATATAGTGTCCGTCTCACACATAACCGTGGCGGGGGATCAAACCCACGACACTCTGATCGTCTGCTAGCTCTCGATAGCATAACAATTATATTGTATTGTTGGGTGTTTATTGTCGTTTTCAACAACTGTTCAGTGCTGGCACACATGAGTATCATGCCGAACCTAATACCGTCTAGACAACTAGACTAAAACTTTGGAATTCATTTAAATACATTAATTATTTTATTATATATTCATTGTCGTTTTAAAATAAAGTACACGAGTAAGCGTTCCTCTTGATTTTCCATTTCTAGTTATAGAAGAAGAAGAAGTAGAATAAGAAGTAAAAGGAGGAGGAGGAGAATAAACCTATACACAGTTTCTCATCAAAGTACAAAGTTACAGTAATATGCATATTTAAACACATAAACACAAAACCAGTTGAATGACTAACATGTACATACTTAAAAATAAACACATAACTATACCCTCCGATACTATTATAAGAATCCCACTTAAATACAGGAAGGCGATGCTACGATAGCACGATGACACGATGGTGATGGCACGATAGTACGATAGCACGATATCGCTTTGTCAACAAGCACACGCGATGCCACGATAGCACGATGACACGATGGTGATGACGCGATGACACGATGACACGATGGTGATGGTACAATGACACGATGGTGATGACACGATAGCACAATGACGATGACACGGTGACACGATGACACGATGGTGATGGCACGATGACGATGACGCGATGTAATATCGCGTCATCGTCATCGTGTCATCGTAGCATCGCTCCATCACCATCGTGTCATCGTGTCATCGCGTCATCGTCATCGTGCTATCGTGTCATCACCATCGTGTCATCGTACCATCACCATCGTGTCATCGTGTCATCGCGTCATCACCATCGTGTCATCGTGCTATCGTGGTATCGCGTGTGCTTGTTGACAAAGCGATAGCACGATGGCCCTAACGGGACACCGTACAATTTCAACGTCAACTCCGCGGAATACCAAACAACAAAAAAGAGAGTTATCGTCACCTCTCGACTCTACTGAATTAAAATAAAATTAAAGTGTGTGATCCAGTTGATATATCAGACATGTCAGATATCGCAGTCACAGCCTCATCTGAAGTGTTCAACAAAATTGTTCTCGGTGATCAGGATATAGACAAAATCGCTTCTATCCTGCAAACTATCTTTGAGGTAAAATTGAAAGACATGGTGAGCAACATTATAAGTGGAGTTGTTGATGCCTTAAAGGATGAAGTGGTAGCGCTCCGAACTGAAAATGTCGCTCTTAAGACGAGAGTGGCTTCCCTCGAATTTGCAGCAGATGCTAGTGAGCAATACAGTCGTAGAAATTGTTTAAAACATTTCCGGCATTGACGAGTCTCCCAGGGAAGACACTGACGCTCTGGTATTGAACATGGCCAAGGCTATTGACGCGAACATCGAACTATGCGATATTGATCGATCCAATCGAGTTGGAAAGCCAGGTGGTTCCAAGTCCCGAGCCATCATTGTTAAGTTTGGGTCGTATCGAGCTCGCCAGAAGTTGTATCGTGCGCGTACCCTAGCCAAGGATCGTGGTTACATTGGGAAAATACATCAACGAGGATCTGACCAAGTTTCGAAATGGCCTGTTATATAAAGACCGTCATCTGGTCAAAGGAAAACATTTGATAGGTGCATGGCCATCAGACGGCAATATACTGGTTAAGTGTTCATAGGAAGATGACCTAGCCCCCATCAGTCCAGTGGAGCCAAAATGAGACATATCAAACATTTATATTTGGCCACATGCCAGTGGTATTCACTCTCCGTGTGGTCATATGCATCAGTGAATCACTGTGAACCTAGATACGTTTTACTAATACGAGCGACTGGCGGTTTTGTGATTAAATGAAATAGGCCTATATGTAATTTGGTGTTATTATAATACAGTACAATTAATGGATCTTCGCTTTAAATTCTACCTGTTGTTATCTTTCTGGCATGCAGTGCTTAAAATCACTCATTTCTGATGTTATGAATACCTTATTTAGAAATATCGACATTTCATGGATACTGATTGTATTTATTGCGACTTACAGTATTGAACTCTATAGGCCTAAAACTTCACATTCAATGCAACTTATACATGTGTATGAACATTATAATATAATGATCAAGCTAATACACCACGTGTTATCAGCGTTATTTGTATTTTTATTGGTTATTTTGTACATGTACAGCTATGTATGTATGTGTATGTGTCCGTGCGAGCGTGTGTAGATGACGCGTGTAAGCGAATGCTTGAACATGCACATGTACATGTGAGAGCCGTAGTTTGTCTTTAGTGCCTATTAAACTGATTATATAATGAATGATTTATCTATCATACTGTGAAATGTTTTTTTTGTAAAAAATACAGATTAAAACTATATCAATTTTTAGTAACATTTTTGCACGTGTGGAAGTATGAATGCTCGCTGTCGTATGTGTTTTTTTTTATTTATTTATTTGCGTGTGCATATGTATGCCATGTATGTGGAAGTTTGCAAGTTCAACGCACGTAAAATTACTTTTGTTAAATTGTATTTAATTATAATTACTGCTTTGAGCACAGACATATTATTTATGTATGTACCTAAGATTGATTTTTTCTGTTTTTCACTACAATGTGACACCAAGTGACTATAATCATTGAAGTATTGTTTTAAGTATCCGAAAGATGTTGCTTTTCATCAAATTACTGTACACTTTACTTGTTTATTCCAAATATCGATCATTGCATACACTTAATTCATTATGTATACCATTGCTACATGTAACCTTCTTTCCATCTTACATTTGAAGATTGATTTTGTGCTGGTGTCAGACCTGTTTCTAATTAACCTCTCTACAATTACATGACTTGTTTAAAAACATATCCTGACACAGGCACACCGTTGATCAATATTAGATTTAATTTTTTTTCAGCCTTACTCAAGCTCATTGTTTTACTGTCTATCAACCACTCTTTAGTCTATAACATTTCCTTCTTTATACACATTAAAAGCGCTTCACAATGTAGCTCTGATACTGTATATCCCTATAAACGTATACGATTAGGTAACATTTTTAAAGATAATATATTTTTTAACAAATATTTCATACCTTCCGTTTGTTTTACAACACTCCTAACATGGACTAACATTCTATTGCTGACTTGTGGAGATATTCACCCAAACCCAGATCCTATAAGCTCAACTGCAACCAACAACTCAGTTTCATCATCCTCATCCTTTTCAGATAGTTTGGAAGCCTTTGACTTTTAACATCATCATTCTCTTGTTCATTATAATGTTCAAAGTATTAGATATAAATTAGATACAATTTACTCTGAACTATATGGATTTGATATATTAGCTTTCTCTGAAACCTGGCTTAATGATACTATTGCATCATCTGATCTAGAATTCCCAGCATTCCATAAACCAATAAGAAAAGATCGCGTTGGAGATAGCCACTGTGGTGTTATTATGTACATTTAAGATAAAATTCATTTTTCTCGTAGAAATTACTTAGAAATCAATCGTGTGGAATGCATATGGGTTGAACTTACCATTAAACACAGACATATACTCATTGGAGTATTTTACAGACCTCAAAACTCTGGCTCTGATTATGATAATTTAATTGATGATTCTTTAAATCTTGCTGTTGATACTGGTATCAAAGATATAATTGTTACTGGTGATTTGAACTATGATATGCTGAATGATGTTTCATCACGAAGTTTAAATAATAAATGTCAACAGTTTGGTCTGTTTCAATCTATCAAAGATCCTACCCACTATACCGAGAATTCATCGTCTCTTATTGATGTTTTACTTTTAAGTAATAAAGCCTTATTACAAGTGGTGTCGCTGATCCTTTCCTAGATCAAGATACATGTATCAGATTCCACTGTCCGATATACGGTGTATTTAAATTCAACAAAAACAAACAAGTAGCTTTTTATAGACATATTTGGAAATATGAACTTGGTGACTATGCTCTTTTAAAAATAAAATCATTCAAACTAACTGGAACGAACTATCAACGATGATGTCAACGTGTACGCTACCATTGTTGCTAAAACAATAATTGAATTTTCAAATACTTTCATTCCAAATAAAATGATTAAAATTAAACCTCATGAACCTCCTTGGGTATCAACTGAGTTGAAAAAGAATATCAGGGTCCGTAAAAGACTATTTAAGATAGCCAAGAGGTCTAACGAATTATACCACTGGAACAGATTTAAAAAAAAAAAACGTAATGAGGTCGTTAAACTTATTCGCCAAACAAAGCAATCATATTATGATATATTAACAAATGAACTTAATTCTACTCCTCTCTCTCTCAAAAACTGGTGGAAAATATTAAAGTCGTTTATCTCTTTAAATGACAAACCAGCAATCCCTCCACTAAATTACAATGGAACTATTGTTTCCGATCTTCGTTTAAAAGCCAATTTACTTAAAAAAAATTTCAATCTCAGTCAATTTTAAATGACGAAGACATTGAACCATCCTTTTTAATACCTAGACATAACATCATCGGTTTACCAGATCTTGCTTTACTACCGACCGATGTATGCAATATTCTTAATTTGTTACCAGCAGGTTAAACCTCCGGTCCCAATGAAATTAATAATTATGTTCTCCGTATAAGGAATTATCGTCTCCATTGTGTGATTTGTTTAACTCCTGTTTAACAAACGGTTTATATCCAAAAGTTTGGAAGGAAGCGTTCGTATGTGCTATTTACAAGAAAGGAGACCCGTATTTGGCAAATAATTACAGACCTATTTCACTTCTTAGTGTATTGAACAAAGTATTTGAAAGGCTCGTTTTTAAGCATTTCAATTATTTTCGAGATACATACTTTCTTTCATCATTTCAATCTGGTTTTGTCCCTGGTGATTCAACCATCAATCAACTATCCTATCTTTACAATACATTCTGCAAAGCGATTGATGATGGCAAAGAGGTCAGGGTTGTATTTTTTTATATAAGTAAAACCTTTGATAGAGTTTGGCACAAAGGTTTGTTGGCTAAATTGAAAGCAGCTGGCATATTTTGTCAATTTTTAAATCTTCTAACTGACTATCTTAAAGACAGACGCCAATATGTTGTCATTCCAGGTACAAAATCTTATTGGAGACCAATCAAAGCTGGTGTTCCCCAGGGATATATATTAGGTCCACTTCTGTTTCTAGTTTATATAAATGACAAAGTATCTGACATTGACTCCAACATATGACTTTTTGCCGATGATACAAGTCTATACCTTATAATTAAGCATACTAATGAGATTGCTAATGTCGCTGTGAAATTAACTTCGAACATAAATAAAATATCTGAATGGTTAAATAAATGGCTGGTTACGTTTAATCCATCCAAAACAGAATCATTGCATATAACTCGCAAACGCACTCAACCCGCTCACCCCCCACTTTTTATGCAGAACCAACAAATTTTAGAAGTGCAATCACACAGACATCAAGGAGTATATTTATCAAACAACTGCAGCTGGCACATTCATATTGACTAAATTAAGAATACAGCATGGACTAAAATAAATATTATGAGAAAACTAAAATTTCAGTTAGATAGAAAATCACTCGAAACTATTTACATTTCATTTATAAGACCTTTATTAGAAAATGCCGATGTTATTTGGGATAATTTTACAACTAATGAAAAAAATGAGATTGATAAAGTACAAAACGAAGCTGCATGTATAACAAATTGAGTTACAAAACTTGTATCAATTAATAACTTGAATTCTGAAGTAGGATGGGAAAGTCTTTTTAAAAACACAAACTTACTCTTTTTCATAAAATGATCCCTGGATCCATGGATCTTCGTTGGTTCCTCCTCTTACAAATGCAAAATCCACGTACAACCTCAGAAATCGTAATAATATTCAAATCCCTATTTCAAGAACAACTCTGTACTCAAATGCCTTCATTCCTTCCATTGTCCGTGAATGGAACAGCCTCCCGCTTGAAACAAGACAAGCTTCTTCTCTGAGTGCCTCCAAACACCATCTTGAAAGTAAAGAACCAAAAGTACCAAAATTATTTTACATAGGAACAAGGAAATGTCAACTACTGTATGCTCGCCTTCGAACGCGCTGTAGTGCTCTTAAGCAACATCTATTTCTTAAACACATCGTAGATTCCCCTCTGTGTATATGTGGTCAAATAAAAAGCACAGCTCACTTTTTTCTCAATTGTCGCCTTTATCAGCTTCAACGCATATTACTCCTTAAAAACCTGTAAATAAGTTGTGTACAACGTCTTTAAATATACTTCTCTTTGGCGAACCGCAACTTTCTTATGACAATAATGTTAAAACATTTGAAGCAGTCCACAAATACATTTTAGCTACTAATCGCTTCTCCTAAAATATGTAAGTCTGAAGAACAAACAAGGCTGTTTCAATTTACGTGGTGAGATCATAACAGTCCATCTTTCAGTTTGTCCATGCCGTTCAGAACATGTCCATAAATGCTATTAAGTATAATTATGTGAATTTATATAATATATACATAACTACAATGTTATTCTAACAATATGTAAAGATATTTTTACTAAGTATATTTTGAACTAGGTTATATTCATAAAGTTAAGAGCATACACAAAAGTGTAAATGATTTGCCAAATCTGTTTACATTTAATATATGTCATGAAGAAGAACTTTATATTATTTTATCTCCCGTTCTAATCCATATTTATACTTTTGTACTGATTTGTATGTATGTAAATTTGAGTAAATAAATATGTTTAAACAAAGCGAGCCTAATCCTGATTAATGTTTGGACTCCACTTCGTATGATCCCGTCTACATATAAGACAAGATAGTGTAAATGTAAATTACCACACTACACCTTTCCAACTAACAAATGCGATAGTAGAAATCACAAGCGAGCCTTATCCTGATTAACATCTGCACTCCACCTCGGTCTGTCCCCGTCTTCATATTAAACGACAAGATATCTTAAATATAAATAACCACAACACACCAATCCAAATACAAAATGCGATAATAGACATCACAAGCGAGCCTTATCCTGATTAACGTCTGCACTCCACCTCGGTCTCCCGTCTTCATATTAAAAGACAAGATATATTAAATATAAATAACCACAACACACCAATCCAAATACATAATGCGATAATAGACATCACAAGCGAGACTTATCCTAATTAACGTCTGCACACCAACTCGCTCTGTTCCGGTCTACATATCATAATGCAAGAAAGTGTTAATATAAATAACCACGCCAAACCATTTCAACTAACAAATGCGATAGCAGACATCAAAAGCGAGCCTAATCCTGATAAACGTCTGCAATCCACCTCGCTCTGTCCCCGTTTAAAAATTATAAGACAATATAATGTAAATGTAAATAACCACACCACAACAATCCAGCTAACGTATGCGATAGTAGACATCACAAGCGATCCTATTCCTGATTAACGTCTGCACTCCACTTTGCTCTGTTCCTGTCTACATATTATATGACGAGATAGTGTAAATGTAAATAACCACACAACACCAATCCAACTAACGAATGCGATAGTAAACGTCACAAGCGAGTCTGATCTTGATAATTGTCTGCACTCCACCTTGCTCTTCCCCCGTTTTCATATTATAAGACGAGATAGTGTAAATGTAAATAACCACACTAATCCAACTAACAAATGAGATAGTAAACATCACAACCAAGTCAAATCCTGATTAACGTTTGCACACCACCTTTGTCTGTCCCCGTCTTCATATCAGAAGACAAGATAGCTTAAATATAAATAACCACACCACACCAATCCAAATACAAAATGCGATAGTTGACATCACAAGCGAGACTAATCCTGTTTAATATCTGCACTCCACAGCTCTCTGTTCCTGTCTACATATTATAAGACAAGATAGTGTAAATGTAAATAACAACACCACACCAATCCAACTAACAAATGCGATAGTAAACATCACAAACGAGTCTTATCCTGATTAACATCTAAACTCCACCTCGTTCTGTTCCAGAGTTTATATTATAAGACAAGAGAGTTTTAATGTAAATAACCACACCACACTAATCCAGCTAACAAATGCATTAGCGAGCCTATGCACTCCAACTCGCTCTGTCCCCGTCTATATATTATAAGAAAATATAGTGTTAATGTAAATAACCACACAACACCAACCCAACTAACAAATTCGATAGTAGACATCACAAACGAGACTAATCCTAATTAACGTCTGCACAACACCTTGCTCTGTCCCCGCCTTCATCTCATAAGACAAGATAGTGTAAACATAAATAACCACAACTCACCAATACAACTAACAAATGCGATAGTAGACATCACAAGCGAGACTTATCCTAATTAACGTCTGCACTCCACCTCGCTCTGTACCCGTTGTCATATTATAAGACAAGATAGTGTAAATATAAATAACCACACCACTCCGATACAGCTAAGTAATGCGATAGTAGACATCACAAGCCAGACTAATTCTAATTAAAGTCTGCACTCCACCTCGCTCTGTTCCCGTCTATATATTATAAGATTAGACAGTGCAAATGTAAATAACCACGTCACACCAATCCAGCTAACAAATGCGATAGTAGACATCACAAGCGAGTCTAATCCTGATTAACGTCTGCACCTGATCTTGCTCTGTTCTCGTGTACATATTATAAGACAAGAGAATGTTAATGTAAATAACCACATCATTCGAACCCAACTTGCAAATGTGGTAGTAAACTTTCCAAGCGAGACTAATCCTGATTAACGTCTACACTCCACCCCGTTCTGTTCCCGTCTACATATTTTAAGACAAGATAGTGTAAATGTAATAATCACACCACACCAATTCAACTAAAAAATGCGATTGTAGACATCACAAGCAAGTCTTATTCTGATTAACGTCTGCACTCCACCTCGCTTTATCCACGTCTACATATCATAATACAAGATAGTGTAAATAGAAATTACCACGCCACACCAATCCAACTAACGTATGCAATAGTAGACATCACAAGCGATCCTATTCCTGATTAACGTCTGCACTCTACCTTGCTCTGTTCTTGTCTACATATTAAAGGACGAAATATTGTAAATGTAAATAACCACACCACAACAATCAAACTAACGAATGCGATAGTAAACGTCACAAGCGAGCCTAATCCTGATAATTGTCTGCACTCTACCTTGCTCTTCCCCCGTCTTCATATAATAAGAGGAGATATTGTTAATAAAAGTAAACTAACAAAACCAATACTACTAACAAATGCGATAGTATACATCAATGGCGAGCTTAAACCTGGTTAACGTATATGCCCCACCTCGCCAATTCCCCATCGTCATATGATAAGAAGAGACATTGTTAATAACAGTAAACTAACCAAACAAATACTTTTAACAAATGCAATAGTATACATCAATGACGAGCTTTAACCTGGTTAACGTCTGTACCCCACTTCGCCTTTTCCCCATCGTCATATCATAAGACGAGACATTGTTATTTAAAGTAAACTAACCAAACAAATACTACTAACAAATGCGATAGTATACATCAATGGCGAGCTTAAACCGGATTAACCTCTGTACCCTACTTCGCCTAGTCCCCATCGTCATATCATAAGACGAGACATTGTTAATTAAAGTAAACTAACCAAACAAATACTACTATCAAATGTGATAGTTTACAACAATGCCGAGCTTAAACCGGATTAACGTTTGTACCCCACCTCGCCCATTCCCCATCGTCATATCATAAGACGAGATACTGTAAATAACAGTAAACTAACCAAACAAAAACTACTAGCAAATGCGATAGTATACATCAATGGCGAGCTTAAACCTGGTAAACGAAATAATTTAACAGAGTCTGCTATGATTCTCCATTTACCTTTTGTGCTTCCAAGGTACCGCTTTATCAGATACTCTCAACTAGCACAATTACAGTGTGATGACAAAAAAGAGTAAACCCAGAGTTACAATAATATCTGATTCATGTAATGCCTTTAGCTTCTCCAATATTTTTAGAAAATATATACCTCTTAAGGATTTTAGTGAAATTAACAGGCTCAAACAACCCGATTCTGCAATGTTCTTATGATTCCGTGCTGTGCGTCCAGAGAATATTTTATCAAATATCATTGTAATACAATACGTTCCAAAAATAGGGCAGAAGTTTTCGAAAAAAGTGCATTAATTTTGTCTACAATGAGTAAACATTCGATAAAATTATGAAAAATACATTTTTGTTAATTTGGAATATTGTCTTTTTTATCAGTGCATGTCACTGTCATTATAATTCGATTTTTTATAATTCGTTTGATGAGAAATACAAAATAGAAGAAGTTTTCTTTCTAACGTTACATTTTTTTTTCAAAATGAAGCTATTGCGTGTGCTATTCCATCAAAAATGTCTTAAAATTAAGTTTTGAAACAATAACAAGGAAGAAAGATAGGTTCTTCCTATAATACTGTTGATAACTGGATAATACCATTTTGAGGCCATTTATTATATGTGCTGATGCCAGGAAACACGCGTAGTGCTTCTTGTGAATATCTTAAAAAGATACATTTGCTAAGCTTCAAGGCATTTCCGTGAAAATAAACAAGTCACTGTGTGGATTAGTATAAGACTCCAAATCAAATACATTCGTGACTCCTTAATTAAACTTTATATAAAGAATATATTTTGTGCTCACTTCTCATGAACACACCCATTTACGTTCATTTTAGGTTCATACATTTTACAAAACAGTTTTTTAATATATTACAATAGATTAAGACTTGAAAGTAGTTCAAATTGAAATCAACATGAAGTACTTATGGTAGCGTTACGAACTTAAATACGACAAGCAGAGTAAATGTGAATCTTTGTTAGAAAATTAAGTAGTAAGAAACATTATTTTCAAGGTCAAAGTCACCAAAACAATCTGAATACAGTAGACATTAAGACAGTTCATAATAAGTACAATAAGGGATGAACTTAAGTTAAATAACTTTTTCACAACTGATGTAGTATTTCAGTAAGAAGTATAGACACATATTCACATAAAATGTGTTGAATAAGGTGTTAAATTTAACATATCAAGTTACTACTTACTACTAATGCTGCATAAATAGATTTAATGTCAGAACTGCTTTCTTATCTATCATAGTTACAATTTGGTTTAATGGGACACAATACATCAATGGGGAGGGTACCTGTGGCCGAGTGGTCTACGGCGCTGTCTCAAGATCGCTTATCTCTCAACGCTAAGGTCGTAGGTTTGGCTCCCGCTCGCTCCAAAATCTTTTTGTGAGAAAGTTTCCAGTTACTTGCGAAAGGACGGCGGTTCTTCTCAGTATGAGGACTTCCTCCACCAGTTAAAATTGATATGCTATATTTAACCTGAAATGTGTTGAAAATTGCGTTAAACCCCATTCAAAAAAACAAAAAACAAATAAAACAACAAAAAACATCAATGGTGTTGCTCAATGAGTAAGTATATACATTGTTATTTATGATTCTGAAGTTTAATGCAAAGAATGTTTACTCTGAAATTCATATTTGATGTAGTGATAATGGAAGTGATATTTGGGTGTAAAAGCTCATCAGCAAAGTTATGATTACTCTTGGTTTGAGTTACCGCGTGACCATGTGACCAAAAAATCGGAATATACCTATCGGGACACAATAACAAGTGGATCGATAAGCTGTTGTAGTAACGGATGTAAGACAGAGAAACTTCCATAACCTGAGCATACAGAAATGAACAGATCGGCTTACTCGAGAATATTGTTTGGACCTGGAATATTTCATGCATAGTTCATATAAATTCATTTATGATCACCCGAGTATCAAAACCTCCAGAACTCAAGCTGCTATAATTGACCCTCCAAAATTATTTAAATAAAATAACATGCATGATTTGAATACATGAATACTTTACAAACCGAGAAACACAAGCGTTTTTGCTAGTTCTGCGCGTCTAAGTGTCAACTGTAACAATATAAATAAAATAAATAAAGTTAATATAGTAACACAAAATATAGTCGTTGTTGCAGAAAAGGAAATAAGAAATAGCAACAAAGTTAGTCTGTGTTTAACTACATACAAAATGTGTTATTTATCTGTATCGGAAAGTCTGCACTCAATGAACTATACAACAAACAGTAAAATCAGAATAAAGTGTGAAGCAGAACTGCATTCAATAATAAAATATGTGCAGATAAATTGAATTCAATCATTTATACTGCCTATATAGTGAAAGTTCAAAATGAACCTTATAGATGTACCAACACATATTTAACTGTTAATGAAAGTTAAAATTTGACCAGTATGCTGTTTTCAGGTAGATAAACTTTTTCTCCTCCATTTTTACATGTGCTAATGTAAGTGTTATTATATTATGTTATTCCTTGCAGAACTGTACCGAAATAACCCGTGTAAAATGTGAATCACTTAACGAAATACTTGGTAAGTATGTTGTTCACAAGAGTCTACACTTTTTCTTCTTTTTTTCTGATGCTTATTTTGCATGACTGTACTCATCTAGGTTTGATTATTTGCTCAGAAGTGTTGCACTCGCAAAATTGCGACAGCAACTGTAAATCAATAAGATTAGGTGGTACGTACACATGTTTGATGATTTGTTTGTAGTATTGCTAGGGTTGTATATCTGTATGGCATGGTGTTGTAAGGGTTGTATATCTGTATGACATGGTGTTGTAAGGGTTGTATATCTGTATGGCATGGTGTTGTAAGGGTTGTATATCTGTATGGCATGGTGTTGTAAGGGTTGTATATTTGTATGGCATGGTGTTGTAAGGGTTGTATATCTGTATGGCATAGAGTTGTAAGGGTTGTATATCTGTATGACATGGTGTTGTAAGGGTTGTATATCTGTATGGCATGGTTTTGTAAGGGTTGTATATCTGTATGGCATGGTGTTGTAAGGGTTGTATATCTGTATGGCATGGTGTTGTAAGGGTTGTATATCTCTATGACATGGTGTTGTAAGGGTTGTATATCTCTATGACATGGTGTTGTGTTACTATGTTCCTGTACCTGTGTTCGTACATGTGTTTTATGATTTGTTTATAGTATTGTAAGGGTTGTATATCTGTATGACATGGTGTTGTGTTACTATGTTCATCGAAGTTCCGTTTAATACATGTATGTTAATTAAAATGGTCACGTCGTAGCTCCTGTACCTGTGTTTAAACAACTAGTTATCTTTGGGGGCACTGAACATCACTTACATTGAAGTGCAGGTCAGAAAATGTTGAGTAACTGGTTGACTAACTGGTATATTCGGTTGCTTTGAACATAGTTTACGATAAACCATCGGTTCTGAACCGTTAATTAACTTGTTGATGTGGTCGCTCTGGGCATTTTTTTAATGTTGTAGTATCTCTGTTCCTTTCTTGCCTGCGATACTCACCTTTGGATATTCCCAAATTCGGTGTCATGAAAAGAGTGACACGAAGAATGTATATAACGAGTGTATATAACGAGTGTATATATCTCCATATCCTGCAGTAATTATCATTATGTATGTTGATGTAGTTGCTTATTTATTTGAGATATTACTGGACAAATTGGTATCTTCTGTACTGCAGTCACTTTTTTTCATTTCCAAATAAGATCTCTCGAAATCCTGTGTTGCGTTTCGTTATACTTCCTTTGTTGCGTTTTTAAATATATCTTGAGTACAAATACGAAGTACACAGATTGTGCACTGGTCCACTGTTTCTTATATGCCACGATCAAGGAGCTTGGAAAGCAAAAAGTAGGTCACAATTATGTACATTGGACAATAAAACAGTTCTCAAGTAAATATACAATTGATTTGGAGTAAGCGTGAGATTGAATGAAATACATTCCACAGTAACTATTACAAATTAGATTTGCATATTAAGCATCTCTTAGATCAATTTTCACTGACACAAGTACATGAACATTTTTCTTTCGCTGTAAACAAATGATAATTGTGTTGATTTGATGAAATGTACAAAGTCTAAAAACAGTTATTTTGTAGTGTGTTTACACTTTAAAATTTCAAATAGTTTGAAAATAACGCCGGACATGTACAAGAGAGTGGGTTGTTGTTGTACATTTCATAATCCCGAATGGAAAACAAGTGAGCTGTTCTTTTCTTGGAATCGCTATGTGCTTCACAGAATCACTTAAACAGATACTATTAAGTGATGTATTTTTTGTTTAACATTCTATGTAGTTTGAAGATTCATATTGCTTTTTGAATTTCAATAAATTAACATTTTAAATTTAATGTTTTTAAGATCTTCAGAGAGCTAGTAATTTTATGTTTAAGGTAGTTTGAATGTTTCAGTAGCTTGGCCTTTACACAACTATATGTTTATACCGATATCTACACGCATGCATCCGGTTTCATTTTTATTTTCCGGTTGAATGTTACGAACAGGCAACGTTTTTAGTATCGTATTCTAGGCGTGGAGCACTCGGACCTGAATAGTTGTGATTTGGTTCGATCTCACTAAGACAGATGCCAAGCGTAGTACTAATCAATAACATATATTTAAGAAATGAATGTTATATGTTTAATGTTAATGCGATATGAACTAACATATAACACATGCAATGTATGTGAACCCTAAAGGTCTCACATAAACAATACTAGTTTAATGTAAATAATAAATAAAAGGTTAAATGTAATTTCATATCTCATTAATATTCAACAAAAGTTACATATAAGTTCATTTCTTATTAGTAGCTACAAAAAAAAGTTCATTATAGTTATATTGTTTAATGCAATCGATAAGCACTGTTTTTTCCTTTTCCACATACTAAATATATTTGGAACCTATATAATTGTAAATTGAATGTTGCATTCTTGTTCAACAGAACGGAAAAATAACGTTTTTGAAAAAGTGATCGTTGCTTTATGACGCCTAAAACGTACGCTTTGTGTCATTTTCGATGTAGTTATAACCAATTTCGAACAAGTTTGTTTTATCCAAAAGTATGTCCTAGACTAAAATAAACAAAGTTATAGTGCAATTGTTATAACGATGAAACAATGTTAACGTTGAATAAAAAGCTCACAACGTGATTTTGCAACTTTGTAGACAAGTTCATTTTACAAATTTAAATTTTTTTTTTTTTTTTTTTTTTTCGCTATAACCACTGACATTAGTCATATTTCATATTATAAAAATAATATCAAAGCGTGAGCGCCTACACATCAGTTGCATTAAAAACAGTCACAGAAATGTCATTGAAAGTATTCAATCGGAATTAAGTTAAACATTTACTAACGATGCAGCTGCTAGTTTCAGAAATTCGGCTTTTGTCAATTCTTCATGTGATCTAAAAAAAAAAAACCCACAAATGTTCTTATTTGTAAATCGTGGCATTTTTACTTAATGTGTAATGAATAAGTTTCGATGGATTTATTGATGTTGTTGAGTATAATAAAAACATTTTCTCGAGAAGAATATAACAGTATACAGTTTAATGATTGTGGGCTGTGCCCGGTTAACTCAGTCTGTACAGCCTGAGTTTTTGTGATGATTGATACACGACAATGTGTTTCATTACCATTCGTCTCCAACTGCTGACCCAAGAGGAAACGTTTTCACTTTCTTACGAAAATGGATGTACTCGAGTCGTGATTAACCTTCCAATATTCATGGAAAGAGTTAGTATGATAACTGATCGTATGTTGCTGTTGGTGACATAAAAATGAGCAACTTACTCCACGACAGACAACAACATTTGGTACATGTAGTCTATTGTCTCATAGCATACATCGTTGAAAGACGGAACAGAGCACATTGTCAGGTGGTACAGCATCGAACACAGGATCGAAGTGTCGTTGGTTTGATCCTCCCCGATGGCTATGTGTGGTGTCATTGAGCAAGACACTTTTTCCGCGTATTGCTCGCACTGGTTCCAACCAGGAAATATCCGAGCGTGTTTTGTATTAATTGATAACTTGCTAGACAATCGAAACAATTTTGAACTAAGTAAAGTGAGACGAAACATGTTCAAAGTATGCTTTTCCTAATTATTAACTTTCATTAATTCATTTGTGCATCTTCTACACGATACATTAAACTATGTACATGTAAGTTAGTTTATCATCGCGGCCTACATACAGAGTCATCTAGATCGTGTGAATATTCTGCACTTAGTTGAATCATTAGTAGGATCTACTAAATGTGGGACCATCTTAGCAGTCAGTATCTAACTGTTGTCTGGTTTGGCATTAGCGTATTGACTTGGTCGTATATAGTTTTTAAGACTAAGTTTAGTTTCTACTTATTTATCTTAGCTTGATTACGATAAAAGTTCAGAGCTGACATGAAACAGTGCTTCAGTGTTGTTTTATGATAGGCATCGCGTTGAGCTAGAACAGAACCCGAAACCTCCTCTTGCATCACAATGAGCGGCCAGAGGTTGCGGGTTCGATCCCCAACCCAAAATCTAAGTTAATCAGGCAACACAGCTGATTGTGATAAAGCACCCTAAATGTGGGCTTAGTAGATATTTATACACTGCGTCAAAGACATTCATTGTAACATTTCATTGAGGTCGTAATAAAAGCAGACTTAAAGAGATAACGGTCAGAAATATAAATATATATTATTATCTATTAAGATATAATTAATTATTGTAAATTGTTACAATGCTATCGTTGAGATCAAAGGTTCGAGCTTATCTTGGTCTTAAAACATGATTTTACATTGGTTTTTTTTTCATTCCTTGCGTAATGCAAATAAAGACATGTTTGAAATATACCGAGAAACTAGTAACCATACATTTGTTTGTTACATTTGATCAATGAGGAGCTATTATTCAAAAAAAGCATCATCTCGTATTTGGTGTAGTGATGGTACAAACGGTTTAATGCAACCGTAAACCAGGTTTAAGTATCTCAGTGACTATTTTCGATATTAGCCGCTCCAATATATAAAAATGATGGCCAATATGAGCCAAAGCATCCAAAGGACAAAACAATAGAAGACAAATCATCCAAACACAAAGCAATAGAAGACAAAGCATAAAAAGATAAAAAAAAAAGATGGCCAACATAAGCCAAAGCATCCAAAGGACAAAGCAATAGAAGACAAATCATCCAAAACACAAAGCAATAGAAGACAAAGCATCCAAAGGATAAAGCAATAGAAGACAAAGCATAAAAAAGAGAAGCAAACATGAGACAAAGCATCTAAAGGACAAAACAAAAGAAGACAAAGCATCAAAAAAAAAATGGCCATCATGAGATAAAGCATACAAAGGACAAAACAATAGAAGAAAAAGTATGCAAAGTACAAAACAATAGACGAAAAAGTATACAAAGGACAAAGCAATAGCATCATCAACATCATCAATGTATATGATATATCTTATCAGTACAATACACTTAAACATATGAAGAGACAACAGTGGTCATCTGCGAGGAAAGTCAATAGCAAAGTGTGTCACTTTACAACTGGTGAATTGACGTATCAAACATCGGCTCGATATGCTCAGATGGCAGCCTTCTTACTATCAACTTAGGGGTCATGAGTTCGAATCCCCTCCCGGTCGCATTCCCCGTTATATCCGGTACTTTGTGTCATTGGCAATTTGTCAATACATTGCTGATATATGTGTGCTTGAACACTGGTTAACATAGTTCCTTTATTGAGCTCCATATAGTCCAAATTAAAGATAAAGTCATAAGTTACTGTGAACTTTGAGGATAGGAGTCAGTAGTGGCTGGGATTGAAGCAATGAATCAGGAGTGAAATGCTCTAGTCTCAGGTTCACATGTTCGCAGCTTATTGTGGTCACAGGGGCATGTTCGGCTCACACGAGGTGAATGTGCTTCCAGCTCAGGGTATATTAGTCTTCAGGATTATGAATCGAGTTCTTTGGTTGGTGTTTATTTTAATATTAGGATGTGAGATTGTTCAGAGGAACAGGAGTTACTTTGTTATGAATATTGATCATAAAACCTTTTAGTAAAGTATGTAAAGGTGTGAGGAACTTTCCTATTATGTTGTTTATATTTTTTATTGAAGTAGAGTTAGACATTTAGTATAATAATAAACATAATATGACAAACGGTGGGATTTCTTTATTTGCATAATCTAGAAAATAACTGGTTATGTTAGCTGGTCGTCGGAAAGCCTTGGATGACATAAAAATGACGTTGAATATTCAAATAATTTATTGCAACAACAACGACATACACTTGTTTTGGGTTTACAAAACATACGGTATCGGCTATCACTCTATCGACTGCAGTATCGATCGCTTTAAGTCAGACTGATGGTATGCATTTCTCTCATGACATTTCCGTACATATTGTCAAAATAAAACCAACTTTAATCAACTTCTAACTAGCCTGACAGCTGTATTCCATGATGAAGAAATACAAACTACGAGTTAATCAATTACGTTTCAAAGTATATGTTGAAAGATGATTTCGTTAGGCTACTAAATAATGGACGGAAATTAATGGAATTGGTTTTCACTTTAATTACCTCATATCTGCGCTTGAAATATCGTTCTGCACTGTTGGGAAATCATTTTACCAGACATTAAATTGCGTTAAATTGGTGACATTTTTGTTTGGTGAATATTGTACAAATATATAAATCATATGAGTTTTAAATCAGACGCAAATTGAAATAAATGACTTTTGTTCCAACTATATTTTCATAAGTCAAACTTAGGGGAATTAAGAATTGAGAAGATTTTAGTAAAAACACTTACAATTTTTAAACACGAATGACATTGTTTAATACAAATTTAATTAAGATCTCAATTTAGCGGAAAGTTGTCGGCAGTTTTGTAGTTTGAATACAATATTAAATGCTAAGTAGTCCCTTGTGTTTTAAAATTAAATATAATTCAAACTTAGTAGTAAGTTCGTCCGCTCACGCCTTAGGTTTCCGGATCAATCCCAGATTCGATATCATAAAAAAACGCTCTTCTGGTCCACCACATGAAATGGACTCACATACTCATATATATATATGGTTCACATATATTTCTTCGAGCGTTAATAAATGGTTACAAACGTAAGACCAGAACAAAGTATAAATGATGTTTTAACGTAAGGCATAATTATATACATTGTATGTGTTACAAAAGATATAACATTAAATGAACAAACACTCACCACAACATTGGCTGTAGAACGAACCTAGCTCTCCCTGCTTGGGATCCGTTACATAGCAGTGATATTTGAGCACGTTGATTGGACTGTTGCTTCAGGGAAAGATTGATGACATCACTGTTCGATAAATGTTACATAGCTATGAATTGTGGAGCAGGTACGTAATTCCCTTCTTTTCATTGTTTTTGAAAAGATGACTAATCAAATCGTCGCCGCTACAGACACACAACACACACGCTGCGAAAGCGTTACAATGAAATATGGCTCCAAGATATGTTCATAGCATGTGGTTTATCATTTTAATCCCAGTATCCCCATAAGTCACACAATAAGACATGTTTTATGACCTTTTAGTATGCTATATTTTTTTGTAACTTCATAACTTCTTAAATGAATAAATTTGGTATAAATAATTTGTTTATGTCGGAAGGTTTCATTTTCGGGGTAAAATGAGTTAATTTGAAAACTACATATATACTGGAACGATAAATGTTGTATATGGTTTAGCGTCACTTTGAACAAAACAATTGATATCGCGATGGTGTCTTTTTTAGATTACTTAAAACACTTTTCTAAGCGCTGCCACACATGGCATGAAACCCTTTCAGTCTCATTATACTTGCACCGGGCCGACCGGACCTAGAACTATCCTGTAATTTCTAATTGCCAAGCGAGGTAGCCTTTAGTAATAATATGAAAGTCTTTAGTATGACGCGGTCGGGGATCGAGCCACGACGTTTGGCATGGAAGGCGGACTCTCTATAACTACTTGACCACCGCTCCGACCACATATTATCGAACTATTTTAGGTACGGACAATTTTGCTCCCAGGAGATCTTTAATCGGACTTGTCTTTGTCTTTATTATATTTAATACTGTGACTGTTACTATAATAATTGTAACTACTAATACACATAATTACTTATTTGTACTGATGAATATAACAATGTTTTTTTTATTAAGCTTCTATTGATATTACTTCTATTTTAATAAGATTTAATCTCTCTTGCTCTTTTTACACTTTTTTGAAAAAAAATCCTATATATTAATAACCTTTTCAACTGATGCTTCGGCAAACATCGACAATTTACGGCAATGATCGTGTCCTTTAAATTAAGACTGGTGGTCTTTGTCGTTTTTATGACCCCATCCGCAGAGGTTACTGGGTCATTAATAACATTGTTATTACAATAACGCACTGGCACTGATGAGCTCACGCTGTGTGACGCCATAGTGTCCGAAGTTTTTTGAGACATGCAGTTCCGCCATGTAATCGTATAAAAAACTGAGTGGCTTATTAACATTTTCGCCATTTGTTTTTGAAAAGATAGGTATTTATAATAAAGTAAACATACTTTGAGTAAAACTATTTAAAGGACTGTATTACAAGAACCGCTATTTCTGTTACTAATACGACTACTTCTACAACGATACTACTACTATTTCTATTACTACTACTACTACTACTACTACTACTACTACTACTACTACTACTATTACTACTGCTAATACCAACACCAACACTACGAATACTACCACCATGACTACCACCACCATTGCTACTATTACCATCTACTACTTCTACTACTACTACTACCAATAATACCACCGCTACTACTACCATCACCACCGTCATTACTACTACTACTACTACTACTACTACTACTATTACTACTTCTACTACTACTACTATTACCATCACCACCACCACCACAACCTCCACTACTACAACTACTACCACCATTACCACTTCTACTACTACTACCATCACCACCGTCACCACTACTACTACTTCTACTACTACTACTACTACTATTACTACTACTACTACTACTACTACTACTACTACTACTACTACTACTACTACTACTACTATTACTTCTATCACCACCATCACCACCAATACTACTACTATTACCATATTCACCGTCACTACTACTACTACTACTACTTACACCACCACTACTACTACTACCACTATCACCACCATCACTACTACTTGTACTACTACAACCACTACCTACATCACCATTAATTCTACTACTAGCACCACCACTGTTACAACTACTATTACCACTACTACTACTATTGCTACTTTTACTACTACTACAACTACTACTACTACTATTCCTACTACTTCTACTACTACTACTTCTGCTACATCTTCTACTACTACTACTACCACTATTAGTACTACTACTTCTTCTTCTTCTACTACTCCTACTCCTACTTCTACTACTACATTGTAATACTACCACTATTACTACAACAACTAGTACTATTACAAATACTACTACTACTACTGATACTGCTACTATTACTGATGCTGCTGTTACTGCTGCTGTTGTTATTTTTGCCACAGAGTACATTATGCGCATACACATTTATAAATGCTTCTTTTGTGTTTGCTTCTGTCACTTCTACTTCTAGTTTTAATGCAATTGTATGCACGCACATGCATTCACGCGCATGCTGCATATAGAAACGTTCAAATGCACGTACGCTTCACTCACACACTGACGGACACACAAACGCACTTACACAAGCACCAACGCTGCACTCACATACAAGCGCATGCTCCCCCCCCCCTCACACACACACACACACACACACACACACACACACACACACACACACACACACAAACACAAACACACACACACACGCGCGCGCGCTCCTTCTCTACTCGTACACAAAATATTTGATCTATAAATAGAATCGTCCAATTGGATTGTTTATTTTAATTCCATTTATCTCAGTATATTACGAACAATTTGAGCTGTAATTTTGAATTTAACTTAAAAATAGTTATAATTATCCAAAAGTATTAAGTTTATAAAATTAAAGTTCATAATGAAATAAAAGTTTTTTTCCAAAATTTCACTGTGTTGTGTTTATTGCTTTGTCCTTTAGATGCTTTGGCTTCTATTTCTGTACTATGGATGCTTTGTCTTCTATTGCTTTGTCTTTGGATGATTTGTCTTCTATTGCTTTGTCTTTTGGATGCTTTGTTTTATATTGATTTGTCCTTCGAATGTTTTGTCTTCTATTGCTGTCCTTTTGATATGTTGTCTTCTATTGCTTTGACCTTTGGATGCTTTGTCGTTTATTGCTGTCCTTTGGATGCTTTGTCTTTAACTATTTTGTCTTTTGGGGTGCTTTATCTTCTATTGCTGTCCTCTGGATGCTTTGTCTTCTATTGTTTTGTCTTTTAGATGCTTTGTATTATATTGTTTTGCTTTTTGGATGCGTTGACTTCTATTGCTTTCCTTTGGATGCTTTGTCTTCTATTGCTGTCCTTTAGATGCTTTGTCTTCTATTGCTTTGTCCTTTGGATGCTTTGTCTTGTACTTTCTTTAGGATGCTTTGTCGTTTGTTGCATTGTCTTTTGGATGCTGTGTTTTCTACTGCTGTCCTTTTGATGCTTTATTTTATATTGATTTGTCTTTTGGATGATTTTTCTTCTATTGCTGTCCTTTGGATGCTTTGTCTTCTACTGCTTTGTCCTTGGATGTTTAGGCTTTTATTGCTGACATTTGAATGTTTTGACTTTTATTGCTGTCCATTGGATGCTTTGTCTTCTATTGCATTGTCGTTTGGGTGCATTGTTATTTGAATGCTTTTTCTTCTATTGCTGTCCTTTGGGTGCTTTGTCTTCTATTGCTTTGTCTTTTGGGTTCTTTGTATTTTTTTGCTTTCCTTTGGGTGATTTGTCTTCTATTGCTGTCCTTTGGGTGCTTTGTTTCCATTGCTGTCCTTTGGATGCTTTGTGTTCTATTGGTTTGTCCTTTGGTGCTTTGTTTTCTAACGCTTTGTCCTTTGGATGCGTTTGCTTCTGGTGGTCAAACATTTTCATTATATTGGAGCGATCAGTAGCAAAACAATATTCACTGAGGTACTTAAACCTGGTTCATTTTTCATTCAGATCGTTCTTTTCCCATCACTACCAGATGATACTTTCTCCGAACAATAGCTCCCCTTTGAATCAACATACCAAATAAATGTATACTTACCAGTATCTATGTAAATTAAAAATATCTCTCTATGCTTTACGCAAGGAATTGACAAACATTCTAATAAAATGTTTTAAGACCAGATAATCTCGATCCCACGATCTCAACGATGGCATTGCAAAATTTCACAATCTATTTAAGACCGTGATCGGTTTACGTCTGTTTTTATTGCGACCTTAATGAAATGTTACTTCTTTGACACATTTGTACAACATATCTGATAATCCATCATTCGGTTTGCTTCACCACACTTCAGCTGTGTTGCCTGATAAACTGTAATTTCGAGCTGGGGGATCGAATCTGCAACCTTTGACCGCTCATGCAAATGCCAGATAGGGTTTCGGGTTCGGTCACAGCTCGACCCGATGCCTCTCTTAAAACAATAGTTAGAACTGGTTAGACAAGAAGCGGACTCTAGAGTGGTTCATGTCAGCTCTTAGCTTTCATCGCAGTCGAGGTAAAATGAATTAGTATAAACTTAACTGATTGTCTGAGGGCATACAAATGACTCTTAATGTTCATTAAATCAATCACTCAATTAATATAAATATAAGCAGTTCGTTAATCGTTCAATCATATTATTAGTATTAAAAGCACATTTGCTCTAAAGTTAAGTTTATAGACTTTTAGAGCGACGTTGAGTTCAGAGAATGGTGTTTAATATCATTTCCAGCACATACATGTACCGGAGTTATATAGCTGGAATATCCATTAATAGTGGTAGAGAAATAAGTAGAACCACTGTCATTCCGTAAAAAGGCTTCTTGGATCGATCTTGGATCTAAATCACGACCTCAACAGTGAGCGGTTAGTGATCGATCTAGGCACAATGCATTTTATGTACGGCAACGAAATTTGCTGTTTTTAAAATACCAATTTAATATTCCGCAAGTGAGATTTGCTATAAAAGGGATTCATAATTTGAGTTAATTTACTGGATATTCTTATTGATGAAAACTTAATGTGTCCAATAAATAGTATTTAAAGTGTTCATTGACAAACCAGTGATATCACAATTACTTGATATGAATGACAGAGAACTAGATGTACATACGCTCAATAATGTATGTTGGTTGTTCGAATATTTAGCGTTAGTTTTATTTCATCAACAGCTTATTTATAATAAATTAATCTTTGCACTTAACCCTAGGATATTGGAATGTTTACCAAAACTGGAGCACACCCGATAATGTAAAAAAAAAAATGACATTGTTTGATTAATTGTTCATTTTTTTATATACTTTAATTTCTTTCTTTTATTCTTTTTGCTTGTTCTTTATTTTATTTCACAAATGCATTACAAGTAAATATATGATGTGTATTTAAAGAAAGGATATATCCACTTAGAACCTCATAAAACTTCCGAAATGTACAAATTTTGATAATAACAAAAAAAAAAGGTTGTAATTAAATGTGTTCATGAAATTGTTAAAACAATTCATGTAGTCCCCTTAGTGACTGTTTTTAAAAAAGCGAGAAAATAAATAACTTCGTTCGAAAGGTATATTTCTTAGACGAGCGGACCGAACTTTTAACTTTTGTTTACAAGTTTGTAATTCTGTAATGACTCGGCTGCTTTCCGACTGTCCCTCCGCTAGTGTTCGGAAGTACAAAAATGAATACTGCAGTGGTAGTGTACGGATTAAGACCGTTGGATAAAGGGTTCATTAACAAGATTTGAAAAGTTATGGTTTCACTAATATTATGTATCGTTATTGTGTTTTCTTTTTTTTTAAATATATCGATGTCTGCAATAAAACTGTATCGAACGTAGTACACATTATTTTGTTATTGCGCACTAAAATCAATGAGTACGGAATATTAGTTTGGTCTAGTGACTCTTGCTCAGGATCCTCCCTTGCACACGCGTTATACTATGGCACGCGCTATTACGTCACGAAGCACTTTATCGTAGTCAATATTGAGAGTCTACCAAGGGTGGCTTGTTTAGTACAGTTTTTAAAAAAGTAATTTTATTTTTAATCTTATAAGGTCGATTCGTCGCTTACGTGCATTAAATTAGCTCGTGGATTCCAGTTCATTAATACACTGAGGGGAATAAAGGGGATGTTCTTAAAAACTATCTAACCGCAAGCGATTATTTGTTTTTTTTACCGCATCCCCTACTATGTGGCTCTCTGAAGTGAACTGATTATAAATTACCGACCGACGCGTTTCCGAACAAGTCGCAAATCCCCGTTTTCTACCGGAAAGAGACAAATATTAATTTGTAAACAATGAGTATTTGTATGTGCTTATAATGTGATTTATGTTTATTCTTTTCGTTTGCAAAGTTTCTCAGTGATCAAATAAACACGTATTGTATCATCTTGAATAGTAAAACTGACTTATATTAGAACTAAAAACGACCGTTTCTGAAGTTTCATGAGCCTTGAAACAGCCAAAAAATTTACATATACTCAAAAAGCATTATACATGTACATACGCACACTAATCATAATAAGCAAAATATATATTCATACAGGGTCAGCACATTGGAACTATCAGAAAAATACATCGTCACCATGGTGACTCAGCCCGGTTTATATTAAACCCGTCTTCATAGCATACAACATAAAGCTAGCCATTTTACATAGGATATTGTTAAACAAGAATTTGCGGGATTTGCGTGAATACGCAAGCGTTCATACCATCGCAATCATTTGGGTTTCCTTTTCTATACAAGTGCATAAAACCAATAAGAAATAATTAAAATCAAATTGTGCCGTCAAGTACTCCATCGAAAGTTTCGTTATAAAAACGTAACGTGATTGTTATAGCGGATTCTAACTGTATTGCATTTTGAGGTGTTTAGTTAATAAAACATGGCATGATTTTAATAACACATTTAAGGACTTCTTCTATCTTGACAAGTAATTGGGATCTCCATAGCAAAAAATACAAACAAACTATTTTCATTCAATTTAAATTTCATACTGGGTTATGGGTTACATTAAGTACATGAACGCTTTCTTTGTTGTTTTTGTATATAATGTTGGCATTGGAAGGTTGTTGTCTTTTTTTGTTTTATTTGTTTTACGCCGGTGTGTTATCCTATGCACACACACACACACACACACACACACACACACACACACACACACACACATATATATATATATGTATGCGTGTGTGTGTGTGTTTCAATGGCATACATGTTCTCATTAGTTTCTTGAAAAATGACATGGTTAATGAACCGGGAAAGTAAATCTAAAATTCATTTGGACTAAGCGTAAGATTGAATGAAATATACCACACAGTAACTACATGAAATATAAATTAGATTTGCATATTAAGAACCTATTAAATCATTCGTCAGAGACACAAGAACATAAGAATATTTCCTTTTCCTAATAATAGTATATTTGTTTGGATTTGATAGCAGATGATCAAGTTAGTCTTAGAACACTTCCATTTTATCTGTTTACAAACACTTCCATTTAATTGTGTTTATAATGTAAAGTTTCAAGTAGTTTGGTATTCACGCCGGTAAAAGCGGATGTGCAGGGTGTTTTGCATTTCATTATCCCAGATGGAAAACGATCATTTTATCAGATATTATTAAGATATTATATTTTTTCTTTCGCTTTCTAGGAGGTTTAAAGATTCATATGTTTTTGTTTTTTTTAATTTCAAGGAGTTTGTTATTTCAAATTTCATGATTGAAGTACCTCGGAGAGTCTAATACATTTCTCTTATATATCTAGTTGGTTTGAATTTTCCAGTAGACTGAAATCTTCACGACGCCATGTGTGTACCGATATATACACGCATGCAGTAGGTTTTGAAAGTAAATATTATCTTTGTTGTTTTTATTTGTTTGGTTAAATGTTATGACCATGTTGTGTAATCGTTAGCTAGTGGTTTAGCAATTGAACTGAGAAAGTGGTACTCTGGTTCGATCCAAAACAAGACCAGGTACCAGGTATAGTACTAATCAATAAGGTATATTTATTGAATGAGTTATATGCTGAATGTTAATGAGATATGAACTTGTACATCACATGTGTAAAGTAGGTGAACACCGAAGGTCTCACGGAAAGATTTCTAGTTACATGAATATTCAACAAAATGTTGCATGCAGATTCATATCTCATGCATATTCAACAAACTGTTACATGTAAGTTCATATATTGTGAATATTGAACAAAAGGTTACAAGAAAGTTCAAAACTTTATGAATATTAACAAATATGTTATATTTAAGTTCATATATCATGAATATTCAAAGAAATGTTGCATGTATTTTTTTTATATTATGAATATTCATTTAAATGTAACATGGAAGTTCATATATGAGGAATATTCACTGAATGCTACATGTATTTTTATATATCATGAATATTCATCAAAGTGATACAAGTAAGTTCATATGTGATTGATATTCACTGAATGTTAGATGTAAATTCATATCTCATGAATATTCAACACGACACAGTTCATCTTTTATAACTATATTGTTAATGAAGTCGATTAACATCGTATTCTCTTTTCATAGTTATTTAGCACCAATATGCTTGTAATGTAAATTAATGTCAATGTCGAACAAGGTTGCTTTATTCAATAGTATGTCATAGGCTAAGTATAACGTATTGACAGGGCATGTTTTGTTACGATAACATAATTTTAACATTGAGGAAAACAATCACAATGTTATTTTGAAATTTTGTAGCCATAATTTCTTTTATACACAGGATTCTTTGACTAAGTGTTGTTTTTTTTCTTTGTCACTGTTACCATTGGAAAAAGCGCAACTAAGCAAGGTCTTTAATCTACATATTAGATAAAAAATGTCAAAGCGTGGGTGTCAACTCTTCAGTTGCATATTAACAGTCACAGAAATGACATTGAAAGTAATTCATCGAAATTAAGTTAAACATTCGAAGCCTCTAACCAAGCGGCTGCTATATTCGGAGTATGTAGATTTTTCATGTGATTTAAAGAAAATAAAACTTATTTGCAAATGAAAGTGTATTTCCACGTTATCAGTGATAATGATTTTTAGGCTGTTTAGCATATCAAATGCTCTATATTGTTATGTTAAAGAACATACTTTCGAGACGAATGCTTTCAAGACAGTGATACTATGATGGGCCGGGCCCGTTGAAATCAGTTGGTAAAGGTTTGACTATCAACCAAGGGGTCGTGGGGTTAGAAACCGCGCCGGGTCTCAATTTCCGTCAAGGTGATGATTGATATATGATACCTTATCATTTGTTCCTAATTAAAATGAAAATGTAATTTCCAATATCCTAGGGTTAAATGCAAAAATTAATTTATCGTAAATAAGCCGTTGATGGAATAAAACTAACGCTAAATATTCGAACAACCAATATACATCTAGTTATCTGTAATTCATATCAAATAAAGGTGATATCACTGGTTTGTCATCCAATATGAACACTTTAAATACTATGTATTGGACACATCAGGTAAGAATATCTGGAATATTAACTCAAATTATGAATCCCTTTTATAGCACATCTCACTTTGCGGAATATTAAATTGGTATTTTAAAAACAGCAAATTTCGTTGCCGTACATTAAATGCATTGTGCCTAGAACGATCACTAACCGCTTACTGTTGAGGTCGTGATTTAGATCCAAGATCGATCCAAGAAGCCTTTTTACGGAATGGCAGTGGTTCTACTTATTTCTCTACCACTGTTACTGGATATTCCAGCTATATAACTCCTGTACATGTATATGTTGGAAATGATGTTTAACACCGTTCTGTGAACTCAACGTTGTTCTTAAAATAAAAAAAAACAACATAACTTTAGAGCAAATGTGTTTTTAATACTAATAATATGATTGAACGATTTACGAACTGCTAATTATATATTAATTGAGTGTTTGATTTAATGAATATTTAGTGTCATTTGTATACCATCAGACAATCAGTAAACCTAAACTCTGTATCTTTGGATCATGAAATGTTAACCAGTACTCAAGCACACCCCGTCTCGCCAAGTAACTGATAACTTTCCAACTTGAATCAGCTGTGAGAGACGAATGATAATGAAACACAACGTCATAAACTATATCAATCATCAAAGAGGCTGTTGCCGGGTGGGGATTTCAACTCTCAGTCTATGGTTTAATAGTCAGGGGTGCTACCGACTGAACTAATGGAATCCAATATATATTGAACGCATAGGGATATCCTTAGCGTTTACGAAGACATGTTTTTGAAAAAAGAAATCCATCAAACAATATGCAGTGAGCAACTTACTCCACGATGACAGCAATATTTTGAAATACTATAGTATCAAAGCATACGTCGTAATAGGACGAAACAGAGCGCGCTGTCCAATGCTAGAGAATTGAACGGTGGTTTGTGGGTTCGATCCTCTCACATGGTTCTTTGTTGTGTCCTTGAGCAAGACACTTATCCGAGGTATTCTTAGTACTGGTTCTGCCCAGGAAGACTTCGAGCGAGGTTTGTATAAGTTGTAATAACTTGATTCACAATCGATTTAAAATTAATAAGTTTAAACTAAGTAAAGAAAGACGAAACTCATTGCTGACTTTCACTCGTTTATATTTTACGTTAAAAACTATAATGTTCGTTTATAGTTTTAAGGAAATCGATTGGGTCGACTTCTAGTGTTAAGTTGCTGCACGATACATTATAAAACAGCAGTTTGTACTATGTACATGTAAGTTTGTATATTATCGCGGCCTACATACAGAATCATCTAGATCGTGTGAATATTCTACATTTAGATTAATATAATCATTAGTAGGATCTACTTTATGCGGGACCATCTTAGCAGTCTTTATTTAACTATCGTCTAGTTTGGCATTAACGATAGTGATTTGATCTTGTATAGTTGTGTTATTGTTTTAAGTTTAAGTTTATACTAATTTATTTTAGTTCGACTGCGAGGAAGCTAGGAGTTCCCATGAACCGTTCTCGAGTCTGCTTGTTGGCTAACCAGTACTAACTTTTGTTTTAAGAGAAGCATTGGGTCGAGCTGTGACCGAACACGAAATCCCATTTGTCATTGGCATGAGCGGTCAAAGGCTCCGGATTCGATCTCCCAAAGCAACTCGAATGGTGTATTATCAGATACGTTGAACAACTGCGTCAAAGAGGTAACACGCTATTGAAGTCGCATAAAAAACAGACGTAAACCGATCACGGTCTGAAATAGATTGTGAAACTTTACAAAGCCATCGTTGAGATCGTGGGTTCGAGATTATCTGGTCTTAAAACATTTTATTAGAATGTTTGTCCATTCCTTGCGTAAGGCATAGAAAGACATTTTTGATATACAAAGATACTGGCAATAATACATTTATTTGGTATGTTGATTCATAGGGGAGTTATTGTTCGGAGAAAGTATCATCTGGTAGTGATGGGAAAAGAACGATTTGAATGCAATAATGAACCAGGTTTAAGTACCTCAGTGAATATTGTTTTGCTACTGATCATTCCAATATAAAGAAAATATAAGACCAACAGAAGCCAACGCACCTAAAGGACAAAGTGTTAGAAGACAAAACACCAGAAGGACAAACCAATAGGACAAAAGCATGCAAAGGACAGCAATAGAGACAAAGCACCCAAGTGACAGCAATAGAAGGCAAAGCTCCCAAATGAAAGCAATATAAAACAAAGCACCCAAAAGACAATGCAACAAAAGACAAAGAATCCAAATGACAATGCTCCCAAACGACAAAGCATCCAAAGGACAAATCAATAGAAGCCAACGCATCCAAGCGACAAAGCAATAGAAGACAAAGCATCCAAGGACAAAGCGATAGAAGACAAAGCACCAAAAGGACAGCAATAGAAGACAAATCATCCAAATGACAAATCAATATAAGACAAAGCATCCAAAGGACAGCAGTAGAAGACACAGCATCCAAAGGACAAAGCAAAAAAAGACAAAACATCCAAAAGAAAGCAATAGAAGACAAAGTGTCTTAAGGACAAAACCATAGAAGACAAAGCATCCAAAGGACAAAGCAATAGAAGACAAAGCATCCAAAGGACAAAGCAATAGAAGTCAACGCATCAAAAAAAAAAGTTATAGAAGACAAGTCATCCAAAAGACAAAGCAATAGAAGACAAAGCATCCAAAGGACAAAGCAATAGAAGACAAAATATCCTAAGGAAAGCAATATAAGACAAAGCATTCGAAGGACAAATCAATAGAAGACAAAGCTTCAAAAAGACAAAGCAATAGAAGACAAAGCATCCAATGCACAGCAAAATAAGCCAAAGCATCCAAAGGACAAAGCAAAAGCAACATTTACTTCATCATTGCATATACACTACATTTAATATATGAAGAGACAACCGTGGTCACCTGTGCGGAACAACCAATAGCAAAGTTTGCCACTTGGGAACTTTGCAATGGTGAATAGACGTGCCAAACCTCGCTGTACATAAAGATGTCCAGGAAAGCCCCTGTCCGGTTTGAGCAGTCGATAGCACTTCAGATTATTATTTCATGCGTTTGAATACGCGCGCGGCCACATTCCCCGTGAGCAATGATACACTGCATTGTGTTCTACTACCGCTAATTCATGTGGGAAAGTTATCAATCAATTGCTGGTATGGATCTTTGTGAACATTCTTAGAAAAGTGCGGATATGTCAATAATCCCCTGTAAGGTCATTGTAACATAATAATGACGTTAAATATTCAAACAATTGGCTTGCAACAACGACGGCATACAATTGCTTATGGTGTACTCAGTTTAAGTGATCGTTGATCATTCTATCCGCTACTGTATCTTTCGCCACGCTTGAAACCTGACTGACGATATGCATAGCTTTCCTGAAAGTGCTGGTACATATTTTTAAGCAAAAGCCAATCCAATCAACTTCTAACTAACCGGGCAGCTGTATTCCGAATTAGTCAATTATATTTAAATGTATATGCCGAAAGAGCTATCATTAGGCTACTAAATAATGCAAGAAATTTAATGGAATTGATGTTCACATTAATAACTTCATATACGAGCTTGCATTACCGACCAGATATTCGTTCTGCATTGGCAGGAAAGGTTTTAACCAAACGTTATTGCGTTAGAATCGTGTTTTTTTTTGTTTGGTGAATATTGTACAGAAATAAATAATATAAATTTTAAATAGGATGCAAATTGAAATAAATGACTTTTGTTCCAATTATATTTTCGGAGTCACACTTAGGGGAATTAAGAATTAAGACGATTTGAATAAAAACTTTTTTTTTTGCAATTATTCATCACTAATGACATTATGTTAGGCCATTGTTTAATGCAAACTTAATTCAGATCTCAGTTAAGCGTAAAGATGTCGGCAGTTTTGTAGTTTTAATACAATATTAAATGCGAAGTATTCCCTTGTGTTTTAAAATGACAAATAATTAAAACCCGGCAGTTAGTTTGTCTGCTCACGCTAGATGTCGCCTTATAGATATCAGATTCGATCTCATGGTCTCGGCATAAACGCTTAAAACAGGTCCAACACAAAAATTTAAAGAGGACTCGGGTGTAGTTTATGGACATACTGGTCACAATGATGACGCTAATGCAAAGTGTATTGAAATATGTATTTCAACATTATATATATTACGTGTTTGTAACAGAAGATGTAACATTGAAAGGGAACAACCACCAAAACATAGACTGTAGAACGGATCCAGTTGTCACCACTTGAGTCCGTTACGTAGCAGTGTTATTTAAACACGTGAGTTTGACGGTTGCTTCAGGTAAAGATGAATGACATCAAAAGTTAGCAAACGTTAAGTAGTTATGCAATCTATGTGTGGAATGTTCTACTTTTTATTTAGGTTGAACATATTTTATTCGGGTGTATCAGCGGCTAGTATGAACAAAGCACAACATCCCAGACACAGAAAATATTGAGCATATTTGTTACAGTCCGCTTCCTGGGCGGAACCAGTACTGTGGTTGTATTTTGAGAGGCCATCGGGTAGAGTTTGGAATTGAGCACGCCATGTCAAGTGTGAGCGACTAAAACCCCTATTAACGTCACTACACAATTCCCAACGCTTGGGATTCGTTACACAGCAGTAATATTTGAGCACGTTGATTGGACCGTTGCTTCAAAGAAAGTTGAATTACGTCACAGTTTGGCAAGCATTAAATAGCTATTGTATGGAACAGGTATGGGATTCCTTATTTTCTATTGTGAAAGAAAAGATCCGATTTAGGTGATAACAGGGAATGTGATATACTAAGCATAGCATCCCCGATACAGAAAATATTAAGCATATGGGCGGAACCAGTACTGAATGTAGTATTGTGAGAGCCCATCTGACCGAGCTTGGGATTAAGCTCGCCACCTCCAACGTGAGCGACCAACACTCTATCCACTGCCCTCCAATATCCCAACTCCTATACAGGGTACACGGTGTACCAAACTCCTCTATTTTACCAAGGTAACCTTTTATAACAGCGTTATCTAAAATGCGGTAAATTTTGTAATGCTTTTCTTAATGTTTCAATAAAGCTTCATCACGTCAGTAATAACTTAAAGATGGTTTTAAAAATGTTGAATGTAAATGAATTTTGAACTTGGATTAAAAATACATATTCACTTATGAATACATTGGTTTTGTTATGTTGTGCATGTTGTGTTATTTAAATGGTTCGTCTCTAATCAATCACGCATATTAAAGACGATTGCTATAGTTTTTGTCATATTTTTCCTATGGATAGTATTTAAGTTTAATGTATGTTCATGCAATATCAGAAAAAAACAACAACATATGTTACCTAACAGATGGCATTACCTCCTCATAAACATACCAATCTTTGACATTTGGCGAACATACATCTAGTAGTTAATTAAACGTATACACAGATTCATGCCTATAATAATGATAGTCATGGAAATGGTAACTATAAGCTTGAATTTAACTGTTTAGGTTTTTTAAAAACAAAATCATTTCGGCAGAGTGTCAATTGTTTTTCAGTTTTGGAATACAAATATAGCGTTTTTTTAATATTTAGATATAGTGTATGGATAAATTTTCCTTAAAACCTCACAAAATACTTTCTGATACCTATTCTAATTACAATAAACATAATGTATATAACGTAATATGAGAAAAAAGTAACTCTTAAAGTATGCTATCGTTCAATACAATACTAAATGAACATATTTGTATTAATATTAAGAATTCTATTATAATTTCTATTTAATTGCTACAAACAAGTAGTTTATACCAGTATGCATATTTCGTATATTGAACATAATATAAGAAACCAAATTCAAGCGTATCCGTCATTAGTGTGCCATCGGAAATAGGGTCAGTTGTAGTATAATAGTATATAGTTGCACTGGCTTGTCTCGACAAAGGTCCTCCCCTTTGTGCACGAAACTGGTGTGCATGAAAAACTATAGCAATCGTCCTTAAATAGCTTTGAAAGGGTTATATTTTCATTTAAAATAAATTAATAAGTAGTTTTATTTATCTCAATATGCATTAACATGTACATTCACTATAATCTTCTTTGAAGTTAATATTATTCTCAATCGTAAAATTGACAAATTACATAAACAGAACTATAAACTATTCATCAATTGCATGCAATTTGCTTTGATTACAAAGTCTGAATATGTGTGTTTACGATACCGATTTACACTTTCAAAGGTTAATATCAAAATAACACAGTTACGTAAAACATCATTTTCTAACTCCCATTCGTATGATCGCAAATCATTTGGTTACTGAAATTAAATTTTATGTGAAACAGAGATAATTAAAAAAAAAAAAAATTAAAATGTTAAATTATTGATAATGAGTCACGTAAAGAAATGTTTTCTGTTTCATGATTTTTTATTATAAATAATGTTTTAATTTAAAAATATTTGATTTTTTATATCGACCAGGAAATGTAACACATTTTTTTCATTTCTAGAAAAATAAGAAATGCTTGCAGAAGTGTAGGGGTCTCGTCATATTTGATAATTTTGGCTATTTAATATTTAATTAATGTTTTACATATATATATATATGTGTGGAGATATTTTATGATGAACATTGCAACACAAATATACAGACCAGACTAAGACGAACACGGCTGGCTGCAATGTAAACCACGGACAAACAGCTATAAAATTAACCACTTCATCGGAAATGGTCCAACCATAGCATTCATACACTGGTTTAACACGTAACACATATGTGGTTTAAGGACATTTGACTTACTTGTACTGAGAGTATATAAGAGAGGATCCAATAAACGCATTATATTTGCGCAAACGCTTGCTTTATAAAGGTCAAATGTGGAAAATCGTTGATCATGAGGATACAGTGTAATCAGAATAATTGTTTTATGATTATAAGTATATAAGTCATTATTCACGATACATACACAGCGGTAATGTGAACACAATAATGACAAAGATTATAAGTAAAAAATATATCAATTATACGACACAAGATATTTTTACAACTTCGTTTCAGAGAGAAAGCATTTACTATATTCTTCTTAAATACAGTCAGTCGGTGGGATTTACTTAAACATAGTTAGTTTGATGCGATCTATTGTATTTGCTATGTAATACTCATATATCTACATACATTAATATTATTGAAAAATCATTGCAAACATTATATAACGTTTCCATCTAAACTAAATTAATTGTGTATTTTTACCAAATATATAACAAACAAAAAATAATACAAAACAACATTATACTAACTATTACAAAACTGTACATGGGATAGTGGTTTAACACACTGTCGTCTGATGACAAACTCCTGATCACCACCGAGGTTGTAGGTACGAGCCAAATTTTTTTTAGCTACCGTAAGGTTGCCAGTTTATTACCCCGTAATGGGTCTGCAGGGGTTGGGGTCTTCCCGCTGCAAACCGCACAATAATAGCATGTGCAACATTTTGCAAAATATATATTGTCACATATATTTAAATCACTAATACATTTATGTGTTGGTCGTTTCGTCTTGCATAAGATGAAAAAAAAATTAAACATACTTGGCTGTTAGAAAATCATATTTCACACACAGGATAGTACTACGTTAATATTCACTATATATAATGAGATATCGGTTCTGACAAAAAGGACAAGCTGAACCTTACAGATGTCCCAGCATATATCGAAACAGTTTATTTGAATTAATGTTTTTCTCAATTCATATTAGTTATGTAGACTTGAACAAAAAATGCGAAACGAAAGTATTAAATAATTTATTAGTTGTTCTTTTCGATTTTGAAAAAGTGTAATACGTTAATATTCACTACATGTATATATATTGGAATATCGGTTCAGACAAAACGTACAAGCTGATCCTTACCGATATCCATGGTTAGAGCCAATAATTAATCGGTTACTTGCGTGAGAACGGCGATTCTATACAGTATTTAGTATTTTGGTGGCTTCCTCAAACAATAAAACTTAATAGGTCATGTGAATATTTTATTTTTTTTTGTTGTAAATGGCGTTAAATCTCATTTATCAAATATTGATTAAGCTGTAGTGTTGATTAGAACGTTTTATATATATATATATATTACGGATTAACCGCTTTTACTTCCTATTTTCAATTAATGATATATAAAGATATGCCAAGCTCTTATTTCAAAATATATTCTAATTTTGCCATATAACTTATTTTCGAGTCACGAATTTGTGTTTATACATGTATAACTGCATCGTTAATATATGGCACTGTGATATCACGTAAAAAAAATAGTTTTTATTACAAATTTTTTGTTTATTAATACTTCATTTTGAATAAATATCACATATGCAAATAATGTCCTATATGATTAGTCAAAGCACTTTGATACGCTGTGCTGTAGTTTAGTGTACTATGATGTGAAGTCATACAGCATGTGTTGCCCTAAAGTTTAACACTAATAAAAAGTAACCGGACGTCCAACAGATATACAGTTATTTCGAGGAGTCAAATACAAACATGTTGTAAATCAATATATTCTTACCAGAAGTATATGGAAAGTGCAAACATGTGGAAAAAATAACAATGAGTGTTGAAAAGTCAAAAATCAAATTGGTTATATTAAAATTAAACAAGGGTCTATAATAGCTCCAGCCTCACTCATCCCACGTCTTCACATTATGAAACAAATTAGTTTTAACATATACTCCCTTTCAAATTTGCAATATTACTAAATATGTTTACGATTTAAAGCTTAAAACATATTAAAACTTACTTGTTAAATCGTTTTGTTTTTCAAAACATGCTTTTAAGTGTATTTCTTTCGGTCGAAATTTTTTTATTAGATTATTAATTTTTAGCTTAAGTACCCTGTAACCCTACGCTTAAATTAGACCTACTATACAGATGTGAATAAGTCATTCGAAATAGAGAGACTCAGCATTACATTGATACATGAATAAAAATCTGATGCACAAAATCATTAAATTTCTCGAATCTGCATTCAAGAATTCCATGGAATAAATACCGTAAGAGGATAAAACATATTTATCATTTCTAATTCATTTTTGAAGATACAAATGCCTATGTTTGCATTTTGTAATCATTCAGTTTGATGAATGAATCAGAGCATATTTTGTATTTTATAGTATATCATTTTATTTATGTTTTTATCAAGAATGTTAAAAATATCAATACAATTATCATTATTTCATTAAGATCATTATAATTATTTAGTCTTCAGATTGTTTAAACTTAAACAAAATAATGACTGTCACTAATCATCTCATGAGCATTAATGCTTTTGCTGTTTTAATCTTAGAAGGATTTTATTGTTTAAATGATTTCCGCGAATATTGGATTATGAACTGAATTGTCACTGGGCATACCAGTTCTAGAACTATCTTCTAAATGCTGAGCGCCAGTGCAAGCGAGGAAGCTTCTAGTACCAAGTCTTTGGTACAATTGTATGACCCGACCGGGGATCGAACACACGATTGTCCGCATGCCAGGCCGGGGCTCTATCCTTAAACCATAAGCTGCATTTGATTAACTGAAATGAAACTGAATCAAACAAGCGAGATTGAGACATCGGTAAATCTGGCTACATCTCCACAGGGACATGTTGGCAGTAGACGGTGGTATGCTTTGCTGTCTAGGACCCTCCACGGACAAGTTGTCTAAGCCATCGCCTTATGGTCATCTCTGGCCGCTAAGGTCGTAGGTTTTAGTCCTGCTCGATCCAAGTACTTTATATGAGACAGTTAGCCATTTATTAAGGTAAGGACGTTGATTCTAATCAGATCAATTCTAGGGTCTTTCTCCATCAACAAAACTATATATGCCACATGTAACCTCGAAGCATTATCTGTAATAGTGCGCTTGTGAATTTGTGACTTTTGAATGCTATGGCTCACTTTTTATGTATTTTTCAATTATTTATTAAACAACATCGCCAAACGTTTTTATCTGTCAATCTTCTGGACAGTACAAAGAACAGTGTTCTCATTGATTAGCTATTGCCGATCCCGATTTTCATCATATTGCGCGTTATGTAAGCGTATTTCTCCCCTTGTACCAATTAGTAGTAGCGTTCCTAGTGTATTATTGCGACGGTAGACTAATAAAGTAACCGCAGGAAATTGTTGAGCGTCTGTAAGTTTGTAATCGGCCTGTATCAGTACAGGCTAGTGATTTTGTGGTTTTGTGATTGACCTGGTCGATTTTTAAGTCTGTTATGTGCTATTACACAAAACTATGTGAATAAATGTATTTCATAGGATATCATTACATAGGAGGAAGTTCTGACATAATCATTACTACATATGAGCTCACAATTTAAGCAAAATAATTCATTTAAAATAAGGTTTGCTACTGTCGCAATGACAATTTTGGAGTAGTTGCTGAGTTTGTTTAATAATGTTATTGTTCTTTATTTTGCTTAGTTTCCAGGAATTATTCGGAATTCAGGACCCTGATCTGATTATAATGTCATTATTACTGCACTTGTGTCAAAATTGTGTATGGTTGATGGTGCAGTTTCATTTATTTTGTCATATCACGGTGATCAATGGGAAATTATTGTTAAATGTGATATATCATAACTCATTTAATTATTCATATATACTTTAATGTCTTTCTTGTTTTTCTTTTCTTATATGTATCTTCTACATTTTTTAGTTTTATTTCACAAATGCGGTACAAGCGAATAATTCCAATCTCATTATCATATAATTTTATTTATTTGAAGAATTTTCATTGGACAACGTAAAATTTTAAAAGCTTTTTATTTTTCGATAAAACCCCTAGCGCCGGACTAATTTTACGTTTCTCGCGTAAATAAAGAAGCATTGACAATTTGTTGACGTTAACAACGGTTTCACGCTTATTTCAATAATGAAATACGGCATATTGTTTAATTGTTTTCTTTAATTAGCGATTTAAACCGGGTGCCACAATCAGACCATAAGTTGGTTTGAGAAACAATAAAGTAGGACTGTTCATATTTGAGATGTTACGATACAATATCTTGTACCACTGAACACAATCTTGGTTTACCGAACGCGAAAGCTAGTTGTTGACAAAAAATCATACAGATCAATTTATTCGATAGAAAAAAATGAAATAAAAACATGTGCATGTAATTGAAGTTCAGAAGCAGACGATCGTGAGACAATATAGATACACAAATCTTGCACGTGAAAAATGATCTGAAACGTTCCAATTTCGGATTCTCAATCAATGAGCGTAGATCAATATGACCTTTGTAAATGTTGCCATATTTTTCAAAAACGTTCGTGTAGACAAAACCTAAACAATGATGTCAGCTTCTATACTGTTTGGGTATTTCCTTAAATTATCAATTTGTTTTTTATCCAGATCGGGATATAAATGGCGGGTGATTAATTTTTTCACTTCAAAATATTTCGTCATTAAATAAACCAACTATTGTTGCAGAGTTAAGCTGATAATGGAAACAATATCCGTTACGATACTATTTGATATTAGATCTAGCGAATTTAATGTCAAACAGGACAGAAGTTATGTTTTGATATATTCTTACGAAATACTTTGCAGCATATAGTTTTATTTTTTTTTCATTCACTTGAGGAATCTCAAAATAAATAAATAAGGATTGGAATTACATGTATAAGGATTAAATTTATTTCTTCTGTTGTTTTTTATTCATATATAAAAAATGTCGAATAACGCGCAAATCTGACATAAAGTCCCATAATATATGGCAAATGGGAACATTGTATTCATAAAAAAAGAAAGGACATAGCCAATAAAACATAATAAATGTAATACATATTCAAAATAATCATCTTACGCGCAATATATTCACACAAATGTCAGCACCTCACAAAGAATCGCCGCCAGGGAGATTCCTCCTGGTTCAATCCTGTCGTCATATCATAAAATGAAAACTAGACAGTCTAAATAGAATCACTCAAATAAGAAGTCGGGCAAAAATAATGGTTAAGATGCGTATCCAAAGACCCAGTGGTTGCCGGTTCGAATCCTGTTGGTAATCACGTTCAGTTTTTTAAAATGCATTCCCATTTGGTCTTATTCGGGCAGACAACTATGAATTATGCAATTCATCGATATAAAGCAGTTAGGGTACTCCTTATCAAAAGTTAATTCATTGTTGTTGGGAGTGAATCAAAACAATAAGAAAATACTATATTATTGCGTCGTATATTTTATTATTGTTCACGTATGTTCAGCAGCATAAGTCAAAATCTAATCTCAAAGACATAGTCGCATGACCGTTTCTTTACATCTTGTATGCTATATTTGATATATAGTATTTCGTTATATTCATAATGTCTTTCTAGCTGTGATTACTCAGTCTCTTGTTTGTTATATCTGTGTTTTTTTTTGCAAATCAAACACATTTGGAGAAAACATAGGATTTATCGGATCGATAATATGTTCTGCCTTATAGCGACTTCGAAGACTGTCATACTGACAAACAACAGTGCAACACTAATTGCAAGTATTGTTGGGAATTAATGTTAAATTCCAGACATGTCGCCTCAGTGACGTCATTTACATTGTCATTTTCTCATATTTGATTGTTAAGTTGGTATAGGGACAGCAACAAATTTATTCATTCCAATTTAATTGGATTGCCATGCCTGTAAATTTGAATCGGTTTACCCTTGAGAAAAAAGCATGTTATTTTCTTAAGAAAAATGACGCATGGCAGTTCATTGTTGCCTTGTTTTTATCAATGTTTTTGTCTTATACTTCAGGGTAATAAAGCAGTTGGCTCAGCATTCAGCAGAACTGCATACAAAAACTTTGTGACTGACACCTCCTTAAAGACATGTACGACTAAACTTAGTTTAAACAAGTGATAATAAAATGTGTATACAGGTACATGATATTATAGTCAGTCACTCAGTAATTATCATATTTATATCAAAATAGTTTAATAGGTTTAATATTTGAACCTTGATTGGAAATACATATCTTACTTTTATAAGAACGCTAAAATGGACACACTCTTGTGAGATGTCCAGCTGATTAACGGCGAGTACTTGTTAAACGAGATAAAGTGTATTCCCCAAACGCAAACGTCATGTTAAAAATGAATGGTTCTCCTCGTGGCTGGGTGATCAATTCCGGAAACTTTTACATGTTGATTATTAGGCAAATGTACGCATTCAGATATGCAACTCTGACTAATGTTTTATTAATGGTCCAGTTGTGACTGTATAGGATTCTATCGAGACCTTTAAATAGGAATAAAGTTAGATGAGTTGGGCAGATATTTTACTTTGGGCAGGCGAGATGAAAGGTTGGGTTTTAGTTTAGGATTTGGACTTTGGCAGGCGAGATGTAATGTCAAGTTTTAGTTAATGTGAACACTTTGGGACGCGAATGGGTTAACATGAAGTTTTTTTTTTATATGAACTGTTATATTAAATAGGGAACGTGGTTGAACTATATTTTTGAAACGTGCATATGTGTTGATAAAATTTATTCAAGTTTAAAGTCACAGTTGTTATAATGTAAGACATAAATATATAAAAACAGTCTTGCGTTCTGTGTTAGTTATGTGTGATGTTGAAACAATGTGACGCTTGACTCGATAGGAGCATGTACCTTATGTCTGGTTGTCACGATATCAGTATAATGCAACTTGGTACATGTAAGATATCATACACGTGTAGGCGTCAAGTTACTCTAAAATGATAGCGCGTAGAATACCTTCTCAAGTAGACATCGTAGCGATATAACTTAATAATCATTGCTGAAAGCGACGCTAAGCACCATACAATAAACTACATTTACAGTTCAATGGTCATTTTGGGGTTCAGGCCATCCCCAATTAACCGTTTACAGTTTCAAATTGACTGTTGTGTTCAATCAGAAATCACTATGAGGAAACATAGTGCAAAATAGCAATAGTGCAAAACATGTCTTTGTTCAATTGTTTATCAGATGAGTGAATATATATATATATATGCTTAAACCTAGTCCCATGTAACATTACAGTGCACACACACACACACACACACACAAAATGAATGAAAAGATTAAAACCTTATTGTTTAGAATCAAAACCAGGCTTTGCAGAAGTACGGTGTATGTAGAAATATGACGAAAGAGTCAATAGGCCTCTTTCAAATTATATGCAGAACTACTTTAACTACATAAAAAAATTGGATACACCTATAACGAAACAGGGTCATATTTTGATATCTATTCAAAGATTCTTGTGTTCCATGTTGCACATCATATAGTAGATTAGATTCTTCCCTAAATCACATAAAATTATCAAGGAACCTGTCTTTATTAGTAAGCAAGGGGTATAAAACAAAATAAGGAGTGATAGGGACCACATGTCAATGAAAGGTATCACGTTAACATATCGATCTATTACTGGTGTGCATATATCTCTTATTGTTTTGTGATTAAGATATAAAAACATACTAAATAACTTTTTTGTTTCAAATCGAAAACATTACAAATAACAACAAATACCTTCACACAATAAAAGAGAAGTCATACATTTTTATTACCTCATAACCTCTACGTAAACATAATTTAATTTATATGTAAAAATATCATGTATGACAAATTAGTTTTTTATAACATATATACCATTCAAATTGGAGGTTGTGTTTCAGAATTTTCACACATGTTGAATACGCTGTAGGGAACTCACTGAGGAAACGAATGCAATCAGGCCCCAGTTTTACTAAACTTCTCAACTTGAGATTTCCCTCAATTCAAATACTGTAATTTTATTTTGATTTGTTTTTGTTTACATTGCTGTTTTCAACGAACCGCTTTCGGGTTTCAATCATCGGATAACATCGCCAATACTCGTTCCCGATCTCGTTTTCGAGGCTTTGCTCGGAAAGTTTACGGAGTTCAATGTAAACATTGCGCAATACTTTTTTGCGGGACGTAATAAAGTGTTGGCCAATATTCAATTACTGTTTATTTGATAACTTTCAAGTAAGTAAAGGTTATATACGTCAATACATAAGCATTATTTTGTGCACACTACATACAGGAAAAGTCTGGATTAACAGCATGTTCGAGTTACTTGCCAATATAATCCCTTTAACCAATTGGAAAAAAGATCTGTTATAACAATTACGTGAGGTCATTTAATGTGTAATTGAGAATTTTGAGTTGAGGTAAATCTCAGCATGTTTAGTAAAACCAGGAGTTATTACAAAGTTATTCCGACGGGCTATTAATTTACATCACGCAGGAAAATCTGGTCCCAGTGATATATATTGACTTGGATCTTATATTAAATCAACGCATGGTTGTTGCAGTATAAACTTATTTTGTTGTTGATCCTGCGATCAAGTATTATTTTATGATTTGTCTTTTGTCTTTGGCGGTTGTGGCGGCTGTACCTTTTACATGCTACGTCTCTTACAGGAACCATATATTTTTATATATGTTTGAAACGTATCATTGAAACTTGTTTTAAAGGCACATTCATATAGTTTGTGTTTTCTGCGTCAGTCAGATATGACCGTTAAGGTGGAGCGCGTGATCTAATGGTAGAGTACCGAACCCGTGATCGGAGAATCGCGAGTTCGATCTTCTGCCGCGGCTATGTGTAAATTACTGTTAAAGGTAAAATCAACCGTTTAGGAATACATGTACTGAGTTTGTTCCACAGTTTAACATATACACTTCAAGGACAAAGTGACCAGTTCAGATTCATGTCTCGTTTATATGTTCTATTAGTTAAAACCCGGAGCCATGCTCCTCCATCAGTATACTGTTATGCAATGTATAGCATGTAGTATTGCTAGAGCTAATATAAGGTTATTATACAGTTTGCTGTACAATATGGATTTATATTGTACTCGTCAATGTTGTGGTTCTCGTCAATGTTGTGGTGAAAACCTGTATTGGAGTCCAATACAGGTTTTCACCACAACATTGACGAATACAATTTATAAATCCATATTGTACAGTGAACTGTTTAATGACCTTTTTTATTATTCACCTCGAGTTTTTTAATATGAAACACAATATCAAATTAAAATTCAATAAAACAATTTATTTCATCAAAGGGTCATTTTTTTAGAAATACGAAATATAACATGAAGCTGATGTTTATCACATTCTTTGATAATATTAAAGTTTGCTCTTTTAAAAATAAATTTATTAATATAATTCCCTTATCACGGCTATTTTCTTTCTTGTTTTAATAATACGTTTTTAAGTGTCTATTTATATATTTTGGAATAATGTATACTTCAAGTTCTCAATATATACATGCTGCTTGTTGTTTCAAACGACACAATGTTCATTAAGAGTGCCTCAGTGATTTCTCTCATATGCTAAGATATGCGGAGTATTTATATCGTTAATGTTACAGTTTCTTAACTTCCAATACGAATTATTATCGATTTTTGGGAAGTTCGAACAGTCCAATACGAAAACTCTATCCGAATTTTCGGGACGCTTCCGGTTTGAAGCGTACAATAACGATTTCTTATATATACAGTCACGTGGTACAAATGCTCGAATCTGATTGGAATAGCTATTTTAGGTGGATAATAATCACTTCAATTATATTTTTTTTTATAAATTACACCAGTACATTAGATATTAAACGTAGCTCGAGGTGTTCAAAAATGTTTACTTCCTTATGCTTAACTATTGAGTTGATGTTTGAACTTCAGTACATTTTTAGCAAATCGTTGCATCACATTGTATAGTATATTATATTTTATATTCTATAACATCGTTTTGTGCATTGTTGTGTATATAGTGTATAGTGTGCATGTATGACATCGTATTGTGTATGCTATTGTATAGTATATTATATTTTATATTGTATGTATTACATTGTATTGTGTATGATAGTGTATAGAGTAGTACACTGTATAGTGTATTACATGGTAATGCTCCACGGTAGGAAGCATAGTATATGTCTTAACGATAAGCAAAATCAGATGCATTTTCGGCAAATATGTGGCTAAGCGCAGAAAATAAACATCTAGTTAAATATAAACAGTTATTTGAGTTATTGAAAATCTACTTTTAGTAAATAAAAACACATTTTGGACAACCTCCATAGTTCCATTGTTTGGAGAAATAAGTGCGGAATGTCACGGATGTCTTTCCGCTACCCAAGGAGTTCGGTTGTACGCACACGACATGTATTCAAAATGTGAACAAATATAACATGCAATAGAGTAACATAAACAAGACAAACAAGTAAAATTAGTATTTTACTATCAACTGATTAAAGAAACTATTAACAAAATGAGTATGTTTTCAACGTCTAAATTGTTATTGCTTCAAGACATATTAGATGAAAACTATGGTGTCCATATAATTGCTATTGTTATTATATTATTTCATAGACGATTGAGTTAAAAGGAAAATATATTTGAACTTCCTAGTATGTTGCACGGATTACAATTTCGAATAATAGCACGTTCACAGATCTCATATTCGCATCATCAATACACATTTCTGTATCCGGTTTGATACAAAATGATTCAATATCAGATTTAGGGTTTCTTTATACATAACCTTAAACCAACGTAAAATAGATAAAATGTATATTACAAAGTCATACATATTTGGTCTCCAAAAATGAAATGAATATTTCATACTTTGTTTATGTTATAACTACAATAAGTCGAAGATCATTTCAACAACTTCAGTTATTTGTTGAGAGAAACAATGTTGCTATAAAAGCCCAATTTAACACTGTTTATTAAATGTGTCTTCGTTCTATAAATTTGATTAAAACAAAAATAGAACTCTTGGAAAAAGTTTGCTGTAATAGAACTTCAAGGCTTTTACATTACGCTTTATGAGTTGAATATGAAGATGTGACTTCAAATCGGTATTAAACAGTTTATGAGGCAAATATTAGAAATAAAGACATATCTCAATGCCAAAGAGTCTGCCATGTAAACTATATATATTTTTTTAAAAGACACACATTACAAAATTTACATTATTTGATGACCTTTGACGAGTTTTGAGGGTAATAATCATTCCTTTTCGAAGATAAAATCAAAACAAAAACTCAGGTAGGGTATTCCGACCACATAATTGCATTGTTTTAGAAATAGATTTAAGCTAAAATGCATTAAGTTGTACTGCATTACATGCATTTTTATTCATATTTACCTTGATATTTAAACACCAGCTTAATCAAATGGAATAGAACACCAATGAAATCGTTGCGTTCAACGGAAGGTGGTTGTTTTATAAAATTAGAATTAACCTAACAAAGTTTTAGTTTTGAGGTATACGTCGTTTTGGTATTTCTTTCGCTGACTTCTTATAATTTCATTTAAACTTTATGAAGTTTGCAAGGAGAATGGTTTTCTGTCTAACCTTAAATCTTTGTAACCCTTCCAATCCTAATATATCAAGATGACTTTATAATATAAATTAATAAGATAACTGTTGCATTGGTTTTTAGAAGGGATATATTGTTATTTTATTTATATTCATTAAGTCCTTAAATCATTAAGTGTTATATAAGGAATATTCCTCTGTGTTAGCCGCACAAGTTATTGTGTTTTGAGCTATTATTTCCATACAAAAATGCCATAATGCAATTAAATTGTGAATAGTGAATAGATCTACTTTCTTCTCAATTTTCAGTGGAATTTATTTCATATTTAGAAGAAAACATTTTAGATATAAGCCGACATTGAATACAATTATGATTAAAAACAAGTACACCGAATATGCCGTGCGTGATTTGAAAGTAGCACACTTTTTGTTTTTTCTTTCAGATATGTTTACCTATATATGTGGTGCAGATATCAAATTAGATATTTGTATTTTTATTAGAGTCACATATGTCGATCTCATTCTATGACCCAGATAGTAATCTCGCGCCAAGACGTTAGATATTGTCAATGACATGACATATACAATTATATAACTTAAGTCATTTATATTAACATTTTTAGTAAGATATTACGCTTTACTCTAAAATGGTTTATTATAACTTAATTTCTAATTTAAGGATGAAAATATATCCTAGATTAACGTCCGTTATATATAAATAAATTGCGAGATGACAAGTATCAAACATGATTACGATGCAAATAAACTGTTAGTTTCATTTGCTAGCAATATATAACCATATATATCACACGTGACGTCTTCTGAGTGTCACATGTTAATTAGACGTAACACGTGGTTTTTACTGTATCGATTAGCATTTCCACAAATGAAATACCATTTGAATTTAAAATGATATTTCAAATGATTAGAATAAAACATCCTCTTTAATCAAAACATGTAATACTGGCAAAAGTAAATTACATTCGGGAATTGACTCCAGACAAGTTGCGTAACATAACTTTTAATATCGTTTGCTTTATTTCGTAAAGGGTTATTTCTTAACAACGAAGATGTACTTCAATTGGATTTGTTTAACCTTTAAAATTAACTGGTAACTAAATTTTAAAATTTCGTTTAGCGATTATTCTATACATTTTGATGAATAATGCAATACTATTTGACTAGGGAAAGCGGACGGGAAACGTGTGTATTTAAGGAGCAATCATTAGTTTTACTATTTTAATTTACTTTAAAAAGATGTTTTCTTGTTGAAATGAATGTATACTCTAAAAAGTGTGATTCAAAAAATTATAAACATATTATTAGATATGTTTTCAAACAAATAACATTCAAATTTTTTAAATAATGAACCTCTTCATAACACGCACATTTACGTTTGGCTATTAGAGCAATTTTCTTTAATACTTTTTAAAGCGATTATGCTGTAGAGTTATTGATTGAATCATAAAACCGGTCCATAATATCAACATTTCGATCCCTTTATATGCCATGGTGTATGATTAAAATGATTGCTTTGATTTAAACCAAACTTGATGTTTAACAATGTAATTTCCGTGGAAAGTTTAAGATACTTAAGCAGATTAGGCAGATCCAGGCTTTTTAATGAGACGTTCTAGAGGGAATTAAAGCCAATGTTTTGAAATCAATATTGAATAGAGATAACAAAATTTATTTAAACAGGAAACATTATTTTAAGTTGAATGACATAGTCACTACATCGGCATCAATAGTATGAAAAACAGACAGACAGAAATAAATAAATAAAAACTAGAGTAACCCGGTTTTGCTTTTAACGGCTACTGGCAAATCTGCTATAGGATTGTTGGTTCGTCGAACATTGCTTCATTCCATCATTACACACTAAACACAGAATACAGGCGTTTAAAAATAATGATTAAGTCAAATACATTATAACGTAATTAGTTTGCATATTAGCAAACAAAGACAACAATATGAAGCAAGTAAGTGACATTGTATAAGCTCGTCTTTTTTTAACCAAACCAAAAAACAACAAGGAAGAGCTTTTGTCATGACCCCTGGTATATACTATTAAATCAATGTATCTATTTGATATATGTGAATACTACGAGTTGTTATATGAAAGTTTATTTGTAAAGATTGAAAATTTTATCAATTTCTAGCAAAATATGTTTTGTAATGACAAATTTCAATTTTTATTCCCTCTATGAATCTTTACAGCTTTTCGGCACAAATATTAAAGTGTAACTAATGCATTCGCCAATAGTTATATGCAACATTTATATTTACAACAAATATGATTATGTTCCTATGAAATACATGGTATTCCTATAATCATATTATATATGGGTTCATTCAAACGTTTGTTATCATTTATTTTGTAACTAACAATTGAATTTATTTAACTGAACCATGATATATAGCGATAAATCAATTTACATTGAGAGTAAAGTGTACGGAGTGGACTATTAATTTGCATTGCAATTAATAATTAAACGGTGCAGATTTTTCATAAAAGGAAATTTTTTTCTTCTATGTAAAATATTGATAACTAGCAATATATAATTCATAATCAGAATCTATCTTGTTTGGTTAAGTTTGTCTTTAACTGACTTTGATTAATTTCTTGACTAGTTAATGTGTAATTGATTGCTTTGTTCGCGTTTCAGATCAAGCAATAAAAATAATCTAAACTAATTTGTGAATTGGAAGTTCTTGTCAAACTACGGGTACGGCTTGAAGTGCGTGGTTGTTCAAAGTGAAATAATATATGTTAGGTTACGTATGATAGTTTTGTAGTTTCAATATAACATTTTCATGAAACGAAGATAGTTAATAAAAACGATAAACGTATGTTTATGGTTATAAAAGAAAATATCTTACCATAACTTTCAAACGATATTCATTTCTGTTGTATTATATATGTTTAGAAGCTACACAGAGGATACATATACAAATAGCAATTTTATTTTGACATTCAATCCAATTGACCTGGTAAAGTCACGTTCATTAGGTAGTAATATTAATATTTGTATCGCGTATAGTATACAGTTCAAATTCTTAACGTAAAACAAAGGTAAACCACCCAAGTATGTGTACATCATATATTCTATAACTTACAATCTAAACTTAAAGAAGCTCACAGGTAAAGTAAAGTATCAAGATATATTTCTATCACGTATATTATATAAGTGACAATATCAAATCAAACGTCCATAATTAAACAATCTAAGCTCACAGGTATAGTTAAGTATCAAGATATATTTGTATCATGTATATTGGACAATTTACAGTGAAATCTTCAAGTTCAGAACATGAGTCCAGATATATTTGTGTTGTGTTTGTTCTTTAATTCACAGTTCAATATCAAAATCATTGTAAAGTTATACATATATCGAGTACGTTTAACATGTTAACTTCAAGTAAAATTAACAGTCCAGGGCTGCGTTTCACAAAACAACTTACGATAAAAATCACCGTAAATCAATTTTAACATTTTTTCGTGGAATGTTTAAATTATGATTGGCATTCAAAATGATTTTATTTCGAGAAAATGTATCATTCTCTGCATCATTTGAGCTACCTTTGGGTTCATTTGGATGAATATTGAAAATATTATGAATAATTGTTGGTTAACATTTACGTCGATTTTTGTCGTAAGTTTTTTTGTGAATGCAGTCCAGTTGCATGTCCCGTGTAAGTTCTATAACTTGAACTAGGCACATTTTAACATAAAGAATGTTATATGTTTATAAAATGACGTTAAAGCCTTAGTTTAGAGCCGATCACTTTCATATGATTATATCTTACACAAATATTTCTTGATCAATTGTGGTAGACACTTATTTAATGGTTTCAACAATTTAAACATTACACTATGCCCGCGGGTAGCATTTTAAAATTATTGTTAACTTGATATCTGTATGCGTAACCCCAGATCTGATGCACGTGCTGCAGTGGTTTTGTCTCTACAGTAACTGGATATTTTGATAGATATCCATCGTTTAAAACCCTTCAAATGTGATCCGTTTATTCACATCGTAAAGTGTGAATGTGTCCGGGTTGACCCTCCCGCCACAAAAGTAGGTGTATGTATGGAAGCATGTAATTTTAAAGAAGCAGACTGCAGACTGCGGTTTTAAAAACTATCTAAAATAGCAAGATCTTGCCACAGTTTTAAGACTTATTTATTTACATTTGATATCTAACGTAGCCCAATGTCTCCAGACAAGTTTACTTATTTATTTTACTTCGATTGAGAAACAAGTTATTAGAAATTGCAACTTGTACTAGCCACGCTCGATGTCGTCTTTGGTACGAACAGTAATAAGCACATAGTGAACAGCTTAATGACACCACACATAGCCGTGTGGGAGGATCGACCCGACGACCGTCCTATCCTGGGTTCGGTGCTCTACCACTGGAACACACGTTCATCAACTTACTTCTAATTACTTAAAGATTGATTTGATGTTCGAACTTCAGTTAATTTAAACAAATCGTTGCATCACACTGTATAGTATATTAAAGTGTATACTGTATTATATTGTAAATTGTATTACAGTGTATGATATATAATAGTGTATAGTATATTATTTTGTAGTATGTATTACTATATATAATGTATTATAGTGTTTATCATATTGTCAAGAGTATTACATGGAAAAGTTTCATGGTTAGTAGGATAGGGGGATATATGTCTCAACTGAACGAGTGGCAAAATCACGTGCATTTTCGACAAGTATGTGGTCAAGTGATACCATGAATAGTTTTGCATACTGCATATATGTTAAAATAAATCAGGTTTGGTCGATTCTTCGTCTATATAAATCTAGTTTAAAATGCTATTTGAATGATTGAAATTGTATTTTGAGTATATTCAAACCACAATTAGATATTATCCATTGTCCATTGTTTGTAGGAGTAAGTGTGGCGTGCCAAGGATTTATGTTTCATTAACTTTAAGGTTCGGTTTTGCGTACACGACATACATTACAATGGTCAGCAATCAGTAACGTGCATTACATTATTGTAAACAAGACGCCGATACATTGTTTCCATAACACAGTCAGCATTTATAGAAAAACAATCCACATATCTTAGTGAATTTCGTGTAAATCATGAAACAACAAACTCTCAAATATCGAACGATGCAGATTTTACGCTGTTAGGCCAATGTAAACCTAAATTAGTTTTACGAAAAGTAAACCCGTTTAATTATTCTAACTTTATTAATAATTAATGGAATTTGATGAACTAAACTTCAAAATGATTCATTCTTTAATAAAAAAAAAATGAAAATGCAAAAAATATCTTTAAAACGTTGCTCCTATCGAGCTATCAATACGTTTTAATTCCACGCTACCTGACCTAAATATAGCCTATATCACTACAACGGACACGTACTAGCTGACACTACTAAATTAGGCCACAACAACCTAACTATTTTGCTACAATACTTGAACTTGTATGTTTAACACATCACACATCAAACAGCACCCAGTGTCAGCCAGTGCTCGTTTGAAGTCTCGCCAAGTAGATTGTTTTTGTTGTAAACATAACCATCAATTCAAATAAGGTTAGTGACCTTAACTGTTATATGTTAACAGTTAGTTCGATTATCAGGTGTGAGAGGGTATTTATTTTTATACTTGGCGCAGATTCTTTGAAGTGTTTATGTGTTTTACGTTTGTTCTTGGGAAAGATATTGCACCCGCGCTTCTCTACATGATTGATTGATTGAATATTTAGCGTCATTTGTATGCCATCGAGGACTAACAGACGATCAGTTAACCTAACCACTGTTTCCTGGGATTAACCAGTACTCGAGCACACCCCATCTCCGCAAGTAACTGATAACTTTCCCACTTGAATCAGTGGTGATAGACGAATGATAGACGAATGATAATGAGACACAATGTCGTTGTTGCCGGGCGGGGATTCGAGCTCACGACCCCTGGATTGATAGTCAGACGCGTAACCGACTGAGCTAATCGGGCCCGGTGCTTCTCTACATGTAGCATTCATCGAATATGATTTGTCTAAGTGATAAAAGTGCTTTTAACAATCTATGTAAAAGAGATACGTTTAATACAAAAATATCCTTAATGTTGTTATTTTGTGTCGGTTTGTGCTGTTGTTTGATTGTGTACTTTGAAAGCTATATCTCGTTTGGAATATATTATATTCTATATATTTTAATAATCTACAATTCAATTATGAAAATATACATTATCTTAAAGAAATACACAAGAAGTATAATCCATATTTTTGGTACTTAACATATGTTTTGAACATATATGAAAATTTCACACAAGAATAAGTTTGCGTTTATATTACTTTGTGTCGCAAATCAGACTAAATAATATACATCCCGCCAGTTTCAGTCAATTTAGCATTCGCACATGTAAATAATTTCATGACAATTGTATGTGATGTGTTAGTTAGTAATTTCTAATATAGTTGAGAGAAATAGTTATGTTACTTCGGATTTAATAAATGATGTACAATGAATAGGATGGACCGAAGTCGCGTGTATGGTAAAGATGTAACAACAAAACAGGATGTAAGTTAAAATGGGCATTTAAATTAAAAATGCCGAGAATTTTCTTAAACATTTCCGAAAGAGATACATTAATTGCCAATACATATATACACCAAATCTTATCTGGGCATACAAAACCATCGGATACAAAGTAATGAGCATAAAAAAACAACAAAAGAGGTAGTATGTTCTTATCTGACTAAAATATGTATAAACTAAGGCTAAAATAAAAATTACCAGGAGCCCATGAGGAATTAGGGTGGTGGTGGTGGGATCTTAAAAAAGGTGACTCGAAAAAATGCCCTTCAAATATCCTTCAGCATCCGGTCAGAACTGACAATCTGACTGGTTACGCGTTCTGTTATTATTTGAGTCGAGCGCACATCGCCCGGCAACTAATATATTAAAGGTGACGCCGAATAAAATTTTGATAAAATATACAAACCCGATTAGAACATAAATCCTCATACATTTAATACTTTGCCTAATGTATAAACTACATCTGAGCCCCGAGCAATGCCCGCTCAATCTATACAATGTATTATGTGCCACTTATAAGCCAGAGACTTGTTTTAATATTTTAATAGAAGCTCTCAAACTGACATCTTCCCTACGTAAAAATGTTTAATTGCTCTAAATGAATATGTTAAATCATTACACATTAAATAACCCACGTAATGAGGTAACAGCATTGAGATGAGAAAATCTTAAGTTGAGATATAAGTGGAACTGGGGCCAGTGACTGAATAGCTGTCAAAAGATATATGCATTGATGAATTTTATCAACATGCAAGCAAACATAATTTAAATTCAATGTCTACAATTTAAGTTAAATCGCTTTATCAATTTAAGTTAACTCGCTATATCAATTTAAGTTAACTCGCTATATCAATTTAATTTAACTCGCTATATTAATTTCAGAAATAAACTTAATAACTATCTTTATAATTTTTATTTCATCAATCACATTTATAACAGTCTGGGAAGCCAAGACTAACCTAATATACATGTAGCACTCTAATATGCGGATTTTCACGTCTCACACACCAATTAATTTTGTACTGTTCTACATATAGAGACATGCACTTCTGGAACACTGGTTACATTACCAATGGTTCTAAAAGTGCGTTATTCCCATAGATATTCCTCTGTTGGTCCAATTATGCAGAAAAAAAACATGGGGTTGACAAGGTTGCTTTTACACAATTTCGATGGTTTGAATGCACCTCTATATTTTTGACAATTCTGTTCATTATTTACAGTGTATCACTTCGCATCTTAAGACTGTTATAGCATCATCAAACAGTTCCCAATGTCACCAAAACTTTGCAGAAAATGAAAATGTTCCAGTGTTCCCATATGCACAAAGAAATATGACATTTAATGCATTTCTAACAAAACAATTGCCCAACCTCTTTACACAGTTTTAATATCTTTGGCGTAATAATCTACCGTCATGTAAGGGTAATTCATCAGTGAGACATTTTACCAAATTGTTCTGATCTACAATAATAAGGTATGTATATAGTCCTAATGGACCAGACTATATGGGTTTTTTTTTGGTTTGAATATTTAGCGTCATTTTTATGCCACCAAGGTCTAATCGAGATCATTTAACATAACCACTTCGTCACCTTATAATGGAAAATGGACAATTACTCGTCGAGTACAATCATCGCCACAAGTAACTGATAACTTGCCCACTTAATCCGTGGTGACAACAAATGACAATGAGACGAAATATCGTTTACCAGTCATCATAGCGACTGTTGTCAGGCTTGTGAGTCAGTCAGACGCGCTTATGACTGAAGTGCAAATGTAACTGGACCCGGCTTGCATAAACTATGATATAGGTCAAAGTCATTGAACTGTAATAAATACTTAGGTGTAGAGTATCAGTAAAATGTGTTGCGTTTTCCATGATCAAAACTATCTGATAAATGGATACGTTTGAATTGAAAGAATAACAAATACGGACTCATTTATATCTCTTTGAGCTACCATAAGGTGACCCGATTATTACCTAGTAATGGGTTTATTGGCGTCGGAACCACCCCGCTGCTAACCGCACAATAATAGCATGAATGTATAGAATTGTTATTCAATCTACATGCAGTAAAACATATAATGTCATATAATATTTAACTGAAAATCTGTTTGCAATATTAAACTATAGGATAAGAGGGTAATCTTATAATACTTAATAAGCAAAACACTGCCGCCCTATATTTTGATGCAGTTTACAGTTATTTTGTTAACATAGGCCGGGCCCAATCAGCTTAGTCAGCTACGCGGCTGACTATCAATCCAGGGATCTTGAGTTCAAATCCCCACGCGGTAACAATCTCCGTGATGGTTGATAAACGACATTGCGTCTCATTATTATTCGTCTGCCATCACTGATGTTATTGGGACAGTTATCAGTTACTTGCGGAGATGGGGTTTGCTCGAGTACTGTTTAACCTTTCAGGATCCAAGGGAACAGCGGTTAGGCTAACTGATCGTCTGTTAGCCTTCGATGTCATAAAATGACGTTAAATATTAAATCAATCAATTTATCGATTTTAACAGTTACATTGTCCAAACACATTTATCTGAGAAATATCTGTATATATCACCAAAAACATAAGAAGAACTTATACAGACGTTTCCACCGACAGTTTTACAGTTCTGATCAGTTTAAAATAATGTTCGTCCTTATCTTCATATCATTATACGCGAACATGGATTTGTAGCTTTGATATATACTCGTATATCTGTCCGCAGTATCAAATAGAAAATGATACAGAAACAGGCGTTCATCCGACAGACATACCAATTTACTGGCACGGACTTGATCTAAATAATTTAAGGAAAGGATCTATGACGCAGACTTAATGTTATAGGTGTGTAGATAGTGTCACTATAAAACAGACATAAGTCAAATAACCAAGCGCCTCGACGTTTTTTTAAGTAAAAGCTATATGTATAAACAATGATTAACTAAAGTTTAACCGAAAATGACGAATTATCATAGACTGTTATCTGCAAAGAAACACACGGATCTACATGCAACACATTTGGACTGGACGGACATTTAACATACATGAACTGATAGCTTTATATGAGTAGGATCCAGTTACGGATTCAATACTACTCACATGCTATATAAAGGCCAAATTTATAAACCCGTTGGATCATAGAGATACAGTGAATTCATATATATTTAATTTCATAAAGGGAGGTTATTAAATTCACAACAACGGTATTTACGATTTACATATATTATGCAATATATGCAATATATTTAAGCCATGACATATTATTGAACTTATAAATGAACAGTGCTGCTGTGTAGATAACGTATGTTTCTTTTTATATAGTATGCTCTTGTAAGGTTTTAAATACAATACATGACGATTTAGAATAATGTTTTAACGGCAGTATAACAGGAAAAAAAGCAACACATGTCTTAAAATTTAAAATTATTCTAAAAATAGACAGATTTTATACGCTGCTTGAAAGCATTCACCTTCTTTCACAAAATATGTTCCAAATTTAAACGGTATATTGATTGATTGCTCTATTGAATATTAAGCGTTATTTTTATGCAATCGAGGGCTAACAGACGATCGATTGCATAAAATAACGCTAAATATTCACCTAACTACTGTTTCCTGGGATCCTGAAAGGTGAATCAGTACTTTAGCACACCTCTTCTTCGCAAGTAACTGATAACTGTTCCACTTGAATCAGCGGTGAAAGACGAATGATAACGAGACACAATGTCGTATATCACTCATTACGGAAACTGTTGCCAGACGGGGATTCCAGCTCATGAACCCCGGCTTAAGCGGTATAGTGTATCAGTATAATGATTCATTTTGAGTTGGCATGTTTTAATATACATATTAAAGCAATACGATACCAATGAGTATATACAGGCATGATATTTTTGACCAAAATGTTATTAGTCAATTTTAATTCTGAATAGCCTGATATGCTTCCTTTAAACACTAACATCACTACTAAGTCTGATAAAATAATACTACCTGATAAACGTAGCTATTTTTATATGTTAGTGAATAAACATGTTTTATTGTATAAACATTATAACTGAAATTGCGAAACGAAATATGTTGAAACTGTAGAAAGCACGGAACGCGTCCAAAAACAAAAACACCAAAGGTTTTCATGAGGGATAATAAAACATGCAAACACCACCCACGCCCAGTAGCACTACATAAGATGGGGGTGTTGATTTTTTAATGGGATTTTCCGCCATTTTCAACACAATTTTTGGTTATACATGGCACATTAGGGTTTATTTGTGAAAGAAGACCTCAGAATGTATCTAAGTAGAATCATCGTCCTTCCGCAAGCAACTGGTAAACTTTCTCACATAAAGTCAGGATTCGAATCTACATACGACATAAGCGGTGAGAGGTAAGTGATCCTAGACGACTCGGCCACGGAAGACCCTCCAAGTTGTGGTTGTGTGTGTGTGTGTGTGGGGGGGGGGGGGGTTGTTATATACTCAGGCAACAGTGGATGAGATCAACATTATAATTACTCAGATAGGTAACAGTGGGTCAAAACATTTAGAAATCAGTTATACAATGCACGGACCAATCTCTCCCGATTGTGTCTGTTAAATAGCAAAATTGGGCAAGCCACATTTGAGCATATTGATTGGTCAGTTGCTTCAACTGAAAGAAGTTTGAAAGACGTCACAGTTTAGTAATCGTTCAATTGCTTTGCATTGTGGGACACGCATATAGAAATCTTTGCCTTTTTCATTGGACGTTTATAGACGTTAGTGGAAGACCATCCGCCCCGCAAAAATATTATTATGAATGAAATGCCCCAAGGACATAGCAAATACCTAAACAGTACAATAGAGTGCTAAATATGTGGCGCTCGGCAGTTACAAACCAATTCTACTACTGACCTACCAATTGTCAGTATAATAATTATGATTGAGTATCATACGATGCGACTAGTCTGTAGAACGAACCTAGCTCTCGCGATTGGGTCCGTTAACTAGTAATTGTTACGAGCACGTTGATTGGTCAGTTGCTACAGGGAAATTTTGAATGACGTCATAATTTAGTGAGCGTTCAATTGCTATGAATTATGGGACAGGCATAGATTTCCTTGCATTTTCAATAAGCGTTTAATAGACCTGATTCGGGAGATTTCAGGTTCTGGGATAGACTACCGTGAGACGGAATAACAACATCGTCAATCGTGTTGAAAGCGTGTCACACAATACACAATACTTTTTTTTGTTATTTATGGCTTTTTGAAAACAAATAACGTTTGCATCAGTATTAAAAGATAATGCATTTAATGTTTCGAAAAGCACAATGTTTTGATAAACCACTCAAAAAAAGTATTAACACAAATGATACGCGAGGAAGTCAACCATCTCTTATTAAGCGCCACGATACAATGAATCAAATAAATAACACTCAGTCAAAATATCAAGTGGATATCTACGGCTGCCACACAGAACGACGTAGCACAGCTGTTGTAATAAACAAAACGGCTGCCACACAAAACGACGTAGCACTGTTGTTGTAAAAGACAAAATGGCTGCCACACAGAACGACGAAGCACTGTTGTTGTAATAGACAATACGGCTGCCACACAGCACGGCGTAGCACTCCTGTTGTAATTGACAATATGGTTGATATACAGCATGATGAAACAATGCTGTTGTGTTAGACAATACGGCTTCCACAAAGAACGACGTACCACTGCTGTTGTATTAGTCAATACTGCTGCCATACAGCACGAAGTAGCACATCTGTGTAAAAGATTATAAGGTTGCCATACAGCACGACGATGTACTGCTGTCGAAATAGACAATAAGGTTGCCACACAGCAAGACGTAGTACTTCTGCTGTTATAGACAATACGATTGCCATACAGCACGACGTAGCAGTGCTGTTGTATTAGATAGTACGGCTGCCAAACAGCGCGACGTAGCACTGCTGTTGTAATAGACAATACGGCTGCCACACAGCACGACGATATACTGCTGTTGTTATAGACAATAAGGTTGCCTTACAGCACGACGATGATCTGCTGTTGTTATAGACAAAACGGCTGCCACACAGCACGATGTAGTACTGCTGTTGTTATAGACAATACGGCTGCCATACATCACGACGCAGCACTGCCGTTTTATGAGCAAAACGGCTGCCACACAGCACGACGTAGTACTGCTGTTGTTATAGATAATACGGCTTCAACACAGAACGACAATGTACTGCTGTTGTTAAATACAATACGGCTGCCACACTGCACCACGTAGTACTGCTATTGTTATAGACAATAAGACTGCTACACAGCACGACGTAGCATTGTTGTTGTAATAGACAATACGGCTGCCATACAGCACGACGATGCACTGCCGTTTTATGAGACAACACGGCTGTCACACAGCACGAATTAGTACTGCTGTTGTTGTAGACAATACGGCTGCCACACAGCACGACGATGTATATTGTTTTATGAGACAATACGGCTGCCAAACAGCACAATGTAGTACTGCTGTTGTAATAGACAATACGGCTGCCACACAGCACGACGTAGCACTGCTGTTGTAAAAGACAATACGGCTGCCACACAGCACAATGTAGTACTGCTGTTGTAATAGACAATACGGCTGCCACACAGCACGACGTAGCACTGCTGTTGTAAAAGACAATAAGGTTGACACACAGCACGACACAAAGCACGACGTAGCACTGCTGTTGTAATAGACAATATGGCTGCCACAGAGCACGACGATGTACAGCTGTTTTATGAGACAATACGGCTGCCACACAGCACGACGATGTACTGCTGTTGTAATAGATAATACGGCTGCAACACAGCACGACGATGATCTGCTGTTTTATGAGACAATACGGCTGCCACAGAGAACGACGAAGCACTGCTGTTGTAATAGAAAATACGGCTGCCAAACATCACCACGATGTACTGCTGTTGTTAAAGACAATACGGCTGCCACACAGCACGATGTAGCAATGCTGTTGTATTAGACAATACGGCTGCCACATAGCACGACGTAGCACTGCTGTTGTAATAGACAATTCGGCTGCCACACAGCACGACGTTGCACTGCTGTTTTAATAGACAATACGGCTGCCACACAGCACGACGTAGCAGTAATGTTGTAATAGACAATACAGCTGCCATACAGCACGACGTAGCTGTGCTGTTGAAATAGACAATATGGCTGTCATACAGCACGAAGTAGCAGTGCTCTTGTAATAGACAATACGGCTGCCACATAGCACGACGTAGCAGTGCTCTTGTAATAGACAATACGGCTGACATACAGCATGACGTAGCACTGCTGTTGTAATAGACAATACGGCTGCCACACAGTACGACGTAGCACTTCTGTTGTAATAGACAATACGACAGCCAGACAGCAAAACTAGCAGTGCTGTTGTAATAGACAATACGGCTGCCACACAGCACGACGTAACACTACTGTTGTAATAGACAATACGGCTGCCACACAGCACGACGCTGCAGTGCTGTTGTAATAGACAACACGGTTGTCACACAGCACGACTTAGCACTGCTGTTGTAATAAATAATACGGCTGCCAAACAGCGCGATGTAGCACTGCTGTTGTATTACACAATACGACTGCCACACAGCACGACGTAGTACTGCTGTTGTTATAGACAATCGGCTGCCACACAGCACGACGTAGCACTGCTGTTGTTATAGACAATACGGCTGCCACACAGCACAACGATAAACTGCTGTTGTTATAGACAATATGGTTGCCACACAGCACGACGTTGTACTGCTGTTGGTATAGACAATACGGCTGCCACACAGCACAACATAGTACTGCTGTTGTTATAGACAATACGGCTGGCATATAGCACGACGTAGCACTGCCGTTTTATGAGACAATACGGCTGCCACACAGCACTACTTAGCACTGATGTTGTAACAAACAATACGGCTGCCACACAGTACGACGTAGTACTGCTGTTGTAATAGAGAAAACGGCTGCCACACAGCACGACGTAGCACTGCTGTTGTAATAGACAATACGGCTACCACACAGCACGACATAGCACTGCTGTTATATAAGACAAGAAGGTTGTCTAACAACACGATGTTGTGTTGCTGTTGTTATAGACATTGCGGCTGCCAGACAGCAAGACGTTGTACTGCTGTTGTAATAGACAATGCGGCTGCCACACAGCACGACGAAGCACTGTTGTTATAATAGACAATTACAGCTGTCACACAGCACGACGAAGCATTACTGTTGTAATAGACAATAAAATGCCATACATTATATTTCTGTACCAATACTAATTTTATTGTTATGGGATACAACAAATAACACAAAAGTATTTTATGTTAAAAAAGTGAGCTCAAAGCAGGAGGTTAATTTTAATGCACAGTGTTTTTTATATATTAATATATATAATCAGTATTCACTATTCACTTCTTCTTTTAAGCATGTGTTTTTCGTTACATCTGTTTGCGGATAGGTCATCAAACAACTGTAGCATAAATGCTTTTTCCTTAGCATTTTCAGCAATTCTTTGCGCAAATTATACTTATTTTGATTATATATTTGCTTTGCCATAGAATTTGGTATCATAACGAGGAAGGAAATTACATTATAACCTGTTGTCAGACTATATACTCTGTAAACTCACTTTGCGGCTTGTGGCACTTAAAATATCTGAACGAATTGAAAGGAAACATCTGAAACAATGGAATGCATACTTAAAGCGTGCTATATAAAGTCAGTGTCTCTAGCGATTCATGCGATTTTGAAGTGGCAGTGCGATCATTCTAAAGTGCACACTCTGTTTTTGTGAATTGTTAATGCGATATGTTCTAGGCTGGAGGATAACGGTATATATAAATCTAGTTACATTGCACCCGTTCCCTTTGTATTGTGCATCATCGTTCATCGTTCGCTTAGATACAATAAACGCAAATTCCTGCACACAGCGCAAACTGGAAAAATGTTTTCTCTCATATTGTAAACAACTGTCACCATTGGTACAATCTTACCCAAGGTGCATCACATGTAATATTTCAGTGCTCAGGCCATTTGTGTGATTCATTTTCCAATGTTGTTTTAACACCAGTGTAAAGCTGTTGTTTATTATGCATATGTGTTCATCGTTTTCAAGGCGTTTTAAATTCAATCGGTGTAAGACACTTCATTTTTCAACATCATGTTTTTTTAAGGCCAGAACAGTATTACATATCATCGATGCCGGGAATCAAACTAACTGTTAACTATTATAGATCACTGATGTGACGAAACAAACTGCTATTTACTATTACATATCACCGATGCCGCGATGCACACTAACTGTTAACTATAATTATAGATCACTGATGTGGCGATACAAATAGCTATTTACTATTACATACCATCGATGCCGCGATGCACACTTATATTAACTATTATATATCACTGATGTGGCGATACAAACTGCTATTTACTATTACATACCATCGATGCCGCGATGCACACTGATATTAACTATTATATATCACTGATGTGGTGATACAAACTGCTATTTACTATTACATATCATCGATGCCGCGATGCACACTAACTGTTAACTATTATATATCACTGATGTGACGATACAAACTGCTATTTACTATTACATATCATCGATGCCGCGATGCACACTAACTGTTAACTATTATATATCACTGATGTGACGATACAAACTGCTATTTACTATTACATATCATCGATGCCGCGATGCACACTAACTGTTAACTATTATATATCACTGATGTGACGATACAAACTGCTATTTACTATTACATATCATCGATGCCGCGATGCACACTAACTGTTAACTATTATATATCACTGATGTGACGATACAAACTGCTATTTACTATTACATATCATCAATGCCGCGATGCACACTAACTGTTAACTATTATATATCACTGATGTGGCGATACAAACTGCTATTTACTATTACATATCTCTCTACAAGAATGTATTATGTTCTATTAAGTTAAATGGTTTTAACACGGACTGGTTTAGTGTAAATACGGGCTTGAAGCAAGGGTGTTCTTTATCACCGATACTGTTTAACCTGTATATTAATGATCTTGCTTTGAAAATAAATACATTACAGAAGGGTGTTCTGATAGATGACACTCTAATTTCAGTTCTTTTATATGCAAACGATATTGTTCTAATAGCAGAAACACCAGAAGATCTACAATATATGTTAAACATGCTTAATAGTTGGTGCATAAACAATTATTTGTCAGTTAACTGTACCAAATCCAATATAGTACATTTTAGAAATCCATCATGTGAACGTTGTAATGTTATATTTAAGTGTGGCAATGATGTTATTGAGTACACGTCACAATATAAATACCTAGGTCTTATATTGACAGAACACCTAGATTTTGCAGTGACTGCAAAAATTGTTGCGCAATCTGCAAACAGAGCGTTAGGCCTACTTATTGCAAAATCAAAAGCTTTCGGTGGTTTCCCATATGAAGTTTTTTCAAAATTATATGATAATCTTGTTTTTCCAGTTATTGCGTATGGGGCGGGAGTTTGGGGTACACATAATTTTAGTAGCATAAATGCTGTCCAGAATAGAGCTGCTAGATATTTTTTAAATGTGGGTAAATACACACCAAATTCTGCAGTTACTGGAGATATAGGATGGACACCATGTATTGGTAAAGTGTGGAAATGTGTACTATTAAATTGGTGTCGTTGTATTAATATGCAAACTACAAGACTAAATAAAAAGATATTTTTATGGTCAAATTCAAAAAGTAATAATAGATGCAAGAACTGGAATTTTAAAGTATTAGAAATGTTCAAAAAATATAATGTAGAAAGATATGGTAATGTTAATGAAAATGCAAATAAATTTGTACTTTTAAACGAAATAATACCACTGATTGTTTATGACGTTGTCACAAAGTGGCATGAAGACGTAAACAGAGAAGTTTCACAAAGAGGTAACGGGGGAAATAAACTTAGACTTTATAAACAGTTCAAACATGAATATATTGTGGAACCATACTGTAAATTAGTATACAATAGACGCCATAGAGGTGCTTTAGCAAAATTTAGAAGTGGCACTGCTCCAATAGCCATAGAAACTGGAAGATATAGACAGTTGAGTGTAAATGATCGAGTATGCTTTCATTGTAAAGATGAAGTTGAAAATGAGATGCATGTGTTACTAAATTGCCCTTTGTATGATACCATTCGATCAGAGTTATTGACAGAAATTGTAAGTGTTTTTAAGGAATTTAATTCGTGTAGCGATAATGATAAACTATGCTATATACTATCGAACCAAAGTGTTGTGAAACTAAGTGCCAAAACCTGTTTTATGATTTTAGAGAGAAGAAGAAATATTTTATATAGTTGTATATAAATAATGTAATAGTTGATTTAGACATATGAAGCATTTTAACATTGTAGTGAGAAGTCGGTGCTAATCAGTTCATTCTAGATCTGATCTAGAATGATATTCGATTTTTTAAAATATTTTTTAAGCTTTAAGTAGCAGATGCGTTAGCATTTCCTTTCCTCCTCACATCGTAATCTTATATAATTTTAATAACATTTTAGACAATATGTCAAGATTAGCACCGGCCTCTCATTTTTTACTGTGTATATATATGTTAAAACGTGGTGTGTTATATGTGCTATTCTGCAAGTATGTTTGCTTGTCATTAAGGTTATCAGTAAATATATAAACAACAAGTATTATTAATTGTGACAAATTGGTTTAAAATATGTATTGATATGTTTTACATGTAATATAGTCTCTTATAATTCTTTATAGAATGGCATGGCTAACTGTTAAATATAATGGTTAATTTAATGTATATACTGTGTATTAACCATGATGAGACTTAAATAAAGAAATATCTATCTATCATCGATGCCGTGATGCACACTGATATTAACTATTATATATCACTGATGTGGCGATACAAACTGCTTTTCATCGATGCGGCGGTGCACACTGATAAGTATATATTCAATCGTCTCTTCTGGCCATGGATATATTCAAAGGGTTTACTTCTCTTATACTCTCTTATATGTAGTACTGAGCTACGAATACCGACTCCAATCTGACCTCAGCAATGTTAAGTTGTCCATATGACGAATATATTTTATATAATATATAAACTCAGCTTTACTATTTAATCAATATCTATAGTATAACGTTGATCACTAACTATCTTACTATTTCATGGTAGTTTTTTTTCATTTAGTATATTTCACAACAGTACATTCATTTATGTCTCACCATCTATTACATTTCATGGTAGTTTTTTCAGTAAATAATAACAGTATATTCAATCATGTCTTACAATATATTACATTTCATGGTAGTTTTATCAGTATATAAATACAGTACATTCAATCATGTCTTACCATCTATTACATTTCATGAGAGTTTTATCAGTATATAATAACAGTACAGATGTACATTCAATCATGTCTTACCATCTATTATATTTTATGGTTGTTAAATCAGTATATAATAACAGTATATTAAAACATGTCTTACCATCCATAACATTTCATGATAGTTTTATCAGTATATAATATCAGTACATTCAATCATGTCTTACCATCTATTACATTTCATGATAGCTTTAACCGTATATAATAACAGTGCATTCAATCATGTCTTACCCTCTATTACATTTCAAGAAAGTTTTATCAGTATATAATAACAGTACATTCAATGTCTTATCATCTATTACATTTCATGGTAGTTTTATCAGTATATAATATCTGTACATTCAATCATGTCTAACAATCAATTACATTTCATGGTAGTTTTATCAGTATATAATAACTGTACATTCAATCATGTCTTAAATCAATTACATTTCATGGTAGTTTTATCAGTATATAATAACAGTACATTCAATCATGTCTTACCGTCTATAACATTTCATGGTAGTTTTATCAGTATATAATAACAGTACATTCAATCATGTCTTACAATCAATTACATTTCATGGTAGTTTTATCAGTGTATAACAACAGTACATTCAACCATGTCTGACCATCTTTTACATTTCATGGTAGTTTTATCAGTATATAATAACAATACATTCAACCATGTCTTGCCATCTTTTACATTTCATGGTAGTTTTATCAGTATATAATAACAGTACATTCAATCATGTCTTGCCATCTATTACATTTCATGATAGTTTTATCTGTATATAATAACAGTACATTCAATCATGTCTTACCATCTATTACATTTCATGATAGTTTTAGCAATATATAATTACAGTACATTCAATCATGTCTTACCATCTATTACATTTCATGATAGTTTTATCAGTATATAATAACAGTACATTCAATCATGTCTTACCATCTATTACATTTCATGATAGTTTTATCTGTATATAATAACAGTACATTCAATCATGTCTTACCATCTTTTACATTTCATGGTAGTTTTATCAGTATATAATAACAATACATTCAATAATGTCTTACCATCTATTACATTTCATGGTTGTTTTATCAGTATATAATAACCATACATTCAATCATGTCTTACCATCTATTACATATCATAGTAGTCTTATCAGTATAGAATAACGATGCAATCATTTCTTAGCATCGTCTATTAAATCTAGTGGTAGCCTGTACCTCTCTTAATATTTCCACTTTATACACTATAAATATCGACGAACAAATTATGTGTCTATTTCCTTTGCAAAAAACACTGAATATACTTAAATCAATTTTATTACAAACGTTACACTTCGAAAAGCCGATTTCTCATTCTTCATTAGAAACACATTACAAACATCTCAAAATACATTCTCAGGTTCCTCGTCTTATATTTTAATAAAAAAATCCCAATACTGCCGATATGAAATTAAATTCGCCGCAATCTAGTCTGAATATATATCAACAATTTATACAAAAGTTTTCTTAGATCATATATCTATCGGACATGTAATTTACCAAACTTCTAGAAAACATAATATCAAACGTTCTCACTCAAAAATGGCGCATGTAATGGTCAGTTTGTGTTGTTAAATTCTGCCACATTAATCCGCAATGTTTGACTTTGCTATCTGACAAAGAATCTAAGCTTCTACTCGTTTATTTATGCACTATATCAATATATCACAGGTTTATCTCAAGAAAATAATGGACTTTATCGTACGATATGGAACCATACAAAATTGTACAAAAAAGGCTAAAGGTAAACTATGATTAGTTTTACGATAATAAACCCCTTTACCTGTTCCTAAGATACTCATTACTCAACGGATTTTCATGAAACAAACGTCAAAATTACTTATTCTTTAACCCAAAAATGAATCAATAAAATATCTTTAAAATGTTTATCCATATTTATCTGGCGAAAAGTTTAACAAACTTCGCTACTTGTACGTACGTTGTTATTTGCTGACACTTTTAATTCAGGCCATGCAAACAAACTTATTTTGTTACAACCACCGATAGCCTAGTTCGAAAATACTTTATATTTATTTGTACATAATACTTCAATAGAAATCATTAATTCTGCACGCAGACTCGATGTTTCGCCTTTTTTTTAAATGTACCACTGCCACGTTCATTCTTTAAATTTTATATTTCAACTAAATCAACAGGTATTTCTATACTTTCTCCAATTAAGCACGATTTATCTAAAGATACGATCAAAAGAAAACCTATTTTCTTCTTAAAATTGGGTGAATCGCTAACGGTATTTATATTTGATTAGCAAAACATTAAACAGCAATAAAATGAAATGAAATGGCAGTTCTTGTGGTGATAAGAATATCAATTTCTTATAAACGAAGCAATAACAATAAAAAATAGCACATATAACATGTTGAGAATCAATAAAGGCACATATGATATCAGCATCAAAGTACCATCATATGTTAGCAAACTTTTTTCAGAAATTGGGACAAATAAAAAAGAAAGAGGAAATAGATATTATACTACAGCTATGCAGATTTGAGCGTAGTGCTTGGTCCAGTGGTACGGATAATCGTACCCAGTTTCCATTTCCTCGAAATACTTCATGTATCTACTTTTAAGGTACTTAAGCAAAGTAAGAGATTTACCCAAAGAAGAAAATAAGTATGTTAATATTTTTGTTGTTTGTTTAAATTGCCAAAAAACCTGTTTTACAATCGATGTAAAATAATAAAAGTTATAACACACAAACACACACACACACACACACACACACACACACATATATATATATATTTATATATAATTATAACGTGGTCAAGTGATAGAGCATTGGTCCAATAATTGGGGCCGTGTGTTCGATCCTCCGACATGGCTATACGTAATGTCCTTGAGTAAGATATTCTTTCCGTATATAATAAGACTTAGTACTGATTCTACGTAGTAGTTTTTTGCAGCGTAAATATTCTAAGAAATTGTTTAACAATCGATGTAAAACGAATTTGTTTTAATAAAAAAAAAACAATACACTTTTGAATGCAACGAGCAACGCTATCAAGGTAACAAACTCGTAAAACGGGTTTAAGCTTCCCGTTAATGTTATTGGTACTGATTGTCCTTATACATTTCTGTATACATTTACTGACCTTATTATATTTAGCTGAGTGGGTCCTTCGTGGTTGAGTGGTCGAAGCTGCCGTCTCAAGATATCTTATCTATCACCGCTAAGGTCGTAGATTCGAGTCCCGCTAGCTCTAAAAACTTGATGTGAGAAAGTTTCCAGTTACTTGCGGAAGGAGACCGCGGCGTGGCCTAGTGGTAGAGCGTCCGCCTTGCATTCGGAATGTCGTGGGTTCAGTCCCCGGCCGGGTCATAATAAAGACTTTAAAAGTGGTACTAGAAGCTTCCTTGCTTGACGCTCAGCATTTAGAGGAGAGTTCTAGGTCTGATCGGCCCGGTGTCAGTATAATATGACTGGGTGGGGTATGATACCATGTGTCTGCGGCATGATACTCCAGTTCGACAGCGCTCAGAATACTGTCTCAAGTAGACACCGTCGCGATATGACTGAAAAATTGTTGAAAGCGACGCTAAACACCATACAACATACAACTTGCGGAAGGACGATGGTTCTACTCAGTCTGAGGTCTTCCTCCACCAGTAAAACAAGATATGCAATATATAACCTGAAATATGTTGAAAATGGCGTTAACCCCCATTCAAAAAAAAATAAATATTTAGTTTATCCATGTGTTATGTTTATGTTGTTATGGCGACTGTTTCTTATCAGTGTTATGTCTCCGGTTGTACACGCATTTTCAGTATGTTTGTATATACGAATACATGTTTTACGTTATATAGTACATTATTTTATAATGCACTATTTTCAATGACCGCAGCGTGGTCTAGTGGTAGAACGTTCGCCCCGCATGCGAGAGGTCGTGGGTTCGCTCACCGACCGGGTCATACCAAAGACGTTTAAAATGGTACTAGAAGCTTCGTCGCTTGACGCGCATCATTTAGAGGAAAGTTCTAGGTCTGGTCGGCCAGGTTTCAGTATAATGTGACTGGGTTGGTATCATACCATGTGTCTGCAGCTTGATATTCCAGTGTGACAGTGCTCAGAATACTGTCTCAAGTAGACACTGTCGCGATATGACTGAAAATTTGTTTAAAGCTAACAAATATTTTCAATACCATTTGATTCGGTTATTTGTTGATACTATATATCAAATATGTTTAAAGCTTTTTGGAATGCACCTGTCTTGGGAATAATTCAACGGCAATGAATTAGAGATAATTAGTAAAAGTAGCATGTATACAAGTACTCGTACTTTATCTCTCACTACCGATTTGAGCCCCTTTCAGGAACAGTAATATATTTAAACTGCACAAATATCTATGTAGTTTGGTTTAAAAAATTATCAAAACGAAATACACCTTTTATCGACATTTTTTTAGTATGAATGCTAATATATTTGTTTGAGCGCGTGGTCCGGTGATGGAGCATCGAACCTAAGACCAGGTATCGCCGGTTCTATCCTCCACCATGGGTATGTGTGGTGTCCTCGAGCAAGACATTTAATCCTCGTTATACCATATACTGGTTCTACCAAAGAGAACCTCGAGTGCGATTTGTCTAAGTTGTAACAACTATTTTCACAATCGAGTTAAAATGAATAGGTTTTTATGAAACTTTTTTTAGAAACAAAAGACGAATAGTATGCAAATATACGTAACTTTTAACGGCTAAAGATATTTTGCTTTTTCAAAATATACAGCAAAAAAGCATATTTGTATTGTTCAAAGTATACATAGTATATCAATTAAATAAAATATGACATATTACTATGATATACTATTTCTTTGTTGTGCATAGAAATTTTTATGTGGGATGTGAAACTACCTAACAGAACATTCTCCAAACAAATAGCATTCTCCTATGGGTCTTTATAGAATTGCATGCCTATTTGTAAGATGTTATGTTTCATGGTATGTATATTTTATGTAATGTTTGATATTATATAAATATATATATTGTGGCGAACTAATATCAGAAACAATTGATAAATTTACATAGTTCAATAAACATACTTCCCAACCATATCGATCGATATAATCATAAATCATATATCTAAAGTTTGTTGTTTAGTAGTTTTAGTTTGTTAACAGTAATGTAGTTCTACACGAATAGTATATGTTCTTTGATAGTTTCACATTGATATTTTCTTTATAGTTGATAATATGTCTTTAATTGTATTTCTTCCTAGTTTGGCTTCCAGTTCTTCTAGTTGTAGTTAATCCAATATGAATATTAAACTTTTACACTAGTAGTTAAATCCAACTGTAGAATTCACTTTAAATCAAATGTATGCAACACATAGTAATCCAGTATGAATGTCACAAACATTTCCAAACCTGATCGCTGTCAAATATGCCTTATTTATACTTTACATATATTTCTTGCATCATATATCAAATATTAAAATACGATATACTGAAAATTATATTATTTTATATTAAACCCTTTTTTACATATATTTATATTAAAAATCAAACTTTAAGCATGACATATTAATTTCCTATTTTATTTATAACTACACTCCATACTGACAATATTGGATACTCAGGGAGTATTTTACTAATATTTTGTCAGGATTGTGTACGTCATATTTAACCTATGTATATAATAGAGTATTTATGAATTTTGTATATAATTACTTTCTTGATTATCCTGGTGACATATATGCCCAATGGGCCGGGTGCCAAATAATTTTGTCAATTGTATATATGTATAACTTAATGAATGTATGCACATGTCACAATAATAAACAATATCTTATCTTATCTTATTAATAATTTCCATATAATGCTTATAAACTAACACACATTGACATAATAAGTGAATTACCTCCCTTTACAATAATTTCCAAGATTATAATTTTTCAGTTTAATTGTAAATAATTAGTTCTAATCAATAAATAATCGCAAATTCCGCGACATATATTATGTTATGTTTTATAGTATATATATATATATATCATGTAATGTTTTATAATATAAATATATCATGTTATGTTTTATATTACATATATATTATGTTATGTTCCATATTATGTATATATTATGTAATGTTTTATATTGTGTATATTCCACGTTATATTTTGTATTGTGTATATATAATGTTATGTTTTATATTGTGTATATATTATGTATATTTTATATTATGTTTTATATTACTTTTATGTACATTATTATGTTTTATATTAGTATATATAGTATGTTTTGTTTTATATTACTTATATATTATGTTATATTTTATATAATGTATATATTATGTTATGTTTTATATTACGTATATATATTATGTTATGTTTTATATAACGTATATATTATGTTATACTTTATATTACGTATATATTATGTTATGTTTTATATTGAGTATATATTATGTTATGTCTTAACCATGATGAGACTAAAATAAAAATATAAAGTATCTGCTTCGAAATTAAATCTGCGAGAAACCAGTTCCTCGTCGTGTACATAATTCTTAATACGGGATTTTCAATTCACTAACAAAACAGTCCCCAAAATAAAAAAAAAACACTTGTAATGAATGCTGGAGATATAAACGTACTGTTAAATGCTGTAATTGAGGAGTAAATGTATACAAAATAGGTAATTTTCGCAGTAATTAAACTTTGCAGAAACGTGAAATATTAATTCCAAACAGGCGTTGTGACTTTAATGAAGAACTTTATTTCAATATATTAAATCTCACATGATTATCTATTTCACGCGTTTCGTTAGTATAGCGTGAAATATTTGTCTTATCGTGTAACGTACTTAGTACAATAAAGTGGTATTGGTCAATCAGTGCGCACAAAGTTAGTCGTGCGAGAGCTAATACATGTATAAGAGAAGTGTAGAAATTTGTTTTGTCATTCTACCGGACGATTCTGTACACGTTACATCTAAAAATTCTAAGAAATTTATATTTAAATTAATTCATGTTCATTTTTCATTTTGTAGAACTTAATCGGCATTTTCTAATACTTTAAAATGTTTTGATGTAAAATGTTTATATGAATTATATATATATATATATTAAACCATTTATCCTTAATGCATAAGGCCCGACATTCAAACGATCCGACGATTGACAAACGGGTACAGATTTTTCCAGAGTGTTTCCGTACTAAAATCCACATGGTTTTTATCTCCGTTTTTTCCTGGGCGAGTCGGTTCGTATTAAGTTAATCAGAAAAAGAATTTCGTTTTGTCGTTAAAAAGACTTTTAACATTAGTAAAGATATATGTGAAAATAGTGTTGTTGTTTTTTCTAACAATATAGCCCGTGTGGTTCCGGCTAAGAATAGAATAACTATCGATCTCTGAAGAGGGGTAGGAATCCTCCGAATGGGTGTCATGTGCATTTTATCATTTTTTTGTCATGTTCACTATTGTGGTTAAATTATCAAACCCTGTGTGGTTCCGGGGAGCCATGAGTGATGGCAAGAATAGAATCACTTTAACTTATGCATGTCATAAGAAGCGACAAATTTAGTAATCCGATAGAATTTGCTGAAACTCTGCAGTTCTGCAGGTATCAAGGTTCTAGGCTTATTCTGCATATTCATGTATTGATGTATTTTTTATAATCTGTATATGTTAATTTGTTGTTTTTGTACATGTAGAGTGAACCTGGAATCTTCCTTCCTGTTGGCGTTTATAACCTATAATGTGTTGGTACGCCGTAAAACCCTATTCAGTCATTCATTCTAACAATATATGTATGAAAAGTAAAGTGTTTTGCTCTAGCATTACGTGGATGCACAGTTCTATGAAAGAGAAAACATTATACATGGCTTATGTAACAGATTTGTTAATAATACAGCACTTTTGTTTAAATTTCAACATTAGAAAAGATAGAGAAAATTCTATTGTTTAAAATTTACTGAATTTACAATTTACAAAATGCATTTTCTTTGATCTTTTGTATATATCAGACTGCAATGTATCTCATTAAGCTGCTCGTCTGGTTATAGCATATTGGGTTTATGTTGTTATTCATGTCATAGGAGTGTAGCAAAGACACGGATAAACTACCAGCTACTAAAATATCTCATATTCTGTTCATTTCAAATAACAATAACGTAAAGTTTATAAGATCGCAACATGAGAGTACTCTCTAGGCGTCTGAAATAACTTTGAAAACATGTTAATTAATGAAACTTTTATTTGATGTAATGTCAATTACACTCTCTTTAGAGTAATCAGAATACTTGACGTCACCAATTTATCTATTTTTAAACTGTGTATAGTATTTCAGACGAAAATAATTCATTAAAATAAAATTTATTGTACAAATATAGTAGAGACAAACATTATAGAATGCATACCCTTTGTCGACGAAATATGTCAACGAACTTTTTTCTTTCTTTGGAATTCTCTTTATTTGTTATCGCAAGACAGAATGTGATATCGCTAAACTCAATGTGACAACGCTTATATCAAATACAAATTGACATTTTACGTCAAATCACTCTTCATTTCACACAGGAATTTCTTCTCAAAGCTTATTTTACTATTTCGTTCCAATATAAAATAGGAAATTGAAAAAATAGTTGATAGATTAACAATAAAACATTGCCAAAGTAGTCTATTCCAGTAAGATCAATTCGAAATTTATAAACAAACATGTTATAGTGAAAATTTTTTTTTTAAGTTTCTGAGAAGATCCAATACTCGATGCAAATGAATTGTTAAAAGCGGGGCGGTAGCCTAATGGATAAAGTGTTGGCCGCTCACGCCAGCGGTTGCGGGTTTGATCCTCCGGTCGACCCGATGCCTCTCATAAAACAACACTCAGTACTGGTTCTACCAAGGAAACGGACTCGAGAGTGGTTCATATAAGCTCTGAGCTTTCATCGCAATCGAGCTAAAATAAATTAATATAAACTAAATTAATTGTTAATCTTTAAACTGGTTAATAAACAAGTCTTAGAGGAGAATACAATACATAATATCTACATCATATATATGTATCAGTCGCTTGCTTTCATTACCAAAATAACAAGGCTTAGCTTATATTGTTCAACCAACTTTTAAAGTCATTTGTACTCTACTACGAAATGGCGATGAAGTTCGTGCACCGTGTCGTTAATACTATTATCCACTTGAGATTTTGCCAATACGACATGCTTGAGCACATTCATGTTGTTCATTTTGCTTGAAAACAATAATGTTTGTTATTTTGAATGCGTTTGGATATTTTTTTTTCACCCGCTGTTCAGAATAAAGCTCCCCATAGGGTGCTTCATGCGAATATAACCTTCCTGATAGCAGCTTTGGAGGTTCTGTTATTATGACAGAATGTGTCACATATCTCTTTCTGCATCTTTATGTAAAAACTACGTTATAATGGCAATACATGAGACACTCCTATGCCATGTTTTTTTCTCTTTAAATCGGTGAGGTTGCTGCAAAGTTTGAAAGGAAAATATGTATAATCTTTATTTTATAGATTGTGTATTGTATTTATTGTCGTTATTTTATACTCTGTGTATTGTATTATTTTTTTTTTATTTTTCATTTTTTTATTTCCTTAGTAACATCACATGCAATTTATTATTGCATTCATTATGCAATTTACATTATTCATATATATATTTTATGATGAACGTTATATCAGAAATAAAGTTTAGGATTTTGACAGAATAGGTCGGAGAGAGGGGGGGGGGGGGGGGGGGGGGGGAAAGAAAGTGAAGAAGAAGATTTTTTTAGAAAGAAAAATAGATTACTCCACACTGTTACTGTATAGATTTTTTTTTATTAGAAAAGTCGCAGTTTATTTCTTTTGTTTTCATGATGTGTAATTTGGTCTTTTATCGGTGTAATTAATCTTTCAACGTTTTCATGGTATTTTAAATAGTTTTTAAAATTGTTAAAATTTGTTATTGTGTTTGCATATTAATTTTGTTTTTAAAAATGAAGTATATTGCGTATATCAATACACAGTTTAATAAGTTAGTGTAGTTACTCTGGTCCACATATCCAAAGGAGATCATTGAATAATTCAAATGTATGTGTATTTTATTTTCATCTAAAAACATTTAAATTTTCTGTCGTAAAACTTCTCGAAATGTGACATTCCCAAAACAAGTGTTTATTTGATTCTTTATGCATATTGCAAAAATCATTATTAATATTTCATCTTAACAGAAATGTGTTGTTTGGGATTATTCTCATCAAGTATTTATATTGAAACGCCCATAACTTTGTATTCATAGGTATAGTATGTACAGTTTTCCAATTTATGTTATTTATTTCTTGTTCCCATTTAATATGTGCTGTGTGACTAACATCGATACAACTTAATTGTTTATTATATAGTATTAAGTACTTGTTTGGACTGTTTAAAGTCTTAATTTGTTTCAAATACTAGTTTTATTTGTTGCGTATTATATGATATATTATCATTCTTGAGTTAAACTTTCTAAGAGCGTGGTATACTTTGAATAAATTCATTATATTTTAAAAATGTCTGTGTTGTCTAAAGCATGTATATTTTCCATATATTGAAAGGCATGAAATAATTTATGTCTGCCTTCAAAGAGTTGGTCAATATACTTTATACCTTTATCATACCATGGTTTGTAGAAATTTAAAGTGTTTTGTTATTGTTTTTAATAAAGGAGTTGTTCCATTTTATCTGCGTTTTTACATTTTCAGTATGTTCACTAAAGTTCATATTTGACTATTATAATACTATGTCTGATAAAATCTTAGAAGTTATTTGAGTTGTATTGTTTAGGTCTGTCCCTTTGATGATACATTCAAATATAAATCGCCTTTCTGATTTATTTTATTGTTTTAAGTACATGTATATGTATTTCCAGTCCCCTTTATTTTCATTATTTATAATACGTTTGATACCCTGGCTTTCATCGATTTAATTAATAATTGCAGATCTATCATTTTTTAACCCCCCATTTTCGTAGTTTTGTATAATTATTTTTCTATTAATTTTATCCGGTTTATTATCCCATAAAAAAGTCATACATGCTCTTATTTATAAGATCAAAATATTCGATTGGTTGATTTTCTAGTACGGTTAGCGGATATATCAGTTTTGGTTATGCAAATGTTTTAATCACTACAATATTCCCGATTATAGATAAATTATACTTCTTCCATCGATTAAGGTAATTACAAAATTGGTTTATTTTTGGAAGAAGGTTCAATTCATGATATAGTTGTTTTTTATTTGTATATGAGATTCCCAGGGTAGCTGCACAGTCAGATGTCCATATTAATTTTGTTTTGGTATTAAAAGTTTGATTTGAGATTTTTAAAGCCCCTGAACGCAAAATTATTGATTTACTAGAATTAAGTTTAAGACCAGATAGTTTACTGAATTTATCAATTTTCTTTATTAAGACTGTAAAAATATTGTTTGTTCCATCCAGCATAAAGGTGACATCATCTGCACACGCAGTATTTTTAATCTCTCTTTCGTATATGGTAATGCCTTTAATGTTAGCATCGTTTTGAACAGATTTATATAAAACTTCAATAGCTACAATAAACAGATATGGCAATAGTGGACATCCTTGTCTTACTCCCCTATCTACTTTAAAGAATTATGACATGTGTCCATTATTTATTACACAACTTTGTGCATCATTTTGATTTTTTTAATCCAATTTCTTCCAAATTTAAATTGATTAAGCACTTTAGAGATATAATTGTGGTCAATACTATCGAAAGCTTTTTAAAAATCGACAAAAAAAATTAAAGCAGTTTTGTTTAATCATTTAAATTTCAATCATTTCAAAAATTGTACGTATGTTTTCACCAATATAGCGTCCATTTTACAAACCCCGTTTGACTGTCATTTATAATTGTGTTTAAAACCTTTTTTTTCATTCTGTTAGCTATTGCTTTTGTTGTGATCTCTTAATTTATATTTAATAAACTTATTGGTTGCAAGTTATTCAATTATTTCAAATCTTTGTTTTTTTGTTGTTTTTTTTTTTGTTATAAGAGTAATTATGCTTTGTTTTTTGCATTTCTGTTAATTTATCATTTTCGTATATGTAGTTGATAGAATTCATGTAATATTTTATTAATGTGTTCCAGAAGATTTTATAAACTCATTTTTTAGTTCATCTGATCCCGATGACTTTCCATTTTTCATATTTTTTAGAGTTTATGTACATTCTTCTTCATTTAAAATACCATCACATACTTGCTTTTGATGATCATTTTAAACAGAATCCCTATTAATTTAAAATAAAACTCATCTTCATGATCGTTTGAAACTGTGTTTACTTTACTATTTAAAGTTTTATAGTATTGTTTACTTTCATTTAAAATATCTTCAGATTTTGTTATTTCTGTTTATTTTGATAAGTTGATTAAAAGTTTTACTCTCAGATCTTTTTCTCTCTAGAATACTGAAATATTTAGTAATTTTACGGCTCCTTCAACCCATTCTGCTTCAGTCGTTAGAATAATTCTATAAGTTTGTTCATCGATAGTTTTGTTTTATTCAGTTGTCTTATTGTTTATATTATTTATAAGAGTTTCTTTATTGGTTGCCGGGCCCGATTAGTTCAGTCGGTTACGCGTCTGACAATCAATTCAGAGGTCGTGAGTTCAAATCCCCCGCCCGGCAACACTCTCCGTGATGATTGATATACGACATTGTGTCTCATTATCATTCGTCTCTCACCACTGATTCAAGTGGGAAAGTTATCAGTTATTTGCGGAGATGGGGTGTGCTCGAGTACTGGTTAATCCCAGGAAACAGTGGTTAGGTTAACTGACCGTCTGTTAGCCCTCGATGGCATAAACATGACGCTTAATATGCAACCAACCAACCATCATTATTGTTTTTTTCTGATAGTTTTTTTTTCTAAACTAATAACTCTCCGTCAACGAGCTTGATTTATATGACCTTCGTTAATATTGACACATTTTTTAAAAACAAACGTGTAGACAAAAACTAAACAATGACGTCAGGGACTACACTGTGTGGGTATTTCCTGGAATTATTGATTTTTTATTTGTCTAAATCGAGAGCTAAAAGGCGGGTGTTTAATTTTTTCAACGCAAAATATTTTGTCATTTTACAATAAACCAACTAATGTTACAGATTTCTTCTGTTAATGGAAACAATAGCCGTAACGTTTTTATTGTATATTACATCTCGAGAATTTGATGTCAACTAGGACAGAGGTGAATTATTCTTACGTGTTTACTTTGCAGCGTATAGTTGTTTGTTGTTGTTTTTTTCATTGAAATGAGGAGTCTCAAATTAAATATAATCATAAGGATTGTAATCATAAGGATTAAATTCATTCTTTCTGTTTTTAAAATAATGCATTTAATCCTATAAACACGAATATTTGAAACTAGAAAATAATCAAGCCTACAGAATATTTTTGATTTAGTGTTTGAATGCGACGTATAATGTTAAATGTTTTGGTTTAATATTTTCCATATGTCATTATTTCATTATTTTGTATCATATCGTTTATTGTGTCCCTATTTCTTTTACTATTGTTTAAATTACCATGTTTTTATTTAGATCTACATTTATTACTGTGTTAAAATCCCCACCCACTATCAAGGTTTCACAGTTGTTTGTTATTATAAAGTCTTCTATTTTCTTTAGAAATTTATATTTATCTGTCAAATTATTTTGTGCATAAATATTTAAAAACACATGCTCTGTATCATTAATTAATACTTTTATTAATTGCATTCGACCGTCAATGATGTTGTAGTATTCTTGAATTGAATATGTAAAGTTGGAGTCAATAAGGATGCCCACACTGGTACTGTTCCCACTTATATCTTCTCCCAATTCCTTCCCCAAAGTATTATTAGTCCGCTCCTGACAATGTAATTCTTGTAGTAGGCAGATAGAGTATTTATTTATCTTAAGCCAGTCTTTTGATGCATCACTTAAGCCTTTTACATTAAATGTGCATATTTTAATACCCATTTAAAAACACGATTTTTTTTAATTTTAGCGTTGCAACTATCAATATCTTTAACTAGAAAGGAACAGGGAACGTAAGAGAAATTAGAAGAGAAGGAAACAAAAAGTACGAGTATCGATATTAACAATAAACGTTTTATATCATCTATATAACCAAACTATATGCAAGGTTACGTCGCCATTGTTACAGTGTTATAATTAACCTTGAAGATTAAAACATTTTTTCAGTAGTAAAAATTTATAGTTTAAAGACAAGATGCACATCAAGCTAGTACTACGACTCATTTACATAATGATATCATTTAACACAAATATACATGTTTTATATGCTTGAACTTAAAATATAATTCAAAGAGTGCTCCAAGCAACCACAGACCATTATATACATATTACCAATCAATATAATATTTGTGTGCATCAACATTTTATGTTTTATATTTTAAATATCATTACGCAATGAATACATTAATTACATAAATACATTATAGACATTCATTCATAATCACTAAGTCCGTGTGGTTCCGGCTAAGAATAGACTCACTGTCGATCTCTGAAGAGGGGTAGGAATCCTCCGAATGGGTGTCATGTTCATTTTAACATTTTTGTCATGTTCACTATTGTGGTTAAATTATCAACCCCTGTGTGGTTCAAGGGAGCCATGATTGATGACAAGAACAGGGTCACTGTGGCTTATGCATTTCGCAAGAAGCGACAATTAGAGAAATACGATAAACTTTACTGAAACTCTGCAGATCTGCAGGTATCTAGGTTCTAGGTTCATTCTGCATCTTCATTTGTTGATGTATTTGTTTTAATATGTATGTTAATTTGTTGTTTTGTACATGTAGAGTGAACCTAGAATATGCCTTCCTGTTGGCGTCGAATAAACTATAATGTGTTGGTACGCCGTAAAACCATATTCATTCATTCATTCATTCATTCATTCATAACCACTATACAAACCTATTAGTGTCAATATCAATTCTAGTTTAATATCGTTTTTAAACGTGCATGGAACGTTTATAGTGAACTTTTAAAATAACACAATAGGTGTACACAAAGTACATAAAGATAATAGTGTATCTTTTATATATAGACATTACAACAATATGTCAATGTTGTTACAGTTTTGAATTTGCATTTTTTAAAACATTTCAGAAATATTTTTAAAATTTACCTATGAATATTGAACGAGGAGTACATCTTGACAAAATCAAAATAGTCCTAATTGTTCACATTTAGACAATACCGGAGTTTTTAAACAATCATAAAACCTTTAAAATATTACACAATGAATACATTTAGAATATCAAATCATTCATAAACCATTCATATATAAACAAATATGTTAGTGTTCTTGACAATTTCACTTCGATATCATTTCAACATGCATCGACATTTTTAGTTAACATATAGATATAACCCAAGGGATACACATATTTCTCCAAAGTCATCATATAAACATGAAAACAATCATAGACCTATTCATACATAGTCTTTAAATAGATATGTCAGTTCTGTTATCAGTTTCAGTTGAATATCATCTATATTCTGTAGTTTACCTTTGAATATTGTACAAGGAAATACGCAAAGTATCAAAATAATCATAGACCATTTCTACTTGAAAAACGGATAAATGTGTCAATGTTATTATCTGTTTCAGACTGATATCAATTTGAAACACCGTTAGGTAGTTAAACGTTCATATACAGACAATATACAATTTCACATTTTTTATTCAAGTTTTAACAAACGAGCAACAACCCCAGTTGATTTTTAATAAGTATATGGCATTGAGTAGAACACAAAACACACACTATGTTTTATGTTTATGTGCACGTCACTGAACTAATTATAACATTACATCTACTAGTAAAGATAATATGTATCCATTATTGCCAGCAATATTGTTATTTAGCTACATTGCTTTGTGGCAAAAAGTTTCATTAATTTTACAATAATTCTTGAACACACACATACATATAAAAATCTGTTGTCCGATGAATATTATTTATACTACTTATTTGATTTACTATCGACACATCCATTATCTTCCTTTATGTCCTTATATTCGAAAAGAAAATCGAAACGAATATAAGAGATCAAAGCGTTCCGCATTATTGCCATTATTTTATTGTTAATATTATTCCGCTTTATATAATTTATTATTTTTCATACATACATTATTGTCCTTCGTTTTCTTATATTCGAAAAAGAAAACATACATACATACATACATACATACATACATACATACATACATACATACATACATACATAAAGTTCCCAGTGTATGTATGTTCTATTGCTATACAAATGGTTTGGTTCGTGTATCTGCACTAGTGATGTCTTGCATAAGTAAAAATTAAATCGTGCATTTCTTGATTATCACGGGTCAAAAATAATTACTTAACTGTCGATTCACCTTGTAGTTATATGTTTTACCGCTTTTATCAATGCGGTCGCTACATACAACTATAATTATACTGGTAAAAAAAGTTAACAAAATCTAGTCGCACTATCAATATATGATTTTTTTTGCCCCAGGGGTTTAAGCTGAGATGTTATAGGTTAATTCTCTGCTGACATTTTGGTGAATATAAATAGCAAAATAGTGATAAATATCTGGAAAATAGCATCTAAATGTGTATAAAGTTTCCAGCTACCTTACTGTGAAAAAATATTTGAAAAATATTTTTTAACTTTGGAGATACTAGTGAAAAACAAAATTTCAAAAACAAATCCTTTGTTTGATCCTGGACATTTTTCTAGTCAAGAAACACTGTGAAACCATCCCTTGGATTTAAGGATTAAAATTTTGTGTTTTTTCTCACCTGTGTTGTAATCATGAACAAAGGAGATATCATTAAGCCAGCCAAAGCCATTGTTACGGCTAAAATGAACACTGCCTCAGGGAGTAAACCACCAGCTTCTAAGAGAACAATATCTGAGGTGTCACCCAATGTGAGCATGGAGGAAATTACAGTTATTTCTCACCAACTTGAAAGCTTAACAGAAGATGTAAAAAATATGAGGGATGATGTCAAAAATGTGATAAAAAGAAATGAAATGGAATTGTTTATAAAGGACACAGTAACAAAGATCATGAATGAAATCTATGAAAACATGGAATTAACAATCAATATGAAAGTAGAGGAAAAAACAAAAGAGGTAAATGAAAGGATGAAAAATGTTCAATGTGAAAATGAGAACTTGAAAAAAGAACTTGTGGTGATGAAAACAGAACTCACTAGAGTAAAAAACTCATGTTACAATGCAGAAATGCAGTCAAGGGAGGCTCTGTTGAAAAGTAATTACAACGAGCAATATTCCCGCAAGAATAACATCAAGATAATGGATGTTAAACCATCAGAAAAAGAAACAATAGAAGATCTGACATCAAAGGTATGTGATTTAGTCAATAACAAGGGACTTACTTTGGATCCTTCCAACATAGTTGCAATACATCGCATACCAGGAAAAATGAACTGTGTCAAACCAGTATTGGTTAAGCTTAAAAACAACCATGAAAAAACTAAGATCATGAAAAAACGATCTGAATTCAAAAGAGATGGCAACCGCCTAGTGGATGACGTAACAAAACCAAATGCCAAATTGATCCAGACATTGATGGAAAGAGATGACGTAGAACAGGCATGGTTCTTCAATGGTTCCGTATTCGCAAAATTGAGGGCTACAGATAAACGCTACAAAGTTGATCTATTTGATGATATCAGCCAAATCCTGAAAAACTAAGTGTATTAACTGAACTCAGAAACACAGTATACTATTGGAATACTTTTTTGGATTAATGCTTTTTATTTAATGCCTTATACCTATTTCCAAATTATGTGATACTTGTGCACAGTGATACCCAAACACTAAGGATTTAAAACTGTCTCCAAAGGGATTTACTATGAAACTATTTGTGTGTCAGTGTTTTTAATGTATCGATTCCAGTTTGCATTTATTATGCATGTGTTCCTCCTTTTTTCATTTATTGAAGAAATTTCTCTGTGTGCTAGAATTCCCACATTCTATTATAACGTGAATTATCATTTTTATTCAATTACGGATTACAAAATTAAACAAAGATGCAACTTAGAACTCAGTGAGACTTTAAACGCACCACTGCAAGCATCTTGATTCTTTTAAGCATGATAGTTTTAAGATCTAGATTAAAGTGAAACAAGACTCGTTAATTTAATGTCATTGCATTACATATAATGATAAAATGGTGCATGTAGAACTCAGTGAAACTTTTCAATGTACCACTGCAAACATCTATACATATTGTGACATTCTGGATGGATTATTAACATTTCCTTTTTTGACTACACCGCATTTGATATATATGCAGTGTCATGTCACTGGTTATATGTATGCATAGGTAGATTGTTGTGTGTTTGGTGTGAGTGGCCTTGTGTTATTTTTTATTTCTCCCCCTCAATGTATTATCCCACAGTTCCCTACCAGAAACAGTAAAATAAATATTTATAGGCATATATATTTATACAAATTTATATAAATCTACATGTTGGATACCTGGTTTACGATAACCTTCCAAACTTACCTTCAAACAGAAAGTTTATGTTTTCAATAATGATTGATAATTACTTTCAATAAGGCTTATTATTCATTGTGGAATTCTCTTAAGTCTGCTTCAGAGAAACACTATTAATATGAATATGGTAAACAATTTGACATTCAGATCTAAACCGGAAACGTAATCAGCTTCCTCTTTGGACAGGCTTAAATAACGCGACTCTTAACAAAAAACAAGTGTCCAGTAGGGCCCTATACCAATAATTTAATAAATTACAATATTAACTAAAAGATGATCATGAAAAATATTTTATTCAAATGTATAATAACATTATTAGAAATTTACACAAATTAGAAAATTACTATTATGAAAACGACCAATTATTTCCAAATAAAAAACACCAAAATGTACAGCTATTTTTAGCTTGAAAAGTTAACAGTAAAACTGCTTTACTCAATGGACTGTTTTTCAAATTTGTTCTTATTAGGTTCATACATAAAATTACACATGTTCTCCATAAGCAGGTCTTTGTTATATAATACACATTCTATAGATAATTATGGAGTTTAAAATACTGTCTGTCAATTGCCAGGGGCTAGGTTCTGTAGAAAAAAGACTAGACGTTTTTAATTATTTAAAAGCCAAAAATTGTCATATTTATTGTCTGCAGGACATACATTCCGCACAACACACTGAAAAATTCATTCAGACACAGTGGGGTAACAATAATTGCCTATTTAGCTCAACTAATTCTAATAAAAGAGGGGTAGCAGTGTTATTTAATAAAAACCTTGACCTTACAATTCATAAACACTTATCTGACCCTGAGGGGAATTTCATTATAATAGACATAACAGTTGATAATCACAGGTTCAACCTCATTAACTTGTATGGGCCAAATATTGACTCACCAGCATTTTTTAATAATATTATGTCAAAAGCACAATCCATAAATAATAATAACCCTTATATTCTCTGCGGAGATTTCAATGTTGTACAAGACTACAACCTAGATAACTGTAATTATAAAAAAGAAAATAATAAAAAAGCTCATGATTTAATTCTTGAAATTATGCAGGATTTTAATCTAATCGATCCTTTTAGAGAAAATAATCCATTGTTAAGAAGATATACATGGAGGAAAAAAACACCGTTACAACAAGCCAGGCTTGACTATTTTCTTTTATCAGAAAGTTTACATGCTTCAGTAAACAAATGTTCTATTGAACCTAGTTATAGGTCAGATCACTCAATGGTAATTCTTAATATGTCTTTTACAAATTTTATTCCTGGGCGTCCGTTATGGAAACACAATAATTCTCTTTTAACCGATCTAGATTATTTAAAGATCATTAATAATAAAATATCAGAAATTAAATGTCAATATGCATTGCCTGTATACAACCTTGAAAACATTAATTTGATTCCCGATAACCAATTACAGTTCACTATAGATGACCAGCTATTCCTCGAAGTTTTATTAATGGAAATAAGGGGGAAGTCAATTTCATATTCATGCTATAAAAAGAAAAAAAATGACCAATTAGAAAAAGATTTAATAATCGAAATAGAAAAACAAGAAAATAAGGTCACAAATGAAAATATAGATTATATTGAAAATCTAAAAATGAATTTAAAAAATATACGTAAACACAAAATGCAAGGTCATATGATACGCTCAAGAGCACAAATAATAGAAAATGACGAAAAACCAACAAACTATTTCTGTAACTTAGAAACTTTTAAATCTTTAAATAAAATCATACCTAAATTGGAAAAATCAGATGGTAGCATCATAACAGACCAAAAGGAAATATTAAATGAAGCAAAAGGTTTTTATGAAAATCTTTACTCTAGTAAAGATAACAATTTAATTGATATTAATTTAGAACAGGAATTTATTAATTATGACATTCCTAAACTTAGTACAGAAGAAAGCAATTTGCTCGAAGGACTAATCACTTATGAACAGGCATCGGCATCTCTAAAAGCCATGGCTAATAACCGTTCACCTGGCACATCAGGATTCAATGCAGATTTCTTTAAAGTGTTTTGGAAACAATTAGGTCATTTTATTGTTAGGTCAATTAATTACGGATTTAAAAAAGGGGAGTTATCCATAACACAAAAAGAAGGTATTATAACATGTATCCCTAAAGAAAATAAATCTAGGTATAATATGAAAAATTACAGGCCTATTTCTTTATTAAATTGCATCTATAAAATAGCCTCAGGTGTTATAGCAAACCGAATTAAATCAACTTTACATAAATTAATACATAAAGATCAGACAGGTTTTATTTCAGGCAGATATTTAGGTGAAAATACAAGATTAGTATACGATATTATGCATTGTGCAGAACAAAACAATTTGAAAGGATTACTGCTTTTGATAGATTTTGAAAAGGCGTTTGACTCAATATCTTGGGTTTTTATTAATAAAGTTTTAAAATTTTTTGGCTTTGGTAAATCTATCATATCTTGGGTAAACTTATTTTTTAACAACGCAAAGCTTGCAGTAAACCAAGGTGGTAACTTATCATCATTCTTTAATATAGGCCGTGGTTGCCGACAAGGAGACTCGTTGTCACCATATTTATTCATTTTATGTGCTGAAATTCTTGCAATTAAAATAAGAAACAACAAAAATATAAAAGGTATCAAAATAGGCAATACAGAATATAAAATATCACAATATGCAGATGATACATCAGCTTTCTTAGACGGATCACAACAGTCTTTAAATGAAACACTATCTGAATTATCAAGTTATGCAGAATATTCCGGTCTCAATGTTAACTTTGACAAAACACAAGTTATATGGATAGGGCTGAAAAAATACAGTACTGAAACTGTCAAAACAAAATGGAAACTAACATGGGGAATAACAAACTTTAAACTGTTAGGAATACACTTTGACGTAGATCTGGATAAAATAATATCAAAAAATTACCAAGAAAAAATATCAAAAATAGAAACCTTAATCAAATCTTGGAAACGGAGATATCTTACTCCAATAGGGAAAATAACGGTTGTTAAATCCCTTCTAATTCCAATATTAAATCACCTATTTATGTCCCTTCCAAACCCAAACCTCAATACTATAAAACACATTAATAGTCTATTCTACAGTTTTATCTGGAATGGACCATCTAAAATTAAACAGTCGGTTCTTGTTAAAGAGTATAGCCAAGGAGGACTTAAGATGATAAACATTAATGCATTCATAGCAGCTTTAAAAGTCACCTGGATAAGACGATTAATATTAAATGATGGAAAATGGGCAAATATAACGCATATACCATTAAAAAAATTGATAGATTTCGGGGACTCTTATATTTTGAAAATAATGAGAACTATCTCAAATCCGTTTTGGTTAGATGTACTCAAGTCACTACACACATTAATAAAAATAAAGAAACCTCAAAATATGGATAATATACTACAAACACCCATCTTTTTTAATGAAAATATACGTATTGGAGGAAAACCATTTTTTTACTCAAAATGGTACGATAATGGAGTTACATTTATCAACGATTTCGTAAACAATACAGGGGACTTTTATTCAGAATCGGAATTTAAAAATATATTTAATGTAAAAACAAATTTTATACAATACAATGGAGTAGTAAATGCTATAAAATCGTTTGTACATAAAAACAATATGACTTTAAATAAAAATGTTTAAGACCAATACAACCTCCAACATATAATTATATTACAAAATCTAAAAAAGGTTGTCAAGACATATACTCAATACTTAATAATAACAATGATGAACTTACATCAAAGTTAAAATGGCAACAGATCTACGTCATAGATGAAGTAACATGGGACAAAATATTTGCGTCACCTTTTAATAACAATCTTAGTGCACAACAACAATGGTTTCAAACCAGAATAAATCATAGGATTCTACCATGTAAGAAATATCTACATACATTAAAAATAATTAACAGTCCACTATGTACATCCTGTAACCAGGAAGAGACCCTCGTCCACATGTTTTGGACATGTCCAACAACACAAACATTCCTTAATAAACTCAAAACTTGGTTCTCTACTATTAATGTAAAATGCTCATTTTATGAAAAATGTTTTATATTTAATACCAATATAGAAAACAACATGTTACAAACAGAAATCCAAATTATTCTTGAAATAAAATATTACATATTTTCTACAAGACGACTGAATGGAACACTTTCCACTGTTGCTTTTAAAAACAGACTCAAATATACACTTTTATCACTCAAAGAAATAGCAATAAAAAACGGAAAAATTGATACCTTTAAAGCACAGTGGCATAAACTTCTGAATATTTAAATTAATACGACATATAAAAGGATAACTTTATCCTGGTAATGAAAATATGTAAAATAATCTTTAATAACAATGTTAGGACACTCGCAGAATCTGGACCCTGGCACATGACAATTTTCAATTATATTAGTGGATTACTACCACAAGACCGTATATGGAGAACATTGTGTAATATATTTAACCTAGTCAAAGTATATCAAATTTACCATTTATTTCCCACTAGAAAAACAATGATATCTAGAAAACTGTAACAAAATAAAAAAAAATCTACACCTTTTTTTAAATTGGAGAAAGACTGAGAGAAAGAGATATGTTTTATAGCGAGAAAGATAATGATAATTTGTTATTTGATTACAACTATGCTATACTATGTATTTATAATGTAAATAAAAAGTAGAAAAAAAAAGAAAAAAAAAAAAAAAAAAAAAAAAAAAAAAAAAAAAATATATGATCTGCTGTTGAAACTAAGTTTTTCCTTTGTGGCTAAAGTAGTTCTAATCATGTTTGGTAGCCTGAGTACGGAACCATTTCCGTTTTGTGTTCCTTGTTTTTAAAGTACTGTTTGCCTTTAAAAGACCAAGCTTTTTAACTTTGTCTTTTGTTTTCAGTCGCATAGATGATAAGACATGTAAGTTGAGTTTTGTCAAGTCTTCGTTGACTGACAGGTTCGTGCCTTTAAGGTTCTTAGCGTTTCTCATCACATTGTACTTTGTTTGTCTTGATAAAAACTTAACAATCACTGATCTTGTTTTTCTTTCTTGGTATTTGCCTTATCTATAGGCAATGTCTATATCATATGGGGATAATTCTAAACCCATTTTGTCATTTATAACTCTGACAATACCCTCTGTTGTGTCTTGGCTTCTTTCAAATTTGTTGTCAAACTCTAGCCCGGATATTCGAATAATGTATCTGCATCCATGCTGTTCAAAACTATTCATTTGTTCTTTTATTAATTCACTTTCATTCTTCATTTGTTGTTTTATTACTTTATTTTCTTCAATTGTTTTGATTTGCACTCTTTTACTTCATTGGCTTGAGTATGAAGATCAGCCTTTAAAAGTTCTACTCTGTGAAGAACGTGGCAAATTTTACTCCGTATAGCTGATTGTGAAAGAGTTTATGAAGTTTGCACGATAAGAAGTGTTCATAGTGTGTTTAGTTTTTTACGTGGCTAAAGCGACTTGCCTTTGGTATCCTAAATAATAACTAAATATCCATTTTCTCAAGACGAACAAATATCACACCCGTACTATTTGACCGGAAGTAACAGTGTATTGTATGTATCACCATAATTTGCATGTTGTGTATTGTGCTTATTATCAATTATCATTATTCTTATTCATATAATTACTTTCTCTTATGCATGTAAACATAATATCTTATGTATACAAACACTATATCTTATGTATGTAAATAATATATATAATGCATGTAAATACCTTCTATAATGCATGTAAATATTATATATTGTGCATGTAAATACTGTTTCTTTTGCATGTAAATACTTTCTCTTATGCATGTAAACACTATCTCCTATGAATACTATATAGTATGCATGTAAACACTTCCGCCTATGCATGAAAACACTATAGTTTATGCATGTATACACTATATTTATGCATGTAAACACTGGCTCTTATGCATATAAATACTATCTTTTATGAATATAAATACTATCTCTTATGCATGTAAACACTATATCTTACACATGTAAATACTATATCGTAAGCATGTAAACACAAAATCTTATGCATGTAAACACTATTTCCTATGCATGTTAATACTATATTTTATGCATGTAAACATTATATCCTATGCATATAAAAACACTATCTCTTATGTATGTAAATACTATATATTATACATGTAAACAGTTTTCGCAATAAACAAAATATGTAGCAATCTTAAAATAATAGGAAAGTTTATATGTTGATAATGCGCGTACGTTATCGGATACAGTAATAAATCCTAAATGCCTAGATAATTAAACTCGCATAATAATCTATCTCAAATTTTATCTATTTACTCATCCAGATACCGTCTAGACCTACATATCCAGGTAATAAAATAAGTATTTAAAATACATTCAAATTAATATTGCCATATTGCATATACAATCTTACTTCTCGACTATATAGATAGCTTTTGTTTGATATGATATGATATGAAGTTATGTCGGCGTTTTATTTTCATTAGCTTCATGTGGATCACATTAATTATATATTCGTTAAGTATTTGTTGATGCTAGTTGTTAATAAAGTTTATTTGATATACAAATCTACACAATGAATGTAAGAAATATTACATAACTGTGGTTTTATTCCATTTATATCTGCATTCATTTAATTATCAGTTGATCTTGACTCTCTACATGCAAACGTTTTCTACACACAATGGAACATGTCTGCAAGTCATTTTTTTTTTCACGCATTTTTACAAGCTCGGTCATTATTTTACATATTCATTCCTTTCAACACTCGTTCTGTGTAATGTGGGTGACGTCAATTTTAAATAATTGTTGTTAATATTTGTTTATACAGTTAATGAAAATGTTACGGAAACGGATATTAAAGGTATGGGTGCGAAATTGCATCATGCATTACATTTTGTTAATGCTATTTTTCACCATACCGGTATGTTGATTAAGTGATTAAATATTTATTAATTATCCGTCCCATAATACAAAATATTCAACAAATGCGACATACAACATGTAACAAAGCACACAATACACGTCAATATGATTTAGGTAATAATAATAATAATAAACAGCTTAACAATGTAACATTCATCAAGCAGTGTGTTTTATGGTGCAGCACCTTAATGATACTTTAAATCAAATCAAATGTTTTTTTATATTTTATTTTAAGATAATATCAAAATATCAAAAAGGTTTGCTGAAATTTATATTATATATTACATAATTTAGACTGTAAACTATTAAATAATACGTGTTGTCCTTTTAACCTTTTGATACTGTCCATTCTGAGTTTGAAAGCAACATGTATTAACTCTGATTCGTTTAAGACTGTTATTTCATCAATATTGAATAACTGATAAAATAATAATATCTGACTTTCAGACATTGTAAAGTTACATGTAATTATACAAAAGAAATATACATGAAAATTCAACCATAACAAAACCAACATCAAATTTAATCTTTTGAACATGCTTTTAAAACCTTTGATATCAAGGTACTATAAAAACAAGAACATTCAAAACATTAATGAATGAATGAATGAATGAATGAATGAATGAATGAATGAATGAATGAATGAATGAATGAATGAATGATTGATTGAATGAATGAATGAATGAATGAATGAATGAATGAATGAATGAATGAATGAATGAATGAATGAATGAATGAATGAATGAATGAATGAATGAATGAATGAACACATTCTCGATAAGTTATTGAAACTAATAATTCACTCAAAGTATAGTATTGTCTTCAAACAAATAAAATATAGCGCAATTAAAAGTGATAAATAAATATTCGAGATGAGAAGTAATTATTTGTGTGTTTATATAAGCAATTTATTTCATTGATCTATTCGCTTATTTACATTCCAAACATATTTCAAAGGGAATTGCATTTTTTTTTATCATTTCAATTTGTATTCCCTCTGGTAAACTCCATCTGAACAAAGTATTTTTCTGTATAAAAAAAAACATGAGTGTAAGATAAACACATAAAATGTACATTTTGATTAAAACCCTGCGCCCAAAGCAGTACATTACATTGAATGTATGCAGTGTGGTTGTAGATGTGCATACACACTCTGTTTAATTCTCTTGATCGAATATTGTATTTTTTTATACCATCGAAACAATCATGATTTAATAACAAATGATGATTGGATTGGTGTTTTACTAATAAAATTGTTGGCACGAATTGTGTTGATATCATTGAATCGGTCTATTATATAATCCAGATAAAAGAATTTGACGTTTAAAGTCACTATGACGTTTGTAGTTCATATACTTGTGTAGCAAGAATATGTTCGTTGTTCTGTTTTTAAACACATTTACTTTAAGTATGTAAATGCTTTTAGATTGTTTTACAACTTAGCTGAATACATCTAAGAAGTTAAGTTACAGTTATATCAAATAATGACTTTTCTGCTTCATGCTATATTTTGATGAATAAATACTCATTATGAAGAGTCAATACTATTTTTGAAGTTTCAATAATATATTGTGTAGTGTGAATTACACATTAAAATAAGAAGTATCAATAATATATTTTGAAGACTCAATACTATATCTTGAAGTAACAATACTGCATTACTATGTTTTGAAGTGACAATATTTCAATACTTTATTTTGAAATGACAATATTGCATTACTATGTTTTGAAGTGACAATATTTCAATACTTTATTTTGAAATGACAATATTGCATTACTATGTTTTGAAGTGACAATATTTCAATACTTTATTTTGAAATGACAATATTGCATTACTATGTTTTGAAGTGACAATATTTCAATATTATATTTTAAAGTGACAGAGACACTATTTCAATACTATATTTTGAAATGACAATATTGCATTACTATGTTTTGAAGTGACAATATTTCAATACTATATTTTGAAATGACAATATTGCATTACTATGTTTTGAAGTGACAATATTTCAATACTATATTTTGAAATGACAATATTGCATTACTATGTTTTGAAATGACAATATTGCATTACTATGTTTTGAAATGACAATATTGCATTACTATGTTTTGAAGTGACAATATTTCAATATTATATTTTAAAGTGACAGAGACACTATTTCAATACTAAATTTTGAAGTGACAATATTTCATTGCTTTATTTTGAACAGTCAATAATATATTTTGAAGAGTAATATTTTTGAAGTGTGGTGTGAATGACACATTTAAAAGTGCCAATGCTCTATTTTGAAGTAGCAATGATATATTAATATATTTTGAAGTGGCAATATTTCATTACTATACTTTGAAGAAACACTATTTTATTACTATATTTTGAAGCGACAACATGAAATTGCTATATTTGGAAGTGAAAATATTTCACTACTTTCTTTTGAAGTGACACTATTCCATTGATATATTTTGAAGTGACAATATTCTATTACCATATTTTGGAGTGACAATACTACATAACTATATTATGAAGTGTCAATACTACATTACTCTACTATGAAGTGTCAATATTTCATTACTATACTATGAAGTGTCAATACTACATTTCTATACTATGAAGTGTCAATATTACACTGCTATACTATGAAATGTCAATACTACATTACTATACTTTGAAGTGTCAATACTACATTACTATAATATGAAATGTTAATACTACATTACTATATTATGATGTGTCAATACTACATTACTATACTATGATGTGTCATTACTTCATTTTTATACTATGAAGTGTCAATACTACATTGCCATACTACATGTATGAAGTGTCAATACTACATTAATATACTATGATGTGTCAATACGACATTGTTATACTATGAAGTGTCAATACTACATTACTATACTATGAAATGTCAATACTTCATTATCATATTATGAAGTGCCAATACTACATTACTATAATATGAAGTGTCAATAATACATTACTATATTATGAAGTGTCAATACTTTATCACTATATTATGAAGTGTTGACACTAAATTACTATATAATGAAGTGTCAATACTATATTACTATACTATGAAGTGTCAATACTACATCACTATATTATTAAGTGCACATACTACATAACCATTCTATGAAGTGCCAATAATGCATCATTTTAATATGAAGTGTCAATACTACATTACTATACTATGAAGTGTCAAAACTATATCACTATACTATGAAGTGAAAATACTACATTACTATAATATTATGAAGTGCCAAAACTATATTACTATACTATGAAGTGTCAATACTACATTACTATACTATGAAGTGTCAAAACTACATTGTTTTACTATGAAGTACCAATAAAACACCACTATATTATGAAGTGTAAATACTGCATTACTATTATATGATATGTCAATAATTCATAACTATACTATAAAGAGTAAATACTATTTAACTATACTATGATGTGTCAATAATACATTGCTTTATTATGAAGTCAATAATACCAATAATACATCACTAAACTATGAAGTGTCAATACTACATTAATTTAATATGAAGTGTCAAAACAACATTACTATAATATGAAGTGTCAGTACAATGTTAGTATACTATGAAGTGTTAGTACTACTCTGCTATAATATGAAGTGTCAATACTACATTACTATACAATGAAGTGTTAGTACTACATTACTAAACTATGAAGTGTCAATTCTATATTACTATACTATGAAGTATCAATATAATATTTCTATACTATGGAGTGTCAATACTACATTATTATACTATGAAGTGTCAATACTATATAACTAATATAGGAAGTGTCAATGCTATATAACTATACTATGAAGTGTCAATACTACTTTACTATAAAATGAAGTGTCAATATTATATTACTATGCTATGAAGTATCAATACTACATCACTATGAAGTATCAATACTACATCAATATACTATGAAGTGCCAATAATGCATCACTTTACTAAGAAGTGTCAAAATTACATTTCTATACTATGAAATGCCAATACTACATTACTATACTATGAAGTGTCAAAACTATATCACTATACTATGAAGTGTCAATACTACATTTCTCTACTATGAAGTGTCAGTTCTACATTACTATATTATGAATTGTCAATACTATAATACTATATTATGAAGTGCCAATACTAAATTACTATACTTTGAAGTGTCAATACTACATTACTATACTATGAAGTGTCAATACTACATTTTAACTTTCAAGATGTGTTTTAATAACGTTGTCTGCGTTCACTTTCGACTTTTTGACCGCGTGTTGTCATGAGGATATCTATTAAAACATTCTTAAGTAATATATTGAAAAAATTGATTCCCTAATTTGGGCTACGCACCAAGGTTAGACTAATATGTATATCCCCTCACATCTGAAACATATTTCGTATTTTATGACGTTTCAAATGATTCATATAATATAATTATTATTGTATTTTATCCACCATACTGGGTTTGCTTTATAACGGACCCAAGTTAGCGATCTGGATCCGTTATGAAGTTTGTGTGAAGACTGTCAAGTACTATTTAAATGATTTCAAGTTTATTGCAATTTTGGTGGAATTGGTAAGAAACCATTCGGATTCTGTTGATGTCTGATAAATAATGAGATGATTAGAATCCGTTTCATTTCTGGCCGGTGCGTAAAATTTAGTAATACGTTTGCATAACTGCGACGTGACTGATGCTGATGACGCCATTTTTCTGATACTGATAGGTGGTCATCAACTCATCACATTGAGGACAATCGGCAAAAGTGAGTGTTTTATTTTCAGTCTTATTATTATGGCATACCTTACAGTTCTTCTTATTATAGGAAGCACTCAGAAACAAATTGTGAGCATAGTTATGGACGCCTGTGGGTCTCTTATAAAAATTGTGAATTTCATGCCCCTGGGTCTCACGGTTTGGCCCTGGGGGTGGGGCCTACTTTACTAAATCTATATAAGAGAAAATGACAAAAACTGTTATTTTTAATGACTGAATAACTTATTTGAATGTTTTTGGTGTGATTTGTTGTTGCTGACATGACGGTTAATACCTATGTGAATTTCATGGTCCCGACCCCCATTAGGTCTTAGGGGCGGGGCCAAAACAGTCAAATTTAAGGTAAACTTTAAATCTTCATATTAATATAGGAATCACTCAGAAACGAATTGTGAGCATGATTATGGACGCCTATGGGTCCTTTATAAAAATTGTAAACTGCATGCCCCTGGGTCTCACGGTTTGGCCCTGGGGGTAGGGCCTACTTTATTAAATCTTTATAAGAGAAAATGACAAAAACCGTCATTTCTTATGACTAAATACTCATTTGAATGTTTTTTTGTGTAATATGTTGTTGCTAACATGACGGTTAATGCTTATGTTTTATTGAGCCCCCCCCCCCCCCCCCCCCCCCCCCCTTCCCCTAACATTGGGACAGGGCCTAAGCAGTCAAATTCAAGGTAAACTTTAAAAAATCTTCTTATTATTATAGGAAGCACTGGAAAACAAACTGTAAGCATAATTAATGAGGCCTATGAGCCTGTCATAAAAATTGTGAATTTCATGCCCCTGGATCTCACGGTTTGACCCTTGGGGTGGGTACTACTTTACAAAATCTATACAAGAGAAAATGATGTGATTTGCTGATGCAGATATGACATTCAAAATCCATGTTTGAATTTGTGCCGCTTCCCGAAGGACAGACGTTCATATAGCTTTATGTCATCAAGGATAACCAGGTGACCGTTAAGGCCCATTGACCTCTTGTTAGCTCTACTGGCCAAAGGACAGAAGGCCTAATGCGATGGCGCGTTGTCCGTCGTCTGTCGTCGGTTAGCAGCACTTTCACTGAAACCACTAGGCAAGTTAAACTCAAACTTAACATAGATGTTTCTCATGAATAGGAGATTATACAGAAGAATTTTTTATTATTATTATTTAAAATTTCAGGATGGCCACCGTTACTAAAATAGTATAAAACTTAAAAAATCTTCTCGTGAACCGCCAAACAGATTGTGAAAATATTTATATAGTGATGGTCACCAACTATAGTTCCATTAGATTTGTTCAAATGGTGTCCCTAGGGTTAAAAATGACCCCGCCCTGAGGGCTCAATTAGGGGACACGTGATTATAATACACATTAATAAAAAAAATAAAATGGAACTGATATTGCCTATATTTTCACAGAAGCATTTTTTGGTCAAGGATATTCAGCTTTGTTAAAATGACTGGATTCGTCTGTCTGAAGGGGCCAGGAGGGGCATCAAAAGGGTAAAAACTGGGAATTTCAAAAATCTTTCTCTTAAGAATCAGTCAGTCAAATTTGTTCATATTTGGCATAAATTATCACTATGATTAGGGGTTTGAATCAAGATAAGAATCAAGGAGCTAGTATTTATAGGGGCGTTGTGAGGGGACTTGGGAGTTTTACATAGGGATACAATGGGAAAACGGAAAATTCTCATTTTTTTACCCATTTGTGCAAAATTATTATTCAGTTTGAGTTCTGAAGCATTATTTAGTCATAGCAAACATAATTTGATTCAATAAGCAGGATTAAATTTCCATAAAGGGTCACAAAAGGTTTAAATTTGAAATTTTTCAACAATCTTCTTCTCTACAACCGGTCAGTCAAATTAGTTCATAATTGATATAAATTATCCCCATGAATAGGGGTTTGAAGTTTGTACAAATCAAGAGGCTAGTATTTATAGGGGGCCTGTTAGGGGACTTTGAGTTTTACGTAGGAAGTCTTTGGGAAAACAGAAAATTCAATTTTTTCATCCATTTGTGCAGAATTATTATTTAGTTTGATTTCTGAAGCTTCTTCTAGTTATATCAAATAATATGAGGTTCAATAAGCAGGATTAAATTTCCATAAGGGGCCAGGTGGGGTCTCAAAAGGATTAAAATTGAATATTTTCAAAAATCTTCATCTCAACAACTGGTCAGTCAAATCAGTTTATATCTTATATAAATTATCCCTATGGGTTTGAAGTTTGTACACATCATGGAGCTGGAATGGATAGGGACTTTGTATGAGGACTTTGAGTTTTACATAGGAGTTCTATGGAAGAACAGAAAATTCTCATTTTCTGCAGCATTTTTGCAAAAACAATTTTGAATTTGAGATTTACCATTGTGTAGAATTAACAAATAATTTTTGTTACATAAAGAAGATTGAGATTTCATAAGGAGCCGTAGGGACCCAAAAATAGTTGATTTTGTGAAATTTCAAAAAACTGATTAGTCAAATTTGTTACATAAAACAACAACCACTATTTACCAGTTGAGGTTCACAGACCCTCTTGGGCCTCTTGTTATTTTTTTAAATTTCAAAAATCTCCGACGACAGTACATTGACAAGATAGTTGGGGTGTAGCATCATCTCATGATTTTACCTCTGCGTCAGTTTTTGAGTCGCCAGAGAAACTGATATTTAAATGCATTGTGACAAAACTTTCACTGTAGTAGAGATATCACAATCAGAAATGATGTCATTACTGTAGACTGAAGTTGTTAGACATAAGAGTGTTTGTGCCTAAAAAACAAATTGTTCAACAATTTGTTGTTGCTGTATTGTGAGAAATAAATTCAATAATTGGGTAAAAAGGGGAACAAATTAAAAACACTCTTCCTTATTATACTTTCTTCGTGAACCGTCAATAAATATTTCCCTACAAAAACATGCACCGGCCACCAGTACTTTGAGTACTTTGATTTTAAACATTGATAGCGTTTATTCCTGATATACTATAAACCATGTTTATACTTCTCAGTGGCATTTAAGTACTGATCTTCCAAGGTGACGACACATGTCGTTTGTTATTTTGATGTATTTATATTTTATTATTGCAATAATGCTGTTGTAGTGGTTGTATATTATCAGTGATAGGTGTCCTGTTGATTGATTGATTGAATGATTGCTTGATTGCTTGCTTGCTTGATTGATTGATTGATTGATTGATTGATTGATTGATTGATTGATTGATTGATTGATTGATTGATTGATTGATTGATTGATTGATTGATTTATAAGCTCGGCTAAGAATATAATCACTGCCGATCTCTGCAGAGGGATAGGAATCCTCCGAATTGGTGTCATGTTCATTTTATCACTTGTTGTCATGTTCACTATCGTGATTAAATTATCAACCCCTGTGTGGATTCAGGGAGCCATGTGAGTGATGGCAAGAATAGGACCACTGTGGCTCATACATGTCATAAGAAGCGACAATTTGAGTAATACAATAGAATTTGCTGAAACTCTGCAGTTCTGCAGGTATCAAGGTTTTAGGTTCATTCTGCATATTCATTTGCTAGTGTATTTTTTTAAATCTGTATGTTAATTTGTTGTTTTTGTACATGCAAAATGAACCTGGAACCTTCCTTCCTGTTGGCGTCGAATAACCTTTAATGTGTTAGTACGCTGTAAAACCTTTTTCATTCTATTCATGATTGAATGATTGATGAGTAATTGATTATTTAGCGTCATTTTATGCCATCGAAGGCTAACAGTCGGCCATCTATTAGGGAAACTTACACACTAAATATTGAATGAAAGTGTTTACCAAGGGGCTGCAAGTATGATAGTTGGAATAAAAACACTGTAAACACTATTTCAGCACTTTTTACGAAACAAGAGTGTGTTAGTTAAGACATTACTTCATAATAATGTCTTAACTAACACACTATTATTAACTGTTTGTCTGCGATTTTCTTTTCTTGAACGCGTTCTTTGGTTTCAATGGTTTATCTATTGAGATTTTCCTTACTAGCACAAAAAGCTATGTGTCGGGCGTACATGTAACAAATCAGGGTACCAACTCTTATTCTTTGGATTCCCTGAGCTCATTCACTACTTTACGGAAATCAAATACCCCTTAGCCGATTCAAGAGCACATAGGCAGGGTTGCTTATTTCATTCCGAGGCGGAGTTGCTTATTCCATACAGAAAATTGTTTGTTTTTGTGTTATTGTTTTGCTTGTTTCGTCCTCTGATGAAAGCGTAAAACCGAAAGCTAATTAAGGATATTTTGTTCTTTCTCTCTTTCTCTTCCCCCGTCTCTCTGTCTCTGTCTCTGTCTCTGTCTGTCTCTCTCTCTCTCTCTCTTTCTGTTTCTGTCTCTGTCTCTGTCTGTCTGTCTGTCTGTCTGTCTGTCTGTCTGTCTGTCTGTCTCTCTCTCTTTCTCTCTCTCTCTCTCTCTCTGACTTTAGATTGTCCGTGCCCTATTACTTTGTGAACACATTGACACATTTTTTAAGAAATAAAAAAAATAATGACCCTGTACTTAAGTGCCTTCTTATATCAGTATGAACTACAAAATCTAATCAAGTGTGTTTTACAAGCACTGTTTACGTCTAGAATAATTCACTTGGCCATTTGAACGACATTCAGCTATCAGTCTGATACCTTTAAGGGAACATACCTAGAGGAGAAAAAACGCTATAAATGTTTTAAAAACAAAATAATTATGGAAATGGATCAAAAGCATCGAAACAAAATCTAACAAATTCTCAGTAATCCATGTAAACCTGTGTTCATCGTCTTCGCCATATAAACAAGAAACTTGAATATATCATTCGGCATAATGCATTTGCATTATTTTACTAATTTACTTAAACAAATTGTAATTTTGCCTGCATATACTTTTTTACCTGAGTTTCCAATTTTTTGTTCAAAAGGACGGTGGATTGTTCTTTTAACACTCTCGTGAAAACCACACTGTAACGCTAATCTAAGTTTTAAAGCATAAATTATACATCCCAATAGCTCTTACCTATCTGCAAGTGATAGCTGCTATTAATAAATAAAATCCGATTGGTTTGGAAAGTCAAATCCATCAAAACGTGACATAATACTTAAATACTGCTTTACGTCAGTACTTAAACACTGCTTTACGACTCTCTCTAAGATAGATCTCTACTGGAAAAAACATGTGTGCCAATTCACATTTTGTGTTGCCCCTCTGAAATCCTGGATCAGCCCCTGTACAGTATAAAGGATCAAATTGAAATCAAAATGAAATCACGTGACTCCTATAATACGTCAAAAAAATACGTTCAAGTTAGGAAATCCCTTTTTGATATATTATGATTAAATGTTTAATAGATATAAGTTTTGGCAATAAGGAGACAGTGATTTTGTACAGTCATGATATATCGTGGAAATATATTCATAGACAATTTAATAGTTAGAAAAATCCTGATAAATTCTCTTTAAGTATGTGACTGTCCTCTTGGGCACATAGTATAAATCGCTTTCGTTCTTGTTTATCAAAATGTTGGTATCTATTTGATGCACATTCTACTATGTGCTCCTCTTGATTGTATCACGGCAATAAACTGTATCTATGCTTTATAATTCTCTAGTTGATTTCGCGAAAATAGGCCTCATTACGTCAATGCTATATTGCTAATTTCAATTCCATAGTTTTCTCGTCGCAGATTATCTCATTTAACAATCTGGACAAACTTCTGAAAATTGTTAAATGACCTGAGGTCAATTCATCGTTGATATTTAATTGTTCATTTTAGGCAGAAATAAATTCACCATACTAATTACTGCCGTGGTCATTTGGGGAAACAATCGATTTATTCTGTGAATGTTCTATTTGCGCATCATTTAAATATCGGCCAACAGCAACAGGAAATCGCCAGCTATGGCGACACTCTCTTCATCGTGTTATTGTTCAGCTGCGTAAAATCCTGCGTCAGTGTCACTCCACAATCTTATTTGCCTAACATATCAAGAAGTTTAGCTATGTTCCTACGGAGATTTTGCAACCTGTAACATAAGTAACGGTTTACCGTTTTAAAGTTTTCGATCATGCTTTGTTATTTAATTATCCAGAGAACGGAAATAGAAAGAACTCAAAAATAGCGAATTTCCTCTATAGCTATAAACGGATGGGAGCACTGGATTATTTTTATCTCTGTTGTATCGCACACTTAATTTAAATACACTTGCTAATTTGGCGTCTACATTGTCGCCTAGTTTATCAATTGTTTTAGCCTATTAAATTATCTTACTATGGAATTGCTAGAGTGTACTTAATTGTATATAACTTACTGTTTAGTTTATAATGATTTATTTTAGCTCGATTGCGAAGAAAGCTCAGAGCTTATGTGAACCGTTCTCGAGTCCGCATCCTGGGTAAAACCAGTACTGATTGTTTTATGAGAGGCATCAATTCGGGCTGGGAATCGAACCCGCAATCTGTGGCGTGAGTGGTGACCACCCTATCCCTTACACTATGTCCCCACTTTGTTATTTGTTATTTGTTTGAAGTTTCATGTGTGAAATTACATATGAGTTTATATAGTCAACGCCAGACGTATCATTGACACGACACAATCACCGAAGCAGCAACATATCTGTCATTAGGTGTTTACCTCCCTGATACATGTAAAATTGGTTTTAAAATGCAATTGTACTAACATGTGCTGGTTTGATGTGTTTCTATGTACATGTATTGTGCGTAACCAAATCATCATTTTCATAATTTTTATATAAAACAAACACCGTCAACTTTCCACTGAGCAATAATGTTTATCATTGGTATATCACTTGCCATGATAAGTCATAGTAAAATACTACTTGCTTTATCACGTGACGTATGTTCAGTTCTGAGGATGTTCAGTTTAGGGAAATTTGTCTAATAACATTTTGCTGTGTTTTTTAAATGCATTAACTGAACATTATAGACTTCTTTATTTTATGTCAAAAGAAACTCTTTTTTAATTTCATTGTGTCATACTCACCGAAATATAAAAATTGTATTTCTCACTGTGACAGTTGGAATTAACGTTATAATGGGTCATTCGATTGGTCGTTGTAATTAACGATTTCGTTTGATTGAAATAATATATTATAAGATTAACCAAATCACGATTGGACACATTCTTAAACTCAGTGTTTTCATTATTTCTGGAACATGTGGGTACTGGTGTGTACTGGTAAACATATATAGCTTAATCTACAAATTAGGAAAATCCAATACCTCTTAAGCTGTTACTGCGATACGTAACGGGTGTGGCTGAATGAATGAATTAATGAATGAATGAAGGAGTCAGTCATTCAAGTGTTTTTTCTTTTATTATAAATAATATTTCTTCAGATACTGGTTATGCTCTGAGTTATGTATTTCGGTGTAATTCGATATTATTGATTCACCACTCAATCCAGCCACCGCAAAGTCGAAGAGGGATTAAACTGGTTACTGAGTGAGTATTGATAAAAAAAACAACTATTATGTGACCATGTAACAAAAAAACAAAGGTCGATGTGTCAGCAATTTGCTTCTTTAACTAGTCACGTTTTTTTCTTTCAAATATGTGTTAGCGAAAATAAAAAGAAGTTTCTTTATCATATTATCGCATGTTTTAGCTGTAAATCCTTAGGCAATTGGCGCAATAGTTTTAGTGTTGTAATCAAGAAACCAAATTTTAGTTTTATTGTACCAATCTCTTATTTTTGGATCAATCAACATTTTATAGTGAACAGATGTAATACGAAATAAGCGGTATTTGTATTATTTTGAACTGAGTATTCACGCAAATCTTTTTTCACGAGATCAAATTTGTGTTTTATTACCAATTGTGTACTTTAAACGATATAAATGTCTAGTATTGTTTTCATTTACTTAACTTTTATTATCTTTACGAACAATAAAAAAGGGCAACACAGTATTGCATTAATCCATAAAAACAAAGAAGAAATATGCAACATTGTTGTGAATACAGGTCATTCAATCAGTTCTCTCTTATGTTATACTACTAGGGGGTGAGAGAGAGAGAGAGAGAGAGAGAGAGAGAGAGAGAGAGAGAGAGAGATAGAAAGAGAGAGAGAGACTTTAAAAAAAACACAAGCTTCAAGTATTATTCATTTACGAAACTGATATTTAAGCTATTGTATTGTGTATACCAGTAATTTATTCAGGATATTTATATTAAGAGAGAGAGAGAGAGAGAGAGAGAGAGAGAGAGAGAGAGAGAGAGAGAAGAGAGAGAGAGAGAGAGATTAAATATTTGTTCTAAAGAAGGATAGTTTAATATTTTACGCTGCTCATACGTCAAATTACCAGCTTAAACTGACTGAATTTTCCTTTATTCGAAGGAATCAGATATAGTATTAACAATGCCGAGCCACAACAAAATGTTGAAAGTCTCTTATAATTTTCCCGCACACCAACGCCGTCGCTTAATTAACAATGTTCATAAAATACTAATAAAAACCCGAAGACAACTGAAATAAAGACTCCTTGTTTTAGCTTGTTATAGGTAATATACATGAAAAAGAAAGGTACACATGGAAAGACAATATATAAATGGAATGAATATGATTGTTATGGGAAATATTCATTGAATAGAATACACACATGGACTGAAAAATATACGAGTACATTATACATGGAATGGAAAATAAACATGGAAAGGAAAATATTCATTCTATGAAAAGCAAGTGACATATTGAACTAAGTTTGAATGCACTTGGTCATAACTTAAGGCAATACAATCACACAATGAAATTTAAAACACATGTTGTCCTACATTTGGCCCAACGACCCTGCAAATAACGCTTATTGGATAAACATTTCCCTGAAAATCCAGAAAATTCTCAAGTTGTAAAATATACTTTCGCATTAAAATTTTATCTAATTAAGACGACTGCTTAGCTCTACTATACAAAGTTACAATAGAATTTCTCAGTATAGTCCAAACGTTACCGGAGGGGTTAAACGCCATATACAAAACATCAATTACGAGTTACATACATCTCACAACTCACAACATTATAACGTTTTCCATAGTATTCTATTGTAACGTTAAAGGGGTATATCAGGAAAAAATAAAATCCGAATATAATGTCATATCCACCAAACGAAATAATATCGATTTTTAAATTGGATTTGTAAACGAAAACCCCAATGTTAAAGTATACTTCACTTGAATACTGTTTCATTCGGACTCTTTCTAAGATGAATCCAGTTTTACTATGTTTAAACCGGTTCAAAATGAAATCATGTGACTCATTTAACACGTCAAAAAAATGTTGCAATTTTAAGCGGGAAATTTATTTTAGTCTTACATAGGCGCGAAGCCCTTGTTTAAAAAAGCCTTTTTAAATATAGTATTGTGGCATGTTTAGATATATATAAATCGTTTTGGAAATGCAGGGTCAGTATATATATATAAACAGGATACATGTATATTAGACAAGGTGTTTCGCAAATTTTGAAAAATTCTTACATATTCCCATTATTGTCCATATGACAGCAACACAATATAAGCCATGGCATGTTGCTGGGGTCAAACACTTCGTTGGTCCAAAACCTTCAATTATTGACAGCAAATTATCTTGATTATTGTCATGGTTTTGTTATATATGGCCACGATGTGATTTGCCCAACATCTTGCAACATTGTAAAGGAATAAGCTAGAAAGCTCATATCAACATAATATTTCCAATGATAGACTTAAAAAAATACTGGTTATTCTGCAAATAATAGTAATAAATGAATTACGAGTAAATCATTATACTATTGTCTCTTCTCCTACTCCAATCAGCTGTTACAGTTGCTGGTGATCAAGTGCAACGAGTACGGTATATAACATCCACATTTGTTTGAGATAGACGCCTTCCAAAACATATAATTAAATCGTCTTTATAGCCATACTGTACTTCCACAAGGAACAATGTATTTGGAACATGTGATATATGAACTGACAACAGAAGTAAGAAGTCGAGAATCTGTGGACATACAGTTAGAGTGGATCGACAATGGGAACTCCGAGCTATCAGTATTGCAATCGGCTAATTTGATACGAAATAAATCTGAACATTATTAAGCACACCTGTTTCTTAGAATAGTCTCGTTTGTTTGTCAGTGTACAACATTCCATAGAAGAGCATGTAGAATAATACACAATTAGCAATATTTACCAGAAAACACACGTATCTCTCTTACTATGCTGTCTTTTGGACAAATTAATTTATATCAAAAAAGTAAAAGTATGTTCTAGTCATTTTGATGTCCCCATCATATATAATGAATACATGACGAGCGAAATAATCAATATACTTGAGTCAACGACTAATGGGAACACAATTCAGGTCTCACTACACAGTTGAATTTTGTTCTTTGTTCTTTATAAAATAAGGCCTAAAATATTCACGGTAAAAATCTCCACATTAAAAAAAATCAAGTTTTTTCATAGCAGGAATATATATCCGCACAAAAAACGGCACAATAATGTGTAGGTTAGTCAGCTTATTCTTAAAAGACAGCGCAGTGACACTTTAAGATCTTTTTAAAAATAATTTTCATAAATACATATCTTAAAATCCCTTAGGTATACTTTTCATCACCAGTGATGTCATATTGCAGTTTATGCTGTGATACCGATTTCTCTACTCTTATGCAGCAATAAATTACAGCCCTAAGGCTAATGGACCATTTTCAAACCAAATGTTATACGTCTGGACCTTTTTAAGCGTTAACATCTTGCTACTATGGCAAAAATTGAACGCAAATATGTAGTGAGACCTTAAGAAAGGTCAAAGTTTGACATATTCTTGAAAATACCGTAGGGCCCGTTTCTTTAAAACTATTTATAAATAAATTTCTGTATAGCGTTAAATGCGAAAGTAAAATTTAAAAATAAATGTTATGAAAATAACAGCGGGTGTATATTGATACAGTAGGATTTGGAGTGTCACGTATTGTATAAATAATATGACAATTATCCTCTTAAGTCAGTTTGTGTGTGTGTGTGTGTTTTTCATTTGTTTTTAATTTATTACATATATTGTGTATACATTATTAAAACATTTCATGTATATGATGTTCTTGTAATGCGATGTATTTGTTTTAAGCATAAAGAAAACTGGATTAGACAATTCGAATTGTGACAAATATGTATATTTTATTGTTTTCAATACTGCATTTTAATAAATAAGGCAAAAAAGTGTATGCATATCATACAACCAGCCATGAAGTTGTATAGGTTTAAAGTTTGTTAACCCAAAACTAAAAGTCACAATTTATTGAAATTAACATTCAAATTTCATAGAAAATCAATTGTTTGGATGGAAACTCGTTATAAAGATTCATTTTAGAAAATTAATGACGAAACATGTATAATTAGTAGAAACAAGAATATCTATATAAAATATGAGTCGCAAAGAAAAACCCTTTCATCGTTTAACATGATATTAGATAACTTTTCTGATCCTGTTAATGAACCCCTTATCTCACGGCCGTAATCCACACACAGCAGTGTCACCAGAATATATAACACTTATTATGCCTCAACTGTGTAATAAATGTGAGAATCTTGATAATGTGCGCATCAGAAGACATGTATTCATTTGTGTACTTCCGAACAATGGCGGAGGTACAGTCGGAAAGCAACCGACCATTACGGAATGTCTAAAATGTTAACATAGGAAAACAAACTTGCTTCGCTGTTCAATTAATATACATTTCCATTGAAGTCATTTATTTTCTCGCTTTTTCAAAAACAGTCACTAAGGTTTTAACAATACTATAAACACATTTAATTAGAATCATTTTTGTTATTATCAAAAATTATTCATTTTGGAAGTTTAATGACACTTAAGGACGATTGTTATAGTTTACCATGCGCACCATCTCCGCGCACAAAGGGAAGCATTTTTGTAGAGACCTGCCAGAGTCACTATATACTACTATACTACACGTAACCCTACTTCGGATGACACAATCATTCACTGATATGCCTAAAAGTAATTCTACACGTGTTTTATGCTGTTCACGCTGGTGAATACAGAGGCATTGCTACTAGTTTCGCATGTATTGCAAATGATATCATGCCCATAACAGTCTGGTAGCTATGTGGCATGCTGTCGTCTGTACATGACTACCGTTAAGCCAAGGAGTCCCGGTTGCAGGTAAGAAACGATTAAGTAGGAGAGTCAATATTTCAGAAATTTTGAAAAAAATGCATAAATATTACCCGCAAATCCATGTATAACACGTTTCCGAACTTGTATGTTCAACAAATTAAATATTCAAACTAATCAAGTGTAAAGTTTTCAATTTGGGTCAGTGTATATGCTCTAATGAAAGAGATTGTTTGACTTATACAATTTGTTTTGATTATACTTGAATATAAAAGTACAAAGAAAAGGAAGGTCTATGTCTTGGTTAGGAGATAAAATATGTCAAATTAGTGACAGCGTATAAGGAGTCAATAAGAAGACTGTTACCTATTAAGACTTGTATACGATTGTAAATTAAGTATATGAAAACACGTCGGTAATAGCCATGTAATAGTTTATATTAAAATGATTTTTCCTTCTTTGACTATTTATATGATAATTGCTAAATAAAAGTTATTTTAAAACAGATTGAAAGTTTTTTTATATTTGTGGTAAGCAACAGCTCGGACTCCTGCATATTTTTGAAAGAAAATGCATAATGATTATTCGCAATTAAATCCTGATGTCCACGTATACATGAAACACGTTCCCGAAAATGTATGTTTTAACATGTATAATAAATATTCAAACTTATAAAGTGTAAAGTTTTCATATTGGGTCAGTGTATTTATATAGTAATGTGTATGTTTTTGTGTATTTCACGCATGCATTTCTTAATTGTACTTTGTATGATGATGAGCTGTATATGCTATATATAATAAGTGGAAGTAAAATATATGCTCTGTTCTGTATATGCACCAATCAAGAAGATTGTTTGCCTAATACAATTTGGATTAATTTATACTTGAATATAAAAGTAAAGGAAGGTCTATATCTTGGTTAGAAGATAAAATATGTCTAATTAGTGACAACGTATAAGGAGTCATTTAGCAGACTGTTACCTATAAAGACGTGTATATGATTATAATTGAAGTTTATGAAAATACGTCCGTAATGGCCTTGACATTGTTTATATCAAAATTATTTGTCCTTCTTGAGCTAATTATATAACGAAGGTGATTCGCTACCACATGATTTAACCTAATCTTCTTCAGCTAAGGTTTCACTACACAGTTGAATTGTGTTCTTTGTTCTATATAAAATAAAGTCTAGTATTTCCATGGTAAAAAGAATTCCACATTGAATTTTTTTGAGTTTTTTTTTTACATAAATAAAAATGCAAAAAAACTGCTATTTTCTTTTCAAAAGAGGGTGCAGTGACATCCTGATCTTTTTGTATATGCTGAAATCCTATAAAAGTCATTTTCTTAACACCAGTGATGTCTTATTACAGTATATGCTATATCACCTTTTTATCTACTCATCTGCAACAAGAAATCACAACCACTATGAACCATTTTGAAAATATTCCAAAACTAAATTACATAGGCCGTTTTTAAGCGAAAGAATCATGTAACCGTGGGAAAAAAGGGGAGTAGCTGTGTAGTGAGACGTAACTGCCGTATGTTGGAAGTACAATGCAAACATTTACAGACACGTTAAAACGAAACTTGATGAAAATGAATAACGTCTAATGATATATAATTTAAAAGGCCCACATTTATTATCAATATACATCTAACATTCATCTCTGTAACACGTGCTCAGTAATTACTAGAATGCAGTCAAGAGAGAGTAAGTTAATACTATATAAACAACCTAAAATAGCAAAACACGTGAACTTGTGCTGGGAAATTACTGGGGTTGTATAAAGATGTACTTGAACTATACACATTTCCCTTTGTGGTGACCATGTGCTCGTGATCATTCGTAGAGTAAATAAAGCTATAAAACTTAGACGATTAAACATTGGAACCAGCGGCAGTGATGTTTCGTATTGTGTTTAGTGAATAATTGATTGTACATTAAACTCTGGTGTTTTCGAATCGATATTCTGGTTACTGATGTCGCAATTAAATATCATTGCAGAAAAATATATTAGCATAAGAATACATGTACAAATACTTGGACTGAAAAAAATAACAATATAAATACAAAACGTTCATTAAGGAAGTTTGCTCGGAAGTTTTCAGATTTTTATGTGAGTAACTTTTATATCCTAAAATAAAATTGTATTTCTTTTAAAAAAAACATTATCTGTGTTGCAGCCTTGTGAATGTGGGTACATTGAACGATTTAAGCCACAATTCTGTCCATTGTTAACATTTTTATTTCAATATCGTTACCACTTCTTGGCGTATTTTCCTTAGAAATAGGTGGAATATGTTTTCATGATAGAAAATCTTGTTTCGTTATTTCAAAAATTGTCCAACTGTATTGCGGTATATATGAGACTTTCAAACGAACTTGTTTAACAAAATTTTATAAAATACCTCATTGGAAGCCCAAAACTCAACGGACAAAAGAAAATAGAACGCATGATTTTATCCAGCCTTTTTAAAGTTCGGAAACACGCTACATCCCTAAAAAACGTAAAAGAGACTTAAACGGTAGTCTGAACTCGAGGAACACCGAATGAGCTATAGAAATAATAACATCACAAGGTACGTTAAAGGACACAGCATGTAGGACTGAGCTTGTGATACATATTGGTAACGCATTTATCCAAGCTTGCCAGGTTTATTTAAAAAGAATTATGAACTACTTTCATTTTAACAGATTATTGAGCAAGTATAAATAAAATTAATTAATATAAAGACAACAGAACATGAAGCACTTAAATGGACACAACCGTCAAAACAACACAAATATAGTTATACTAATAGATATATCATTAATAATAATGTTAGGACACTCACAGAATCTGGACCCTAGCACACAACACTTTTCAATTATATTAATGAATTACTACAACTAGATCCAACATTGAGATAATTGTTTAACATATTTAATCTAGTCAACTTTTATTAAATTTACCATTTATTTCCCACTAGAAAAAAATCTTCCCCCTTTGGAAACTGGACAAAGACTGAGAGAAAGAGATATGTTTTATAGATAACGATAATTTATTATTTGATTAGAATTATACTATACTATGTATTTATGATGTTAAATACAAGTGGAATAAACGGATAAAACTTAATAATAAATTAGTTATACACATAGACTACGTGCATACGTACATTAACAAAAAACGTTAAACAGAGACAATTTTCAGATGCTGTATGGTGATTGGTTTTTGATAACAATGTATCAATAATTCAAATTTACTTACATTGTCGTCATAATTACACGGTATCAGTAAAATATGTGTTCAATATCGGATAACACATGCTACTTATTAAATTATAAATTACATTAGAAAATAAAGCTTATAACTTAATTTGTATTAATCAAGTTTGAAATTTTGATTGCCATTTTTTGTAATTAACAAATATGATTTAAAAAGTGTAAAGTGTGCAAACAATATTTAAACTGTGTATTCAAAAGGTCTAGTTTGAAAGTGATATGGCATAATTTTTATGTTATCAATAAAATGTAATACTATAATGTTAATTCAAAGATTGTTCAAAGTTTAACTTTGTGAATAAGAACCTCGCCTATGATTATTTATATTTACAGTATATAACATAGTATTATGCAAAGGTGTATGCATGTATATAAGTGCAGAAGCGAAAGTCGAGTTTGATGAATGGCAAAGAAAAAAAACGTTATTCAAATGAAGGGATATGGGTCGTAATGGGAACTAAATATTCATTTAATTGGCGTCATAATGTACTATATACACAACCTGAGGAGACAGACGGCATTGTTTTGTTGTGTTTTTCCCACTCAAATCAATAAAAACATTATTATAAGATACATCGGACTACTGAACATAGGTAAAAACCATTTCTGGTGTTGTTCTTATTTGATATAATTCGCCAATGTGTTTGTGTAAATAATGGTGACCTACTGTTACGTACACTGGCGTATAAAAACAGGAGGCGAAAAGATGAAATGACGGTCAACGTTACCACTTAGTCTAACGAGTGTAGTTGTATCGGAATAGAAAATTGAATTACCGTAGTGTGAGCATTTGATTAAGTATTTTGATCATTCCCATCAGTATTACTATGTAACTCTATACCCCAGAGAACCAAGTTGTTTTGTACCTCGTTCAAATGATGCTCATTATGTTAATTTTGGAAGTAAGAATAATATTTAATTGGTATCAAGAGATACTCTTCGTGAAAAACACGAACATATGTAGCTGCCTTGAAAATGTCGTTGACACAACATTATAGGAGTTTAACCTTGTTTCGAAGTTGCAACCCGTTTCAATAAGGGGTTAACGACATTTTCATCACAGAACATGTTAAATATGGCTTATCTAGACATTAAAGAGGTGGTGGAAGACTTCGAAATGAACCTGAGTGAAAATACAGTTCTACCATAAATGACATTCGTTGAAGTTTGTTAACCTTACTGTGCTCGACCATCAACCTCAATGGCGATAGGTTAATGTAAATCAGATCCATCTTAGTTAATAATATCTCATAAAATGTACCGTGGAAGCAGAGAACACAACGGGGAAAAATAGCAGCTATGAATTTATCGAGTTTATATATTTATAAGGGGAAATGAAACATTCCACCCCTTACACAGCTGAAACAATATAATTGTTTCGATTGAAACATGAATGAGCTTCTAAATAACAACATCAGTATGTACAATAAGTACGTAAAAATCCAAACTAAAGTTGTTCATAAGTAAAAGGACACGATCATTTCAATTTGTTTTGCTTACTAGAAATATCAATCAACTTTTTTGAAAAATATCACTATTTTAAAGTTTACTATATTATCCATATCCTAGCTTCCCTGTAAGTGTTGTACTCCTGTCCAACCCAAGGCAGTGACCGGTGGAAAACTGACTAAAGCTTTTTATTGCCACCAAAACCCACTGAAATATATCTAACTTTTTTATAAGAATGATTCAAAACTGTACTACTCGTAGTTGCACAAATGGTCATAAATACATGTACGAGCGTAATGTGAAACATTATAATGGTATGTTTAAGTTACTTATACATAAATATTTAATCTTGAATCTTGGTTAATTTTTTTTCAGTAGAACTGTTTGCTTTGGTTCTTGTTTCAGTCATAAGTGTTCTTGTTTTTTTTTTGTTTAAAACATATTTGTTCTTCAAAATTTAATTGTGGTTGACAAAATTAAATGCAAAATATTGATGGACGTGTTATTATCTTGGAAGGAAACAGATACTGATGTTAAAACTTGCTTTTATATGTGTTAATTATATTAATGCTGAAAGTTTGATCAATATATACATATTACAAATGATTGCAATGCAAGTTAAGTTGAAACTGAATAGCAGTTTTCATCGTTTTAAAAATAGTTTAGAAGTGTTGCTATTGAAAATTTAAGAAAATTACGTCAACTGGCGACGTCAAAACAAGAGCGGTCATCAAGATTGTGTAAGATTAGGAAAACACTGACCCAGACAATAAATGGTTTGAAACAGGTATGAAACATAAACGTAATCGTTCATTAGTGCAAATAGCATGGCGGATTTCGGAAAGGACGGGAATCTATTGAGGATGACTCGAGATGTGGTATAACACTATCAATCACCATTAGTCCGTTACCACAAAAGGTTAGAATGCTATCGATCAAGACAGGCGATTAACTGTAAGATATCATTCGGCGGAATTTGATGACGTTTCTAATTTAACAATACACATGACTTTTAAAAAAATCGTGAACATGAACAAAATTAGCGCTTGCTTGGTCCCGAGGCTACTAAAACCGGACAAACTGGAAAAACGAATAAGCGAAGTTAGATATAACAAATGGGTTACACGTCGTAAAAATTCCAAAAGATAAAAAATTGTTTTATTCTTATTTTGAAAGTCGCTTTCTATGTAAAAAAAAGTTCACGAACTTCTCCAACATCCCTCGTGTATCGATATTGTATGTATTTACATTGGTGTTACCCATTTAAAACCTTTTTAAAACCTTGTTATTGCAATAAAATTGTTTACACCATTTTCACAATTGATCATAGTTTAGGTTACTACTATTCAATACTGGCATATTGATATGTAATGTGAATATATATCATTGAAATATGAATTAAAGATCACGAAACAACAACTTTGACTGAAGTATGAGGGGTCCTCCGTGGCCGAGTGGTCTAAGGCGCCGTCTCAAGATCACTTACCTCTCACCGCTAAGGTCGTAGGTTCGTCCTCCGTGGCCGAGTGGTCTAAGGCGCCGTCTCAAGATCACTTACCTCTCACTGCTAAGGTCGTAGGTTCGTCCTCCGTGGCCGAGTGGTCTAAGGCGCCGTCTCAAGATCACTTACCTCTCACTGCTAAGGTCGTAGGTTCGTCCTTCTTGGCCGAGTGGTCTAAGGAGACGTCTCGAGATTACTTACCTCTCACTGCTAAGGTCGTAGGTTCGTCCTCCGTGGCGGAGTGGTCTAAGGAGACGTCTCAAGATCACTTACCTCTCACTGCTAAGGTCGTAGGTTCGTCCTCCGTGGCCGAGTGGTCTAAGGCGCCGTCTCAAGATCACTTACCTCTCACTGCTAAGGTCGTAGGTTCGTCCTCCTTGGCCGAGTGGTCTAAGGAGACGTCTCGAGATCACTTACCTCTCACTGCTAAGGTCGTAGGTTCGTCCTCCGTGGCCGAGTGGTCTAAGGCGCCGTCACAAGATCACTTACTTCTCACTGCTAAGGTCGTAGGTTCGTCCTCCGTGGCCGAGTGGTCTAAGGCGCCGTCTCAAGATCACTTACCTCTCACTGCTAAGGTCGTAGGTTTGTCCTCCGTGGCCGAGTGGTCTAAGGCGCCGTCACAAGATCACTTACTTCTCACTGCTAAGGTCGTAGGTTCGTCCTCCGTGGCCGAGTGGTCTAAGGAGACGTCTCAAGATCACTTACCTCTCACTGCTAAGGTCGTAGGTACTGCTCGCTCCGAAAATTGTACGTGAGAAAGTTTTCAGTTATTTGCGGAAGACGGTGGTTCTACTCAGTCTGACTCAGTCTGAGGTCTTCTTCCACCAGCAAAACTGGATATGCCATATATAACATGAAATTTTTTGAAAATGGCGTTAAACCCAATGAAAAAAGCAACCCTTGAAATATTCACCTCGAAAAGAAAGTTGTGTGTAATCGTGTTAATATTATCTAAATATGTTAAAGGATGACATGTGGAATCTAAAAATAGATCGGTCTTGAGGGAGTAATGTATTGTTTTATTCCTTTTACAAGCGAATAAACTGCTATATAAGACAACTTAAATAAATGCAGCTTCATTTTATGTTGAGAACTAATTGCTCTTTCAGGAGCAGAAAAATAGAGGAAATATGTGTTCGTCGATTAGTATCATAGCAACACTTTAATAGGAATAGAAATGTTATATAGCATCGTAACCTATATTATCAAACGTAAAAGCACTCTAAAACGGGAATGCAGGCGACAACACTATTTTGTCCAACAACGACAAATCCATATATATCGTGTTGTTTTATTTGACTTAAGCACAAAACTACGGCAACGTGAGTTTAAACAGGATGTGGTTTATCGTATTATAACAGTATGCTTTTAAAACATTTCAAATATCACATTTGCTATCAATTTTATTATGTCGAATTATTATTCTGTATGCTAGTTTTACTGAAGAGAAACAAAACAATGTTGTTTTTTTTATGTTTTATAATTGTGTGACTAACGTTATTCTTACACTTTATCAATATAGACGTGCGAACAACTATATATCTTTACGAAAACCTTTTACATGTGTTTGTTGTAGGGACGCAAACGAAAAAAACAATATCATTTATGTACAATTTAATGATATACTTTTTTGCAACTGGTTGTAGTGATCGAATAATTTTGTTAGGTGAGGGTCGACTATTATAAAATTCGAATCTGACAGTTCTGACTCGCTTGTTATCAGTTCTTGCTATACATGTAACTCTAGGAAAAGCTGGCACATTCATAACATATAAAATTACAAGCATGACCGTGACTGCATTTTTCAGGAGACTTTCCTTGTAACATGAGCTATGATAAATCGTTAAAAGTTCAACTCAGTTGAGTAAGAATTCAACAGTTTCATAACAACATGCGAGTAAATCAATCAATTTAGCATTGTGTACATACAGCATGTGGAATCATACAAGGTTATTTTACATTGTTTTGTATAATATGGTTTTCACCACAAAACGTACGAGTACAGCATATAACTTATATTGTACAAAACACTGTATATTGATATTTTCATTCTATACATTAATCTGAAAGTAATTTATCAAAAGAAAAAAAGAAAAATCAAGATCAATTTAAATAAACTAAACCGTGTGTGGCAGACGAATAGCGGAGAATATCATTTTTAGAAATTTATAAGATACAATTACTTTTATGTTGAATTTTGAACTGTACAATATAAAAGTTCTTTGATCTTATAATCTTCTACTTATTATACGGTCACGTGGTTAAAGATGGAGTAGGTGATTGGCTATACACTTGCATGCATAGAATAAAAGAAGATGTCAGACCGTTTACCAGTATAATGAATCTGACATATTGATACTGATGATTTAGTTCGAAACCCGATTTTTTTCTATTTATTTATTTGGCCTACATTTATAAACAAGGGAACCTTATATATTTGTTGAGTTTTCAGAAGTGAAAAATATGAGAAGAGATTAAATAAAGAAATAGCAAGTCGGTTATAGGTGCAAGCCCACCATTGATTTCTGTTCTTTATTCTATAGTAAATATAAAAAAATGTTATAATGCTTATCATTCATAGATTCATTCATCAAATAAAAGAAGTGAAACTAACATTTTATTGTTTGTCAACCTCTGCACTACCAACATATGATAAGAAAAAAGGGGTCATGTGTAATACAAGAACTTTATTTCCTGTTCAGTGTGTATACTGTTGAAAAAAGTTAATGTTGACTTCCGAAACAATGTATTCATACCCCAATTTCACTCATCATTTTTTTTTCTAAATTCACAATTCAAACATAACAATGCATTCAAAATGTTAAAAATACATCAATAGTTCCATTTAAATAAAAAAAACATCAGCATTAAAATATAGAAAGTGCAGTTATAAAGAAAAAGAAACATTGATTATTTATAACAGCCATTAGGCGACTTCCTCACGGAAACACTTCTGGTTTCCAATGGTGGACCTGTATAATAAGTGCCCAAATAGCCCTTTGGTTAAATTGAATGACGTAGTCGTTTCGAGCGTAAACATCAGCTGGGGTACATAAAATCGGTAGTGAATGCCGTGTGCAAAACGGGTCGTGTGCAGAACGTATATACATTTGTATCAAACAACATATATAAAGGATTTTCCTTTGTATAGACGTTCCTAATTTTTCGATGTAATTGACATATATATTACAGTTCTACGACATATTTATTTGTGAATAATATTTATGTTTTACTTAAATTATATATATATATATATAGCATGCAATGTGATGAAAGCTTTTAGATTTTTCAAATTAAAATTCAGGGAAACTTGTATTAGAACTAAAAATACATGAATTAGTTTTAATATATATGAATGTATTCCCTCTGTTGTAATGCTTAATAAACTATACAATAGAAAGTCGTGTATTGCACCATACATTCTATCATATTGAATCACCTTTGAGAATAGAATCCCTTTGTTTCCGATTATTTTATAATATAATATCATTTTATCTTTTATTTAATAAGTGTACAGGTTAACAGTGGTTTGTGCTACCCGTACAATATTACTTATCTCATATATTTGAATATGAAAAATATTTATTGTTTAAATGCTTTAAATATTTTGTAGTTCATAAAACTTATAATTGTATGTGTTCTTATTTGATAGGGTTAAATACATATGTTCAAGAGGCTTAAACAATTTTATTAATACCGTCGGATAAAAGGATCAATTTGAAACCGAACGCTTCAAAGAAATTAGAAACTAACAGAGCTGGTTTTGTGATTGCTAATGAAATACGCAACTGCAGTCGTTTCCCTGGCACCGCCTGTAACAGTATTGTGTATTACAAAAGCACGTAATACGCTTTATGTTAATGTATTAGATCTGTAATACTCTCGGTAGTGATTAATCACCGTGATCAATCGTTACTTTCCGGAACAAATTTCCTTCAGCCGGAAAACCATTTATGGTGGCTAAATTTAGTAAAATTGTCACATGACAAGGAGTTTTCTTGCGTGTAGTGACGTCACATTGGATTTTCCACCATGGCAGAAGAAGCTTAAACAAATTTTGATCGTCGAGGTTGTTCAAAATAGAAAGAAAACAGATCAGAATAGCGACTAGTATATCAATGCTGACCACATCTATCATGTGGGAATAAAATCAAATTAGCGCACATCATGTAGGTAAAGTATCGATTGGAATCCGCGCAACAACACGGAATGTCACATTTGTTTTCGTCATTTTGATATTGATCGAAGCAAAACCGTAATGTTATTGTAAGCGTCACAATTTCTTACTTTCCATATATCTAAATTAATTGTAACTCTTTGGATGTTGTGGACTCGTTGGTAAAGAGATTATAGCGTTGGATTAGCAGACTAGTAGTCATGGGTTCGATCCCGTCTTGCGATCAATATTTTAGTGTTTTTTTTATTTACAAAGATGGTTTGCTCAGCCCATTCAACTGTAAAAGACATACACTTGTCACAAACACAACCAAGTTTTTTAGATAGAATTTCCAACACCTGACCCCCACCCACTCCAAATATATTTTATTGTTGTAACTACCAGTTCTAGTTGTGTATATCATTTGCCAAGTAAAACAAATAAATACACAATTATTACTAAAGATAAAAGACAAAATTTATATGAAATATTTCTATTTGCAAATATCTACACCTAACATTTAATTTTTTCAATAGAAAGTATCCAATGTTTGATGAAAATGTAGGTTCCTAATCATTAGTTGTACATTTTTATAAAATATTACTCCATTTGTCAGAGGTTATGGTAAATGTTTGTTTTATTTTCGTGCATTTATTACTTTTAACAATGTAGTATAGTTCGATATACAATATAAGAAGGGTTTTGTAATTATTTTTTGTCACATTTTGTGGAGAAAAAAAACAACAATATTTTTGGGTGGGTGGGGTTATATTTTAAATTCATTTAACATTCCAGTCAAGCTATACGAATATGAACATAGTTTATTATGTGTCATTACATCAGCAATATTGTTTTAATAAAAACAGTTGCCTAAATACAATATTTAACAAGTGCACATAATCTGTTTGTTGTTAGCAGATGTGGAAAAAACAGTATATCGCCAAATTTGGTGCCTTTTATTTTCACTTACCTTTCGCCGCTAATGTCGAGTCCCGTTCAAGCCAAACAATTTTATGTGAGATAGTTTGCTAGTTTCTTGCGGAAAAACTGTGGTACTACTACGATTCAATATGGGGTTTTCCTCTAGTAATAAAACTGGATGTACCATATATAACCAGAAATGTGTTAAGAATTGCGTTAAACCATATTATAAAAAATGAATAATCCCACCTTTGACCGAAATAAGAAAGCATTGTAACAAATGAGGCTTGACATGCCGGACAGCACGTTAGAATGCATTTAAAGTGAACACTTAGTTCACTGATCTGGTCAATGCTTCCAGGTGCCAACAACGCAAACCAAGACCAGAGTGACAGTAAATCGCAGTTAGATTGTTGTGTTTAGTGCTTTGCTTGGCATATGGTCTGTACATTCCTGCAAACTTGTCCATTTAGTAAGTAAGTTAGTAAGTAAGTGATTTAATAAGTAAGTTATTTATATTTAAATAGGGTTACATATGTGTAGGAGCCGGGTGTCCAAGTGGGGGTATGGCAATATCATACACTCTATCCTCAGGATGCCCCCCCCCCCCCCCATAATTGAAACTCTCCTACGCCCATGGGTAGCTCATTTGGTAAACCAATATTCCTTGAAGCTCTCTCATAAACAAACAAGTACATATACATTATCAAATGGATTGAAAATAAAATCTTCTACATATATCATACATTATATTAATAAATTATTACATTTTCAAATGCAACTCATTTACATATTTAGATATAACATAAACATGGTTAGGCCAATGAAAATCAGATTAGTCAAAATGACTGGACTCCATTGTCTTAAAGGGTCAAGAAGCGACAAAAGTATACACATTGGAAATTTCAACCGGTAAGTAAAATGTGTTTATGTATGGCATGAGTAGCGAACACTGACGTTAATATAAATTATGAGAATATAATTCATAGGGAGGAGTGGGTAGAGGTAGGGTGGGGGTGCTGTAAGAGTATATATAATTATACAGAGCGATACAAAGGGAAAACGGCATAGAACTTTTTAGTACAATATGTTAATATATTACTTAGCTCATTCAGTCATAGCTAGAACCATTTGGTTCAACAAGGTGCATAGGAAAACCATTTTCCTAAACAACTATTCAGTAACTTATTTGCAAATATGGTGCTAGGATGTATAAGGGACCCTGAAAGGGAACTTTCAGTTTATACAAAAAGGGAAAAAGGAAAAAAAATATTCTTTTATGTCGTCCATCTGTGTAAATCCATTATTCAGTTTGAGATTCGAAGTAATTAAATTTCTAAAAAGATAGGGTCCCAAAAAAATGTTAAAATTGGACATGTTTAAAAATCTCTAAAACAACAAATCAGCTAAGTTGGTTCGTATTTGATATTTAAAATATTCATATGAGTAGAAATTTAATGTGTGTGTATGTAAAGTAACTGCAATGTATAGTGACAATTAAAACATATTTTAAGTTTTACATAGGAAAACGAACAGGTATATTTCCTCTTGAATTTGTATCAATACTAGTATATTATTCAATTTGAGATCTAAATATTGTCTGGTCAAACAAAATAGATTTAGTTCAATAAGGATGATATTTCAATATGGTTCTAGCAGTGACGTTAAAAGGGTTACACTTATATATCTTTTAAATATGTTTCTCAACAACCAGTCAGTAAAATATGTTCATAATTGATATTAATTATTCCCATGAGTTGGGTTTGATATATAGCAGCCCATTTATAAAGGAACACTTTGAGATATCGACCATCCACTTGTTCATTTATAGTTTTTAATTTGAGGTCATTTGAAGTATTTTAGTCAGAGCAAATTTTATTTCGTTACATACGAAGGATTATAGATCAATTAAAGGCAAGAATGGACCCCAAACGTGTTCAAATTGTTAAATTTCAAGAGTCATTCTCTTGAAGATCGATCTGCCAGATTTGATCATATGTAATATAAATTCTAATTACAAGTACATCAACAATGAATTAGACATTCTCCTAACCGAAGTGTTGTAAATATAGGGGCCCGTGAAGGTTTTTTTTAATTATATACATACATGAATAATCTATCGAGAAAATTGATTTTTTTTTCTGTTTAGCATCCATATGTAAAATACAACTTTTAATTGAAATTTGAAAGCAAGTCAAAGGGTTTTGATATTGAGCGTCGTGTTAGTGAATTTGTTATATTTTCATATAGGAGTAGCATCAAAAGCTGAACATTTTAAATAAAAGCCTATCATTTTCATAGTAAATAACCATCTGTTCCGTAAGAGTTCGGTGGTGGGTGTTTCACACGAGGAAAAGACTACTCATAAGGATTTGTATTGCGAAATTTCAAAATATTACATGACCATTACAAGTCAGTGTAGACATGCACAACTGGGCATCTTGTTTGAACTAGGAAATTCTAAAAACAATGCATAGATAAATTTGCCTAATGGCTTTAAACTCCTGAATTCCTGAATCACCGTATTGTTTTAAGATGCTTTAACAATATTTGAGTTTGCCACTGGGACCCTAATGGAAACACTGCAATTTCTTTCAGCTGATGGAGAGACAGACGTTGCTGTACATGTAATTGAAATTATTTCTCGCGAAAATCTTGAGCTCATTTATTGCTTAACAAGGCAAGTTCTGGTGCTAAAAGTGTACCAGTAAGATTTAAACAAGACATGGGAGTACTAAAAATCGTTTGTGAAGTGTCGTCGAATAGCAAGTTTTGTTTGTTGTTGGTATCAGCTTAACAATGACTTTGGCTGCCAGTGTATGCCATGACATCATATAAGAACCAAGTATTTTTTTCTAGTTCATTCATAAATGTCAGTATTGAATGGTAATGTGTAAGAATTCTGAAGACAGTTAGTTGTTTGTATTGTACACTATTTTGTCGTCGTTTGTTTTCAGACATTTTTCGGTCATGATAGGACGGCATCTACTTAAGCAGATATAACTGTTAAACTAACAATAATCACCCGGACGGCTTATCAGTAGCGACCATCTACGTGCCACAAATTCTATAAATTTAAATTAAAAAGCAAACACATATTGACATCGATTTTCGATACTTTGGTATAGGTGTAAAGCAACATCTGTATAAATTACTTGTTGTAGTATAAATTCCTTCGTTGCAATACTACAGTTTCAGTGTACAAAGATCATGTATTTTTTTTTTTTTTTGTTATTCTTATTTTGAAATGTAATTACGGAAAATAGCAAGGATGGGTGACGGCAAACTAGGTTGATACTCCCTTGTGATGGGATATAACGCACTGTTCCGCAGACCCTCTTTACGTGTGTTCTCTTTGGGTATTGGTTTTATTATATCAATTATATGGGTTTAATTTTTGAGTACTGATCGCTGCTTGAATGCTGATTTAATGTGAACACATGTTTACATCAGATCTCTTATTGTAATACAAACACTACGGTTAAAATAATGTGACGACATAACATCTATACAAATCTTACTGTATGAAGAAAAAAATGACTGACTGAAGCTGTTATTCATTTATGTTCGATAAGAAGCCATGTGTTTGCTATACAGTTACAGTAGTGAAGCTGTTTTCATCTATGTGCGATTACAAGCCATGTGTTTGATATATGATACAGTTACAGTAGTGAATCTGTTTTCATATATGTGCAATAACAAGCCATGTGTTTGCAATATGATACAGTTACAGTATCGTAGCTGTAATTCATCTATGTGCGCTAACAAGTCATGTGTTTGCTATACGATACAGTTACAGTCGTGAAGCTGTTATTCATCTATGTACGACAACAAGCTATGTGTTTGCTATATGATACAGTTACAGAAATGAAGCTGTTATTCATCTGTGTGCGATAACACGCCATATGTTTGCTATATGATACAGTTACAGTAGTGAAGCTGTTATTCATCAATTTGCGATAACAAGTTATGTAATTGCTATATGATACAGTTACAGAAGTTAAGCTGTTATTCATCTATGTGCGATAACAATCCATGTGTTTGATATATGGTACAGTTACAGTAGTGAAGCAGTTATTCATCGATGTGCAATAACAAGCCATGTGTTTGCTATATGATACAGTTACAGTAGTGAAGCTGTTATTCATCTATGTGCGATAGCAAGCCATGTGTTTGCTATATAATACATTTACAGTAGTGAATCTGTTATTCATATATGTGCGATTAAAAGCCATGTGTTTGCTATATGATAAGTTACAGTAGGAAAACTGTTATTCATCTATGTGCGATAACAAGCCATGTGTTTGATATATGATATAGTAGCAGTAGGGAAGATGTTATTCATCTATGTGCAACAATAAGCCATGTGTTTGTTATATTATACAGTTACAGTAGTGAAGCTATTATTCAACTATGTGCGAAAATAAGCCATGTGTTTGCTATATGATAAATAACAGTAATGAAGCTGTTATTCATCTATGTGCGACAACAAGCCAGGTGTTTGCTATATGATACAGTTACAGTAGTGAAGCTGTTATTCATCTATGTGCGACGATAAGCCAGGTGTTTGCTATATGATACAGTTACAGTAGTGAAGCTTTTATCCATCTATGTGCGACAACAAGCCATGTGTTTGCTATATGATATATTAACGGTAGTAAAAATGGTTATTCATCTATATACAATTACAAGGTATGTGTTTGCTATATGATACAGTTACAGTAGTGAAGCCGTTATTCATCTATGTGCGATTATAAGCCATGTATTTGCTATATGATACAGTTACAGTAGTGAAGCTGTTATTCATCTATGTGCAACAACAAGCCATGTGTTTGCTATATGATACAGTTACAGTAGTGAAGCTGTTATTCATCTATGTGCGACAACAAGCCATGTGTTTGCTATATGATACAGTTACAGTAGTGAAGCTGTTATTCATCTATGTGCGACAACAAGCCATGTGTTTGCTATATGATACAGTTACAGTAGTGAAGCTGTTATTCATCTATGTGCGACAACAAGCCATGTGTTTGCTATATGATACAGTTACAGTAATGAAGCTGTTATTCATCTATGTGCGACAACAAGCCATGTGTTTGCTGTATGATACAGTTACAGTAGTGAAGCTGTTATTCATCTATATGCGACAACAAGCCATGTGTTTGCTATATGATACAGTTACAGTAGTGAAGCTGTTATTAATCTATGTGCGACAACAAGCCATGTGTTTGCTATATGATACAGTTACAGTAGTGAAGCTGTTATTCATCTATGTGCAACAACAAGCCATGTGTTTGCTATATGATACAGTTACAGTAGTGAAGCTGTTATTCATCTATGTGCGACAACAAGCCATGTGTTTGCTATATGATACAGTTACAGTAGTGAAGCTGTTATTCATCTATGTGCGACAACAAGCCATGTGTTTGCTATATGATACAGTTACAGTAGTGAAGCTGTTATTCATCTATGTGCGACAACAAGCCATGTGTTTGCTATATGATACAGTTACAGTAATGAAGCTGTTATTCATATATGTGCGACAACAAGCCATGTGTTTGCTGTATGATACAGTTACAGTAGTGAAGCTGTTATTCATCTATATGCGACAACAAGCCATGTGTTTGCTATATGATACAGTTACAGTAGTGAAGCTGTTATTCATCTATGTGCGATTATAAGCCATGTGTTTGCTATATGATACAGTTACAGTAGTGAAGCTGTTATTCATCTATGTGCGATAACAAACCATGAGTTTGCTATATTATACAGTTACAGTAATGAAGCTGTTATTCATCTATGTGCGACAACAAGCCATGTGTTTGCTATATGATACAGTTACAGTAGTGAAGCTGTTATTCATCTATATGCGACAACAAGCCATGTGTTTGCTATATGATACAGTTACAGTAGTGAAGCTGTTATTCATCTATGTGCGATAACAAGCCGTGTGTTTCCTATATGATACAGTTACAGTAGTGAAGCTGTTATTCATCTATCTGCGATAACAAACCATGTGTTTGCTATATGCTACAGTTACAGTAGCGAAGCAGTTATTCATTTATGTGCGATTATAAGCCATGTGTTTCCTATATGATACAGTTACAGTAGTGAAGCTGTTATTCATCAATGTGCGATTACAAACTATGTGTTTGCTATATGATACAGTTACAGTAATGAAGCAGTTTTTCATCTATGTGCGACAACAAGCCATGTGTTTGCTATATGATACAGTTACAGTAGTGAAGCTGTTATTCATCTATGTGCGACAACAAGCCATGTGTTTGCTATATGATACAGTTACAGTAGTGAAGCTGTTATTCATCTATGTGCGATAACAAACCATGTGTTTGCTATATGCTACAGTTACAGTAGTGAAGCTGTTATTCATCTATATGCGACAACAAGCCATGTGTTTGCTATATGATACAGTTACAGTAGTGAAGCTGTTATTCATCTATGTGCGATTACAAACCATGTGTTTCCTATATGATACAGTTACAGTAGTGAAGCTATTATTCATCAATGTGCGATTACAAACTATGTGTTTGCTATATGATACAGTTACAGTAATGAAGCAGTTATTCATCTATGTGCGACAACAAACCATGTGTTTGCTATATGATACAGTTACAGTAGTGAAGCTATTATTCATCTATGTGCGACAACAAGCCATGTGTTTGCTATATGATATATTAACGGTAGTAAAAATGGTTATTCATCTATATACAATTACAAGGTATGTGTTTGCTATATGATACAGTTACAGTAGTGAAGCCGTTATTCATCTATGTGCGATTATAAGCCATGTGTTTGCTATATGATACAGTTACAGTAGTGAAGCTGTTATTCATCTATGTGCAACAACAAGCCATGTGTTTGCTATATGATACAGTTACGGTAGTGAAGCTGTTATTCATCTATGTGCGACAACAAGCCATGTGTTTGCTATATGATACAGTTACAGTAGTGAAGCTGTTATTCATCTATGTGCGACAACAAGCCATGTGTTTGCTATATGATACAGTTACAGTAGTGAAGCTGTTATTCATCTATGTGCGACAACAAGCCATGTGTTTGCTATATGATACAGTTACAGTAATGAAGCTGTTATTCATCTATGTGCGACAACAAGCGATGTGTTTGCTGTATGATACAGTTACAGTAGTGAAGCTGTTATTCATCTATATGCGACAACAAGCCATGTGTTTGCTATATGATACAGTTACAGTAGTGAAGCTGTTATTCATATATGTGCGATTATAAGCCATGTGTTTGCTATATGATACAGTTACAGTAGTGAAGCTGTTATTCATCTATGTGCGATAACAAACCATGAGTTTGCTATATTATACAGTTACAGTAATGAAGCTGTTATTCATCTATGTGCGACAACAAGCCATGTGTTTGCTATATGATACAGTTACAGTAGTGAAGCTGTTATTCATCTATATGCGACAACAAGCCATGTGTTTGCTATATGATACAGTTACAGTAGTGAAGCTGTTATTCATCTATGTGCGATAACAAGCCGTGTGTTTCCTATATGATACAGTTACAGTAGTGAAGCTGTTATTCATCTATGTGCGATAACAAACCATGTGTTTGCTATATGCTACAGTTACAGTAGCGAAGCAGTTATTCATCTATGTGCGATTATAAGCCATGTGTTTCCTATATGATACAGTTACAGTAGTGAAGCTGTTATTCATCAATATGCGATTACAAACTATGTGTTTGCTATATGATACAGTTACAGTAATGAAGTAGTTTTTCATCTATGTGCGACAACAAGCCATGTGTTTGCTATATGATACAGTTACAGTAGTGAAGCTGTTATTCATCTATGTGCGACAACAAGCCATGTGTTTGCTATATGATACAGTTACAGTAGTGAAGCTGTTATTCATCTATGTGCGATAACAAACCATGTGATTGCTATATGCTACAGTTACAGTAGTGAAGCTGTTATTCATCTATATGCGACAACAAGCCATGTGTTTGCTATATGATACAGTTACAGTAGTGAAGCTGTTATTCATCTATGTGCGATTACAAACCATGTGTTTCCTATATGAAACAGTTACAGTAGTGAAGCTATTATTCATCAATGTGCGATTACAAACTATGTGTTTGCTATATGATACAGTTACAGTAATGAAGCAGTTATTCATCTATGTGCGACAACAAGCCATGTGTTTGCTATATGATACAGTTACAGTAGTGAAGCTGTTATTCATCTATGTGCGACAACAAGCCATGTGTTTGCTATATGATACAGTTACAGTAGTGAAGCTGTTATTCATCTATGTGCGACAACAAGCCATGTGTTTGCTGTATGATACAGTTACAGTAGTGAAGCTATTATTCATCTATATGCGACAACAAGCCATGTGTTTGCTATATGATACAGTTACAGTAGTGAAGCTGTTATTCATCTATATGCGATAACAAGCCATGTGTTTGCTATATGATACAGTTACACTAGTGAAGCTGTTATTCATCTATGTGCGTTTATTAGCTATGTGTTTGCAATATGATACAGTTACAGTAGTAATACTGTTATTCATCTATGTGCGATAATACGCCATGTGTTTGCTATATGATACAGTTACAGTAGTGAAGCTGTTATTCATCTATGTGCGATAACAAGCCATGTGTTTGCTATATAATACATTTACAGTAGTGAAGCTGTTTCCATCTATGTGCGATTGCAATCTTTTTGTTTGCTATATGATATGATATTGGTATTATCATGTCTATGAATTTCAATTCATACTTATTACTGAGTCGAACATTTTCCATAAAGAAAAAGTTTTGTTATGTTAATTTCATCAATAAAATTGTGGACTATTTTCAGGTGCATTTACTGCAGATTAACATACATTATGTTTGTTTTCTGGACTTAAATCAGATTTTGTTTATTTAAATAAAAATAAATGAAATACGTAATGCATGTCAAAATAAATACAATAGCATGGTAGTGCACGATAGCCTAATCTGTATCAGGCTCGTCTCGAAAAAAAAATATCTACCTCAACCGAATTTCACACTTTAATTTCAGATATTTCCTGTAATAGAAAACAAATCGTATCCAAAATGGCGCAAATGAACAGCCCCACTCTCTCTCTCATTGATGAATAGTAGAATAATAATGCAGGCCGCGTTCATATTATTGGATTTTATAACTTCATAAGATTGTAGACTTCTACAGCGTCTGGTCTGCTCTATAGGAACATTTAACAGACGGCAATTGAGTGAGGCGTGTTGTGGAAATTGTGGTATGATTTTGCAATATAAATAGCATTATTCTATATATTGTAATGCAGTGGTGATTCAAAGTTGACTGATACAAAACAAATGTAATATACTTGGTGTGCGTGATTTACATTTAAAACAAAATGGTTAAATATACGAAATACGGATTTTTATAATAATAAAAATAAATCAAAATTATTGGTATAGTTAACTGGATTTATGCATTGAATCTGTATGTATTTTTATTTAAATTCAGTTTGTGCATTTGGCTGTGATTCTAAATTCACCAGAAGTAGCTTCTATAACAGATATGTTGGATGGATGTGTTGTTATCTACACGGCATTTTGCTGTTTTCAGTTTACAAAAACAAATTAAAACGGACAATAGGTAATGTTTTTTAAATGTCGGATTTATATTTGAATTAAGTCGTAAGTAAGTAAAGGTATCATATCAAAATGTGTACAATTTGTATGTAGTTGAACTTGATGATATCTATATTACTAAATGTATAGCTATAGAACAAATTAATAAAATTTGAAAACAAAACTTTTACAGTAATCCTACTCTACATAGACAATTCTAAGATAACGGAACTCTTTCTTATATTTAATATATATTTTGCCTCGTTTATTAGTTTGTGTGCATGATATCTATATTTTGTGTTGTATAATGTATTTTATATGTTTATTTGAAAGTAGTGTTAATTGCCATGTCAGATATTTACCGACATTTCCAAGGCAATTCGATGCATGGTAAAATGTGTCTGCCAATTTATTTTTTTGATAGTTAAACATGCACTTTATCAGCATGAAAACTAGGTTTAGCGGATTAATCTTGTTTTAGAAGAACATAAATGTTTTATTTTTAACAATAAGTAACCTAAAACACAGGTACATCATTATCTGTTTTTAATGGGAAAATTGTGGAGTGCGAGGTCCAGTGGTAAAGCGCCAAACCCATGCTCAGAGGGTCGTGGGTTCGATCCTCCGCTACGGCTGTGTGGTGTCATTGAGCAAGACTCTATTTCCGCATAAGCTTAGTACTGGTTATACACAGGAAGACTTGGTTAAGCACTTTGTTTCACAATCGAAGTAAAATAGATCAGTTTATATACAGTAAATATTTATATCGTTGCCATCAACAGCAAACGTATACGTATTAATACAATTATATTTTGAATTGCACTTAAAATCATTCTGTCGACTGATATACTATCATGGATTTCCTCAATAAACTGTGTTCTCAGAATCACTTCAACTTGCGCTGAAACAATCGCCTTGGTCGATATTAATATAAGGTTATTATACAGTTCAATGCACAATATGTATTGATATTGTACGAGTCAATGTTGTGGTGAAATACAGGTTTCCAACACAACATTGACGAGTACAATTAAATCCATATTTTCAAATGACCTTTTTATTATTTACTCGAGTTCATTTTATATGAAACACAATATTGAAATTTTATTAAACAATTTATTCAAACAAATGATCATTTTTTCAACAACACAAGAAAATAAAATATAGTTTGATAATATTAAAGTTGGCTCTTTTAGATAGACAAACCAATGTTAATATAATTTCCTTATCAAAGTTATTTCCATCTTTTCTTTTGGCATATTTCAGACTAACAGTCCATACACAAAATATATACCTAACAATCATTCACGTCTCCCACTACTATTACATTTCCTATAGGGTTCCATTGTAACATTTATATCCAAAACACAGTCAAAAAACAAAATCTGAAGCATGTGTCTGCGCTCAAATTCTTCACTGGTTCAAGATATGCAATTATAAAGGAAAAAGGCCTATCTTGACCACGTTGTGATACCTATCAATTTCCAGATTAATAATATGCCAACTTTTCGCCCACGATGCAGTTCGAACCAACAATTCTGAAATGACATAGAATTGTCCAGAAAGCTGGTATCATCATCAAATTGTCTGTTGTGCATTCTAAAATACTGACCCTTTAAACAAGCTAGGAAAAAATAAATAACTGCACTACAAAGTCCTGAACAAAAATGGAAAAAGATAACTAAAGTTTTATTTCTACCTCCTTCATCCGGAGTACTTAAGTTAGATAATAGTGGTGTGAGTCCTTCAGGTTTTAAAAAAAAGCAAACCAACATAATGCAATAACATATGTAAAATGAACATAGAACCTTAATTGGTTATTTCTGAAAAAGTGTAGCATTTATTTAAGAGTTCAAGTAATTTACGTTTTCAGCTTTGATATTAAAAATTATATTTATATTTTATTTCCAGACTGCATTACGGAGATGAATAACCTAGCAGATCGTTTCGTCATACTTTTGTCCTGATCTATGGTGAGAAAGATAATCGTATTATATTTCTAGTTTTTGAAACAATAACAAAGTTAATATTGTTTAACTTCAATAAACCCAAGTCTTTTACACTAGTTTATTAAGTGTTGTCTTCCGACTCGGAATTTGTTTCAACATAGAAATAAACTAAAAGGATTGTTTCTAAAGCAGAAATGTGTTCGTTTCTAAAATATCACAATCATTGATGTGGTGCCTATTTTTGTTTTTTTTAAGATCATCGGTACACTTTGTTTACAAACAGTCCATACATTGGTATCTTTTGAATCAGGTTTATTACGCCTTCCCCCACTAATTGAAAACAGCAGGAAATGCTATGCCTGTTTCAGCAGAATGTCTCACTACACGTTTGAATTTTTTGCATTGTTCCGTATAAAATAAGGTCTAGGATAGTCCACATAGAGTTTATTTATAGTTTTTGTAGCAGGAATTAATCCGGCCATACAATTATACAATAACTGGTTAGTTAACCAGCTTGTAACTTTTTCAAAGACAGTGCAGTACCTTATGATTTTTATTTAAAAAAAAAGTCATAAAATGCTCATAAACACATTAATCTGTTTCAACCATTTTGAATTATTGCAAACCAAATTACATAGGACTATTTTTTAAGCGCAAGATTCATGTTGCTGTGGCAGAAATAAGAAACAACTGTAGAATGAGACGGAAATAACATAGGATTATTAGCGCAAAGATTGTTGTGCCATTACTCAAAAGATGTATAATTAAAAATTTGATAGCGAAGAAAAATAGCAGAGTCTTTCGATTTGCTTTAACCTTTTTTTGTTTTGATTTTATCTGTGTGTTATTTAGAAGATAATAATGCAGCATGTAAAATTCCCTGCATAACTATAGGATTCAACAGTAAATGCTGAGTATCCTAAAGCATCGTAAGCAACAGTCTCTATAGTATTCCCGTCGTGAAGCATACATTCGGAGCAGTTTCTATAACCGCGGCAAATATCAAAGGTACGAATACATTCAATGCTCTTAGCTTGTCTTGATAGGTAGAAAGAGATGAATTCACGTCACGTGGTGATCTAACTTGTTATGCAATATCAATTGGAACAGACTTTCTGATTAGTTCATATGTTTAAAATTAGCTGAGATACAAAACTCCTGGAAGTATCGCCGGAAGAGTGTTTAGAATGACAGATAAAAACACATTTGACTGCAATATTTACCCAAAAATAAAATGTAAACGATATATATGTGTTCAGTTAGGTGTTAATTAACATTATTAGGAACTTATGATTAGTTAAAATACCACACATTGCCAGACAATGTCTGATTCTTGTATGGAACATTTAATTTACGTCAACGTCGATAAGTCAATGTTAATTGCGTTCAGTTCCAAGGCGTCTAGATTATGTCGCTTAATCTTACATTAGAACTGTTTTGTATATTCACTCTGAGGTAATTTAATTAAAAAAATATACTGTTACGCATTTCAAATTGTACAGACGGCTGACTAACATTTTTAATTTAAAATAAACAACAATTTTAATATAAAATATACTGTTACGCATTTCAAATTGTACAGAGGGCCAACTAACATTTTTAATTTAAAATATACTGTTACGCATTTCAATTTGTACAGAGGGCTGACTAAAAAATTATATATAAAAGTATACTGTTATGTATTTCAAATCTAACAGCGGGCTGGCCAAAACATTTTATTTAAACGTATACGTTTCAAATGATACAGAGAGCTGACCAACAAACCATTGAAATATTAGATGTTATTTTCCACTTTTTTTTCTTTTTTTATAGATTAGCACATTCTTACGAGTATCAAGAGCAGCATGGGTGCTGAGCTTTGAATAACGTGTTTCATTAATAATAATAATAATAATAATAATAATAATAATAATAACAACTTTATTTTTCGAAGGTAACATATCAAGAGTACATAATATAATATCACATATAACTTATTTTCAATATGCCCTTCAACAACAAGAATAATAAAAACAATGATAAAACGATTGTCAATATAAGACCTACTTTCTGAATAATATGCTTAGACAATAACCAATTAAGAAGTTTAAATTGATATTGATCAATATGAACTAGACAAACACATTTAGCTTTAATTATAAAAGTATTGTAAATTATTCAACGAAATTATACACTCAAATTAGAATAATAAAACCAATGATCAGACACACTATTATGCATACAGTTTACTTTGAGCCTGAGTAGTTTTTGTAAAAGATGTTTCTTTAAGATTTTGTTTGAAAGTGCATGATTTGTTATTTTTTCTAATGTCAATTGGAATTGTTCTCCACAAATGTTAAGCTTTGTACTTTAATGATTGTTTTAGATAATTAGTGCGAGGTCTCACCAGGACAAGATCATTATTTTGTTTGGATCGAAGATTATATTTTTCATTATTTGCAAATGACAAAATATTGGTGATGTAATCAGGTGTAAGTTCATTTAAAGCTTTATATATCAATACACCTAAGTGGTAATTACATCTGTTTTCAAATGAGAGCAGCCAGTTTAATACATTTAGTAAATTAACCGAACTTTTACGTTGCATGACTATCCTTGCAGCTCTATTTTGTATTTTAAGTAACTTATTTGTGTCAGTTTTGGAAGTAAGTCCTCAAATGGTATTGCAATAATCGATAGTAGACATTATATATGCCATATTATTAAGCATTTTCATATCAGGGGAAAGGAAATACGAAATTCATCGCAAAAGTGCTATTTTCGAATTGAATTTGTTAATAACATTTTTACAAGGTTGTGCCAAGTTTAATTATTATCAACATATACGCCTAATATAGTCTGTCCTGTTATATTTTCAATTGAAGAGTTACCAATTTGTAATTTAATATTCATTGCATGTTTTGTTTTATAATTTGTAATTAATATCATACATACATTCCGGGATGTAGTTCCATGTTATTAAGTTTGCACCAATCATCATTATTTTTCAATCTGTTTTGTAATATAGATTCAATTATTGATAAATCTCGATTAGATTCATATACAGTGGAATCATCCGCATAGAGGTCATTATTATTTGTCCTCGTTATAATTGGCATGTCATTTATATATATAAGAAACAAAAGTGGCCCAAGAATTAATCCTTGTGGAACACCAGATTTCACAATCATTTTCTGTGAATACATATTTTTCACCTTAATAGTTTGTGTTCGATTGGACAAATACGATTTAAAAATATTTAATGTTCTATCAGTAAAGTGATAAAGTTTCAGTTTGTAAAGTAAGAATTCGTGATCAAATGCTTTTTGTAGATCTAGAAATACAGCACCAACATATTTGCCATCATCAATACATTTTAGTCATGTATTTATATTATTGTTAAGGCTGTATGACATGAATTGTTTTGACGAAATCCTGATTGTTTTTCATGAAAAATATTGGTAGTTTTGAAAGATTCTTGTAATTGTGTGGCAATATGTTGCTCGTAAATTTTTGAAATAGTAGGTAGTATTGACTTGTACAATATTGAATCATGTTTCTTTTTATCTCTATGGCCTTTTTTAGAACACGTTAATCTAGTAAGTGTTACTGGATAGTGATCACTGATAGCGTAATTTGGAACAATAGTATTGAACACATATTTTAAGGATTGCTTTCGGTAAACTACAAATGTTAAATAAATATATATAATCAATATCCAAATAGCCAAATAGAAAACAAAATGCATGCCTGCAAATGATAAAAGCATTTGAAATGGTTTTACATTGTATAATTGACGGAAATGTAGCATTCAATCGGCACAGCCACCAAGCCAGTTTAAATCATAGGTTCAATTCCACGCCACATACATTTGTAGTAGTAGCCATAAGCATGGCACTTCATCTGCATATGCTTAGTACTAGTTTTACCTTCCAGCGTGAATTGTCCAAGCTGTATGAACTTGTTTCACAATCGATAAAAACTTAATAATTATGTATAATAAGTCACTATTACGCTGATTTCTTTCACAAAAAGCCTACAACAGGAAAACTTCAAGATTAAAATAATATAACGAAATTCATCAGAAACTTAGAACTAAACTACTACCATTATGTTTTAAACTATAAATGATCACAATCGATTGTCTTATACAAATGAATTAACACCCCTACTAAAAAAATCTTCTCGTGGGATTTAAATATGGTACTATTTTAGAGCCGATATACATTTATATATATGCAATTAGGTTTAAGTTCCCTTGTGACTTCTCTCGTTGTTAGCCTTTGTTGCTAAACCTTGACACTGTCTTTTCCCGTGGCAATATTAGCGTGATACTTGTCTTTCGATATTGAATTAGTTGTACAGCTGTGTGTGTGGGGGTGTTTGAAGCTCCAAAGAGTTTTATATTTGATTGATTGTCGTATTATTCATTTATTTGAACCTTTATCACATACGTATATATTGTTTAATAAATACAACAGAACGTGCTGTGGTGAATCTGTGAAATAACTCAATCAGATCCCTTATCGTTATCTGAGGTTTTTTTATTTTTTATAATTGACAATAATACGTCTCACACCTCTGTTGTTATTTACAGAGTACTCCATAATAACATTTATGTCCACTAAACAGTGAAAACAAACCCAACAGAATGTGTCTTGGCTATTATTCACTATGGCAAAATATTCAAATATAAACCAACATACATCATAGTAATATTGAACAGGTTTTCTAACGGTCAAATCCAATATAATTTATAAAACCTATTAATTTTTAGATTAATTATATAACAATACGCCCACGATGCGATTCGACACACCAATTAAAAATTCAACAGGATTGGCTAGACATTTGGTAACATCATCCAATATCGAATGGTGCTTTCTAAAATACTTACCATCCTACCCACATAACGATAAAAGCAATAAATCAAAGCAATGTAAATCCCTAAAATCATAAAAGGGAAAAATGAATATAGTTTTTTTCTTCTACCGCTTTCATCTGTAGGTTTGGATTATGGAAAGGATATAATAATAATAGTAATATAGAGTTATTCCGTTTATTTGTTCATCTTTACTATTGTATTATCATTATTATCACCATTTTGATTCTTATCATTAAGATCTATAGTAAAATTATAATTATTATCATCAATATCATCTTCACCTTTATCATTTGTATTACAATTAATATCATCACTCATCACTCATTGTCATTATCCTAATTCTTATCAGTTGAATCATAAGCAACAATATCAATATCATCATTAATAATATTATCAATCTCATTACCAATACTCAATATCAAAAATTACTTTTTTCATCACTTTAATCTTCATTAACATTATCATTATTATTATCTGGATAATTACACATATCATTATCTCGATAACATTAGCATTATCATGATAATTACTTGTATCATTTCCTATTTACCATTAGCATTTAATTCATTATCATCGTAAATCATTACCCTTCGGCATCATGAATAACGATATCATGTTAGACTTTATAACTATTAATACCAAACCCACTATTGTCTTAGTGATTAATGTATCATTACTTTACCCAATAATGTCCTAGTGATTAATGTATTATTACTATACTCACAATTGTTCCACTGATTAATGTATAATTACCACACCCACTATTAGGCAATAATTATTTATTATTATTAATTGTCCTTGTGATAAACGTATTATTACTATACCCATACTGTCTAAGTGATTAATGTATCATTACCATAACCACAATTGTCCTAGTGATTGATGTATCATTACCATAACCATAACTGTCCAAGTGATTAATATATCATTCCCATACCCACTATTGTCCTAGTGATACATGTATCATTACTATACCAACTATTGTCCCAGTTAGTAATGTATAATCACTCTACCCACTTTTTCCCCAGTGATTGATGTATCATCACTATACCCACTATTGTCCAAGTGATTAATGTATCATCACAATACCCACTATTGTCCCAGTGAGTAATGTATCAATACTCTATCAATTATTGTCTCAGTGATTAATATATCATGACTCTACCCACTATTGTCCAAGTGATTAATGTATCATTACTCTACCCACTATTGTCCAAATGATTAATGTATCATTACTCTACCAATTATTTTCACTGTGATTAATGTATCATTACTATCCCCACTATTGTCCCTATGATTAATGTATTATTTCTATACCCACTATTGTCCTAGTGATTTATGTATCATTAATTTACCCACTATTGTCCTAGTGATTAATGTATCATTACTATACCATTTATTGTCCCAGTGAATAATGTATCTTTACCATATTCACTATTGTCCCAGTGATTAATGTATCATTACCATACCCAATATTGTCCATGTGATAAATGTATCATTACAATACTCACTATTGTCCTAGTGATAAATGTATAATAATATACTCATATTGTCATGGGGTTAATGTATCATTACCATAATAACAAATGTCCTAGTGATTAAAGTATCATTACCATAACCATAATTGTCTTATAGATTAATGCATCATTACCATAACCACTATTGTCCTGGTGATTAATGTATCATCAATGTACTCTATATTGTCCAAGTGATTTATGTATCATCACTATACCCACTATTGTCCAAGTGATTAATGTATCATCACAATACCCACTGTTGTCCAAGTGATTAATGTATCATTTCTATACCCACTATTTACCAATGAATTATGTTTCATTACTCCACTAATTATTGTCCCAGTGATATTTATATCATTACTCTACAAACTATTGTCCAAGTGAATAATGTATCATAACTCTACCAACTATTGTCACAGTGATTGATGTATCATCACTATACCCACTATTGTCCAAGTGATTAATGTATCATCACAATACCCACTATTGTCCAAGTGATAAATGTATCATTACTCTACCAATTATTGTCTCAGTGATTAATATATCATTACTCTACCCACTATTGTCCAAGTGATTAATGTATCATTACTCTACCCACTATTGTCCAAATGATTAATGTATCATTACTCTACCAATTATTGTCACTGTGATTAATGTATCATTACTATCCCCACTATTGTCCCTATGATTAATGTATTAGTTCTATACCCACTATTGCCCAAGTGATTTATGTATCATTTATTTACCCACTTTTGTCCTAGTGATTAATGTATCATTACTATACCCATTATTGTCCCAGTGAATAATGTATCTTTACAATATCCACTATTGTCCCAGTGATTAATGTATCATTACCATACCCAATATTGTCCATGTGATTAATGTATCATTACAATACTCACTATTGTCCTAGTGATAAATGTATAATAATATACTCATATTGTCCTGGGTGTTAATGTATCATTACCATAATAACAAATGTCCTAGTGATTAAAGTATCATTACCATAACCATAATTGTCCTAGTGATTAATGCATCATTACCATAACCACTATTGTCCTAGTGATTAATGTATCATCAATGTACCCTATATTGTCCAAGTGATTAATGTATCATCACTATACCCAATATTGTCCAAGTGATTAATGTATCATCACAATACCCACTGTTGTCCCAGTGATTAATGTATCATTACTCTACCAATTATTGTCTCAGTGATTAATATATCATTTCTCTACCCACTATTGTCCAAGTGATTAATGTATCATTACTCTACCCACTATTGTCCAAATGATTAATGTATCATTACTCTACCAATTATTGTCACTGTGATTAATGTATCATAACTATCACCACTATTGTCCCTATGATTAATGTATGAGTTCTATACCCACTATTGTCCTAGTGATTTATGTATCATTAATTTACCCACTATTGTCCTAGTGATTAATGTATCATTACTATACCCATTATTGTCCCAGTGAATAATGTATCTTTACAATATCCACTATTGTCCCAGTGATTAATGTATCATTACCATACCCAATATTGTCCATGTGATTAATGTACCATTACAATACTCACTATTGTCCTAGTGATAAATGTATAATAATATACTCATATTGTCCTCGGGGTTAATGTATCATTACCATAATAACAAATGTCCTAGTGATTAAAGTATCATTACCAGAACCATAATTGTCCTAGTGATTAATGTATCATCACAATACCCACTGTTGTCCCAGTGATTAATGTATCATTACTTTACCCACTATTGTACCAAAGAATTATGTATCATTACTCCACCAATTATTGTCCCAGTGATATTTATATCATTACTCTACCAACTATTGTCCAAGTGAATAATGTATCATAAATCTACAAACTTTTGTCACAGTGATAAATGTATCATTACTATACTCACTATTGTCCCAGTGATTAAGGTATTATTACTATACCCACTATTGTCCAAGTGATTAATGTATCATTACTATACCGAGATTTTGTCCTAGTGATTAATGTATCATTACTCTACCCACTATTGTTTTAGTGATTAATGTTTCATTACTATACCCACTATTGTCCCAGTGATTAATGTATCATTACCATACCCACTGTTGTCCCAGTGATTAATGTTTCATTACTATAACCACTTTTGTCCCAGTGATTAATGTATCAATACCATAACCACAATTGTCCTAGTGCTTAATGTTTAATTACCATAACCATAATTGTCCTAGTGTTTAATATATCATTACCATACTCACTATTTTCCTAGTGATTAATATATCATTACCATACCAAATATTGTCCTAGTGATTAATGTAACATTACTATCCCCACTTTTGTCCTAGTGATTAATGTACCATTAAAATACCCACTATTGTCCTTATGATTAATGTATTATTGCTATTCAAACTATTTTCCCAGTGATTAATGTATCATCACTCTACCCACTATTGTCCCAGTGATTAATGTATCATCACTAAACTCACTATTGTCCAAGTGATTAATGTATCATAACAATACCTAATAATGTCCCAGGGATTAATGTATCATCACTATACCCATTATTTTCCAGTGATTAATGTCACTTTACTATACCCACTATGGTCTTAGTGATTAATGTATCATCACTCTACGCATTATTGTCCAAGTGATTAATGCATCATTACTCTACCAACTATTGTACCAGTGATTATGTATCATAACGATACCCACTATTGTCCCAGTGATTAATGTATCATTATTCTACGCACTGTTGTCCAAGTAATTAAGTATCATTACTCTACCAACTATTTTGCCAGTGATTAATGTATCATCACTATACCCACTATTGTCCCAGTGATTAATGTATCATTACTCTACGCACTATTGTCCAAGTGATTAATGTATCATTACTCTACCAACTATTGTGCCAGTGATTAATGTATCATTACCATACCCACTATTGTCCTAGTGATTAATGTATCTTTACTATACCCACTATTATCTTAGTGATTAATGTATTGTTACTCTACCCACTTTTGTCTTAGTGACTAATGTTTCATTACTATACCAACTATTGTGTACACACAATGGTTTGTTAGTTCGTCTGTTTTTATCTGTGTTATTTCATCTGATTCAATCTGTGTTATTTTGTCTGTTTCATGCTGTGTTATTTTGTCTGTTTCAATCAGTTTTATTTCGTCTGTTTCAGTCTGTGTTATTTTGTCTGTTTCAATCTGTGTTGTTTCGTCTATGTCAGACTGTGGTATTTCGTCTGTTTCGATCTGTGTTATTTCGTCTGTGTCAGACTATTGTTTTCAATCATTAGTATTATGTTATATTTATTTTAAATGGCAAAGACACAAGTTATTATTCATTAGACCACTCAAGGCCGAAACACACACAGATAGACCATCAAAACGACACTGAAATATTTGCTTAGGTCTCTGAAGTGTCTAGCTTAAAACGACATCCCATCGAGAAGATTTATTTTAATTAACCTACCTGGAGTAAAAATGCAAGTTAGACTAAATGATTGAATGCTTACTAAATTGTCCTTAATATAGCTGACTAATCAACGGGCTCAAACTCATAGCTATATAACGTACCCAATCGAGAGAGCTTGGCCCGTTCTGCAGACTAGCATTTGAGAGTGGCAATCAATGTGCTTGGTACATTTAACATTCATAAAATATTAGATGGAAAGTCGCAGCATTATTTTTGAAATACAATTCAAAGAAAACTAAATAATGAATGTTTGTTTTGATTATCAGGTAAAAAGTATGAACATTTATGACAAACATTAGACATAGACACTACAAAAACATAATTAAAATTCGTAATTTGATATGAAACTCGAAAATAAAAAAAAGAGTTCAACAAAATGTAAACAACAGGGTATTAAGTAAGAATTGATACTTGTCTTCGATATCATTCAGATTGTATAAAGTTAGTGAGACGTGTGAAGGAATAAACCGCTTGAGTGGTTTTAGATATAGTGTTGGGAATCAGAAAACAAAAGTCTATCATTGACTTAAACATTGATTAATTTTTAAAATAAAAAAAGCCATGATTAAGATACCAATAGCGATATAATCAACACGCGTCTTTCCAACGTATTTATCACACAAGTAAAATCCAAAATCAAATTGTCACCATACAGTTTATATCACCAGTTATTAACTAGACACGTAATATTATTAGAAATTATCAAAGTGAGTTTCACAACAAGTAAACCATTGATTGCTTTTGTATTCGATAAGGTTTGACTGAATTTCAAACAAATTTCAGTCTATGAAATCGAAATCGTCACTGAATTAAATATTAATTTAGTTAAAGATCCTCAAGCAATTATATTAATAGGAAAACCGCCATACAGCTCTTTTGGAGACATCCTTTCGTAGTTGTCACGAATAGAAGCAATGTTTTACAATACTTAATAATCTGATAACAGCCCAGTAATGGGGCGTCTATAGCAAGATAAATATCCTAAAGTTTTTTTTCTATTCTCTGTGCTAAATGTTTTTGGTTTAAGGTAGTTCGAGGTGTTCCTGTCGGATTTTTGACATCTTGCATAATTTATCAAAAATCTGTACAATTGATCTATGAAGTCTCAGTTTTCTTTTCAACATTTTTTTTTCTAATATAGTACCACAGTTTCTTGTTCGGACGATTTTCGCCGGTTTTTTTTCCTTCCTTGTAAAAACAATCAATATTGAATCAGAATTGTTTTCAATAACATTGTTAATTTGCTTATTTCATTTCCTGTGATAATATTAAAGCTTTCATGCAGATAAAATACCATTTGTATTACCTTTACATTTAATTATTACGTGTGAGCTGATATAAGTGCAGTTTTAAAAAGCAACGAATTTTGAACATTCACGGCTAATTTCGCGATAACGCTTTAGTACAAGTTCTTGAATTTCATATATGTTAAACTTGATTTCACTAAAATATGACCGAATAAATAAAGGGGGTATTCACGCTTGTTTTTTTTTCTCTCATAAATTTGAATTGAATTAAACACTTAAAAACACGACTTTTGTGATTTTAGACGACGTCAAGAGAGTGACATAAACTCGCGTAATATACGACGTCGTCCGAAATAACAGGCAAACGTTGCGTGTTTTTAAGTGTTTTGTCTCCAATTTATGAAAAAAATAACGTGAACACCCCTTCATTTTTTAAGTCATATTGTAGTGAAATAAAAATAAAGTTTAACATATGTAAAATTCAAAAACTTGTACCCAAGCATTTTTGCGCAATCAAGCGTGAATGATCAAAATGTGTTGTTCTAAACCCGCTTTTTAATCAACCCCAGCATAATGATTAGATATAAAGGTAACATAAATTGCGTTTTATCTGCATTAAAGTTATAATTTCATCACAGGAAATTAAATAAGTAATTTGATAATGTTATTAAGAACAATTTTAATAAAGAACAAACAAAAAACAGTGAAAATCGTCAGAAGGACAAGTATCACTACGGGACGCGGTAAATGAGATTCTGAGTGACAAAATGACAAAGAAAACCCCAAAGCTGAAACGAAAGCTGATACTTCATAGTAATTATGTACAGATTTATTAAAATAATTTGCGCCATATGTAAAAAACTGCGATTGGAATGCCGCAAACTACCTTAAAAACCATTATCATAATTGGAGTTTAATGCGAATAAAGGGTTAACCATGTAGTTTTAATTGTTTCACTGCGGTTATGTTCGTGATGTCTGAGAAAATACAAAATAAACAGAATTTCATAGACAGTTGATAATGAAAATCATTTTTATGGCAACGCGCTAAAAGGTTTTCATTAATGGAAGGAATTAATGTGCGGGCCATTTTTTACAGAGTCTGCTATTTTCTATGTTTCGTTTGGTTTTGTGATAATAATTGATCGTGTTATCAGTGAATCTCTAGAGTACTATGTACTGTGCAGCGGCCTTAAAGAGATGTCGCGTAGTTTGATTCATAATTTCTGGTGTGTTGGGTTTATGGAGTTTGATAGATGTTCTCATCGATGCTAACTACCAGTTTTAGTATTAGTCAGGAATAGGACCGAGGCGGAAATTATCTATTCATTTTATCATATTCTTATATTACATGTTGCTTTATCGACAGCGAAGGTTTGTTTAGCAGGAGCATACACATTGATGACGTAATTAATTTTACTTTATGTTAGGCTCACGTTTGAATACGTTTTCGACCACTGGTAAACTGTTAATTATGACAATAAATATAATATAATTGATTATTACATGTATAATTGAGTCGAACAATTTCCAAAAACAGCTATTTTAATATCATCAATCAAAATTCGGAACTAGTTTCAGGCGCATTTGCCGCAGATGTATACACATCGCATGCGTTTGTTTGCAGCAGTAAATCATCTGTTGCCTTTTGAAATAAAATATATATAACATGCAAATAAAGACATGATAAATATAATGCCATATAAAAGCCTTGTAGTCTTAACTTTCTCTTTTTTTAAAAGCTTTTTTTTCTCTCTACCGCACCTGATAAAGTTTACACTTTTAGGCACTGACAAAGTATTCTCATTATCCATCGAGGACATACTTTATACAACCGAATGTGTAACTTTCTATTTTAGGTTGCGTTCTAAGATTCAAAGGGATTTATTCCCCATTTATTTAGCGTTTTCAATATATTGCTCTATTCACTAAGTATTTTTAAAAGTTATGTCGCGCATTTAAACCACCAACTTTCACTGCCAGGGTAGTAAATATGTGTACGAATATACAAGTTACAACGCTACACTAGGCTATCTGCTGCTGATGAATTGACACAGATCTATGTGTATAGAGTGCATTTTCCTGAGTTTCAATTTTTTTTTTGGCAGTTGAATTGAATTTTATTTTTTCAAACTGCATATAGCAAACATTTTTTGGAAATTATCTTTTTGCCAGTAAGATGTATTAATAATATTCTAAAAGTATGCAGCATTATAACAAAAACAATGCATTCATGACTGTGATATTTTGAAAAAAGGTTCTCTAATTTGAATCATTCACTGGAGTATATATAAAATCCGCCCAGAGCCATTTGCGGCTAATATATAGTAGTCTGGGCTTCAATACATTGCATTTGTCATTGGATGTTACAAAAAGTCTGATTTGATGTTCTATCATTTTAAGTTAGGCAAAACCACTTGGATGTGTTATTTGAATATTAAGAAGACATTTAATTTCATCAGGAACACTTTCAAATCATCGTCGGATAACCCATGTGCAATTCATTACGAACACGGATGAAGCTTACCGGAATTGACACACGGGGGTATCCGACGATGCCAACATGCTTCTTTCATTCAAATTGGTTTTCAAAAGAATGTAGGAATGGAAAATGAGTTTAACGCTACTATAAATACATCATGGACTATAAAAGGCAACCAGTTGTATCATGAGCGAGCGAGGGAGAGAGAGAGAGAGAGAGAGAGAGAGAGAGAGAGAGAGAGAGAGAGAGAGAGAGAGAGAGAGAGAGAGAGACCTTGTTATGAAACTTAGTAGAACCACATTTCTTCTGAAACTTATTAGTACTTTCTCTTTCTCTTCTTTTACTTTTTCGCATTAAGTGTTGGTACCTAGCTTGACGCGAAAATACTCACCGGTCCGTAAGGGTCCCGTGTGGCCGTGTTGCCTAATACATCGTCTCAAGATGTCACCGCTAATGTCATAGGTTCGAGTCCCGCTCGCTCCAAAAACTTTATATGAGAAAGTTTGCCAGTTACTTGCGAAGGACGGTTGTTCTTTTCAAATTCATTCTGAGATTTTCCTCCACTTAAAAACTGAATATGCCATATATAATCTGGCATTATATCCCATTCAAAAGTGAAAATGATTTTGACACCGTATCTATGACCATGTGATCACGGAGGTCAAAATAAAAAAAAAACAAAGATGCAAAATAGTAAGTATCGGTATTAGCAATGTAGTCCAATGCATTATCTCAATATTACTTTCTCGAGTACTTACCATTTCAGATGCTCTATGTGTGAGTCTATGCTGTGCTGATATTGGCTTAAACTCTCATTCAATCACTTATTTTTGTATAGTTTTAACGATGGTGCCGAACTTGTCATAACTGAATATATCCCGTTATTTTACAGAATAGGCCAACAGCATAACGATGGCAGAGAACAATCTCACAGACACTCCTGACTCGGTGCCCGTGGAATCTGAAGGGGATTCGAATATTCTAATGGCAGTGATCGGAATACTCTCATTTTTCAGCGTTCTTGGCTCGGTTGGTAACGCCATGGTGCTGTACGTTTATGTGAGAAAGCGGAACAAACTGGCGTCGACTGTGTTTATAATAACGTTGGCGTTTACGGATTTTCTAACATGTATTGTTATAATTCCTTATACTGTTGTGTTGGAATATATGAATTATTACCTAAAGTACGACTTCCTTTGCAAGTTCTACATGTTTCTTATCACATCAAATGTGCCATTTTCAGCGTTCATAATGGTCGGTATAGCTGTAGATCGCTATCTATGTATTTGTCACCCGTTTACACACATTCTTAACGCAAAACGGGCAAAATGTGTAATATTTTGGCTTGGTACGATTGCGTTTACGCTAGGCGTGATAACCTCTCTAAACTACGGTGTTTACTTTCCTGTGACAAATACAGTCGTCAATCAAACAAACTGGGTCACTGAGGAATTTGCTATTGATTTTGATGTGGTGAATGATACATTTTTTCAAAACACGAATACCAGCTTATCTAAGGGCATATTTTACAATCATTCGCAACACCAGCTCAACTCATTGCTCAATAACTACAAAATAAACGTGACTCAGCTAAAAAACACTGGAATCTGCAGACCAAATGAGTTAATATTTACCAAAAGCTTCACTGTGATGTATCAAAAATTATATTCTAGCTTTTTTATGATTGTGCTAGTCGCAGTTGTGATCTTATACATTATGATATACAGATTTGTGACATCACGGCGCGCGAGACGACAACGCATGCGCAGTCAACGATCCGGATACTCTTCTTGTAAAGAGGTAGAAAATTCATATGTTCAGACACGAGCATCCATTTCAAACGGTTGCGTTAAAACTGAGGTAGAACCAACGGATTTCAAAGTTGGAAGGTGCAAGTCGGAGAAACCCGAAATGTGCCGACAATTAACTATTCGTGAAAAAGGTTTAGTGGCTAACATACGTACAGCTGGGATGTTATTTGTGGTTACAGCAGTTTTCATTGTTGTCTTTCTTCCTGCCTGGTTAATGGCGCATCAGGTTATCCCGTACAACATGCTGGTGTTTTACATGTACTTTTTCTACAACGTCGCAAATCCAATAGTGTATGCCTTTATGAACAAGGCGTTCAGACGCGACCTCAGAGATGTCTTAGAATGCAGAAAAGTATAAACACGTAAATACACGAAAACTGAATAAATTTGGGAAGCACAGCATTAAGTTTAAAAGAGCTTTCCTTAACCTCATATTGTTAATATGTGTACAATCAAAACTGTTTAAGCAGACATTCAGTAAAACGAGCAAAACAGCCTTTTATTACAGTGTATTGCTTGATACAGATTGATTTGCTCTGAAAGCACAGAAATGGAAAATAGCAAATATGCCTGCTGCTGACAAGTGTCTGATTAATAGAGGTTTTATTGTATACAGTGTCAATAATTGTATAAAATAATAAGCGCATGTAACTTTTATTGTGTGTATGTTTATTTCATTTTTATAAACAAGCATTGGTACATAGGAAATACGGTTGTGTTTCATGATAAATTCGTACCAAAGTATGTTATGCCTTTCATCAGTAATTACAGAACTGAAAAACAGTTAGAAACTAAATATCAAAATATTGGATCAAATAAAGTTTTAATATCTATTTACCTGGGTCCGGTTTCACTAAATATCTCAAACTGAGATTTCCCCAACTAATATATTTCAATTTCTCTTATTGATTATTTAACTCAATACAAATTAAATGACCACACATATTTGAAGTTTGATTTTTTCTGTACTCTGATAAAGGATACAATGCAAAATTATCTAAATGAATTTATCGTTTTTCAAAGTTTTGAGTTGAAAATTATCTCAAGTTGAGATGTATAGTGAAACTAGGGCCAGGGCATTCTGTGTACGTCCTCGATACATACAGTCGGAGTTTGTGGACAAATTACAAGGAAAGCTGACATGGCTTCTTTTATTTACAACGTTTCGTATAACTACAATATGGAAAATAGCTATTTATCGTGAATATTGTCATAAATTGTGTTGTTAACATACGTACAGCGGGGATGTTGTTTGTTCTACCCGCAGTTTTCATCGTCGTCTTTCTTCCCGCATGGTAAATGGCGCATCAGTTTATCTCCTAAAAATGCTACCAGTTCCGTTGGACAAATATATATATATACTGCTACATGCACTATTTTCAACCATCAATTACAGTGGCATTTTAATGTAAACTTGTTTTATAAAGTAAGTAATATCTGTCTCTGTGTTAAACGCAAACATTCTGATAACATTTATCCTGGCTTGTGACCCAAAAACGTCATCAAATTCCGATGAAGATATTTCCGAATTTGCCTGTAGTACGAACCCAAGTTTCCCGACTTGATCCGTTATATGGTTATGTTTGGAAAGCCACATCTGAGCACGTTGATTGGTCAGTTGCTTCAAATGAAAGTTTTAATGACTTAATAAGCATTCAATTACTAAGAATTGTGGGACAATCATATAATTCCAAGCTATTTCATTGGTGGTTTATAGACCAGATTCGGGGTAAATCAGGTTCTGGGATAGACCATTCCAAATAGTTAAGAGCAATGGGTTTGAATTTGAATTTTAACGAATCACCAAAAGCAGTCAAAGGGAGGTAAAAGCAACCGAGCATGTATTAAGTTTGTTTCTATTGATAATTGTATTCTGATACTTATTACATCAAGGACATTCCAAGAACATTCTATACTGAATGTACTTATTGCTGTAATATTACTTACTGAACGTTCAAGACACTATGGATACCTAGTTAGGCATATCAATTACGAATTGCATAGCGTCAAATTGAATTTATTATAAAACGTCAATTCGCTGAGTAGAATGTGATTTCAAAACATATTTTGATATTAAAGGACGAAGTAATATAATGACTGATCTTCGATATGAAATAAAGTAACTATGATATGAAGTAACTATGATATGAAGTAACTATGATATGAAGAATATCTTTAAACAACTAACTATTTTGTCTCACAAAACGCAGCTTTACAAAAAAAGGACAATGACTGTTTAGAGCGTGAATGCAAATAAAAATAGCACCTAAGGTATTCGCAATTATCAAAATACATTGTATTACATGTTAACCGAAAAAGTAGGAAAACAATCCGAGGAAATAATCAAATTGTGCTCTGAAAACATGCTGTCATATTTTAAAAACAGTGGATTTAATCGTTTAACTGCAAATAACATCTTAAATGTATAGTTACAGCTTGCAGTAATGTTTGAGATTATTATTTCAATAGGGTTTTATCTCAATAGGATTCTATTTCTATAGGACTGTGCGTTCATCCGAGAAACGCGTGATTTGAAGGTTCACACACATTTTTATTTCAACATTTCAACATGTCCCATTAAAATTGGATATTGATTAACCAAAAATACAAAATAAGCAATATGTTGAGGAATGGAACTCAGTAACGGTTTTGACACAATTACAGATTGTTCATAGATTACCGACAGTTAAGTCATGCATGTAGTACAGATAGTACTATATTTTTGATACCTAAAAACTGGAGATTAAGCAAATTGGACTCGCAATCAAACTTCACAATGGATATACTAAATACAACACTTAGTACAACACACACACACACACACACACACACACACACACACACACACAACCGCTACTACGGGTGGCAGGAGGGATATGATGCTTAAATCTCATTAACGGGTGTCCGTAACCTTGCTCTTGCACCGACGTCACATCATAAAATGAAACAATATACATAACAGCACCCCTACCACATCATAAAATGAAACAATCTACACAACAGCACCCCTACCAAACTAATTTCTTTTTTTAGTATAGTGTTCAACACAAATATATGTTCAAATTGTTATGTTTCAGAAGCCAATTATGATTTTATTTGATGTGACCATGTGTGTTTTGTGAGGGTTCTCACTTCTTTTTAATAGAGGTTGACTTTTATTACTATTATAATAATGATAAGATAGAAAATAATGTATATTTTATGTGTTAGTGCGAACATTTGTATTGAACTAATCGCTAAATGTGTATTGAGATCAATACAGAATTCCACCGTACACATTGAAGAATATATTAAATATCTGCAATAAACTCGGAGACTTTGAAAACGCACCACTTACATACAGGTTATTCTAGTGCAGAAAACGACATTTGAATTCATAGAAAGTTTACATACGTTAAGAGTGACATCTCTGTCTTCTACTGTCAAAATTTCCAGACTGAGATTTGAATTATTGATGCATTATTTTTTTTCCATTTTTCGAAGCTACCCAAAATGTGAAAATTCACAGTCGTCAATAACAAGTGTGTAAACCATTCGCCTGAACACAAACGCCAGTTAATCGGATGACATTTTCTACACTAAAATAACCTGTATGGAAGTGGTGCGTTTTCAAATTGTCTGATTGTATTAATGTATTATTTAGCTAAAATAATGAAGAAGACGCCGAACGGCCGATAGCAATAAACGCCTTTATAGAGCCTAAACCAGGATAACCCAATATCTAATAGAACGATCCTTTGTGAAAGTATATATAACATCCAAAGGAATACGTGTTTGATCAAGCGTTAATATGTTGATCGGGTAATCAAATATACAACACCACAGGGGTTACTTTTCATTGCACCGGTCGGGCCTTATCAGTCTCTATGATTATTGGTTAATGAAATTACGTCTCATTATCATCCAAGTGGGAAAGTTATCAGACACTTGCGGAGATCGGGTGTTCTTGAATACAAGTTAACCTTCAAGGATCCCAGGAAACAGCGGTTGGATTAACACTTGAAGGCATAAAAATGACGCTAAATATCCTATCAATTAATCAATCTCATCGCACCGGTTTAAGCGGTAATGAACAAAGGTTTCTGAATAACTTACCTGCTTAAAAAGGAGCCAACGATAAAAACAAGATGATGTGAAAGGAATGAACGAATTCGTTATATATAATATGTATTGTTTTATTTCATACGGCCACCATATGTACAAAACTGATATGAAGAAAGTCATTAATATATCTATGTATAAACTAGCCAATCTCGTTACTTTCCTTGTTTTCCTTTCATTTTTGTGCAGTAACATGTAATGTTTCATTGTTGTCAGTCGATACATTGTTTGATTTAATTTAAATGCCAAAAATAAACAAATTTAAAGCACATTTGTCGTAGTCTAAAACCCCTTCTGCTCATTTCCAACAAACGCTACATAAATGATAGCAAAACTACAATCAGAGCTTCTCATACATGTTTGGTAGGTAACACGCAGGCATTTTTATATTTATCGATGCTTCGCGTAAATGCAACCGAGTACAGATCCCACGTCAACATCAATCAATTTGTATAACATGATTGATCAAGAAATAGATTTCCGAAATTACTTCGATCAATCGGCGCATTTTAAATGTTAGGGCTCGTACACCAACTAAACACAATAACACAATCGCAGTTTCCAGCGATTTACTTTAATCATATTATTTCATATATCTATTTGTTCGAGAGTATAGATTTTAAGAAAGTGTCTATACCTTTTTGCGCACCTTTCGGTAATGATGACAATATATGTTATATTTGACCTCTACCTGTAGTCTAAGGTCTCACTACACAGTTGAATTGTATACTTTGTTCAATACAAATTAAGGTCTATGATTTCCGCGGTAAAAGAAAATACCACTTAGAATTTTTTTTCAGAACAGGAATGTATATCGACATAAAAATGCACAATAACTGGTAGGTCGACAAGCTTCTTTTTTAAAAAAAGGGGGTGACAACCAACCAATTTTTTTTTTTTTTTAAAAGTCATCAAATGCTCAGCAATACATGCATAATTAAGTTGAAATCCTATAAAAGTCATTTTACTGAAACCACTGATGTCTTGTTGCAGTATATGTTTTGCAAGCTTCCGCTCTACTCATCTGCAGCAAGAAATTTCAAGCAATATGGACCATTTTGAAAATATTTCAAAACCAAATTACCCAGGACTTTTTCTTAAGGGTAAGAATCTTGTCACTGTGGCGTAACTGTGTAGTGAGACACTCTAGTTGCCATTTAAAAATTGACAAATCCATGAAAAAGCCAACTATGAAGACGTCAGCATATTATACATGTGTATGAATATTTTTCCTGAAATGTGCTTTTTGCACGAATTTGGAGAATGTAACACGCACATGATATTTCAATATTGTTAAACATTTTAAGAAAAAAATAATACGATTCGACATTTCATGCCGCATTGCCTTGTTAATGGGATCTCGATGATTATCAATGTAAACTTATTTATTTTACTTCGATTGTGAAACGAGTTCTTGCAACTTAAGTCTTCCCGGGTAGAGTCTGTACTAAGCATATGAGGATAAAGTGTCTTATTCAAGGACACGTCACATAGCCGTGGTGGACGATCGAACCCACGACCCTCGATCTTTAGTTCTAAATTTGAAACAGCTGCAAACTTTCTTTGCAAATCTTTCTTCAATCAAAACGACGGCTAAACAAACAACGTTAGGAAGTGTAGTAACCCAAATATTTGCATATTGAATGGGCATATTATTAAAGTCGGCAATTATGGGCTTTTGGATCGCATGGACACGACAAAACTGTGGTGGATGATTAAACCCATGACCCTCCGATTCTTGGTCCGATTCTCAACCAGATGACCACCTTGTCCACATGGTTATAAGTCGGTGCTAATAGGTGTATATTGTTTGAAGTAAAAACGAACACATTTGAAAATAAATGCTTAATAAGTTGAGCAAATGCCACATAACTTTTATTTCATATATTCGCAAATACCATAATATAACAGTTTTATAAATAGATTGCATTGGCTTTTAATTTCAAAGACTAATATGTATTGTTAAACATACGATTTTAACATGTACATGTATCGTCTTGACAAATAACCAGATAAGTTGTTTTTAAATGCAGGTCAAATTGACAATGTTCACAATCGAATGTGATTTTGAAGAAAACAGACCAATAAATGGATTTCCTCACTACATGCATGCTGAATCAATTAGGTCACTTTTTTTAAAGGCATCATGAAAACAGATGACTGAAATGTAGAACTATAGAGAAAATGTATCCATATTTTTACGTAACACTGCTGTTATGTAAGTCAATACAAAAGGGAACAAGCACAGCGCCCGTCAAGGGAAAGAAACTTTCTGAATCAGATGTGTTCAGTAAATTCACTGCAGCGGTAATTATTGCTGATTTGGTTATCAAATTAATCCTCAAGTTTGTCCGCCGTTGGAACCTTTCTTTCCGTTGAATAGCGCCAGAAACCAAAGTCCACTGTGAACTCTTTGTAATTTTGACATGCCTGTCGATACAAAATTATGTTGTAATTGTCATTTTTGTTTAAAAAAAACAAATGTCTTGCTATATCCGTAAATATGACATCTGGTTAAATTTGCGTGTGGAAATAACGATTTTTCTTTTGTGCCGCAAGTCATACTGTCTCTGATTATTCTATTTTTAAGTAGTTACCATACGCTGTCCTGAAAGGTCTCACGACACAGTTGAATTGTGTTTTTTTATTATATGTATAGTCAGATCTAGGATTTACAAGGTAAAAAGTTCACAAACATTCTGGCCGGAATGTACCCTTACTCAAAATGCACACTAATAATAAAAAGACAGTGCAGTGACACCCAAATTATATTTTTACAAAAAAGTAATCCTAAAAGTCTCATAAATGAATGCATCTGTTAAAATCTTATAAAATTCAATTTTGTAACACCAATGATGTCAAATGATAAGTATTACCAGATTTTGCTTTACTCATCTGCAGTAAGGAATCACACCCCCATTTTGATGATATTTCAAACCAAATTATATAGGACTGTTTTCGTGTAAGAATCGTGCCTCCGTGACAAAAAGGGTCCCAATCGTGCAGCGAGACCCTAAGATTCCACGAGAAGTATACTGTGTCACACTTATATATTTATCATTATTTCTAAACGTTTCAATAAGATAGATGTGGAAACCTGGGTAAAAATTCATCAATTATTTTAACTAAATCTTTGAGAATCAGACTAAGACTTGAAATCTTATAGGTTAATAATCTTTTTCAACTTACACTTATGGGTAATAAATGTGATCCTGTAACATTTTCTGTTAAATAATCGTTCAAAATGCTTGTTTCAGCAAATAAATATAATAGTAGTTATATATGTTATTTGAACCTTATTTTTTTGAAAGTTTAAAATTTTGATGAATTTAGGTCCTGATCCGCACAAAGAGTTAAGGTTTCTAAAAATAGACTTCCTTTGTCAATTGGAAATTATATCGATATTCCAATGGGAAAGATAAAAATCAAGCTTGGGGAAAAAAACGATTTTCCATTGGGAAAACATGCAATCCTGGTGTATTCAGATTACAATTGTTAGATAAAATGGCAACTTATAATGCGTTTGGTAACCATTTTGTATCGCAAAGTAATACTCTGCAACACGTTGTAAATAAAAAAAAAACGAAAGATGAAAAAAAGTTTTTGGATTTTTTTTTCTCAAGAAATTCACTGTGTTGTATTTATATAAGAACATCAGGTGAATACTTGAATACCGATAAGTGACAACAGAGGTCATTGCCTTGGAGAGGTCAGTAACAAACAAGGTTAAAAATGCACTTAGCCTCGCTCATCCCCCGTCGTCAGATTATTACATGGGACAGTGTAACTGAAGTAGCTATAGCATATAATTCTCTTAAAATGTAACAGCATGAGCAAGAGTATGTTGTAAAACAAAGAATTGATCAAGAAAACCGCAAGAACGTTAAACAAACGCAATGAAATGTTAGCGATATGCCTGCTTTAAAGTAGTACAAGATGTTAAGTAATAATCAAACGATAGTTCGTGTATTGTCGTCATAGTAGCGTGATGCTGGAATGGTGCACTGTGTAGATATGGACTTTTATCAAATATTTTATACTGACATTACGCACTAAAAAACAAATATTCTAATACACTGCTACTGTTCATGCATATGTTTGCATATTGCACGCATTATAACATGTTTTGGGTATCCAAATTACGTTTTTATATGTACACAAATGTTCTAAATGAATGATAAACGTGCTTCGATCTATCTCGACCCTCTTCTCTTCCTTGCTGTGGTCGTTATTCTGTAGTCTGATAGAGCATTGGAGAAATGATTATGCTAATATGCATTACCATAGTAAAAATATCCACTGAACTGATAAAATCCAATTTGTAACATAAATCCATGCATCCCATTTTCTTCATTTGCATTTTAAATAACCAATGTAAACGGGCTTTCATCATGCTATTGTGTATACTATACCAACGAATCACCATGGTGACAAACTTGATGTATCTCGGAACAAAAGGTTTTGTACACCGATAAAACCAAAATTCGAAAATGCATTTACGCCAAAAGATGTGACATTCAAACGACACATTATATTTATTTATCAAAGATAATGAGGTGAATTTCACCCATTTTTAAAATGATTTTATTCATAGTGTTTTTTCTTGATATAATCGGTTTAAGAGAGAGATCTATTTAGTCTAACTTAGGCGCTTAGTCCAAATTAGGAAATCCTTTTTCAATAGACCGCGGCGTGGTCTAGGGGTAGAGCGTCCGCCTCGCATGCAGAAGGTCGTGGGTTCAATCCCCGGCTGGGTCATACCAAAGAATTTAAAAATGGTACTAGAAACCTCCTCGCTTGACGCTCAGCATTTAGAGAAGAGTTCTGGGACAGGTTGGCCCGGTGTCAGTATAATGTGACCGGGTGGGGTATCATACCATGTGTCAGCGGCATGATACTCCAGTGTGACAGCGCTTAGAATACTGTCTCAAGTAGACACCGTCGCGATATGACTGAAAAATTGTTGAAAGCGACGCTAAACACCATACACCATACAACTATAACAACTCAATATTTTATTTTGGCATGTTTAAACAGATACCCCTTCGGCAATACGGGGTCAGTGGGTATATGCTGGCATGACGTTTTGGAAAAAATATTTATGAAATTTAAAAAATCCTGAGTAATTCCTTTTAAGCTCTATCTAATTAACATTTGGAATAGTATTTAATGAACATGGTTCATATTGTAGGATTTGAAACAATTGAAAGTCAATCTTACTCCTGGGAGTGAATCTCTAATTTGCTAATATCCAACTTCTTCAGCCGAACGTTTCATACGCCTGTTCAAAGAAATGGTAGTAAAAAAACGAGATACTTTTTTATCGAATCAATATTTTAGAATTGGTGCAAGTACAAAACATAGGCATCAGGCAATACCATGTTTCATGACGACGTAGCATTCACAAGAAAGTAACTAATTGTACCAAGCACGACTTTAAAATTCAGATTTACATTTTTAGATACAGTGTCGTTATGTTATCAAAAACGCAACCGATACTAAAGAAACACTGGGCGATGTCGATTTAACACATCTGCAAACATCAAACGTATCATCAAATTACCATGGATCATAAACAGTGAACAGAAAATGAAACTATACACTGTCTATAAACGTTTGTAATACTATAAATGTGTTGCATGTACATTTCATACATTGATGTTTTCTCATATTGTTAAATACGGTTTTATTGAGTCTGTGCATGATACTAAGTGTGACATGTAATGAAAGATGCACCATCCCTCACGGTTTTATTGAGTATGTTCATGATATATAAAGTGGCATGTAGTCAAAGAAGCACCAACCCTCGCGGTTTTATTAAGTTTGTTCGTGATACATACATTGGCATGTAGTAAAAGATACAACAACCCTAGCGGTTTTATTGAGTCTGTTCATGATACATACATTGGCATGTAGTGAAAGATGCAACACCCGTACCGATTTTATTGAGTCTGTTCATGACACATACATCGGCATGTAGTGAAAGATGCAACACCCCTAATGGTTTAATTGAGTCTGTTCATGATACATACATTGGCATGTAGTGAAAGATGCAGCACCCGTACCGGTTTTATTAAGTCTGTTCATGATACATACATCGGTATGTAGTGAAAGATGCAACACCCCTAGCGGTTTTATTGAGTCTTTTCATGATACATACATTGGCATGTAGTGAAAGATGCAACACCCCTAATGGTTTAATTGAGTCTGTTCATGATACATACATTGGCATGTAGTGAAAGATGCAACACCCCTAATGGTTTAATTGAGTCTGTTCATGATACATACATTGGCATGTAGTGAAAGATGCAACACCCGTACCGGTTTTATTAAGTCTGTTCATGATACATACATCGGTATGTAGTGAAAGATGCAACACCCCTAGCGGTTTTATTGAGTCTGTTCATGATACATACATCGGCATGTAGTGAAAGATGCAACACCCCTAATGGTTTAATTGAGTCTGTTCATGATACATACATTGGCATGTAGTGAAAGATGCAACACCCGTACCGGTTTTATTAAGTCTGTTCATGATACATACATCGGTATGTAGTGAAAGATGCAACACCCCTAGCGGTTTTATTGAGTCTGTTCATGATACATACATCGGCATGTAGTGAAAGATGCAACACCCCTAATGGTTTAATTGAGTCTGTTCATGATACATACATTGGCATGTAGTGAAAGATGCAACACCCGTACCGGTTTTATTAAGTCTGTTCATGATACATACATCGGTATGTAGTGAAAGATGCAACACCCCTAGCGGTTTTATTAAGTCTGTTCATGATACATACATCGGTATGTAGTGAAAGATTCATCACCCCTAGCAGTTTAATTGAGTCTGTTCATGATACATACATTGGCATGTAGTGAAAGATGCAACACCCGTACCGGTTTTATTAAGTCTGTTCATGATACATACATCGGTATGTAGTGAAAGATGCAACACCACTAGCGGTTTTATTGAGTCTGTTCATGATACATACATCGGCATGTAGTGAAAGATGCAACACCCCTCGCGGTTTTATTGAGTGTGTTCATGATACATACATCGGCATGTAATGAAAGATACAACACCCCTAGCGGTTGTATTGAGTCTGTTCGTGATACATACATCGGCATGTAGTGAAAGATGCAACACCACTAGCGGTTTTATTGAGTCTGTTCATGATACATACATCGGCATGTAGTGAAAGATGCAACACCCAAGGTAGTTTTATTGAGTCTGTTCATGATACATACATCGGCAAGAAGTGAAAGATGCAACATCCCTCGCGGTTTTATTGAGTCTGTTCATGATACATACATCGGCATGTAGTGAAAGATGCAACACCCGTACCGGTTTTATTAAGTTTGTTCATGATACATACATCGGCATGTAGTGAAAGATGCAACACCCCTAGCGGTTGTATTGAGTCTGTTCGTGATACATACATCGGCATATAGTGAAAGATGCAACACCACTAGCGGTTTTATTGAGTCTGTTCATGATACATACATCGGCATGTAGTGAAAGATGCAACACCCCAGGCAGTTTTATTGAGTCTGTTCATGATACATACATCGGCAAGAAGTGAAAGATGCAACACCCCTAGCGGTTTTATTGAGTCTGTTCGTGATACATACATCGGCATGTAGTGAAAGATGCAACACCCGTACCGGTTTTATTAAGTTTGTTCATGATACATACATCGGCATGTAGTGAAAGATGCAACACCCAAGGTAGTTTTATTGAGTCTGTTCATGATACATACATTGGCAAGAAGTGAAAGATGCAACATCCCTCGCGGTTTTATTGAGTCTGTTCATGATACATACATCGGCATGTAGTGAAAGATGCAACACCCGTACCGGTTTTATTAAGTTTGTTCATGATACATACATCGGCATGTAGTGAAAGATGCAACACCCCTAGCGGTTGTATTGACTCTGTTCGTGATACATACATCGGCATATAGTGAAAGATGCAACACCACTAGCGGTTTTATTGAGTCTGTTCATGATACATACATCGGCATGTAGTGAAAGATGCAACACCCCAGGCAGTTTTATTGAGTCTGTTCATGATACATACATCGGCAAGAAGTGAAAGATGCAACACCCCTAGCGGTTTTATTGAGTCTGTTCGTGATACATACATCGGCATGTAGTGAAAGATGCAACACCCGTACCGGTTTTATTAAGTTTGTTCATGATACATACATCGGCATGTAGTGAAAGATGCAACACCCCTCGCGGTTTTATTGAGTCTTTTCATGATACATACATTGGCATGTAGTGAATGATGCAACACCACTAGCGGTTTTATTGAGTCTGTTCGTGATACATACATCGGCATGTAGTGAAAGATGCAACACCACTAGCGGTTTTATTGAGTCTGTTCATGATACATACATCGGCATGTAGTGAAAGATGCAACACCCCAGGCAGTTTTATTGAGACTGTTCATGATACATACATCGGCAAGAAGTGAAAGATGCAACACCCCTAGCGGTTTTATTGAGTCTGTTCGTGATACATACATCGGCATGTAGTGAAAGATGCAACACCCGTACCGGTTTTATTAAGTTTGTTCATGATACATACATCGGCATGTAGTGAAAGATGCAACACCCCTAGCGGTTTTATTGAGTCTTTTCATGATACATACATTGGCATGTAGTGAAAGATGCAACACCACTAGCGGTTTTATTGAGTCTGTTCGTGATACATACATCGGCATGTAGTGAAATATGCAACACCCCTAGAGGTTTTATTGAGTCTGTTCATGATACATACATCGGCATGTAGTGAAAGATGCAACACCACTAGCGGTTTTATTGAGTCTGTTCATGATACATACATCGGAATGTAGTGAAAGATGCAACACCCCTCGCGGTTTTATTGAGTCTGTTCGTGATACATACATCGGCATGTAGTGAAAGATGCACACCCGTACCGGTTTTATTAAGTTTGTTCATGATACATACATCGGCATGTAGTGAAAGATGCAACACCCCTAGCGGTTTTATTGAGTCTTTTCATGATACATACATTGGCATGTAGTGAAAGATGCAACACCACTAGCGGTTTTATTGAGTCTGTTCGTGATACATACATCGGCATGTAGTGAAAGATGCAACACCCCTAGAGGTTTTATTGAGTCTGTTCATGATACATACATCGGCATGTAGTGAAAGATGCAACACCACTAGCGGTTTTATTGAGTCTGTTCATGATACATACATCGGCATGTAGTGAAAGATGCAACACCCCTCGCGGTTTTATTGAGTCTGTTCGTGATACATACATCGGCATGTAGTGAAAGATGCAACACCCGTACCGGTTTTATTAAGTTTGTTCGTGATACATACATCGGCATGTAGTGAAAGATGCAACACCACTAGCGGTTTTATTGAGTCTGTTCATGATACATACATCGGCATGTAGTGAAAGATGCAACACCACTAGCGGTTTTATTGAGTCTGTTCATGATACATACATCGGCATGTAGTGAAAGATGCAACACCCCTCGCGGTTTTATTGAGTCTGTTCGTGATACATACATCGGCATGTAGTGAAAGATGCAACACCCGTACCGGTTTTATTAAGTTTGTTCATGATACATACATCGGCATGTAGTGAAAGATGCAACACCCCTAGCGGTTTTATTGAGTCTTTTCATGATACATACATCGGCATGTAGTGAAAGATGCAACACCCCTCGCGGTTTTATTGAGTCTGTTCGTGATACATACATCGGCATGTAGTGAAAGATGCAACACCCGTACCGGTTTTATTAAGTTTGTTCATGATACATACATCGGCATGTAGTGAAAGATGCAACACCACTAGCGGTTTTATTGAGTCTGTTCATGATACATACATCGGCATGTAGTGAAAGATGCAACACCCCTCGCGGTTTTATTGAGTCTGTTCATGATACATACATCAGCATGTAGTGAAAGATGCAACACCCCTAGCGGTTTTATTGAGTCTGTTCATGATACATACATCAGCATGTAGTGAAAGATGCAACACCCCTAGCGGTTTTATTGAGTCTGTTCATGATACATACATTGGCATGTAGTGAAAGATACAACACCCCTAGCGGTTTTATTGAGTCTGTTCGTGATACATACATCGGCATGTAGTGAATGATGCAACATCCCTCACGGTTTTATTAAGTCTGTTCGTGATACATACATCGTCATGTAGTGAATGATGCAACACCCCTAGTGGTTTTATTAAGTCTGTTATTGATACATACATCGGCATGTAGTGAAAGGTACAACACCCCTAGCGGTTTTATTGAGTCTGTTCATGATACATACATCGGCATGTAGTAAAAGATACAACACCCCTCGCGGTTTTATTGAGTCTGTTCATGATACATACATTGGCATGTAGTGAAAGATACAACACCCCTAGCGGTTTTATTGAGTCTGTTCGTGATACATACATCGGCATGTAGTGAATGATGCAACATCCCTCACGGTTTTATTAAGTCTGTTCGTGATACATACATCGTCATGTAGTGAAAGATGCAACACCCCTAGTGGTTTTATTAAGTCTGTTATTGATACATACATCGGCATGTAGTGAAAGGTACAACACCCCTAGCGGTTTTATTGAGTCTGTTCATGATACATACATCGGCATGTAGTGAAAGATACAACACCCCTCGCGGTTTTATTGAGTCTGTTCATGATACATACATTGGCATGTAGTAAAAGATGCATTACCCCTACAGGTTTTATTGAGTTTGTTCATGGTACATACATCGGCATGTAGTGAAAGATACAACACCTCTCGCGGTTTTATTGCAACTGTTCATGATACATACATTGGCATGTAGTTAAAGATGCATCACCCTCGCGGTTTTATTGAGTCTGTTCATGATACATACATCGGCATGCAGTGAAAGATACAACACCCCTAGCGGTTTTATTAAGTATGTCCATGATACATAAAGTGGCATGTAGTAAAAGATGCAACATCTCTCGCGGTTTTATTAAGTATGTTCATGATACATACATTGGCATGTTGTTAAAGATGCAACATCTCTCGCGGTTTTATTAAGTCTGTTCATGATACATACATCGGCATGCAGTGAAAGATGCACCATCCCTCGCGGTTTTATTAAGTATGTTCATGATACATAAAGTGGCATGTAGTGAAAGATGCAACATCTCTCGCGGTTTTATTAAGTATGTTCATGATACATACATTGGCATGTTGTTAAAGATGCAAAACCCCTCACAGTTTTATTAAGTATGTTTATGATACATATAATGGCATGCAGTGAAAGATTCAACACCCCTGTTGGTTTTATTTAGTCTATTCATGATACATACATTGGCATGAAGTGAAAGTTGCACCAACCCTCACGGTTTTATTGAGTATGTTCATGATACATAAATGGCATGTAGTAAATATGAAAAAAAATCATCTAGAATTAAGAAATAGGAATAAAGAATTAAAGATCAAACATATTCAATTGAAAATTTAGAATTAAACATTTAACAAGAAGAATTCTGACAACGACGGCTATCCATAGAATTACAGGCCGTATTTGTACGGCGTCGGCTTCAACATGTCTTTGTTTTGGTTTAATCCTTTGTTTAGTTAGGTTTTCTGTTGTTTCAGTACTTTCTGTCAATGTTTTTATCCTATTGTGTATGTATTGATTGGTTTCGTTGCACGGTGTTTGTTTTTGTTATCATTTACTTGTTTATTGATGTTTTTTTTCCATTGCTAATGTTGTCGTTATTGTCATTGTGCTAACCGAGTGGAGAGTCATACATATTCCATTATCCTTTGGAAAAATCTGTGAACTTTACATTTGTAAATGTGTTAGTTATATTATGTAGCAACTTGTTTGGTTCTTGATGACGCCATCTCAAAAGTACGAAAATAGTCGGCTTATTATTCTTATTTGATATGAGTTTCGTGACATTTTACATTAAACAGAAGTAATTCCACAAAATACAAAACGTAATTGCTGAAACAGTTTTCTGTGATTGTTTTTTATTGGATATTAGTTAATTTTAAGGACAATAATTATGATAATAGACATAAATTGGTAATATGTCACATTTTGGTATTTCCTTGTGAAGTATAATAAGGTTAGGTTGTTGTTTTTTCACAGTATTTCAGATATTTCACGGCAGTCAGTGAACCTATTCATCGTTTATGGGATCTGCGAGACTGCTAAGAACTACTAACCAGTTGTATTATCTATCTCTGCAAGTCACCGACTGTTTAAACACTCATTTTGATCAGGGTGACTCATGACTGCAGAACAAGTTCAGGACCATTCATGACAATGATTGTAGCCTATTGGCAACTCGATCTTACAATCCTTAATTTGCAATAAGACATATAACGAATCAGTTTATTACCCAATTTGTATAAACCGCAGCGGCGGTCTAGTGGTAGAGCATCCGCCTCGCATTACAAAGGTTGTGGGTTCGATTCTATCAACTAGGATTAAGAGGATAGTTGTAGGTCTGGTCGGTCCGGTGCCAGTATAATGTGAATGGTAAGGATATCGTCCCATGTGTCTGCAGCATGATATTGCAGCGTGGTAGCGCTTAGAATACTGTCTCAAATAGACACCATCGCGATATATGTAACACCAACAAAACGAGTAAAAAAAACAGTAAAAAAACCGAGTTAAAATATAAATTGCCATTTGTGGTATGTCTCTCAATTTACTTGATAAAACTATTTGGTGAGTGCTAATATCACTTCTGATTAAACAAAGACAGATACTTGTTAATTTATATTTCATTCATGTATTAATAAAAAAAAAATGGCATGGACATCATACATGTATAAGTTTTCACTATTTATTTTTCAGGGCCTCACAAAGCAAATAGAATGTAGAGACGAAAAACCAAGGAAGCAGATGTGTAACCAAACCGATCTGTTAATCTAGATCTTTAACAATAAATAAGAACAATATATACTTAATTGTACCATTCGTAGAGATATCATAGAACTATAGTGTTATATTGGGAAATGTTATATATACTGTTATTTTTACATATAACTTAAATAGTTTTGAAATCGGCGCTTTACACTATACAACAACGATTATGTATTACACTGTTCTCTTGCTATCCTTCTTAGCTTAGATCGGACAACGTTAAGATACTATAATAGTTTTTTTTTGAAATTTTAATGAAAATATTCCAAATTGAATCTTATTAGAAATACAAGCATTCAAATATATCAACATAATCTTTCAAAATCATTAAAAATTACATCGGATTCAACAACAACAACAGTAACAACAACAACAACCATAAGGGTATATTTATGTTTCAATATGGTTTAACGTGCATGGGTGCATTGCATGCCTTTTTATAATTATATATTTACTGTAGTAATTTCATTTTAGTATAAACACATGCGAATGCTGACGTTTTTGTTTAAGACTAGTCTGGAAAAGATATAAGTAAAGTGTAAAGTATTTGTTTATTACATTGTCACCCCTATTGAAAAGATACCTTAATGCTGTACACAGTTACATGTACTTCCCAAAAACTGTCATTACCAGGCGTCAGGCTGTTAGACATTCGGTTCCCCTCAATTTAACTAGCTGCTGGGTTAGCAACCGACCACATCTTAAAAAAAACAAGTGCTTCCGTCAGAATTCAAACCTTCAACGACCCGCTTCCGAGGAGGACACCTTAACCAATAGGCCACGGAAGACGGTATATGTACTTTTATAAACTGTGGCTCGCCTCGTGATATGGCGACAGAGGAAGAGCTAGGTTTGGGCCATACAGTGTCGTCTCGATATGTTACTGGGCGTTCAAATGTAAGGAACCCAGTTGTGTCTTCTCTGGTCATGCAATGTGCTACGCTCCGAAGCAAGCCGACATTTTCTTCGCTTCCTCTAGTTTAATTAGGTGTGAGTTTCCAATCTTCTTAATTGTCTAACGTGTTTGTTACACCTTTACATTTACATGTATACGTTGCATAATCATTAGCCAGTACACATGAAAATACAGCATATGCTCTTGGTTGTACATGGGGGCGGAGGGGTGAGCAGGGGGGGGGAGCATAGGCCTTTTATCTTGGTTAATACATATATTCCGCCGTTGTGACCACTCTTATCTTTACACATACTATGTAGAATTCCTAATTCGATGTATACACATGCGCATATACGGTATGATGATCACTGCTTGACTTGAAACAATATTGTCCGGTTCCGTCGGATTCGATCCATCAAAGTTTTACTGTTCTTTTCTATCGTTCCGCTTACTTAACGCAATGTGTATGAAAATACATTAGACTTTATTAAAAATATTTCTTAATCTTTTTTTTAAATTAACAACTTGTTGCTAACTGTTCTTAAAATACACTTGTGTGAAATAGAATAGATGTGAACAAAAAACGAACAAACACATTCAAAATATTATTAACTGAACGTTGTTAAATTGAACTTTTCTTCACAGTTGCACTGATTGTTGGAAAAATGTTATTTTAAACTTGTTAACAGACATTGCTTTCATTGCCTCGGGAAGTTAAACGTGTGGCATTAAACATCTGTAAAGGAATAAAACAAAATAAAAAGTATCTAAGATAATTTCACTTGAAGCCATTATCACATAAAATATCAATATAACAGACTGCTCGAATTACACTATGAGGTGTTTTTTAAATGGGTTTAACGACAATTTTTTTCAATATATTTCAGGTTATACATCCAAATTCTTTTGATACGCAACACTCAGATAAAAAGCAATAAAAGTTCTTTATTGATATATTTTTAATTTATTTTATTTGATAATATAACATCTTTCTACCTTTGCTTGAAACTTTCATTAAAATCTATTGCAATTATGACCTTTTTTATTAATTTGAAACATACAACCCTCGTGCATTAATGCGCAAGGAGGCTATACTACAAGATACTGATTTTGAAAATTTCAGTAAGGGGGTTCAAGGTTTTCGGCGATCAAACTCAGGACTCCGTATACAAGGCGAACGCTTTACCACTAGACCACTCTTCACAGTTTAGACTTATCGCAGCACGAACAAAATACTATCTGACAGATGCATCGACAGCAGGGGTAACTGCTTTTAAAAGGTCGGTAGCAAAACAGCTTCCAGTCTTGCTCTTTCAGCAGTCTTCTTATCAAAGTCGTTAAAAATATTACAACACAAAGGTTGATAACTAAAAATACACAGACATGTACATTAAGGTCTCTCTACACAGTTGAATTTTGTTCTTTTTTCTATTTAAAATAATGTTCAGGATTTCCCTTGTAAAAAATAATTCCTCATAGAATTCTTTTGTAAGTTTTTTTTCATAGCAGGAATGTAAACCCACATAAAAATGCACAATAACTGGTAGTTTGACCACGTTGGTGTTTTGGGTGTAGTGTCCAACTACTATAAATCATTTTGAAAATATTTCAAAACCAAATTACATAGGCCTTGTTTTTAAACGTAAAAATCACGTAACCGTCGGAAAAAAGGCGTAACTGTATAGTGAGACGTACAATGTAGTTTGATGCATTATTAGGGTATTTTACACTGTTTTGTACAAAATGGGGATATATTCTACTCGTACCTGTTGTGGTGAAAATATGACATGAAATGTGAAATGTATCCAGTATGATTTTCACCACAATACGTACTAGTACTATATTTTCCCAAATTGTACAAAATACTACGAAATGATATTTTCATAACATACCTCAATCTGAAAGAATATATCAAAAGAGTAAAGAAATAATAATATCCTTTAAGATAAATAAACCATGAGTTCAGTCATGACAGTGGCAAACGAACGAAGTTGCACTGACAGATATTCAGATTTGCTCAACGTCTCGGCGATCGGCATGCCGAACATTTTGTCATTTTTGTTTAACCGTTGCAAGTTCTATTAATTTGTTTCACTCTTTTTTAATCGCCATCATGAATTTTGAACTGCACAATATTAAATGTATTGAAACCAATACGTTTCTACATATGTTACGACCACCTGGTTAAATCTGGAGTAGGCGATTGGTTAGACACTTACAGATATAGGATAATGTACTTTATTTTGAAAAATGATACGATATCTAATTTCGAGTAAAGTGACAATATTAATACAACAATATTTCAATATATTCCACTTACTTTTCATTTAACTTTAAAGAATTCAATACATTTCGATAAAATAGTATTATTTTGCACGAATCTCTTAAAACACGTGTGTTTTGTAGATCTCTGATACAGACTGGTAAAATTATATAATAAGTGCATTGCGTTAGCTTTTTAAACTATTGAACTTAGTTAATATAATGTATCAGTTACTTACCCAGAAGTTATAAAACGTAATTTATGTTTTTATGCGCAAACATAGAGTATCTATTATTTTTATTTCAGTGTTTTTATTTCAGTGAACAATAAATTTCCAATTAAAATAAAAATATATTTCCAGCGATGTTTCACTTAAACAATTTCCACTGTATTGTTGTAGTGGTGCTGTCCTTAACATCAACAATTTCCACTGTATTGTTGTAGTGGTGCTGTCCTTAACATCAACAATATCAACACTGAGCTTACAAGCTCTCACTCTCTTGAACACATCGCTGTCTATTTTAGGCTCAAAATTCAATCACAAAACCATAACTGTAAAATAGAAAACAACAATTAACATCTTAATCATATACATGTATATAATATATGTCAATAAATAATTAACTGCTTGTTAACTTGTATATCCAGTGGGTACCTCTTATAGCAAGAATGTAAAGGCTAAAACATAAAAACAGTCATAAGGAAAGGGTGGGAGGGTGGGCAACTTAACAACTTTCAAAACAAATGACAATCGATGAGATATCTATGTCTGCCAATCTTCGAATGACATAACCGCGCCCTCATCTGTCTATTTATAGACATTTTGGTCACTTTGCACGGAAATTACTTATTCCGAACTACAATAAATATATGTTTCATGACCAAGCACTAACCCACATTGACATTGTTGTACAAGTTCAAAATGTTCAAATTGCGATGGGTCATTTATATAGATGTTTAAGCAAAGCATTCCGATAAATCATTTTGAGATATTATCAATAAATAGATTTGAACTCTTTTATGAAAAAACATCACAATAGAAGTACAGAGACACACGCAGCTATCTTACAGTTTTCAAACTTATAACATTAGAAAATTAAAATGTGGCACTCAAAGATATGTCACCGTCGCAGGACAAATATCCCATTCACAGTAAATGCTGTATATCAATAATTGCAGATACTGTTGACAAGCGCAGATTCAATTTCACTACCTCTGGATTGACAGTCAGACGAGCTACCTACTGCGCTAACCTAGTCCAGCACACCACCTCAGAACGGCCATTAGAAACAAATTAATATTAAGGTGATGAAACTGAATAATTAATACATTGCCTTTTCAACATTAATCAGAGATATGCCACTTTTAAACAATTAACGAAATTAAGGATACATTCGTATTCCAATTGTATATTTGTATCATGTTGATATGTAATTTTCAAAATAGTTACCATGTGTCCCTTTTAAGTACTTTTAAGTCGAAGCAACATATAAAGAAGATGTGTGTACAATTTTAAACTGTTTTATGTGATCTCGTTTCTGTTTAATCAACATAATTATACTTAAATATTTAAAAACTTAAATCTAAGAAAAGCAGTCTGGTGATCCTGTGTTTAGACTGGTTCCAGTTATACTGCTTACTGTTTCATTAACATTGAGTATATAATAAATAAATAACCTAATAAGTAAAACAGAAGTCAGGTTTTTGGTGTCATCAGTATTTCTAATTATATATTTACCAATTTTAAAACATTAATCTTAAAGTTTATTAACTTAATTAACCTATCATGTAATCACGAACAGACGGGCTCAAATGCACGTGCATATTACACATTTTATCACAAGTTATACAAAATACTGCTCAGGGCTGAGTTCAGTACATGTAACAGTGAACATTTGCTAATATTTTCAAATTTATTCTCCTGAATACAACCTCACGCGAGCACGCATCACACGAAAAATCTTGGATAGCAGACAGAAAAAATATATGTGTTAATGATACTAAATGCAGCCCTGGTTTACAGTTGTAACCGGCATTCTAATTGCTGATTGTAAAAGTTACAGTGCACAATATGAGTAGATATCTCTTGACAATTACTTTTCCTTAGTGACAGTAGCGAAATTGTTGCACCCAAGAAATTAGAGTTGTGTAAAGTTATTGTGTGGCATTATTTTTGTTGTAAATGCTTAAAATGGTCATATCTTTTGTACATATGCGAACATTGGAATATATTAATGAGCTCCGCCTAGTTTGGATGACATTGGATGCTGTTGAATGAAGATATAACAAGATAAAGATGCGTAGTGATCCACTGCAACAAATGGCCAAAAGTGTCCAAAACTAAGGAGGTGTCATCAAACCATCAAAACTTTGAAAAGACAATCTGGTCAAGCCAATGTCTTTCCTGCATATTTGGCTCAACATAGAGAACTATTTGCAATGTATACAGTGTTCCAAAAATGCATTTCTTATATGTAGAACAGCATAAACCTTATTGGCGTGTGAGACGTTTACTTATATAATGGACATTATAAATTATTACACATATCCGCTTTACATTAAACATTACCCTATATTGGCCAAAGTTATCAACTATCAACCTGTATAGGCCAACGGGCAAGGTAATATAAGATGAACGCATATGGTTTCTAGGGTTTAAAATGCAATGCAGGCATTAATCGGTGTGTTACGGTTGTAATACTTGATTAAAGACAATAAAGCTAACAATAAAATGGATATCACTTTTACTGGAAAACGCGAGCTGGTAACCGGCGGTGGAAGAGGTAAGCTCTTTCAATTATTAAATCATTAAACTTAATATAATAATATGATAGCATTCATTTACTAATTTTATTGTAAATTGTACATGTTCAACTCATCTATTTGTAGCAACATGATGTATAAATATACTGCAAGAGAGCTACAAATGTTAACACCTTTAGCTACTACCCTCCCCGATTCTTCAAAAAGCATATCCAAATAAATGCGACGTTACTTGTGCAATACAAACATTCGCTTATGTTTGCAAACATATCTCTCTTATACACACACGCATACAAATAAACGCACAGACATGCGCCTGTGCATGCGCAAGGAAATAAAAGTAATTATTTGCTAGAAATTTAGTGAATACAATAATGTTTTAAAGAAAATCAGGTTTTGATATAGTAGAATATATGATAAGAATGAGAAATGAAAAAGAAGAAAATATAAAATAAGAGATATCATTGTCTGCAAACCACATAAATGACTCCATACTCCCATGATCCTTGTTTGTATTACGAGTCCCGCTCTCCCGTCAAATAGCAGCACATTTGAGCACGTTGACTGGTCAGTTACTTCATAAAAAGTTTGAATATAATTAAGTAAACGTTCCATCGCTATGAAGTATATGCTTATTTCATTGGGGATTAGTAGACCTGAGTCTGGAGATACAGTGTATCAGGTTCTGGTATAGACTATTCGTGATCCCAGCCCGAAATCTCAAATCACTGTTTTATGACAGTGAATCATGTATAATTATGGATCTATTTAAACTAATTATGACAGGTTTTTTAATTAACTTTTAAACTTAACGCATCTAAGTGAGTGAAAAAAAACGAAAACAAAATGAAACTTTATCATAAGATGTGGCATGAAATTGTTGTATACCATGACTCACAACGATAAACAATTACATTATAAAATCCTCATTAAATTGTTTATTAATATGCAATAGGTTTTGGCCGCGCCATAGCAGAAAGACTGGTAGAATTTCGAGTAACTGTGTTTGTTATAGACCGATTTGCGGAAAATCTCGAAAGTCTAAAATCCCAGGTATGTGTTACTCCTAGTGAACAGATTCAATTAAACAAGAGTCTGTAATTGTAGAGTACTTTGATTACAAGGGATCTTTTTATCACATATTGTTGACTGTCACAGCAGCAATCTAAAGAGCTGTGTAGCGGTCGTGAAAACCCGTCGTCTCGTACTTTGCTTAATCAGTGTTGTTATTATTTCCAATTCCTTGGAATCACGGTGATCGATCAGTTACTATTTACTTTATTGTAATGAATTCTAATTGGACAATTCCAATTAAAATGTTTGATCTATTAATAGAATCTACCAATTGGACTTTTTACATTCAAATTGGAAATTCTGAAATGTAAACTTGAGTTTCCAATTGGAATTGACCGCTAGGAAAAAGTAATTTCTCGTTGGAAACTAATGCCAACTGGAATTTAAAAATTATAATTGGATATGGTGTTTTTTTAACTAGTACTTTAATTCCATTTATCTCAGTATTTTAAGAAAGTTATGAGCTGAAATTGTGAAGTTAACTTTATACATAGTATAGTGATAAATATTCCAAAATGCTCAGTTTGTAACATTAAAGTTCATAATGAATAAAAAGTTTTTTGAAAATAAAATTGTTCCAGAAATCCACTTTGTTGTTGATTGAACCCCAAATGTGATTTAAAGTCGCAAGATGGATTTCGGACAGGTATTATATGATTATATACATGATTCAAATCAGAGAACCCATTTCAATTAATTTTGTTATATTTTAGCATTTTTCTTGATTATTGTTAATACATTTAATTGGAATAAAAATATTTCCAAAAGTGTTTATTATAATTATGCAGTTTGAAAAAAAAAGACTCCAACTGCGAAAAATTGGAAATTCTAGGGAGGAGCTCATGAGGTCATGCATTTTAAATTGTAAACAAATACACGTGTATCTGTATTTATACACATTTCAGCAGCCGAGTAATGGTGTATTTTAAGAACACTGTACCATAACTGACAGGTAGAGAAAACAGGTGGTTTACATAAGCCACTCCTACATAACTATCTGCCCCAGCAGTAAATGTTAGTCCTTTAAGCCGATGCTAGGGGCCATGAGCGGTGCTGAATGTTTCATTATACTTAATGAACAAACTCAATATAACCGAGTCTACTATTTTTATGTTTTGTTTTCGTTTATTTATACTAACCATGATGAATCCGATACTTTTAGTTTTACGTTTACATATCTGATACCGCAGCGGTGGTCTATGGGTTGCCGGTTTGATCTCCACTCGGGTCATACCAAAGACTTGCAAAAGGTACTAGAAGCTTTATCGCTAGGCGCTCAGCATTTATAGGGTAGTTATAGGGCTGGTCCAGCCGGGTGTTAGTATAATATGACTGGGTGGGGTATCATACCATGTGTCTTGGGATTGATACACCGTTGTGGCAGCGCTTAGAATACTGCCCCAAGTAGACACCGTTGCGATATAACTGAAAATATGATGACTTCGACGCTAAATATATAACAAATATAAAAAATAACTTGAATTTTGAATCAGTCCGCCTGATAATATGCAATATATTGTCAGACGTTTCACACTAGGCAATTAACTAACACCGATACACTGTGTTTTGTGACAGTTACATCGTTTAAATAAAATACAATAGCGTATGCCCATGGCCGAATGGGCAGTAATGGGCTGAAACGAATTTAAGTGATCATGAACTTATAACGTGAATATGATTTGCAGCATTTAAAAGACGCAGCAACGACAACAGCATAAACATAATCAATATTGAAAATAAGATTTAGATTAGTTAAGGAGAGACCGTCAATTTGGTTTAATATGATTGATTTTGGTACAATGTGTGATAAGTGTTTTGTACACCACCAACTGACTAACTAATTGTTTATGCGCATGTAAACAAGCTGGATTTAACAAAGACTTTTCCCCAACGAATATGCAAATGTTATGTTTATCACCCAAATGAAATTGACCTGACGCGGTATGTCAATCAAACAAGCCGATAATACAATAATAATATTAATTTGATCGACTACATTCTATTGCATTTACTTGGAAAAATATCACCACCTGGCCAATGACAAATTCGCATGATTAAAAATCGTAAATGCCCATACTGTGATGTGTTGCGGATAGTTTAGTCAAACCGTATTTGGCTTTAGACTTTTTACTGAGCATATGCAGCAGCGCGATATGTACTGTGATTTTGGTAATTAAATTCACAAGGCATGATGAAAAAAAACGGAACGCAAGCCAAATGACCATGCATTCCAACAAATGCTCTAGATACCTCCAATAACGATAATAAATAATTCCAATCGCACTTTCACATTTGTATTTAATGCATTTTCATTGGTCAAGGCCAATGTTTTCAATACTTATTTTTCGATAAAAAAAACCCTTGAGCACCGAACTACTTTTTTACGTTTTCTAGCGTAAACAAAGATGGCGGCTTCTTGATAAGGACGCTAGAAAACAAATCTATCAACATTTGATATTCGGTTGTTATACGAACGAAAATGGCGTGCACCACGGTTCAACATTTATTGAAATAATAAAATATAACACAAAAAGTTGTTATTTTGTTGATTTTTTTTACATTTTTATTGTTTATTACCGTCTCTTTGAAGCGTCTGTAAATACATGCATGACAAGTGACAACAGGTGTAACCGCCATGGATAGGTCAGTAGCAAAACCGCCATTCAGGTGCTTAAATCTACCTGTAGAACGGGCGCACCAAACCTCACTCTTCCCCTATCTTCACATATTTAAACGAGAAAACTCAAATCAAAGTAGCATCGCAGACTCTTATATTACAGATTTGGCTTCATGCATATGCGTATGGAGTAATACGGCTCAGGTATTTAATCATTTAATATTAAAAAGAAGTGATACCATACTCAGAAGAACTCAATGACATTTCTGAAGCTGGAACATCAAAAGAATAACTATCAAATTTATGACAAAAAAAATAGCTGTCGTGGATTTCTTCGATTTTAGTCTAATTCTTAATATATATTTCTAAAAATAATACCAAAACGTTAATCTGTACCCAAATCAAAATTTCAATGGTATACATCAACCAAACTATGAATATTATCTCCGTCTATCTCCGTAGCATCCCTCCATAACGATTTTCTGTGTAAATATAACAGACCGGGATGTAACTAGAAAAACAATAGCAGATATCGGTGCCCTAGATTTATTTATCATGCTGGAGTTTTTGTGACAGGACCATTCAATGAAACAACAAATGAACAATTATACAAGTACGTTTGCATTAATGGTACCTCATTTCTTTAACAGTACTACTTTCAGTTACATCAAAATCGTCCACAACTATCTTAGTATCACTGACTTACAGGACATTCAAATCAAATGCGGTTGCTATTATTGATGCAGGGGAAATAGAAGAGAATGTTTAAGCGTCATTCTCAAAACAATGTAGGCTCGTTATATTAGTGTATGTCATCAACTGATATTGTTTAAGGAAGTGAATGAATAGAGTAGAAATGCAGTCATTTTATAATAAACGGGTAACCTTTCTGAACCAAGTTGGTCTCAAACCCTTGACTGGGCTCAATCCGACTATTGTATCACCGAAGAGTAATTTGAGACAGAAGCTTACGCAAATCGGTCATGGACGACCGGAATATTATTGAGAAATATTTACTTTATTACATCTTTAAGCCAGTATCCACCAATCACAACTTATATAAATCTATCAAGGAATACATTTAAGTTTTTTTCAACAATTTTGATAGTATTTGGTGTCATTTTATGAAAGGAGAAAATAAAATTTAGAAAATAAAATATACATATTTTAAAAGATAGATTATAATAAATTCTTTAATATTAATAAACCAAGCTTTGGTATAAAATAAGTATTCAAAAATTGCGTTTTTCATGGTCGATATTGGGGACTCGTGCACCTTGTCTACAATGACACTTGGCTGGTTTTCGGGTCGATTCCAGACCTTATAATATTAAATAATATTCCAAGTTTTAATTTAATTCAAATAATAAATTAAATTTCTGATCAACAATAAAGAAGAAACTTAAAATTACATTTTTGTTATTCTAGGGCACATACACCAGCTTAATTATCGTGGTTGATATAGCAAAATCAACATTTGATATAAAGGGAATATATCAGGATTTTACAAACTTAAAATTGGCAAAAACATTTTATTCCAATATAACCTGCCTATACATATTGGCAAAAGGATATATACTTAATCATGTGCATGTAGTAAAAGTTGTTTCATCTTATAAAGAGTCCAGATGGTGATGGGAAGGTTGTCAAGTTGTATTTAAGAGCTGTCGAATTTTAGAATGGAAATTTCGTTTAAAGTTTACCACTCTAATTTAAATATCAATTGTGTCGTGTTTAGGTCGATTTGACATACCAACCATTTTGATTTTATTTATTTATGATATTAGGATACTTTTATGCATTTTAATAATCATTTCATTTTTCATACATTTGACAGCTTTTTCCCGATTAATACAAGGAATACATTTAAGTTTTTTTCACTCATACATGACTTCACACCATTGTCTGTATTATGTACTGCTACATACTTTGTGTTATTTTCATCCAAATCTATATTGATATATTTTTCAGTGTAACCTCCGTTAAATATTCAGCTGCATTCAACATTTCACAGGTAATGAACGAAGACGTGGTATACGTATGTGAAGTGGATATAAATACCAACTCTATAATGTTTCTTCTTTTCCTTTTTTTTTTCTATAATCAAAGCAGTTCTTTAAATTAAAAAAAAATCAGCTCTTGTAATATCACTTACCGGTCTGGTAACTTTACAATTTAGATTTTCCGTTTCATTACACTGTTGCACCCCTTCTGTCTGACGGTTACATGATTCTTTCGCTTAAAATTTTTTATTTAATTTGGTTTAAAATATTTTAAAAATGGTTCATAGTGGTTGTGATTATTTGCTGCAAACCAGTAGAGCAACAACTGGCATAGCCTTTACTGCAGTAAGACATTACTGGTGTTAAAATGTAACGTTTATATAATTTTAACTGATGCATGCATTTATCAGCATTTGAGGACTTATTTTTTTAAAAAAGTCTTAGAATGACACTGCAACGTCTTTATAAAAACAAACTGATCAACCTGACAGTATTTTTGCATTTTTATGTGGGAATACATTCCTGCTATGACAAAAAATATTTAAAAAATATATTTGGAATCATTTTAACGTGAACATCCTAGACCTTATTTTATATAGAACAAAAAAATAAACTGTGTAGTGCGTCCTGAATTTAGATTGTCCGCATTAAGATCAATATAACGGTCAATTAGTATCGGTTAGCACTTTTAAATGGCTAAGATGTTGATCTAATTTCTCGTTTTTTGTGCGATTTTATTGGCTGAGGAAGTAGGACAACATTTAATACATGTCAGCTGACGTATGTTTACAGTCCAACTATATGCAGATTAACACTTCGCTTGTCGGTCATGTAAATGGTGGGCACCGCTTGCATTTTAGTCTGTTAAATAAACGTAATTAATAAATGTCTTACGTTTTAATGTGTTTACGCCATTTTCAACACATGTAGGTTAAATATGGAAATCTAGATTTATTGATGGAGGAAAGCCTCAGAAGGAAATTTAGTGGAACCACTGTCCTTCCGCAAGTAACTGGCAAACTTTCTCACATAATGATTGTGGAGCGAGTGAACCTACGACCTTAGCGGTATTTGGTAAGTGACCACTATGCCACGAAAGACACTTTTAATAAATGTTACAAAAACGAAGATAGAAAACATTATTATTTGAATCATCGGGTAACATGTTCTGTTAGATCTATATAGCCAACATTTTAACAATCTGGATCAGGTCAGCATTCCATACCTTTGTTAAGACAGGGCGAATACATGATTCAACACCAAGTACGGAATGTTGCGATATTACAGATAGCAGCCATCGGTATGATTGCTAACGGTAAAAGAGGTGCAGTTGTTAACGTCCGGAGTTCATCAGGCAAAAGGACATTTGCAGAATGCTCTGTATATGGTTGTAGAAAGGCAGCTCTCGATATGCTTACTAGAACTCTGCCTTGTAAACTAGAACGCCATAATGTACGTATGATGTTACCATGACAATAATGTCAACATTTTTATCACATAATTTACGGTGCAGAATTGTAATAAACCAATGACATATATTTATATCAACCTTGTTTGATATTACAACCGAGTCATCTTTCGGCGTTTTCCGTATAACTCGACCCTCGTGCGTAAAATGCCCGATCTTAAAAATGACGTCGAGTTGTCATGATAAAATGACGTTATTTTCAGACATTACGTCGTACGATAACTGACGGAACCTAATATAAGCGATTTGTTTTCATTCTTTATAGAAGTGATCTGAAAAAATGAATAGTAACTCTATCACAATTTGTGTCAAGCAGACACGATAGTATAACTAAACTATATCTAAACTATCCAATTTAATTCTTGCAGTGCAATACCACGCAGTGCAACGTGACGAACGCCAATACAACTGAACCCAACCCGACCCAACCAAACCAACACAGCACTACCAAGCACAATAAGACACAACACTACATAACGCAATACGACACCATACAACGTTGCAATTACAATTAAACATAAGTATTCGTTCTTCTCCAGATTCGTGTTAATTACATTGGTCCACCACTGGTAGTTACTCGCATAACGAAAAATTCGTTTAGTATTCCAAATGCTGTGGCAGCCATTGAAAGAAACACACCTCTTCGACGATTAACAGGGTCCGTATACTTGTTTTATATTTCAAATAGTATTCAGTAATTGAACTGACGCCGGCTGTCAATCAAACGAGTCGATCATCCAATCAGCGATATATATTGTTTCCAGGGCAGCTATTTTAGACGAACGGTATCTAAACAAACGATACCTTGTACTATTTTATAATACTATTCACTTAGACAAACAACAGCATGGTGGAGAAAAACGTTAACAGATTGTTTATTCCGTTCTTATCCATATGCATACTTAAAAAGATTCGTATGTAAGTACAATCGAATAAATAAATATGTTTAATCCAATACCATGCGGCCAGCGAGCGGAGCGTTAGCCGCTCTCTCGTCAGGTCTATTGAACTGATTATGAAATGTGTTTAAACGAGGTTTATTTAAGTTCAAATGAGTAAAACATGTATGGTGCTTACATAGTTTTTATACAAAAGGGATTGGTTATAAGAGGCAATGAAGGTGGACGTTTGTGTTTGTTCAAAGTAGGCTTGTTTGGTGGTGTTATTTATATGATTCAACGGGAAATATTGCATATCAGCATACACTTGCTACTGAATTTTCTGAGGCGGCGGTATGTGCTATCCTTATTTCTCTAACCTCTATAAAGTATCCATTTTCATGGGGTTAATGCCATTTTCAACACATTTCTAATATCAGGTTATATATTCAGTTTTATTGGAGGAGGAAGACGTCAGAATAAATCTGAGTAGAACGACCGTCCTTCCGTAAGCATCTGGCAAACTTTCTCACATCAAATGTATTGGAGTGAGCTGAACTCGAACCTACGACCTTAGGGGTGAGAGGTAAGTGATAGTGAAATGACGCCTTAGACGACTCGGCCATGAGGGACCCTTGTATGACGCTTAATCAACACTATGTTTCTGTGGTTGTTGCATGCTTTCTTGGTTATTTATTGAATGGAAAAGCTAATCCGACACCTGTCATTTGATGTACCTGACATTGTATGTGTTTTCTCAAAAACTACCAAAGCAATTTCCTTGAAATTTTGACTTGAATAAGAAAGAACATTTAGCTATGTACAAAAAGCATAATTATCTGTTAGTGTCATATAGAACTTTTAATAACGCTACTCCATATTTTGATGAAAACATTGGAAACACAAAAGTGACAGATTAGCTGTTACGTTCAGTATATATTATTTGTGTTGTTGTTATTTTATATCAAGACATCGAGCCTTAATTTTACGTTTCAGAGATAGAAGATGTCGTAAACACAAGGCGACAAGGCTTCGAATATCACGGGATCCTTTCTTCCCATTGATGGCGGTTTGCTGTCGTCTGTTAAAATGTAATAATGCCCAAAACTAGGAAATGCCGCAATAGGTCCATCTCCGTTACAATTTGACTAGTCAAGTGAAAGATAAATGTTTAATGTGTAAAGTTAAATGTATTTATAGTATACGTTTACGTACCCAGCATCTCATTACGTTTTTAACAAATTTGTTTGAGATATTGAAAAGTTACTTGTTTGAATTTTTTTTGAGTTTCAGGGGATGTGTTTTTATTATGTCAGTTTACTGCTGTTGAATGTTAGTTTAATTTGTTTATTTTTACTTCGATCGTGAAACAAGTTATAACAACTTGGAAAAATCACGTCCGAAATCCTTCTGGATAAATCCAGTACTAAGCATATGCGACAAAAGTGTGTTGCTCAAGGACACCACAAAAAGCCATTGCGGAGTATCGAACCTACGACACTCCAATCACGGGGCCAATGCCCTACCACTGGACCACGCTCTCCACAATAATACATGCACTGAACTGAATGGTGACACTCGCCATAGCCAGTCTAATATAATCGCATTGTTATATGCATTGCTTATCCATATATTGCGACAATTTTTAAAGGTTCGTGTTGCATATATGCTGTGATTGCGTCTATTATAAAGGTCCGTGTTGCATATATGCTGTGATTGCGTCTATTATAAAGGTCCGTGTTGCATATATGCTGTAATTGCGTCTATTTTAAAGGTCCGTGTTGCATATATGCTGTGATTGCGTCTATTATAAAGATCCGTGTTGCATATATGCTGTGATTGCGTCTATTATAAAGATCCGTGTTGCATATATGCTGTGATTGCGTCTATTATAAAGATTCGTGTTGCATTTGTTGTAAGCTACATCATTAAATTAGTTCCTTTTTCTTATCGTGTAAATATAGATTGCACCGAATATTGTAACATGTTTTTTTCCATTGTGACGTAACTTTTCATTAAAACTATATAAAACACTGCCGTTCATGAACGCATATCCATGAACGGCAATTTCAAGATATGGACACAGGTTGTGTTGATTCTTTATCGCGCTCTAGTCATATAAACTGCAATATACATCGGAGCATAAATATGCATGCTTTATGCTGCTTATAGTTGACTCTATCGTCTCACACACCAATTAATTTTGTACTGTTCTACATATAGCGACATGCACTTTTGGAACACTGAACATATTGCCAATAGTTCTTAAAGTGTCTTATTTCCATATGTAGTCCTCTAATAGTCCAAATATACAAGATAAAAACATGGGGTTGACTAGATTGTGTTTTCACAATTTCGACGGTTTGATGACACCCCTTCATTTTTTGACAATTCTGCCCATGTATTGCAGTGTATCACTACGCATCTTTAAACTGTTATAAATTAACCCAACCAACTGTATCCAATGTCACCCAAACTTGGCAGAACTCATGTTCTCATTTGTACATAGAGATATTACCATTTTAATCATATTCAACAAAAATAAATGTCCAACCGATTTACACAGCTCTAATATCTGTGTAACACAGCGCAATAATCTTACTAACGTCACAAAGGGAGATAATTTGTAAGTGAAACCGATGCTGGATGATTGTTAAATAAGACGAGAGAGGCTTTATAACTGATACTCATAGGTTCATATCTCATGAACGTCGATCAAATGAAATATATTCCTTACATAAATCTCGAATCTTAATTAAAGCTGATATTTTATTGAAAAAACGTTCGAAAAACAAAACGTTACCTTTACAAAATAAAACAAAACATAATATATATTACACCACAGATAATGCAAACCTACCTTGAATTTCAACCGTGACACAGTCCCCTTAAAATTATGCAATACAATTTCACCAAATTCTACTGGAAATACAATAAGTCAAACGTTACAATTTCATGTGTTCCAAATACGATTTCGGAAATGAGTAAAGCAAAAAGGAATTACTTAAAAAAACAAGTTACTTTCTGGTGGATGGTGCTAACTATTTCAAACACAAACATGTCAGTTGTATCCACTATATGTCATGCTTTTCCCGTTTGTGCAGCTAACTCCTGCAAACCTACTTCAGATTTCTTATACAGGTTACTCCCCTTACAGAATTTAATTAATTTTGGGTTAACATTTCCTACATCAATTGGCCTTGTTTGTTCACATATTTGGAACGACACCCACGAGCAGTAACAGAATATACAATGATGGCTAATAATATTCCTACACGGTTAAGACACGTGACAAAGCCATATGTGTCCATACTGAGAAAGATAAGTTTCACAAGAATTCCATATGATAGAATTATAATACATGGGGGCAAAGTACCGCATTGAAAACGGGAAATACTTCGGTTGTATTTCGTATAGTTGCGATTATAAATAATCATTGTTTCTTCTTCTTTAATAATGCATTATTCCTATGTAAATGCTATATTTTTATCTCATCATTGATTTATTTTGAACAAGTTAAAAGTATTGTCATTTTGAATTGGGAATTTAGAAAAAAAAGAATTTATGCTTGAAAAATTGGGGTATGAATACATGATTTCGAAGTCTACTTTCACTTTGTCAACAGTGAACACACTAAACAGAAAAATATATTGTTTATGACACATGACCATTACTCTTCTCATCATAATTTGGTAGTGCAGCAGAGGTTAACAAACAATATAATGTTAGTTTTATCTCTTTCATTTGCGTTCCTCTATACATGACACGAATGCGAATATATTTTTATTAACTAGAGAATAAAAAACAAAAATCAATGGTCGGCTTACACTTGCAAAATTTATGTAAAAATGTATTTTTGATATTTACATGTTTTAGTAATGAGAAAAATTGAGGATTTCCTTGTTTTGTGCCGTTGTTGTTTGGTGTTTTTTTCCTTTATATATTTTGTTGCATTACCTGTGTAAATGGTTATAATAAAAAGTGCTACTTTACGTTTTACCAGGATGTAAAAACATAGCGGAGAGAATGAATACTTAAATTGCATCGTAGTTAGATTATAGTTTATACTAAATTTGTTTTAGCTCGATTGCAATGAACGCTCAGAGCTTATATGAAACGCTCTCGAGTCTGCATCCTGGGTAAAACCAGGACTAAGGGTCGAGCTGGGGATCGAAACTACAACCTCTGGCGTAAGCAGCAAACACTCTATCCATTACACTACCTCCCCGCTTATCGTCATCAGAGTTGATGTCTTCCGACGGTGTGGTTGATAGAGTTACCTGTTCAAGTTTGTACTAGTTAATTTTAGCTCGAACGCAAATACATCTAAGAGCTTAATATATAAATAACACAGGAGTCCGTTCTCTGGGTAGAACCAGTTCTGAGTGTTGCTTTTGAGAGGCCATCGGACTAAGCACGTTATCAAGCCTGTGACCATTTGGTTGAGAGGTCAACACAGTATCCATTGCATTATCTCCGCCTGTTGAAATATGCAGTTTGCATTATGGTTATCTCCTCATAGCACAGATAACTGTAATTATTAAATCAGATAAATATGTATTGCTAATTTCCCTTGAACTAAATATATTTAAAGTAGTAATTTACACGAGGTTAATAATATATACGACTTTTGAAACACTATGAGCTTAACAGAAAGATACATTGCATTGGTACACGAAGTCAGCCAATAAGACTTCAGGCAACACTTCGTCATAAACCGAAACTTCAGTTCGGATGGTCTGATGTTAATGTCACTTCTGACACCACTTTGAATATAATAAACCTGTACTTTCGGAACCAATATTTTGTTCAAGTTTACTTTTCGGCACTACAAATACACGCCTGGTCATCTCCCGAACCGTCACATCAATGTGATGCAATAAATTATGGTCTCACTACACAGTCAGATTCCACTATACAATCTATATAAAACAGTGTCTTCCTGTTTCACTAACATTTTTTTTCTGTATTAAAGCGTTATTAATTCATAGTACGGTTATCATATTTTTTTTATTTCTTCGAATATGGAGTCAATACTATATTATCATATGAATCTCTATATCTATTTTCAAAGTTGGCCCAGTTATTATGTTCAGTAGAGATAAAGAGTGATTGGTGAACCGTGGATATGTGCCTCCCTCGTGTATATTAACGGAAGTGAAGCTCAGAATTATGTAATACCTCATGTGCAATATTTCTATTTGTCACAGGTTTTGTTTTTCAAATGTGTTTTATTTTTTCATTGCATTTTCAAAGCATAGGAATGTCAAACACGTAAATAAGGCCTCACTGTTAAAATCGGAATTTCCAGGGTGAAGCATTTGCTGATGGAAGGGCATGACGTCATGTCATTTGCATACGTAAGATTCGTGAGTTTTCCATGAAGTTGTAACCCCACCATTGATTTTTGTTCTTTATTCTATAGTAAATAATAAAAGTTTACATGCTTGTCATTCATAGAGAGTCCCAAATGAAAGAAGTGAAACCTACATTTTACTGTTTGTCAACCTCTGCACTATCAAAATATGATGAGAAAAGTAGGGATCATGTGTCATAAAAGAGATTTTTTTTCTGCTCAGTGTGTACACTGGTGACAAAGTGAAAGTAGACTTCCGAAATCATGAATTCATACCCCAATTTCCAAGCATCATTTTTTTTCTAAATTCATAATTCAAACATGACAATGCTATCAAAATGTTCAAAATACATCAATAATGCCATTCAAATAAAAAAATGAGCATTAAAATAAGGAAAATGCATTTTTAAAGAAGAAGAATTGAGGATTATTTATAACCGCCATTATGCGACTACCCCACGGAAGCACTTCCTTTTTGCAATGGTGGCACTATGCCTGAAAAGATTTCCGCCATCTTGGTTTCAGCTGTGGATGGTTCTCAGCGCTGTATACTTTATCTAGGTCGCATTACATTGCAAGGAAAGGTAAGTATTATTATTGATTAGGTAAGTTGCATAAACATGATTTATAACAATCGACCTGGTTTTTAACTTGATATTATACTATATATTATTAGAAAACATGAACTGTTGTGAGTGTGTGTTGCAAGAGTGTATTTTATAAATAGAAAATGGGACTAGTTTAAATACTTTTAACTTTTAATTACATAATTTGATTTGGTAAATATTGAAGTCCATTATCTTAGTACAACATGATATTCTTTTGTAGTGACTTGAAGTCCTCTATGATCTGGGCAGTGGCTATATGATTCGGCAACTGGTTCCACAGGCGGATACCAGATGGGAAAAAGTGTCCGTCCGGCAGAAAGGCTGCATGTATCTGATAGAATGTCCTCTTGTAAATGGTGCAGTTGGGTGGAGGTACACTACTGCTGGAAAGTCTATCAGGTCGTGGCTGATCCTGTAGACCATGACAAGCTTAGCGTATTCTCTTCTCTGTAGTAGAGGTGGCCACTGAAGTCTGTCCATCATGTTGCTGGTGCTGCTTGTAGTCCTGTAATCTCTGTAAGCGAATATCGCTGCCATCCTTTGGATTGCCTCCAATTTGTTAATGTTAGCTGTGGTGTGTGTGTGTGTGTGGGGGGGGGGGGGGGGGGGGTCCCAGACTGGAGATGCATACTCGAGGATTGGGCGAACCAGTGTCTTGTAAGTTTTGGCCTTCACTTCGATGGAGCAGATGGTTGTATTTCTCCTCAAGAAGGCAAGGCTGTGACTGGCCTTCTTTGTAATGCCATCAGCACGACCATTCCACAGCAGATTTCCATTGATGGTCACACCCAAGTATCTACCATTCGGGACAAGATTGATGTTTGTCCGTGTACTGTGTACTGCTTGGCGATGGGCTCCTCTTGCGGGTTATTCATATAACCTCGCACTTGGATGGATTGAACTGCATCTGCCAGTCGGTTTCCCATTGTTCCAGGTTTCTAAGGTCTTCCTGCAGTATGCCAGGGTCGCGTTCTGATTTGATTCTTCTGTAAAGCAGGCTGTCATCTGCGAAATGTTTGTAGACGAAACTCTTACAGGCATGTCGTTGATACACAGGAGGAACAACAGCGGGCCGAGTACTGTGCCTTGTGGCATTCCGGAGATGACAGGGGTGTTTGGAGAGGTGTGGCCTTCAACAAGTACCTGTTGGTATCGTAGGTTGATTACCTGTTGCTCATTTCATATTCACCAAAGAACTGCTTCCTCATGGTGACATACTACTCAAGAACAACATCGCTATTTAATGGAGCGTAGCGAAGGCTGAAATGCAGGATTGTCCATACTTATAAGCATATCGGATAGCAAAAATGAAAATGAATTTTTTTGCCATGCTGTTTTTTCCCTAAGCTACTTTTTGTCGCGCAGTATTGACAGGAGCACAGATAATCAATTTCCATTATGCAGATTGTCTGAATAGAGTTAACAGAGGCACATGCGTGGAAATACACATGTATTTATTTTGTAGTGCCCATCTAAAGTGAATTTCCACGCATTGTGCATGCAGACAAGCTTAGAAAAATCGCCTATACTGGCGACTTTTGTCCGTGCGGTTATTAGTCAGCGCAGTAATCTGCTCCGATGGAAAGAAAGTATGCTAGATAGTGTGAAGCGATTTTTACAAAAGCAGCACCTGTTCTGCGCACACAAACCCCCGCGATTTAGGCGCCGAAACCGTTAGAATAATACGCGCCATGGAAAAAAGCCTAAAAGCAGTCGTGCGCGATGAACGTTATCCAGCTTGAGAATGCTTTCTTATTAAAAACAATGTATTTAAAAGTAAAAAATAGGAAAACGAATGGGAAATGAGCATTTTCAACAATTTTGATAGTATTTGGTGTCATTTTATGAAAGGAGAAAATAAAATTTAGAAAATAAAATATACATTTTTTAAGAGATAAATTATAATAAATTCTTTAATATTAATAAACCAAGCTTTGGTATAAAATAAGTATGCGTTTTTCATGGTCGATATTGGGGACTCGTGAACCTTGTCTACAATGACACTTGGCTGGTTTTCGAGTCGATTCCAGACCTTATAATATTAAATAATATTCCAAGTTTTAATTTAATTCAAATAAAAAATTAAATTTCTGATCAACAATAAAGAAGAAACTTAAAATTACATTTTCGTTATTCTAGGGCACATACACCAGCTTAATTATCGTGGTTGATATAGCAAAATCAACATTTGATATAAAGGGAATATATCAGGATTTTACAAACTTAAAATTGGCAAAAACATTTTATTCCAATATAACCTGCCTATACATATTGCCAAAATGATATATACTTAATCATTTGCATGTAGTAAAAGTTGTTTCATCTTATAAAGAGTCCAAATGGTGATGGGAAGGTTGTCAAGTTGTATTTAAGAGCTGTCGAATTTTAGAATGGAAATTTCGTTTAAAGTTTACCACTCTAATTTAAATATCAACTGTGTCGTGTTTAGGTCTATTTGACATACCAACTATTTTGATTTTGATTTATTTATGATATTGGGATCCTTTTTATGCATTTTAGTAATCATTTCATTTTTCATACATTTGACAGCTTTTTCCCGCTTAAATTCCAATACAACTAAAACTGGAATACGATTAAATAAATGTTATACTTCCGGTGAATCAAGGGCTGATTTTCGTTGTTGGTTTTTTTATTAATTAAGAACCCCTATGTTTGTTAAAATTGTAACCAAAAATTAAACATGTATTTAACAAACATAGCAGAAAGCGGTACTTTTAAACATAAAAGAGAGCATTAGTGCCTTTTAAATTCGTTCATGGAATAATAGTTATCTATATACATCATTTTAAAGTGTGATTACAATCCAATAATATCAAACTTTAATTCATTGATTGATTGAATATTTATGCCATCAAGTGCTAACAGACGATCAGTTAACCTAACCACTTTTTCCTGGGATCCTAAAAGGTTAACCAGTACTCGAGCACATCCCATATCAAATAACTGGTACATTTCCCACTTGAATAAGCGGTGAGAATGATAATGAGACACGATGTCGTATATCATTCATCACGGAGACTGTTGTCGGGCGGGGATTCGAACTCACGACCCCTGGATTGATAGTCAAACGCGTAACCGACTGAGCTAATTGGGCCCGATTCGTGAGTAGATAAGGGCAATTCAATAATGTTATATAAAAAATGAGAGACGACTGATAATGTTAAACAATGTCGTATATCAATCATTCCGGAGACTGTTGCCGGGCGTGGATTCGAACTCATGACTCCTAGATTGATAGTCAGACGCGTAACCGACTGAACTAATCGGGTCCGACTTCAATTCAATACACAATATGAAAAGTAGTATTTGACAAGGGCAGATAACTCCAACAACGAACATTAGAATAATAATGTAGATTTTAATCTCTTTCGAGGTCTTATGTTACATGAAAAGTATATATCTTTGAATAGATCAATCACACATGAAACCTCTAATGAATAAACATGGAAGAAAGGTAACATTTGTAAGCTGGAAGGCTCTATGGCAGAAGAAACGGACTTTATTCCGATTTCAACAGGGACCTTATGGCGATAAACTTAATATCAAAGTTTAAAAAATACATGTATATTCCACCTAAACTTCGGTTACAATCACATTGAATAACAATAAACACATATATTGAATAAACAAAATGAAATATAGATTTTTTGATAATTCCAATCGTTGCAAACGATTGTCTTTTACTGGTTATATAAACTATATATAACGCCGTTATAAACGTAAATTTATCAAAGCTAGATATAATATGAATGGTCAACCATGGCAAAACATTCGAAGATAATGATTGGTTCCGTCCTTGTAGATTAACTTATTCATTTATAAGAAATACCTTAAAACACAGGTCGGCAGTTCCCGTTTTATTCGTCAATGTTTTAGCATAACCCGATATTGACAAAAGAGTATCGTTATAGCAGGCCGCGATTTAGTATTTGATCAACAAAATTAAAGAATTTCACACTGCAGAGACAAAATACAATATAAGATATTGACCAAACTATCCATGAGTATATATATGATGTTTGATATATAAGTAAATGTGCAGATTTTCTGCTGAAATATCGGCGACATATATGAGGGCTCTTTATAACAAAATGTAGAAAATTAAGCTGTCGATATACAATAAACCGATAAACATGATATCAGATCTGGTATAGAAGTATATCATATATTAAAAAAACTTGCGTTTTAAAGGCGTCCAGTATGTTAATCTGATTCATTCATTTCGTCTGAATTGTTTAGCTGCCGGATAATCACCCAATCTTTCTCTTTTTCTGCTCATCGAATTCGATGGAATTTTGAGTGTTGTAACGTCCCTACGTGTACAGAGAGAATCGACGCTAAGAGATATATCTGCACACTTGATCGGCCTTGTGTTCAAGAACTGTTTCGGAGAAACCGTGTATATATTTGTCCATTTTCCCGTGTATGGTTCCCATTTTGCAGCACTAAGATCACGAGGATCTGTGGGTTTTCCTAATGTCTCTGACAAATCAAGTGCGGTCTTTGCGCAAAAACTAATAAGAAACCTTTGAAACTTAGCAGATTCTGTCGAACGATCTGAACATATACTACAGTCGGTATGTATTTGAATCTCTAACCATTTATCAAAATACTTTTCCAGATCGTTACGGCACGCTTGAGACATTCGTTTGTTTGCAAATTTAGAATCCATAACGGCTTTGTACACCATCGCGTTGACAAAGTATGCGATAACCAGTTGGCTGTTGGTTTTCGTTTCTTTATCGTCTACGCAACATCCAGACAAAGGGGAGTCAAGAAGACAAGAGAACATTAAATATTGGAAAGTTTGCTTTTTGGATGATCTGACTTCCTTAATCGCTTCGACCTTGACATCTTTAACAGTTTGGTATATATCCATGCCCGTTCTCAGAACCGTGTTTGCTCTATCTTTGTTTGTTTTCATCGTATTTGAGCGACTAAACACATTGGTATAGCCTATCACGGTTATCTTACATTTTATATCACCTCTGTTGTTGTACTGTGCGACTTGGTCAGCGCAGGAGTAAGGACACCCAGGAATATCAGCACACGGTATGAAAAACGAATACAAATAAACTTGACAATTTTTCTCGTTTCCATTGACTTTGTGGAAATTCTTTATCAGTCTTTCTATGATGCCTGTATTGACCAATCTATATTCCCCATGCCACGGATGATTTTTATATTTATTTTCATTTTTCCATTCGCTTTGCCGCCATGTTTCTTCGTTTATCTTGTTTAAAATTACGGCACTTGTGCTGCACTCAATTATTTTCTCCTCTGTGTTTGGTTTATTAGGACAACCTTGTAAAATCGTTTTAGATAATTCATTCGGTTTGGAGAGAGCATTGTCCGATAACACCGCTGCAACCAGATACTGTCCTCTTCCACTTTCTTTCCCCGTTATAACTGTGTTTATCTTGCTACCCCAGTCCTGCATTTGACTTAGAATTGCTATATCATCGTCTTTAACACAGTTACTTTCATTTATCAGTTGAAAGAAAAAAAGAAACCGGAAAAATAAAAAGAACATGTTGACTTTAAGATCTAACCGTAAGTGAGTTTTGCTATTTCTTATATATTCTCCGTGTAGTGTCTTTGTGGCAATGTTGCAATCTGAAATGTATACAATATGCAAAGTATAGATGTAATGAAAAAAAAATCAATTCCAACCATAGTTTTCAAACAGGTCTAAACTGTGTATTTGACAGCTGAGATGATAAAATAACAGTGTACGGTAGTGTGTAGGGTACAGCCACATAAGCATTATACACTAGTGTGTATGGTGCAGCCATTTAAGCATTATACGCTAGTGTGTATGGTGCAGCCACATAAGCATTATACTCTAGTGTGTATGGTGCAGCCATTTAAGCATTATACGCTAGTGTGTATGGTGCAGCCATTTAAGCATTATACGCTAGTGTGTATGGTGCAACCACATAAGCATTATACTCTAGTGTGTATGGTGCAGCCACATAAGCATTATACGCTAGTGTGTATGGTGCAGCCACATAAGCATTATACTCTAGTGTGTATGGTGCAGCCACATAAGCATTATACGCTAGTGTGTATGGTGCAGCCATTTAAGCATTATACGCTAGTGTGTATGGTGCAACCACATAAGCATTATACTCTAGTGTGTATGGTGCAGCCACATAAGCATTATACGCTAGTGTGTATGGTGCAGCCACATAAGCATTGTACGCTAGTGTGTATGGTGCAGCCACATCAGCAGTGTACGGCAGTGTGTAGGGTATAGCCACATAAGCATTATACGCTAGTGTGTATGGTACAGCCATATAAGCATTATACGTTAGTGTGTATGGTGTGGCCATATAAGCATTATACGCTAGTGTGTATGGTGCAGCCATATAAGCTCTGTACGCTAGTGTATATGTTGCATCCACATAAGTAGTGCATGGTAGTGTGTATAGGACAGCCATATAAGTAGTGTACGTTAGTGGGAATGGTGCAGCCATATACACATTATACGCTAGTGTGTATGGTGCAGCCACATAAACTCTGTACGTCAGTGTATATGTTGCATCCACATAAGTAGTGTACGCTTGTGTGTATGGTGCAGGCACATAAGTAGTGTACGCTAGTGTATGTTAGTGTGAATGGTGTAGCCACATATGTAGTGTACGATTTTATTGATAGTACAGCCATGTAAGTAGTTTACGTTAGTGTGTATGGTGCAGCCATATTAGTAGTGTACGCTAGTGTGTATGGTGCATCCATATAAGTAGTGTACGTTAGTGTAAATGGTGCAGCCATATAAGAAGTGTACGTTTGTGTGTATGGTGCAGTCATATAAGTAGTGTACAATAGTGTATATTGTGTACCCATATAGGTAGTGTACGTAAGTGTGAATGGTGCAGCCACATATGTACTGCACGTAAGCCACATATGTAGTGTACGATTTTATTGATAGTGCAGCCATGTAAGTAGTTTACGTTAGTGTGTATGGTGCAGCCATATTAGTAGTGTACGCTAGTGTTGATGGTGCATCCATATAAGTAGTGTACGTTAGTGTAAATGGTGCAGTTATATAAGAGGTGTACGTTTGTGTGTATGGTGCAATCATATAAGTTGTGTACAATAGTGTATATTGTGTACCCATATAGGTAGTGTACGTAAGTGTGAATGGTGCAGCCACAAATGTAATGCACGTTAGTGTATATGGTGCAGCCATCTTAATATTGTAAGTAGAGTAATTTAGTGTGAATTGCGCAACCATATAAGTAGTGTAAGTCAGTGTTAATGGTGCAGCCAAATAAGCAGTGTATGCTAGTGTGTATGTTGCAGCCATATAAGTAGCGTACGTAAGTGTAAATGGTACAGCCATAGAAATTATGTACTTAAATGTGAATGGTACAGTCACATAAGTATTGTACACTAGTGTGTATGGTGCAGCAACATAAGTAGTGTACGGTAGTGTGTATGGTGAACCCACATAAGTAGTGTACGCTAGTGTGTATTGTGCAGCCATATAAGTAGTGTACGCTAGTGTGTATGGTGCAGCCACATCAGTAGTGTACGTAAGTGTGTATGGTGCAGCCATATAAGTAGTGTAAGTTTGTTTTAATGGTGCAGCAACATAAATTATTGTACGTTAGTGTATAAGGTGAGCAACATTAGTAGTGTACGCTAGTGTGTATGGTGGACCCACATAAGTAGTGAATGCTAGTGTGTATGGTGCAGCCACATAAGTAGTTTACGCTAATGTGTATGTTGCAGCCATATAAGTAGTGTACGTAAGTGTAAATGGTGCATCAATATAAAAAGTGAACTTTTGTGTAAATGGTGCAGTCACATAAGTATTGTACGCTAGTGTGTATGTTGCAGCCATATAAGTAGCGTACTTAAGTGTAAATGGTACAACCATATAAGTAATGTACTTAAGTGTGAATGGTGCAGCCATATAAGTAGTGTACGTAAGTGTGAATGGTGTAACTACATATGCAATGCACGTCTAGTGTATATGTTGCATCCACATAAGTAGTGTACGGTAGTGTGTATGGGGCAGCCATATAAGTAGTGTACGTAACTGGGAATGGTGCAGCCATATAAGCAGTGTACGCTAGTGTGTATGATATAGCCATATAAGCATTTTACGCTAGTGTGTATGGTGTAGCCACATAAACTCTGTTCGCTAGTGTATATGTTGCAGCCACATAAGTAGTGTACAGTAGTTGTATGGTGCAGCCATATTAGTAGTGTATGTAAGTTGGAATGGTGTAGCCACATAAGCTGTGTACGCTAGTTTGTATGGGCAGCCACATAAGTAGTGTACGCTAGTGTGTATGGTGCAGCCACATAAGTAGTGTACGCTAGTGCGTGTGGTGCAACCACATAAGTAGTGTACGCTAATTTATGGTGCAGCCATATAAGTAGTGTACGTTAGTGTGAATGGTGCAGCCACATACGTAGTGTACGTTTGTATTTATAGTGCAGCCATGTAAGTAGTTTACGTTAGTGTGTATGGTGCAGCCATATTAGTAGTGTACGCTAGTGTGTATGGTGCAGCCATATAAGTAGTGTACGTTAGTGTAAATGGTGCAGCCATATAATAAGTGTACGTTAGTGTATATGGTCGATCATCATAAGTATTGTATGCTAGTGTGTTTATAAGTAGTGCTATATAAGTAGTCATATAAGTAGTGTACGTTAATGTGTATGGTGCAGCCATATAAGTAGTGTACGCTAGTGTGTATTCTGCAGCCGTGTAAGTAGTGTACGTTAGTGTAAAAGGTGCAGCCATATACTAAGTGTACGTTAGTGTATATAGTGGATTATCATAAGTATTGTATGCTAGTGTGTTTATAAGTAGTGCCATATAAGTAGTCATATAAGTAGTGTACGCTAGTGTGTATGGTGCAACCATATATGTAGTGTACGTTAGTGTGATTGGTGCAGCCATATAAGTAGTGTACGTAAGTGTGAATGGTGCAGCCACATATGTAATGCACGTTAAAGTATATTTCTGCGAAATTGTTTTAAAATTGATCCGGTGGTTTCTGACAAGAAATTTTTACTATATTTTATATAGTAAACTAACCCCACCCCTGGCCGCCATGTTTTTTGCCGAATCACTACGGTTTGTACAAACTTGGTGGGGATTCCTCCAAGGAACATTTTTGTGAAAATATTTTAAAATCGAGCCAGTAATTTCTGACAAGAAGATTTTTTTTAAGTTTTTACTATAGCTTATATAGTAAACTAACCCCACCCCCTGGCTGCCATGTTTTTTGACGAATCAAGATGACTTGAACAAACTTGGTAGAGGGTCACCCAAGGAACATTTCATTGAAATTATATTAAAATCAGGCCAGTAATTTCTGACAAGAAGATTTTTTAAAGTTTTTACTTTAGCTTATATAGTAAACTAACCCCACCACCCTGGTCGCCATGTTTTTTGACGAATCAAGATGACTTGAACAAACTTGGTAGAGGGTCACCCAGGGAACATTTTTGTGAAATTTTTTTAAAATCGAGCCAGTAGATTATGCCAAGAAGATTTTTTAAATTTTTACTATAGCTTATATGGTAAAGTTACCCCACCCCCTGGCTGCCATGTTTTTTGACGAATCAAGATGGCTTGAACAAACTTGGTAGAGGGTCACCCAAGGAACATGTCTGTGATTTTTTTTAAAGTCGAGCCAGCAGTTTCTGACAAGATTTTTTTTTAAGTTTTTACTAAATAAACTTGCCCGGCCCCCTGGCGGCCATGTTTTTTGACGAATCAAAATGGCTTGAACAAACGTGGTAGAGGGTCACCCAAGGAACATTTCTGTAAAGGTATTTCAAAATTGGCCCAGTGGTTTCAGAGGAGAAGTTGTTAAAAGCTAAAACATAACGACGGACGACGGACGACAGACGACGGGCGACGGACGACGGCCGACGGACGACAGATGACGGACACCAGGCGATCACAAAAGCTCACCTGTGAGCCTTAGTCTCAGGTGAGCTAAAAATGTAGGCTTACAATTTCAAATTATATGCATGTATAATACGTATATTATGTGCCGACCTGATGTTAGAAAAATCTAAGATCTACAAGTATAATTTCAAACCTTGACTATAAATATTAAACCTGGGTATATGCATATATTTAATTCGGTATATGTGTCAAGTAGCTAAACGTGTAATACATCCAAAAATATTGACGCAGTTCACTTTGTGAAGTGGATATCCAACATGATTTTAACAAAACCACATGTGTAGACATCGGTTGGAACATTCCATTATTAATAAGGTGTTATTGTTGTAACTGGGACCGGTATATTAACTAAAAGTCAACGGATTTTATTTATTTTTCAAGAAATATTCAGCTAATGGTTTTTATAATAATTACATGGACTAATAAACCAGCTTTGAAACAAAGACAGACATACAAACCAAAGTATGATTTGAATAATTCACTACGATTCAAAATGGACTCTCATGACAGTAGTTAAATAGCACGCCTTTTTCTGTCCGAAACGCGATTGGGATATGGATATGATGTTATGGATAACAGAATTACCGCGTGCCTATTTAAACTATACTACTGCACACATTTATAGACGACGATGCTTTATAAAACAAATGGAAGTGAAGCGGAGAAGGGTCTCTGATTAATCATTTCTAGGCCGAGGAAGGGCTCATTATCACATTAGAATTCCGCTTATTTTCAACTGATAAAATGAAGTCTAAGCTGTGAGGTGTAGTTTGCCTGCAGATTATACTTTCGTGGGAGTTGCAGAGACACGGATCGCTCTTGTTTACGCTTAGCCTATTCTGTATTATCTCTGCACGGTAATTCAAGTGGGGAAAGGCATATAATTTTCACAGCCTCTTCTTAGCTACCTAGTCTATTTGAATTCAATGTTTGGAAACTGTGAGACAAATTATGGAAACTAGTGTTGGGAATCTGTTCTACATAGTAGTTAATACATTAATTTACAATAGGTTTCGTATATATAACAACCGGAAATGGTCAAAGGAGTTAGATCTTGTTATTGTTCCTGGAAAAGAATAGATTCATTCGTTTTTGTCTTTGTCAGTTATGTTGGTAAACTGACCCAGGTAAGTTTGATATGCTGCCTGATTTAATTGATCCAATCAGCGTTCAATTTAGGAATTAGAAAAAGTATATTTCATTAACGAAAATAAATCAATCAATGATTAGTTAAACCAGTGGCAGTATGTAAGACTGATCAGTAATCAATTAATCGGAAGCACGCTGGTAGTGACACGTGATACTTAAACAACACACACAATGGTTTCATTATAAATACCGGAAAAGTATTTAAACCCATTGCCACGATAGATCGAATTTGAACAGAAACAAAAACAAACGATGTTTACAAATGACAAAACAACAATGTTTCTTATTATGAAACTAAAATTTATTACTTCTGGTTATTGAATAGGCAAACTTAAAATACTATTAATACATGCATAAGAAATAAATGGTTAGATAACATTTGTCTTGAATTACCACGAATATAAAAAAAACTTTATTAATCATATCACAGTAAAGTACATACTGAACTATTATTTCATTACGAAAACTGTCAATATACGTTAGTAATCCTTGTACACCACAGTAAAGTAGAGACTGAACTAGTATTTCATTACGAATACTGTCAATATACGTTAGTTATCCTTGTACACCAAGGTTAGGTATATACTGAACTAGTATTTCATTAGGAATACTGTCAATATACGTTACGAAAACTGTCAATATACATGAGTAATCCTCGTACACCACAGTAAGATATCGACTGAACTATTATTTCATTGGGAATACTGACAATATTCATGAATTATCCTTGTACACCACAGTAAAGTATAGACTGAACTAACAATACTATGATTTTCTTATTCTAAAAGCCTCAAAAACAGTGCACTTGACGCCTACTTATCTTATATTACAGATGGTGTTTGTGACATTAAGATTTAAATGTGGAAGAAGACTCCAGTTTGAGCGAGTCTGAGCATAACTTCGTTTCCTTTCGCAAGTAATTTGCAAATATTCTTACAATATTTGTTTTAACCGAGCTGGTCACAAACCTACGACAATAACTGAATATTTCTACTCTTCTAATTTCGACAGGTTTAAAGCAAACTAACGGACATTTTAATACATTTTAGATCCAAGTAATTCCTATTCAGTACATTTAAAGAAGCATATTTTTAATTGTTCTAATGATGCCCATTCAGGTCATTATGAATTTATTGCTTGATTATCGTCCCCGCCCACCCCGGAATTTTCATGTCGCCCTGACCATTTTTTATTTTGAAAAAAAAACACAACAAAATAACAAAAAATATATTTAAAAAAAAGTAAAAAATCCCCCCCCCCCCCCCCCCCCCCCCCCCACACACACACACACCACCACCACCACCAACCCCACTCCCCCTTTATAAGAAAAAAAATGGATGAAAATCTAGCAATTAATTCATAATGGCCTGAAGAGAAATGTTAAAGAGAAAGCTGAAGACTGAGATGATAGAACAATAGGCTAAAAACTGGGTCTAATAATCCAGTATAGGCTAAATAAACTACAAATACAAATGTATTCTGAACGGAAACGTTAAACCGTCACTTTTGTGTTTCCAACACCGGTGTTTTACTATCGTGTGAAGACTGATTTTACTACCCATTTCAATAGTTATGGAATTATTCCTCTAACGGTCAGCTGCAATAATACAGACTTGGTCATTTTTATCCTAAATATTCTTTCTTATTTAAGTAAAAAAAGTTCAATGAATTAACTTTGATACTTTGTGAGAAAATACATAAATGTTCAGGTGACGGGTTAGCTGTTCCGTTTAGTATACATACTAATCTTCTGGACGTGATGACGTATAGTAGGCCATCCAAAAAGCAAAATGACCCTTATTTTAACTTTTGATGGCAATTTTTAGTAGAATTGTTTTAGTACCATAACATTTTTCCCCAATATGTACAGCATCGTGTGATGATGGATGCCACTCATGAAATTGCGTTTTAAGGTCACAGTTGAGGTCAAAGGTCAATCAGATGCAAAAATAAACAAAACAGTGTTGTATATAAATTATTGTCACTAATGTTACAATTATGTTGTTTTATATATTTTTTCTGTAATGACATGTTGTTAAAAGACTATTAGACAATATCGACAAATAAACAAAATTTTATTTGAGTAATGTAGGCCTCCGGCCCATAATACATTTTTAAACACATGGTAAACATGGAATCTAACAAATAAACATTTATAATACGAACATTATAATTTCAATACAGTTTTGATAAAATGAATGCAATATATTTATTTATATATATTTTTTTTTTTAATGTATTGACTGTTCTGTTGTTTTGCTCGTGGTCAATCTTTGTGTCTATCTTATTTCAAATATTGAAAAAAAGGAAAAAGTAATACACAATTTCGAGATTTAATTCAAGTCATTATGTTTTAAGTCATTTTGTTTTAAGATTGGAGGTAAAGAGTTCATTTATTAAACATCTCAAATACAAACTTTTCCAGTTTGATTATCTTGTCAGAATTGGCTGTGTTCATCAAACTGTAGAATTCATATACATTATCGTAGTTGTGATCGTTATAGTTAATAATGAAACAGTGTAAAGGACGATGGAGCATCTATTTAAAGGATATTGAAGCATGTCTGTCTTTCTGCTTGTTTTTATACGAGTCGAAAGTTCAATAAGTACATTTAAAATGTAGACAATTTCAGTAGTTGTTGTTTATTGCAAATCTGCAATTTGTTATTAACCTTGAATTTTATACATATCTTTGAAGATAAATATTAAAATTAACTCTAAAAGTTAAGTGTTCGCTTGGACGTCCGTATGTTCTTCACAATACGATAATACACTGGTGCATATTTTTTTATCATGTATTCTTTTCCAATTGAAATGCGATTTAAGGAGAAATAACAATTACGAATATATATACCTTAGATTAAAAGTAAATGTAAAAGAAAGAGAATTTATGTTATGATGTAATCAAATTACCTTAATTGTACGTAAAACTAGTTTTCAAGAATATGTATTAAGGCTGTAAATGAACTTCTTGCGTCCGAAGTAAAATACATTCTAAAATGTCTAAGTTTAAAAAACAAATTGTGAAGTATGAGAATACTATCAAAGATGATACAGTAATGACAGAATTATGAGGATTTAGTCCCGGTAATTATTGGTGGCGACTGGAGTAGCTATATTACAAGGAAGCGGGTATTAAATCAGACTGTTCCAAGCAAATATGAGGATCGTTCTATGAAGACGTCAAAAAAGCTACTGACCCAAAGCACAGTATATTAGACCATCATATATGCATCTGATTTTGGGTCATATACTGATTTATCTGATAATGTTTCAAGTATTCTAGAGCTATATGAAAGTATACTTATACAGGAAAGTGTTGACTGCTGCTCAACAAGTAAGAGGTGAAATAGGCATGATTCCCTTCGGGAAGGAATAGACATTGATTATGTAGACAAGGTAATTCCTGGAAGGTTCTTTCTCTATCTCGCTTGCTATTTGGTGGTATGACAATTATTCTAGATGGCAATGCTGAAGTCAGAACCTATGCAGAGAACTGTTACGTTTGTAAACTAGCGCAGGAGATATATTATTTGGCGTATCTAACGGCATACACAATCTCAAGATGTTGGCCTTGGACATGCTCTTCACAAGACAGCTTGTTCTGAAATAAATGTCAGTCTTTTCCATGCTGTGAACCACACTGTTATAAATATTATCAATATAATTGACAACTTAATTGTAAATGACAGTCTTGGGATGTATATCGAAAATGGATATGATCTGTTTATGTCCTGTGATAATATTGGTGCTGTTGAAGCAATGTTAGATGAAAGAAACATAGTTAACAGCACAATATGGTGGTTGGGAAATACAGTTAAATTATAGAGAATATTATGTGGGTACTAAAACCAGAACTTAATAATTGGGCAAACATGCTTCTGCTGATACTAGGAAAACTAGCCAATTGGATAAAGCAATGATGGTAGGCTGTATCCAATAAATGGACCTGACAACATAAATGCAAGTAGTTGGTACACACACAATAATGAAACACGTTAAATAGCATATATTCGGAATATTTGAATAGATAATTAGCAAAATAGTCAAAATGATATGCAAACAGTTCCGACCTGGAGAGCTTACAATGAATTAAGCAGTCCAGATATACTGCCAATGACAACTATATGAATGCTTCCAATACTACAATTCGTTTTAGATGAAATGAACACATTTACTACTGTTATCAATATATTTGAAGAAATTTCAAATCATAATGGTCAAAGCAACACCCTTATCACAGCAGATCAGCCATCCATTCTAAAAAAAATAACTTGTATGCGGCAATCAAGACCTGTTTACTGAGATGATATGAAGTCTCTCGAAAGACAGCACCAGATATGTGTGGGAAATATAAAGATAGGATTTTTATAGTCAAAAGGAACAAAATCACTGAACACTGACCAAGCAACAAGCTGGATGAAAACATTTGTAACATGAACAATAGGGAAAAAGGAATCACACAAAACGACCAAGCCAGAGACAAATTCTGTGTCACTTTGACAGCTCAGTCAGATGTGTTAGAGAAGTCACTATAAGGAGAAAGTGATGCAGAGGAAGACCATACCTACACCAGATATGATTGTCTGCCTTTAGGAACTGATCTTGATGAGTCTGATGTTCAAGTTTTGATCAAACATATGGATACTTTTGACATTTTTTGAGTATGATCCTTTGAAGAAAAAACAACAAAATATTTGCAATAATAAATGATGTTTAAAACATGCAGAAAGTTCAGGTTGTTAAAGATGACAGAAAACTACTTCAGAGTCTATCAAACATTTAAATGTTTAAACATATCTTTGTCAGCTGTAAATGCTAGCTGAAATGTAGAAATTGGTTCTGTGCTGAAAGTTGTCCTTGGTACCTCTGCCAGTTGCTAGGGTTGTATGATTTAGGAATTCTACCACAAAGACTGAATTATTGAATGTCTCTGAATATGAAGTGATTTTAACTTGATGACTTTCCCAATTCTTCACTGCAATGATACATAGTCATTGACAGTCACACTATGATTCAGGTTTCTGGAATACACGCTATCCGAATAGTTACTTTCTGCATTCTAACAAATATCCTTATTATATTTACTAGTATACTAGGTTATATTAAAATGACTATAGATCATTAGCTTTCTTTGTTGAGCAATATTAGAGAATATTAACTATTTCTATAACGCTAATAGTTTTGTCCGACTTCTATTGTGACCTCATGAAGCTCTTTTCTTCTATTTTAATATGCTTAATTTCTCATAAAGTTTGTTTATGAATTCACTTCATTTGATTTAAAATACTTGCCTGTTCTTAATTATTAGAAGCTTGCATATCACAAGAAATTCAAATTTCATAAATTTTACCCACTTTTTGACCTTTGACCTCAATTTGACAACACAATTTTTAACATATTTTTTTCATTTTCCATGTAGTTGCTTACAAGAGACATATTTCTATAGTTTTCAGTTCAGTATATAAACAAATATTTCAACAATACAGTTTCTTTAATTCTATATATCAATTACTGCACTCAGTTGACCTTTGACCTAATTTTGAGATTATGAGGCGATTTCATGATTGGCATCCACCCTAACAGGTTTGTATACATGCCAAGGAAGACATTAAGCATGGATGCCAAATTCTACTCAAATTTGCCATCAAAAGTTTTTTTCTTGTGTTTTGGATGGCCTACTAGTAGTCGTAGTCGATGACTTAGTTGATGTCGTTGTCGTCGTATGTGTATAGTATCGACTGGAAATAAAGTAACTGTGAACAGTTGGGTCTTTCTTTAAAGCCTTCACCTGATTTTTACTGTACATCATGCATTTGACTGTTGAAGCTGGACATTCACAATGGCTATACGCCACGCAGTAGGCATCTTGCATACACAGCTGTTGACATTTTGTCAAGTTCGACATTTGGTCATTTTCATTTTCGAAGCCACGTTTTACGCCGATAATAGACGTTTCTCTAAATTGTACTTGAGTCTTTATTTTTTCTGGAAATATTGTACTTTGCCAAACCGTATCTGGCTCTTCTGTTTTATAACCATATTTCTGATGACCGATTTCCTTAAATAAGAAACAGATTTTATATGACCAGAAACTTTTAGAGCAAGTTTTACAATACGTAATTCCTACGCATTGTATTTCTTGCAGACATTTCTCAACACATTCTGTGACCGATGACACAGCAATTTGTCGATAGTGGCTGACCAGACGTGTCTTTTCCAATAGCAGTCCAGGCGTCAAATCATCACACGATTCTAACTTTCCTAAATCTTTAAGATATGTACAGTATTTAAACTTTTGTTTTTCTATATCTTTTTTAATGCGATCATGGTCGATATCGAAATGTTCCATGTATTTACCTGTGAAAAGAAGATCAATTGATGATAGTTTATATGCTGTGGGTACTGGGCTTGTTTTAACCTGTGATGCCCAAGTCATGGCGTCTCCGTTTGATGGCGGTGCTGCCCCAACTGTTATCGTTTTTGTTTCCACAGATGATGAAAATTCTGACGCCGACTGTTTTTGTGACGATGCCATATTAAAACCTCCCCCGACACTAAAGAGTCCGGAATAACTAGCTTGAACGGAAACATCAACACCCTTTTCTTGTTGGCTTTCATATTTCTGTGAAGACATTTTATACTCATAAGTGTACCTTGCTCCAAATGTAACTTCTGTTGGAAAATGGGTTCCGTACGTGTCAAAAAAGTCATTGTAGGTTTGTTCAAAATCCACATGGCGCGAGTCTGTTTCATTTAGCTTGTACACCCATTCCATAAAATCATCATTGAAGCGGGGAGCTCCGTTCGTGATTAATTTACTGAAGTAATAGTTGCAACTGGCCGTCGAAAGTATATACACGTGTTCTCCTGTAGAAATCTCTGACGACGACTCCTTGTAACCAGCACTGGCTGAAAAGCTAACTCCCCATCCACCCCCGCTTACACTAGCGGAGACTGACAGAGCTTTCGAAAATTCATACTTCGTTTGAACAGTTGTTGATGAGAATGACGTGACGCACGATACATCGGGAATGATGACCAGACCTTTAGGCACACTGTATCTGCAGTCAGCCGTTTGACCACCGGAGGAATAATCAGCTACAAAGATGGGATATGTGAAGCCAGGATCGTGCCCAACTGCGAGAGGATATCCTTGTAGTATGTTGTATCCGAGAAGAGCATAATCAATGTCTGGGAACGACTGCTTGAGGGTGGAACCTTGACACTCTTGAAGGAGATAGTCCTGGCGCATACCTTTTTAAAAGAAAACATAGTGATTGATCTGCGTTTACTATTAGTGAAGATAAATATTAGCTTTGCTTCGGTGAAATAGGATTGTTATTTAATCGAGTGAATAATACAGCTGTACGGTCTCAAGTTACAAAGACATCAGTGAGCATGCAAATTTCAATATCCATAGATCAGAAATAAGGTTGCTCGCCGCTAATTGCAAAGTCAATAGGAGCATGACAATTCTTATAGTCATCGAACGTAACTATAGTAACTTGCAAGCTTACAAATTGCAAAGTCAAGGGTAAGTATGCCAGTTTTTATCGCTCAAACAATGTATGCTTTGAAGTAGAAAGTCACCATTGAGCATGTCAATTGTAATATCACCGAGCGTACATCAGGTTGTATGCTTACAAGTTGTAAATTCATTTTAATGCCACTTTTAATATTCATCGAGCGTATAGTATTTTGCAAAGTCACTATTAAGTATGTCAGTTTTAATATTGTAAAGAAATATATATATAATGTGGCCTAAATTATCGGGATCAACAAGAATAAGGTTATTCAATGTTTAGATTTCTTTAGTGCGGGTAGTAAATATCAATTACCGTTTTATTTAAACGTACCGCTAGGTAGATAGGGATGAAGCGTTTGAATGAATGAATGAATGAATGAATGAATGAATGAATGAATGAATGAATGAATGAATGAATGAATGAATGAATGAATAAGGTTTTACGCTGTACCAACTCATTATAGGTTATTCGACGCCAACAGGAAGGAAGATTCCAGGTTTATTTTACATGCATCAAATCAACAAATTAACATACAGAATAAAAAAAATACATCAACAAATGAATATGCAGAATGAACAGAGAACCATGATACCTGCATAACTGCAGAGTTTCGGAAAATTCTATCGTATTACTCAAATTTTCGCTTCCTACGACATGCCTGAGCCACAGTGATCCTATTGTTGCCATCACTCATATTGCTTCCTGGAACCACACAGGGATAGGTAATTTAACCACAATAGTGAAAATGACGAAAAACGATAAAATGAACATGGCTCCCATTCGGAGGATTCCTACCCCTCTGCACGGATCGACTGTGGTTCTATTCTTAGCCGGAACCACACAGGCTTGAAATATTCATCAAGGACTTGTATGGAAGGATAGGAAACTTGCATCTCCTGATTAAAAGTTGATGAAACAGCACACGAAGGATTCATAATTTACAAATAAATCATTTATAATTCACAGGCAACTGACTTCTTGTACATAACTTGTAAGTTGTTTGTAATCTTAGATGTTTAAACATGTTCCGATCACGCAAAATGCTCTTGAATTAAAGGAATTGAGGTTTGAAGGAAACTTTATCGTAATTTGTCATTATTTTAGCTGCAGTATACACATTTAGCAATCACAAGTACTTCAACAATTTTAAACACAAATTTCTGGCAATGATATCGTTTTGATGACAATATCATTCTGCAGTGTAAGCATTTTGATTTGTGTTCCTGAGATGAATGAAAGTGAAGATAATTAAAAACGAGATACTCCGAGATTTTGCTTGAATATGCGAGCGTTCACAAAATATCAATCAGTTGCCTTTCCTTCTGTATATAATTCATTGTATTCATTCATGGTGTAAATGATAAGTCATAGTGGTGTATATTTTATAAACATCCGTTAAGTGAAATGTACACGAGTTTACTTTGGTAACAATAACTACATTTTTCATATAGCCTTAAATGCAAATTAATGTAATACGCTGTTGTGTTAACTTAATTCATGCATAGCATGATATATCCACGTTTATTGATTGCTTACATGTAACACGTGGCAAACCTTTGGTTATATGACCCATGTCAAAATCATACTCTTTGTTCAGTTTGTGGGGTCTTCCGTGGCCGAATGGTCTAAGGCGCCATCTCAAGATCACTTACCTCTCACCGCTTATTTCGTAGGTTCGAGTCCAACTCGCTCCAAAAACTTTATGTAAAGAAGTTTCCAGTTACTTGCAGGAGGACGGTGGTTCTGCTCAGTCTAAGGTCTTCCTCCACCAATAAAACTGAATATGCCATATATAACCTGCAATGTGTTGAAAATGTTTGTGAAAATTCCATCATCACAAGTCTGTACCATTACATCATTCTTATAGTGTATCAATAGCATTCCGAACACATCCTACATACGCATTTTATATGTAAATGTGTGAACACATCTAGCAATATTTCACGTGTTATGCCAATTTAACAATTACTTGCAGATCCTCTGATTTCATAATCTTTATAAAAATTATTGTTCTACTTATTCGATGTGTCATTAATGAGTATATCAAGCGTAAACTCATACACAATGCGAATTAGTCAATAACTTAATTATTGCACAATCCGATGGTCAAACTAGTCTATCGGAATACCGAAAATTCCGAATCAGGTATGTCTATCCCCAATAAAAAGCAGACAATTCAATTGCCTGCTCCACAATTCAAAACTACTGAACGCTTACTAAACTGTTTTGTAATTGAAACTTTCCCCGGGAGCAAATGACATATTAACGGGCTCAAATGTGGCATTCACAACGTCAAATTCACTGACCAGTCAGCGTGTTCCTATTATAATGCTTGATGATAGCGAATCAACGTGCTTATAACAGTTTCTATGCAACGGACCCAATCGGGAGATCTGAGTCCATTCCACATACTATCCACAAGGAATAATTCAGAAGGAAAACGAAATGGACAAAATGTATGCGACTGCAGGGTTTGTATGTCGAGTGCTATTGCACTGAATTGATGAATGAAAATACGGTTTAATAAGCTAAAATCATTGTGCTTCTTACCTATATTGAAGTAATGCTTTTGCATCGCATTTTGCAAGACATTCTCAACATTTGGACTTGTCATGGGCGGCTGTTTCAGCAGAGACGATGTCGGTGCAAGTAACGCCCTTAAATCGCTAAAATATATGTCGTATATAATATAAAGTTATTTCACAGTGTTTTGTACAATAAAGGAGCATTTCATACTTGTACGTATTGTGGGGGGAAACTATATTGTACGAGACACCGAATGCGTAATACGTACTGGTACAATATATTCACATACTGTACAAGAAACTTTAAAATGATATCTTTAATCAATACATCAATCCTCTCGATTGTTTGAATGTCGAAATGTTGAGAAACTACACCGACTGAATGGTACAGTTAACCCGCCATTTTTGTATTTCCAACAACTACTGACTACCGCTACTAGGTTGAATATAAAACCTTTTATCTTCGTACGAATATTTTCATTTAGTATACTACGCAATTATTTGCGAATGCATTTTATTTATCAAAAGAATATTTTAAGAACTACGTGGTAAAGCGTGTTTGTGTATTTTATTCAATTATTAAGAGTACTAAAGTGTATTTTATGACATATTAAATGTTTTTACCTTTTCACTATTTCAAAAAAAAAACAACAAACAAAACAACTCTATTTTTCGTTGCAAAGTTGCACAAATTTTACTCAGACCAAAAATATTTTGTTTTTGAAAATTTCATGCAATTGAATTTGAGTTTATGATTACTATTGTCATGACATTTATTATTATCTGATACATCCGTGTATCAAGTTTAACTAAATATTTGATATAAACAATATCAAATGTTTTATTTAAATCCTTGTAAAACCTACATCGCAAAAAAATCAAAGATGGGTGAGTTGTTGCGGGTTACTTGCTATTTTTAATTCTGATATTGCATAAAAATACAACAATAAGCTTGAATAATAAGACGTTTCAATGAAGTCTACCCTAAGGAAAAACTATAGAAATCCCATTTATTATCACTTTCTTAATTCAGATGACAACGACGTAAATAGTTAAAAGGTAATTCATGCATGTCATTTCTGTTTCTCTTTACATATTATACAATGCCCTTACATTGCACATACAATACACGTAAACTGCACATATTCTACACTGACATTAAACATAAAATACACATAAACTACAATTATTTGACAAACACACTATACATAAAACACACAAAAACTACACATATTCTATACTCACATTATATATACAATACACATACACTACACATATTCGACACACACTCACAATATACATATAATACACATAAACTACAATTGTTTGACAAACACATTATACATACAATACACATAAAATACACATATTTGAGAAACAAACCATGGCTACACAACACTCACAAACACTACACATATTCTACACTCACATTATATACACAATTCACATGAACTACAATTATTCGACAAACACAATATACATACAATACACATAGGCTACACATTTTCGATACACACTCACATTATACATACAATGCACATACACTACACATATTCGGCATTCACATTATACATACAATACATATACACTGCATATATTCGACACTCACATTATACATACAATACACATAAACTACACATATTCGACACACTCTCACAATATACATACAAAACATGTAAACTACAATTATTTTACACTGACATTACACATACAATACATATCAACTACAATTATTCGACAAACACATTATACATACAATACATATAAACTACATATATTCGACACTCAAATTATACATACAATACACATAAACTATACATATTCGACACACACTCACATTATACACACAACATACATCAACTACTATTATTCGTAAAACACAATTTACATTCACTACACATAAACTACACATATTAGACATATACTCATATTATACTTACATGTACAATACACATAAACTACAATCATTCGACAAACACACTGTACATACAATACACATAGACTGCACATATTAGACAAATATACCATAACTACACATATTCATCACTTATATTATACATACAATGCACAATACTACACACACACACACACACACACACACACACACACACACATACGCACACACACACACATTATACATACAATACACGTAAACTGCACATATTCGACAAATTTACCATAGCTTCACATACACTACACATATTCAACACATATATTATACATACAATGCACATATACTACACATTTTCGACACATAAACATTATACATACAATGCACATCAACTACACATATTCCACACTCACATTATACATACAAAACACATAAAATACACATATTCGACAAACACATTATACATACAATACACATAAACTACACATATTCGACACATACTCACATTATACATACACTACCCATAAACTACAATTACTCGACAAACACACTATACATACAATAAACATAGACTACACACATTCGACACACACTCACATTATACATACAATACACATAAACTGCACATATTCGACTAATAAACCATATTTACACATACACTACACATATTCAACATATATATTATACATACAATACACATACACAACACATTTTTGGCACGCACATTATATATATAATTCACATACACTACAATTATTCGACAAACACATTATACATACAATACACATAAACTACACATATTCGACAAACACACTATACATATAATACACGTAGATTACACATATTCGACAAATATACCATAACTACACATACACTACACATATTCAACACATATATTGTACATACAATACACATACACTACACATTTTGACACACTCACAGTATACATACAATACATATGAACTTCAATTATTCAACAAACACATGATACATAAAATACACATAAACAACACATATTCGACAAACACTCTATACATACAATACACATAGACTACACATATTCGACAAATATACCATAACTACACATACACTGCACATATTCAACACATATATTATACATATAATACACATTCACTGCACATTTTTGACACACTCACAGTATACATACAATACACATTAACTTCAATTATTCAACAAACACATTATATATAAAATATACATAGACTACACATATTCGACTCATTCAATATACATTCAATACACATAAACTTCAAATATCCGACAAACACATCATAACTACACATACACTACACATATTCGACACACAAACTTTATAAACAATACACATTCTCGACACAGATTAGACAAACACACTAGACATGTTCGACACACACGCTATGCATACAATAAACATACACTACACATATTCGACAAACACACTGTACATACAATACACTATACATATTTGACAAACACACTATACATACAATACACTACACATATTCGACACAAAAAAACTATACATACAATACACACACATTACACATATTCGACAAACACACTATACATACAATACACATTCACCACACATATTTGACAAACACACTATACATACAATACAAATACACTACACATATTTGATACAAAAAACTACACATACAATACACATACGCTACACATATTCTGCAAATATATTATACAAACAATACGCATACACCGTACTAACAATGCACAAATAATGTATCATGCATATACCACACATTAACTGCACATATACTACACATACATTACACATACACTACATAAAAAAATGCACATACATTACACAAACGACACAGAAACATTACACATATAGTAAACATTCATTATACACACACTACACGTAAAATACACACATATTTAACATATACTAGTTCACAATTCAGAACTCTACGTTATCAAATAAGATCACTAAAGCGTGTTAACGCGATGTGTCTCTACCATACACGTTTTCAGCAATGTTTTGTCAAGATATAATGCAAAAGTTATATGGTACAGAAAACTATAATCGATTCAGTGTTGTTTGATATTTGAGCAAGTTCATCATAGCTAGGTACAAGCAAAGCATTCCAACCAATCCCTATACACATGTTTTACCTGTACCGAATAAATAAACCTTATAAAGTGTTTACAAACTTGCTTAAGTGAATAACATATGGCTTCAGCTTATAATACCTTTCTTGCTTGCTTTCGTTCAAAAGGTAACCAATTACAAGAATAACTGCGAGCAAGGTCAATACTACACATTTCAGCACAGTATGTTTAACCTGAAACGAAAATATTAATATAATGAAAGAGACTACAAGTAGATTGATGAAATGACATTCGGAAATTATGTTGAATCTTAACTTTAATTGATTTCTGTAATTTTATATATACCTCTATATATACTGAACAAAAAAAAAAGAACTTCCGATTTTTATGTTTTAATGACTTTAAGAATAAGCATGTTAAATGACCTACATACATGTAGTTTCGGTCGAACGTTTAAGTGTCAAATAAAATGTTCCTAAAATTCCATAATATTTCCCTGAACGGGACAGTACTAAACAAATACAAAGTGCAGCTTTGATTTTTGTTTCCGACCTCTACCACATTCCATCCTTTCCACGTAACTATAATACCACATTCTTTTCCGTTCAAATGCACATTCGGATACTCTTGGGGTGCATATAAAACTCATCTAAACTTTGCTATCATATCTACACTAAAACATAACGGAAGTTTCTTTGTTCAGTACTCATGTGTGCTGTACGAAAGGGGTATTCATATTTTTATCAGATTGATCGGTGAAATACTTGTTGGAAAAAATATTAAACCAAAAAAAAAAAACAACACACCTTTGCCGACACACGGTATTTTGTATCAGATACATGTATGAACCGAATAAGATTTATTTATCAAAAACAATTATATCATACATGTACACATGTACTAGTATATATTTCTTTCCAAAGAGAAAAAAAAGTGAAATATATGGCTATAATCTAGACTTTCGTGGTATTAAATGGTAACATTTCCATAAGATAATTGATTGATTGAATATTTAGCGTCATTTTTATGCCATCGAGGGCTAACAGACGATCAGTTAACCTAACCACTGTTTCCTGGGATTAACCAGTACTCGAGCACTCTTCGCAAGTAACTGATAACTTTCCCACTTGAATCAGTGGTGAGAGACGAATGATAATGAGACACAATGTCGTATATCAATCGTCACAGAGACTGTTGCCGGGCGGGGGATTCGAACTCACGACCCCTGGATTGATAGTCAGACGCGTAACCGACTGAGCTAATCGGGCCCGACTCTCCATAAGATAAAATATAAAACAAGAACATACCTTTTTAATGCACACTTCTTTAGATGGTGCCGTGTTGCCTTGGTCATGGATAAACGTTTTATACTCTTCTAGATTAATCGTATCACTTCCTTCAACTGTTTCCATCAAAGCTATGGATGGGTGTCTCAACCTTCTTTCTTTCGATCGTCTTAGTGCATCGATATTTTCTTTCAAAGCAAGGTTTTCCATGTAAATTTCGGATTGCTGTGTTTCTGACTCTGCCATTGCCTACATGATGTAATTCATTTTAAGGATGAATGTACCAAACAGTTCAAGGACATATGTCGGCTACCAATTCACCAAGAGTAACCTTTCTTTACCTTGTCGTTGTGTCTCTGAGCAAGTCAGTTTATCCGCATGTACTTATACTAGTTTTGGTAATGAATTTACCACTAACTAAAGAGCAAACTGAGAAACGAACGGTCGAACGAATAAACAAATGGACGAACCAATTAATGTATATACTGTATAATGTATGAATGCATTGATGAATAATTCATAAACGAACGAACCACACAGACAGACAGACAGGCAGGTAGGCAGGCAGACAAAAACACACGAAACATGAACGTAAGAGAAAACGAATGAATGAAGAATAAATGAAGGCAATCGTTGAAGTATTGTATGCTACTTACGATTTATATACATGTACCTGGGCACGTCACAAAAAATAACACGTCTTATCCAAATATAAAAAATATATATTCACTTCGACATTTATTGCGTATTATTGTGTTTCCCACAGGTTTAGGCCTAACCTTTCAAAGTCTTTAAAGGGAATTTATCAGGATTTTTCAACTTTTTAAATTTGGCTAAAAACGTATTTTTCTAATATATCATGCCTTTATATTCTCACTGACCCGATATTACCAAAAGGATATATGTTTAAACATGCCAAAATAATATATTAAAAAGTGATTTCCTAACTTGTGCTATGCGCCTTTGTTAGTCTGAAATAGATTTCCCGCATATTTTGTGACGTATCAAATGAGTCACGTGATTTCATTTTGATTTCAATTTGATCCGTTAGAGCAGGGGCGGATCCAGGATTTCAGGTTAGAGGGGATACGCACACTATATAAACGGGCACGCATGTTGTTTTTTTTCAGCAGAGATACTTTGAATCATTTTAATAAGATATCAAAGTTTATGAGGGACGTACGCCAGTTTTTTTAAAAATTAGATCCGCCATTGATACAGGTTTACACGTACAATAGTAAAAAATGTTTTATCAAACAGTATTTAAGTGCTCTCTATTTTTAGAATGGGGATTTCGTTTCAATTTTACTATTCGAATTTAAATATTGATTTTGTCACGTTTTGGTGGATTTAACATACCAAACCATTAGGATTTTTATTTATTTATGATAATGAGATGCTTTTTATCCTTTTTATACTTATTTTATTTTTAAGACATTTAAAGGTGGTTTTTTTTCTGATAAACTCCCTTTAAGTTTGAATATGACCTTTTACACTTCGTTAAAGTGGTGCGCGTCTGTTTAACTATGAAAATATCACGCCATCCGAAACTTAAGCATTGTTTGGTTTAAATTGATAACATAGCCCAGAAACTACCTCAAACGGTTTATAGGTCGTATATCGGTCAATATAGAGTATAAAGGGATGTTTTTACTCATGAATTGATAGCTGAGGTTCTATTTATCTGATAACATTTTTGCAAACACTTTTATCACGCGATCCGAAACTTAAACATTGTATGGTTTAAATTGTTGACTTTTTTTTTGAACGGTTATCGTTTTATCACGTGACATACCAGACACAATAAGCCGGATGTTCGCCAATGACATCGATTATAGTAATTAAACTGAAACCTGATTTTTTTTGTCGAAATACCTGAATGCAGGTAAACAACCATATTTTTTTTTATCTTTAGGAACGGTTGTCCGCTACGAGATTACGAAAACTGGTTTCATCGAGAACACCGATCGAAGTTGTGTCATTTTATAGATATATGGGTATACTGTTCAACCAAAGCTTATAACGATTCGCGCAAAAACAACACTTGCAGCAAAGACTCGCAAAGAAGTTATGTCGATTTCCTCGTACAAGCTGAAATTTGGATTTTTCGATTTTATGTCGAAACTGATCCCATGCTTCGTGGACGAAATTTCGAGCTACGAATAGTGTTATCTAACTATTCATTTAATGGCAGTGAGCATACAGGCAGGTGCACGCCATAGTCGATATTTCAGCAGTCACATCGTGTCCACGATACTATGAACTGATCCGCGTCATCACACGTATACATGATATGGTATGGAACGCCGTAGCTGTCTTATGTTGTCTATTTTATATGTTTTATGTGCATTCCTTATTATATCATGTGCACTCATCATAATATTATGTAGAGTTTTCTTTTTATGCTGTGCATTCTTTATTATACGATGTAGATTTACTTTTATATTGTGTAGATTTGTCAATATATTATGTAGAGTTATCATTATATGATGTACTTTCTTCATTATATTATGTAGATTTGTCATTATATGCTGTAGACATGTCATAATATGATGTAGATTTATCATTATATGATGTACATTCTTCATTATACTATGTAGATTTGTCATTATATGCTGTAGATTTATCATTATATGATGTGCTTTTTTCATTATATTATGTACATTTATCATTATATGATGTACATTCCATATTATATCATGTACATTAACCATTATATTAATATGTAGATGTGTCATTAATCATTATATTATGTAGTTTCTTCATTATGTTATGTAGACTTGTCGATATATGACGTAGATTTGTCATTATATGATGTGCTTTTATCATTATTTTATTATTATTATTATGATAAATGTTCAAGTTATTAGAAACTTTAGGATTAAATGCCTACAGGCAAAATTTTCTATGACAGAAACTCGTCACTTATTCTATTCGTAAAAGCCTGACGGACACGGTGTTGGCGAGCCTTGGCGTGAATACGATAGGGGACAGAGTGGGATTTCGTGAAGGATTGCTGACACGAGATAAGGTTTGCATGATTTTATAAATTTAGATAACCCAAACGTCTTTTGCACCTCTTATAACTAGTTTTTAGCTCACCTGTGAGCTTTTGTGATCGCTTGGGGCCGTATCCATAAAGCATCTTAGGAAAAAAATCCCCTTATATTTTAAGAATTTCCTTAGTTTTTCTTCTTTTTCTGAGTTTTTTTCTTAGATTTTGAAATAATTCTTAAGTACTATCCATAAAACTTCTTACTTATAACATTGATGTATTAGAAGCTATATTTAAGAAATTTCCTTAAAGTAGTCTATTTTTTACTTAAATATTGAGGAATCATTGGAGCTTTCTTAACTTTTAAGAAATTTCTTAAATATAGCTTCTAATACATCAATTCAAACATGCTATTTGTAATGTTATATAGGACAAAATTAGGTATTAAACCTTATATTTAAGTTAATTGTTTTACATTATTATCGTTAAACTGAAAACTTAAGAAATAAACAATTTTACAACAAAAAAACTAAATTAACGAACTCTAATTAAAGATAAACAATAGAAACATGAATAAAAACAGAGTATGGCCTGTCGTATTATTTATGTGTTGCTTTATTTTATCATAACTGCTTATTAGTATAATAATATGAAATAATAGAAGAAGAAGAAGAATATTAGCAAAAGATATGTCAAAATTATTAAGTATTGGTTTAATATATACTAATGGCTGAAAATATTATCCTAAAAAATGTATATATGTCTGCGTTAGAGTATTGCGAGAAAGGTTGTAAAAATTGGGTGTATCGTGTAAAATCTATTTTACTCGAAAATGGTTTCATGTATGCATGGAATAATCCTATGTCTTTAAATTACAAACACTTTACAACGTTATTTAAACAACGACTTGTGGATAGTTTTGTTCAAAAATGGAGTTCAGATCTAGAATCAAATAGAGTATTAACATTATACAATTTTTTTAAAACAAACTTTGAATATGAACAATATTTAAATATGTTAAGCACCAGGAAGTTTCGAAGTTGTATTACAAGATTACGCATATCTTCTCATAATTTAAGAATTGAAACAGGAAGGTATTCAAGAGAAAGACTTGAACGACATGAAAGGGTTTGCCAGATGTGTGACGGTGCTGAAATTGAAGACGAATTTCATTTTGTATTACTATGTCCTATTTACCATGAACTTAGATGCAAATATATTCATAAGCATTATGTCAGTAGACCAAATATGTTTAAGTTTATAAATCTTCTTCAATCAAAAAATAAACAGGAAATTGTTAAATTAAGCAAATTTATATCCGAAGCATTTGTAAAACGACGTTCCATAATAAATAACTGATAAATGTGTTCATCCTCAAAAAAATTATTTTATGTAAAAGAAAATTTGAGTATATTATACAATATCTAATAGATATGATTATTGAAATGTCGATAGTAAGAACGAATACGTGTGGTGGGTTGAGAAAGTGTATGTATGTATGCGTGCGTGCTTATGTGCGTGCGTGCGTGCGTGCGTGCGTGTGTGTGTCTGAAAATGTGTGCATGCTATTTACTCAACTTGTTATGTGTTTATGTGTTTAATTATTTACATGTTATTACAACATTTTAATTTGATGAGAAACTATGTATAGTTTAAATCAATAAGATATTCTTCTTCTTCCTCTTCTTCTTCTATGAAATAATACATTTTACTTCATTTCCGAAAGATAAGTGTATCAATCAGTTTACAGTAAAGATGATCTGTTAGGGATTTTTGCATATGCCATATGGGCCCTTTTATTTTTTGGCATATGCAATGCCATATCAGGTTATTGCTTTTTTTCAATATGCTATTCGAAAATTGAAATAAAGTTCTAATACTTTTTTTCTTCTATTTTGAGTCTTTAAATCTATTTTGATCTATTTTCAAGCCTCTTTAAGATCTTTAATGCAGTTTGACCATTTTCCTACACAAAATTAGAGATATACATACAATTAAAGACTCGCATTTTTAAACTTTTTTTTCTGCATGTAGAAAGAAGTATTTTTTGCATATGCCATATGAGGTCATTTATATTTTGCATATGCCATATGGTTACCAACCTTCACCCCCTCCCCCCCCACCTCCTACACACCCTAACAGACCCTCAACATATTTGGTCCAAATAAGATGATAATATATTTTTGAGCCAAGTTTAATTAGAATCAAATCAAATCAAGTTTATTTACAGTAAATTCAGCCACCGGTCCATAATACACGCCCCTGCATTTAAATGTACAATGTCATTTGAAAATAGAAGTGTCAGACATATCTGTAATTGTAAAGGTACTACATCAACACTGGTTTCTGAATTATGCATTATGTTGTATAGGCATGGTACCACCATTGGAAACAGAAAATGCTTCCGTGGTGTAGTTGCATAATCCTTGTTTCTTCTTCTTTAAAAATGCATTTTCGTTATTTTAACGTTCATTTTTTATTTGCATGAAATTATTTATATTTTAAGAACATTATGAAATTGTGAACTTAGAAATAAGTTTGATGCTTGGAGATAAAGTTATGAATACATGATTTCGGAAATCTACTTTAACTTTGTCAACAATGTACACACTGAACAGAAGAAAAAACATCTCGTATATGACACAAGATCCCTACTTTTCTTATCATAATTTGGTAGTGCAGAGGTTGACAAACAATAAAATGTAAGTTTTATTTTCAGTTGGGTCTCTCTATGATGTAAAGCCTTCAAACTTTTATTTTTTACTCCAGAATAAAGAACAACAATCCATGGTGGGTTACACCTATACGTATTCTGCTCTTTTTGTTTATTTCATAATCATCGTTAGTGTTCATTAATCTGTAGAAATGATATAATGTTTTCCCAGACCAGTACCACTTATATAGAGTATGTGTGCGAATAGTGTAACATTTCGAACACTGAAAGAAAACATGATATTCACATTCTATAATAGATACATTCCTTTCCATTGAGTCATATAAAGTCGGCTCCATTGAGTCATATAAACTAGCAATAATTCAAAAATAGATTTTAAATATATATTTAGATTAATTCAGTCAAAATTAAGACATCTTTGTTCTCTTTGAATATTTGTATGTCGTCCAGTTTCGACATGAAGTCTACGGCTTGAACAACGGAACCGAGCAATTGCACTGTTATGCATACGCGGCATTTCTATATTTAAATATCTCACTGGATCAAGAATGTCTTGAAGTGTTAACAATAATGGTAAAATCTACCAGAATCATTTTTATTTTCGTGCCAGTTTTGAGATTAAGCTTAAAAAACGGAGATAATAGCTGCGTCATTATTTCTTGCCAAATGTTACTTAGATATCCAAGTGTATTAAAATTTATTGAATTAATGCAAGTAGAATCGAAAAAAGAAGTGAATATTTTATCTATCTGCTTGAAAGAGAAGCATTTGCAATAAGAAACAGTGTAAATTACAACTTTAGTTTATCCTAAAAAAGATTTATGTAATAATGTATAAAAACATCATATATATCTGTTTTACGTTACCAGGTGCAATTTTTCAATATTTGCCTGATTAATAAGAAAAAAGTAATCGTATGTATGTGTGCGGGCGGGCGTGTGCCTGTGCGAGTGCGTCTGTACATCTATGTGTGTAAGAACCTTTCACGTGTATATTAAATTTGTATATACGTTTATGTTTCGACCAGATATGTATGTATCTCTAAGTCTAATAAAATATATGTTCTGTTCTAAATTTATATTCTAAATAGGTTTTAGATCGTTGATCACGATAAGCATTATTCGTTCAGTCTCACCAGGTAAATCATTACCATTTTAACTCATTCATTAGGCAACAGAAAAATATATGTGTTTAGGGTTACCCACCCGGCGGACCCTAAAATTTAGTCCCGACTCTAACGTTTTTGTTTTGCATCTTGAAAAATAAATACGAAAAACTGCGGAACGAACCTGCTTAGTGTGTCAAGCAATTTGTATTTGTAGTGGTCCTTATTGATTTACTAAAATATAAGTTTATACAATAGAAAAATAAATTAAAATCAAATTTGCTTAAAATAGTTCATTACAATGTAACCCTAAACACAGGTTATTCTGTGCATGTTATGTAATACTGCAATCGATGTGATTGTACTGTGATGCTACGTTTGCTAATAACATGTTTGTTAAGTTTGCAAGGTCTGGTTAGCTCAGTCGTTAGCGCGTCCCAGGCCGTGAGTTCGAATCCATGCTCTGCACAGTCTCCGTGATGATTGATATACAAAATTGAGTCTCATTGTCATACGTCTCTCATCGCTGATTCAAATGTATAAAGTATCAGTTTCTTGCGCAGATGGGAGTGCTCGAGTACTGGTTAACCTTCCAGGAGCCAATGAAAGAGTGCCCTAGGTTAGGTTAACTGATCATCTATTAGCCCTTAGTAGCATAAAATGACACTAAAATGTCCATTGCTAAATTGATTATATCAGTTAATGGCTTTGCAAAGCTAACGTATGTATTTATTTGTCGTACCGACTACAAATTAGATTAAGATTGTTTAATTGTTTTTAATTGAATAAGGAGCTGATGTATGTCAGTTGGTTTTTCGTTTTTCATCTTTCGATATTCAGATAAAGTAAATCATATATTGGGAAAGTTCATAGTTGAATACCGAAAAACGAATATCTAACTTCAGTCATCAAGTTGTAGTCTAAAATTGTGTACAGTGAAATCTAGATTTTTATAGAGATTTATAAGTCCTTGTTTAAATCTTTATCTTTAACGATATGATTACGATGCAACTAAGTGTAGGCTATACAGAAACTTTATCCAATGATTCGTCAATGAAACCACATGTTATTGTCACCAATATAGGGATGGGATGTTTGCATTGAACGTCCAAACAAGATAAAGGCAAGTAACAAAAATATACAATTAAAAAATTAATGTGTCAATTCTTTATATATTTCAGCATTGATACTTCAATGCTATATATAAAAGGTAAATGTTTTAATTGTATCAGTCACTAAGCCAGTTTAACAATGGTATTGAGGTAAAGGACCATTATGTATACCATTATTGGTAGTATGATTACATTTTTATATGTTGTACAACAGTTCAGTTTAGATAATTATACATCTGTGTTGTGGAATTAAATCATTTACCTCGGATTAGGACTGTATTGCTGGGTTAAATCATTAACCTCGGATTAGGACTGTATTGCTGGGTTAAATCATTAACCTCGGATTAGGACTGTATTGTGTGCTTAAATCATTAACCTCGGATTAGGACTGTATTGCTGGGTTAAATCATTAACCTCGGATTAGGACTGTATTGTTGGCTTAAATCATTAACCTCGGATTAGGACTGTATTGCTGGGTTAAATCATTAACCTCGGATTAGGACTGTATTGCTGGGTTAAATCATTTACCTCGGATTAGGACTGTATTGCTGGGTTAAATCATTAACCTCGGATTAGGACTGTATTGCTGGGTTAAATCATTTACCTCGGATTAGGACTGTATTGTTGGGTTAAATCATTTACCTCGGATTAGGACTGTATTGCTGGGTTAAATCATTTACCTCGGATTAGGACTGTATTGCTGGGTTAAATCATTTACCTCAGATTAGGACTGTATTGTGGGATTTAACTATTAACCTCGGATTAAGACTGTATTGTGGGGTTTAGCTATTAACTTCGGATTAGGACTGTATTGTTGGGTTTAACTCTTAACCCCGTATCAGGACTGTATTGTAAGGTTAAATCAGTAACCTCGGATTAGGACTGTAATGTGGTGTTTAATCATTAACCTCGGATTAGGACTGTATTGTTGGGTTAAATCATTTACCTCGGATTAGGACTGTATTGCTGGGTTAAATCATTTACCTCGGATTAGGACTGTATTGCTGGGTTAAATCATTTACCTCGGATTAGGACTGTATTGCTGGGTTAAATCATTTACCTCGGATTAGGACTGTATTGCTGGGTTAAATCATTTACCTCGGATTAGGACTGTATTGTGGGATTTAACTATTAACCTCGGATTAAGACTGTATTGTGGGGTTTAGCTATTAACTTCGGATTAGGACTGTATTGTTGGGTTTAACTCTTAACCCCGTATCAGGACTGTATTGTAAGGTTAAATCAGTAACCTCGGATTAGGACTGTAATGTGGTGTTTAATCATTAACTTCGGATTAGGACTGTATTGTGGGGTTAAATCATTTACCTCAGATTAGGACTGTATTGTAGGGTTTAACTAATAACCTCGGATTAGGACTGTATTGTGGGGTTTGACTAATAACCTCAGATTAGGACTGTATTGTGGGGTTTAACTATTAACCCCGGATTAGGACTGTACTGTAGGGTAAAATCAGTTACCTCGGATTAGTACTGTATTGTGGGGTTTAACTATCAACCTCGGATTAGGACTGTATTGTGATGTTAAAGTATTAATATCGGAAAATGACTGTATTGTGGGGTTAAACTATTAACCTCGGATTAGGACTGTAATGTGGGGTTAAATCATTTACCTCGGATTAGGACTGTATTGTGGGGTTTAACTAATAACCTCGGATTAGAATTGTTTTGTGGGGTTTAACTATTAACCTCGGATTAGGACTGTATTGTGGGGTTAAATCATTAAAGTCGGATTAGGACTGTATTGTGGGGTTAAATCATTTACCTCGGATTAGGACTGTATTGTGGGGTTAAACTATGTATTGTGGGGTTAAACTATGTATTGTGGGGTTAAACTATTAACCTCGGATTAGGACTGTATTATGGGGTTAAATTATTAACCTCAGATTAGTATTGTACTGTTGGATTAAACTATTACAATCATTATTATCATTAAACTATCCACCTATCCAAACATTCATCCAAACATCGTCCATCCATCCATCCATCCATCCATCCATCCATCCATCCATCCATCCATCCATCCATCCATCCATCCATCCATCCATCCATCCATCCATCCAGCCATCCATCCATCCATCCATCCATCCGTCCATCGATCCGTCCCTCCATCCGTCCGTCCGTCCGTCCGTCCGTCCGTCCGTCCGTCCGTCCGTCCGTCCGTCCGTCCGTCCGTCCGTCCATCCATCCATCCATCCATCCATCCATCCATCCGGTAGACAAAAAAGAAACTACAATGTTAAAAATTGATTCTGGCATTTAAACCCGTTTCTTTCTCTCAAAACACGACTGTAAATATCCGACCAACGGTAATTATATGTATAAAAAAAGATTTATATTGTGAAAATGTCATTGTAAAATATTTTCATAATTTATATATGACATTTTTTGAAAAACGTGTATATATCTATACATATAATGATGGCTTGTCCTTCTCATGGCACACCTCATGTTGGACATAACATATATTTTCTTAAATTTTCTTTAATATTTTCTTACACTTCTCAACTTCCAAAATCGGTCACCTGAATCTATTGATATCTCGTCGACACGAATCTATAATCAAATTTATTTGGCAAATTTGCAGAAAATTTCATTTAAATTTTAAATTGAACAGAAATAACCAGCCAACAACATTTTGAAATGCACCAACAAGAAAGTCAAATTCACAGTTGTACCAGTATCTTGTACGTATGTCGGCCATTTGCAGAGATTAAAGCGATATATCTCGGCCTCCTTGACCTTAACTAAGTTGAGTTTGTATGGGATTTGTTTAAAAACACGACGACTTTCACAGCCACAGATGTTGATGCATTTGCATCAAAACGTTAACAAGGCATGGAATTACATTGCCAAGAGATAATCGCAGAGATGCATTGTTTCAGTGAGGTCGAATAAGTGCAAATGGTTTACAGACATGTACAGTAGAACTTCGATTGCTCGAACCCGATGAGACTGGACAAACTAGGTCGAGTTAAGGGTTGTTCGAGCCAAGTATTGTTCAACATCATACCCTATATGCACATGTATATTCATCGAAACAGGAATTCGTTCGTGACCACATAACTGGCTCGAGCTATAAATTTTGTTAGAGACATCCGTGTTCGAGCCAACGAAGTTCTACTGTACATAATACTGTTTTGATATTGTGAACCTTGCTTTAGCAGGTGGTGCATTGCAATAGTTGGTACATGTTTATTGCTTTATGAATTTAAATGATGTTTTTCGTAAAATATGCGCAAAGAATTGATTCATTTGTTCATTGTAGATTAAAATATAAAATTTACAAACTCGTGTTGCCAAAATGTCAATAAATCCAGATGTCCGATTATATTATGAAAGCTGAGAGGTGTATATACTGTAATTGCTACATTACTTGTATCTCGAAGTTCATTTTTCTCGAATTTGATGTCCTTTGTCCAGTATTCAAAGCACTATTAGCCATGTTAAGATGCATTTCAAATCATATCATTTTGAGATTTAATACATTCAAGTCAACAATTGACTGGTAGTTATGACAATATGTCATCTTACTCCTATAATCCATTGTATTTGATATAAAAGTCTGTTAAAGATATTGAACATGCACTATTTGGCCTTATGGGATGTTAAGCTAGCAGAGCTCTGAACAACTATACCCTGACTGGTAAATAAAAAGATGAAATTTAGATCAGGACGAAAATAAAATGTTCTTTTACAGTAATAACACTACTTATAGATTGCGTTCTGAATCTAACAGGGAAATGGACGGTGAAACAGAGTAATAAAACAACACTAATTATAATAATAAAGATTTATTTAGCGAGTCATTTATCATTTTTCTGGAACAAGTCAATCTCCCATAAGGCCCTCGAACGTATATGCATTATATATACCAGCATGCTAAAACAAAATATCGACATACAACAAATAGGCATAAACACACAAAAAAGCACAAAACAAAGAAAAAACATTTACAACATATGTACTGTCAAACTTGTATAAGTGGTCATCTCTATTAAGCAGCCACTTGTCTTAAGCAGTCACATACACTATTTCCACTTTCTATGTTTTTTAGATCAAATTTACCTATATTAAGCAACAACATGTCTTAAAAGACCATTTTTGTTCCTTCCCTTGACTGGCTGCTTAAGACAGGTTTGACTGTATTATGAGTATTTATCAGTTTAGGAACACTAATATGATCTATACTGAACGGAACAGTTAACTTGCTACTTGACATTTTATGTATTTTCTCATAAATATCAAAACAATATCCTTGGAAGTTTAGACTTGAATAAGAAATAACACTTGCACATATTATCAAATTGATATTTGTTTGCAATTTCAATTACGCTATTCAATGGTTTGAAGAAGATATTGGAAATACAAAAGTAACGGGCTAGCTGTTCCGTTTAGTATCTAAATGCACTTTTGTCTGCATTTTTTTTTTTATCGTTTTCAAACAACCTACGTTTATTTAAAATTTTGGCTGGAACTTCAGTATGAATGCAATTACCAAGACGAAAATCAACTTGATTAGGTAGCTGAATACTATGGCCACCCTGTCTATAGCAACACTTACATCTGGCCATGTGATAAACGCCCCATGCTTTAGTTTGACAGCTTCGTCGTTGTTTTCTATCTGTTTATCTTCATCCTCAAGGCATGACTTGCGTTCTTCTTCGTCGGCGGCTTTTTTAGAGACTTTTCCGTCTGCTTTTTTCTTATCTTTCTTATTAATGCACCAACACTGGACAAGCATAACAAATGCACGTGCAACACGCGGGGCAGGTTTGTCGTGAGAAAGGTTAAACAATTTTGTATTGATAATGACGATGAATACGACACTGGAATTGAGCATGTACCACATGAAGAGCATGACGGTTACGAGCGGCATGGGGTAAGAGTTCTTGGGCAGATTGTCACTAATAATGGTCATATACACGGAGATGGCCAGAAGTGTCGTTATTGCGTACCCAACCCGTTCGCCTGTACCGTTTGGAAGTACGAATACCAGCGGTGATAACATCGCCAGTACGAAGATGGGAAGTAATAAATTGATCAGCATAAACAGTGGCTTTCTCGTCATTTCATACGTTATATAAATGCTGCTGTCATATTCAGCTCTCACTTCACCCTTTGTGATCGTCCACGCACCGTTCGCTTCGTAACTGCGTTTGTTGTCTGCTAAAATTGGGACTAATTTGACGTTGTATCCAGGTAACGCCATCCATATTTCACAGGACTGTATATCAAAAGGGAAATACTTTGTGTCCAGATCGCACGTGGTATCTAATGTGGTTACCTTGGACCAAACAGCATAACCTTCATTGTCGACAAGGATTTTCTCCTGATAAAAAATAGATCTGAATGTACAACTAATTACATCATTATATTCGTTATAGCAGCATACGATGACTGTGTGATATTTCAATAAATAGTGTGTTTATTTATATTATTTTCGGCTTGGCAGGAGTTGGGGTGAATTTGTCATTTTGATTTAAATTCTTTTCATGAAAAACAAACCAGATTTTTGATAATCGATTATTCACTTATCAAACATTTATTAACAAGACAAATGTGTATTCTACTCACAATCATTAAAAAATGTAAACTTGACGAATGTTATGTCTTGTATGACTGAAAGTTGTAAAATGTTAATGTTAGAAAACGTTCCACTTCAAAGCGTTCTGCCGTAAACATATTTTAATAACCAGCGGCGAAGCAAAGCTGCTTCCTATAGACACTGTATGCTACTTCAATTTTACCTTTACTGAAGTGGAATAAAACCTTAAAGCATTACATTTATTTGGTTATTAAACAGTGAATTCAATATTAATTAAAGATAACAAGTCCCCTTAGAAAATAAGAAAAGTACGTGAAAACACACCTACGACAGTCTAGCTGACATATTTTTCGGAGGAGCATGCCCCCGAAACCCCTACAACTGTGCCTACGCATTGTTTTCAGCCAAGCTACCTGCGCCCCTGATAATCCACCCAGACGCACCAACCTGACACCTACCTGATTGGTCATAGATCCATAAATAATACATCTTAAAAAAATATACAAAAAGTATGTGCTGTGTCAATTATTTATTAAAAAAGTTCCACCTACGTCACAGAAATATCCGGCATCAGTTCGGAGGAACACGACTATGATCGTATAGTGACGAACAAAACGGGTGGCTTTAAGTCCTTTATTAATATTGAAAAAAAAATGTGCTTTGTTAATTAGTTATTAAAAAGTTCCGCCTATTTCCGTCAGGTCACGGAAATATCCGGTATCTACACGACTATGATCGTATAGTGACGAAACAAAACGGATGGCTTTATGTGCTGTATCAATTATTTATCTGATTGAACTAAAGCTTACCAAATCTTTATGCCTCGATTGTGTAGTTTTACTATGGTGAGGGTTGTAAATGACCAAATTGGGCTTCCATAGCGAATCTTGGTCCATTGTTAGGTTGGTAATTCCGTGATTGTTCTCCTTGTTCCAGACCATACTTTCGTCATTCCAAAACAACTCAAACCCCATCACTGTAGACAGTTTCTCTTCTACTTCATCCAGGTCACCAAGCGCCAATAGGTGTATTTTTGCCTCTACTCTCAAACTTTGTGATTGGTCAATGACTGGAAGTGTATCTTTGTTATAATTTTTCAGCAGCCTAGCTGACAGTTCGTTGATTTGGGTTATATTTTGTGCACCCGACAGTATAGCAAAGCATAGTACAAATGATATGATTATATGCACCACTTTCAGTTTGGAACGCATGTTGGTTTACAAGGTAACTTTGTTTCACTTATGTGTTGGGTTGAACGGTTTTACCTATGATAGAACAAATAAATAAAATTAAATTAAAGGGACACACTGGACGGTAAGGCTGAAAACGAATTGACTTATATGTTTAAGCAACAAATAAATAATTACATTATACAAGAAATTATATAGAGGTATAAAGGTCCTTGCGTTATATGTTTATATTTTTTTTATCTCATCTATGAACAAACACATAAATAAAGCATACAATAACATATACAACGTACATAGCCATTCAAAATTAAAATTACAAGAGACTGTCGCTATAAAATTAATGGCCATTACATATATACATCTCTCACAGATTATACATGCTATTATTATAGAATAAAATAAAAAGTTAATAGCTTTATACAGTTTAAACATTGGAAGACTGGCTCTAATATTGGTTCTATGCATAAATGTGTGTTAAAATAGCTGTTGTTCAATGGAGAAGGGCAAATTAAATGTAAATGCATTGCTTTATAGTCAAAGGCTGTTTTGAAGATTGTTTAAAATATCCGTTATTACCCTCAGACCAGATCTCGATTGACCTGATTAACACCGATTTCTCAACACATTTTTTTTTTTACATTTTGAAACATATTGCATTCTATGAATGCATATGGGAATATTAATATCTAAGTGTTGTATACGAAATGCCATACTGTTATGTTCACGCAAGTATAAACAGTTTCATATAACTAGTGGTGTCACTCTAGTTTTGGAATATAAGAAAAGAAATACATACGATACGTTATTAAAATTGTTATTAACATAATTATCATAAAAAATATTGATTAAAATATATATATTATTCTCTTGCCACAAATACCCATACATCTGCTAAAAAAAGGGGATGTCTTTCTAGCATTAAACAGAGTTATGCTCCTTTCCAAAATCGAAACAAAATTACGTGTCAAACTGGGATATAATGATTTAATATTTGTTCCATGTAGATATATCTTTTTTCGACAATGTGTTATTGAAACTAAGTCAGTTAATATTTACAGTAGAACTTTGTTGACTCGAACACGGATGACAGGAGCACTAACTTGAACCACTTATCTGTTCCTGCCGAAATTCTGTTTCGATGTCTATACATGTACATTTATGGTATAATGTTGAACAATACTTGGCTCGAACTATCCTTAAGTTATCTCGAACTATTGTGCCATTCCCGTCGGGTTCGAGCCTTCGAATTTCTACAGTATTTAAGGCATTAACTACCAAGGTTTCACATGATTACAAAATAATACACGTCTTGCTCTATCAAGTCTCGAGAGGCTCGTTCTCCCTGACAAGCATCGAACCCCCGACACTCTTTACTGACCGTCCAATCAAATCTCATTCTCCCTGACTAGCATCGAGCTCCCGACTTTCTCTACTGACCGTCCAATCCTACCTCATTCTCGCTGACTAGCAGCAAACTCCCGACTCTCTCTACTGACCGTCCAATCCTACCTCATTCTCCCTGACTAGCGTCGAGCTCCCGACACTCTCTGCTGGCCGTCCAATCCTACTTCATTCTCCCTGACTTGTATCGAGCTCCCGACTCTCTCTACTGACCGTCCAATCCTACCTCATTCTCGCTGACTAGCGTCGAACTCCAGACTCTCTCTGCTGACCGTCCAATCCTACCTCATTCTCGCTGACTAGCGTCGAGCTCTCGACACTCTCTGCTGGCCGTCCAATCTTACCTCATTCTCCCTGACTAGCGTCGAACTCTCGACTCTCTCTGCTGGCCGTCCAATCCTACCTCCTTCTCCCTGACTAGCATCGAACTCCCGACTCTCTCTACTGACCGTCCAATCATACCTCATTCTCGCTGACTACATGTAGCAGCAAACTCCCGACTCTCTCTACTGACCGTCCAATCCTACCTCATTCTCGCTGACTACATGTAGCAGCAAACTCCCGACTCTCTCTACTGACCGTCCAATCCTACCTCATGCTCGCTGACTACATGTAGCAGCAAACTCCCGACTCTCTCTACTGACCGTCCAATCCTACCTCATGCTCGCTGACTACATGTAGCAGCAAACTCCCGACTCTCTCTACTGGCCGTCCAATCCTACCTCCTTCTCCCTGACTAGCATCGAACTCCCGACTCTCTCTATCGACCGTCATGCTACCTCATTCTCCTTGGCTAACAGCAAACTCCAGACTTTCTCTACTGGCCGTCCAATCCTACCTCACTCTCATCCAACACAGATATCTTTGAACACTTGTGTTGTTTTAATATTGCTATCATTCAGATATACGGAGCATGTAAATTATTAAGTTCACGTGTTTTCATAATGTCTCAGTCACACGCAGAATGGAATATCATGAATATTCATACATGTTCTGTTCATTCTATTTAATACGTAGTGTATACTTACAAACTACATATATGAATATAATTGGGGATTTCAAAAATAGTGAGAATTGACCGCATGTTCCTTTAAAAAATAACTGGTATGCATATGTTTTATTTTAATGGGGTCTAATGACATTTTCAAGACATTATTTGTTATATACGGCATCCAGTGTTGTCTGTGTAGGACGAGCCTGGATATATGCATGCATCTGAGCAGAACCACTGTCCGTGCACATCTCTCCCTGTTTTTTTTAAATTATATTCTTTATAACTAACATCGCGATAGATAGCCTATGCAACATTAAGACAGCGGAGAGTACGTATATGCACTCACCCAAGCACACAACCATACAGAGCATTACTTATTATATTTATATAGATTACATACCTGAACAAGTGCGCGACGCACATGCACTCACCCGCCCCCTACCCGTACACACATAATGCATATACATAAACTTATACATAGATATATATAAGAAGTATATATTTACGAAGTCACTTACCTGACGAGTCAGATGTTAGTTTGATATTCATTTTTAGTGTACAACTCTTCAATGTTGGAGATAGAGAAGGTTAGGGAAGTATTCATATCGAATACCGAAAGACATATACGAATATCAAGCTAACCTCAGCCAGCCTCTTACTTCACATCTTATCACACAGTAATACAGACTATAATGTTATATACGAAAAAAATGCACTACAAACTTCCCTTACCTCAAGCTACAATGTGTTTTATCGTATCTGGTCTATTTGTATCCAGGCAGTAGTGGTCTCACAATTTAATTTTAAATGCTTGCGTTAACCCCACTTCTAAGCTAGACAAAGAACCAGATCTTATCATGACGATGTGACTCCTTCCATGGTTAACTTGAAAGTTATATGCTACGCGTTACGCAACAGTAGTTGTTTATAAAGTAAAATTTTAGACAAGTACCCGACGTTTCGATTTCATGTACCTAAGGAATGCAGTAAATCAGGAGTCTTGTTAGACAAGTAGTGGTGTCGAATTACAGCCTGATTAATGGAGTTTTAAAGGTAGCGTGAGTTATGAATTATGGCAATTTTATCAATTTGACACAATGTAGCTCGTATTAGTTCTATTACATCATTTTCCGTTGGACCAAGGGTAGAGGAGTGGACGGGAATGGCATTTGTCACGCAGTGTCATCCCTCCGTATCCGAGGGACCTTAAGATTACATATCTCTAATCGCGGAGCACCTTCTCAGTTTTAAACTTCATTTAAAAAGTATTTCTGGCACCTGTTCCACCAACTTGTTCTAAAGGATTACTTAAATACTTAAAAAAAATTAATTTCGATTAGGTACCTGAACATTCTTTATGCAATGTCAATGAAGGCGAATACAGCTTTTCTACGCATGCTCGTGTGGATGCTTTCGGCGGTTTGGTTTGATTTAAGTGTTTAAGTGTGTGAGTAAACACGTACTTAAATATGTTCGTGAAACAGGAGCCATGTACTAGTGAGGCGAAGGGGTTTATGCACGTGTTCATGTCACGAGGTTCAGGTTGTCTTAAATCAATGAAATTGGTTGCTGTATACAGCCTGTAATGTTTTGAAAATTAAGCTAGCATATGTTTATATATATAAATTGACAACGTTATTTAAGTGAAAATTACGTTAAACCAACACTTGACATTATATTTCATTTTATTCTCAGTACAGTTTTGTTGTAGTATGGTGCTTAGCGGCACTTTCAATACTTGTTCAGTGATCGGTGTCTCCGTGAAGATGCCACATTGTAGAATCATGTCGCAAACACGTGGTATGGTACCCCACCCAGTCACATTATACTGACACCGAGCCGACCAGACATACAACTATCTTCTAAATGCTGAGCGCCCGCGAGGAAGCTTCTAGTACCATATTTGAAGTCTTGTTAACGACACTGATAAGCATCTAATAATATCTAAGAATCATTTTAAAACAAGCATATATTTCAAGTATCATATTATTTTTATAATTCTGTAACACCACATATCTGTGTAACAGTTATAGGTAGCCGAGGAAACGTTACGAACATCAACACGGGCCAAATAAGCCCTTTAAACCATTTAAATGGACACGCTGCGATATTCAAATCGACGATTACTCGTGTTCACTAATCTAACCCGTTTTTCAATTATGCACGTACAGCCATGAAGAGACACTGATCCCTAATTATCCACGTACAGCCATGTGGAGATACTAATCCCTAATTATGCACGTACAGCCATGTGGATATACTAATCCCTAATTATGCACGTATAGACACGTGGAGATACTAATCCCTGATTATGCACGTACAGCCATGTAAAGATACTAATCCCTAATTATGCACGTACAGCCATGTGGAGATAATAATCCCTAATTATCCACGTACAGCCATGTGGAGGTACTAATCCCTAATTATGCACGCACAGCCATGTGGAGGTAATAATCCCTAACTATCCACGTACAGCCATGTGGAGTTACTAATCCCTAATTATGCACGCACAGCCATGTGGAGATACTAATCCCTAATTATCCACGTACAGCCATGTGGAGATACTAATCCCTAATTATGCACGCACAGCCATGTGGAGGTACTAATCCCTAATTATGCACGCACAGCCATGTGGAGGTACTAATCCCTAATTATGCACGCACAGCCATGTGGAGTACTAATCCCTAATTATCCACGTACAGCCATGTGGAGATACTAATCCCTAATTATCCACGTACAGCCATGTGGAGATACTAATCCCTAATTATGCACGCACAGCCATGTGGAGGTACTAATCCCTAATTATGCACGCACAGCCATGTGGAGGTACTAATCCCTAATTATGCACGCACAGCCATGTGGAGTACTAATCCCTAATTATCCACGTACAGCCATGTGGAGATACTAATCCCTAATTATCCACGTACAGCCATGTGGAGGTACTAATCCCTAATTATCCACGTACAGCCATGTGGAGATACTAATCCCTAATTATGCACGCACAGCCATGTGGAGATACTAATCCCTAATTATGCACGCACAGCCATGTGGAGGTACTAATCCCTAATTATGCACGCACAGCCATGTGGAGGTACTAATCCCTAATTATGCACGCACAGCCATGTGGAGTACTAATCCCTAATTATCCACGTACAGCCATGTGGAGATACTAATCCCTAATTATCCACGTACAGCCATGTGGAGATACTAATCCCTAATTATGCACGCACAGCCATGTGGAGGTACTAATCCCTAATTATGCACGCACAGCCATGTGGAGGTACTAATCCCTAATTATGCACGCACAGCCATGTGGAGTACTAATCCCTAATTATCCACGTACAGCCATGTGGAGATACTAATCCCTAATTATCCACGTACAGCCATGTGGAGGTACTAATCCCTAATTATCCACGCACAGCCATGTGGAGATACTAATCCCTAATTATGCACGCACAGCCATGTGGAGATACTAATCCCTAATTATCCACGTACAGCCATGTGGAGGTACTAATCCCTAATTATCCACGTACAGCCATGTGGAGATACTAATCCCTAATTATCCACGTACAGCCATGTGGAGATACTAATCCCTAATTATGCACGCACAGCCATGTGGAGGTACTAATCCCTAATTATGCACGCACAGCCATGTGGAATACTAATCCCTAATTATCCACGTACAGCCATGTGGAGATACTAATCCCTAATTATCCACGTACAGCCATGTGGAGTTACTAATCCCTAATTATCCACGTACAGCCATGTGGAGATACTAATCCCTAATTATGCACGTACAGCCATGTGGAGGTACTTATCCCTAATTATGCACGTACAGCCATGTTGAGATACTAATCCCTAATTATGCACGTACAGCCATGTGGAGGTACTAATCCCTAATTATGCACGTACAGCCATGTGGAGATACTTATCTGTAAGACTTGCTATTCTAAACACGCTTGTTTAGTGGTGCCACGCTAAAGTTTACTGGTTCCATGCTTGTTTCGCGCTTGTTAAGTGTGTCACGTTAGTTTAGTGATGTCACGTGTTCTTGGTATTTTCATGCTGAATTAATATGGTGTCACGTTAGTTTAGTGGTGCCACGCTAAAGTGTATTGGTATCATTCTTGTTTCACTCTAGTTTTGTGTTGTCACAGATGCTTAGTGGTCTCACGCTAGATTATGGTATCACGCTAGTTTAATACATCACGTTAATTTAGTGATGTCACGTTAGTTTAGTGATGTCATGCTAGTTTAATGGCATCACTCTAGTTAGGTGATGTCACGTAAGTTTAGTGTATAGCGCTAGTTATGTGAGGTCACGTTAGTAAGTGTGTCATGTTAGTTTAATGGTGTGGTACTTGTTAAATGGTGTCGCACTAGCTTAACCTTTTACGCTAGTTCAGTGGTGTCACGCTAGTTCAGTGGTGTCACGCTAGTTTATTGTTTCAAGCTAATTCACTTATGTCATGCTTCTTTAGTGGTGCCACATTAGTGGTGCCTCATTAGTTTAATGGGGTCAAGTTAGTTTATGTATTAATAATTTAGTTTAGGGTGTAACGCTTACTAAATATGTCACGCTAGTTAAGTGTGTCACATTAGTTAAGTGTGTCAGCCAAGTTTAGTGATGTCACGCTAGTTATGAGGGTCACGTTTGTTTAGTGTGTCAAAATTGTTTAGTGGTGTCACACTAGTTATGTGTGTCACTCTTGATTAGTGATGTCACACTGGAATGGTGTTGTCATGCTATTTTAGTTTGTAATGCTAGTTTTGTGATGTCACAGTAGCTTAGTTCGTCACTTTAGTTTAGTGGTGTCACTCTAGTTTAGTAGTGTCACGCTAGCTTAATGTGTCTCGGTAGCTTAGTGTGTCAATCTAGTATATCTGTTTCACGCTAGCTTAATGTGTCACGTTAGCTTAATGTGTCACGCTAGCTTAATGTTTCACAGTAACTTAGTGTTTCAAGCTGTTTTAGTGGTGCCACGTTAGCCTTATGTGCCACGTTAGTTAAGTTGTGTCATGCTTGTTAAGTTGTTTCACATTAGCTTAACTTGTTACGCTAGTTTAGTTTTTTCAAGCTTAATCAGTTATGTGACGCTAGTTAATTGTGTCACACCTGTTTAGTGTTGTCACGCTAGTTAAGTGTATCACGCTTGATTATACTTTTTTAGTTTGTCACGCTAGTTTTGTGGTGTCAGGCTAGTTAAGTGTATCACCGTAATTTAGTGGTGACACGGTAGCTTACTGTATCAAGGAAGCTAAGTGTGTCGATCTAGTTTACCGGTGTCACGCTAGCTTAATGTGTCACGTTAGCTTAGTGTGTCACACTAGCTTAATGTATCACAGAAACTTAGCGTTTCAAGCTATTTTAGTGGTGCCAAGCTAGCCTGGTGCATCACGCTTATTTCGAGGATCACGCTAGCTTTGTGTGTCGAGGTAGCTTAGTGTACCATTCTAGTTTAGTGCTTTCATGATAGTTTGGTATGTCACGGTAGCTCACCTATTTAATGGTGTCACGCTATTTTAGTGGTGTCACATTCGCTAAGTGTGTCATTTGTTTTTTTTTATTCCACGCTAGATAAGCGTTTTTCACTAGTTTAATGTTTTCACTCTAGTTTATTTTTGTAAAGCTAGTTTAGTGTTTTTATGCTAGCTTAGTTGTATCACTTTAGTATAATGGTGCCAAGCTAGTTTATAGTGTTATGCTAGTTTAGATGTATTATTCTAGTTTAGTGGCATCGCAAGATTTTATGGTGTCACACTATCTTAGTGTAGTCACACTAGTTTTTTGATGTCTAGTTTATTGGTGTAAAGCTATTTAAGTAGTGCAACGCTAGTTTAGTGGTATCAGAGAAGTTTATACCTATCACGCTAGTTTACTGGTGACACGCTAGTTAAGTGGTGTCACGCTAGTTAAGTGATATCACGCCAGTTTAGTGATATCACGCTAGTTTAGTGATATCAATCTAGTTGAGTTGTGTCACGTTAATTTAGTGATATCACGCTATTTAAGTGTTATCACGTTAATTTAGTTGTATCTCGATAGTTAAGTGATATCACGTTAGTTTAGTGGTGTCACGCTTGTTAAATAGTGGCTCGCTAGTTTATTGGTATCAGGGTAGTTAAGTGTCTCACGCTAGTTAAATGATATCACGCTAGTTTGGTGGTGTCTCGCTAGTTTAGTGATGTCGTGCTTGTTTAGTTTTGTATATCTAGTTAAGTAATAACACGTTAGTTTAGATATCACGCTAGTTTATTGGTATTATGTTAGTTTTGTGAAATCACGCTAGTTTTGTGATATCAAGCTAGTTAAGTGATATCACGCTAGTTCAATGGTGTATTGCTAATTTAGTAATATCACGCTAGTTTAATGGTGTCACGCTAATTTAGTGACATTACGTTAGTTTAGTGGTATCAGACTAGTTTAGTGGTGTCACACTAGTTAAGTAGCGTCACGCTCGTTAATTGTTATCACGCTAGTTTAGTAGCGTCAGCAAGTTGAGTAGTATCAGGATAGTTTAGATATATCACGCTAGTTTAGTGGTGTCATGCTAGTTTACTGATATCACACATAAGTTAAGTAGCGTCAGCAAGTTTAGTTGTGTCACGCTAGTTAAGTGGTATCACGCTAGTTTAGCGGTATCACGCTAGTTTAGTTGTCACGTAAGTTTAGTTGTCACGCTAGTTTAGTGGTATCACGCTAGTTTAGTTGTGTCAGGCTAGTTTAGTGGTATCACGCTAGTTTAGTGGTGTCACGCTAGTTCGGTAGCGTCAGTGTTCAGTGGTATCGAGGTAGTTGAGATCTATCACGCTAGTTTAGTGGTGTCACACTAGTTTACTGATATTACACATAAGTTTAGAAGCGTCAGCAAGTTTAGTGGTGTCACGCTAGTTTAGTGGTATCACGCTAGTTAAGCGGTATCACGCTAGTTTAGTTGTCACGCTAGTTTAGTTGTCACGCTAGTTTAGTGGTATCACGCTAGTTTAGTTGTGTCAGGCTAGTTTAGTGGTGTCACGCTAGTTTAGTGGTGTCACGCTAGTTCGGTAGCGTCAGTTAGTTCAGTGGTATCGAGGTAGTTGAGATTTATCACGCTAGTTTAGTGGTGTCACGCTAGTTTAATGATATTACACACACGTTTGGTAGCGTCAGCAAGTTAAGTTGTCACGCTAGTTTAGTGGTATCACGCTAGTTAAGTGGTGTCACGCTAGTTCGGTAGCGTCAGTTAGTTCAGAAGTATCAAGGTAGTTTAGATCTATCATTCTAGTTTAGTGGTGTCACGCTAGTTTAGTTTTGTCAGGCTAGTTTAGTGGTGTCACGCTAGTTTAGTTGTGTCAGGCTAGTTTAGTTGTGTCACGCTAGTTTAGTGGTGTCACGCTAGTTTAGTTGTGTCAGGCTAGTTTAGTGGTGTCACGCTAGTTTAGTGGTGTCACGCTAGTTCGGTAGCGACAGTTAGTTCAGTGGTATCAAGGTAGTTTAGATCTATCACGCTAGTTTAGTGGTGTCACGCTAGTTTAGTAGTGTCACGCTAGTTTAGTTGTGTCAGGGTAGTTTAGTTGTGTCAGGTTTGTTTAGTGGTGTTACGTTTGTTTAGTTGTGTCACGCTAGTTTAGTGGTGTCACGCTAGTTTAGTTGTGTCAGGCTAGTTTAGTGGTGTCACGCTAGTTTAGTGGTGTCACACATAATAAGTCGTATCATGCTAGTTTAGTGGTATCACGCTAGTTTAGTGGTGTCACGCTAGTTTAGTGGTGTCATGCTAGTTTAGAGGTATCACGCTAGTTTAGTTGTGTCACGCTAATTTAGTGGTCTCACGCTAGTTTAGTGGTCTCACGCTAGGTTTGCAACGACGAATTAGAAAAGTTTCTTTGATGTTTTTCTATCATAGAACATTACACACACAAACTGATAAAATTTAAATATGATAAACACTTTTTATTACAGATGACCAAAAAGAGTAGCAAAATCGGACGTCTTTCGACAATTTCTTAAAATCTACAAAACAATATTAAGGAGCGGAATACCTAATAAGATGTTTTGAAATAATATTTGTATCAAGTGTTATGATATAAAAAAGTGCAGAATTGTCGCCTGTCCCTTTAAGCCCTATGCAAAAGGAAGATGCTAGATACCTTTACACGAGATGAATCTTTTTTATATCACCCGAAGCGTCAGGGAGTAACAGGTACATATACATGGTGCCTGGTAACTTAAGACGGATATAGACTTTTATATAACATCGGATTAACACTTCATTGAGGACAAGAAATATTGCGACTTCATTAATGTAAATGGTACATTGACATTGACAGGTTATATGAGAAGCTGTGTGTGAAGACATAATTCATGCTGTAAAAGCGATACTCGTCTCTTCTTATTTTTTTGAAAATTGTCGTTTATCTGTCTCTGTAAGTATGCATCTATATAAATATTTTTATATAAACTTCATATCTACCTATTTACTTACTAACCTGTCTCCCTGTAGTTGTATTATTAAAAATTGTATTTTTTCTCTTTATGCGTCTTATATTTAAACTAGTTACTCATGAGTACTGTCCACATGAACTAACCTCTAATTGCTGAAGTCGTGGTCGTGAGACCAGCTTAGGCAGAAGCACGTAGGTTAGTCTGCCGGTTAACAGGCATTTTGATCGATGTTCGACTCGTATTTGTAGACATGGGTTCGAGTTATTTTTTTACAGAAATATTTTAACTCGTTGGCTACATGAGACGTGTGGCGTACTATCTACATGTACTTACCTCATCGCTGAAGTCATGGGTGTGGAGCTGTTTTTTTTTAAAGCTTTTAAGTTAGTATGCCGGTTTGCATGCAAGATGTTCGTCACACACACGCACGCACGCACGCACGCACGCACACACGCACACATCCGTCTACCGGCATGTTTCTTTCTCTCGTTCTCTAAAACGCAGCGGTTTAAGCTTACCTCTTACCACTGCGATCGTGGCTGCTAGCTAAGTTCACGTCAAACAATTCAATTATTATTACCAATGAATTGTAATAGACTCTCGGCCATTTTAGAAATGTGTTCATTGGTCATGTATCTTACACCTCTGAATATGTGGGAAAGTAGTCAGTAACTTGGAGAGATGGCGTCCCTAGTACTGGTTACCCAACTAGTGGATCCCAGAATGATAGTGTACATTTGCCGCCGTTATATATCTGAGATACTGCTGAAAACTTAGAAAAACCACATAAAAACACACACAATCAAATGACCACTCTAATACTAGATATATGCAGAGCCGTAGCCAAATTTTGATTTTACATGAGACACGAACCAAACAATGCAAGAGGTGTCTGGGAGAATGTTCCCCCGAAAATCTCTGAGCTCCTAGAATGCATTTCCTGTGCATTGCTAGTATTCGAGGTACATTTTAAGCCTTCCTAGTAGATAAATTCAACTGCATTTTATACAGTTACCCATGATTTACACCATTATATCAAATACACATTTGTGGCATCTTAGACCTGACATGATTGAACATAATTTTCAACTCTTAGAAGATCTAATAAGAATATTGTTGTTTTTATTATGATATACTGGGATTGAAAATATAATATGTGAAGGATGTGACATTTCGATGCAAGAGTAATTCGTATTTTAAGGATAATCAACTAATCTATATTCGAACATCTATAAATTCGACTGGAAGGCAAGTGCTTCCGTTTGCCTAAATGTGACTACTCATGGTAATATCGAAGTTTGCATTTTGCTTTATTTTGTTTTTATAGTCTTGGTAAGCAAATAACGGCCACTTTTTATCTTATTAGCATACGTGTTAGTACTTCTTATTTGATTTGTATAATAATTAATATGTTTTACTATACAAAATCTTTATTACCAACTGTTTTGTTATTATATAAATGCATTACATACCAAACTTTAGACTTTGTCTGAGTAAACGCGAATAATAAGTAATCAAGCCCGACCTTCGCTGACCTTTATAGATATGTCTTCCGGTTTATTAACTAGGAACCCATTGTAAATAAACAAAATAAAAATGAATAAAGAGAGAGAAAATTACAGCTTAAAATAGTATGTGTTTGTTTTCAGACAATCGTTTGGTGAAATGCGGGCCAATATTATGCTACACGTAATAGTTGTTGGTGTCCTATTTCATCTGTCACGTGACGCTATAGCTCAAACCATACACGATGTCAACAACTTAAAGGCAATGTTGATGCGCAACTACAGTAAAGACACGCTGCCTATAAACGATCAGATGCACTCAAAGTTTATAGTTAACATAGGTGTTTTACTCAAGGACTTGGGAGGACTTGATGAAGTGAACGAAAAGATGTCCACGGTTTTGGGGTTTGTAATGGAATGGACCGATCAAAATATGATGTGGAACATTTCCGATCACAACGGTGTTACTGACATAATAATGGACGAAAATGACATGTGGATACCGCTCCTCTCAGTCCTCAATCCGCACCACGCCAAATCGCAATACGTCCATGAGAAAGAAGGCGTAAGTGTTACAGTGTGGCAAAACATATAATACACATATATATATACATGTATATGAATTGATAGTATTCAATAAACCACATGTTATATATTTTTCTGAGGCTGTCGTCAATGTCGTTTGCAATACCTATGTACCTATGTTGTATCACGGATTTGTAAACTGCAGTTTGCTTAACAAGAGATTTTGACGAACGCTTTGATTTATGGAACTCTTTGTGAACATAGACTTTAGTTTTCCTTATTAGGTCCTGTTTGCTATACAATTTTAATGTTTTTAATCCAGTAAAATTTCAGAAAATATAAATTTACTAATTGACTCTGTCTGTCTGCCTTTTCTTGTTGCTTTTCCTCTGTCAGTTCAAACCTGTAACACCTCAGGTGTTATACCTCACATTACCACCGTATACGAGTTCTTAGTTTAGTATGGGGGTTAGGAGCGACGGTTAGTAGGGTTAATAGAATCAGTGGGCTGCTGGGGAAGTTCGGATTGTTGATATATGCAGACTTAAGTGCTGGGCTTAATTAACCAATATGAGGTTACGCGAGTTATGTAATTATATTAACATGTAGAGACTTAACACTATACGATCACGCATTAGTTGTAGATTTATATTAAATTGTAGAAACTTAGTTTGACTTGTGATTCTTTAATCACTACCTCCGTACATAGTGTTACAAAATCCTATACAAATCCGAGAGTACTCTAATTTACACACAACACGCACTCTCTATCTATATTTTTGTGTCTGCCTCTTCAATCTACCAGTCGACTTATAATATTTTCTTTTATAATGTCTTCGATATATCAATCTTCTATTGCTCTTTACTCTCTTTATCTTTTTTAGATCTTATCCCCCACATTCTCTCTCTCTCTCTCTCTCTCTCTCTCTCTCTCTCTCTCTCTCTCTCTCTCTCTCTCTCTCTCTCTCTCTTCGTCTTTTTGTCAATTGAAGATTAGGCTACTTTCTTACATTGCTCATTTAATTCTGATATTTCGGTTTCAGGTAACAGTTAACTACTACAACAATGGTAGAGCAACATGGATACAGATGGTGCCTATCTCTACCACGTGCGATATAGACACGACACAGTTTCCGTTTGACAAGCAGAATTGCCACATTCATATGTTTATCTCCGGTAATTCTGGCTATCACATCGTCACTAAACCAATATTTGCCGATGGACACCTTCTTCTTTACACAGGAAACGGGGCGTGGGATATTGTTAATCATTCCGTCGAAGGAGGTACAAGATCCGACTTTGTGGTCACATACTTCTTCCAGCGCAAACCCTTGTACATGCTTATCAACGTCCTGCTACCGATCATCATGCTGACCTTGCTGACCCCCCTTGTGTTTTTATTGCCGAATGACACCGGCGAGCGGGTCATGTTCTCCATCACGACTCTTCTGGCCATCTCCGTATACATGATCATAATCGGTGATAATCTTCCGAAGAACTCCAAACCAATGCCGTTTATATCCATAATGCTATTCATATGGTATGCGATGAACTCCAGCAATGTCCTTGTTGTCATATATAACCTGACCCTTTATAATTACAGCGGTGATAAACCGGTACCACGAGCTGCCTGCATGTTTGTACGGTTTATAAAGTACATCCGATGCTCAAGACCCACTCGACGTCTGCCAGATACTGGCTGTGAGATCAGGGGACGATGCTTTACCACAGAAGACGGAGATTCGGCCGAACGACCTGAGATATCGTCAGATTCTGTAGTTACGTGGCGTAAATTGAGCTATGCAGTGGATTTTTTTTGCCTAGTTACCTATTTTTCACTTAAGGTTGTATTTATTGTCATTTTTCTAATTTATACTACAGCTTGATGTTGAATACATAAGGATAAAACAATATACTCGTACAACTAAAATTGGATACAGTACCATAAATGACTCGGTGTTAATGCTTATCTTAATATATTTACATTTTAGTCATCTTTTTTTAAATCAGATCACGGTCCGTGCAAGGTTCGTGAATACAAGTTATCTGCCCTTTAAATGCATTTATTTGAAATATGTATGTTTTTAGCTAAACTTGGTGTATATTTTTATATAATAAATATAATTTATTCTTTTAAAATATGTGTATTGCATTTTTTTTAAGTTTATGTTTAATTTGCTATTTACGGAATGATTTCAAAGACAGTTAAAACTAAGGAAAATGCTCATCTCCCCCTCCCCAAATATATATTGTTCTATTGCTTTGCATTTAGATAGTTATTTTATTATGAAAGCATTCTTGCAACACAAAGTTATTTAATCCGCACATTGTCTAGTACACTTAGAGTATGTGTATGTGTAAATAGGTTCTTGTGCGAAGAGTGTGCGCACTCTTAAAACCCTGATAATGCTTACAGAAATTGACCTATGTAGGAAAAATTGCATATTTCCGCCCTACACTTTACGGTATAGTGTTCAACGAAACATTTAGATAAAAATTTTATCACATTTTTGGTCGATTTGACATTGCAAACCATTCAGAGGGTATTTAATTATGATATTGAGAGGCTTTCTTTTATATACAGTCAAACCTGTCTTAAGCAGCCAGTCAAGGGAAGGAGCAAAAGTGGCCTTTTAAGACAGGATGTTGCTTAATACAGGTCAATTTACTCTGAAAGCATAGAAATTGGAAATAGGAAAATATGGTTGCTAAAGACAGGTGGCTGCTTAATAGAGATGACCGCTTACACAGGTTTGACTGTACTCTCTTTACAATACAGTATACAATCTAAACATGTTATGTTTGACACATCATTTTAATAGTTCAGTGTATGGATGTATGCTTGTGCCAAACCAACTGGATCAAAAATATATAACTACTACCAATAGAACAACATTAAAAGTTGACAACTGTACTAGGTAAATTGATGAAAATAACAGGTGTCCCAATCGCCACTCTTGTAATATCATCACACTCAGCCTTCAACCCTAGCACAAGATCTAATAACCGCGGCCTCATTCTATTTAAATATTATCTCCATAAATATTTGTACGAAAATGCACACAATATGTAAATATAAAACTTCGCTCTGATCTGTTCTATTATCATTTAAATAATTGCGTTTTCAAAGGTATGGTATTACATTACAGAGAAGTTGCGCTTATTATTTACACGATCATATAAAGACGTGCTACCATTTTTATTGAAATAAATGCAGTTTCTGAGACTCACGCAAAGTTAAACTTCAAATGTAAAGAGGCTTCATCTATATCAACGATATGTTTCGATCTTAGCAGTAAAACTGCATAGTCGTAGCGAACATCATATATTATGGATATTCTGTTCAATAACTTTTATTGTATTTTTCTCTAAAATTCTTTAATTTTATTTACAAAATACTAAATTGCGGCCCGCGAAAAAGTCACTCATTGGCCAATATCGGGCTATGCTTAAACACGGAAAATGTCGAACTGTGTATTAACGAATACCTCGTAAATAAGATAAACTTCAAGGACGGAATCAACCATTATCTGCGATTTTCTGATTCAATAAACTTTCCATCATTTACTTATCAGAAAGTTATAGTGAGGTGATACATCTTTAATGTATTAGTAATATCTTTTAAAGCATTAGCGGCATTATGCTAGTTTTAAAACTCTGAAGAATCCTCCTTTGCCGAGTGGTCTAAGGCGCTATCTCAAGGTCGTAGGTTCGAGTCCCGCTCGCTCCAAAACAGTTATGTGAGAAAGTTACCAATTATTTTTGGGATGACGGTTGTTCTACTCAGATTCATTCTGAGGTCTCCCTCCGCCAGTAAATCAGGACATACCACGTATAGCCTGAAATGTGTTGAAATGACGTTAAACTCCATTAAAAAAATAATTTTAAGTATAAGCAGTGATATATCCAGCGTTTTCAAGTCACTGGTGTAAGTATAACACCTTACAAATACACATAGATAATTATTTAACTGTGTGAAAACGAGCATTCACAAAATGACACTTTACAACTATTTACAAGATGAATAGAGTCTGTACACATACTGGGATATCTAATTTCATATTTGCATCATGTAGTTAACGTGTAATTTCAGAAACAGAGATAAGTGAACGTTTATCATAATCGCTTCATGCCCCTCGCAGAGTCTTAATTCAGTGTGATTGTTAGTTTAAGTTTATTCATTTTAGCGTATATGAACCGCTATCGAGTTCGCTCCCTTGGTAGAACCAGTACCGACTCTTGTGTTTTGGAGTAATCGGGTCAAGCTGGGGATCAACCTGCAACCATTGGCTAGGACGGCCAACACATTGTCCATTACACTACCGCTCTGATTTAAATATAAACACAGACACGTAACATTTTAACAGGTCATGGGTCCAGATAATGATGAGAACGGACAAGCGCTGTCGGGCACATTTATGACATACGTGTAGATAAAAATAAATGTTATGTAGACTTCTCGTCATAAGACGTAAGTCAGGTTTTTTTCTTGAATGGAATTAGAACGATTAAAGTTTACTTGAATCGCATTCGGGTTCAATATTGCACGTGATACATCTAAGCTCGTATCTCTTGAATGTTCAGAAAATGATTTTTTGCATTGTAGCAACACAATCATACCAATGTTTTCTAAATGTAATTAACAATACAGTAACGCTTCCCATGTGTGCTACTTGAGCGCAGTAAAATTAGACGAATTCGATTGTCTAAGTCTTATCAACACAAACATATGCAAGCTTTTGTACATGTGTTGGAATGTATGTATATGCAGTATATACTATTTGTGCAAGCTTTTGAACATGTGTATGTGTGCATGCATATGTGCGTGCATGTGTGTACGATGTGCTCAAACGAATCGAAAGGACTGTTACAATGCCGATTTGCAAACAGAGCGAATAGTCTACCGACCGAGCTACCATACGTTCCTCTCATAACAGGTTACGTACCCTCTGTGACATATTCCCTCATAAATTTGAAATTCGTCTCCGAATTTCCATAGCGACGTGAGACACATATGAATGTTTCTCGGTATGTCACTGTTCAACATTGTGTATCAATTCAACCGGACGAACAAAATGTGCAACTAGTCCGGGACTCCAACCAATGACATTTCGCTTTTACAGAGAATGCTTTACCGACTTAGCTAGCCGTACTTCTTTCATACGTTTCGCTCTAACAGTTAGCATACACACTGTGACATATATAAATGATAAAATTGCAAAATATGTAAGAAAACATATATAAAGCGATCATTATTTATTCATATAATGTGTAAGTTATTGTATACTATTCAAATAGTTATACATATTTGTTTCCATATTCGGATATGAGTGAGACAAATGACGAACAGCAAAATTTCAACTCTCTCTCTCTCTCCCTCCCTCCCTCCCTCCCTTCCTCCTCTCTTTCTCTCTCTCTCTCTCTCTCTCTCTCTCTCTCTGTTCGTTACAATATGCAAAGTTTCTTGACATATTCTATTAAGATATTTATATCTCTATATATAACATGTAATGTAAGAACATCTACATATCCTTATACTATCATTCATTGATATATATATATATATAATTGTAATACTGTCACATATTTAATAGCCTGATTTTGGGAGACAGATTCACAAAAGCTGTAAGCTTCCTTCTGAATCCCTTTTAGAATTGTATACACATGTGTTAACTAATATGTGATAGTTTCAATGTAATTGTATACTATTTGTGAATAAAATAAGTTTAAACTAAACTAAGTGTCGCGTGATAATCATTTATTGATCGTTTACATTTTACAGCAATTCAAATAAGATTTGATTTATTTTGGGAGCATATATAGTGGCTAGGTTAACCGATCGTCTGGCAGCCCGCGATGGTATGAAACTAACGCTTAACATTTAAACAAACAAAATGCATCATGATTAAAACCAAAAATATTGATTAATTAAATGTATCTACAAGATAAACCTAAACACTTAGCATATGTGGAAAATCAGATTATTATTAAGTTTATGCCATGTCTTTGCGGCATTATGTTTCAGTGTGGTAGAATTATGGTGTACTATCAGGATCAAAAGCACCGGTATACTGTCTCAATTAGACACCATCACTATTGGACTGAAAAACTGTTGAAAGCGACGCTAAACGTCACAAAACACAATACAATGACACAATTTACATTTAGCATACATAAAACGATCATTATTAAATTGTGTTCATATTAGGTGCAATTTATTTCATTGTTTTATACTATTTAAAAATTGTTTACTAAACTTTTCTTCCAGAGTCCCTGGATACGAGCGAAACAAATGACGTGTCAAATGATAGCGATCTATAGTTGCTCGTTTACATTTAAAAGCAGCTCAAATAACTGTGATAAAAAATATGATTTATTTTGGAAGCCATAACCTGATATATTTAGCTTTATAGCCGTATGTACAGTTTAAACATCATAGTTAAACATATTTCAAATGTACATGTGTGCAATAAAGTGTATGTACTTTACCTACTGGGATTAAGCGCCATCTTAAAAATAATGTATGTACATCGATTGTAAAACAGGTTCTTACAACTGAAAGACAAATCACGCTCAAAGTCTTCCTATGTAGAAGCAGTAGTAAGCATATTCGGATAACGTGCTGTACTTACAGATATCACCTCGGCAGAGTAACGAACCAACGACAGTCCGATCATTTACAAACTGACCATGCTTTCCACAATTTTTTTTTAATGGTTCAGTTGAAAGAAAGCGTTATTATGCTGCACATATTACAGAAAGCGTCTACGGTCCATATAGTTGGCTCTCAATTGATTAATTGATTGATTGAATATTTAGCGTCATTTTATGCCATCGAGGGTTAACAGACGGTCAGTTAACCTAACCTGTTTCTTGGTATCCTGAAAGGTTAACCAGTACTCGAGCACACCCCATCTACATAAGTAACTGATAACTTCCCCACTTGAGTCAGCGGTGAGGGACAAATGATAATGAGACACAATGTCGTATATCAATCATCACGAAGACTGTTGGCGGGCGGGGGATTCGAACTCACCACCCCAGGATTGATAGTCAGACGCGTAACCGACTGAGCTAATTGGTCCCGGCTTGTTAATTTTTAAGTACTGCACATATGCACATAATTATACACTGAACTGATACTTTGGTAATTTTTCTGTAAAATTGTCAGCGACGATGCTGTCCACCTCGCATGACGAAGTTTGCAGGTTCGATACTTAGGCGATGATACCAAATAAATAAAACATTTTCAGGAATGAAGCCCGACATTTTGTGGTAAAAGACATTTGATAAATGGGCACAGGTTTCCAGAGCTTTACCTGGTTTTTCCTGGGCAAGTCGACCACGTTTTGAAAATATACAAAATATTGAAATACTGTTTCTTTAAAATATGCTTATTATGTCACGTTTGTATCTATGGTTTATCAATGCCACTTTATAGATGCGTTCCACAAATCACAAAATTAATGTCTGTTGTTTCTTTGATTTTTGTATGGAAAAATCGATTTTATATTACATTATAGTCATTTTATGGTATAATAAAATTACCGTATTCTATCGAACCCTTCACATTTCTTTTCTTTTTTTTCTGCATTCTTTGAATATTTGCAATATATGTTATTGATATTATGGCACATGTGTGCCTTGATTCTGACGATGTTATGTATAAAACTTTTATGGCACATGTGTGCCGTTCTAATAATACATAATGGTTACCATGCTTTATGACACATATGTGCTTTACATATATTGCATAATAATAACTGGTCACAATGTGACCCATTCATTGCATCGTTAGTTCAGTTGATTTTTCGAACCCTTGATTTATAAAAATATATATATACAAAATGACCGAGAATTTTACTAACTACTTGACTGGAGTTGCCATTGAAAATATCTAATATTTGGAATGATGTTTAACGCCATTTTCAACACATAACATGTAACATATGACAAAATATCCAGTTTTGATTGGTTGAGGAAGACCCCAGAATGAACCTGAGTAGAACCACCGTTCTTCATCAAGCAACTGGCAAACCTCCTTACATAAAGTTTTTGGAGGGAGCGTGACTCGAACCCACGACCTCAACCTACGAGGTAAGCGGCCATTAAACGACAGCGCCTTTAACCACTCAGTCACGGAGGAACCCAATGTTGATATAATATAGGCTAAATATAAACCATGCAATCTACACCGTTATACTGTGTTACTAAAACATCTGGCCAGCCATTTGGTAGGAGTACATGTCAAATTACATATTTTGCAATATGGCGTACTTGTGTGTATACAAAGGCAATGGAGACAATACACGGTGAAGGTCAAAGTCCCCCTAAAGCATGACACATTCTTAATAATGGACAACCGCACTGGCCGCGGGCAATTTTTCGGCTAGTACTATTATATCATATATGTGTCTAATAAACTGACAGAATGACATAGCATTGATCCTCGGGCGGTTTCAATTTTGTCTCTTTTAATTGTAGCTTTTAGCCAATCCACTGTTTCAACATGAGTTATGTCGTGTTTTATCAGAGTTAATATGCACATGGCCCGTATGTATATTCTAATAAACAACACAATAAACTCTTGCAACGATATATAAATGATTATAACATCCTTTATGGCAGAGACCAATTTAAAGTAAATAGCATACCTGTCATGTAATAAAATATTTGATATTTATATATATATCATGTATTTTTGTCTCTTTCACATTTATTGTATTTGTTTACAACTGCCAAACTCCATACACTGTTAATTTGTTATTGCAGGGCCGAATCTAATGTTTGCTGGGTGATCTGATGCATATCTTAAAAAGCAAATATTTAAATATTTTGTCATAACTTCTAATAGGTGTAAAATACCGTGAAAATTTTGAACCCCATTAAACAGAAAATTGTCACTGTTATAACATACGTGCAATCACATACAGATATGTATCAATTCAAAGCAGCGACATGCAAAACATCCATCCGTCCACTCACCGACCCATCCATCCATCCATCCACCTACCCACCCACCCAGCCATCCACCCATCCATCCATCCATCCATCCATCCATCCATCCATCTATCCTTCCAACCATTTATCCGTCTATCAATTTGTTCAGTCGTGTTCCTTTATTTATTTTATCAGTACAATTACTAATTATTAAACAAACTCACTAAATAAATACATCTACATAATGAACTTCTAGAAATGTCCAGATTGACATAGTATTGTTATATCTTAAAGGTATCAAATTTAGACATATTGTTACCGATTTCTGTGATGAAATATTAAACGTTTATTATGGATATTATAATACTATAACTACTACTTCTACCTACCATTACAGTGTATCTCTTCTTCTCCTTCTGCTTTTTCTTCAACTACATGTACTACTTCTATTACTACTCCTCCTACTGCTACAACTACATAACTACTACTACTTTACTTCAACTACACTACTACTACTTCTACTACTACTATACTTCAACTACACTACTACTACTACTACTACTATTACTACTACTACTATTTATAACTACTACTACTTCTACTTTTACTACTGCTACTTCTACTATTATAACTACTGCTACTACTACTTTTACTTCTACTACTACTCCTTCTATTACTATTGCTACTACTACTACTATTACTACTACTACTACTACTTCTACTATTACTACTCCTACTACTTTTACTATTACTACTGCTACTACTACTCCTTCTATTACTATTGCTACTACTACTACTATTACTACTACTACTACTACTTCTACTATTACTACTCCTACTACTTTTACTATTACTACTGCTACTACTACTCCTTCTATTACTACTGCGACTACTACTCCTTCTACTATTACTACTGCTACTGCTACTTCTACTACTTCTACTATTACTATTGCTACTACTACTACTATTACTACTACTACTACTACTTCTACTATTACTACTCCTACTACTTTTACTATTACTACTGCTACTACTACTCCTTCTATTACTACTGCGACTACTACTTCTACTATTCCTATTACTATACCTCAACTACACTACTACTGCTTCTACTATTACTACTACTACTACTACTATTACTACTGCTACTACTACTTCTACTATTACTACTACTACTACTATTACTACTGCTACTACTACTTCTACTATTACTACTGCTACTACTACTTCTACTATTACTACTACTACTACTACTTCTACTATTACTACTGCTACTACTACTTCTACTATTACTATTACTACTACTACTTCTACTATTACTACTACTACTACTACTATTACTACTGCTACTACTACTTCTACTATTACTACTACTACTACTACTTCTACTATTACTACTCCTACTACTTTTACTATTACTACTGCTACTACTACTCCTTCTATTATTACTGCGACTACTACTTCTACTATTCCTATTACTATACCTCAACTACACTACTACTGCTTCTACTATTACTACTGCTACTGCTACTTCTACTACTTCTACTATTACTACTGCTACTACTACTACTACTATTACTACTCCTACTACTTTTACTATTACTACTGCTACTACTACTCCTTCTATTATTACTGCGACTACTACTTCTACTATTCCTATTACTATACCTCAACTACACTACTACTGCTTCTACTATTACTACTACTACTGCTACTTCTACTACTTCTACTATTACTACTGCTACTACTACTTCTACTATTACTACTACTACTACTACTTCTACTATTACTACTCCTACTACTTTTACTATTACTACTGCTACTACTACTCCTTCTATTATTACTGCGACTACTACTTCTACTATTCCTATTACTATACCTCAACTACACTACTACTGCTTCTACTATTACTACTGCTACTGCTACTTCTACTACTTCTACTATTACTACTGCTACTACTACTACTACTATTACTACTACTACTACTACTTCTACTATTACTACTCCTACTACTTTTACTATTACTACTGCTACTACTACTCCTTCTATTATTACTGCGACTACTACTTCTACTATTCCTATTACTATACCTCAACTACACTACTACTGCTTCTACTATTACTACTGCTACTGCTACTTCTACTACTTCTACTATTACTACTGCTACTACTACTACTACTATTACTACTCCTACTACTTTTACTATTACTACTGCTACTACTACTCCTTCTATTATTACTGCGACTACTACTTCTACTATTCCTATTACTATACCTCAACTACACTACTACTGCTTCTACTATTACTACTGCTACTGCTACTTCTGCTACTTCTACTATTACTACTGCTACTACTACTTCTACTATTACTACTCCTACTACTTTTACTATTACTACTGCTACTACTACTCCTTCTATTATTACTGCGACTACTACTTCTACTATTCCTATTACTATACCTCAACTACACTACTACTGCTTCTACTATTACTACTGCTACTGCTACTTCTGCTACTTCTACTATTACTACTGCTACTACTACTTCTTCTATTACTACTACTAGTACTACTACTACTACTTCTACTGTTAATACTACTGCTACTTCTGATATTACTTCTGCTACTACTACTTCTACTACTTCTACTAAGGTGATGGTTTCCAAAATAAAGTACATGCATATATTTCGGGGGGGGGGGGGGGGGGGTGGACAACAATAAAAAGCAGCAAAAGGAAACAAATTGAGTTAGAATATCAAAATACCCAATGCACAGTTATCTCGCTTTCCTTCTCTATATTTACAATTAAAAATAAACTCAACAAAATAAAAGGAAAAATTCCATCACAATATCATATGCTATGTTCTTGTTCATCAGTGTTTTAATCAGCGTTAATATATCATTCTCGAATCCGTTTTCTAGGTAAAACCGATACTAAGTATTAACATTTTGACGTGACCTAGGGCCAAGCTTGAGCTCGAACCAGCGACCTCTAACGGAAGAAAATTACGTTCCATTTACTGCACTCCCGCCCCGCTCAATCAGTGCTTTATTGTTAAAAAAGTAAAGCTGATTTTGAATAAAGCAGATTAGACAATTATCAATATTTTGATTGTATAAAAAAGTGTGCATTGTTGTGCGTTAGTGTATGCGCGTGTGTGCTTTCCGGGTTTGGATTAAACTTATTTATTTTACATCGATTGTGAAATAAGTTCTTACATCTTAGACAAATCAAACTCGAAGTCTTCCTGGGATGAACCAGCACAAAGCATATGCGACACAATTGTGTCTTGCTCATGGACACCACACATAGCTATGGCAGTGGATCGAACCCACGACCCTCCGATAATGGCTTTGGTACTCTACCACTAGACCACGCGCTCCACACGCTCAATGGAGACGGTTGTTTGCATAATCAATGCTAATTTGACAATAATTTATACTAATCAAAACATATTATTAATTGATTGCCAACAATTATTTAGAAGAACAGATGACACGTATTCTATATATAATATTCAGAACATGTAAAGTTTATCCTTAATTAAACACACGTGAATTCACCACAACGTGGTCTAGTGGTAGAGCGTCTGCCTCGCATGTGGAAGGTCGTGGGGTAAAAACTCTACATCACATATAAAAAAGATGGTTCAAAACGGAGGCACATTTGTACTAACCAACAGCATTCAAACCAGAACTGTCGCATTATTCAGTACCGCTATCTATCCGCATATGCTAAATACTAGTTAAGCACAGGGAGACATTGTGTGAGATACGTTTTATTTGTAAAATGATACAATATATTAAAAAAAAATGTTTTAAACACATGAAATGTGTAAAGAAATGTCGGTGTACAACGCTGCATTTTGTCCATTAAGATCGTATCTATTTTTAACGTTTGCCTAAAGGTATAACCTGTTTTTATCTACCAGTGACATCGGTAAAACATGATTACTATTCAAGCGACTACCGTCTACTGCAGACAACATACATGGAGAGATGGACAGATGGGCAGGTCGAGACAATTGCATCGTGACGTGAATTTTGTGTTTTAAACAATCACAATTCATGTTGTTCTTAGCGTGGTGTTTTAGTCGGTCGGTTTAGGGTCTTCAATGACGTAACAAACAACGGAATACCACGTCTCTCGTCCATTCATTTGTGGACACTGCTAGAAACGCTTGTTCCGGCAAACTACATTATCTACCAGAAAACTGCTTTACAGTATCATCAGTTCATCAGCTGATCACCACCCATCAACGATGGATGCTACTATACACACTGAGTGCTACAAACTACATTCTCTACCAGTAAAACAACAGTACAATATCATCAGCTCATCAACCGATCATCGGCCATCAACGATGGATGTTACTTGACATACTGGATGCTACAAACTACATTCTCTACCAGTAAAACAACCGTACAATATCATCAGCTCATCAACTGATCACGGCCGTCAACGATGGATGTTACTTGACATACTGGATGCTACAAACTACATTCTCTACCAGTAAAACAACAGTACAATATTATCAGCTCATCAACCGATCACCGGCCGTCAACGATGGATGTTACTTGACATACTGGATGCTACAAATTCCATTCTCTACCAGTAAAACAACAGTACAATATCATCAGCTCATCAACCTATCACCGGCCGTCAACGATGGATGTTACTTGACATACTGGATGCTACAAATTATATTCTCTACCAGTAAAACAACAGTACAATATCATCAGCTCATCAACCGATCACCGGCCGTCAACGATGGATGTTACTTGACATACTGGATGCTACAAATTATATTCTCTACCAGTAAAACAACCGTACAATATCATCAGCTCATCAACTGATCACGGCCGTCAACGATGGATGTTACTTGACATACTGGATGCTACAAACTACATTCTGTACCAGTAAAACAACCGTACAATATTATCAGCTCATCAACCGATCACCGGCCGTCACCGATGGATGCTGCTTGACATACTGGTTGCCACAAACTACATTATATACCAGTAAAACAACCGTACAATAGTATCAGTTCATCAACCGATCACCTGCCATCAACGTTGGATGCTACTTGACACACTGGGTGCTATAAACTACATTATCTACCAGGAAACAAAAATCGTACAATAGTATCAGTTTATCGACCGATCACCTGCCATCAACGTTAGATGCTACTTGACACACTGGGTGCTATAAACTACATTATCTACCAGAAAACAACAACCGTACAATATCATCAGTTCATCAACCGATCACCGTCCATCAATGTTGGATGCTGCTTGACATACTGGGTGCTACAAACTACATTATCTACCAGTAAAACAACAGTACAATATCATCAGTTCATCAACCGATCACGGCCGTCAGCGATGGATGTTACTTGACATACTGGATGCTACAAACTATATTCTCTACCAGTAAAACGACCGTACAATATCATCAGTTCATCAACCGATCACCGGTCGTCAACGATGGATGTTACTTATCATACTAGGTGTTACAAACAACATTACCGACCAGTAAAACAGCAACCGTACAATATCATCGATTCATCAATAGATAAACGGTCATCAACAGCGAATGCTACTAAACGTTCTGGTGCTACAAACTACATTATCGCCCAGTAAAACAACAACTGTACAATAGCATCTATCATCAATAGATCAACGAACATCAACAGCGGATCGACCGATCACCCGCCATCAACGATGGATGCTTCTAGACAAATTGGGTGCTATAAATTACATTATCGACCAGTAAAACAACAACGTAACAATAATCTTAGTAACGGCAATGAACGAATGGTCGATTAAAAAGCGTTATTAAAACAAGACTTGCCAATCAAATCAATGTAAGCCTTGAAATTCGCACCTCGGAGAATGTAATGTAACAATATAATTAAATGCATGATCACTATGAAAATCAAAGCACTCTAGTGCTGATGGGGGCGGAGCATATAAGATGTAAAATGTCGCTATTATTTTAGACAAACAGGTCAGTTTGCATACGTTGAAGTAGAATAATCCCGATTTCCTTTTATTCTTATACATGGTACAGAATCTACATGTTATATGCTTAACGTTGACTCTTTTCTCGAATATATCAGAAACGTAACTGAATGGTTTGCCTTTGAAAGTGTATTTCTGCTATAGTAAGAATATTAACTTTTAAATTTGGCAAATGTCCAACTTCAAGATATTAGTTCAACTCAATGATATGAGATTTGTATCTTCAACTCAACTCGTGATATTTTCAGAGATGTCCTGCTTTCTATCATAAACAGTATATATAAAATAGCAATAGCAAAGTACTCTGAATCTAGCACGATGAATTCCACTTTGAGTCTTTATTGATTTCTCTTGCGCAACAGTGAAACAATTCGTTTAAAAGACGAAAAGTAGAAATGTGTATGTCGACATTGATAATTGATATATATGCTCTCCTGTATGATTTGGATGAAATAAAGATATATATATATATTTATATTTTCTTGGGCCCTATATCACCCCGTAAACGGAACCGCACAAACCAAAATGTTATGGCGCCGATTTATAGACACATCTGGATGTTTGCGTATTTTCGCTACGGAAACACAAATGCTTTAACTCTTATCTGTTAAGGTAGAAATTATCTACCGTTCCAATTATTGGAAATATGTGAAATATTTACTAAATAATAAAAAAACAGCATTGACATTATTCATAACTCGATCAATCTCGAATTCTTTTTAGGAATACAAGTCTATTTTTAAACATTTGGGAGAAACCGCAAGTCACATGATCGACATTAGCATATCTCTATTTTTAGAACGAGTATTGATTGTTTATTGACATAAGCAAGGAGTATAGTTCCTTGGCATAAGGGACATATCTAGAATAGTTTCGTTACCGTACACATTTTTAAAATGATAGAAAAAAGCGAAATCAAACTCTCGAATCAAGTACTTATTATCTGAAGTCCTTGCCGAAATATACGACTCTTTCAATGTGCATGTTGGCGATATAGTTCGTGACCTGGAATTTGATTTACAAGATTGCGTAATCTTTTGGTTCAGCGCGTCTGTATTCATGCGCTTTCATTCCTTTGTGCTGATTAATGCTACAGAATATAAACTTGGAATTTATACGATACGTAATTGTGTATAGGTATAAATCGTCGCTGTATGTTATAATATTAATATTTTCGTTGAAATAGGCGAATCTACTGTTTATAGTGAGTTAGAGAGCTTATCAGGTGGAACCATTTGATAAGTGGTTGTTAGGTCTGCATTAACACGAAACACGGTTGTAGATTTGCGGTATTGAAAATAAAATCATGTTAGCTCTGAGAGCGGCTGCTAAAGCACCGCCCCCAAAAATATAACGCAAAAGTACTATATATTGCACCTGCTGCCAGCAGACCACATTCCTGCAGCGGTTCATGGAGGCCAATTGCCCTAGACTAAGTAACGATTACGTCATGATTAAATGAGTTAACGAAATTCTACCGTTTGATTAAGTATCACACAAAGAAATACTGCAATAAGGTGGTCTTTTACGTAATAATTAATAACTTTACCCCGAGAACTATAACGGAAGATTTCAAATTTAATTTATAATGATTATTTTTTTTCAGAATGGTCGGTTTCCCGTTCTGAACGTTCTGAACTTTTGTAATTATTGGTATTTGTTGTTGTGGAGCAAATAATAACTGCAATAATATCCACAACAGTGTGTATTTCTGAAATCTGAACAGCCAAATCTTTGCGTTCAGTCTATATATACACATCATTCAGGATATAATTACAGGAAACTGTTTATATTAGTTGTCATTGCAATTATTTGATTTTGGTTTGACTGTCCTTTAGGCACCAAATCTTAATCCTAAAGAATCAAGGACCGGCACTTGGTCGAAATGGGCGGTGATAATTCTCATTAGTATGGCCGGATTGATATACCACTCTTCCGAATGATCGTTTGATAAGTTTAGTACACTAATTAGATTCCCCAGTTTGTATTGGAACGTACCGTCGAAATGTATATCGGAACTATGATGTTTTAAAAACAAATGAATTTCTGGCGGTACGTTTCCACAAAATGTATAGCGATAAGAAATCTAGCCATCTTCACGAATATTCTGACTATCGTGTAAATTAATATCAAATCTTTGAAATTCACATTTTCTCTTTCCCAAGACTGTCATCTGTAGCGTAATGAGGGTTTAAACACAAGTTCACAATTTGAGATTATAAATGTTTATTACAAGTTCATCTAAATCAAAGTTACTACAAGTACGGTTTCTAAAGTTCTATAAGTTTAATTTCTAAAGTTATCACCATTACAATTCCTAAAGTTGTTTCCGTTCTATAAGTAATCACAAGTTCTTATTTCTTAACTTAAATGTTCACGGCGCTCAGTTTTAATTTAGTTCCGTCAACTTTTGACGGGGTCTAAACGTATCTCGAAAACCGACCCCCTGGAGTTAGTAAATGTGGTCGTTTATATACCGTTAGCCTCGCACGGCTTTCAAGTTATTTTCGCAATAAAACAACCTTTATTAATTGCTAATTGCTTGTTAATTGCCAGCCGTATCCATATCCTACGTGTATTGTTAGCTAACTGTATCACGCGTCCGCATGCCAACCATTAGCTGTGACAGGTTCTTGTTTTAGTTAATTGCTATGGCGGAGCGATATATGCGAATACGCCTGTCCGTGACAAATGAGTTGTTTGCTAAATAGAATAAGTGGGCGACGGTACAAATTATTGTGTACTCTGCATTTTTTTTATGCAAGCTTTTTAATTTTCATTTCTTTCTTATAAATCTGCATTGTTACAGAAATCAAACCTATTCTTACTACAGAAATCCAAATGACTCTTATAAATTCATGTTGGATTCCTGACTTTGTTACACATCAGCATGGAAATCACCTGAAAAAGAAATGCAACGTATGTAAGTGATAAAAAATGTGTTGTCTTTACTTACATATATCATACCATGGTTGCTAATCATCATGTAATTCTAGTGAAATTTTGTCCTTACTTATATATTTTGTAAAAGGAGACCCGCACACTCATTTCTGCCAGTTTGTTCGGTGGTGTACTGTGCTGTTTTGGTGTTTGTCTATCAAAATGGCGACTATTTGATGGAAACTTTCTGTGTGTTAGGTAGTTGTGGGGCTGTCTGTGTTGTTGATGGTACTTGGGTTGTCTGTTTTGCTGATACGTTTGTTGCACTTGGTAGTCATTTATACAGGCACCTGTCGATTGGTTCATTTTTAAGCAGTTGTCTGTGAATTATTGCGTACCCTCGTCGCCCTTCAACTTTATTGCTTATTTCTTTCAGGTTGTTCGCTTGTCTCAATAAAATACTTACCCTCGGGGATTATTCTAGACAACTGGTGTTGTCAGTTGTAACCATGGATACATCAATTTCTCCGTATCCCCTTGTTCCGGCCCGGATGGGTATTTTCCTCGGATTACATCTGTCCGATCTTGATTTCCCGGAACGAGTGTATAGGAAGCCTGTAACTGACGTATATACACCAGGTTTGGCCTTTTCGCTGACACGCCAACAATTATACTACGTTGACACCCAATATCATATTTTCAGGTGTTATATAATATGATAATTACCCAACAATGATATGGTATATACGAATGTATAAAAACTGTGGGGAAGAGCTTTCTCAGAAAGCGCTAAAACTACTTCCGGTTCTATCACCGCTTCCACGGTATCCCACAAATCATTCACTATAACGCTCCACTTCATCAAACATCCTCCACATCGTTCGTGTTCTCGTTGGCTCAAATTATCAGACGTACACCACTAGCAATTCAACCCTTTAGTAGAGTAAATCTCGTTTATTTTATCAATGGAAAGCCAGCATTGTGCTAGCTTCAAACATATTTTAGTCTGTTCGACATCCTCAATGAGTGTTTGTTTGTATTCTCTTAAAACATAACGCACTGTTATAGCGGATTTTATTCTCACTCCATGTCTCGTGTAGGTCCGTCCCTGTTCCTTTGTCTTTGAACATCTTATATATATCTTTAACTCTCCTTTGTCGAACGTATTTTCCTTTAAAAACACCAACGTTTTCAGTGAGTTAGCCGAATTTAGGTCACCATCGAGTTGAAACGGGATATCAACGACTTTCGCCGGTTTCATTTTTTCGCGTACTTTGTCGCTAATGACAGTGCTATCGGGAATTCCGTGGGCATACCTAATACCTCTTCTTTCGTTAGTAAAACACATGTCTCTTTTCCAGTGGCGTTTTTCTTTTCAATATGAATTACAAATTAATTTCTAATAAAGTCAAAAGTCAAATTCATCGATATCTCGTCATCTATTGTATTGTTGGACATATCGACGTCGTCCATTAACTCTTTTTTGTTAAAACTTAAATTGTTCTGGACGAGATGGTGGTAAGAAGCGTTTACTCCTTTAGCTGTCATTATAAAAAGAAATAAACAAGCATGTATTTATCAAGTCTGTTTTAGAGTAACAAGGGTTCGATACATTTCTGTCGTGCATCGGAATGGGGAGGTTGAAAACTCGATATACTTCGTACTTCCCCGTAAAATCTAATAGCGGGATTGATAGTATGACCATTATTTTATCGTTTTCAAATAAAGTGGCTGGCTTCAAGATCGTAACGTAATGACGGTATAAATAAAAGTTCACAATTTAGTTGAGTTTATAAATGTTTATTACAAGTTCAATCTAAAGTTATTACAAGTATAAATCAAAGTTACCACAAGCACAATTTCTAAGGTTACTGTAACTTTAATTTCTACCCTTATCACCATTACAAATTCCAAAAGTTGTTCCTAAAAGTAATCACAAGTTTTTATTTCTTAACTTAAATGTTCACGGTGCGCAGTTTTAATTTAGTTCCGTCAAAAATGACGTGGTGTAAAGGTATATCGAATTTCAGACTCCCTGTGTTGGTAAATTTGGTCTGACGTGGCCTAAAAAGTATCTCGAAAACAGACTCCTGGTGTTAGTAAATTTGGTCGTTTATATACCGTTAGCATCGCACGGCTGTCAAGTTGTTTTCGCAATAAAACAACCCTTATTAATTGCTAATTGCTTGTTAATTGCTGGTCGTGCCTTCATCCTACGTCTATTTTTATCTAAGTGTATCACGTGTCCGTATGTCCACCATTAGCTGTGCCAGATTCTTTGTTTTAGTTAATTTCTTTGGCGGAGCGATATATGCGAATACACCTGTCCGTGACTAATGAGTTGTTTGATAAAAGAATAAGTGGGCGGCGGTACAAATTGCCGTGTATTCTGCATTTTATTATGCATGCTTTTATTTTTCATTTCCTCCTTATAAATCTGTATTGCTACCGAAATCCAAACTATTCTTGCTACAGAAATCCAAATGATTCTTATAAATCCATATTGGATTCCTGACTTTGTTACACCTCCTTCACCCAAATTCGGAATTAAATTCGATTTAAATCCGATATGTTAACCAACGGTATGAAATGTATCCGGGAAACTCCCGATACCAGACGCGCGATGTTGACAACCTAATGTTGTGCAAGTATAATATATAACAAAGTGTGATAATACGGTACGCATACTACTGATCGAACATAATGATATCGCAATAACCGTAACCCGTGGAATATATTTGCTGACTAAATGGAGAAAATGCATGAATGTAAAACATGAAAAAAGCATGACCTTATAGATTACAAAGCATGATAATAACTGTACGCAATCTACCGACCGAACATAATGATATCGCAATAACCGTAACCCGTGGAAATTTATTCGTTGACGAAATGGAGAAAATGCATGAATGTAAAACATGAAAAAAACATGACATAATAGAACATGATATATGTGGTGAGTAAAACATACCCGGAAGCCTCGGTGAATACACAACGACTAAACAACCAAAGAAAAAAAAAGAAAACAAAATGAGAATAATAGTAAGACAAAAAAATGCATTTATACATAATAAACAAGAAAAATGCAATAATAATAAAAATAAATGCATGCCTATAAAAAATTCCATCGTCCTCAATATACTGCAACCGTGGAAGTGTTAATACTACCGAAATCCACCCATGATGTGATTGTCTCAACATCTTGCACAAATTAAAATCAAGTATCCGTCTAATTGTTAGTTTCAATACGCCTGGCGTCTGTGGTGTTAAAAAAAAATAATGAGTTCCTGTGTTGTCATCGCGGCACGGTAAAAATGATATGTTCCGGGGCGTCGTTCCTTGGTTGAGAGCTTATTGTTACCAACTTGGGTGTGGCAGTACTTTACATGTTGCGGTTATGTTCTCCTCGCCGTATAGTCAGTTTTGTGGTTGTGGGTTCGTTCAGCGTTGCGCCTTATCAGCGCGTACCGTGATTTACGGTGTCAATGTTAATGGGAGTTGTCACCAGTTATGTGTTGACAGGAAATGTGGCGACCTATAGTCGTCCCCCTCCCCCTCACTTTTTGTTTTATCATTATACTTATGTAGTTTGGCCATTACTGGTACATGACACGTGCTGAAGCCATTAGTCACATGTCGTGTACTCGTCCGAGTGGTATTCTTACCGCCCATTATTTAGTGTGTTCGGTGTAACATCACCGTCTTCGTTGACCATGGCGCTTTTACACGAATGGTTATATCGGTGCAACCGTGCTCTTAACTCCATAAGTGGAATCGCACTCTCCCCAGAGGAGGAACTCATACAATGCGGTACCGTTTGACCAAGTTAGCTAACGGGATGTTCTCAGAATCGTTGCTGGACAGATTAGTTTCGGAACCGCGAGAATCGTCCGTTGTTTGGTCGGTCTGTGCTGCTAATGTCGCTTGACGGGCCTGTATGAGGTCGGGGTTATTGGGTACCTCCCATTTATCTACATTAGCTTTCCGTATCTGTTCTACATGGGCTAACACACATTTGGCGTTTAGCTGGTTTCTTATTATGAAAGTGTGTGGTGTTTTCTGCTTTGTGTACCTTTCATCGCCCCCATTGTTACCGTCATAGTAGCGCCTGTCGGGACGCTGTCGGTCAACTGCCTTGACGTACCGTGCTCCTTGACGGAAGTCGCGTGTTTTATGCCCCGTCTTGTTACACGTAAAACATCGGGCCCATGCCTGATGTATGCGATGTCCATGGGTTCCCGTCCCGTATTAACACGGTCGGGCGGATTTATGTCGGAGGTTCGACCCCCCTGAGATCAAATCGTTTCCTAAGGTTTTGTTCCTCCATTGCAAATGTAATGGCGGATTTTAACGTGGTCGGGTTCTCCCGCATTATTTTTAACTTGAGATAATCTTGTTTTAACCCGTCTATAAAAATGCCCACTAACTGTTGTTCTACGGGTTGGACGTCCCCGATATGGCTGGCAAAAGCCTTTCGCCCTAGAGATAATAACCTTTCGGCGTATATTTGGACGCTTTCGTCCGGTTTTTGTTTGACTTTCCGTAATAGCAGGAATGCATGTTGTGGGTCAGTTACTTACCCTAACCGGGACGACAGCTCGTTTTGTAGGTTCCTCGCTGAACCCCGTTAGGACCGCGTATTTTTCTATCTGTTTGACAAATTCCTTAAAGTGTATGGCCGTGCCATCAAAGGGTGTGATTATTTGCGCGACCCTTTGTGCACGTAAGGTGGTAGACAAGTTTGACATTTGTACCGCCATATTTTGAAAAAAAAGTTTGAATTGCGTCTGGTTCGTTCATTTTTGTGGTTATATACTGATAGAGCGTTAAAAAAGTCACTTACCTGTTGCACCGTTTTTCCTTCGCTGTGTTGTGTCTTCTCTGACGCCGATGTTTCCAGCATCCTGGTCACGGCACCAAATTAACTTTGTAGCGTAATGAGGGTATAAATATAAGTTCACAATTTAGTTGAGATTATAAAAGTTTATTACAAGTTCAATCTAAAGTTAATACAAGTCTAAATCAAAGTTACCACTAGCACAATTTCTTAAGTTATCACCATTACAAATTTCTAAAGTTGTTTCAGTTCTAAAAGTAGTCATTAAATGACTTAACTTAAATGTTCACGGAGCGCAGTTTAAATTTAGTTCCGTCAAAATTGACGTGGCCTAAAAAGTATCTCGAAAACAGACTCCTGGTGTTATTAATTTGGTCGTTTTTAAAACGTTAGCCTCGCACGGATGTCAAGTTGTTTTCGTATTAAAAAACCCTAATTAATTGCTAATTGCTTGTTAATTGCTGGTCGTGCCTACATCCTACGTCTATTTTTTAGCTAAGTGTATCACGCGTCCGTATGTCCACCATTAGCTGTGACAGATTCTTTGTTTTAGTTAATTGCTTTAGCGTAGCGATATACGCGAATACACCTGTCAGTGACTAATGAGTTGTTTGATTAATAGAATAAGTGGGCGGCCATGCTTATTAATAAGTCCAATTGCAAGTAATGTTGCATAAATAATTCTATTTCCACTATCTGACCTTCGATTTGGCTCCTAACAGCGCTTAACCGGTCGTCTATACTATGGACGATGCGTATTAATTCTGTAACTGATTGTCTGTTTTCTACTTTTTGTACCCTGGAGGTGTTGAGAATGGTTAGGCTTTTTTCCACTACGTGGAATAAGTTCTTTTGGTTGCGGGACAGACAACCTTTACTGCTTTTAATCAAGCATAAGTCGGATTCTGAAACCGTCCCAAAGAGGAAGCTGAACGCCTGCCCGACAGTTGGGAGTGAGGATCTTTTATCCCGTGACTGTAAAGATTTGTAATCGATAAAGCTACGTTTTATTTCCGTATGTTTCATATTTAAGTGCCGAATTTTTTTTGCAGGCTTTTGAAAGTATTCAGGAAGCCTTGTCGGCGGATGATTTGTATTTCCTTGCAATGACCTGTGCTAACGCTAAGGCATTCTGCAGATCAGCGCTTAGCTTGTCAAGGAATGATTCGTAGGGTTTGAGTTCGTGAACGAACGTGACTAACCAGCGTGATTGGGTGGTGGTAATATAATCTGTTTTCTTAAATACTACGTTCTCGTATATGAAAAAAGCTGAGGTTAGCGGGAATAATAGAAGCAAAGTGAACACCGTCGCCGTCACCTGTTGTACCGTGTTTCCTTCGTTGTGTTGTGTCTTCTCTGACGCCGAGGTTTCCAGCGTCCCTGATCACGAGCACCAATTTAACTTTGTAGCGTAATGAGGGTAGAAATATAAGTTCACAAATTAGGTGAGATTACAAATGATTATTATAAATTCAATCGAAAGTTATTACAAGTAAAACAAGTCCAATTTTTAAAGTTATCACCATAACAAATTCCTAAAGTTGTTTCAGCTCTTAAAGTTATCACAAGTTTTTATTTCTTAACTTAAATGTTCATGACGTGCAGTCTAATTTAGTTCCGTCAAAAATGACGTGGTGTAAAGGTATATCGAATTTCAGTCTCCCTGTGTTGGTAAATTTGGTCGTTTATATACCGTTAGTTTTACGCAGCTGTCAGAGTTGTTTTCGCAATAAAACAATCCTTATTAATTGCTTATTGCTTGTTAATTTTTGGCTGTGCCTTTAACTCCCGTCTATTTCTAGTTAAATGCATCACGCGTCCATTGTCCACCATTAGCTGTGACAACATCTCCGCTCGCTAATTGCCATGACGGTGCTGTATGAGCGAGCTCGCTAGTTAATGAGACATCTGACAAATAGGTCATATGAGCGGTTGTACAATTGTCCTGTGTTCTGTACTTTTTATGCGAGCTTTTTATTTTTCATTTGTGTACGTTTTATGAATACTACAGAAATCCAAATAATTCTTATAAATCCATGTTGGATTCCTGACTTTGTTACAACTCGTCTCGTTCTTATAATGTGCCACACACCTCGTACCAAATATTTCTTTGGTAAAAGTATCTAAGTGTGCTTTATTTCCTAAAAGGTTAGATATCCGCACATACGTAACACACTTTTCAACCTTAGTAGTTCTAAACTATTTAATGAGAAAAAAGGCAAAATCATACTCTCGTTGACAGATAATCTCTTTTGATGTTGGTGCAGTTATTGTCTTGTCGGAATTTGAATTTACATCCATCGGGTGGTATACGGGATCTGATGAGTTCCTTTGCTTGAATATGTTGTCCACGTATTATTGGCATCATGCCTGTCGGATATCTGCAGCATGTCTGCCATTGTTGGGCTCCGAGGTGGGTGAGAAACGTGGACAACGAATCAAACACAAACTAAGTATGATTTCCAATAATGCACACACACCTACTACACTAAATGGACCTGTTCAGTCTTTGCATAAGTGTGTTCGATGCGTTTGTCAATATCACACACAAACTAAACAACTCGTAGGACTTTCTATATATATTTTCAGAATGGTCCGTTTTAATGTGTTATTGGGATTTGTTGTTGTTGTCGTTGTTGTTGGGAAACAAACGATAACTGCAATAATATATCCACAAGAGTGTGTATTTCTGAACACTGAACTCATATATATACATTAACATACATGAATCAAATACATATAAAATGAAATATCAATACACATTAGTACATGGGTTACTCACTTATGTGAGAGATGGTGAAAGGTATGAAATATAGTGACTTAGATAAGTTATAGTCTAGTTACTTAAAGTAATTCTTAATTTATCATTAACATGTAATTGTCATGATTGTTCGAAGAACAATATATTTTTTAACATAATTTCTTTAATTAAAATCACTAAGTCGAGACAAGTTTTAACTTATATTTTAACAAAAACGTTTAACTTATAATAATTTGATTTAAACAGACTCTTTTGAAATAAAACATTTCGCTTGCCTGCAATTATATCCACAAGAGTGTGTATTTCTGAACTCTGAACTGCCAAATCTGAGTTCAGTCTAGTATACACCTCATTCAAGTTATAATTACAGGAAACTGTTTATATTAGTTGTCATTTCAATTATTTGATCTTGGTTTGATTGTCCTTTAGGCATAAATAACTAATTAACATTCCATGTACTGCCGTGTAATAAACTTAATGCTTCACTCTCATGATATAAAAAATAAAAATTAATATTTACATCTCAACAAATATAGATAACATGTCATATAATATATCAATAATAATTGAAATAATACCATAAAACATAAAAAAAATATAATATGTACAATTTCACAAAATAAAATCTTTGTGAATATATTTATTCTTACATTATTACATCTTTCATTTTAAACTGTAATTGTCACTACTTATTCACGATATACGCTTCAAAACATAGTTCAAAACAACGTTCATCTCAAGTCTTTAACACCCACATTCCTACTTGAAACCCAACCATCGTAAAAATAGACTTAACATACTCGCTTCTCGAAGTAAACTGAAACTAAAACTGGTAACATGCACTATTAAATGACATAAGGTGAGAGCTAATTCATCCCCTCTTGTTGTGGACATGGACGTTTATATGCTGACCAGATGTCCATTAAATCATCGTAAAACACGTTCACATCTCTATTTCGTTTTGACAGGGTGCCATTTAGCAGAAGTCCAAGCAAATTTCGGGACTCCCATAGTAATGCCTTCATGCATTTCGCCTTACCTATGAAATATCCCACACAAGTATTATATTTGGTTTAAATTTTACATTATCAAACTAATAAAATCAATAATTTCTGAGTGACTGACTGTAACACATAATGTACCCATCAATGTATGTAATATACTTTCTTTTAGCAAAAAATGAAATCATGATATAATTATTACATCGAAATCATTTCAAGGTTCTGAATATATACTTTCTCTAATGTACACGTTAATTTCCTCGTACTATTTCCCATCACTCTTCATCAATCTGTCTGTGTTGTTGATGGATCTGTGGCTGCCTGTGTTAGTGGTCTTGGGGCTGTCTGTGTTTTTGATATGTCGATTGAGGCGGCGGTAGATTTTGAAATGCACGCGCCTCTGAAAGTTGGTTACGAAGCGCCTACATTTCATTTTTCAACGTTAAATCCTCGCCGTCTGGTGGCTTCTACGGTCTGTTCCGCCAGTACCATGATTTCCCGTAAGCTTTCCAAAAACTTGCGTGATTTGTGGCATTACAATGGTTGTTAAATATGGCCGTAACCCCCGCATAAGTATCGAAACTTTTCTGGTTTCAAGTTTTCTGGTAAGTTCTTACCTTGAATAACGAATCAATCACGAGAAGTATTCTTCTACCGCCTCTTCAGATTTTTGCATTATGCTTAGCAGAGTGACATCTAAGTTGGCTGATGTTTTAAACCGGTTTAAAAATGTCTCTTTTAAATGTGTGGCCTCTGTAAGTGAGTTGTACCACGTTCTTGTGATCCCTTTCAAGTGAAAGGAAAGCGCCATGGCATATCTGTCATCTTTAAGATTTGCGAGTGCAGTATAACGCTTGGACCAAGCAAACCATACTCTTGGGTCATTACGTTCATCGTATGGTTCTAACGAAAGATTGGTGGACATGATGGATTACGGTATCACTCTCGGTATTTGTTCTGGTGCTTCCACTTGGTTGTATATACAGCGTCCAAACTTCTTAGACTGTAATTTGTTGTAGTGGACATTTACTTGGAGTCAAGAGGATCTTTTGTTTCTCAACCAGTCTTTACGAAGTGTTTTTATTGCAATTGTTGGGGGGGGGGGGGGGATAACCTGAAACAATCCAAAGACAATATACGATTTTAGCTTTAAATCTTTATTGGCTGAGTGATGGAATTTCGTTTATGATACCATCCAAAACTGACCCGGTATATATCACATCTTCTGGATGCTTCAGCCGAAATAAAATCAACCTGATGTAATAAACGCGTCTTTTTAATTTAGTGTTTGTCTTATTTTACGTTGAGAACGGATATCGCTATTTCGTCTCTTTCGTAACGTTGATGTTACCAGACCGTTTGCCTCTGTTAAATATTAATGCTTGCGGCTGTTACATATCTGTTATGTAGCATATGCTTATATTAAATTTTGATTCAATTTGTAACGTTTTTATTCATTTTATCTATAAAACATTTTACAAGAACTGCATCGAAATATAAATAACAAAATCCAAATTTAGACTGTCGCCATCCGAATGATAAATACCGATTTTGCATTAGTTTATATTGTTAACTATAAAAATGAATATTAAATAGCAATTTATGAAAATGTACAAATCTAAAAATATACAGATGTTTTACTACTTTATTTATTAGTATAAACTGTTTGATAATTATTAAATTATTACTTTGTGTTATATAATTAAATGTAACGTTTCACAAAGTTATGTAATGAAAATACACACTATAATACTGCTCCTATAAATTTGCCGTATATTATAAGGCTTAGGTCAACGAAGGCGGAGGATGTTATTAATCTAATCCTACGGTACTACGACACAGGACTAAATAAAGTAAAAGAGAGTAAGCGGGAAGTGGTAGTGACCAACAGCAACTTAGAACTAACTGGCCGTTATTGTGAAGTAGTCACTGGCAAGCTCATACGTAAGGAAGCAGAGAACAAATATATTCAATGACTTGTGTTGTCGTTTAGAGGTTATGTATCCACATGCATTGGAATACAGGTTACCGTGCGTCAGTCGAGACTGTCTACCAAGGGGATCATACTCTATGTGCAAGTTATGTAATTGTTACTACGACACTAGGGGCCTACCAGACAATTTACTCGAAACTACATATGATATTTTAAAGCGGATGAAGTTAGTTAACTCCAATAAGCTGGAGGAAGAAAAGATGAAGTCTATATTCAGTGATGCGTAGACGGATTTTTTTTCTTTTAGGAAACGATCTTACGAACATTCTTATTCATATTTGCTTGGTAAATTACAACGCGGGGACGGTTGTGGAAAACGTAATATTTAATTAAATATCAGAGTTTTCTATATCGAATTCTAGGTGGTTACTCACTTTTGTCATATGAATTAAAGAGTACAACAGTTTTAAAGATGACTTTGGGCGGATATAGATAGAGTGTCAGACCTATCTGACACCATATTACGTTTGTACGCACAAGACGGTGATATTATGTCAAAATCAGGCAACACGCGTTTTAAAAACTTTAGAGACTTATCTGAGAACTTGCCTGACAGTTTTAAAAAGCTTTCAAGAAGTCCCGCTGTCCTCTTTAAGGAGGCGATTGTCAGGTATAGTCCATGTAAGTGATTTGCCAGATGAAAGTTTGGATCACTTTGAGTGTTTCGGCAATACTTATACTTGTAGTAATATATCGGTTTCGTAAAATCTTGTTAAGTTAAATCGCATTGCCATATTAATTTGAATACGAGGGGGCGTGTAGCAATTACATCGAAAGGAACCACGACTCGATAACCAGAGCTGGGGCGTCTACCAGAAGGTGATGCTCGTTTTAGAAGTAAGGATATAGATCCTGTATCAGCGCTCCTTATGGCTCCGGCGGACGACGCAGTAACGTACGTGCGCTCAGGGCTGAACATTGATCTTATAGAACCATGAACATATAACTGAGTACCCTAGTAGTGGTGTAAATAGAAGCGCTGTTCGGAGAAAAGGCGAGTACGAACTGTGCATGAATACAATTGTCAGTAAAAGGTAATGTGCTAACCTTAAATAAATCTACAATGTGTAACATGGAGGTGGATATATGACTATGTACCGTAAAAAGTAGTCAGTAAATTGTGACAGTTAAGTTGTTACAGAAGCACGACGTGGTTGTCAACACAGAGCTGTGTTTAAACAGATTGCCACAGGTGTGACACTTATCATGCAAATGTACTATGAACTATGTAATTAAAAGTAACAGATTGAGTAATTATACACACCAAAATTACCTTTCGTGTGTATACGGAGAAACACATGTGAGACATAATGAGAACATGTGTCACGCAATCATAACAAGGTGAGATGGGTTGCTAACCTAAAAAGACGGGTCAATACATAGTTGGCCTAGAAATGGCGGGGAATACCAGAGGATTGACTAGACATTGAGGCGATCGTAAACAATGGTGGATAAACATTGGTTGACGACTGACGACGCTGGCTGAACAAAGACACTTAACCAGTGATACTTATTTAGAGAAACATTGTGTGAACGACAATCGTGTGTGGACGGAGTGTATATCAAAACCCACTTGTTCGAAATCCCCTTCACTGACGAAAGACAGGGTGTTACAAAATCCTATTCACACTTTGCAGTGGGTATCATAATCCCCTTTGTGACTTTAACAGAGCTATCATAATCCCCTTCATGAAAATGTTAGGGCTATCATAATCGCCTTCATGAACTTTACAGGGCTATCAAAATCCCCTTGATTGAAATCCCCTCCACTATGAACATTATTGACAGGGCTAAGTTTATATTTGAATAATATTGTGTTTCCTTTTTCATCAACTGTAAGTAGGCAAAATTGAGAGGAAGTTTTCAGAAGTTTAGTATTTTGAAAGAAAGATAAGCGGTACTATGACAAAGTATCAATTTTACTCATTTTAATTAAACAGTAAAGCTTGTTATCAAAATGAAGTGATAAAAATATTCAAAATATACAACAAGCATCATACTCATTTTTCATCATAACCGTGTTGATCGAATGTCCTGCTCGATACGGTAACGAGGCTTCGCCTTTAAGCTTATAGTTTCAATTCCTTTTATCCAATTTGAGATCCATCATTCTTACATGAATACTTGCGGAATTTTGATACAAAAAAATGTAGAAACTTAAAACATTGGTTTGTGTACTCACTTCTTTGGTCTGTAGAGAGAGCTTGCCGGTGGCAATCTGACCTGGGTTACCACGGTTAGCCTCTGCACTGTACTTGATTTCAGCTTGAGCTCTGAGAGCCTGGTTGGAAAAGAAATCTGGCTCGTGACTATGCCCCACTGAAGATTTGATGTCTGTAACCTAAAATACATAAACAAAATTGTGCTTCAACAAACAAACTTATTATTTGGCTGAAAGACAGGCTTGTAGCTCGGCTGAAAGATTTACAATCTGAGTCACTTTCTGAGAAGTAGCTTCGCTTAAAATATAGTAGATAATTATTATATCATGTTTATAAAATGTCTTACTCGTTTTAAGAATATTTTTTTAAAAAGATGAGCGTAAAGTAAACTGGTAACATGATGACAATTAATATAACAAAATCTCAGCTGTAACATAAAAAATAGGTTATCAAAGGTATGCAATTAAGTTTTTACAACACTCGTAACACAAGAATACATTGATAGTACACTTATCAATATATCTGTGATAAGTGCACCTTTACAAGACATTGCAATTCGTTGAGAGCATTCCCATCTTATTATGGAATTCGACCGGTTCTTCCTCGTGTATGCATAGCCGGAATTAAGGAGTTTTCGAGAACCTTTATTACGTTGGATTACTTCTATTATGAAATAACATATAATGATGTACTCCTGATATTTTATACCTAAAATTCAACAAATTGAAATTTTGAGTAAAAAAACTGTAAAAATGAATTGGTGGAAGTGACAAATTATATAAAATAACTTGAATCAAATATTTCTCTGATATATTATTAATTAAAGTAATTTTCAGAATAGATCTGAAGCAATTTCTCAAAATTAAATCAACAACAACAATAATTGACAAACAAGCACCATTTAAGCACTATCATTAAATGGCCAACTGTGATTCACATGCTTAATTATTTTAGAAGGCAACACTTTCAATGACTTGATAACACACAAAACAATTTTTTAAAAAAAAAACACCCTTAATAAACAGTTGCAATGTGACAACGTCCAACATCTTCAAAGTCAATGGGTCTCTATAAACAAACTACTCATTCTTCTCACAAAAGCCCCCTGTCGGTAGGGATTAGAATTTACCGACTGCTCGTTCCAAGCAGAGGGGTAAGATCCTCCCCGAAAAGGAACCCACCTGTTGACCGTGGGTGGCGACCCGTGCGGTTGGATGAAGGAGTCCTGGTGGTTGAGCGCCGCAGAAGTCTGCGACGCAACACACCACTTTGGTCCGGATTTCAAGTCAAGACGGGAGGTCGGATGGGCCCGGTCTTGATCAATCGGTCTGTCATGATAATTTTCTTGGATTATATTTTATCATGTATCATTCTTTCTCCATCACTTCACCCCCATTGAATTTTTCCATTTTCATATACTTGTCTATATTAATTTTCAATGAATAAACTTTCAGTTATCTAAATTCCAAATCCTTGAAAACTGTCATGGCTTATGGGCTAATCTTGTAAAGTAAAATGCTATATGGTTATACGTATGTCATTTTTAGATGGATGTTGGTGCGGTTCTTGTCTTGTCGGGACTTGAATTTACATCCATCGGGTGGTATGCGGGATCTGATGTATTACTTTGCTGGAGTATATTGTTCACGTATTCTTGGCATCATGTCTGTCGGATATCCACAGCATGTGTCCCCTTGTTGGGCTCCGAGGCGGGTGAGAAACGTGAACAACGAAACAAACACAAACTCATTATGGCTTCCAAAAAAAGACACCAAAACGATACTACAAAACGACCTACACCTGCTCAGTCAGTTCTGAAACGTGCTCGACACGATTCAGTGGAAACTGAATCAGATGACGATTTATTGACTTCAACTAATTGGCCAAGATTTTTAACAGTTACATCAACAGATCCATCTAGACCGGTAACAAAGCTTTCACCTTTTGCGATTCACAAGCAAATACTTGGTATTGCTGGTGAGCCGCGAGAGGTGAAAAAGCTCAAATCTGATAAGATTTTGATTGAATGTCAGAAAAAAAGTCATTCTGACAATCTCCTTTCAATAAAAAAATTTGTTGACATACCTGTAGAAGTCCGTCCTCATATTACACTCAACTCCTCCAAAGGAGTCATTCGTTCCAGGGAACTGGAACAATGTACTGTTGAGGAGATGAGTGTCAATTTGAAACCACAGGGAGTTTCAGAGGTGACCAGAATTAATACCAGGAAAGATGGCAATATAAAACCGACTAATACTTTTATTCTTACGTTTAATACTCCAAACCTTCCAAAATCTGTAAAAATCGGTTATATATCTTTACCCGTTGACCTTTTTATACCCAACCCACTTCGTTGTTTTAACTGTCAACAGTTTGGACACCATCGAGAGAGATGTAGACGAGATGCCCTGTGTGCTCGCTGTGGCGAACAAGGACACACAGACTTCTCGTCTTGTAAAAAACCCGCCCTTTGCATTAATTGCAAAGGGAACCACGGGGCTTTCTCGAGGGATTGTCCAAAATGGAAACAAGAACGCGAAATTCAAAAAGTTAAATTACAAAATAAAGTATCATTCCCAGAGGCCAGACGTCTTGTTGAACTCCAATCTCCATCTGCTCCTTCAGGCAAATCATATGCTGAAGTGAGTAGAGTTGTTGAGAAAAAGACCACAAGATGTATGGAAATTCAAACTGATATTACCTGGCTTAATGATAATCCCATACCATATATTGCTGTCGTTCCTGGTAATTCCAAAGTCTCATCTGAGACTCAGACTTCAACTCCGGTAATTAAACCAATTATACATCCTAAACCAAATATGAAACAAAACAAAAAAAATCTTACATCTATTTCTAATAAGAAATCGGCGAACTCGGGGAATGTCCCGAGTACCCCAAAACCGGAGAACTCGGGGAATGTCCCGAGTTCCCCAAAACCATCGGGCTCTGGTATTACCAAGAGTCCAACTACTCCGCAGAAGGCTAAGATACATTTAGCCACTGCAAAATTATGCGTAACAGGGAAGCAACCGGAAGAGTCTGATGACTCTATACGGTTGAAAAATAAATTTTCCTACCTTGATATGGAAACCGATGATGCATCATCGGATTCCTCCAAGGTCGTTAAATTAAAAGTCCCTTTAGCACCTATACTTCCACCTAAATGAACGATTCAAATTCAAATAAAATAATACAATGGAATTGTCGAGGTTTAAAACCAAATTATGATGAGATTAGTTTACTTTTAAATGAACATAACCCTATTGCATTTTGTCTTCAAGAAACGTTTTTGAAGTCAAATGATAAAACTACTTTTAAACAGTATTCTTTATATAACACAATTTGTGATACAGGTGAAAAAGCAACTGGTGGCGTGTCTATTCTTGTCAATAGAAACGTCCCACACAGTACAATTGCATTAGACACTAATCTGCAAGCAGTTGCAGTTAGTGTTACAATGCATAGAGTTATTACAATTTGCTCTTTATATTTACCACCAAGTGCAACCCTTGATCCGAAGGATCTCGATCAACTCATTGCACAATTGCCATCACCTTTTATGCTTTTGGGGGATTTTAATGCCCACAATTACATATGGGGTTGTAAAGACATTAATGATAAAGGTAATAAAGTTGAATCTTTTTTAAATCAAAATAACCTATGTCTTTATAATGATAATAAATCTCATACATATTTACATCCTGCTTCAGGATCGAAAACTTCCATCGATTTATCAGTTTGTGAGCCATCACTTTTGTTAGACTTTTCATGGAGTGTTGGTGACGACCTCTGCGGGAGTGACCATTATCCAATATTTCTTAAAAATATCGGACCTCCACTTCTCGATAGAAATCAACGATGGAAACTTAGCAAAGCAGATTGGCCTATGTTTCAATCTCTCTGCGAAGAACAGTTAAAGCCTGATTTATTTAACGATATGGATGATCCTGCTGGTCAGTTTTCATCAATATTATACAGTATAGCAGAAAAATCTATCCCAAAAACCTCGACAAATCCAAAACGCCCTAAAAAACCATGGTATGATGATGATTGCAAGAATGCAGTCAAGGATCGTAAAAAAGCTTTAAGTCAATTTAATTTACGACCTACACAACAAAATTTAGACAATTTTAAAGTGTTTCGTGCGAAAGCAAGACGTACTCTTAAGGAGAGTAAGAGAAAGTCCTGGAGAGATTACGTCTCTAGGCTTAATTCTCGTACTTCCCTTAAGAAGGCGTGGGACATTGTCCGAAAAATCAACGGTAAGGGTACTCCAGGTTGCGTTAACCATTTAAAAACTGAAAATCATACTGCCACATCTGCCAAAGACATCGTTAATACTTTGGCAGATACTTTTTCAAAAAATTCATCTACCACTAATTGCAATCCAAAATTTTTAAAACATAAACATCAGACTGAAAAGCAGAATCTAAACTTCAAATCAAATGATTCAGAAAAATATAATAAGAAGTTCTCTTTGAGTGAATTGAAAAATTCCTTAAAGAAGGCACATGATACATCAGCTGGTCCGGACGATATCCATTATCAACTTTTAAAACATTTACCCGAATCGTCCTTATTAATTCTACTTGATATATTTAACACTGTTTGGGTGACTGGAAACTTCCCCGAGTCTTGGAGGGAAGCTATCGTTATTCCGGTACCCAAACCTGGGAAAGATCACACTGATCCAGTTAATTACCGTCCAATTGCTTTGACAAGTTGTGTTTGTAAAACCATGGAACGTATGATTAATGGTCGCCTCGTTTGGTTCTTGGAATCGAACAACTTAATTACTAAGTATCAAAGTGGATTCCGACGCCAAAGGGGCACTACAGACCATTTAGTTAGATTTGAATCGTTTGTTAGGGAGGCTTTCATAAAGAAAGAACATTTAGTCGCTGTATTTTTTGACTTGGAGAAAGCCTACGACACCACGTGGAAGTATGGCATTATGAAAGATCTTCATAATATGGGCCTTCGTGGCCGTTTAGCTACATTTATTTTAAACTTTTTAGATGATAGACAGTTTCAAGTCCGAATGGGAACAACCCTCTCCGATGTTCACAAACAGGAGATGGGCGTCCCACAAGGCAGTATTCTGTCTGTCACACTTTTTAATATTAAAATTAATAATATTGTTAAGAGTATTAATCCTGGTGTGGATTGCTCTTTATATGTTCACGATTTTGTAATTTGTTACCGTTCAAAAAATATAAAAACTATTGAAAGGCAACTACAGCAATGCCTTAATAAACTTCAGACTTGGTCTGATGAAAACGGTTTTAAATTTTCTAAGTCTAAAACAAATTGTATGCATTTTTGTCAACTACGTAAACATCACGATGATCCCAATCTAACGTTAGATGGGACACCTATACCTGTTGTTGAGGAAACAAAATTTTTAGGTCTTATTTTTGACCGTAAACTTACTTTTATTCCTCATCTTAAATATCTTAAGACAAAGTGTAATAAAGCACTAAATTTATTAAAAGTTGTTGCCAATACTAATTGGGGTGCAGATCGTAAAGTTTTACTTAGACTTTACAGATCTCTAATCAGATCAAAATTGGACTACGGCTCTATTGTATATGGATCAGCTCGCAAGTCTTATTTAGCGATGCTTGATCCTATACACAACCAAGGACTACGACTCGCCCTTGGTGCTTTTCGTACGTCCCCTGCCGACAGTCTTTATGTAGAGGCAAATGAACCATCATTGTATTTAAGACGTGAAAAACTGGCTCTTCAATATGCAATTAAACTTCATTTAAATCCATCTAATCCTGCTTTTTATCTTACTTTTGACCCAAATTATGAAACTCTCTTTGATAAAAAACCTAAAGCTATTCGAACTTTCGGTCTCCGGATCAAACCAAAACTAACCGAAGCCAATATTGATCTTAATTTAATTGCTAAGTACAAAGTCTCAGAAATACCACCATGGACTTTGGAAAAGCCAAAAATCATTTTTGAACTTTGTAAAGACAAAAAATCTGAAACAGACTCCACTATCTTCCAAAGTAAATTTAATGAAATCAAATCGTCTTAAAATCATTTTTGTCACATATATACAGATGGTTCTAAAGATGGAGACACCGTGGCTGCAGCTGCTGTTACAGGACAGCACATCTCAAAGAGCCGATTACCAAACGGAGCCTCCATCTTTTCAGCTGAACTTAAAGCCATTGATTTGGCATTGGACGACGTTAATGATTCTGTGAAAAAACAGTTTATTATATTTTCTGATTCACTTTCATCTCTTCAAGCCATAAATGGCATGAAAGATGATAATCCTCTTGTTCTTCAACTTTTAAATAAATACAATGTTCTATGTAAAGAAAATACTATTGTTCTCTGCTGGCTTCCTGGTCATACAGGAATTAGCGGAAATGATAAAGCTGATAAGGCTGCGAAAGCGGCCTTAAGCTTGAATATTTCATATATTAAACTACCTTTTACAGATTTAAAATCTAATATTAATAAGTATATTTTTAGTTCATGGCAGTCCTCTTGGGATCGTGCCATCCATAATAAGTTACATTATATCAAACCAAAACTTGGCGAATGGCATCCTAGCAATAGGATTATTCGTCGAGAAGAAGTTATTTTAGCTCGGTGCAGAATAGGACATACCCGCTGTACCCATTCGTATCTTTTAAAGCGTGAAGCTGTTCCAGAGTGTGTGCCCTGTTTTGCACCGCTTACTGTTAAGCATATACTTATCGACTGTGTTGAGTTTGCTCCAATGAGAGCGAAGTTCTACAGTGTCGATAGTATGAAAGAGCTTTTTGATAAAGTTAATGTAACCTATGTATTTGCTTTTTTAAAAGACGTTAAACTGTTCAAACATTTTTAGTTTAAAACCCGTTGACGGGTTAAATAGTTTAGAATATCGTTGATTTCCCTGTATTTAATTGATGCTTTCATTTATTTATTTGTAAATAACTTAATTTATTTATTTGTAAATAGTTTTAATAAATTTGAACCATATTTATTTAATATAATTATTTTTGTCATCACATTCATTAATCCTTGCGCGCACAACATGACCTATTTATGTGTCGACGTGCCGTAAAACACCATTCATTCATTCACATATCGATATGACGATCCCGGGCGTTTACACTGTTTCGAGCCGGGCCCGATTAGTTCAGTCGGTTACGCGTCTGACTTATCTACTCCTTCAACCATCGGTTATACGTCTAAAGAGGTATATTTTTCTAAAAAGTCGCGGAAAGTTATCATATGATTTTTCTGCCATACTGTTCGAAGCGATTGGTACTTTTCGTCTATCTGTAGTTTTAAAAAAGACAGAGCTTCAGACTCCGTTTTATTTTCCTTTGTCATTTACCTTTCATTTACCAAACGCGTCGAGTCTTCCAAAACATTGTATTGTTTTAAAAAAGAGTAAAACGCTTCTTTTGGAGGTTGTGACCTTGTTTCGAGCGTAAAATACTCGTACGGTAAATACGACTTCCTCTGACTAACCCCGAACATGGAAAGAAATTTATCGTAGGAAGTGTCGGGTGGAAGGTAGTTGGCAATGTCTAAAAAGCGAAGTTTGGGGTTAGACGAACACATGTAAGCGTTGTTTAGGTTCGTGAAGTTTGAGATGTTTTGCCAGTTTAGATTTTAACAGATTCAAATCGTATTTAGCCCAGTTGAAACCCAAAACCGGAACTTGGTGACAATATGTTTCAAATTGTTCGCGAGTTCGATATATAAGTTTCGACATTAAACATTTAGTTTGCGGATAAACTTTTAAGTTATCATCATCGGCATCACTGTTTTTGCAGAATATTATCGGTTGCCTTACCTGATAAACACCACTACCGCTGCTGCTGCTACTGTTAATACTACTATCACTACTACTACTTCTACTACTACTACTATCCTACTACAAATGCTTTCATTTTCGTCATCAACATCACCATCATCACCGTTATCGTCGTTATTCCATTTATTGTGTTGGCCGTTGATTCAGGAACCTGTAAAAACATTGTCCTTACTCATGGCATGCAAAAATTCTTTGGTTGAAGGTTCACACTCGTTACTTTACTTCGCTTCGCATCCATCGTCATCGGCAACATCATGTTCATCATTACCACTATTTTCAGCAGCATCACCATTACCATCGCAGGGTTCCACTGACATTCGTTTCAACGCTTTCGCCCTCGTTAATCCACTTACCTTCTTAACTGTTTAATTGATTAAACACATCAGACCATCTTTGGTGAGCTGAAACGTTTATTTTCTGTTAAATTTCATTCAAATAACTCATATTACCCAAAATCGAATCTAAATTTTCGTATAAAATAAATTTTGGATGCGTATACCCGTCCACATTACTACAAATACTTACCGATATCGGTTCATGCATCTGAGTTTTAGTAATTTAGTAAGACATCCACCATTTTGTTATTCTAATTGTTTTAACATCGCCTCCATACCGAAAGTAATAAACCACGGGACATTTTGCAGAGACGATTCTGCGTTGCAAACCTAAGTCAGTAAATTTGTCAAAAATATTTTTAGGAGACGCAAAATAGCCACCGGGAATCTCAGTTTTGTTGCATTTTTGCATGTCTTTTTGTGCCGGCAGAGATTGTCTTTAAGATCGAACAATTTGTCGCAAAGTTTACATCGAAATTTTGATGCGTAGGAATTAAATTTTGAAATATAGTTGAAGTGATCCTCTAATGAATTTATATTCATAGTTTTGCTGTTTTCAGTCGAGAAAAAATCCCTAGATTTGTACAAAATTGTCACAGTTTTGTCTTGGTTTAGTTCAAACACATTAACATTAATTTCGAAACATATCTCCAAATCGGGTAATCTGTAAATTTAAATCAGAAGAGCGAAAGCGTTTTTGGCTGACATACTGGATCCACTGCGAATGTAATTAACTGGTTAATTTTTCGCAATATTTGTTTTTGGTTTGATGGTAAGCTAGACATCGAAAGAAACAAAGGTCATCTGTATATAATTGTTTTGTTTTTTTTACATTTTTCTCGAAAGAAATTATACTCTTAGAACTTACTTTATATGGTGGTAATGGTTGACTCAAACCTATTGGAAATCCCATTTTAAAAACTTGATTAAAACAATTTACGGCTTCCATTTTGAATTAGGTTTTGCTTTCTGAAAATAATTTGAAAGATCTAAATCGGACAGCAATTTTCAAGGTTTTTGTATTTCGTTTCTATTAATAATCACTTTCAGAAACAGAAAAAGCATTTCGTTGTGATAAGGCACGAAGTACCTATAAGTTCTATCGCTGATGTTTTGTAATATCAAATCGAAAGAAATGTTAACTTTGAAAGCGTTTTGACTTCTGTGGTAATTAAACTCTGTTTGTTCCATGATTTGCTCCAAGTTTAACTTATTTGAAATAGGAAAGTTGTAAGAGCTCGTCACATCACATTCTTGAAACCTTTCCCTCAAAATCAAATATCTATGCTGATCACACAAACTCCTCATACTGTCATTCTCACTTCCATCCTCATACTGTCATTCTCACTTCCATCCTCATCCACCCACGGTACAATTTCATCTGCATTTCCAGTCCAGGGATCGTTTGTAAATTACTGCCACCAGTTTGTTTATGAAACAGCATTCTGTGGTTGTAAAGTTCTTTGTAATTTACAAAACGATCCCCGCATGTGCGACATTTTAGTCGATTAACTTAACGAGCTACCGTTGTATTGGTTGTTTTAAGATTATTTTGTTTCGATGGGTTATTGTTTTCCACCTTGATTATGTTTATATTGACGTTCATGCGTTAGTAAATCATCGACTGTAGAAAATGTTTCACTACATTTTGTACAACTAAAATTTCTTGAAATATTTAATTCTTTATTTTTACAACACTTTTCATGTTTTAACCTTGATCTATAGTTTGTAAACGTCTTCCTGCATTTTCGGCATGCCGTTTTTTTGTGTCTTTAAATGATTTTGTCTACCACAAGATGACTGATGACGTAAACAATGGTTTTTCTTGCAAATAATTTTCCACATTTTATACATATTCCATCTGATTCAGAAGACGTTTCTGTTTTTATACATCTGAATATATAGATATAAATATACATTTTAAAAACAACTCTCAGCAGGATATACGCACATAGATACATCGCTTAAAATATTGTTTACGATAGCATAAACATAAGCATTCCTTTTATTTAGATAAATGTTACAAAACAATTATAATTATTTTTATCAAGACAAACAAGTCGCGAAATGTAAAAACACTAATACCTTTCTTCTTCTGCTGCTACCATTTGATTTTGAACTTTTTATGAAGAAGCATCTGTCTCACAGTATAGACAGAAAGTATAATACTTTAGGTGAAAATTACTAATGAAAACAATATTTACAAGATTTTCAGCATATACGTGAAACATATAACATATCATATTTTTAAAAAAAATATTGTTAGAGATACAGTATTAAATTTAAGTAATAAATCATCAATTACCTTTTATTTCTTCTGTCTGATGTCTTCTGTCATTTTATTGGACTTTCCCGAGTTAGTTTACTTTCATTGAGTGTGTGGTCTTTATCCTATTAACCACCCCCCCCCCCCCCCCCCCCCCCCCCCCCCCCCCCCCCCCTGTCGGTAGGGATTGGAATTTGGATGAAGGAGTCCTGGTTGAGCGACGCAGGAGTCTGCGACGCAACACACCACTTTGGTCCGGATTTCAAGTCAAGACGGGAGGTCGGATGGGCCCGGTCTTGATCAATCGGTCTGTCATGATATTTTTCTTCGATTATATTTTGTCATGTATCATCCTTTCTCCATTATTTCATCCCCATTGATTTTTTTTCCATTTTCATGTACTTGTCTATATTAATTTTCAATGAATACTCTTCTAGTAATCTAATTTCCAAATCTTTGAAAACTCATGGCTTATGGGCTAACCTTGTAAAGTAAAATGCTATATGGTTATACGTATGCCATTTTTAGATGGATGTTGGTGCGGTTCTTGTCTTGTCGGGACTTGAATTTACATCCATCGGGTGGTATGCGGGATCTGATGTATTACTTTGCTGGAGTATATTGTTCACGTATTCTTTGCATCATGTCTGTCGGATATCCACAGCATGTGTCCCCTTGTTGGGCTCCGAGGCGGGTGAGAAACGTGAACAACGAAACAAACACAAACTCATTATGGCTTCCAAAACAAGACACCAAAACGATACTACAAAACGACCTACACCTGCTCAGTCTGTTCTGAAGCGTGCCCGACACGATTCAGTGGAGACTGAATAGATGACGATTTATTGACTTCACTTAATTGGCCAAGATTTTTAACAGTTACATCAACAGATCCATCTAGACCAGTAACAAAGCTTTCACCTTTTGCGATTCACAAGCAAATACTTGGTATTGCTGGTGAGCCGCGAGAGGTGAAAAAGCTCAAATCTGATAAGATTTTGATTGAATGTCAGAAAAAAAGTCATTCTGACAATCTCCTTTCAATAAAAAAATTTGTTGACATACCTGTAGAAGTCAGTCCTCATATTACACTCAACTCCTCCAAAGGAGTCGTCATACAGGAATAAGTGGAAATGATAAAGCTGATAAGGCTGCGAAAGCGGCCTTAAGCTTGAATATTTCATTTTTTAAACTACCTTTTACAGATTTTAAATCTAATATTGATAAGTATATTTTTAGTTCATGGCAGTCCTCTTGGGATCTTGCCATACATAATAAGTTACATTATATCAAACCAAAACTTGGCGAATGGTATCCTAGCAATAGGATTATTCGTCGAGAAGAAGTTATTTTAGCTCGGTGCAGAATAGGGCATACCCGCTGTACCCATTCATATCTTTTAAAGCGTGAAGCTGTTCCAGAGTGTGTGCCCTGTTTTGCACCGCTTACTGTTAAGCATATACTTATCGACTGTGTTGACTTTGCTCCAGTGAGAGCGAAGTACTACAGGGTTGATAGTATGAAAGAGCTTTTTGATAAAGTTAATGTAACCAGTATATTTGCCTTTTTAAAAGAGGTTAAACTGTTTAAACATTTTTAGTTTAAAACCCGTTGACGGGTTAAATGATTTAGTATATCGTTGATTTCCCTGTATTTAATTGATGTTTTCATTTATTTATTTATTTGTAAATAATTTCATTTATTTATTTGTAAATAGTTTTAATAAATTTTAACCATATTTATTTAATATAATTATTTTTGTCATCACATTCATTAATCTTTGCGCGCACAAAATGACCTATTTATGTGTCGACGTGCCGTAAAACACCATTCATTCATTCATTCATTCCAAAGGAGTCATTCGTTCCAGGGAACTGGAACAATGTACTGTTGAGGAGATGAGTGTCAATTTGAAACCACAGGGAGTTTCAGAGGTGACCAGAATTAATACCAGGAAAGATGGCAATATAAAACCGACTAATACCTTTATTCTTACGTTTAATTCTCCAAACCTTCCAAAATCTGTAAAAATCGGTTATATATCTTTACCCATTGACCTTTTTATACCCAACCCACTTCGTTGTTTTAACTGTCAACAGTTTGGACACCATCAAGAGAGATTTCTCGTCTTGTAAAAAACCCGCCGTTTGCATTAATTGCAAAGGGAACCACGGGGCTTTCTCGAGGGATTGTCCAAAATAGAAACAAGAACGCGAAATTCAAAAAGTTAAATTACAAAATAAAGTATCATTCCCAGAGGCCAGACGTCTTGTTGAACTACAATCTCCATCTGCTCCTTCAGGCAAATCATATGCTGAAGTGAGTAGAATTGTTGAGAAAAAGACCACAAGATATATGGAAATTCAAACTGATATTACCTGGCTTAATGATAATCCCATACCATATATTGCTGTCGTTCCTGGTAATTCCAAAGTCTCATCTGAGACTCAGACTTCAACTCCGGTAATTAAACCAATTATACATCCTAAACCAAATATGAAACAAAACAAGAAAAATCTTACATCTATTTCTAATAAGAAATCGGCGAACTCGGGGAATGTCCCGAGTACCCCAAAACCGGAGAACTCGGGGAATGTCCCGAGTTCCCCAAATCCATCGGGCTCTGGTATTAGCAAGAGTCCAACTACTCCGCAGAAGGCTAAGATACATCTAGCCACTGCAAAATTATGCGTAACAGGGAAGCAACCGGAAGAGTCTGATGACTCTATACGGTTGAAAAATAAATTTTCCTACCTTGATATGGAAACCGATGATGCATCATCGGATTCCTCCAAGATGGTTAAGTTAAAAGTCCCTTTAGCACCTATACGTCCACCTAAATGAACGATTCAAATTCCAATAAAATAATACAATGGAATTGTCGAGGTTTAAAACCTAATTATGATGAGATTAGTTTACTTTTAAATGAACATAACCCTATTGCATTTTGTCTTCAAGAAACGTTTTTGAAGTCAAATGATAAAACTACTTTTAAACAATATTCTTTATATAATACAATATTTGATACAGGCGAAAAAGCAACTGGTGGCGTGTCTATTCTTGTCAATAGAAACGTCCCACACAGTACTATTGCATTAGACACTAATCTGCAAGCAGTTGCAGTTAATGTTACAATGCATAGAGTAATTACAATTTGCTCTTTATATTTACCACCAAGTGCAACCCTTGATCCGAAGGATCTCGATAAACTCATTGCACAATTGCCATCACCTTTTATGCTTTTGGGGGATTTTAATGCCCACAACTACATATGGGGTTGTAAAGACATTAATGATAAAGGTAATAAAATTGAATCTTTTTTAAATCAAAATAACCTATGTCTTTATAATGATAATAAATCTCATACATATTTACATCCTGCTTCAAGATCGAAAACTTCCATCGATTTATCAGTTTGTGAGCCATCACTTTTGTAAGACTTTTCATGGAGTGTTGGTGATGACCTCTGCGGGAGTGACCATTATCCAATATTTCTTGAAAATATTGGACCTCCACTTCTTGATAGAAATCAACGATGGAAACTTCGCAAAGCAGATTGGCATATGTTCCAATCTCTTTGCGAAGAACAGTTAAAGCCTGATTTATTTAACGATACGGATGATCCTGCTGGTCAGTTTTCATCAATATTATACAGTATAGCAGAAAAATCTATCCCAAAAATCTCGACAAATCCAAAACGCCCTCAAAAACCATGGTATGATTATGACTGCAAGAATGCAGTCAAGGATCGTAAAAAAGCTTTAAGTCAATTTAATTTACGACCTACACAACATAATTTAGACAATTTTAAAGTGTTTCGTGCGGAAGCAAGACGTACTCTTAAGGAGAGTAAGAGAAAGTCCTGGAGAGATTACGTCTCTAGGCTTAATTCTCGTACTTCCCTTAAGAAGGCGTGGGACATGGTCCGAAAAATCAACGGTAAGGGTACTCCAGGTTGCGTTAACCATTTAAAAACTGAAAATCATACTGCCACATCTGCCAAAGACATCGTTAATACTTTGGCAGATACTTTTTCAAAAAATTCATCTACCACTAATTGCAATCCAAAATTTTTAAAACATAAACATCAGACTGAAAAGCAGAAACTAAACTTCAAATCAAATAATTCAGAAAAATATAATAAGAAGTTCTCTTTGAGTGAATTGAAAAATTCCTTAAAGAAGGCACATGATACATCAGCTGGTCCTGACGATATCCATTATCAACTTTTAAAACATTTACCCGAATCGTCCTTATTAATTCTACTTGATATATTTAACTCTGTTTGGGTGACTGGAAACTTCCCCGAGTCTTGGAGGGAAGCTATCGTTATTCCGGTACCCAAACCTGGGAAAGATAACACGGATCCAGTTAATTACCATCCAATTGCTTTGACAAGTTGTGTTTGTAAAACCATGGAACGTATGATTAATGGTCGCCTCGTTTGGTTCTTGGAATCGAACAACTTAATTACTAAGTATCAAAGTGGATTCCGACGCCAAAGGGGCACTACAGACCATTTAGTTAGATTTGAATCGTTTGTTAGGGAGGCTTTCATAAAGAAAGAACATTTAGTCGCTGAATTTTTGGACTTGGAGAAAGCCTACGACACCACGTGGAAGTATGGCATTATGAAAGATCTTCATAATATGGGCCTTCGTGGCCGTTTAGCTACATTTATTTTAAACTTTTTAGATGATAGACAGTTTCAAGTCTGAATGGTAACAACCCTCTCCGATGTTCACAAACAGGAGATGGGCGTCCCACAAGGCAGTATTCTGTCTGTCACACTTTTTAATATTAAAATTAATAATATTGTTAAGAGTATAAATCCTGGTGTGGATTGCTCTTTATATGTTGACGATTTTGTAATTTGTTACCGTTCAAAAAATATGAAAACTATTGAAAGGCAACTACAGCAATGCCTTAATAAACTTCAGACTTGGTCTGATGAAAACGGTTTTAAATTTTCTAAGTCTAAAACAAATTGTATGCATTTTTGTCAACTACGTAAACATCACGATGATCCCAATCTAACGTTAGATGGGACACCTATACCTGTTGTTGAAGAAACAAAATTTTTAGGTCTTATTTTTGACCGTAAACTTACTTTTATTCCTCATCTTAAATATCTTAAGACAAAGTGTAATAAAGCACTAAATTTATTAAAAGTTGTTGCCAATACTAATTGGGGTGCAGATCGTAAAGTTTTACTAAGACTTTACAGATCTCTAATCAGATCAAAATTGGACTACGGCTCTATTGTATATGGATCAGCACGCAAGTCTTACTTAGCGATGCTTGATCCTATACACAACCAAGGACTACGACTCGCCCTTGGTACCTTTCGTATGTCCCCAGCCGACAGTCTTTATGTAGAGGCAAATAAACCACCATTGTATTTAAGACGTGACAAACTGGCTCTTCAATATGCCATTAAACTTCATTCAAATCCATCTAATCCTGCTTTTAATATTACTTTTGACCCCTATTATGAAACTCTATTTGATAAAAAACCTATAGCTATTCGAACTTTTGGTCTCCGGATCAAACCAAAACTCACCGAAGCCAATATTGATCTTAATTTAATTGCTAAGTACAAAGTCTCACAAATACCACCATGGACTTTGGAAAAGCTAAAAATCCTTTTTGAACTTTGTAAAGACAAAAAATCTGAAACAGACTCGACTATCTTCCAAAGTAAGTTTAATAAAGTCAAATCGTCTTACACTCATTATTGTGAAATATATACAGATGGTTCTAAAGATGGAGATACCGTGGCTGCAGCTGCTGTTACGGGACAGCACATCTCAAAGAGCCGTTTACCAAACGGAGCCTCCATCTTTTCAGCTGAACTTAAAGCCATTGTTTTGGCATTTAACTACATTAATGAATCTGATAAAAAAACTTAAAAGTTTATTATATTTTCTGATTCACTTTCATCTCTTCAAGCTATAGACGGCATGAAAGATGACAATCCTCTTGTTCTTCAACTTTTAAATAAATACAATGTACTATGTAAAGAAAATACTATTGTTCTCTGCTGGCTTCCTGGTCATACATTAATAAGTGGAAATGATAAAGCTGATAAGGCTGCGAAAGCGGCCTTAAGCTTGAATATTTCATTTTTAAACTACCTTTTACAGATTTTAAATCTAATATTAATAAGTATATTTTTAGTTCATGGCAGTCCTCTTGGGATCTTGCCATACATAATAAGTTACATTATTTCAAACCAAAACTTGGCGAATGGCATCCTAGCAATAGGATTATTCGTCGAAAAGAAGTTATTTAGCTCGGTGCAGAATAGGGCATACCCGCTGTACCCATGCATATCTTTTAAAGCGTGAAGCTGTCCCAGAGTGTGTGCCCTGTTTTGCACCGCTTACTGTTAAGCATATACTTATCGACTGTGTTGACTTTGCTCCAATGAGAGCGAAGTACTACAGGGTTGATAGTATGAAAGAGCTTTTTGATAAAGTTAATGTAACCAGTATATTTGCCTTTTTAAAAGAGGTTGAACTGTTTAAACATATTTAGTTTAAAACCCGTTGACGGGTTAAATGATCAAGTATATCGTTGATGTCCCTGTATTTAATTGATGTTTTCATTTATTTATTTATTTGTAAATAATTCATTTATTTATTTGTAAATAGTTTTAATAAATTTTAACCATATTTATTTAATATAATTATTTTTGTCATCACATTCATTAATCTTTGCGCGCACAAAATGACCTATTTATGTGTCGACGTGCCGTAAAACACCATTCATTCATTCATTCATTCATTCATTCATTTTCATGAATAGGTATCCATCTGTGATAAGCTGTGCATGCTTGTACAGATTATTTAAACAATAGATCCATTTTCATGAATAGGTATCCATCTGTGATAAGCTGTGCATGCTTGTACAGATTATTTAAACAATAGATCCATGTTCATGAATAGGTATCCATCTGTGATAAGCTGTGCATGCTTGTACAGATTATTTAAACAATAGATCCATGTTCATGAATAGGTATCCATCTGTGATAAGCTGTGCATGCTTGTACAGATTATTTAAACTATAGATCCATTTTCATGAAGTGTTACCGATAACACTATTGTAACTCCGTTTTTTCCAAAAAAAAATTTTTGCATAAATTACTGTAGTTTTACAATGTGCATCTTGTGTTAAAATTTGGTCCTAATATTTTAAATAATTTTGAAGATATTCACTTTTGGTGAAAATATTGTATCTCAAATACACTAATTCTTTAGCGCAAAACTATTGTAACTTGGGTTTCAATAGTTTTGCACCAAGTAATATCTTGGAAACCTTTATTTATATCGGTGTAAAACTATTGTAACTTGAATTTAAATTTTATTAAACCCAGTTATCATGTATAACCACACTTTTTTTTAGGCAATGAAAATTGCAATACAAGTTTCAAATGATAGTTCAGGAAAATCTTTCAAGATTCTGAAGAAATACAGGTAAAGAGACTTTTTTTTTTTACTTAATCTTTGAAAACATTTTACTTATAGTTATTGTGCTATAAAAGAACCATTTGTTGATATTTTGTTAAAAAATCTGATTATCACAATTAATAGTGAATTTTTTGGTTTGCATTTTTTTTAATAAAAAGGCCGTCCAATCTAACAATAACATTCAACACACTTTTAATTTATACCAATTATAACTTTACTTAACCAATATATCCCTTTTAAATACTTCCATAATGAGATATTATTCTAATTACCTTGTACACTCAGTATTATTCTTTTTAATATATCAGTACTAGAAGTCAACATTATCTAATTATTTTAAAATGGATTTTTTAAAGAACCAAAACAACATATTTAAGATTTCGATGAACTTTGGTTTATCAGAGTTACCTTTTAATTATACCAACTTAATAAATTAGCACAAGGGGATACAGAATGTACAGCGGATAGTTGAAATGGTAAAGTGGATCTAGAGGGTACAGCAGCTGCTGGTAGTGTAGTTGGTAAGATAGATCAGGAGGGTACATCAGGGTGTTGTATTTGGTATCGAGGGTCTAGAGGGTACAGCTGGTACTGTAGTTGGTATGGTGGGTGAAGAGGGTACAGCTGGTACTGTAGCTTGAATTGTGGGTGTAGAAGGTACAGCTGGTAGTATATGGGGTATAATTGGTGTAGAGGGTACATCTGGTACTACAGTTGGTAGTGTGGGTGTAGAGTGTTCATCTGGTAGTGTATGTGGGTATGGTGGATGTAGAGGGTACATGTGGTGGCATTGTTGGTATGGTGGGTGTGGATGGTACAACTGTAACATAGTTGGTATGGTGGGTGTTGAGGGTAAAGCTGGTAGTGTAGTTGGTATGGTGGGTGAAGAGTGTACAGCTGGTAATGCAGTTGGTATGGTAGGTGTAAAGGGTATAGCTGGTAGTGTAGTTGGTATAGTGGGTGTGTATAGTACAACTACAAATAGTTGGTATTGTAGCTGGTAGTGTAGTTGGTATGGAAGGTGAAGAGGGTATGACATGTAACATAGTTGGTATGGTAGGTGTTGAGGGTACAGCTGGTAGCATAGTTGGTATGATGGGTGTAGAGGGTATGGCTCGTAGCATAGTTGGTAAAGTGAGTGTTGAGTGTATGGCATGTAACATAGTTGGTATGGTGGGTGTTGAGGGTACAGCTGGTAATGAAGATGGTATTGGGGGTGTTGAGGGTACAGCTGGTAGTGTAGTTGGTACGGTAAGTTAAGAGAATACAGCTGGTAGTGTAGATGGTATTATGGGTGTAGACAGTACAACTGGTAGTGTAGTTGTAATTGTGGGTGTAGAGGTTACAGTAGGTAGTATAGTTGGTATAGCGGGTGTAGAGGGTACAGCTGGTAGTGTTGTTGGTGTTGTGAGTTAACATGAGAACTATAAAATTATTGTATTTATAGGCTAAAACATTAATAATACAGCTTTATATACTTTTGTATATGTTTTTCTTTATTTTTTAATTTCTTATATGTTTTGTGTTAACCTTTAATAGAATTAAAATTAGTTTTGGAATAATAACAATATAATTTTAAACAGTTTTATATTTTTAAGCTTTTATCTCAAAAAACTTTGTGCACCAAATATAAATTCATTTTTTATTGAATTTTCAACGCAACACTATTGTAACTCAAACTTTTACAAATAAATCAAGTTATATTACAGCTTTAATTGATAACACTTGTTAATATTGTAAGTAGTGCAGTTTTCATTTGAATTTTGAAAAATATTAGCAAAAATGTTAAAAGCAGATAATAAAAAAACAACATTTTTTTCCTCCTCCTGAACAATTTGCAAAAACCTAGTTACTATAGTTTTGCGCCAAGCCCTCGATATTGTCCCATGATGTGTAGTTAAAGCATATATTGTATATATAATTGGTATGTTACCATATGATTTGAAGGTAGTGCGTATATCGCATATGTTAAACATTGATAAACTCCTCTTGAAACAGAAGATCATCTCAACTGTAGTTAACACTATATTTTACATTATTGCCGGATTTATTTCAGGCAATGTTTAATTAGTATTTCTTGATAGGCTTTGCCCAACTCATTATCTAGTTATGCCATTCCAGTATCTGGCAATACTTAATTAGATAATATTAAAGCAATAGCAGCCATCCATTCACTTTGTTGTTTTCAAAAAATACAAAACTGTTTACAATAAATATTGTTGAAATATTTGGCTAATTTGAATTTAACAGACAAGCATTATAATTTGTTATAATAATTATAGCTTAATTGTACCACCCTTGAGTTTTATTTCATGAACAAGCTGTTGTTTTAGAATAGCATCGAAATAGTCGAACCCGTTGTCCCCCCGACAGCTCTTGTTTAGTATATGTTAAACTCTTGAATTCTTTAGGTTGAACCCCTGATGACGAGTTAAGTAATAGTTAGTACTCATAAAGTTAAACTTTAACAATTAAGAATTCCAAAGGAATCCACAGCAGGGAGACTAATTGGAAAGTAACTGGCTAAATGTTTAGTCGTTGGACTAAAAGTTCATATAACTCCGGGTGGAGTTACGGTGTCGACAGCTGAGATAATTGATGTTTGAAAGCCCATCCATCTACTTAGACCGTTTCTAAGCATAGCTCGCGCAGCTTTGTAGTTTATAAACGACTCGCTCAGAATTGAATCAAGGAAGCAGTCTGTGCAATGTCATTCACGCATGCGCATTGATAACGAACTTAATAATTAAGAACGAACTTAATTATTGAATTATAGTGAAGGCTGATTTATCAAATAAGGGCGACACCATTTTGAAAATTGGAGCGATTCCATTGGTTGTGAAATAAGGTTAAACACTAAAGCATTTTAGTACTATTGTATGATATCATTTATTACTGTCCACGTCATGATTTCTTCAATATTTATTTGTAAAGAGTTTTCCTAATGTTAACTATTCTTATCATCGCATTCATTAATCTTCAGTCGCACAAAATGACTTATTACATGTCGACGTGCCATAAAACACCATTCATTCATTTGATTCAAGGTAAATTGGTTTTTAGAACATGTCAAAAATAATTTCAAATTTTAATGAAATAATTTTTAGACTGTCAAATCTAAAGTTCACTCGTTTTGAAATCCAAAATATGTATATTAGGCTTTTATATTTTGTGAATTGAATTTCTTTGGACACGATATACTCAATATGTAGTTCAAATAGTTATGCGTCACGGGACTGTTCCCTGTTGTCATCGGAAAATATAGCATTAGTATGTATGGGTAATCCAGTTGAAGTAGTATCGCCTACGTCAGTTTCAGTGTTCATATTTGAATTTATATTTCCAGCAACGGCGTCTGTGATATCCTTATGAATATCATGGCTGGTAGCTTGTGAAGTTTGTATGTCTTTATGTTTATCACTGTTTGTGTCAAGCATGTCACTGGTATTACCATTCATGGTTAGTCTATTCGATTGATCATTTGTGTTAATGTGGCTGACTTTCTTCTGTGCATATTTAAGTCTAGTTTTCTCTCGTTGTTTCTGTAACTCGGACATTTTCCGTTTTAGATCTTTCATCCGTAGTCTGTTTGCGGTGATTAACATCTTTGATTGCTTGTTTTCGGCATGTAATATGGTGCTCCATCTAAAGAATATAACGTGTGTTGTTAACAATGAGAGTTTATAAATATGAACAACATAATAAAAATATTGACGTTATGTTGGTTAAAGTACTAAACAGTTGTTGTATGTTGTTTATCGTTGCTTCGAACAATTTGTCAGTCATATCGTGACAGTGTCTACCAGAGACAGTATTCTGTGCGCTGCCACAATGGAATATCATGCCGCAAAAAAATGGTATGTTACCCCATCCAGTCACATTATACTTACATCGAGCCAGACAGACCTAGAACTATCCTCTTAATGATCAGCGACAATCGATATAGCTTCAAGTACCATTTCTCAAGTGTTTTGTATGACCTGGCCGGGGATCGAACCCACGACCTTCCGTGTGCGAGGCGGATGCTCGACTACTTAACGAAACAGCCAGTTTTGCTCTACGCATCTGCAGCCAGAAATCACAACCACTAAGAACCACTTTGAAAATATTTCAAAATCAAATTAAGTAGGACTTCTTAAGCGTATGAATCGAGCCACCTTGGCAAAAAGGGGCGTAACTGTGTACTTAGACGTTAAGGGACATCAGATTATTTTTATAAACTTTCGCCTAATATTTGTTCTGAGTGTTACGATGGTACATAATGTAACCCTGCATGAATATACACTCGTAACTTATTTATTAGTTCAAAAATGGGCATATCAGTTTACAACATATGCGCGATATACTCTCAACTATATCTACAAGAGTTATGTTCTCTTTTCAAAACAGAAACCAATATACACCTCGCAGCATGGCATTCAATATTGTTTACTTACATATTATTTCGAGCACAAAATATCCTGCGTATAGACCCTAAATTAGTTGTTGATGATAACACAATTTTAAATCGCCGTGTCCTACTGTTGCCAGTACTGTATATGTAAATACCAGTGTATACTATACTATGTATGTTGTAATGGCAAATGGCATTCTATCAATATGCTTTTTCGTCGAGAAGAAGTTTTTTTAACTCTATACAGTGTTGGACATAAATGCTGTACCATTTATACATTTCATAACGTAAACCTGTTCCAGAGTGTTTGCCCCGTTTAGCACCGATTACTGTTAAGCACAAACCTACTGTGCGGACTTTCCTCCAGTGCGAGCAAAGTACCACAGGGTCAATAATAAGAATGAGCTTATTGGCAAAGTTGATGTAATATATATTTTTATAGAAAATAATCTTTATAAACCATTTCAAGTTGAAAAGCCGTTGGCAGGTTAATTATTACTTTTATACAATATTTGTTTGATGTATACATTTATTTCTTCATTTATTTATCTGTAAACAATCTAAATATATGTTTAACTATATATATCTAATTTATAATATTCATCATCACATTTATTAATCTTTGCGCACGCAAAATGATCTATTTGCATGTGTCGACGTGCCGTAAAACATCGTTCATTCATTCATTCATTCATTCATTCATTCATTCATTCATTCATTCATTCATTCATTCATTCATTCATTCATTCGTTCGTTCGTTCATTCGTTCATTGAAAAAAATAAGACTTGACAGAGATGAATTGAATGAAGCGTAGCACGAGGAACTCTTGGATATGGTAGAACTTACTCTTCTTCGTCGGAATCCGCCATCTTGTGCTTCCACTTGTCTGAGTATGTATCTGCCAATGCCTTCGCCTTCCGGACGATGTCTTCTGATGTCATTGTTACCAGAACAGAGTTTTTCTGAAAGCACATTTATTCAACGTTAACGATTTGCTTTCGCTTAACATTTATGATCTTGTATCACATCGTAACTGACAGATCTTCTGTTTAGGTTTTGTTTTCAAAACACACGGCCTGACATAAGTCTTATTGATAAATGTAATTAAGGTGTCTTGGTAGGACCGTCAAACCATTCGTGGCCTGAATTGCTACATTGGTCTACTGCCGATGGTACGTTGGCCATCATGCGATGGTACGTTGGCCATCATGCGATGGTACGATGTGATAATACAATGCGATGGTACGATGGCCATCATACGATAATACGATGCGATTGTACGATGCGATGACCGGTAGAACTATGCAATGATCGGTCATCCAATCAAATAATAATCTTACCATTGCATCGTGCCATCGATTAAACACAAAACCATCGTATCAGCTTCTCCTTACGAACATTTTGATGATGGTTTTAAAACTGTCGGCGTTGTGTTTTAAAACTCAATACTCAAAGTTGTCACTTTATACGTCTTCATTCACTCATTCGTATGCCGAGTCAAATTTTCTATCTTACACGAGTCTCGTACAAACAGATTAGCTATGAATACGTTATATAAATGTATGGCTGTAGAAGGTTCGTCGTATATTCCGGAATCTATAAGTAACACCCCTAAATTTACCATAAAATTTTGCATGTCTTGTCCTTCTTTGGCCTTCCATGCCTGTTTTAGATGACTTCCTAGATCTCCTTGGTCCTCAAGCACTTTGAGTAGTGTCTCTTTGGACTCCATCGCCTAAAGGAATAAAATGATATGTTTCTCAACAAACCATATAGTTCAGCGTTAATGTTTTGTGTAGTTTTAATAAACAAGCAAAACACTGGACTTAAGGAAACTGCATAGCTTATGTTTAATACCAATACTGTGAATTGTACGCGATTGGTAGCACAGGCGAACTTGAACTAGTTTATCAGAAAGTCATACAAATAATGATTAAAACTAAACAAGTTTCAAAAATACTAAAATATGTCAAAAAGGAGACATCAACATCAAAGTAAACAGCCACCACAGCATAGCGCAGCACAGCACAAACACAAACCAACACATCACACACACAAACCAGCAAAGCACAAACACAGTCCAGCACAGCAAAAACACAATCGAGCACCGCACAAGCACAATCCAGCACAGCACAAATAAACCAGCACAGCACAAACACAAATCAGCACAGAACAAACACAATCCAGCACAGCACAAACCAGCACAGCACAAACAAGTACAGCAAAAAAACAATTCATCACAGCACAAACACAAACCAGCACATCACAAACACAATCCAGCACATCACAAAACACAATACAGCACAGCACAAACACAAACCAACACAGCACAGACACAAACCAACAAAGCACAGAGACAAAACAGCAAAACACAGACACAATCCGGCACAGCATTAACACTATCCGGCAACTTACAAACACAAACCAGCACAGCACGAACACAATCCAGCACAGCACAAACACAATCCAGCACAGCACAAACAAACCAGCATAGCACAGCCCAAACACAAACTAGCACAAAACAAACATAATCCAGCACAACACAAACACAAACCAGCACAGCAGAAACACAATCCAGCACAGCACAAACAAAATCCAGCACAGCACAAACACAACCCGGCACAGCATAAACATATTCCATCACAGCACAAATACAAACCAGCACAGCACAAACACAATCCAGCACAGCACAAACACAAACCAACACAGCATAGATACAAACCAGCAAAACACAGACACAATCCGGCACAGCACAAACACAATCCGGCACATTTCAAACACAAACCAGTACGGCACGAACACAATCCAGCACAGCACAAACATAATCCAGCAAATCAAAAACAAACAGCACATATCAAACACAATCTAGCATAGCACAAACACAAACCAGCAATGCACAAACACAATCCATTACAGCACAAACACAATCCAGCACATCACAAATACAAACCAGCACAGCACAAACCAACCAGCACAGCAAAAACCAGCAAAGCCAAAACAAACCAGCACATCACAACACAATCCAGCACAGCAAAAACACAATCTAGTACAGTAAAAACACAAACACGCACAGCACAAACAAAATCCAGCACATCACAAACACAATCCAACATAGCACAAACACCAAGCACACCACAAACACAATCCAGCATCGCACAGACACAATCCAGCACAGCATTAACACAATCCAGCACAGCACAAACAAAATCCACACATCACAAAAACAATCCAGCATAGCAAAAACACCCAGCACTTCACAAACACAATCAGCTACAGCACAGACACAATCCAGCACAACAAAAACACAAACCAGCAAATCGCAAACACAATCTAGCAAAGCAAAACAAAATCAATTACAGCACAAACACAATCCAGCACATCACAAACACAAACCAGCACAGCACAAACAAACCAGCACAGTACAAACACAAACCAGTTTAGCAAAAACAAACCAGAACATCACAACACAATCCGGTATAGCACAAACGCAATCCAGCACAGCACAAGCACAATCCGGCACATCGCAAACACAATCCAGCAAAGCAAAACACAATCCAGCACAGCAGTACAAACACAATCCAGCACATCACAAACACATTCCAACCCAACGCAAACCAACACAACACAAACACAATACAGCACAGCACAAACACAGTGTAGCACATCACAAGTACAATCCAGAATAGCACAAACACCCAGCACATCACAAACAAAATATAGCAAAGCACAAATACAAACCAACACATCACAAACACAATCCAGAACAGCACAAACACAAACCAGCACATCACAAACACAATCCAGCACAGCACAAACACAAACCAGCACAGCCCAAACACAATCTAGCACAGTCCAAACTTAATCCAGCGCAACACAAACGCAAACCAGTACATAACAAACACAAACCAGCTCTTTACAAACACAATCCAGCACAGCAAAAACACAATCCAGCACAGCACAAACACAAACCAGCACAGCAAAAACAAACCTGCACAGCACAAACACAAACCAGCACAGCACAAACACAATCCAGCACAGTCCAAAACAGTCCACAAACACAAACCAACATCGCACAAACACAAACCAACATAGCACAAACACAAACCAGCACAGTACAAACACAGCCAGAGAACGAATAACCATAATCCATAAGTATACTTGAATCATACAGAACAAGCGACGACATGATTCAACTCCCTTAGAAAGAGAATAACATGTTTGAGTAAAGTTGGTGTCTGTAAGAAACTGGGCAGACAGTTTTACATATACTTCTATTCTGGCCAAAGATCATTCAGATATTGTGTTTGTGCAAAACTAATATTAAGGAAATTACATATTTTTTTTTGGCCCTCAATAACATATAGATATAATCGATGTATATACGCAATTTAACATAGTTCAAGATAATAGTTTTATTTTCCAAACGTTACGATCACAAAATGACATATGTGTGATTGCCGGGTTGCTAAACAGTACTTATTCATATTGCTTGAGTGTGTCAAACTAATTTCAAAATCTTTTTTTGTAGGACGATATTTGCAATACTTCTCCATAGGTTGTTGTCATCAATAAACGTTAATGACATAGATATCATTAAAAGTACGTACACGAAAATCAAACATTTATATTTATCCATCACCAACAAAAGTCAAAGCAGAGCAAAGCATATAAGAAGAATACATCAAACTCACAAAGGAGCATGCAATGTTAGTAAATACTCACATAAACATACATTCATGCAAATTTTAAAAAGGGTCAACAATATAAGAGAGATAAATGTTTTGTTTCTGAAGTCGTCCTGTGTAAAAATCGGTATAAATTGTGCTAGTCGGAGATCGAACCCACCACTTGTGGCCCGATGTTCTAAAACACGCACCTCACACAACTCTTTGCATAGTCATATAATTAGACACAAGAAATCTTGGCACATATTTAATATATTTTGTTTATCTACACCAGCAGCTATGTGTATTATTATGTGTTATTAATCTACTCTACCTGACCGCTTTTCTACATTCCGTTTGTTTCAAATGGTAGTAAATATTCTAGCTAAATATATAATTATATGTCCATTGTTTATGATGTAAAATACATGACTTAACTAACATCGGGTATGGCGTTACTATAGTATTATCGTTATATTCATGATAAATGTATTCTACATCAGATTCTCGATGTTTAAGATCTGTAAACGAAATGTTTATAACTGAACAATACAAGAACTCTAGCATACTATGACACGCGTTACCTTGGGGACTGTTACGCTCCCATGCATTGACTGAAAAGTGATTAAGAAATTAGTAGTTCGTATTTCCTAATAAAGGATAAAACATAGATGGAATGACGCATTTATATCAAATAAAACCATGGATGGAATGACGCATATATATCAAATAAAACATGGATGGAATGATACATTTATATAAAATAGAACATGGATGGAATGGCGCATTTATATCACTTAGAACGTGGATAGAATGACCCATTTATATCAATTAGAACATGTATGGAATGACGCATTTATATCAATTAGAACATGTGTGGAATGACGCATTTATATCAATTAGAACATGTGTGGAATGACGCATTTATATCAATAAGAACGTGTGTGGAATGATGCATTTATATTAAATAGAACATGGACGGAATGGCACATTTATATAAAATAGAACACGGATGGAACGACTATTTATATCAAATAGAACATGGATAGAACGAATATTTATATCAAATAAAACTTGGATGTAATGACATATTTATTTCGAATACAACATGGACGGAATGGCGCATTTATATCAAACAGAACATGGATGGAAATATGCATTTATATCAAATAGAACATGGATTGAATGGCGAATTTATATTAAATAGAATACGGATAGAATGATGAATTTTTATCAAATAAAACATGGATGGAATGACGTATTTTTCTATTTGGTCAGGAGAACGTTTTTGATACATGTTGACGTGCTGTAAAATATCATTATGTTGCGTCCCAGTACAAATTGTATGAACATTAAAACAACAGCTGCAATTAAGGTAATGTTGAAGAATAAATTGAGTTAGTATGTTAAAAACACTAACAGGATGTTAATTAAAAAACCCAGAAACAATCAGATCAAACCAAAACAACGTTTTTTTGTTTTTTTTGTCTACCTTGAACAAAACTCTACAAAAACTGTTCTTTCGGGACATTTTCTGAAACAAATTATGTTAATGCAATGAAAGTAGATCCCGTCTTAAAGAACTCTAATAATCGACTTATCCAAGAGGCATGTGAAATGAGTATTATTTGATTAAGACAGTTTGCCGTTAATGAACGCACCCGTGGTGGTTTTGGACATAAACAAGATGGTTTCGAACTGGCGACTGCTTGTATAAAAATATATAACCTCGAATACAGATATATTTCTATCTTACGTGTTACACTTATTAATATGAGCAGAAATAATCGGCAAATAATCTGATAATACAATTAGACGAAGTTGGTCTGGTGTCAGGAGCGTAGCATGACAACTTTGCAAGTTACTCAGGACAGGGTGTGCGAAGGTGGTTCCACATCCGCTGGTTGGAGTCCGGGGGAACTTCATCCGAGGAAATATTTAGAAATAGAAGTAGAAATAGTGACTTCTTCTATTCAAATTTTAAGCTTCATTTGCCTAGAACATATTACTTTCAAACTATGTACCTACATCGTGAAATGCCGGCCCGGTCTGCACACTCTGACTTAGGTGGATACTTAACATAAAGGACACAGTGGACACAGTTGCTTTATACATGGAACAATTCATGCCGAACAGTTCATTACCTATTTGTAATACCCCTTCTGTTACATTTCAACAGTTTCTGTCGACGTTTAAGCCTTCTCAATATTTAAGCTTTGATTTCCAATATTACTCAGCAGAGTATCTGAGTACGGCACACTACGCCCCTGGGTGTAATGACGTTGGCAGGGAGATGGACATTATACATCATACATTGATGTCGCTTATGGTTGTTAACATGTCACGTGTAAGACGGTCAGACTAACCCCCCCCCCCTCCCCCCCCCCCCTCCCCCACCCCCAGCCACACCCAATAAATACACTGAGTTGTACAGTTTGTACAGTGAATCCAAGAGCTGCTGTCTATAATAATATGTAAACTATGGTTGAATTTTTAATGTTTTAGCGAGTAACATATAATGAGAAATATATATATTATTTTCATAATATAGAATGAATACTAACATTCACAAATTAACAAATATATATTTAATATTATGTCGTGAAACCTAATAATATAGAACATACGTGGTTATAGTTTGCTAACTGAAGCTTTAAGTGTTGGAAATCACGTGACTTTTATTGCAGAAAACAAATATTAGCGCGAAGAGATTCCATTCGGATATAACCAAAAAATAAATATATGCCATTATGGGTTATCGGTTATCGCCATTTTGGGTAATCGTCATTATGGGTTATTGTCATGGGTTATTGTCATTATGAGTTACTGTAATTATGGATTATCATCATTATGGATTAACGTCATAATAGGTTATCATCATTATAGTCGGTTATCGCCATTATGGGTTATCGTCATTATGGGTTATCGTCATTATGGGCTATCTTCGTTATAGGTTATCTTCATTATGGGTTACCGTCAATATGGATAAACGTCATTATGGGTTATCGTCCATCTTGTGGAATGAAGAAAGTAACTTATATGAAACTAGTAGTCACATAGGACCTTTTCTAACAAATAGGGTGAAATTGCATCACGTTTTATTGCTGGAGAAAGACCTCAGATGCATTCACGAGCATCTGAGTTAGTCCATATGTAGAACCTGATATATCCCGAACCCGACATATCAACTCTCACTGAAAAAGCAGGGAATTCTATGCCTGTCCCAGTTGGAACAAGTGACCATTTAACGTGATCAAATGTGGCTTTCCCAACGTTGCTATTTAACTGACCAAATCGGGAGTGCTGTGTCCGTTTATCAGACATTTTGAGTGGACATTCCAATACCCTTGGTTAAGATACTGACCACTGACTCGCTCTCTTTGGCAGCGTATCCGACACACTACATCGAAGTACAGAAACATTAAAAAATCATCTTATATGTTTAACACTGACAAAGAAACAATGGATAATGAAATACGTAAAATAATTTCTTTCAAGAATCAAAGCTGTTACTACTGTTTGTCGTTCAAAGTCACGTGATTTTCACCTTCAACATATCTGTCAGTGCATACTACTAACCTTTGCAATTTGTTTTTCCATTTCCTTAGCTTTATCTGCAGTCATGAGTTTGCTTGATGGTTTATCAACTTCAACAGATGCTTCGGCAGAATCTACTGTTTTAAAACAAAATAAACAAGACAAACATTAGCAAATTTTAAGAGCGAACTTGATCAATTGTAATAGGTTTATGAACATGAATGAACTGGTAAAGTCTGAAAATTACGACAAAGTCCTTTATAAATAACAATAAGTAATACCGTGTTGAAGCATTGGTCAATGAATTTAATTGACTTATGTAAAGTAAAGTGTTTGTTTATTATAGTGACACCTTTATGCTGTACACAGTTACTTTCCGAAAGCTATCATTGCTAGGCGTCAGACCGTTAGACATTCGGTACCGCTCAATGTAACTAGCTGCTGTTAAAAATCCAGGGATTCGAACCTTCGACCTCCCGCTTCCGGTGCGGACGCCTTAACCACTAGGCCACGGAAGACAGTTTGTGTTTATGTTTATTTTATCAAGTTGACATATTAATATACAACCCATCAAAAACAAACTTCACAAATAACATAATTAAGATGTCAGTTTATTTTTTTCTTTTTCGTGAAAAACACAAATGTTTGATTATGTTCCAAAGTTGAAATCTATTCACATACGTTCTCAAGTAATACATCTAAAACATTCTGCATTCTGTGTAACAACTACATGCATGTGTACACTCTCTTACATCCGTAACTGTTTTGTCTTCATTAAACAGCATCTGATTATGTCAAAGACATGCTTTACATTCGTGAAAATCTGTCCTTCCACTAAAGTAAATTTAACGGATGTCGCCAAGGGATGACGTAAGAGCCAAAGGATGACGTAAGAGCCAAAGGATGACGTAAGATAAGGTAAAGGTTTTTCAATTCTTTCTTGCAATGTGTAGCACAACATGTAAAATGTTTAGCATGCTAATATAAAGCCAAAAGTGAAACTATATAACTAGGAATACTAAGGGATACTCTAAATGAGCTGTTTATACCTTCATCAGTTTCCGTAGATATTTGCTGTTTCAGTTCAGCATAATGTGCCGTGTTACATGCAAAGGCTGTCTGGGGTCTTGGTGGGAGACCGTTTTTAAGCTTGGGGACAGTAGCAGACTTAACCCTCATTGGCTCGAACTGACTTCCCTTCATTATGAACATTCTCATGTTCTCTGTATACTGCTCCCTGTAGAGAAGTACATGGAACTGTCATTGTGTGTAAACATGATATGCAATATGAATATAGATGCTGGCGGTTTATGTAGGGTTGTTAATACTTTTTTTTTTCATCGAAGAATGAAAAATAATAGGATTAAAAACATCCGTGAACCCTTGAACATAATTAGTTACTAAAATCTACTAATGTTGGTTGACAATATGCACTAAAAGAAAGAAATAAGTTTAGCAACAAGATACATGTAAACCCCATATTACATTCACAAACGGTGGGTACCAAGCTAGACTTTATTTTAATGGGGTTTTTGATACGGCGCCTGGGACCACTTGGTCACGAAGTACCCTCCTATCTGGACTAAGTGATGTAAATTACTAATGCCAGATTTGAAAAAAAAATTCGGCAACAAGCCTAAATCGAAATGAGTAAGTAAGTAAGTAAGTAAGTAAGTAAGTAAGTAAGTAAGTAAGTAAGTAAGTAAGTAAGTAAGTAAGTAAGTAAGTAAGTAAGTAAGTAAGTAAGTAAGTAAGTAGTAAGTAAGTAAGTAAGTAAGTAAGTAAGTAAGTAAGTAAGTAAGTAAGTAAGTACGTAAGTAAGTAAGTAAGTAAGTAAGTAAGTAAGTAAGTAAGTAAGTAAGTAAGTAAGTAAGTAAGTAAGTAAGTAAGTAAGTAAGTAGTAAGTAAGTAAGTAAGTAAGTAAGTAAAGTAAGTAAGTAAGTAAGTAAGTAAGTAAGTAAGTAAGTAAGTAAGTAAGTAAGTAAGTAAGTAAGTAAGTAAGTAAGTAAGTAAGTAAGTAAGTAAGTAAGTAAGTAAGTAAGTAAGTAAGTAAGTAAGTAAGTAAGTAAGTAAGTAGTAAGTAAGTAAGTAAGTAAGTAAGTAAGTAAGTAAGTAAGTAAGTAAGTAAGTAAGTAAGTAAGTAAGTAAGTAAGTAAGTAAGTAAGTAAGTAAGTAAGTAAGTAAGTAAGTAAGTAAGTAAGTAAGTAAGTAAGTAAGTAAGTAAGTAAGTAAGTAAGTAAGTAAGTAAGTAAGTAAGTAAGTAAGTAAGTAAGTAAGTAAGTAAGTAAGTAAGTAAGTAAGTAAGTAAGTAAGTAAGTAAGTAAGTAAGTAAGTAAGTAAGTAAGTAAGTAAGTAAGTAAGTAAGTAAGTAAGTAAGTAAGTAAGTAAGTAAGTAAGTAAGTAAGTAAGTAAGTAAGTAAGTAAGTAAGTAAGTAAGTAAGTAAGTAAGTAAGTAAGTAAGTAAGTAAGTAAGTAAGTAAGTAAGTAAGTAAGTAAGTAAGTAAGTAAGTAAGTAAGTAAGTAAGTAAGTAAGTAAGTAAGTAAGTAAGTAAGTAAAGTAAGTAAGTAAGTAAGTAAGTAAGTAAGTAAGTAAGTAAGTAAGTAAGTAAGTAAGTAAGTAAGTAAGTAAGTAAGTAAGTAAGTAAGTAAGTAAGTAAGTAAGTAAGTAAGTAAGTAAGTAAGTAAGTAAGTAAGTAAGTAAGTAAGTAAGTAAGTAAGTAAGTAAGTAAGTAAGTAAGTAAGTAAGTAAGTAAGTAAGTAAGTAAGTAAGTAAGTAAGTAAGTAAGTAAGTAAGTAAGTAAGTAAGTAAGTAAAGTAAGTAAGTAAGTAAGTAAGTAAGTAAGTAAGTAAGTAAGTAAGTAAGTAAGTAAGTAAGTAAGTAAGTAAGTAAGTAAGTAAGTAAGTAAGTAAGTAAGTAAGTAAGTAAGTAAGTAAGTAAGTAAGTAAGTAAGTAAGTAAGTAAGTAAGTAAGTAAGTAAGTAAGTAAGTAAGTAAGTAAGTAAGTAAGTAAGTAAGTAAGTAAGTAAGTAAGTAAGTAAGTACGTAAGTAAGTAAGTAAGTAAGTAAGTAAGTAAGTAAGTAAGTAAGTAAGTAAGTAAGTAAGTAAGTAAGTAAGTAAGTAAGTAAGTAAGTAAGTAAGTAAGTAAGTAAGTAAGTAAGTAAGTAAGTAAGTAAGTAAGTAAGTAAGTAAGTAAGTAAGTAAGTAAGTAAGTAAGTAAGTAAGTAAGTAAGTAAGTAAGTAAGTAAGTAAGTAAGTAAGTAAGTAAGTAAGTAAGTAAGTAAGTAAGTAAGTAAGTAAGTAAGTAAGTAAGTAAGTAAGTAAGTAAGTAAGTAAGTAAGTAAAGTAAGTAAGTAAGTAAGTAAGTAAGTAAGTAAGTAAGTAAGTAAGTAAGTAAGTAAGTAAGTAAGTAAGTAAGTAAGTAAGTAAGTAAGTAAGTAAGTAAGTAAGTAAGTAAGTAAGTAAGTAAGTAAGTAAGTAAGTAAGTAAGTAAGTAAGTAAGTAAGTAAGTAAGTAAGTAAGTAAGTAAGTAAGTAAGTAAGTAGTAAGTAAGTAAGTAAGTAAGTAAGTAAGTAAGTAAGTAAGTAAGTAAGTAAGTAAGTAAGTAAGTAAGTAAGTAAGTAAGTAAGTAAGTAAGTAAGTAAGTAAGTAAGTAAGTAAGTAAGTAGTAAGTAGTAAGTAAGTAAGTAAGTAAGTAAGTAAGTAAGTAAGTAAGTAAGTAAGTCAGTCAGTCAGTCAGTCAGTCAGTCAGTCAGTCAGTCAGTCAGTCAGTCAGTCAGTCAGTCAGTCAGTCAGTCAGTCAGTCAGTCAGTCAGTCAGTCAGTCAGTCAGTCAGTCAGTAAGTCAGTAAGTCAGTCAGTCAGTCAGTCAGTCAGTAAGTATTTATAGAAGGTGACTCGACTAATAAAGCTAATGATGATCCGAAAAGAGAATATGACCTCAAAATACATTTGTAGATGAAAGGGAGGTGGGGGGGGGGGGGGGGGGGGGTTTACCGACAATACAAACTTTGGATACCTAATGCATAGACCATAATACATTTCGGAAACATTTTTTGCGGTATCTATTCTCCTCACCGTGCAATTTGAAAGAATTTTTTACAATAATCAATTTTATTTTTTATTTCACAAAACATTAAGGTATAACAACTGTTTAGCTAGAGAATGCAAAATATGAAACCCTACTTCGTTATGATTTACTAGGTATTGGATGTGGAGGGCGTGATCCAGTGGTAGAGCACCGGACCAGGGACCGGAGGGTCTTTGGTTCGATCTTCCGCCACGGCTATGTGTGTTATCCTTAAGCAAGACACTTTGTCCGCCTATACATGTTATATCCAGCATGAACTCGAGCAAGATTTGTCTAAATTGTAAGTACTTGTTTCATAATCGAGGTAAAATACATAGGTCTAAATAAAAAATCAGGTATTGAAAGATGTCACAATACATGAAAATATTTACTTTATAACAAAAATCATATGAAAAGACATGCAAACTTAATTCTTTCAGTATATATCATGATACTGGTTTCAGATACGAAGTCGAAGTTGCTGCAAGAAAACTACGTACTCCTTTCAAAATGCTATCCAAGTTAATGCATTTACAAAACAAAGAGCCGGGGCCGGTAAACTTAGTCGGTAGTGCGTCTGACTATCAATATAGGGGTCATGAATTCAAATCTCTGCCCGGTAACTTCTCCGCGATTTACTGAGATTACTGCGACCCATTGCCACTATTCACTCATTCTCTATGATTCAAGAAGGAACGTTATCACTTACTTGCGGAGATGGGTGTGTTCGAGTACTGGTTAACATTCGAGAATCCCAGGAATAAGTGGTTATGTGAACTGATCGTCTGTGAGACAACGTTGGCATAAAATGGAAACTAATTATTTAAACAAAGCATCATGCACCCTAATCGTTATCATATAACAGTCCATTTAGATTATTACGGAATGATTTAGAAATAAATATTGCAAAGACTGTAGCAGTTAAGCATGTATTTAAGGGTTGAAAAAAAAATGTATCTATACAGCTTACTGTTCGTCCGGAGGGCGTTCGCGCACAACTGCAGATGTTGCTCTCTTAAGATAACGCATTTTGCCACCTTCTTTGAGAGTCCCTTTAATATGTGAGTGTTTATATTTATTCCATACGGAATCTTTGTACCCTCGGGTCCTTAGTTCCTCGTCATTTGGGAACTCGTGTCTCGCAGCATCTATAAATCTGCTTAGCTTGTCCTTGTTCACCATCTTCAAAGCTGATCTGCAAGACAAAATAAAACTATCGGTTTATAGACCGCATGAGACCGTATGCCACACAAAATAACAAATTGTTTAGTCGTCGTGACGGTGGTTCAATGCAATTAAAACAAACATAAATATTTACTTGACTGACGGTATTCTAGATTTTAATATAAACGTATACGAGTAAGCCTGAGCTTAATATTCCTCTCAAACATCTAACTGTTACTTATAGAGAGATTGATTGATTGATTGATTGATTGATTGATTGATTGATTGATTGATTGATTGATTGATTGATTGATTGATTGATTGATTGATTGATTTAATATTCATCGTTATTTTTATGCCATCGAGGGCTAACAAACGATAATTAACCTAATCAATGTTTCCTGTCATCCTGAAAGGTTGACCAGTTATCTAGCACATCCCATCTCAGATAGTAGCTGATAACTTTCCCACTTGAATAAGCGGTGAGAGACGAAAGATAATGAGACACAATGTCGTATATCAATCATCACGGAGACTGTTGCCGGGCGGGGATTCGAAGTCACGTCCCCTTTTTTGATAGTCAGACGTACTACCGACTGAGCTAACCGGACCAGGAAAACATTTGTAGAGAGAGCGACCGTTTTTATACTGATACATGTAATAGACCAGTTGAAAAATGCGAATTATAGATAGCTGCATGATATTTTTAGTGATCAATTTAAACATTAAAAGAAGTTTCTATTTCGGAAGCTGGTTTATTGAAATGGAATATGTTTCATTCTTGAAATAAGAATGCATTTGTTTTTCGATACGACAGTTCGCATGTAACGTGCAACAATGTGTATAGTGTTTTCTCTTGAATTAGTATCCGGAATTTCATTTTTTACAAAATAGTAATCTTCCCATTCAATAGCAAACGTAATAGCAGTCGATAAGAAATTTTAAACATTTGTTTACAAGTAATTCATTTTGTTGGTTGTTCGATTAATATAAAAAAAAACGAGCATTTTACTTTAATAAATAATTTCCCAAATAACACAAGATTGTCAGTAGTAATTAATTTGAATCCTGTACGTGGATAATTATTTGAAATAAAGATTGTAGTCTTTGTTATTTATATTGTGTGTTATGTATTTCATGTACTATACATATGATACGTGTACTTCGGACCTGTGTAACTTGAGGCATGTCGATGCTGTTGCGGTGACAATTGTACAAAAACTCGGCTCCTCGTCCAGGACGCATTCCTCGCCAAAGAAGTCATCTACAAACAGTAAAAGTAATAATTATGATATGTTAAGGAAATAGTTGTAACCAAAAAAAAACGAAAACAAAAACAAAAACGAAAATTGCGCAAATCACCGTTTACATTAATTATTAACCATTAGCTAAGCCACGGATACGTAATTGGTAATGTTTAACCATAGACAATAAAACTGACTTAACTTTTGAACTATCTGAATGAAGAAATTGTCTATGCTTGAAAACATAAGAAGAGACAATTAATATAAAAAAAAAACGATTACATGACGGATTGAGAGATAGAGAGAGAATTTTGGGGTCTATACCCCTACCCCCACCCATGATATTTTATCAACGTAAAAAATGGTAACCACTAGAAATGTTAGAGCTGAACTAGCTGGACCATTCTCTCTTAGTCAATACTCGCATCCCTGGACTTTTTTAGGATTCCTTACTGAAAACTGAAAAGCTAGATTCGTTTATAAATATATATAATCTGATAAAAACAACGGAATATCAACCGGTTGTCATGATAAAGTCTATAAAGTTGACCTTTACAGACGAATATAATTAGCAGGTCGGGTCCTGCGAGCTCAGTCTGTAACGCATGGCTGCCAATCAAGAATCATCAGTGCCCAGCCATGATCTCTGCGATGATAGACCATGCACATAGAATGCGGCCGAGAATGTCCCACTTCTAAATATGTAGGAAAGAAGTTAGTGACTTTAAGTGCTTTTCAGTAACTAACTGATTTTTTTAAAAAAAAAAAGCCACAAATGATATTCCTGGTTGGGGGAGGGGGTGAGGGAGGCGAGTGGTTACGTATGATATTTGGTTTTTAATATATGGTGCAAATTATATTTACCTCGATCTCTACTTGTAAGGTAGAAAAGTACTTCTTTATCAGCTTCCGGGATGTAAATCTCGCGGTATGTTTGACATCGGCCTACATATAGGAAAAAAATATATATGAATTTCTTCAACAAGCAATATGTACTATAAAACAAACATTTTTTTAGTATGTTTTAATTACATGCATCAGTCACATGCAAGACGATGACAAGGCAAGGAAATAAAGAATAACCATTACATATCTGCTCTGCCATAATGCCATTATAAATTAATTGCTAAATTATCATCCATTTTTTTCTTACAAACTGGGAGGGCGGGAGTACTTCATTTTTATTTAATATTATTTTTTTAATGAAAATAAAAAGGGTCGGGGCGGCATGAAAATTAGGACGCAGGCGGGGATGATAATCTCGCAATAAAACTATTACGGCCTAACATACTATACAAATATTACACCAAAACAAGACAATGAATAAGTTTCGTTGTGCTATCAACGCAACATTATTTTTAACAATTTGATTTGCTATATGTTAACATTTACCTGTCATAACGATAAACAGGTGCTCGGTTATCTCCCCCTGGGGTAGAAGCACTCTGTTTGCGGGATAGTCCTGAAATAATATTAAACCATGCATGTTGCATATATGTTGATTGTAGAGAGAGAGAGAGAGAGAGAGAGAGAGAGAGAGAGAGAGAGAGAGAGAGAGAGAGAGAGATGCAAACAGACCATTAAACAAGTAATATGTTATCAAATAACATTTAACTATTGCAACACATGACACATTTTAATAAGTTCGTGATAAATAGTTGAGTAACTAAATATAAGCTTAGGTGTATAAAAAACATTCCTGATTTTCCTGATTTTTAAAATTGGAGAGGGTGTAAAACACGATTGTGTCATGTTGAATTACACATCATGACTTAAGTAGTAAACGGTAGAAGATGTCATTTTGTCAGAGGGTCCTCTAAATTGATAAACACTGTGTCATAAATATTTATTTAATAAACTTTGCATTCGTGTATCGCGGAGGATTTTTAAATCATTACTGACAAGTATGCAGCCGTGGTCGTAAACCGATATATCTATGCTGTATTCAATACGCCGGTGATACGGTTTTAGTAAGTGATTTATATAAATCTTATCCTTCTATGTTTATGGTTAATGCAGGTGAGAGGCTCTTGAAGGCGGACGCTAATTGTAATGTGTTTAAAAATATTATTGTTAAACAAACAGAACAAATGTCAATTAATTCAGATCATCTTAAGTAAGCCCAGGCAACAACTGTGTGCCATTATATGATATGAACATAAAGTCACATAGTAAATCAGGACACATGTCAAACATTGGCAAGCAACACAACGCGTGAGCCAAGTATGTCGATTTAACGTCCCACCCAAGTCAGTTGATTTAGCGATTAAAGAGGCATCAACTATAAGTCTGATATTTTTAAGATAAAATAATAAACACTGATTTTTTTTAAATGCGATCATAAAGATAAAGCTATTTTATGAACTGCTTGTTCAGAAACATGTGTTCTTTTCTACTTCTTTAAAGCGTGTTTTACAGTCAGAATGTGAGGTGTTGTTGTTGTCAATTAAATCGCGTCCTGCTCTAAATGCTACAACAACAACTATCCTTACTTCGATAATTCCCGATTAAACATTTGTTTTCAGCAGCCACATTTTGCTATTTACTATTTATGTGCTTTCAGAGTAAATTAACCTGTATTAAGCCACACTCTGGCTTAAAAGTCAGTTGTGTTCCTTCCCTTGACATCTGCTTCAGACTGTATACGACATGTTTTGCGTAGTCGTCCCAATTATCAAAATCACTTACAAACTGCGGTAGTGGTCCCACTGAGCAGCTACGGTAATGGTCCCACTGAGAAGATGCGGTAATGGTCCCACTGAGCAGCTACGGTAATGGTCCCACTGAGAAGCTGCAGTAATGGTCCCACTGACCAACTGCGCTAATGGTCCTGTAATGGCCCCATTAAGCAGCTGCGGTAATGCTCACACTAACCAACTGCTGCAATGGTCCCACTGAGCAGCTGCAGTAATGGTCCCACCGACCAGATGCAGTAATTGTCCCACTGACCAACTGCGCTAATGGTCCTGTAATGGTCCCATTGAGCAGCTGCGGAAATGCTCACACTAGCCAACTGCTGTAATGGTTCCACTGAGAAGCTGCAGTAATGGTCCCACTGACCAGCTGCAGTAATTTTCCCACTGACCAACTGCAGTAATGGTCCTGTAATGGTCCCATTAAGCAGCTGCGGTAATGCTCACACTAACCAACTGCGATAATGGTCCCTCTGAGCAGCTGCAGTAATAGCCCCACTGACCAGCTGCGGTAATTGTCCCACTGACCAGTTGTGGAAATGGTCCCACTGACCAGCTGCAGTAATGGTCCCACTGACCAGCTGCAGTGATGGTCCTACTGGAGAACTGCGGTATTGGTCCCACTGACCAGCTGCGGTAATTGTCCCACCAACCAGCTGCGGTAATGGTCCCACCGACCAGCTGCGGTAATTGTCCCACCAACAGTTGCGGCAATGGTCGCACTGACCAGCTGCTGTAATGGTCTCACTGACAAACTGCGGTAATTGTCCCACTGACCAGCTGCGGTAATGATCCCACTGACAAACTGCAGTAATGGTCCCACCGACCAGCTGCGGTAATGGTCCCACCGTCCAGCTGCGGTTATGGTCCCACCAAGCATCTATGGTTATGGTCCCGCTAACAAACTTTGGTAATGGTTCCGCTGACCAGCTGCGGTAATGGTCCCACTGAGCAGCTGCGGTAATGGTCCCGCGGACCAACTGCGGTAATGGTCCCGCGGACCAACTGCGGTAATGGTCCCGCTGATAGGCTGCGGTAATGGTCCCGCTGACCAACTGCGGTAATGGTCCCATTGACCAGCTGTGGTATATATTTAGGGGGCTGTTTTTCCATTTTTGTTGATGAGACTGGTAAATAAGCGTGCTTTCCGAATATATAGACACTTATGATAATGAAAAATGGTTGATTACAATAAATGATGCTTCATTATTATTATTGCCTCACTCGGATTCGTATCGTATATACTCAACCGAAAACTTTCGTCAGAAAACTTAAATTACCTAGTAATAAATGCCTATAGTTGACGCGTATGTTTTTTTCTAGCATATTTGTTTAACGTTAAGAATTGAGTAATAGCTACAGATATAATCAAAAAGTGTTTTATCTAAATATCTTAAACAACACTCAAGCTAATAAGCCCGCCTTGAATAAAGTTCGTATCCATAACATTGGAGACTTTGAGATATTCGGTAGACCATGTGTTCATAATTGAATTACTTGCATATTATCCTCAGTTTCTATAGAGACAAATGACACTGTAAGCAGAAATAAAGTAGTTTTAATTAACCTGACCGAGGATCGAGCCCCCTGACATTACGCATGCGTGGTGGACGCACCTGACCGAGGATCGAACCCCTGACATTACGCATGCGTGGCGGACGCACCTGACCGAGGATCGAACCTCTGACATTACTCATTCGTGGTGGACGCTCTATCTCTAGACAGCCGTTGCATTTATGCATTAGATTTGGTTAAACACTAGAGATAAACACCGAGTTGTTTACTTGCAAGCATGTGGCAGTGTGTTATAATACTGATAACTAATTGATTAATATGTTTTGATGACGTAATGTCAACAAAAATGTACCAAAATACCTGAATAGTTAACTTTTGTAGAATCTTTTCTTTCACTTCATCCGCCACATCGGTTAGAAAGCTATGACTAGAAATATAATCCCTCTTTCGTTTGTCAACCATCGCCGTCGCTTTCTGCACCAACCTGTGAAACCGTTGGCGATCTATACGAATAAACTGAGTCAACTCTTTTGTGTAGATAGTTGCCGGTGGGGCAAGGTCCTCCTTCGAACCTTCGGAACTGACCAGTCCTAAATATTCCCCAGTACCGTGACTGTATATAATGTTTGCTTGAAACACGTTTCTGGATTCAGTAGCTCTCAAATCATAAGTTACTTCCACCGCACCGTTTAAGATATAATAACACGCCAGAGTGTCTTCCCAATGTTTGGACGGAACATATTCAAAAGCCTTGTATATTTCATACGAAATGACCCTACTAAGGACATCTTTTACAAAGTCGTGACCTTTATGAATTAACTTTAACCCTTCCGTCACACAGCGCAAGCATTGGATTTCAGATTTGGTTAGCAGCGTTTCCAAATCGCAGCCTTCATTAGCTTTGCCGTTATTGAACATTAGTCGTCTGGCCTCTCGCGTGATTATGACGGTTCCTTGAGAAGCAAACAAGCGTTTGTTAAACACAGGAGCAGAATGTTTAGTTTCTTCGTCACCTTCGGGATTTTGAAGAGACCTTTCCAGTTTTCGAAAGTATTCAGCATCCTCTTCGAATTCTTTTGCTTCTTTTGCAGCTTGCACAACTCGAAACATCTCGCTGAAAGGTGAAATTAGTTCATTATTTATATCAGAACGGTGTTTATATATTAAAAGTGTTCTAGTCTAGCAATCTAATCTTTTATTTACTTCTACGTCTTTGTTAAGATTGCCACTTATTGTCATTTAGACTTATTATTGTTTTTACAGTAACGGAAAAGTTATGTCCCTCTGTAAATTAGCCGCCATTTGCAGCAAGTTCAGCGTGCCATCGCGCAAAAATGTTATCGAGATATAATGTAGCCATTCGTGTAAGTAAATCGTCCTACTATGTTTAAATATGTACTGCTATCTCGGATTGTCTGAAGATAGTCCATTAGAGGCGTTATTTTGAGGATGGGACTAAAACACACGTCTCCGTCATTTGACAATATACATCAATATGCCTTCTTTCCGTATCCTGCATTGCAATCGCCCAGTCATCACATTAAAAGATGTGCCAAGCACCCTTTGATCTTAGACTAGATTAATGGCTTTTGGTCATGATTTGATTAAGCTTTAAGCATCGTTGTAAAGCTTTTATATGTAACCATTGTTTACTTATTTGTATAAGATAGTATATTGGACTAGAACATAAATATTTGTTTTTTGTTTGTCTGCAGTGAAGAACTTCTGTAGAAATCCTGGTAAGTGAATGTCTTTTTACGTTGGAATTAAATCTGAAGAACAAGATTGTCCTCCGTTATCTATTTCTATTCTAAGGGCAGAACATTATTAGATATCTAAAAGTATTCTACTGTTGAAGTAAAGTCCGTTGTTGGTTGTTTTACTTAGGAACGTTGTAAACATGGTATCAACCGATACATGTAAGAAGAGTGTATAGATACTCAATTAAGAAGTGTTTGCATTCGAAACGGTAATTTCACGCTTTACCTCTACCATGCAATGATGAACTTTTATTCAATTAACTGACTTTGGATCGAAAGTCAACAGAAACTGCATTTTTTTGTTATAGAGTTGAGCGTTGTTTTAAACAATAATTCAATTATATCATGATGAACATGTGCGAGGGATCTTAAATCGAACAGTAGCCTATTGTGTGCATGTTATAGTTGGTCAACTGGATATCAAACCCTTAGCCTTCCGCGTCTGAGTCGGGTTATCTACCGATAAACAGAGCTCTCAGTGGCTAAGAAGTCCAAGTCGTCTTCTCAGTTTCGCTTATCGTTTACATTGCTATTATTATAACGGAACCGCAGTGTTATTTGTTTTAAGCTTTATAAAAATAATAATATTAATTGAAATAAAACGCAGTAAACCCAATACATGAAATACGTAAAGCATATCTGTAAATAAATTTATTGTTGATATTGAATTTTTCTTTACAATCTTAGTTAATAATTAATGTAATACCTTTTTATGAATGACAAATGATAACTGTAGAAGGATATGTGTGTATGTTTATGTGTGTATATGTAAATACTGATATGGTGTGTGTATGGTGCTATTGTTTTTCTGTTCTATGTGAAAAACTTGATAAACAATGTATTATGTATTATGGGATGAATGGATTCAAGTTAAACTTTCTAAGTGATATATATTTGATTGATTGATTGATTGATTGATTGATTGATTGATTGATTGATTGATTGATTGATTGATTGATTGATTGATTGATTGATTGAATGAATATTTATTTAAAATAAACCATCCCTGATGAAAAATAGTTGCAATAAAAAAACTACTTAAATACAATTGTCATTTAAAGAATAACACTTGTGTAAATGCTGTATGTTCGGTAAATTGATATTGTAATACTGTAATATATTGTAATGTATTGGAGAACAAAAGAAAAAATAACAATGTTTTTTTATTATTATTCATATAAGCTAACATAATAATATGTATAATTCATCTTTACGGTCTAAGCACACTCTCCCAGTCACATCATACAGTTGAAGGGCCATCGCAATTGGTAACAAAATAGTAATAATTTAACACATTTTTTTTTTTGTTTATAAACTTCATATTTGTCTATAACACGTGTTTGTCGTTACTGGTTGTCCAAGGTATTCTCTTAAGACTGTTTATCTCTCGCCGATGAGTTACGAGTTCGAGTCTAACGGGGTCTTTATACACAGACAGACTTAAGAAACACAAATGAGATAAACATTGAGAATTTTTTATTTATTTTATTTGATAATATAACATATTTCTACCTTTCTTGGAAAGTTTCATCAAAATCAACTGCGATTATCACTTATTTTTATTGGTATAAATTTTTTAATTTTTTTATGGTATTTTCTTTGAAATTTACAATAAAAATATTAAAATCAACGTTCAAGTACTTCGTTAAGCGTTTTTTTTTTCAAGAGTAGAACTACATACCACAAGCCCAATCGTGAAACATCGGGTATTTCCGTATCCTCCGTATAATACACCTCGTGTATAGCTCTAGAATACACCAACGTTATTCGCCTGTGTTACAAGTCTGTGTTCATTCGCGTGAAAGTAATAAATTATGTATCCGTCATTAAGTTGAATATATGGCGTTATTATATCGATTTTTTTATTTATACACTCGACATGGGTCAATTCAAAATATCAGTCTTGATTAACCAATGTTTATATTTTCAACGTACATGTATATAAGGTGACATAAGGGGGCCGCCATTTTATTTTATCATGTGACTGAAAATAGTTTCAAAATGGCGCCTTATTATGTCAGAGGTCTATTGCATACCATAAAGGCCGAGATGAGCAGATTGACCACAAGCCTGGAACTTAAATATTATCCATTCAATGAGAAAACGCTGCCATGCGTGCAACAATGCGCAAAGCGGCTATACAAGATATTGATTTTGTGAATTTAGGTAACGGGAATTGTACGTTTCAAATCAATAAAAAGGATTGATCTTCGCCATAGATTTTGATGAAAATTTCTAGGAAAGGTATAAAGATGCTTTATTATCAAATGAAATGAATTTTAAAAATGTCGATAAAGAACCCAATGTTTTATTGCTGTTTATCCGAGTGTTGCATTTCTAAAGCCTTTCTATGTATGTAGTGTGAGACAGTTTGAAGGTTACCTACAGATGAAGAAGTGGAAGCAAAACTTTTCTTCTTTTTTCGGAGCCAAGGTTTATAATGCAGTGATTTTTTTCTAACATGCTCAATGGTCAGTATTTTCGAAATCAACACTAAATATATAATGCTGATACTAGAGCTCCAGGCAAGTATGTGTCATTATAGAATCGATGGTTCGGACCGCATCGTAGGCGAATGGTTGACATTTTATTACTCTGGAAATTGATCAAATGATCGTTTGATTTAAAACAAAACTTGTCAACGTATGATTTATTTATAATTGCAGATATTGAACCCAGACACATGCTGTAGATTTTTCCCCGCTGTGTTTTGGATATAAATGTTACAATTGAGCACTATGTGGTATAAGACGAAATGGAATGATGGAGCTCAGGTGTTCAAAAAACTCCCAGGTAAAGATAATTATTTATGTTCAAATAAAACCTTATACAGGTATGATTACAAACTATGTCGGTTTTTTATTATTTTTATTTTGTAAGATAAACAAATAGATACAATATGTATCACGCGCTTTAACATTGTATTCAATATTTCGTTATGATACACCGCCCCAACTTCCTATAAACCCTTAAACATGTTAATAAATTGTCGAAATAGAAATAAACATATAATTATTATAGAAATATCTGAAACTAGTACCTATAAAATATAAATCTCACATAAACGTGATGTATAAGCATTTTTAATATTTAATTAAAATTGCTAATTTATGCTAGAATGACCTAATGGTTTACGGAGTGTGACTCTATGCTCTATAACATTTATAATTAGCTTTGTGTTTAAACATTAAACTTGGAATAAAGTTAAGTGACACCTTTTAAAAGATTCTCATCTTGAAATAATTAAATGTGACATGTATTAAAAACAAAGTTGAAGGGGAAAAACGTTATTGACTATGTGACTTTTTTTTAATGTTAAGAAGTATATGATTCTGTAATTTAAAGATTTAAAGGTAAATCTCTCTATAGAGATAAATTATGCTATCAACCCTGTCTTAAGGGGCCAGTCAAGGTAATGGGCAAAAGTGGCCTTTTTATAAAAATTAATTTGCTCTGAAAGCATAGACAGTATAGATATCAATTGTGACTGTTTAAGACAAGTGGCTGCCCAATAGAGTTTACCGCTTACACAATTTTGACAGTATATTGTTTTTTGGTCACACAAACCTTATATGTACCGAGATTCGACCACACTCTATCCGGATAGTAACGATACAATGAAGTGTGTCCCTATTGTTTAATGCTTTTCATGGTATACTTGCGAGTTTTTACTTATTTAAATAAAGACAAACCTGTCTTAAATAGCCAGTCAACTGAAGGAGCAAATACGGCTTTTTATGACCGATTGTTGCTTAAAACAGGTTAATTTACAATAAAAGCATAGAAATGGGCGATAGAAAATATGGTTGCTTAAGAAAGGTAGCCGCTTAATAGAGATGACCGCTCACACAGGTTTGACTGTACTTGCACTGATTAAGGTATTTATTAATGCCGTATCGTACACCAAACAGACGTGCCCTAACAGTAACTCCCACCCTGCGCCATAAACGACAGATTTAAGGACCAGTGGCCTTTCTGTTTTGTTTCATTACATACAATTCAGTCTCCGTATATACATTACCTACATGCATGGTCCAGTTGTAGAGCACCGAAACCATGATCTGGGGTTGTGGGTTCGATCCTCCGCCATCACTATGAGCGGTGTCATTGAGCAAAACACTGTATCTGCATATGCTTAATACTGCTTTCTACTCAGAAAGACTTCGAGTGTGATTGATAAATACTTTATAATCGAAGTCAATTAAATAAATTTCAATAAAAAATAAAATAAATACAAATTAAGACTCCACAAAACAAACAGTTTTAATAACACGTTCTTATAAGGTTGCTCTAGCAAAATATTCACTATACTATGTTCTTAAGGTAATTTGTTTTCCTAATCATTATTCTTTCTTTTACTTTAAAAAAGTATGCACAAATTCAATACGTATTACCATATACGCGATATACGGACGTGTGTAAGTAGCCCAGGTTATGATTGTACACTTTTATCCGAAAATAGTGAATATGGCTTTTAACTGAAAACGGCGAATAATTTTTTTAAACAAAAGTGGCGAACTGTATAAATGGTATGTTTGCGTAAGAATAGTAACATTTTAATATAGTTTATATCCGAGGATGGCGTATATGGTAGTAATTTTATTCGTAGATGATTTACGGTTTATAGTTTTATTTGAGAATGTTGTATATACTTATTTCGAGAATGGCCTATAGAGTTTTACTCCGAGAATGGCGTCTAGAGTTTTTATCCAAAAATGACGTATAGAGTTTTTATCCGAGAATGGTGTATAGCGCTTTTATCCGAGAAAGGCGTAAAGAGTTTTATCCGAGAATGGCGTACAGAGTTTTTATCCGAGAATGGTGTATAGAGCTTTTATCCGAGAGAAAGGTGTAAAGAGTTATATCCGAGAATGGCGTTTATAGTTTTTATCCGAGAATGGCGTATAAAGTTTTTATCCTAGAAAGGCGTATAGAGTTTTTATCCGAGAATGGTGTATAGAGTTTTATCCGAGAATGGCGTATAGGGCTTTTATCCGAGAATGGTGTATAGAGTTTTATCCGAGAATGGCGTATAGGGCTTTTATCCGAGAAAGGCGTATAGAGCTTTTATCCGAGAATGGCGTATAGAGTTTTATCTGAGAATGGCGTATAGGGCTTTTATCCGAGAATGGCGTACATGTATATAGAGTTTTATCCGAGGATGGCGTATATAGTTTTTATTCCAGAAAGGCGTATACAGTTTTATAAGAGAATGGCGTATACAGTTTTATAAGAGAATGGCGTATACAGTTTTTATCCAAGAATTGCGTGTAGAGTTTTTATCCGAGAAAGGCGTATACAGTTTTATCCGAGAATGGCGTGTAGAGTTTTTATCCGAAAATTGCGTGCAGAGTTTTATCCGAGAATGGCGTGTAGAGTTTTTATCCGGGAATGGAGTGTAGAGTTTATCCGAGAATGGCGTATAGAGTTTTATCCGAGAATGGCGTATAGAGTTTTTATCCGAGATTTGCGTGTAGAGTTTTATCCGAGAATGGCGTGTAAAGTTTTTATCCGAGATTTGCGTGTAGAGTTTATCCGAGAATGGCGTGTAGAGTTTTTATCCGAGAATGGCGTATAGAGTTTTAATCCGAGAATGGCGTATAGAGTTTTAACCGAGAATGGCGTATAGAGTTTTATCCGAGAATGGCGTATAGCGTTTTAACCGAAAATGGCGTATAGAGTTTTTATCCGAGAATGGCGTATAGCGTTTTAACCGAGAAAATGGCGTATAGCGTTTTAACCGAGAATGGCGTATAGCGTTTTAACCGAGAATGGCGTATAGAGTTTTAACCGATAATGGCGTATAGCGTTTTAACCGAGAAAATGGCGTATAACGTTTTAACCAAGAATGGCGTATAGCGTTTTAACTGAGAATGGCGTATAGAGTTTTAACCGAGAATGGCGTATAGAGTTTTAACCGAGAATGGTGTATAGCGTTTTAACCGAGAATGGCGTATAGCGTTTTAACCGAGAATGGCGTAAAGCGTTTTAACCGAAAATGGCGTATAAGGTTTTTATTTGACCATGGTATATACTCGGATTTTTTTCTGAGAAAAGTGTATGGCGTTTTTATCCGAAAATGATACGTTAATGTTGAATAAAATATGAAATTAAATTGAGTTTTTACACGTGGTTTACAGTTGTGTTTCAAAGTTAAACATCTAGAGTCAGTGAACAGTTGGCGTGTACAGATCAGTTTAAGATATTTCTTTTTTCCCAATTTTTGGTTATTGTCTCTTGTATATTGAAACATGAATAAAATGATTATACTGAACGTTTTAAATAAAAACGATTTTTATTTACACTTAAATGTAGTATACTATACACTTAGATCTGAATAAACTAAAAAATATAATAATAATTGGACGTTAATACAGTGTCCACTCAAGCTGGTGGTCGTAGGTTCGATCCGCATATCAACTCTATTTCCTTTCAAGAAACAAAACTCAGTATTGGTTCTTGACGTTAAACATACACGAAAACAATTCATATAAAACTAACTTACCTTCGCAATTGCGATGAAAAAAATCATTATAAATTAATATACATGTATCAGTCGATAAATATTTTTATTAAAACCAAACTCAGATTTGAATTTACTTCTGAACGTTCACATTACCTTATATTCCAAGTGAAAATCCAAAGACAAACAAATAAAAAAAAGAAATTCTTTTAAGTCCTAGCATCACATTCACTGCAAATACTCCAATAAACTTGATCTTGAAACTAATACATCATTTTAACCGGTCAATAACAAGGGAGAAATAAAGCACATAAAGAGCCCTGGATTATGTTCTTACCGTTAAACATCCGTCTCATTAAAATACACTACAGCGCTTGCTTTGAAAGTCGTATTGATCAGTCAGTTTATGACTTGTATAAGTGGTAATAAAATAACACATACAAAACATTAAGGCGACACGAAATTGAAACTGTTGCTCATGACGAATGATTAAGGAAGGGGCTCTGTGCGTACTTGATATTCTGTCACCACAATTTATTTTGTACAATATCGCGGAACTCTGTGCACGCTTGTTTGTTTTTTATGGGGGTTTATGACTTGTTCTAACAGTATATCAGTTATCTACATCAGACCATCGTTCCTGGGGTCCGCTGTGCGGTTAACCAGTACTAAAGACACTTTATCTCTGCACAACGCTGAATGCTTCGCCATACATCGGTGGGAGACTTATGGCCATATAACAATCATAGAGACTGTTCCTCCCCGAGGAGCTACTAGTATATGTGTTGTGTCCTGACGTATAGAGCAAAATGATCATCCGGCAAAAGGAACAATTCGAATTTTATTATAGCGATGGCCCTATTGCAGGGTTTTAGTGAAACAACAGCGCTGATGGAGATTTAGACACTGCATAATTATGATAATACTCCTCTCTCAAATTGTATGCATGCCTTAGATTCCATAATCAGAACGAGGCCGGGTGAGCAAACAGACTGACCAGGATAACAACTTCTTCTACAATAGTATTATAATGATGCGTTTATTTATGTGTATCTGATGGCAGATACTCAGATACAATCAGTTTTCACAAATTTCCGTTTAGGGTCTAGCAAATAACGTGAGAGTCAGTATGACTGTCATTTTTAATCCTGTAGCTCTATGCGTCAAGATAGCGCTTCACGGAAGTGCTCTGCGCCAGGAGCTCTTTGCGGTCTCACAGTGTATGCTGGACAATCTTATTAATGTATCTTATCATGTGTATATAAGTGTCACTTTAAGCATAATCAGCTGCATAATGTTATAAGCATAATAAATTTGCCATCTGTGGCTTCCTAATATTTATTTTATAGTTTTGTTTAATTTATTTCATATCAATAGCTAAGTTTTGATACAGACATGCTTGATTATACATTCGAACCTATGGTCTTCTGCATGCGAAGTGGGCGCTCTACCACTTGACCACTGCTGTGGTCTACATATACTTATAAGGGGAAAATGTTATTGAATGCCGTTAAAGAAATATATCTGATAGCTTCTTTGTGTAACACAAACATGATATGACGGTGATCAAATGTTAAAGAAATACAAGTATACATACATGAGTAACTGAATGACTGACTAAAAGTCCAAGGGGCCCGTCAACGACCGACTGACCGGCCAACCAAACGGACGAACGAATGAGCGAGCGTACGGACGGACGAGCCAATTAATTATATTAAGTAAAAACTGTCTTAGAGTCTATAGTTTTAAACAAGCAAACTATAACGGAAACAACCTCAAAAACCAAGATAATCACTCCTTTAGTTTTGTTCTTCTTATCTTTTCTATAACAAGCACAAACAAACGACCACAGAAGTCACAGACTGTTCAACTGATGTCGCAAGTTATTTTGTTTTGAAAGATAGTGCGCTCGTGACAAGCTAATGCATATGCATGTTGTAGTATCTTAACGATATTATAGATTGTAAACGCATTTTGTTTATTACACGTTTGCTGTTGTATGTGGTTTGAAAATTCTTGTTTGAAAATAACTATATAAACAAATAATACGTACTTGTTTACATGTGTTGGCATATATAAGCATCATACTGTGTTGTGTTGTGTTGTGTTGCTGCTGCTGCTGCTGCTGCTGCTGCTGCTGCTGTTGGGCTGTGCTGTGCTGTGCTGTGCTTTGCTGTTGTAATGTGTTGTGTTATGTGCTTTGTTGTGTTGTGATTATAGTAAAATCGTACATTTCGGTATTACCGGAGCCTCGTAAAGAAAGACGACATGGCAGTATTCCGGCGTAAATAAACAAACCGTAGTTTGAAGGCGGAAGGGATTTTGAAGTGAATATTTATTCCTACAAGAGTGTGAAAATGTCACTTTCCGTTTACTGAAAAACTGTTTATTTAAGTCAAAGTGATGTTTATTCCGAGTTTCGATACAGTGTCTATTTTTGAGACCTCAAATATTTATTTATCGCACAGTGCACGTAAAAAAATGTATAATGACATCAATATTCTATTATCATTATTGGTTTGTGGTCTTTAAATATAAACAAACGGACAAACCAAAGGAGGAGATGTTTATGTTGTTGATTCCAAGCCCATTTCTTTAAATTTTGTCAATAAATTCCTGTGAATAAATAGAATTTTTATGAAACTTTCCAGTATTTAAGTTTAATGTCTGTGTATGCAATATCAGAAATAAGAAACCATCGCACAGACCTCGGCGGTGGGAGGCACTTGTAAGTAATCTTGAGACGGCGCTTTAAACACACGATTACAATGTACCCTGTATATTCATGTAAAATTACTAAAGTTTAAAATAATGGAATGTAACATGTACCCCTACGAGCCTAATTAATTTTGTGAATAAGTGGATCTGTGACTTAGTATGTCTGTCTGCGCGCGTGCGTGCGCGCGTATTTGTGTCTTTTCGTGTGTTCGTTCGTGCGTAGGTATGCGTTAGACTATATGTATTCCTCTTTTTCTTCCTTCTCCTCACTTTCTGTCTTTATGTATCTACTTATCAGTTTCTGTTCATAGCTATGGGGTTTAATGGGGGTGGGGCTGGGGGTGGGGGGTGAGGGTTGATACCTGATACCAGAAATGACGTGTCTTTTCTATTATATTTTTTCTAAACTCTAAATACACTTTTAAACATTCAGCTAAGGCAAAATTAATATCCATTATAAATCTAACAAGATTACAACAGCAGGTCATGTGAATTCAATATGCCTTGCTATAGTAGGCGTCATTGACAGGCATTAAATGACTCCACGTAATGTAAATGTATACCTTGAAAGACAACTACGCGTAGATAACCACGGGACCCACGAATTCGAACTATTAAATGAATGAAATTAACATATTTTCAATCATTCAAAAACATGGTGGTAAATTGACTTTTCAAAGTCTTCTAAAAATAAATTATTTCAGGTGAACTTGAAAAGTGAGAGAGAGAATATGTTTTATTCAATTTGACTGAATAACATACTTCTGCGTTTGTGTGTGTTTTGTGGTCACCGCGCACTTAATAACATACTCCGTACAGTAGCCCGAAGTATACGTTGAATATTTTATTTACAAAACATACTTGCATACTACCCATATTGTGATATGTACTTTTATTATTAATGGCATTTAAACCCAGTTTTATGCAAAATAACACATTATATAGGTAATACATAGCATATTCATCCTCGTTATATGGGTAATACATAGCATACCCATTCTCGTTATATGGGTAATACATAGCATACCCATCCTCGTTATATGGGTAATACATAGCATACCCATCCTCGTTATATGGGTAATACATAGCATACCCATCCTCGTTACATGGGTAATACATAGCATACCCATTCTCGTTACATGGGTAATACATAGCATACCCATCCTCGTTATATGGGTAATACATAGCATACCCATCCTCGTTATATGGGTAATACATAGCATACCCATCCTCATTATATGGGTTATACATAGCATATCCATCCTCATTATATGGGTAATACATAGCATACCCATCCTCATTATATGGGTAATACATAGCATACCCATCCTCATTATATGGGTAATACATAGCATACCCATCCTCATTATATAGGTAATACATAGCATACCCATCCTCATTATAAAGGTTATACATAGCATACCCATCCTCATTATATGGGTAATACATAGCATACCCATCCTCATTATATGGGTAATACATAGCATACCCATCCTCATTATATGGGTTATACATAGCATATCCATCCTCATCATATAGGTAATACATAGCATACCCATCCTCATTATATGGGTAATACATAGCATACCCATCCTCATTATATGGGTAATACATAGCATACCCATCCTCGTTATATAGGCAATACACAACATACCCATCCTCATTATATGGGTTATACATAGCATATCCATCCTCATCATATAGGTAATACATAGCATACCCATCCTCATTATATGGGTAATACATATCATACCCATCCTCATTATATGGGTTATACATAGCATATCCATCCTCATCATATAGGTAATACATAGCATACCCATCCTCATTATATGGGTAATACATAGCATACCCATCCTCATTATATGGGTAATACATAGCATACCCATCCTCATTATATGGGTTATACATATCATACCCATCCTCATTATATGGGTAATACATATCATACCCATCCTCATTATATGGGTAATACATATCATACCCATCCTCATTATATGGGTTATACATAGCATATCCATCCTCATCATATAGGTAATACATAGCATACCCATCCTCATTATATGGGTAATACATAGCATACCCATCCTCATTATATGGGTTATACATATCATACCCATCCTCATTATATGGGTAATACATATCATACCCATCCTCATTATATGGGTAATACATATCATACCCATCCTCATTATATAGGTTATACATAGCATATCCATCCTCATCATATAGGTAATACATAGCATACCCATCCTCATTATATGGGTAATACATAGCATACCCATCCTCATTATATGGGTTATACATATCATACCCATCCTCATTATATGGGTAATACATAGCATACCCATCCTCATTATATGGGTAATACATATCATACCCATCCTCATTATATGGGTTATACATAGCATATCCATCCTCATCATATAGGTAATACATAGCATACCCATCCTCATTATATGGGTAATACATAGCATACCCATCCTCATTATATGGGTAATACATAGCATACCCATCCTCATTATATGGGTTATACATATCATACCCATCCTCATTATATGGGTTATACATAGCATACCCATCCTCATTATATAGGTAATACATAGCATACCCATCCTCATTATATGGGTAATACATATCATACCCATCCTCATTATATAGGTTATACATAGCATATCCATCCTCATTATATAGGTAATACATAGCATACCCGAGGAGGTCTCATTTGATGTTTAGAATTCCTTTTGATGTGGTCATTTTCCTAACGTTTTCGATATAAGATTCTAATCATTATTTCGGGTATATATACTTATTTGGACACTCTCTTGTCAGATATACACCATCCCGGCTAAGCTGTTTAACAACGTTTTGAGAAAATACATTCTTGTTGAAATTACACAATGTCATTGCACTAAGAAAGTATACATTCTCGGTACAATTATTGGGACTACCTCCGGTAAATTTGCATAAGAGAAATAAGTAACTGTTTGTAATATATATGTAGACATCAGTCAATTATTGAAATACACTGCGGGGCGGTAGTGCAGTGGATAGAGTGTTTGCCGCTCACTCCAAAGGTTGTGTGTTCGATCCTCAGCTCGACCCGATTCCCACTGACCCGTGACCATTCTCGTGTAAATGTGTCAGGTCCGTGACCATTCTCGTGTAAATGTGTATTCCGTGAACATTCTCGTGTAAATGTGTAATCCGTGACCATTCTCGTGTAAATGTGTATTCCGTGAACATTCTCGTGTTAATGTGTCAGGTCCGTGACCATTCTCGTGTAAATGTGTAATCCGTGACCATTCTCGTGTAAATGTGTCAGGTCCGTGTCCATTCTCGTGTAAATGTGTAATCCGTGACCATTCTCGTGTAAATGTGTCAGGTCCGTGTCCATTCTCGTGTAAATGTGTAATCCGTGACCATTCTCGTGTAAATGTGTCAGGTCCGTGACCATTCTCGTGTAAATGTGTATTCCGTGAACATTCTCGTGTTAATGTGTCAGGTCCGTGACCATTCTCGTGTAAATGTGTAATCCGTGACCATTCTCGTGTAAATGTGTCAGGTCCGTGACCATTCTCGTGTAAATGTGTAATCCGTGAACATTCTCGTGTAAATGTGTCAGGTCCGTGACCATTCTCGTGTAAATGTGTAATCCGTGAACATTCTCGTGTTAATGTGTCAGGTCCGTGTCCATTCTCGTGTAAATGTGTAATCCGTGAACATTCTCGTGTAAATGTGTCAGGTCCGTGTCCATTCTCGTGTAAATGTGTAATCCGAGACCATTCTCGTGTAAATGTGTCAGGTCCTTGACCATTCTCGGATAAAAAACTATATGCTCAAGGTTAAAAAAAATGCAATGTAGAACATTATCCAGAAAAGTAATAACATATCAACTAAGGGTCAAGCACCTTTTATTTACCACCGAAGTTGCTTATGGTTTAAGAAAGTACGTTAATTAACAAAACGTTTAACAATAAATAAATAGTTTACTTAGTTTTCTCATCTTATTCACTCCAACTCTTTAAAATAAAATGCAAAGAAAACATTTCTTTGTTTCGTAATCATTAACTAAGAGAGAAAAGCTTGACGACCGCAACATTGCACTTGTCTCAAATTACGCTTAAGTGCCGTGTGTGTCTACTCTTCAACAAAACATATCTTGTATTGAATATCCTTTAGAGAGGTTTCGTTATATTAGAACCGTATGTTTGTCTTACCACCGGGCGTACTTAACTTTGTGCAGATCCGATTGTAACAGCGATGTTTGCCTTGATGATAAAAGACCCGATACCGCTGTAAATCTTTCACGCTTTATTACCCTCGATTATTTAGTGTATTAGATCTATTTCATTTTTTTTTGCCCATTATATTTGATATATTACAAATTTACAGAAGTCTTTTATCAACGGATTGATTTTATTTATCAAAATACTTTTATACAGTTAGTGAAATTTGTGATTTATTTAAACAAGTTTGGTATGTGAGGGAAATTAAAAAGGATGGTAACTTTGACATGTCAATTCACTTGACATGTCAAACATTCCGCCTTTTTTTAATTTCTCTTTACCGTAATATCATTTCTTTAAATACTAATTTATGATATATTTTGTTTAAAAGTCTACACATCAAGCTTTAATTAATTCATATTAATTCATAATGGTTAAGAAATTATTATTATTATTTTTTTTATAAAACTAGTGGTGTCGGCCCGCTTGTTTTTAAAATGAAAGTAAAACAGCTTTATATGATATTACACAAAAATATATTTTCTAGAAATTGTTTTATATCATTCTTATAAAAAACGAATGCAATTAATGTTAATATTTTATCATATATATGTATAATCAATTACTTTTTTCATATATGACAAAGTTTGTTCTAAATATTCTGCTGTCTGCTGTCAACCAGTTATACCATTCGGTCCACCTCGCCGATTGTCAAATGCCGAAGGATGACGGAATTAGCCGGGTATGTACGATTGCCAGTTATACCACAGTTATACCCCTTTCAAAAAAAAATCTCTCTTTTTTTATATTTGCATCATGCGGTTAAAAACCCGGAAATAGCTATAAGTAGAAAATATAAATAAGTTCTTGTCCTTTTGACATTATCTGTTAACAGTTTTCTACATGATATATATTTGTGTTTTATAGCTCCTTTGTAAATGATTTTACTCTGTAACCCGTTCAAGAATATTTATCTGCACTCCATCGAATACACTTCCAATGTTTAAATTGATTGTTTTATTGAATAATTATGATAAAGTTCTCAGTACAGGGAGTCAGATTTCCGCTGAGTTATAGCTTCCGAAAATCAATTGGACAGGTCGTTTTTTGTACCCATTGACATGGTGCGATTACGTGTTACATCGTTGAAACTTACTGATTATTTTCATTGAATATTTAGCGTCATTTTTATGTTATCGAGTACTAACAGATGATCAGTTAACCTTGCCACTGTTTCCTCGGATCCAGAAAGGTTCACCAGTACTCGAGCACACCCCATCTCTGCAAGTCACTAATAATGTTCCCACTTGAATCAGCGGCGAGGGACGAATGCCAATGAGACAAAATGTCGTATATAAATCATCACGGAGACTGTTGCCGGGCGCGGACTCGAACTCACGACCCCTTGATTGATAGTCGGACGCGTTACCGACTGAGCTATTCGGGCCCGGCGACTTTTTTAATTTCATTACGCAAATTGACCTGCCTTAACTGAGGAGCATTGACGGACTTGAGATGATAATGTTAAGACAACAATCTACATGATACTGATAAATAAACGATGATGGTGATAAAGATGCTGATGGAGATGGTGATGATGATGTTGATTATGATAGTGTTGTTGATGATGATTACAAAGTTTGAATAGATGAACTGCGCAAATATAAATTTTACTTGCATTATTTATATTCATGTATCATATTAAATGAACTTTTTTTTTTTTATTAAATATGGAGTCCTCCGTGTTTGAATGGTCTGAGGCGCCGTTTCAAGATTTCTTATCTCTCAACCTTAAGATTGAGTCCCGCTCACTCAAAACCTTAATGAGAGAACATTTGCTAGATACTTGCGGAAGGACGGTGGCTCTACTCAGATTCATTGAGGTATTCCTTCACCAATAAAACTGAATATGCCAAATATAACATGAACTGTGTTAAAAAATGGCGTAAAACCCAATTCATAAAAAAAATTAATTAAATCTACATATGCTTAAAAATGGTCAGTGTAAGTTAATGAACAAACACCTCACCTACAACAATTCTTAAAAAAATATTTTCAACAGAATAATACAAGTTTAATATCTAATTAAATATCTGCATCGAGTAAAGAAATATAACAATGACTTACGTTGCTTAATGTTATTTAAAGTAACTCCTTACAATTTCAAATGTCAAAAGCAAATTTTATAAAATATCGCACATTCGCCAACAAAGTATATTTCACGGAGGTGGATTTTTATGATTTTGGTACCAAGGTCGGGTCGTGACGATTATTTATAAACCGTAACGTGTGTATCACTGTTGTAAACAAGGGCGAAGCATGTCAAGTACGAAAGATAATTATAAACTATTTACATGGCGCTCGGTTTTAACAACAATGCCCGTCTAGGCAAAATGTATTCCAACAGGACGTTTAGTTTTAATTGACAGCAACCACAACAACATTTATTATACAATTTTATTTAATGCTTTTTGATGAGTTATTGATATCTCTCAGTGAATTATTTATGGTATGGTAATCAACTGTTTCAAACATTGAAATTATGAGAGAAAAAATAAAAAATGTACTTACATATTAATTTAATAAAAAAAATATTTAAAAAAAAAAAAAAAAAAAAAAGTACTTTAGTTTCTTTTTATTAATCCAATAATATCGAATGGCGAATTGAGGTCAAAATGAACAAAAAATTATGTAAAAGCATAAAATAAACAGAAAATGTGTTTGTTTTGGTGTAAGATCAAATGATATTTCATCTCGTGAACACCAAAAGAAATATAATTGGATCTTACACCAAAACAAACACATATCCTCTATGTTTTAATTTTTAAGTGAAGCCAAATTGTTCAAGGCACGATGCCTCAAAGGGAAACCATAAAGTTGTACAAATACCTATGTAATTATATTATATAATTACTCTATAGCACGATTTATACTGCACACTGAATGCGCTTATTAAGATATCAGATACCAGTGTTTACGAAGCGAACATGTCATAGCAGGTATAAACAGACACTTTATATATTAAGTGATGTTCAACTACATTGATTTTCTATTTATTGGCTCATAACGTATAACACAAGCTTTTGTTGTATATACCCCAAATCAGAAAGACAGACACGATGATGAATCTCCCAAGTCTGTAAATATGGGAAAGTAGTCAGCAGCTTTTAGAGATAATGTGTGTCAAATACTGGTTAACCGACAAGCGGATTCAAGGAACGATATAATATAACCGGATAACTGTTGAAAAATGGCACAAATCCCCAAACCAACACACAAATAAAGCTACTAAGCAAATATAAATAGCTATAACCCAAACAAGGTCCGTAAAGCTAAATTGGAAATTATCATTTTAATAACATTATTCGAAATACTTAGGCGTTAAATATATATATATAATATAATACCGCATAAATATTACACAATCATATTACTATTAGTGAACAATCATTACATCGAATTGTAATTTATTTTACCAGTTTTACCATTTTGAAATACTGTCTATATGCATATATTTTGCATTTTATAACAATATTTTACATTTGTATCTCAGTTTTAGTAATGGATAAATAATTACTATATAATGTAATTTGTGTGAGCTTTTGATTGATATTCAGTTCATGGAGATGAAATCTCTACAAAATACAAGTGGCACAGAAGATGATCGGACTTTTAAGGTTGCGTGCAAGGGAAATAATCCACACTGACAAGTGCACAAACATTCAATAATTACTTACTTATCATCGTCAAGAGTACTTGTTCCTGATTTATATCTCCCTCTTGCTGATTGGGGAAGAGTTCCTTTTCTTTCATGTTTGCCAGTTCTAACAGGTGCAGAGACGGGTCGAATGACTGGTGGAATTCTCTTATTTATGTTCTGACTAAAGTGGGTCCGAAACTGGACCCTGTTTGGGTGTTGTGAGCACTTATGCTTAGTGCTCAGAGGCACACTTGCCGGGCTCGTCAAACCCAGTCTTTCAGAGAGTAGCATGGTATTGTTGTTGGAATTCCCTCTGAGTTCACTTTTACAATGATTTCCTCTAAGTTCCTTGTTGTTAGGATCCCCCATCAATTCATTACATATTATAGTATGTCTTTCCGTTTGAACAGATTTATGACGGCCGCCATATTTGTTTTCAAACGTCGATTGCACGACCTCCTCTCTCAACAGAGGGCGCTGTTGGTTTCTAACAGTTCGATCGCTTGGTAAAACCTTTGTTGCGTTCATCTATAACTTTTGTTAAAATAAACTTCGTCAACATCCATGTAAGAAGTATTTTGATTAAATACGTCACTGGGTCTTCATGACCTCAGTCATGGATTAAAATGAACTACCTCTATCCATTAAGGAGTCTAATTATCATAGAACCTTATTTTTAAAAAATCACGCACGGTTTTAATGAAATATCCGGAGCGATATGTATTTATATGTATTCCACAGTTTCATATAATTAAACATCAAACGTAATTATTATTTAGATACTTCCAAATAAACTATCTTAGTGCCATTAAACAAACTGCGATAAAATTGATGAAAAAAAGGCTGTAACTCATTATCAGTCAAATCACTTGAAAAAAATACAATTTGCTAGATACACTTCCTCTCTCACTGTGACTTGACGTGAGTAACCAGTATATAATGCACACACACACTGTGACAAATTATCCTATTACGCCCTTCATATCGACTTTTATGTAAAAAAGGTTATATATATATCTATAGATATTATTATCGTATTGCTATCCTGTCACCAGATTATAAGCTTTCTTGGTTAATGATGGCCAACAATCGATCGTATATCAATGTGTTTCTATCATTAACTGATATTATTTCGTGATATATTAAAAATAGATATATGTTTGTATAAAATAGTGTCTACACGTCTACTGATGACTTTATAATTATTTAAAGATTAAAATTGAACTTGTAGTTAACAAGTCAGATGAGCATTTATTTCGTAATAATTATTTCAATAATATAAACTGTATCTCACTCATGCATTTACTGTGTAAAATTCCTCCGTGTTTCACATAACAAGTTTTTTTCTCCATTATTTCAAGAAAGTCTGAGAACCATGTGAAATAGTCACATGTATATGGTTATAACCAACAGTTTACATGTGCGTTCTGTCCACTTGTCTACTTTAGCAACTGAACCTCCATTGTAATGACACTTTTATTCCATTAATTTCACACGACGTATACACCAACATGTAACTATTACATACCTATTCGATAGCCTATATCTCACAATGTCTCTTTCATTTATAAAATGAGAATCCGTACTACATTCAGATATTTAGTAAACAAATATTTTCATTTCATCCGCTTTTCTATTTTCGCAATATCCCAACAACAAATATTTAGTATCAATGAAATTAGATCGTCCGTCACCCCAAATTATAAGCAACCTCAATAATTATATCAAATAATTACACTTTAACCTTTTGTTAAGATTCGTTACCGGATTTTGGTTAACACAAGATTATAGTAAACGATCGTTGCTTACAGCGTAGATTCATCTTCTATTCAATTAAAGGTTCGATTTTCTTAATAATACATAACTTCAGCTTATTTATATAGCAGCTTTATGTAAGAAAATGATGTTGTTACAGGTTTGTTTATTATTGTTTATTAACACTTCACAAAACCGGGACTTTTAGGGAATCGTGATTTGAATGATATCGACACTTGTTTATATCTGGACTTGAGGGATATTGACACTTGATTATATCTGGGCTTGAGGGATATCGACACTTGATTATATCTGGACCTGAGGAATATGTTGGCTTAAAGTTGACTGGAAGTTACCTGTACTTGATGGATATCTGAACATGTTGGATATCTGGACTGTGAGATATCTGGATTTGAGAAATATCTGTACTTGGTGGGTATCTGGATTTGAGGGATATTTTACTTTAAGGATATCAAAACTTGAGAGGTATCTGGAGTTGGTGGGTATCCGAACTTTAGGGGTATCTGGACTTGATGGATATCTGGACTTGATGGATATCTGGACTTGATGGATATCTGGTCTTGATGGATATCTGGACTTGATGGATATCTGGTCTTGATGGATATCTGGACTTGATGGATATCTGGACTTGACGGATATCTGGTCTTGATGGATATCTGGACTTGATGGATATCTGGTCTTGATGGATATCTGGACTTGACGGATATCTGGTCTTGAAGGATATCTAATCTTGCGAGATATCTGAACTTGATGGATATCTGGACTTGATGGATATCTGGTCTTGAAGGATATATAATCTTGCTAGATATCTGAACTTGATGGATATCTGGACTTGATGGAAATCAGGACTTGAGGGATATCTGGTATTGCGAGATATCTGGACTTAATGTATGTCTGGACTTTAGGGGTATCTGGTCTTGAAATATATCTGGTCTTTATATATATCTGGAGTTGATTGTTATCCTGACTTGATGGATATCTTGACTTGAGATATATCTTGATTTGAGATATATCTTGATTTGATGGATATCTTGATTTGATGGATATCTTGACTTGATAGTTATCTGGACAAAGTGGATATGTTGACTTGTAGGTTATCTGAACGTGAAGGGCATCTTGACTTGATATTCATCTGGACTTGATGAATATCTTGCCTTGGGGGAGGTTTTGATTTCTGGACTTGATAGATATTTGGACTTGCTGGATATCTGGACTTCATATTGTGACTTGATAGATACGTTGAAGTGATGAATACCTGAACTTGATGGATATCTGGAAATGGGCAATATGTTAACTTGATGGATATTCGGACTTGGCGGATATCCATTGGACTTGATGGATATGTTGACTTGTAGGATGATATCTTGACCTGAAGGATATCTGAACTTGATGGATATCTGGACTTGATGGATATTCCATGGAATTGATGGATATGTTGACTTGATGGATATCTGGACTTGATGGATATTCCATGGAATTGATGGATACGTTTACTTGAAGGGTATCTGGACTAGATGTATATCTAGTGTACTTGGTGGATTTCCTGTGGACTTGATGTATATGTTGACTTGAAGGATTTTTTGACTTGAAGGATATGTTGACTTCAAGGATATGTTGTCTTGATGGATATCTTGGCATGAGGGATATCTTGACGTGAGGGATTTCTTGACCTGAAGGAAATCTGGACTTGATAGATATGTTTGCTTGAAAGGTATCTTGACTTGATGGATATGTTGTTTTGGTGGATATCTTGGCGTGAGGGATTTCTTGACCTGAAGGATATCTGGACTTAATGGATATCTGGACTTGAAGGATATGTTTGCTTGAAGGGTATCTGGACTTGATGGATATCCAGTTGACTTGAAGGATACGTTCACTTGATGAATATCTTGACGTGAGGGATATCTTGACGTGAGGGATATATTGTCTTGAAGGATATGTTGACTTGAAAGATATCTGGACGTGAGGGATATCGTGATGTGAAGGATATCTGGACTTGATGGATATCCTGACTTGATGGATATTTGGATTTAAGTGATATCTTGACTTGAAAGATATGTTGACTTGATGGATTTGATGACTTAATCGATATCTTGACGTTAGGGATATCTTGACTTGAGGGATACCTTGATGTGAGGTATATCTTGACTTGAGGGATATGTTGACGTGAGGGATATGATGACTTAATCGATATCTTGACGTGAGGGATATCTTGACTTGAAGGATATGTTGACGTGAGGGATATGATGACTTAATGGATATCTTGACGTGAGAGATATCGTGACTTGAGGGATATGTTGACGTGAGGGATATGATTACTTAATGGATATCTTGACTTGAGGGATATCTTGACGTGAGGGATATGTTGACGTGAGGGATATCTTGACATGACGAATATGTTGACTTGAGGGATATCTTGACGTGAGGGATATCTTGACTTGATGGATATCTTGACGTGAGGGATATCTTGACGTGATGGATATGTTGACTTGAGGGATATCTTGACGTGATGGATATGTTGACTTGAGGGATATCTTGACGTGAGGGATATGTTGACTTGAAGAATATGTTGTCTTGATGGGTATCTTGACGCTAGAGATATTTTGACGTGAGGGTTATCTTGACTTGACGGATATGTTGACGCGAGGGATATCTTGACATGATGGATAGCGTGAAAGACATCTTGACTTGAGGAATATGTTGACGTGAGGGATATGTTGACTTGACGGATATGTTGATTTGATGGATATCTGGACTTGAATCATATGTTGACTTGAAGGATATCTGGACTTGAGGGATATCTTGACGTGAGGGATATCTTGACGTGAGGGCTATCTTGACTTGAAGGATATCTGGACTTGATGGATATTGACGTAAAGGATATCTGGACTTGAGAAATATCTTGACTTGAAAGATATGTTGACTTGATGGATATGTTGAATTTATAGATATCTTGACGTGAGGGATATCTTTACGTGACGGATATGTTGACGTGGGGATATGTTGACGTGAGGGATATCTTGATGTAACGGATATCTTGATTTGAATGATATCTTGACGTGAGGGATATGTTAACTTGACGGATATGTTGACGTGAGGGATATGTTGACGTAGGGATATCTTGACTTGAATGATATCTTGACGTGAGGGATATTTTGACTTGACAAATATGTTGACGTGAGGGATATGTTGACGTAAGGGATATCTTGACGTGAATGATATCTTGACGTGAGTGATATTTTGACTTGACGGATAAGTTGACGTAAGGGATATCTTGACGAATGATATCTTGACGTGAGGGATATTTTGACTTGACGGATATGTTGACGTGAGGGATATCTTAACGTGAGGGATATCTTGACGTAAGGAATAGCGTTAATGATATCTTGAATTGAGGAATATGTTGACGTGAGGGATATGTTTACTTGACGGATATGTTGACTTGATGGATATCTGGATTTGTCCGATGTCAGAACTTGAGGGATATGTTGACTTAAAGGATATGTGGACATGAAGCATATGTTGACTTGAAGGATATCTGGACTTGAGGGATATGTTGACGTGAGGGATATCTTGACGTAAGGGCTATCTTGACTTGAAGGATATCTGGACTTGATGGATAGCTTGACGTAAAGAATATCTGGACTTGATGGATATCTTAACTTGATGGATATCTGGACTTGAGAGATATCTTGACTTGAAGGATATGTTGACTTGATGGATATGTTGACTTAATGAATATCTTGACGTGAGGGATATGTTTACGTGAGGGATATCTTGACTTGGGGATATCTTGACGTGAGTAATATCTTGACGTAAGGGATATCTTGACTTGAATGATTTCTTGACGTGAGGGATATCTTGACGTGAGGAATATTCGGATTTGACGGATATGTAGACATGAATATATCTTGATGTGAGGTATATCTTGACGTGAGGGATATCTTGACTTGACGTATATGTTGACTTGATGGATATCTTGACGTAAGAGATATCTTGACTTGTCGGATATCTTGACGTGAGGGATATATTGACGTGATGGGTATCTTTACGTTACGGATATGTTGACGTGGGGATATGTTGACGTGAGGGATATTTTGACGTGAGGAATATCTTGACGTGAGGGATATGTATACGTGACGGATATCTTGACTTGAGGGATATCTTGACGTGAGGAATATCTTTTCGTGACGGATATCTTGACTTGAGGGATATCTTGACTTGAGGGATATCTTGACGTGATGAATATCTTGACTTGACAGATATGTTGACTTGAGGGATATGTTGACGTGAGGGATCTCTTGACGTGAGGGATATATTGTCTTGAGGTATATCTTGACGTGAGGGATATCTTGACGTGAGGGATATCTTGACGTTATGAATAGCTTGACGTGAGGGATATCTTGATGTGAGGGTTACATTGGCTTGTAGGATATATATGTTGACTTGATGGATATTTGGATTTATCCGATATCTGAACTTGAGGGATATATTGACTGGAAGGATATCTGGACTTGACGGATCTCTTGTCGTGACGGATATCTTGACTTAAGGGATATCTTGACTTAAAGGATATGTTGACTTAATGGATATCTGGATTTGCCCGATATCTGAACTTGAGGGATATGTTACTTGAAGGATATATTGACTTGAAGGATATGTTGACGTGAGGATATGTTGACTTGAAGGATATATTGACTTGATGGATATCGGGACTTGACGGATCTCTTGTCGTGACGGATATGTTGACTTGAGGGATATGTTGACTTGAAGGATATGTTGACTTAATGGATATCTGGATTTGTCCGATATCTGAACTTGAGGGATATGTTGACTTGAAGGATATCTGAACTAGAGGAGTATCTGAACTTGACTTGAGGGATATGTAAACTTGTGGGATATCATGCGATTATATCATTTCATGATAGAAATAAATGGTTATCTTATAATATAATTATTAATAAACGACACTCAATAAAATCATAATTAATAACTTTCGGTAAATAAAAACTTGAAATAAAAAGTTAATTAGCGCAATTAATGACTTAAGATCATTTAAAACATTACAAACTTAGAGAGTTACTTACTTACGATAATAACAAAGACTCTCGAAGAAAAGAGCGTCTGTCTACTTTGATGACTGACGTATATTTGCCTTTTTGAGAAACGATAACCGTCTAAACTGCATTTATAAAGATACTTTTCTCAATGTGTATACTTGTGGTCTCTTGTAATTCTATAGAGAACAACTATGACGTCCGCGATCTATTTTATTTCTATGTTTCACTTTATATGTGTGCATGAATAAGACAAATCGATATTATATATTTCAGTTAGAGACCTTACTGCCTATTAGAACCTGGTCAACACGTATTGTGATCTCTAAATTTAGACATCGATATTGACGTATTCGTTTATTAACAGTATACCCCCACCCTCAATAGCTAAAGCTGCACTTAATCCCACTGTAACGGATATGCACAACAAGCTGAACTATCTTAAAATAAAGCCTACAGTAACATCTAAATACCGCATGCCAGCTGTAAACACTATCAATAACACCCATGATTTTCCGTTATTAGATCTATTAATCAATGGCTCAGACTGTTTATATGATTTACGTCAATTTATAAAATGGCATGCTGGGAAATTTATGGCGGCTTTGGATAGAACTGTCACTTATATAATAGATACTATAGATATTAACATATTGTGTCAATAATCACAGCGGACATTTAAATGTCGTCACTAGCAGATCCAGTAGCGGGTGTGAGTGGTGGGGTGGGGGTGGGGTTCTGGGAGGACAGTCGACATACAAGCTTTTAATCTTATCAGTTATAGTCAAATTAACTGAAAATTTAGCGCGGGCACCAAAAATTACCAATATTAGTTATGCAGCACCCAACATCTAAAGTTGTACAGAATTCCCATTCTCATAAATCGGAAATCTGCAGAATATACACCCCCGTCACTAACATGAAATCCAGTATTCACTGCTGATCTTTTTTTTTATATACACATACCAACATGCCAATAATGTGTTAAGCCAACAGTACATTAAATCCTATTGTGAATATATTTGACAATACTAGAACATGAATGGTTAAAAGGTTAGTAAATGCAAAATAAAATTGAAATGCTTTCAAACCTAATACCACTTCAGTCGATGTTTGGTTTGACAATAGGGTGTAAAGTAACAAATCACAGTAACGACCTGCTTCTGGCAGTTGACTAGCTAATATCATATGAACACGTATATAAATGAACAGTAAAACTGATCGGAGAGACTCGGGAGTGTCCTTTGACAAAACATTTTTTTCTACTGATTCTACAAGAAAGACATAGCGGTCTCACTACACACTTGCATTTTGTTATTTATCCTTAGACTATAGTATAAAATAAGGTCTAGTATTACCGCGCTAAAAATATCCTACAGTCAAACCTGTTTTAAGCAGCCAGTCCAGGAAAGAAGCAGACGTGACATTTTAAGACATGTTGTTGCTTAATACAGGTTAATTTACTCTGAAAGCATAGAACTGGGGAATAGAAAATATGGTTGCTTAAGACAGATTGTTACTTAATATAGGTGACCGCTTACACAGGTTTGACTGAACGTACATTTTTTAAAAGTATTTTTCTTTCACAGCAGGAACGTGACTGCATATAAAAATGCACACTGACTGGTAGGTTGACCAGCTTGCCTATTTAAAGACAGTGCAGTGATACCTTAAGATTTTCTTTTAAAAAAATAGTCCTTTATGGCTCATAAATACATGCATCTGTCAAAATCACATTCAAGTCACTTTTTTAACGCCAGAGATGTCTTATTGCAATATATACTATGCCAACTTTAATTTGCTTTACTCATCTGCAGCAAAAAATCACAGCCCCTATAAACCATTTTTAAAATAGTTCAAACCAAAGACATATGACTTTTTAAATTGCAAGAATCTTGTTACCGTTGCAAAAAGGGGTACATGTGTGTAGTGAGATCTACTAGAGTAAGATTGGCATTAGTTAATAGTGGAAGAGAAATCAAAACAGTAAACCAGGTTGCGGACACAAACACTGGCACAAAGAATATCGTGCTTTAGCAGTTCTCTGTACAATATGAGACACATTATCAAGTAAATAATATTCGTTTGATGTTATTCTTAATTAAGCGACTTCACTTCAACATTATGCGTATGTGATAACGGTTAGTATTTTTCTCTCGGCACATGTTTTATTAAATTGAAACGGCAACCAAACCAAACATATAAAAACCTAGAGGACGCCGTATAAAGGAAACGTTCAAAGGAACGAGCGATCACAGCTGTGTAAAATATCCACTTTTTATTGATAATATAAAACAAACAACATCACTTTTCTCGAAGACATTTCCCCACAAACAACACTCTTTTTTCTATCCCGATTAAGGGCGTGTTTAACAAACCAACAATATACATCCAAGCGTATTTATCAGTTAATGTATAAAAAAACGTAATTCCTTAAATCCACCCTTTTCTCACTTTTTCTCCCTCACTCAGTATGTGTATTTAATACCATCACTAAATTAGAAAATGATTTAATTTCAATCATAAATGGGTATGTATAGGTATATAATAGAATATGAATTATTTATATCATTTTCATCTATTATACAATTATTGTAATGGTCGATCAATGACAGCTGTGATTCAATGATGTTCAGACCCAAGCATGGTTTGATATGAAAGGGGGGCTCAATATTGCCTTAGGGCGACGTTCAATAAACATAAACCTCGTTATTTAAATTTATAATAAAAAAGTAAAAAGAAAAACCAATTTAAATAGTCAAGACCACTGACATCTTTAGTGTTTCTATTGCGGTTTCTTTTGTCGACTCGTACGCTTAAATTCAGATGAATTGAGTTTGACAAATTGTTTAGGAAGTGATCGATTGGTTATGACATGCATAGACATACATATCAATTGTGTGACATAAACATATATATAATTAAAATCATATATTCGTATGTTGAACATGATAAACATTATCAGATATGCATATAATAAATTATATGGCATCCAGATAAATCAAATGCATCGTTTCACTTCAAGTAATCGAACTACCTTTTCAAATAAAGTGGTTGGACTGAGTGAAGCTCGAACCCACAATTTTAGCTGTGGAATATATGTGACCTTGAGACGGTGCTCTGGACCGCTCGTCCATGAAGGACCATATATAATTGAGACATGATAGATATACAGTAAAACCTGTGAAAGTTGTCACCTCTATTTAACAACCACTTGTCTTATGCAGCCACATAAGCTTTTTTCACGTCTATGCTTTAAAAGAAAATTTACCTGTAGTAAGCAACAACCTGTCTTAAAAGGCTGTTTTGCCGTTCCCTTTATTGGCAGCTTTAAGGGTCTGTCACACACTACCGATGTACCTCGCCAGGACTAAACCGGAGCAAAAAAAATAACAACGGCGAGAAAATCGGCGGAGCTCCGGCGAGAAAGCCGCCGATCCATTACGGGGCGCTCCCGGTGCTCTACCGACATTAATGAAGCCATACCGGAGTACTGTCATTGTAGTCCCTTTTGTCCCGTTGAGCATGTTCAAAAATTTCTACCGTCGCCTGCGGTTGCTAAATTTTTCGCCGATGTTCTGATGATGTCCTGAAAATGTACTATTGTTCTTTAGCGATGTGATACAGTTGCTCTGCCGTACTAGTACCGATCCCCGAAAGTAGCCAACTTTGTGCTCCGGTATAGCTCCGGCGACCTAAATCGGCCAGGTGTGACAGGCCCGTAAGTCAGGTTAGACTGTATGCATCTTTTTTTACTTAAAATTTTAAAGTTTCTCATAATAACGATCACCGCAGCGGTGGTCGAGGGATAGAGCAGCCGTCTCACATGCGGACGGTTGTGAGTTCAATCTCCGGCCGGTTCATACCAAAGACTTAAAACAATGGTACTGAATGGTTTTAGTTCTGGTCGCCCCGGTGTCAGTATAATGTGACTGGGTGGGGTATCATATCATGTGTCTGCGGCATGATACTCTAGTGGCGCAGCGCTCTGAATACTGTCTCAGGTAGACACCGTGGCCATATAACTAAGAAAACTGCTGAATTCGACGCTAAACACAATATAACAACAAATTATACGTTAAAATTATCGTCCTTACACAAATAACTGGCAGGTTTTTCTCACCGAAACACTTTGACCGAGCTGGGGTCGAGCCCACAATGTATTAAATTATTCGGCTGCAATATATCCATAATGTCGAACAAGAACAAAACAATAAATATCTGTTCTGCTAAGGTATTGAAAACTTCAAGTTAGCTTCAAATACAAACACATATTTGATTTTAGATCAGCTAAGCTTGACATTGGATGCCCCTGCATGTTTGTATTTAGATCAGACTCAAGACTGAAATTTCATAAGCGTGTAATACTTAAATATTAGCAATTCGCTCGAATGTCAATGGACAGTCAGAATTGCTTTGAGAGCATTTACGTTGCTTCGCCTTGTGTTGTTTCGTGCTTTGCGTTCATTTAGTTATATCAAAACGGTTTCTGCTAGAGACAGTATTCTAAGTGCTGCCAGACTGGAGTATCATACCGAAGTCACACAGTATGATAGATACGGTTTTCCGACAGGGCAATTGTGCTTTGTCGACAGGGACACGCGATTCCACGACAACACGATGGTGCGATGACGAAGACGCGACAACACGATGGTGATGAAGCGATGCCAAGACAACACGACGTCATCGTTCCAGTCGACAGAGACATATCACGATGGCACTAACGGAACACCGTAGATAGGCTATCGATCCGATCGGTCCAAAATATATCAAAATAATTCCGAACGCCAATCGCGGAATATACAAATCCTATTTTTCAAGTATTTAAGAAAACCAGACCGATTATCGAACCCAGTCTTCTGAATGCATAGAGGAGGCTCTACCATAAGACTATAGCTGTGGTAGATTTAGATAAAATCAACATTTAGAAAAAAATGTATTCCATACATATTGTTTGTGCATGAAAACTGTTGACTTTCTACCATACATATGGTTGTGTTTGCGTATTTGTTTCCATGTGTTTGGAACATAAAGTTATCGCTTTGAAAAAACTGAAGGTGAACCGACTGGTTAAGCTATAGACTAAATACATCCTGATCAAACCACGACTGACCCAAGGCTGATATGAGTTACAAGTGATATTATCGACGTGAACAACAACAGAAATACTACTCTTTCTCAAGTCATAGATAACTCCACCAATATTCAAACGTTTTGATTCATTAAAATATGTTTAAATGTAATGATGGCTGGGCTTTCCATAAAACAATTAACCGTGCAGATAGCCGTTATATATTTTGGATAGGTATACACACGTCGGACGTGTCAGCTAATCTTCGAATCTCTTCATTTTGTATTCTCAAACACTTGCCATTTTTCCCCAACAACTTTGTTCAAGTAGGACAAACGAACACTATTTTATGAACACTTCGCATACCGAAATCCTTAAAAGTATAATTGAACAACAAAACTTGAAAAATATCCCACTGAAAGGGTTCTTCAGAGATATATTAAACATAAAATTTTACAAAATACACATTCTTTGTAACAGCAACATATGCTCATATCTAGAATTGGTATAGAGAAAAAGTCAAAGTGAAAATCAGATAATAAAGATAAACACTTTGGCATTTTTTAAGCCTAGACGGAAATATCATTCATATGAATATTAATGGTCTGACATAACTAATGAAACTTGTGTGAATTTAGTGTTTATCTGTCCCATAGTCGTTTTTATCAATACTTTCACAATTACAAAAACATATTTACACGTTCAACGGAAGTAGAAGTTAATGCAGATATTTTAAATTTTAAAGTGGCCTTTTAAGACAGGTTGATACTTAATACAGGTTAATTTGCTGTGAAAGCTTATAAATGAGTTATAACAAATGTGACTGCTTAAGACAAGTTAAGGTGTCTGAATACAAGGTTTGACTGCATTTCACTTATATCTATGTATCTAAATGTTGTTAGGCGATACTGAAGTATCAGTCAGCTATGTGCAGCTCTAGGGTGCAAAATAAGTGATGGAAAGAATGCAACCTTGTCTTCAGAGGCGAAACACCGACTATTAGTTTGTATAATAAGATGAAACTTGGCAGTTCTGCAGGTATCAATGATCTAGGGCTATTCTGCATATTCACTGGATGATTATCATATGTCTGTTATTTTATTGTTTTTTTTTACATGAAGGGTGGGCCTTAAACTTTCTTCCCTGGTGAGCTTGTTGACGTAATATAACCCGTAAAACTTCAAGTTTCATGTGCATTCTGAACGTTTTGAGTGAATTGAAAAGAACAGATCTTTTTACAATTACGAACTATTTTTATTCGTAAATGAAATTAGGTGTTAACGCAGTAAATATCTTACCTGCATATAAATACATTATATACAAGGTATAATTCAATGCGTGTTGAAACGCTTGATTGATGTAGTTTTCTTTATTAGACTAGATTGAATTATTTGTGACATGGAAAATCAATAGTATTTCATAATTATCTAAAAAATATCCCTACAATGACATTGAGAAGTCACCGCAGTAAAGATAAAACTAAATCCAAAATCTCTAAGTTAGATAAACTGTTCAAAATATTGAAAATCAAACGAGTAATTTAAAACCAATAGAACGATAGAATCTCGACTACTTAAGAACATTTGCTATCATGGACGATGTAACAGAATTTAACATAAAAGCTTTTTCTTATTTAAAGTTCAATATAATCATGTGTACATTTATGACTTATTGTCTTTTTATTTTCATCGTTGGTTCAAAGAATTTATCTGTAAAACCCATTCCGCGCAGATCTTTGTTTTCGTTCAATGCATTTATTTTTTTCTAATATAGTTTAATATACTTTTTGGAATGGAGATTTACGCCATTGCCAGCACATGTCATGTTATATGTGGAAAATCCAGTTTAATTTGTGAATGAAAACCTCGGAATGCTTTTTACAAGACCCACCGTTCCCTATACAGTCAAACCTATGCAAGTGGTCACCTCAATTAAGCAGCCACTTGCCTTCAGCAGCCGCATTTGTTATTTCCCATTTATATGCTTTCAGAACAAATTAACCTGTATTAAGCAATAACCTGTCTTTTGCTCCATCCCTTGACCAGCTGCTTAACACAGGTTTGATAATAATTATATTTAATGACAAACTTTCTCGCAAAAATATACGGATTGGGCTGGGCTCGAACCCCCAACTTCAGCTATGTACGGATTGGGCTGGACTCGAACCCCCTACTTCAGCTATGTACGGATTGGGCTGGGCTCGAACCCCCTACTTCAGCTATGTACGGATTGGGCTGGACTCGAACCCCCTACTTCAGCTATGTACGGATTGGGCTGGGCTCGAACCCCCAACTTCAGCTATGTACGGATTGGGCAGGGCCCGAACCCCCAACTTCAGCTATGTACGGATTGGGCTGGACTCGAACCCCCTACTTCAGCTATGTACGGATTGGGCTGGACTCAAACCCCCTACTTCGGCTATGTACGGATTGGTCTGGGCTCGAACCCCTAACTTCAGCTATGTACGGATTGGGCAGGGCCCGAACCCCCAACTTCAGCTATGTACGGATTGGGCTGGACTCGAACCCCCTACTTCAGCTATGTACGGATTGGGCAGGGCCCGAACCCCCAACTTCAGCTATGTACGGATTGGGCAGGGCCCGAACCCCCAACTTCAGCTATGTACGGATTGGGCAGGGCCCGAACCCCCAACTTCAGCTATGTACGGATTGGGCAGGGCCCGAACCCCCAACTTCAGCTATGTACGGATTGGGCTGGACTCGAACCCCCTACTTCAGCTATGTACGGATTGGGCTGGGCTCGATCCCCCTACTTCAGCTATGTACGGATGGGGCTGCACTCGAAACCCCTACTTCAGCTATGTACTGATTGGGCTGGGCTCAAACCCCCTACTTCAGCTATGTACGGATTGGGCTTGACTCGAACCTCCTACTTCAGCTATGTACGGATTGGGCTGGGCTCGAACCCCCTACTTCAGCTATGTACGGATTAGGCTGGACTCGAACCCCCCTACTTCAGCTATGTACGGATTGAGCTGGGCTCGAACCCCCTACTTCAGCTATGTACGGATTGGGCTGGGCTCGAACCCCCTACTTCAGCTATGTATGGATTGGGCTGGGCTCGAACCCCTTACTTCAGCTATGTACGGATTGGGTTGGGGTCGAACCCAAAATTTCAGCTATGTACGGATTGGGCTGGACTCGAACACCCAATTTCAGCTATGTACGGATTGGGCAGGGCCCGAACCCCCAACTTCAGCTATGTACGGATTGGGCTGGACTCGAACCCCCTACTTCAGCTATGTACGGATTGGGCTGGACTCGAACCCCCTACTTCAGCTATGTACGGATTGAGCTGGGCTCGAACCCCATACTTCAGCTATGTACGGATTGGGCTGGGCTCGAATCCCCTACTTCAGCTATGTACGGATTGGGCTAGGCTCGAACCCCCTACTTCAGCTATGTATGGATTGGGCTGGGCTTGAACCCCCTACTTCAGCTATGTACGGATTTAACTGGGCTCGACCCCCTACTTCAGCTATGTACGTATTGGGCAGTGATCGACCCCCCTACTTCAGCTATGTACGGATTGGGCTGGGCTCGAACCCCCTACTTCAGCTATGTACGGATTGGGCTGGGCTCGAAACCCCTACTTCAGCTAGGTACGGATTGGGCTGGGCTCGAACCCCCAACTTCAGCTATGTACGGATTGAGCAGGGCCCGAACCCCCAACTTCAGCTATGTAGGTATTGGGCTGGGTTCGAACCCCCTACTTCAGCTATGTACGGATTGGGCTGGGGTCGAACCCAAAATTTCAGCTATGTACTGATTGGGCTGGGCTCGAACCCCCTACTTCAGCTATGTACGGATTGGGCTGGGCTCGAACCCCCTACTTCAGCTATGTACGGATTGGGCTGGGCTCGAACCCCCTACTTCAGCTATGTACGGATTGGGCTGGGCTCGAACCCCCTACTTCAGCTATGTACGGATTGGGCTGGGCTCGAACCCCCTACTTCAGTTAGGTACGGATTGGGCTGGGCTCGAACCCCCAACTTCAGCTATGTACGGATTGGGCACGGCCCGAACCCCCAACTTCAGCTATGTACGGATTGGGCTGGGCTCGAACCCCCTACTTCAGCTATGTACGGATTGGGCTGGGCTCGAACCCCCAATTTCAGCTATGTACGGAAGGGGCTGGACTCGAACCCCCTACTTCAGCTATGTACTGATTGGGTAGGGTCCGAAACCCCAACTTCAGCTATGTACGGTTTGAGCTGAGCTCGAACCCCCTACTTCAGCTATGTACGGATTGGGCTGGGCTCGAACCCCCTACTTCAGCTATGTACGGATTGGGCTGGATTCGAACCCCTTACTTCAGCTATGTACGGATTGGGCTGGGCTCGAACCCCCTACTTCAGCTATGTACGGATTTGGCTAGACTTGAACCCCCTACTTCAGCTATGTACGGATTGGGCTGGGCTCGAAACCCCTACTTCAGCTAGGTACGGATTGGGCTGGGCTCGAACCCCCAACTTCAGCTATGTACGGATTGAGCAGGGCCCGAACCCCCAACTTCAGCTATGTACGGATTGGGCTGGGCTCGAACCCCCTACTTCAGCTAAGTACAGATTGGGCTGGGGTCGAACCCCCAATTTCAGCTATGTACGGATGGGGCTGGACTCGAACCCCCTACTTCAGCTATGTACTGATTGGGTAGGGTCCGAAACCCCAACTTCAGCTATGTACGGTTTGAGCTGAGCTCGAACCCCCTACTTCAGCTATGTACGGATTGGGCTGGGCTTGAACCCCCTTCTTCAGCTATGAGTTTTAAGCAGTCATTAGACGGTAGTGCCTTAGATCACACGGCCACGGAGGACACAATGTTTATATAGTATTGTATAAGGCTTGGTCTTATGTTACAATAAATGATCGGATGAATTAATGCAGAAGTGTCAAGTTTTAGTAATTTGTATACGTATACATACATAATGCTCAATATGTTACCTTTTTTTCTTACGATGCTAAGGTCATTGAATGTAAAACTAAACGAAATAGAAAAAAGGGAAGATATAAGAAAAAAAAACAGCAGCGCAATAAAACATAAAGAGTACTCTCCCATTATTGCTTTTTCGATCATATATGAATGAATGAATGAATGAATGAATGAATGAATGAATGAATGAATGAATGAATGAATGAATGAATGAATGAATAAATGAATGAATGAATGAATGAATGAATGAATGAATGAATGAATGAATGAATGAATGAATGAACGAATTAACGAATGAATGAATGTACTAACGATGGCACGCATTACTTACATAATTGATTCAATGACTTTCAGTATACCCCGAGAAAAAAACATGAACTTATGCATCAGTGCATTAATAAATAAATAAACGAATACTCGGATGAGAGTATGAGTGGATGAGCGAGTGAATTAAACAAAAGGCTAGTTAATATATTTACGTAATTATAATTTTGCAAGAGTCAATCGTGTCCAAGAGGTCATGTTGTATGGTGGTAACCTGTAACATGCGGATGGTAACCTGTCACGTGTAATCTGCAATGTATCAGATGCAGATGATAACCTGTCACGTATCATAAGCGAGTGGTAACTTGTCATGTGACATGTGCAGGTGGTAACCTGCCATGTGTCGCGTGTGGGTGGTTACCTACCATGTGACATGTGCAGGTGGTAACCTGTCAAGTGTCACGTGCGGGTGATAACCTATCATGTGACATGTGCTTGTGGTAACCTGTCAAGTGTCACGTGCGGGTGAGTACCTGTCATGTGTCATAAACGGGTGGTAACCTATCATGTGTCATGTGCGGTTGGTAACCTGTCATGTTGCATGTGCGGATGGTACCCAGTAATGTGCGGCTGGTAACCTGTCGTGTTTCATGTGCGGGTGGTAACCTGTCATTCGCGGGTGGTAACCTGTCATGTGCCGGTGGTAACCTGCCATGTGACATGTGCTGGTGGGAAACTGTCATGTGTCATGTGCGGCTGGTAACATGTCATGTGTCGTGTGCGTATGGTAACATGCCATTTGTCATGTGCGAGTGATAACCTGTTATGTATCATGTGCGGATGGTAACCTGTCATGTGTCATGTGCGGTTGGTAACCTGTCATGTGCAGATGGTAACCAGTCATGTTCGGATGGTGACCTGTCATAAACGGATAGTAACTTGTCATGTGTCATATGCAGATGATAACCTGTCATTTGTCGTGTGCGTTTGGTAACATGTTGTGTGTCATGTGCGGGTGGTAAGCTGTCATGTGTCGTGTATGGGTAGTAACTTGTCATGTGTCGTGTGCCAATGGTAGCCTGTCATGTGTCGTGTGCCGGTGGTAACCTGTCATGTGCCAGTGGTTACCTGTCGTGTGCGGGTCGTAGCCTGTCATGTGTCATGTGCCGGTGGTAACCTGTCATGTGTCGTGAGCGGATCGTTACCTGTCGTGTTTCATGTAACATGTCATGTTTCATATGCAGGTGGTAACCTGTCATGTTTCATGTGCGGGTGGTAACCTGTCATATATACTGTGCGGGTGGTAACCTATCACGTGCCATATGCGGATGGTAACCAGTTATTTGTAGTGTGAGGGTCGTAACATGTTATGTGCCAGTGGTTACCTGTCGTGTGCGGGTCGTAGCCTGTCATGTGTCATGTGCCTCTGGTAACCTGTCATGTGTCGTGTGCGGGTCGTAACCTGTCGTGTTTCATGTAACATGTCATGTTTCATATGCAGGTGGTGATAACCTGTCATGTTTCATGTGCGGGTGGTAACCTGTCGTATGTCCTGTGCGGGTGGTAACCTATCACGTGCCATATGCGGATGGTAACCGGTCATGTGTAGTGTGAGGGTCGTAACATGTTATGTGTCATAAGCGGGTGATAACCTGTCATATGTCCTGCGCCGGTGGTAACCTGTCATGTGTCGTATGCGGATGGTAAAGTGACAACTTTTATTAGATTTGAGCCCTTTGGAAAAAAAAACGTTGTGCTTAGGTTACTGAAAGTAGTCAAATGGTCTTCGTTCAATAATTTTAGTTTCATTTAATATAGAGCTATTTGTATGAAACTGTTTACGATGGTACCTTACGTGGGGACAAGGGTAGGGATTGCATATGGGGATACCGAAGTAAATATCGTTGTTTTTACAAACAGAAAACAATTCTCGTTGAATGATACTTAATACACAGGTTCCTGTAGGTTATATCAAGAAAATATATTGAGATTTCACTCTAAGGTCCCTGTTACTAACATAAAAAACAATATTTCCCTTCAGTATCTCTATTAGTCCGAGCCTTCTCTGACCCTAACACAGCCTTTTTTTTACGATTTTTGACATTTCATTTTGCTGTGTAGGGTCAGAGGAACTCGTATAGTAAAAACACAGGGATTTCCTCACCCGTGTGGGAGAGGAACTTTAAATCAATATATCTATGTGAATATTCATTGGATTAACATTTCAAGCATATCAATATATTGACAATATATTTATTTACCTATCTGAACCGAAATATTTGTTTTGTAAACCTTTATTACGTTGTAACGGTCAATCCTTCTCAGAGTAAGTTAAAAAAACAAATTCCTTCATGCATAAGTGTATTTTAGGTCACACGCGACAACTGTCACGTGATCGAAATCCGGTGCGATATAAATTTGCGCCCTCTGAAATCGAGTCCGGGTGATTCCGCCCACAAATTTTTTCGACCGCGTCTTTTTCCGAACGTGTCTTTTTCGGACCTTAGCAAAAAAAAAAGGAAAAAAAAAGGCTATTATAGAATTCCATTACACTCGTTAACTCCCGCCATTTTGAAAATGTTGTTGATAGTCGATATATTTAACGAGCGGAATTTTAATGCCTTCACCGCCTGTATGACGTAACTTTTTCTCGCGAGAGTATCACGGTAACATGCAAAACATCAAAATGGCAGATTTCGTAAGGATTTCGGTACTACATAACATAAATGTCTTTTAACGAGACTACAGTAGATAAAGATGCAGTTTTAACATTGCAGATTGGTAAATTAAATATCAATTCATCGATATGTCAGGCTAAATTACCTAAAACATGAGACCAAACGTCAAATACACCGTTGAAAGTGCTTGACTGTGTGGTTTTCAGTAATCCCCGTGTTTTTACTGTAGGAGTTCCTCTGACCCTAAGCCGAAAAAAAGAAAAGAAAAAAAAGGCTATTAGGGTCAGAGAAGTCTCGGATTATATCTCTATATAGAATACGGTTTGTGAATAGAACAAGATGTATAGGTTGCTTTAATTGCGACATATGGATCAAGCAAAGTGCGCGCTCGTGTGTTGCATGCATAGAGAAATGACGTTTTTTTTTGTAATTATCCATTTAGTCTCAGATTTAGTTCTTACTTGTTTTGTTAATGTTTGCGGTGCCCTTACAAATCTATTGCAAATCTATTACAAATGAGAAACCCTATTTTATGAAATTTCCATGTTTCTTGTTTTGTTTATTCTGAATCAGTAAGTTATATACATTAATTTTCCACGAAACACCACTTTTTCTTTGAGATAAAAAATTTATTCGGTTACACTTAATCAATTTTAGCGTGTTCAATATTAATGTTATGTTTAAATTTAATTTAACATAACATTTGTACATGTATTATATCATTTTAATTTAATTCAATATTTTTAGATTTATTGAACGTCATTTTCAACCCATGACATGTTATATGTCTCCTATATATCTCCCCCATTTTATATATACGGAACAAAGTGTGTATGTGTAACGATTGGTGCACATGGTCCAGTGATAGTGCACCGAACCCATGACCGGAGGGTCGTGGATTCGATCTTCTGCCACGGTTATGTGCGGTGTCCTTCAGCAAGGCACGTTAGTACTGGCTTTACAAGCGTGGAATAACAAAATCGAAGTATGCCACAGTATGTGCGTTACCTTTAAAGAGAGGAACGTAAACTAAAATAGTCGAAGGAGTATTCGCTCTTTCAGAGAATATTCCCGGGTTCGAGTCCCGGACCAGCTTCATAGTTCTCTCTCTTTACTGATAACGAATAAACTGTAACAAAGATACAGGTTAGGAAGTGATGTAAAAAAAAAGATACCACTTTTTTTTAATAAAATTAGTGAACTCCTATTACCTGAAACCGAGTGAATGTTTCTTTTTGACCCATCTCCGGATCTCGGTCTCTGTCGCTTCCTCGAATGATTGCTCTAAAACTAAGTTTTTAAGTGCCCGCCACTTATTACACGTTTCTTCTTCCTCTCGATCGATTGGGTAAAATCCAAGAAACATCACGAAACTGGTGGGGTATGTTTGTAGATGTAAATCAAATTAAGCATACATTTTGTTAATGCCTAACACACATTACACGTCTACGATGCAATACACGTGTTACAACTACCAGTCAAACTTCAATCTTTTTAACAGTGTTCTATCACGATTTAGTTGAAACACACGAGCTTGATTCATTGTTTCTGGTCTTTTGACAAAAACGTCGCCTCAACTTGAGTTATAAACATACAAAATTGGCGTAACTGATTGGTCAGAAATGAATTGGACAATTTATTGGATCTAATAACCGATTGTGAAATATAAACTACTAAGTATTTGTCAACTTGACCAACCAAAGGCGTAAATACGTTGTAATAAAAACCTAGAAATCAAATATTTGACCGCAATTAAGAGCCATTATCAACGTGATATATGCCTTTATGGTATTTGTTTAAATGGAAAAGCTCGACGCATTTCAATAAAATGATACCGCCGCCTCTGTCTGATAATCCATCGCAGATTTTGACTAAGTGGTCAAATCCAAAGGTCAATGTATATCAATACCCGTGTTTGTTCAGGTAATAGTTGCTGGTTTGAAAGTAACACCAAATGTCGTAATCAAATGTATATGACGGTAAAATTATGGAAATGAAATACATATACTTCTATTTTACTATATATCAAACAGGAGACGACCACCAGCCCCATTAGGTCAGTCGGTAGAGCACTTCTAGTCTCGGGTTTGCAGGTTTGATTCCCGGGGCTGGCTATCTAAAAATGCTAACAGTTAGTTTTACCGTCTTATACGGTCAGTAGCAAATCCGCAACTGGGGAGCTTTAATCTGCTTACGTTGCTCCCAACGTCGCGCCCGTTCCCCCACTGTCGTTCTAGTCGTCTCCTTGTGAATTGAGGCAATGTATATAAAGGCAGCTCTGTCGTACTTATCTCTAGGGGCAGCCTTTACTTTGATGTAAACCACACTAATGTTCAACTAAATATATACAGTCAAACCTGTCTTAAGCAGGATTAAAGAAGGATCAAACGTGGCCTTTTAAAACAGGTTCTTGCTTATTACAGGTTAATTTGTTCTGAAAGCAAAGATATAGGAAATAGCAAATATGGCTGCTTAAGATAAGTGGTTGCTTAACAGAGGTGACCGTTAACACAGGTTTGACTGTATTAACAAATTACACTACTTTACTGATGTTATACGGAGACGTACCTGCTGACTCTGCCAAATGTTGAAAGCAATATGACAATAATATAGGCATAGCGCCACCATTGGAAACAGGAAATGTTTCCGCATAATGGCGTAGTTGTAGTAGTAGTAGTAATAGTTGTAGTAATAGTAGCAGTAGCAATAGTAGAAGTAGTTGTAGTAATAGTTGTAGTAATAGTAGCAGTAGTAATAGCTGTAGTAGTAGTACCAGTAGTAGTAGTAGTAGTAGTAGTAGTAGTAGTAGTAGTAGTAGTAGTAGTAGTAGTAGTAGTACCAGTAGTAGTAGTAATAGTAGTAGTAGTAATAGTTGTAGTAATACTAGTAGTGATAGTTGTAGTAATAGTAGCAGTTGTAATAGTTGTAGTAGTAGTAGTAGTACAAGTAGCAGTGGTAATAATAGTAGTAGTAATAGTTGTAGTAATAGTAGCAGTAGTTACAGTTGTAGTAATAGTAGCAGTAGTAATAGTTGTAGTAGTATTAATAGTAGTAGTAGTAATAGTTTTAGTAATAGTAGAAGTAGTAAAAGTATTATTGATAGTTGTAGTAATAGAAGCAGAAGTAATAGTTGAAGTAGTAGCAGTAGTAGTAATACTAGTAGTAGTAGTAATAGTTGTAGTAATAGTAGCAATAGTAACAGTCGTAGTAGTGGTAGAAGTACCAGTAGCAGTAGTAATAAACAAGCAGTATAAGTGGTAGTAGTAGCAGTAGTATTAATAATAGTAGTAGCGGTAGTAATAACGAGTATTGTTATTACTATTATTAGTAGCAGTAGTACAAGTAGTGATAGTAGTAGATGTAGTAGCAGCAGTAGTAGTAGCAACAGTAGTAGTTATAGTCGTAGATGTAGTCGTCGTAATAATAATTGTAGCAGTAGTAATAGTAGTAATGATATATGTAGTAGTAGTAGTAGTAGTAATAATATATATAGTTTTAGTAGAATTAGTAGATGTAGTAGTAGTATTAGAAGTAGTAATAGTAGCAGTAGTTGTTGTAGTAGTCAAAGTAGTAGCAGAAGAAGTAGTAGTGGTAGTAGTTTTAAGAGTTGTAGAAGAAGTAATTTTGAAATAGTAATAACAGTAGTAGTAGCAATATTTTAATGCCCCATATTTTGACAGTCTATAATTTATCGGACATCTATTCAAATAAATAACCTACCTTTATGTATTACAAATAAGCAAAGTGACCAGGTACAAGTTCTAACAACAACAATTAATGCCGTTTCCGACAAAATACATATTTATGTACAAATGTTGATCAAGATGATATAGTGAAGTGTTAGGATACTCTTGACCAAGATGATGAAGTGAAACGTAAGGAGTACTTTGATCAAGATGATATAATGAAGTGTAAGGATGCCCATGATCGAGATGATATAGTGAAGTGTAAGAAGGCCCTTGATCGAGATGATAAAGTGAATGGTAAGGATGCCCTTGATCGAGATGATAAAATGAAGTGTAAGGATGCCCTTGATCGAGATGATATAGTGACGTGTAAGGAGGACCTTGATCGAGATGATATAGTGAAGTGTAAGGAGGCCCTTGATCGAAATGATGTAGTGAAGTGTAAAGATGCCCTTGATCGAGATGATATAGTGAAGTGTAAGGAGGCCCTTGATCGAAATGATATAGTGACTTGTAAGGATGCCCTTGATCGAGATGATATAGTGAAGTGTAAGGAGGCCCTTGATCGAGATGATATAGTGAAGTGAAAGGATGCCCTTGATCGAGATGATATAATGAAGAGTAGAATGCCCTTGATCGAGATGATAAAGTGACGTGTAAGGAGGACCTTGATCGAGATGATATAGTGAAGTGTAAGGATGCCCTTGATCGAGATGATATAGTGAAGTGTAAGGATGCCCTTCATCGAGATGATATAGTGAAGAGTAAGGATGCCCTTGATCGAGATGATGTAGTGAAGTGTAAGGAGGCCCTTGATCGAAATGATATAGTGAAATGTAAAGATGCCCTTGATCGAGATGATATAGTGAAGTGTAAGGAGGACCTTGATCGAGATGATATAGTGAAGTGTAAGGAGGCCCTTGATCGAAATGATATAGTGAAGTGTAAGGAGGCCCTTGATAGATGATATAGTGAAGTGTAAGGATGCCCTTGATCGAGATGATATAATGAAGTGTAAGGATGCCCTTGATCGAGATGATATAGTGACGTGTAAGGAGGCCCTTGATCGAGATGATATAGTGAAGTGTAAGGAGGCCCTTGATCGAGATGATATAGTGAAGTGTAAGGAGGCCCTTGATCGAGATGATATAGTGAAGTGTAAGGAGGCCCTTGATCGAGCTGATATAGTGAAGTGTAAGGAGGCCCTTGATCGAGATGATATAGTGACGTGTAAGGATGCCCTCGATCGAGATGATATAGTGAAGTGTAAGGATGCCCTTGATCGAGTTGATATAGTGAAGTGTAAGGAGGCCCTCAATCGAGATGATATAGTGAAGTGTAAGCAGGATGCCCTTGATCGAAATGATATAGTGAAGTGTAAGGATTCCCTTGATCGAGATGATATAGTGAAGTGTAAGGATGTCTTTGATCGAGATGATATAGTGAAGTGTAAGGGTGCCCTTTATCGAGATGATATAGTGACGTGTAAGGAGGACCTTGATCGAGATGATATAGTGAAGTGTAAGGAGGCCCTTGATCGAGATGATATAGTGAAGTATAAGGATGCCCTTGATCGAGATGATACAGTGAAGTGTAAGGAGGCCCTTGATCGAGATGATATAGTGACGTGTAAGGATGCCCTTGATCGAGATGATATAGTGAAGTGTAAGGAGGCCCTTGATCGAGATGATATAGTGAAGTGTAAGGATGCCCTCAATCGAGATGATATAGTGAAGTGTAAGGATGCCCTTGATCGAGATGATATAGTGAAGTGTAAGGAGGCCCTCAATCGAAATGATATAGTGACGTGTAAGGATGCCCTTGATCGAGACGATATAGTGACGTGTAAGGATGCCCTTGATCGAAATGATATAGTGACGTGTTAGGATGCCCTTGATCGAGATGATATAGTGAAGTGTATGGATACCCTTGATCGAGATGATATAGTGAAGTGTAAGGATGCCCTTGATCGAGATGATATAGTGAATTGTAAAGATGCCCTTGATCAAGATGATATAGTGACGTGTAAGGATGCCCTTGGTCGAGATGATATAGAGAATTTAAAGATGCCCTTGATCGAGATGATATAGTGACGTGTAAGGATGCCCTTGATCAAGATGATATAGTGAAGTGTAAGGAGGCCCTTGATCGAGATGATATAGTGACGTGTAAGGAGGCCCTTGAACGAGATGATATAGTGAAGTGTAAGGAGGCCCTTGATCGATATGATATAGTGAAGTGTAAGGATGCTCTTGATCGAGATGATATAGTGACGTGTAAGGAGGCCCTTGATCGAGATGATACATGTATAGTGACTTGTAAGAAGGCCCTTGACCGAGATGATATAGTGAAGTGTAAGGAATCCCTTGACCGAGATGATATAGTGACGTGTAAGGATGCCCTTGACCGAGATGATATAGTGAAGTGTAAGGAGGCCCTTGATCGAGATGATATAGTGACGTGTAAGGATGCCCTTGGTCGAGATGATATAGTGAAGTGTAAGGAGGCCCTTGATCGAGATGATATAGTGACGTGTAAGGAGACCCATGGTCGAGATGATATAGTGACGTGTAAGGAGGCCCTTGATAGAGATGATATAGTGAAGTGTAAGGATGCCATTGATCGAGATGATATAGTGAAGTGTAAGGAGGCCCTTGATCGAGATGATATAGTGAATTGTAAAGATGCCCTTGATCGAGATGATAAAGTGACGTGTAAGGTGACCCTTGATCGAGATGATATAGTGAAGTGTAAGGATGCCATTGATCGAGATGATATAGTGAAGTGTAAGGAGGCCCTTGATCGAGATGATATAGTGACGTGTAAGGAGGCCCTTGAACGAGATGATATAGTGAAGTGTAAGGATGCACATGATCGTGATGATATAGTGAAGTGTAAGGAAGCCCTTGATCGAGATGATATAGTGAAGTGTAAAGAGTCCCTTCATCGAGATGATATAGTGAAGTGTAAGGAGGCCCTTGATCGAGATGATATAGTGACGTGTAAAGATGCCCTTGATCGAGATGATATAGTGACGTGTAAAGATGCCCTTGATCGAGATGATATAGTGACGTGTAAGGATGCCCTTGATCGAGATGATATAGTGACGTGTAAGGAGGCTCTTGATCGAGATGATATAGTGACGTGTAAGGATGCCCTTGATCTAGATGATATAGTGAAGTGTAAGGAGGCCCTTGATCGAGATGATATAGTGAATTGTAAAGATGCCCTTGATCGAGATGATAAAGTGACGTGTAAGGTGACCCTTGATCGAGATGATATAGTGAAGTGTAAGGATGCCATTGATCGAGATGATATAGTGAGGTGTAAGGATGCCATTGATCGAGATGATATAGTGAAGTGTAAGGATGCCCTTGATCGAGATGATATAGTGAAGTGTAAGGAGGCCCTTGATCGAGATGATATAGTGAAGTGTAAAGAGTCCCTTCATCGAGATGATATAGTGAAGTGTAAGGAGGCCCTTGATCGAGATGATATAGTGACGTGTAAAGATGCCCTTGATCGAGATGATATAGTGACGTGTAAAGATGCCCTTGATCGAGATGATATAGTGACGTGTAAGGATGCCCTTGATCGAGATGATATAGTGACGTGTAAGGAGGCTCTTGATCGAGATGATATAGTGACGTGTAAGGATGCCCTTGATCTAGATGATATAGTGAAGTGTAAGGAGGCCCTTGATCGAGATGATATAGTGAATTGTAAAGATGCCCTTGATCGAGATGATAAAGTGACGTGTAAGGTGACCCTTGATCGAGATGATATAGTGAAGTGTAAGGATGCCATTGATCGAGATGATATAGTGAGGTGTAAGGATGCCATTGATCGAGATGATATAGTGAAGTGTAAGGATGCCCTTGATCGAGATGATATAGTGAAGTGTAAGGAGGCCCTTGATCGAGATGATATAGTGAAGTGTAAGGAGGCCCTTGATCGAGATGATATAGTGAAGTGTAAGGATGCCCTTGATCGAGATGATATAGTGACGTGTAAGGAGGCCCTTGATCGAGATGATATAGTGAAGTGTAAAGATGCCCTTGATCGAGATGATATAGTGAAGTGTAAGGATGCCCTTGATCGAGATGATATAGTGAAGTGTAAGGAGGCCCTTGATCGAGATGATATAGTGACGTGTAAGGATGCCCTTGATCGAGATGATATAGTGAAGTGTAAGGAGGCCCTTGATCGAGATGATATAGTGAAGTGTAAGGATGCCCTTGATCGAGATGATATAGTGACGTGTAAGGAGGCCCTTGATCGAGATGATATAGTGAAGTGTAAAGATACCCTTGATCGAGATGATATAGTGACGTGTAAGGATGCCCTTGATCGAGATGATATAGTGAAGTGTAAGGAGGCCCTTGATCGAGATGATATAATGACATGTAAGGATGCCCTTGATCGAGATGATACAGTGAAGTGTAAGGAGGCCCTTGATCGAGATGATAAAGTGACGTGTAAGGATGCCCTTGATCGAGATGATATAGTGAAATATTAGGAGGCCCTTGATCGAGATGATATAGTGACGTGTAAGGATGCCCTTGATCGAGATGATATAGTGAAGTGTAAGGATGCCCTTGATCGAGATGATATAGTGACGTGTAAGGATGCCCTTGATCGAGATGATATAGTGAAGTGTAAGGAGGCCCTTGATCGAGATGATATAGTGACGTGTAAGGATGCCCTTGATCGAGATGATATTGTGAAGTGTAAAGATGCCCTTGATCGAGATGATAAAGTGACGGGTAAGGATGCCCTTGATCGAGATGATATAGTGAATTATAAAGATGCCCTTGGTCGAGATGATATAGTGAAGTGTAAGGAGGCCCTTGACCGAGATGATATAGTGAAGTGTAAGGATGCCCTTGACCGAGATGATATAGTGAAGTGTAAGGAGGCCCTTGAACAAGATGATATATTGACGTGTAAGGATGCTCTTGATCGAGATGATATAGTGACGTGTAAGGAGGCCCTTGATCGAGATGATATAGTGAAGTGTAAGGATACCCTTGATCACGAGATATAGTGAAGTGTAAGGAGGCCCTTGATCGATATGATATAGTGAAGTGTAAAGGTGCCCTTGATCGAGATGATATAGTGAAGTGTAAAGAGGTCCTTGAACGAGATGATATAGTTGAGTGTAAGGATACCCTTGATCACGATGATATAGTGAAGTGTAAGGATGCCCTTGATCGATATGATATAGTGAAATGTAAAGGTGCCCTTGATCGAGATGATATAGTGAAGTGAGAGGAGGTCCTTGAACGAGATGATATAGTGAAGTGTATGGATGCCCTCGATCGAGATGATATAGTGAAGTGTGAAGTGTAAGGATGCCCTCGACCGAGATGATATAGTGAAGTGTAAGGATGCATTGATCAAGATGATATAGTGAAGTTTAAGGATAGCTTTGAAAATAATTTAATGTAAATTCATAAAAAAAATATGCAAATGTTTATGTGTCTGAAAACATACATTCAACAAAAGAAAATGTAAACCGCATACAGAATGCCGGGATACTTATACAACTCGAGTGTACTTGTACTCCTTATCAAAGACAATATTTCGTCATTATGCATTTGATATAACCACGATTACGACTACGCCATCTGAGAGATAGTACAGGTGTGTATTCGTTCAGATATTGAACAAAGACATTTTTTATTAATTTACCATGATAAATATGATACTTAAAAACATAAAATATTGACATAAAAAAATCACATATATAATAAACTATTAATTAAATTCACTTGACTAAAACAATTCTATTGAGAGACGAACGCCACAGAAAAACAAAATACATGTAACCTATTTATAAGTATTATCATTTGATAAAAAACGATTACAATTATTGCAAAAGACAACATTACTTTTATAATATTATATAATAAAATATACAAATTTTCCCTATGGATACATTTTTATGAAACTTCCCAGTATTTAAGTTTTATGTTATTTCATGCAATATCAGAAACAAGATACACATGTTACCGTACATAGTATTTTGATTACCTCTTCATAAACATACCCGCCTTTGAAAGTTTACGAAATACAATGTTATGTAGATTTAACAAGCAATGCGAAAAAAGTATTTGAAATTGGTTACATCTGGTATTTAATTAAAACTATTACATAAATATGTGCATATAATTTTCATGGAAATGGTAATTTCAAGTTTGTATTTAACTGTTAAAGTTTTTTTTTTAAAAGGAATTTTTCCTTAATATTTTGATATCGTGTATGGATAAATTTTGCTTAAAGCCTCACAAAATACTCCCAGATACCTGTTCTAATGACAATCAAAATAAAATATACACTTTTCCGCGTAATTTGAGAAAAAAATAGATCTTAAAATATACCAACGTTAAATAAACTGCAGTAGCAAAATTAACGTTTTTATACTAAATGAGAATATTTGTATAAATATTAAGATTTCTATTACATTTCATATTCAGGTTTAATTGCTATAAGCAATTATTTTATACCAGTATGCATATCCTTAATGAATCTTAAATGCAAGGTAATTTGCTTGTTTTGGACTGTGATGTTACAACAATTTAAGATGATCGAATCACTTTGGTGTCTCTTAAGTTGAGACTGCACTAAATAGAGGCCGTAAGTGAACCAATGGTTTGAGAATAATATATTTAATGACAAACCAGACGTATATAATTCGATTATTCTGTAGTCAAACTATAGTCAAACTATAGTCAATCTATAGTCAAACTATAGTCAAACAATAGTCAAACTATAGACACCATGCTAGCTTGTTGAACTGCCTCATATTCCATAAGGCGATTCACTTATTTACATCAACACCAGCTATAAGCAGACATCGTAAGGCAAAGAGCTCATTGCCAATGCAAGTGATTGCATGCCAAATAATAAATGAAACATTAAGTTATACATCAAACGGACGGATACACAGTCACATGTAACAAACCAGACAGACATTTCAGAGTTGTTGGTTCGAATTGCATCGTGAGCGAGTAGTTGCCATATTATTACTCTGGATATTGTAACAGAATAAGATCCTGGTTATACTAACTATCAGTCTAAATAAGACTTACTTGTGAATACTGCCATTTCCAGTAACACTGTCCGTAGTGGGGTAATTCATATTAAAAGAATATGACATTAATAAGACTATTTCTATAAGGAACAGCAATGATTATATACATAATCATCCATATTTACTATATATGAACTCACCTTATGCCTATAGATTGAAATATCAACATAAATTAAAAAAAATTGATTTGACATGAAATCTGGCACTTGATGGAGTAAACAAAAATACCTAGTATTCAGTTATTATATCTGCATAGTTTAATACTTTGTGTATATTAAATAATACCTTAAATGTATATGTTACTTTTAACATAAGTATAATCAGTCTAAACATGTTCCATTGTCTTTGATTTTAAAGATAAATGAAAATATCATTTAATGACCTTTCAAAAACTATGTAGCCAGATTTCTGCCGTCAACAAGTCATATTGAATATCTGTTTAGGGACTAATGTAAAGCTTTCCCTACCTGTAAATACAAATTATGATGCTAACTATTCACTAAGAATAATTATAATAATGTCTTACCTTCAAACAATGCTGTGTATGTTCAAAAAGAAAATCGTATTTAAATTTCCCTCCGTTAAAGTTGCCAGAGTGGGAAGATTTGAAAATCTGTCAACCTCAAATCTGGCATCTTCATTTCTACTTTATTTCAAGTTTTAATATTAACTTGCATGATTTGCATCTGAACTATGCCATTGTGACATCCTTTTCATGCTAACTTATGATATGGAATTGTGTTTTTATTGTGTTAAATGAACCTTTTCGTGTATCAAATCTGGCAACATAGCGGACATTTGCCAGATCAGCCAGATTCTGCGAGCACGTGTTACGAAATGCACAGTCTTGATTGGTTTACAAGTGCCAGAATCCAGACTTTTTTTTATATAAACGCTTAGAAACTTTAGATTTCAGCTCACTTTAAGTTCCAGACTTAAAACATCGAAGTCTATCATCACTTCCGGTACATTTTAAATCTTATTATCGTACAACAGTAATATGTATTCATTGTGTATAGGCCCTATATAAACTTGCCTTATTGGAGACATTGAAAGTTAATTAGCTGTCTATATAAATCAGTTATGCCATCCAATATTGTTGTATTCATATTTTGCTCGCCTTCTATCTAATAACACGACCTGGAGTGTTACAATATTGATAGGTATCACAAAACCATTGAACTAAAAAAAACACCTGGTCAATGTTTGCTTTCTTCCCTTTATTATTGCATATCTTGAACAAGTGAATAATTTGAGCCCAGACACATGTTGCAAAATTTGTTTTTTCACTTTGTTTTGGACATAAATGTTACAATGGATCCCTATGGAAATGTAAACGTGGTGTTATACGTTCAATGAATGACAAGCATGCAAACTTATCTTTTATTTACTTGTCACCGGTCTGTATCTTTTGAATTTGGCACTGAACAAGACTGGATCTGTGGTTTACACGTTGTAGTTTTCATTTCAAAATGACGCTCTATTTAGCAAAAAATACAGGCTATATGTTTTTGTAAACACTATGTGTTAATGATTACACTAACAGTGATTTCATAATGAATTGTTCAAATGACTTAATTTAAATTAATTGCAATAAAACAAGTGAGTAAAGAAAGACACGTATCAACTAACATAATATTTATGTCAACATACCTGCAAAACATCAATATGTATATTTTCATGTTATATCAATATGTATTACTAATCAGCAATCCATGTATGCGGACATTCAAATGGCCACGGCAAAAAGTACTAATGTATAAAGCTCAAGCAATAAATACCATGCACGTGTTATATTAGTGCATACGTTGAAGGTGGCAACAATGAATTAGTGAAAATATGCGAAATAATTACATTAAAAGACAGCCGACAAATGTAAAGGAGGATAAATTCATTCATAAGTTACCTATTTGTTTAAGACAATTAAAAGGCGCCTGTCACAAACTTTAGAATAAAGAACAAAAATTATGGCGGGCTTACACCTTAAAATAATGACAATACGGATACAAAGAGTATCCAGCGCCTCTGATTGTTTAAGTCTTGAGTTTTGTATTTTCCTTTACGATTTACGGACTGATATCTGTGTTCGTTATATAAACGTTTGCAATAATAATGCGGTCGTTGTGCACCGCATAGTTGTTAGTAAAGATAAGTCTGTGAAAAATGTGTAGAGTTGTAGAGTTAATATGCAGGCCTGAATAGAAAACGCTATTTCATTAATGTGTTTATCTGATGTTATAAAGTTGTAAACATTGCAGTTTTAAAAAGAATCCACCTTCGAAACGAGGTATTCCTCTTCTTTGACCACACACGTTTTATAGATGCAATCCATATTAACGAAAAGTACTTATCCCGCATTGTCTATGTTACATTGTCATAAAACACACTATCCTATTGTTACACCGTGTTCTCCAAGTTGCTGTATGGTGTTTTGAGTCGCATTCAACACTGTGCCAGTCATATCGCGACGGTATCTACAAGTATTCTGAGCGCTGTCACACTGGGTTATCATGCTGCAGACACATGATATGATACTTCACCAAGTCAGTTGATACAAGATAATACCTAGAACCATCCTCTAAATGCTGAGCGCAAGGTGAGGAAGCTTTTAGTAACATTTTTCAAGGCTGCGACCCGGTCAGGGATCGAACCGATAGCGACGCGGAGGCTCAACCACTAATGGCTTAATGGCATTTCATCAGACTATTTTAAAAATCATGGAATATTAGCAGTTTCTTAAAGGGAAAAAAAACGGTTTAATATTCTTGCAAGACTAGTCTTGCAAACGCGGCAATACCTACGTGTTCGGGTTAAAGGTTGTTTCTAAAAGAAAACAAAAGTCAGAAACAAGAGTATCTTTAAAATGAATAAAAGCATCCTAATGCTATTAATTAATAAAATACAAATGATTTGAAATTTAAACTTCAATTAAACGTGACCGAAATATAATGTTTTGACCGGAGTGGTCAAATTGAAACGAAATCGCTATTCTAAACATATTAACTTACGACCTTCAACTGGTTTATTGGATTCTTTCTATGACGAAACATATTCAACATTTGAAACAAATAAATATATCAAACCGGGGCGTAAGTGCAAGGGATAGCTATAGTGTTGGCCCCTCACACCAGAGGTCGAGGGTTCGATCCCACGCCCGACCCGACGGACTGTCAACATCAACCCTCAGCACTGGTTCTACCAAGGAATCTGAATCGAAAGCGATAATAGATAAATGTTGTTTTTTTTTGCTTCGATTATGACAAAAACTTTTACAACTTAGACAAATCATGACCGAACCCGAAAGCGAGTTCTATAAGATCTGCGATGTCTTAGCAACTATGCTAAAATAAACTAGTATATTCTAAATCGGAACAACAAAGGAAAGCACGTTACTTATTTGGTGTTTCGCAAAAGACGTTGCAATTTTGAGCGGTAAATCTATTTTAGTCTAACCTGGACACGGAGGTTAAATAAGGACATTTCTTTATTATTTTGGCATATTTAAATATGATATTATTATAGGAAGGTCGGTTCAGTAAGGCTCACAGCGATAGAAAGTATGACATATATTGGCATGCTATATTTGGCGAAAAATGCCAGTCTTAAATTTAATGAAATCTTAATATACTACCTTTAAAACACAAATATGCTCAATCACCCCCCCCCCCATTCCCCCCCCTCCCCCCCCCCCCCCCCCCACACACACACACACACCACTCATATAAATATATAAACTTATATACACATAATAATATTGAATAGTATTCAAAATTTAAAAGAGAAACTGATATAGAGATCCACTAATTGGCTTTACGTAAGTAAACTATCGATAACTTAAAGTAAAATTGAATCTTTTGTAAGGGTTTGGAATGTATCCTAAATCATTGAGTTTAAAAATGTTCCAGTCCGTCGCACAAGCTAATTAGCTATTAACATGTTGGTATTATGCCCCGTTATGTTATCTAACACCCCCATAAAGGATGTATAAAATTATAATGTAATCAGTTATACAGTGACCTAAAATTGTGTTATAGAATTCCAATGTTAAATACAACGCAAAGTCTCAATATATGTCAGTGATAATGCATATGTGTGGTACGAACTCGAAATGGCACTTTATCTTTGTAGAAGTTCATGTCTATGCCATATCTGTATATGAACTGTGTAACAGCTTGTGACCGGGATCAATGTTTGTCTAGGCCGACAGCATATTGTGGGAATACGATCCAAAGACCAGCATGACCACACAGTTCTTTTGTTTGTTGTTGTTGTCATTGGTGTCGGTTGGATGTAAGTAAACGTGTCTATTACTTTCATAATAAAATGTGTTGGTACCATTTATACAGTTTTTATATTTGTAAATTCTATTTTACAACAACGCATTCGAATATATGATTGTACAAGATGGTCGTATGTCTTGTATATTAAATCGGAGTTCGTGTCTATTTATAGAACATCTATTAAAACCGTTATATTGAGAAGTTGAACCAAAGGACAGAGGGTTTTGAAAGTCGCTATGTGTTTGTTTGTTTGAATATTTAGCGTAATTGTATGCCATCGAGGGTTAACAGGCGATTACTCTTCCTGTGGTTCTGGAAGACTAACCAATACTCGAACACATACATCTCCGCAAATAATTGTAATTTTTCCAATTAAACCAGCGGTTAAAGACGAATTACAATGAAACGCGATACTGTGTATCAACATCACGGATACTGTGACGGGGTTGGGATTTGAACTCTTGACAATTGGATCGATGCACTATCGACTGAGCAAACAGAGCCCATCAGACATACGCCATTAAAGTATTGGATGAGTAACTAGGAGTTTACTTTTATTTCTTCTAAATATTTAAACCATTTATTCTATCTAGTATATTGCTTTGTTATGTGTCATCATAAAATCGGAATTTAGAAATAAAGCGACTCAAAGTTCGAGACTTACTTCTTCTCTTGATCTAAATATCATCTGCTGAAGAGGTATCATTTGTACCATCACGTGATCATGTAATAAAAGGACCAAATTTGATCAGATTAAGTTTCTCCTACTCGTTGCGAATACAGATCTCGTAAATATTTGACAGTTTTCATCTGTAATTATGCAACTGTTCCCAAAACATACTAATTTAGCTATGAATTAAACATTTCAATTCACATCTTCAAATGGGTTTTGCTGAAAATAATTGAATACAAATTAATTTTGTCTTAAATGAAAATATATCAATATTTAATTGAGTCGCATGGCAGTTTTTAGCCCTGCTCATGTCCTCAGGATAAAGGTTTGCAAAATTGCCAAAATGATCATAAGCGGCCGGGACAACTAAGCAGGCTATATGTTACGTTTATAATTGCATTTGGCCAGCCTTTGTGGAAGAAGACATAAGAAATACCACAGAATGAGCTATTGAATAGTGAAACATTGTACCAAGATTGGGAAAAACATCATATTCAAAGTTGAAATGAGGGAGGATTGGAGCTACAAGAGTTTTTGGAGATCAGTTGTTCCGATACAACTGTTGGACATATCTTAGCTAAAAAGCATTGTTATGAGGAGTAAGGGCACACGCTCGCAAATAACCAGTTCTTTAAAATAGTATGTAATCAAAGGTTCATAATGCAGCTTTTGAATTTCGAAACACGGACATTACCATTGGCACTGTCAGAAGAGTATCTGAGACATTTCAAGGTTACACCAAACTTGGGTAATATAGGAGACATTATCCCTGAAGAACGCCATTTTGAATATTCTGTGGAATAACACAGAGGTTCTATTTGACTAAGAATTGCAACACACACAGATATAAAAGTTGGAACCTTAAGCCTAAATCATTTGCTAAGCAAGAAACCGGACTCCTATAAGAAAACGATGGTAAGTAGAAGAACGGCACTGTTATGCATGTAATACTTAACGAGGTTTGAACTTTTGAGACGTTGAACATCAAACCCAGACCTTAGGGAAATTCGACTCTTTGTCTGCATTTTTTTCAAAAATGTTACCATATTTTGCTACCTCAAGGCATACACCTTATTTGAAATAATGGTATATGTACTTGTACAATATATGTTACTTCGGAATGAAAAACATCACAATGTATTAAAATTTCTCGAATTAAGGTATGATGTTGTGGGAAGAATTAGTTAAACTGGACTGGACTTTAGACAGTTTGATCATAGAGCAAATGTTAATTAAGGGTACTGGAACAACCGGTGGTCTCATTAGTGGGGGAAATAGTATGACTGAAATACAAAGAACAGTAAGCCTGTTATATACACCGACATGTGCTGAGGTAAATCAGGATATACAAAAGCTATATATACCTCACGTCAGCAGCACAAATAAGAATAGCAAAGCAAGACAGTCACAGGATGAAACAATTTGCCAACTTTGTCAAATCATAAATTCCGTTCAGTGGCAATCCATCGAACAGTAGTATTGATGTTATGGAAGATCAAAATGTCAAATTTCCAGGGATAGTGGCAGTGATAGTATTAAATCCATGGAAGAACAGGACGCAAATGAGTATCTTTTGGAGAAAAAAAACAAGCTGATACACTGAGTTTTAAAATTTGGTTGAGATAAATTATGAAATTATACAAGTCGATCTTCAGCTATGTTTTCAATGGTGGATTTCTGCTGCTGCGGCTATGTTGACCAGAGAGGAAATATATGTATCTTCATTGTTAACGTATCAATTATGTATCTACCTAGGTGATTGCTTGCTTGGGGCAGCAACTAAAAAACACGTTAGCTAAACCTGTTGTAACCTGGAGAGTTGTTGCTGTAGAACCACAAACTATTCCGACATATATTTATTTATTACTGACGGAGACCTTTTAGTACAGCAACTTCCATGGCCAAGAGGTTGTACATATATCTGGAAAACTTATTATTATAAGACTTGATTGTGTGCTATATTGCCGACAAACTATTTAAAGGGGATCGGTGGTTGTATTTGATCGGATATCTACGAAATATACTGCACACCTTAGATGTAATGCTGAAAATCTTCGTAAGTGAACTGACAATAAACACAAAAAGATACGTTCCTTGTTTACACAAAAATAAGCAAGTAACAAGTGTGACGCAAATGATAAATATTTGAAGTACCATTTTTTTTCAAGTTATAAAAGAGTTCGGTGGTGTTTATCTTAAACGCTTGTTTAACGTATCAAGTAGCACTAACAAAAGCATGTAGGTTAATATAGCGTAATGTTATCATTTATTTAATATGAAATTGTCAACAAAACATGAATATTTCGTAAGCTTATCTATACTTTCTACCTGAATAGATAATAACACAGATTCTCATTTAATATAAATATGAGTATCAATAAAACCAAAAAAAAATCTAATTTCATATTCTTCGATTTTACTATTCTTATAATATGAAAACAAGGGGTATATATACTTACTTATTATGTCTTAAACGTATAATTTCCATCATGGTTCAGATTTTACCGATGGCCAGAGACAACGTTTTAAGATTTAATGGAAGCTATTGCAATTTAACATTTGACTTTAAGCGTCAGCATTTACCGTACACTTAAACATTAATCGGAATTTTAACATTTACTCTTGCCACACGCTATTGCTACACACCACTTAATTAACGAGTGCCCGTTTCATTAACGTTTCGTAAGTTTATAAACTTCTTGGTGTAAAAATTGAAGTTTCGAAAAAAGTCACAAACTTCACCTATTTTTCAGAACATCATTTTCAGAATCCTTGTAATTTTGAATGGTGTTTAACGCCATTTTCAACACGGCATGTTTTACAATTATGGAATATCCGGTTTTACTGGTGGAAAAATACCTCTTACGAATCTTGGTAGATACATCGTCCTTTCACAAGTGACCGACAAAATTGTACTACATTAATCAATGATGTAGTAGCAGAGATATCAAAAAAAGAGTTGCTTGAATAATATATATAATTATAATATCTTATTGTTATAATATTTACCTCGAATTCATAAAGTTTGCTAACTTTTGCAGGACTTATGCGGTGCTACTGTAACTATTGTAAACGGCAACATATAACACTCCTTAGATACATACACTCAACGTCTCACATACCAGTTAATACACTATTCTATATAGAGAAGAGACCGATGTGTGGTCTAGTGGTAGAGCGTCCGCCTCGCATGCGGAAGGTCGTGGGTTCGATCTCCGGCCGGGTCATACCAAAGACTTTAAAAATGGTACTAGAAGCTTCCACGCTTGACGCTCAGCATTTAGAGGAGAGTTCTAGGTCTGGTCGGCCCGGTGTCAGCATAATATGACTGGGTGGGGTATCATACCATGTGTCTGCGGCATGATACTCCAGTGTGACAGCGCTCAGAATACTGTCTCAAGTAGACACCGTCGCGATATGACTGAAAAATTGTTGAAAGCGACGCTAAACACCATTCAACAACAACAACAACTATATAGAGATATGCACTGCTGGATCACTGAAAACATTACTAGTGGTTCTAAAAGTGTCATGTTTCCATAGATTGTAATCTGTTGCTTCAAAATGGGATTGATCAGGTTGCTTTTTCACAATCTTGATTGTTTGATGACACCCCTTCATTTTTTGGCAATTGTGTTCAATTCTTGCAGTGTATCACTATGCATCTTCAAAATGGTATGTCTTCATTCAACAGCATCCAGTGTCAGTCAAACTTGGCAAAACTCATGACAACATTCTACTCTTCTCATCTGTAGTTTAAGCATTTTCAAAAAAAAATATCACCAGCCAATTTACACAGCTCTAATTTCTCGAGCGTAATAATCTTGCTACCATCATGTAAGGGAAGTAATTGTTAAGTGAGACCTCAATGGTTTTGTTAATATAGGTACCATTTAGTACATTAAGTGAGATATATTGTTATTGAAATCATTATCACCAAGTGCAATTGTAGTTGTACGGTACATGAATAAAAATCATCTATATATCGTCCTGTATTGTTGCACATTAATAATCTGATTTCATTTTCATTTCTGATCGAAAAGTAATTTCACAGTTCTTTACTTTATAAACCTATGCCCCAGTTTCACCAAACATATTGAGATTTTCTTCAACTCAAATTTATGAAATGCTGCAACTTTGTTTACATTGATGATTTTGAAAATTGTCCTTTAACAGTGAATAAATATTCGTTGTGTATTCAATTATGTGCGGTCATCTAATGTGTAATCGTCACCGTCTTCTTCTATGATAACCTGCAGGTATATTCAGTGTATCACTGTGACAATAATGTGTAATCGTCACCACCTTCTCCTTATATTACCTGCAGGTATATTCAGTATTTCCCCACAACAATTTGTCATCGTCACCGCCTTCTCCTATAAATACCTGCAGGTATATTCAGTGTTTCCCACAATAATGTGTAATCGTCTCTGCCTTCGCTTTAAATTACCTGCAGGTATATTCAGTATTTCAACTCAACAATGTGTCATCGTCACCGCCTTCTCCTATAATTACCTGCAGGTGTATTCAGTGTTTCCCATAATTATGTAAAATCGTCACTGCCTTTGCCTATAATTACTTGCAGGTATCTTTAGTGTTTCAAATAATAACGGGTAATTGTCACCGCCTTCTCCTATAATTACCTGCATGTATATTCAGTGTTTTCACAATAATGTGTAATCGTCGCCGCCTTCTCATATCATAACCTGCATTTATATTCAGTATTTCCAATAATAACCTGTAATTGTCACCGCACTCTCCTATAATTACATGTACCTGCAGGTATATTCAGTGTTTCCCACAATAATGTGTAATCGTCACCGCCATCTCCTATAATTACCTGCGGGCATATTCAGTATTTCCCATAATAACGTGTAATTGTCACCGCATTCTCCTATAATTACCTGCAGGTATATTCAGTGTTTACACAATAATGTGTAATCGTCACCGCCTTCTCTTATAATTACCTGCGGGTATATTCAGTGTTTCCCTAAAATAACGTGTAATTGTCACCGCCTTCTCTTATAATTACCTGTAGGTATATTCAGTGTTTCCACAATAATGTGTAGTCGTCGCCGCCTTCTCTTATAATTACTTGCAAGTATATTCAGTGTTTCCCACTGTGACAATAATGTATAATCGTCACCGCCTTCTCCTATAATAACCTGCAGGTATATTCAGTATTTCCCATAATAACGTGTAATTGTCACCGCATTCTCCTATAATTACCTGCAGGTGTATTCAGTGTTTCCACAATAATGTGTAATCGTCACCGCCTTCTCCTATAATTTCCTGCGGGTATATTCAATGTTTCCCAAAATAATGTGTAATCATCGCCACCTCCTCGTATAATAACCTGCAGGTATATTCAGTATTTCCCATAATAACGTGTAATTGTCACCGCATTCTCCTATAATTACCTGCAGGTATATTCAGTGTTTCTCAAAATAATGTGTAATCGTCGCCGCCTTCTCCTATAATTACCTGCAAGAATGTTCAGTATTTCCCCACAGCAATGTGTTATAGTCATCGCTTTCTCATATAGTTACTTGCAGGTATATTTAGTGTTTCCAACAATAATGAGCAATCGTCACCGCCTTCTTCTTAAATTACATGCAGGTTTATTCAGTATTTCCCACAATAATGGTTATATACGCACCAAAAACAACTATGGCGTAGTTGTTTTCCACAATGTAAAATAAGAAGTGCTAATAAGTCCGTGCACTGTATTATTTATTTTTAGAAATTAGGACTAAAGGTAAGTTATACAGGTACCAAACTAAGGGACTGGTTTTACTTAAAGCTACAAACTCTGGATAAAACACCCTATGATATACTCATTTATGGTAATTAAGACTTTTGTGTTGAGGAAACCCTCAGCTTGAGATGATTAGTTAAACCGTCCCAAGGTACTTACTTGTGCTTTCTTGTAAGCAGTGTACGTTGTTTATATTATATATAACCTATTTCGTCTTTCACTTTGTATAATTCATTAATTTATATTTTTCTTATACGTTGTAAATACTTGTCAATATAGATATATTTGAAATTGTTATGCTCTCCTTTCTAGGGAAACAATAAAATATTAGATAGTATTATTATTATAATTGTTATCATTATTATTTTTATCGTTATCGTTATTGTTATTTTCATTATCATTATTATTATCATTATTATTATTATTATTATTATTATTATTATCGTTATCGTTATCGTTATCGTTATCGTTATCGTTATCGTTATCGTTATTATCATTATTATTATAATTATAATTATTATTGTTATTAATATTATTATATTAGTGTGAAAATGTTTATTGAATGACATACTGTTGTTATTGTAGATTGTGGTGATACATGCCTGGCTTGTTTGAACTCACCGTTGCCTAATAAGTGTCAGTTTATACGAAAATGTGCCGATACGGAGGTGAGTTGTACTCTAACCAATGACAGCACCTGTTTTTTGTTGTTGTTGTTGTTGTTGTTGTTTTTTGCATAATATGCTGGTTAAAGTATATGGCAGCGTGTTTTACTATCAATCCAGTGAGTTCGAATCCCCGCCGAGCAGCAGTCTCCGTGGTGATTGATATACGACACCGTGTCTCATTATCATTCGTCAGTCACCGCTGATTCCAGTGAGACAGTTATCATTTACTTGCGGAGATGGGGTGTGTTAGAGTTCTGGTTAACCTTTCAGGGTCCCAGGAAACAGTGGTTAGGTTAACTGATCGTCTGTTAGCCCTCATTGGCATACAATGACGCTAAATATTCAATCAGTCAATCATTCAATTAAAGTATACGTGGCGAGAGTGTAGGAAGGACATAAGGCGATATTTAAGCAAATCAATATTTAAACCTTCAAATTCAAAGGAGGTGGAACTCTTTGTGAAACATATCGCGATGATAAATGCACGTGTGAATCAGTTTTTATTGGTACTAACCGTGCTAAGATGTTGACGGCAACCTTTGTTGTAAACAAAAATGAAAATAACTTGACCATAATTATAACATATTGATACTTACATACGTTTACATTTTATTTCAGCTTTGCTATTTGGACGGCTTTATAACACCTCTAGGTTCTACAGAATATGAAATGGGTTGCAGGGATGAATTGGTATGTTTCAAGTTTAACTAAAGTTTGGGTCTCCCATGGCCAAATGATCTAAAACGCTATCGTCGTCTACTAACAATTTACATAACATTGTTGATTTCTTGGGTTCGAGCCACGTTTGGTCCAAAATCGTTTTGTTAGACAATGTGACAGTTATTTGCGGAAGGTAGATGGTTCTTCTGAGTTTCATGTTAAGGTCTTCCTAACCCAATTAAACTTGTTATGCTAAATTCATCATTGTATGTGTTGAAACTAGCTTAAAACCCAATTCATGGGTTGTGTTTACATTGTTCAAGTATACCATGGTGTAATTAACATACTGTATCGTACGGGAACAGGTAAACATGCGATACATTTGGAGATTGGACACACTTTAATATGTTATAATTATGCCATAAAGGAACACGCGGTATGTTGATATGTTTTTACTCAAGTTTGTCACGAATATTAAATTAATGTTTTTCAAGCACTTATGCCTCTAAACAAAATGGAATCGTATGTTATGTATGCATCAGGTAGATGCAAATTATAAAATAATTATAAATAGAGTTCGGTGAAAATGTATTAAAATTGCCGGATGTCCCTTTAGATATTTTTTTTTTTTTTTTGGTAAACTGTTACTTCTTTTCTTGGACTTGTGTTATGTTTGTTACCATTTTATGAGATCATAACAGCAGACTTACGTAATGTGCGCCCGCCGTTGAAATGTAAACCCGAATTTTGAAGAGTTGATATTATGTCTGATTCTTTGGAAACGCGAAGGGTGTTCTGTAATTGAACGAAAATTGAATATCACATAAAGCGTTGCTACGGAGGATGAGAGGTGTTGCATCATTAAGTTTATCACATTATGTATTATTCTACGTTATACAGCTGAGTAAAGTCAACTTTTGTTTTACCGGCAGAGAAGGTTTATCTTGCAACAACACACAAATTGATGACGCCATTGTGTTAAACCCGTTTTCATTGTGTTCAACCCGTTCAACAGTTTTGTTACGTCAATAAATATCAATTTAAATACAGAATCTTCCTTTAAAACTACATTTTCATCAATCCAATCTGTAACCAAATTCAGGCACATTTACCGCCGCTGTACACGCATGGTTTTGTTTGCTACACTTAATCACTTAAAATCAAAATAGACAAAATACGCAACTTCAAATAAAGACATGCTAAAAAGAATACAATGTTATTGCCTTATATTTTTAGTTGTATACGGTTGGAAACAAATTAAGCACTCCCGGATGCTTGTGTTTCCCCATCACCTCAAACAGTTTATAGTATCGGGCACTAACATGATATTCTTTGTATCTCTCATAAAACATATTTATAAAAACTGTGTCAGTTACAGTGTCTTCCTTGGACACGTTTATGCGTCCAATGGAACCGTTGAGCAGATATGTATGGCATACGTAAACATCTAAAGCACTGTGGACACTTGACCTGGAAATGGTACATATGTGCCCCGTAAACTTTAAATTTAAACATATGCACAAACTCTATATTGCAGCCTAAAATTTGGGTGTCAAAACTCAACATTCATACCAATTATAGGGGTCTAAAATCTATATTCAAACAAATTATATAGGGGTCGAAACTCTACATTTAATCTAAATAAAACTTTGACTAAACAATCGCATAAGCTCTTAAATTTCATTAAGAATTGAAGTCAATAGATTCCTAGCCTGGAATTCCAAGGCAGGAGGGGATTGAACCCCGGATTTAACAACGGGTCAAAATTCTACATTACATACCCAGAAAGGAAGATCAAAGATCTTCATCGCATTATGCAAAAAAAAAATGACTCAAAACTTTACACCATATTTCCGAAAAGATGTGTCGAAACGGCGCACATATGTACTAACCAAGATATACGGAGTGCCTCCCCGGGATCCAAAGAAATCATGACTGTTGTTTTTATATGATTCAGCAATGCTTACCTACTTCTGCGGTTGGTAAGCGGTCTGGAAATTTGACACGTAATGGCAGGTCAGAGGAAAAGATTGAAGTTTGCACAGAATGTTGTCACGGTCAGCTGTGTAACAGTGCTCTATGCGGAGAAGCCGGTAAGCTTGACCATGCAGTTTAAACATATTTATTTATTTAGTCATAATGAAATCATATGAGGGTATAAAATTAAATGTTGTCCTGCTTTCTCGGTCAGTAAAATCTCTCAGATTGTTTATTAAAAAAGAACATTCAATTTTACTTAGAATGTCAACCGTTAATAGATGTTGACCAATTTCGTTAGCAAATGAAATTACTCTAGTAAAGAGAACGAGATCAACATCTAAACCATATAGGAATGCTATGGATTTTTTCCACGTTCGTAGAACAGTCCATATAACTTCTAACCTATCCTTGTAATATAATAAAATGTAATTGTATGTGAAATTAGCATAGTATAAAAGAAGCCATTTTCCTAAAAAAATAATATGGATTACCTGGTAGATAAAGAATACTTGACGCTCAGAGACAAAAACTCTCTTTTATTCAGTATAAAAGAAACAACATTTTGCTGTTATATTCAGTATAAAAGTAATATCACGTTGCTGTTACATTCAGTATAAAAGTAATATCATTGCTGTTATATTCAGTATAAAAGATATATTTTTGTTGTTATATTTAGTAGAAAATAAACAACATTTTGATGTTATATTCAGTATAAAGAAAACACCATTTTGATGTTTTATTCAGTATAACAAAATAACATTTTGCTGTTTTATTCAGTATAAAAGAAACAACATGTTGCTGTTATAAAAGAAACAACATTTTACTGTTATATTCAGTATAAATGAAAAAACATTTTGCTGTTATATTCAGTTCAAAAGAAACAAAATGTTGCTGTTATAAAAGAAACAACAATTTGCTGTTATATTCAGTATAAACAAAACATCACATTGCTGTTATATTCAGTATAAATCAAAAAACATTTTACTGTTATATTCAGTATAAAAGAAACAACATTTTGCTTTTATATTCAGTATAAAAAAACAACATTTTGCTGTTATATTCAGTTCAAAAGAAACAACATATTGTTGTTATAAAAGAAACAACACTTTGCTGTTATATTCAGTATAAACAAAACATCACATTGCTGTTATTTTCAGAATAAACAAAAAAAAAACATTTTGTGTTTTATTCAGTATAAACGAAAAATCACTTTGCTGTTATATTGAGTATAAACAAAACAACATTTTTCTGTTATATACAGTATAAACAAAACAACATTTTGCTGTTATATTCAGTATAAACAAAACAATATTTTGCTGTTATATTTAGGTTTTAAACCCCAATCGCAATTCACCAGGGGCCCGATGTGTTACACCTGTGATCAGCACTCGGACATAGACTCTTGTAATATTATTAGGGAATGTGGGAGGAGCGAGGTAAGTATAACATAAAATAGTCAGTTGTCCTCAATGTTAGGGTATTTCAATGTTTAAAAAAAAACATTGGTGTGTATGATAAAGTATACTGTAATTTTGAAATTTGCGACTACATGAGGTTTTCAATCATTGTTTTTTTTTTAACGGCGATATTTGGTCATCTTCTAGTATTTAAATTATCGTTTCCATTGCTTACGGTTGCGTGAGCCATTGCATGTTGTTGTTGTTGTATGGTGTTTAGCGTCGCTTTCAACGATTTTTCAGTCATATCGCGACGGTGTCTACTTGAGACAGTATTCTGAGTGCTGTCACACTGAAGTATCATGCCGAAGGCACATGGTATGATACCCCATCCATTTACATTATACTGACACCGGGCCGACTAGACCTAGAACTTTCCTCTAGTTGCTGAGTGTCAAGCGAGGAAGCTTCTAGTACCATTTTTAAAGTCTTTGGTATGACCCGGTAGGGAATCGAACCCACGACCTTCCGCATGCGAGGCGGACGCTCTACCACTAGACCACGATGCGGTCCTTCGCCATTGTAAAAATTGACGTAGTAAAACATAGAACGAAAAAGTGGTGATTGTATGGACGGTACATGAACTTAGTGGTGATTGTATCGACGGTACATGCACTTAGTGGTGATTGTATCGACGGTACATGCACTTAGTGGTGATTGTATGGACGGTACATGCACTTAATGGTGATTGTATCGACGGTACATGCACTCAGTGGTTATTGTATGGACGGTACACGCACTTATTGGTGATTTTATGGACGGTAAATGCACTTAGTGGTGATTGTATGGACGGTACATGCACTTAGTCTCAGAGCACCAACATATGAACTCACAGGTCATTTCTGAAGTGCGATTGAATGAGATATATTTGGTTTATTACTTTCAGGTGTGTTCGTTGCATCTTAATACTCATACCGGTCTGTACGACTCCAGATGCATGGAAAAACATGTAAGTGTTCGAAAAGATCTTCCAAACGTATTTCTTCACTGTTTTGTTTTGTGGCGTGGTTCTGAACGTGTTACAGAACAAATAGTGTTATACTGTTCTATATACTGCGTTCCATATATATCGTCTTCTATTGCTCCAGTTTGCAGAAAACACTTGAGATTTACCAGATTTATTTTTTTTCACACAATTTTGAATATTTCTATGTCTCCCGTCTTGTTTGTTACTTTTGTTCATTTCTTGATATGTCAATACGCATGTTCAAATTTCCATTCTATCTTCATCACACAGCACCCGATTTGAGCTTGGTAGAACTTGTGAAAAGGGTCTAATCAACTCACCTGCAGTTAGGTTACAGTGTGCTACTGTGACACACGTCTGCTAGAATGTGTATATTTTATTCAGGTGCAGCTTTAAGATTAGGTGGTAAAGCTCGTGTATTTCGTGTTAAGTTGTGCGCTTATGTGACAAAACAACTTAATTTAAAATAAATACTCAAAATCGACAAATGCCATAATCGATTCAAAGTTATACGAAAAATGGGTAGGTTCATCATTGCACAGTATAGGTAAAGCGGGTATTTACAGTTTCTTATGCAACCAACTCATAAATGAGTATCTATACATGTCTTACTTGTATCGGTGAATGATATTTTTACAACTGTCTTCAAATAAATCAAAACGGGCTGTAGTGTATCTCTCAAACGATACATTTACTGGAGGGAGGACCGTTGAATATGTTGACTAAGCAAATTTGATAGTAAACGATGATGAACTGAGATATTGTGTTCGATGTTCTTGTGTCTGCACCATTTTAATAGAGATCATTGTGGGTTACATTTGTCGAATTGTGTAGTATATTTTGAAATTCCCTACCTGGCCTTGTGCCAGGTGTATGTGTGAAAGGCGTGAATCAATGCACTTGCTCTTGTAAACAACCCGTCTGTTTTGTGACCATCTCTGATGCGTGCTTTTCAAATATGCATTGAAAATGACAAAAACTAGAGAGTCAGTATCGCAAGAGGGTAACCGTTACACTTTTACTAATGGAATTTAACGCAGTTTTCAACACAGTTAAATGTGCCTGGCCCATACAGCTTTAGTTGGTTGAGGACGACCTGATAATGAACCTGAGTAGAACCGCCGTCCTTCCGAAAGTAAATGGCAAACTTACTCGCATAAAGTTTTTTGACCGAGTGGTATTCGAGCCTACTACCTTAGCGATGAAAGGTATGTGATCTGGCAACGGCACCTTAAACCATTAACAGATGACAGATTAATTAGTTTTTAATATATCAACCCATATATTGATATAGTTAACCTGTACACAACAAGAACGTGCAGTTGGGAATTATTTATAATTTATACTGTATTACAGTTAAATCAGAATTATATAAATACAACAGTTTATATTGTATATATATCTTCCAAATGCGTATTTCTTTCAACGATTTTGAAATGTGTAAAAAACCAATGTCTTACTCGAGCCGTTCTTTCGGATGATGCCAAACGCAAAGCTACGTGACTCAGATTCGTAACCGTTTCCGGCTGATTATGGATATACTTTTAGGTTTGTAGCGCACTTCTGCAAGCCTTGGAACATTCAACACACAGCACATCTTTTGTCGGTAAAAAGAGAAGAGTGTCCGACACTGTCATCATTGGTGAGTGTATCCATACCTAACAACTTTTCTTACTCGACATAATTTTTGTTGTTGTTGTTAAATCTGCCGACTATTGACATATTTCACTGAATAGTAGATGCACTGTTAAATGCTCATTGTATTTTACTACCACAAGTATGTAACAACGATAACAATCGGATGTAGTTTTATTGAGCCATAAGAGTAACAATAAGGTAACACTAAAATAAAAAAATCATATTATGAATGTACAGTCGAAACTCGTTATTTCGAATTCCGTGGAACCGTAAACTTTTAGATAATTCGAAATAACCGTGTGCTATAATAGATAAATAAAATGTTTTTATACTTTTTAGTCTTATGAATATCAAATGAATATAATATGCAACAGAGAAATAAACACAGGTTATTATACAAGCAATGATAACAACAACTTTACAAATAAAAAAATAAGACGAGAAAATAGAACAAAAGTCTTCCAAAACTTTGTCACCCAAACAAGAAGCAGCGTTGTTTGCCTAATTAGCATGCGTCTCACTCGAGTTTGTATGATAACAATTTGATGACACCATTACCTTACCTACCAGGACACATGAAGCGATAAATTACAGGTATGGGATCAGCAATTATCACCTTCGGCGGTTTGCCTTTTATCTTCATGCGGTGATAAGAATTCAAAATAACGAGTGAGAAATCAATAGATTTTAGGATGGAGGGACCGAAGAATAGATTCGAAATACTGAATAATTCGAATTACTGGCATTTGATATATTAGGAGTTAATTAATATAGAAATAGAAGGGGAAAAACTGGACCTAACTTCAAATTTGAGATAACAGGAATTTCGAAATATAAGAGTTCGAATAAGCGAGTATCATCTGTAGTTACTGTATATAAGAAGAACCTACCATCTCCCGAATCAGGTCTATAGACCCAAAATTTAATGAAAAAACAGGGAATTCCATTTCAGTCCCACAATCCATAGCTGTTGAACGCTTACTTAATTGTGACGTCATTCAAACTGCTTACCATTCAACGAGCTCAAATGTGTCTTTCCCAACGTCAAATTCACTGACCAATCAGCTTCCTCCTACTACATTGATAGATAATAGCGTCTCAGCGCGCTCGTTACAATTGCCTTTTAAGGGACCCAATTGTAAAATATAAATTACATCGGGGACTGCGTTAAATGTGATTTCCATTTAGTAAATTCACTGATACAGTTGTGCAAGTGCTGAGCCAGTTTCGGTGATAAATATCATGAGTAGTGAAGCACGAAGCGCATGTGAAGTCATGAAACAACATAATTGAATATTTTATCTTAACCGTTGTTAGGGTATAGTTTTGTTATATCATAACGTGTATATGTGACAGGGTTTTATATCTAGAAACTAATGCAACACATCTATTTATTGTGAAGACATTCATGTTTTTCATCAGTTATGTATAATGTACAGGTACAAAATGCCTCCTTAAATGCTGTGATACTGATATTTGCAATGGAGATTGCACGAATGAAGTAGCTACGACCAATTTACCACTTCCAACACACCACGTCACCAAGGCGGTCATCGTGACTGCCACTTCGCCAAAAGTGCACACCTCAAAGCCTACAACACATGCCCCAGGTACGTATATCTATTCAAAATAGAATAATATGGATACCTACATCTACCATGGATACATTAAACGGTATTAATAATCACTGCTGCTATAGTTTAAACATAAAACCTGATATTTCCCAGATCACGTATATAAACCCCAATGAAAAAGCAGGGAATACCATGCCTGTCCCACAATTCGTAGCTATTTAACGCTTAATAAACTGTGACGTCATTCAAAGTATCCCTGGTAGCAACAGGCCAATCGACGCTCAAATATGGCTTTCCCAACGTCAAATTCACTGACCAATTAGCGTCTTCCGTCTATATTGGTAGATGATAGCGAATCAGAGTGCTCGTAACAAAAGCTATTTAGCAGAACCAATCGGGAGAGCTGGGTTCGTGCAGCAAATTAACCATTGCCGACAACTCACTAGGGTAGAATACAAATATACTCAAAATAAAATTCACAGATATGAACATACAATTATACAATATATACAAATTAACAAACATACTCAACAAAATGAAAAAAATACCGGTCTTATAATGCTCTAAGATGTAATTACACAAATCACTTAACACGTGTCCACTTTACTATACTTCAACTTAACAAATATCGTGATACAAACTGCTACTCTTTATATGAATGTTTTACTGATGTCGCGATACCTTTTGTGAATTATTTACACTGTTTTGAAAAACAAGACTTTAGTATACTTATGTATTTATCAAATACTACTACCGCGTCTGGATTATTCGTAGATGTAACCTCCAATCGTCCTTCATGGTAATGGATGTACAACAGGGTTGTCTTTCCATGCTCTACGTAGTACTGAACTGCTATGACATTACGACGCTTCGTGCCTACGCCACTCTGACGCCAGGGTTGTCAAGTCGTCCATATTACGATTATGTCGGTTGCGTGTCCTTATGACGGTTTTCTCCACCGACTGACTCCTGTTACGTCCTTTAAAAGTTACTGGACCTACGTCACACATACGTCAAAAACGGCTACACATATATTATATAATATATAAACTGAATCTTACTCAGATTTACTATTTACTCAATATGTAATATCATTCGGTTTATAACTTACCATCTATCATTTCCATGAAGTTGTATCAATATATAATAACAGTACATTCATATATCAATGTCAATTAATCTCATGGTAGCAAACATATCTGTACATATTTCAACATTTTATAATATAAAAACTGACGGACAAATTCTGTATCTATTTCGCTTTTTAAATAACAGAAAAAAAAATAACACAATTTAATTAGATATAACAATTCTAAAATATATTTTCAATACTTCATCATAAACACAATATAAACATCGGCCTATATCATAATAAACAACTCTCAATACTACGGATATGAAATTAAATTGCCCACATTCTAGTCTGAATATATAGCAACAATTTATACCAAACTTACTTAGATCTGATTATGCTGAAATATAGCTATCGGACATTTAAATTACTAAACTGTAAGAAACACAATATAAAAAGTACTCACTCAGATACCACATGTTGTGGTCGAGTTGTAACGCTGGCTCCTCTCTACACAACGTTTCCGCATGATGACATTTTGCTTTTAACTGACAGAGGTTTATGATATTCATACGTGTATATATACAAACATAACCACATACCACAGGTGAATGTCAAGCAAAACATTAATAAACAAGTCAACAAGACATTGTACGATTCAAAATGTACAAAAAGGCTACATTTAAAATATAGTTAGTTTTAAAATAATCAACCCTTTTATTTCTTTCTAAAATGCTCAATACTCAACGGATTTTTATGAAATCAACAGCAATATTATTAACCCAAAAATAAATATATAAATAGCTTTAACATGTTTTGTCTATATTTACCAAGCGATCAATTTAAAAAACCTGCAATATATGACACTATACATGTCTATACAATGTAAATAACTTTGTACTGACCGAAACTACACACTACAGCTGCTGCCAAGTTTGCTTCCTCACTCAAAAAGAAACCAAACGAGAGGTCGATAAACTTGTCGTGTAAACTTAAGATAGGGTGGCTGTATTTTATTGAAGCAGTTGACATCTCACACCACGATTACATAATTATGGTTCTATTGCAATACTAATTCCCAAATGACAAGGATTGACTTCTGCATGTTTTGGCGGAGGATCGAACATCACTTTATCGCAGTCAATATTGAGAGGTTACCAAGGGTGGTTGGTTTAGTACAGTTATTAAAAAAGTAATTTTATTTTTAATTTTATATGAACTATTCATCGCTTACGTGCAACAAATTAGCTCGTGGGATCCAGTTCATTAAAACACTGAGGGGAATAAAGAGGATGTTCTTAAAAACTATCTTACAGCAAGCGGTAACTTAATTTTAAACCGCATCCCCTACAGTTCCCCATACTATGTTTCTCTCTAAAACGAATTGATTATATATACTGACCGGCGCGTTACCGAACAAGCTTCGTAACTCCCCGTTTTCTGCCGAAGGTGTTTATCGGAAAGAGACGAACATTAATGTGTAAACAAAACCCGTTTTTAATAATGTACTAATTATGTGCTTTATATTTTTTTGTTTTCGTTTGCAAAGTCTCACAGTGATCAAATAAACATATATTCTATCATCTAAAAGAGTAAAACTGACTTATATTTAAACTAAAAACGACTATTTCGGAAGTTAAATGAGTTTTTTAAATTCTACGTGGTGAGAGAGTAGGGAAGGACATTAGGCGATATTTAATCAAATCAATATTTAAACCTTCGGAATCAAAGAAGGTGGAATTAATTGTTTCTTAGCCCTCGATGGCATAACAATGACGATAAATATTCAATCATTGCTGGAATTAAGCCTTGTTGTATACATGCTTGTTTGAGAATCCTGTAATAAGCAACGGCATGTCACTTGGATCATTCAGTGAGATGCGAACTAAACATTTGATTGACAATATATAACACGTGTTTAACGAAATGAATTGTGTTCAATTAAATTAGACAAAACGTTAGGTTAAACATGTACATACTATATGATGCTTATTTAATTACTCGTAATCGGAATTACATAAAAATAAGCCTAAATGTCTCATTACAATTGTGCATCTTTTTTGCAACGGTAAAGTGATTATTGCGCTTAAAGTCCGATGTAATTTGGTTAAAACATTTTCGAAATGTTTTATAGGGGTTGTGATTTCTTGCTGCAGACGAGTATACTTTTGCTTTACATATACTGCAGTAGGAAATCACTGGTGTTGAAAAAGTGACTTTCGTATGATTTTAACTGACAGATGTACATGTATTTGTGAGTATTTGACGATTTAATCTTCTTTTTTTAAATGAAAAGTGTCACTGCATTATCTTTAAACAAAAATCTTGGTTAATCAGTAAATGTGCATTTTTATATGCAAAAATAACACTTTTTGAAATTTCATTTTACTCTTAAATCATAGACCTTATTATATCAAGAACAAATAACAACATTCAACTGCATAGTGAGACCTATACTGTCACATAAAAATCGTCTTTTTGACCATAAGTAATGTCTGACTAAATTTCGTTGTCACTGGCAGCTTCACATATTGTTAATACATGTACGTATACTTTACTTTAAAGGGAGTATATTGTGAGTGGGGGACGCTATAAATGTCTTAAAAATACAATACTTGAAGACTTAAAATGACTTAAGAGAATCCCGCCATCATTAATAAAAAAATACGAAGAGTTTGATATGTCAAATCCACCAAACGATACTAAATAGGTATATAAATAGGAGTGGTAAACTTGAGCCAATTCTATTTATCTTTAAATATCTGATATATTCCTTTTTTGTCAATTAACCTTGAAGAACTATAATACGATATACTTGTAAATAAATACAAATATATTTTGTTAAATACAGTGGTGACATCGCCGAATCCCTGCGACACAAAACCTTGTCAACATGGCGCCTGCTCCGTATACCTGTACACATATAGATGCATGTGCATCGATGGCTTTACTGGAAGAAACTGCGAAATGAAAAGTTGAGGTTGGTTCATTTTACTAATAGATAAGCTTTTCTTTCTTATGAATGAACCTTAATTATTTTTTGTAATGTTGTAATTGTTTTGACGCCTTTAATAACAATCAGAATTGTATCAAACAAGGAACGTTTGTGTATGCATTGACCTGACGCGAGAAGGAATATCGCTGCACCAACTGACCACGTGGTATTGTTTTTCTAAATAAATACAGTGTAGTGTTAAAATAGTCATCGTCATGTTGTCTAAGGAAAAAAGTGGTCTAACAACCAATATCGATCGCTGATTGCATTATCGACTTGTTTGATTGACAGACCATGTCAGGTGGTCTAGCAACCAATATCGATCGCTGATTGCATTATCGACTTGTTTGATTGACAGACCATGTCATGTGGTCTAGCAACCAATATCGATCGCTGATTGCATTATCGACTTGTTTGATTGACAGACCATGTCAGGTGGTCTAGCAACCAATATCGATCGCTGATTGCATTATCGACTTGTTTGATTGACAGACCATGTCAGGTGGTCTAGCAACCAATATCGAGCGCTGATTGGATTATCGACTTGTTTGATTGACAGACCATGTCAGGTGGTCTAGCAACCAATATCGATCGCTGATTGCATTATCGACTTGTTTGATTGACAGACCATGTCAGGTGGTCTAGCAACCAATATCGATCGCTGATTGCATTATCGACTTGTTTGATTGACAGACCATGTCAGGTGGTCTAGCAACCAATATCGATCGCTGATTGCATTATCGACTTGTTTGATTGACAGACCATGTCAGGTGGTCTAGCAACCAATATCGATCGCTGTTTGCATTATCGACTTGTTTGATTGACAGACCATGTCAGGTGGTCTAGCAACCAATATCGATTGCTGATTGCATTATCGACTTGTTTAATTGACAGACCATGTCAGGTCAATTTGACTCCATTCAATTTATTTAACATGTTTATTGATGTGATTATTTAACATGTTTATTGATGTGGTAGATTTTTTGAAATTCTCTATTCATACACGTGTTGTTTTTTTTTCAGGACAAAAGCTACAGACATACGTCAAAATTCACCATGGTACTATAAAAGACATTGGATATGTAAACAATGATAATAATTTAAACAATAAAACATTCGTTAGAAAATGTGTCAATATTAATTGCACCCTGCGACTTCATTTCAATTTTTTAAACAGATCAGCATGTAAAAATGTACTGACCAAAATTTTCACTTAAATCATGTTAGTCATCAGCAGTCATTCAATTCTTTATGTTCCATTTGTAATTTAACTTCTTCATTGAATATCTATAGACTTGTGTCGTATATGTCCCCTGAATGCACACATGCATACATTTTCGATATTTGTAAATGTGGTTTTACGCCATTTTCAACACATTTCAGGTTTAACATTGCATATCCAGTTTTATTGATGGAGGAAGACTCCAGATGAATCTGAGTAGAACCACCGTCCTTCCGCAAGTAACTGGCAAACTTTCTCATAAAATGTTTTGGAGCGAGCAGGACTCAAACCTACAACTTTAGCAGTGGGAGGTAAGTGATAAGAGTAAGTGCATCCCACCACTCGCCCTGCATTTTAACTGTTACATTTTTTTCTATTCTTAGACAACATGATAACTGTAAATTTATTAAGTGTAGGCCAAACCATGCAGTCTAAGTATTTAGTACGAACATCGTTTGTATATAGTTCATCACAGCAAGAAATGATATCTTGACTCAATAACATTTTGGTTGTAAAGTTAACATATTAATCTATTAGCACGATCAATACCATTTTATCGTCCGGTCTCAACTTCAAGAGAGTGTGAACTTAATCTTAAGTACGTATATTGCTTTCCTAGTGAATCATTTTTAAATTTGTCAAAGTAGTGTTCATACTAAGAAATGTTTTTTTAAATTTTTCATAATAATCACGTTTAGGTGAGTTATATTGTGTATACACATATAAATAAGCATGCATGTTGCCGTTCTATTAATTGACATAAACATAAAAGTGTACGGCAATTTAATTGACGGTAATAGATAAATAGCACATGCTGATATGTATTTGCTGCATTAATAATACGAATAACAATACTTATAAGAAATTTACTTCATTTGTTGAACATTAAAACTATTTAACCTGAAAATACAACGTTTTTACCAGCTTTAACGCCTACAACTCATGGCATCTGTCAGTGGATTATATACACTAACAGTTTCTTTAAATATGCTTCTTTTAGGTGACCCTCAATCCTCATAAAACAATAACATTAAATATTTGAAGCAATTCACAAATATATTTAACATCTAGTTATCGATTCTCCTAGAACATGTAAGACTGAAGAACTACCAAGACTTTTTCAACTTACGTGGTGAGGTTAGCCCGTCTTTCAGTTTAATACATGCCGTTCAGAACATGTCCATAAATGTTTATTATTATTATTGTTATTATTATTATTATTATTATTATTATTATTATTATTATTATTATTATTATTATTATTATTATTATTATGTGAAATCTTGTAATATATAAAACAACTATAATCACCTTAATCCTTGTTCTCTATTTTAATTACACGTTTCATTTTCGAAGTTTTTTAAACCTATTAGAATCAATATTTCTAACAATATGATATGATATTTTATTAAGTATATTTTAAATTAGGTTATGTTTGTAATACTAAGAGAATAAATCAAATTGATAATAATCTGCCAAATCTATTAATAATTTATATGTCATGAAAAAGAACTTTATAAGATTTTATCTTCCTTTATCTAATCCATATTTATACCTAAACTGATTTGTATGTATGCACATTGGAATGAATAAATATGTTTAAACCAAAATACAACAAGTAAGATATATATGGTCCGTAAGCGTTCTCACCATTATATCTGGCACATGCATGTTCACACCTGTAAGTTCATATACATATATATATATATATATATATATATATATATATATATATATATATATATATATATATATAGATATAATTATTTGTAAATAACCAAGACATAAATGTACAGACCAGACTACGGCGAATGCGCCTAGCTACAATGCAAACCATAGATACAATATCAAGGCCTCTGCCAAACCAATAAATTTGGTGTCGACCATGACTTATATGCTATGGAATTACATGCAACACATCTGGATTTACATACATGAAGTGATAGCTTTATATGAGTAGGATCCAGTGAAGGATTCATGACTACTCACATGCTATATAAAGGACAGATTTATAAACCCGTTGGCTCATATAGATACAGTGAATTCATATATATTTAATTTCATAAAGGGAGGTAATTAAAATATATATCCTGAACTTTCAATAAAAAACAAAGATTCAACATCTATCATATAAGTATTGTATTTTCTCGCTTTTTACAATGTCACGCTGGAACATCATGCCGCGAGCACATAATTTATTCCACACTGTCACCTAATACGGAAATCGTTATGACCTCTCCAAAATGTTCAGGTTAACTGTACTCTTATCAAAACTACACGCAAAAGATTTGGAAACGCAAGACAGTGTTTAGAGAGGGCTTGTTTTGAAATGAAAAATGCAACACCAATGCAGAAGAAACTAAACCTTTCAGAGTTAAACAAATTAAATTTGGACTTGTCGAGAATAAACTAAACCTTTCAGAACTGAGCAAGTTAAATTTGGACTTGTCAGAGAAGATAAAAAAAACCTTTCAGAGTTGAACAAATTAAATTTGGACTTGTCAGAAAAGATAACGCGTCTCAAATTTTAAACACTTTTAAATTATCACGTGCCTACTTCAGCCGTTCACGCCGATGATGGGACGTTATAACGGATTCATTCACCGGTCTATCCAAATATTCACACGTTTATATCAAATCGACTGCCTGGTAATATGCACGGGACATACAATGGAATGTACGAGTAACTTAACGGTAACCGTTGATTGCACTCGGTAATATTTCCAATATTTCCTGTACGATATGGATTGATTGATTCATTTATTTAACTAAGAGTATTGATGAATTTAATCATTTATTAATTGATTGACTGAGACTGGTTGTCAGCTTTATGTTTATGCATGTCTAGTGTAACTCTCTGGATACTGCTATCAGGTAGTATTGTCAATCATACAGGTAAAACCGTCTGGCTTATTATTTACAGTAGATCTTCGATGGCTCGAGCCGACAGAACTGCACAAAATAGTTCGAGTTAAGGATTGTTCGAGCCAAGTTTTGTTGTACATCATACCATATATGTATGTACATCAAAATAGGAATCGGCCGGGATCAGATAAATGATGTATTAACCATCCGTGTTCGATCCAACGAGGTTCTACTGTAAATGGATCAGTAGAAGCTAGATCGCCAAAGAGCTAGTTTATGGATCAGTAGAAGCTAGATCGCCATAGAGCTAGTATATGGATCAGTAGAAGATATATCGCCATAGAGCTATTATATGGATCAGTAGAAGATAGATCGCCATAGAGCTAGTATATGGATCAGTAGAAGATAGATCGCCATAGAGCTAGTATATGGATCAGTAGAAGATAGATCGCCATAGAGCTAGTATATGGATCAGTAGAAGATAAATCGCCATAGAGCTAGTATATGGTTCAGTAGAAGATAGATCGCCATAGAGCTAGTATATGGATCAGTAGAAGATAGATCGCCATAGGATCAGTAGAAGCTAGATCGCCATAGAGCTAGTATATGGTTCAGTAGGAGCTAGATCGCCATAGAGCTAGTATATGGATCAGTAGGAGCTAGATCGCCATATAGCTAGTATATGGATCAGTAGGAGCTAGATCGCCATACAGCTAGTATATGGTTCAGTAGAAGCTAGATCGCCATAGAGCTAGTATATGGATCAGTAGGAGCTAGATCGCCATAGAGCTAGTATATGGATCAGTAGGAGCTAGATCGCCATATAGCTAGTATATGGATCAGTAGGAGCTAGATCGCTATAGAGCTAGTATATGGATCAGTAGGAGCTAGATCGCCATAGAGCTAGTATATGGTTCAGTAGGAGCTAGATCGCCATAGAGCTAGTATATGGATCAGTAGAAGCTAGATCGCCATAGAGCTAGTAAATGGATCAGTAGGAGCTAGATCGCCATATAGCTAGTATATGGATCAGTAGAAGCTAGATCACCATAGAGCTAGTATATGGATCAGTAGAAGCTAGATCGCCATAGAGCTAGTATATGGATCAGTAGGAGCTAGATCGCCATAGAGCTAGTATATGGATCAGTAGAAGCTAGATCGCCATAGAGCTAGTAAATGGATCAGTAGGAGCTAGATCGCCATAGAGCTAGTATATGGATCAGTAGGAGCTAGATCGCCATAGAGCTAGTATATGGATCAGTAGAAGCTAGATCGCCATAGAGCTAGTATATGGATCAGTAGAAGATAGATCGCCATAGAGCTAGTATATGGATCAGTAGAAGCTAGATCGCCATAGAGCTAGTTTATGGATCAGTAGAAGCTAGATCGCCATAGGATCAGTAGGAGCTAGATCGCCATAGAGCTAGTATATGGATCAGTAGGAGCTAGATCGCCATATAGCTAGTATATGGATCAGTAGGAGCTAGATCGCCATAGAGCTAGTATATGGTTCAGTAGAAGCTAGATCGCCAAAGAGCTAGTATATGGATCAGTAGAAGCTAGATCGCCATAGAGCTAGTATATGGATCAGTAGAAGCTAGATCGCCATAGGATCAGTAGGAGCTAGATCGCCATAGAGCTAGTTTATGGATCAGTAGGAGCTAGATCGCCATAGGATCAGTAGGAGCTAGATCGCCATAGAGCTAGTATATGGATCAGTAGGAGCTAGATCGCCATATAGCTAGTATATGGATCAGTAGGAGCTAGATCGCCATAGAGCTAGTATATGGATCAGTAGGAGCTAGATCGCCATATAGCTAGTATATGGATCAGTAGGAGCTAGATCGCCATAGAGCTAGTATATGGTTCAGTAGAAGCTAGATCGCCATAGAGCTAGTATATGGATCAGTAGAAGCTAGATCGCCATAGAGCTAGTATATGGATCAGTAGAAGCTAGATCGCCATAGAGCTAGTATATGGATCAGTAGAAGCTAGATCGCCATAGAGCTAGTATATGGATCAGTAGAAGCAAGATCTCCATAGAGCTAGTATATGATTCCTTCCAACACTCTAAGACTATTATAAAGAAACATATTATGTAAGAAACAGGTCGGGTAGGAGTCTATGAGAATCAGTTATGGGTTCATTCAGAGGGGTTCTGAGATTATAGTTTCTATATGCGATAAATGTCTGGGCTGTTATTTATTTATTATATACTTACATATAGAGTTTTATAACAATATCAAAATAAAGAAACTTAATTATATTGTGATTATTTGTATCACCCCCGCTCGCGTGCATGGTGCGTTGTGTAACAGCTGATGGCTGTTCGTGATGCGGGACTTTGTGTTTTAACTTAATCATTTTTATATCATCAAAATGTCACAGTTGTATGGCATAGGCAGGTCATACGATATGTATCATAATATCATTAATCGTCAACCAATGGCATTGCCTCATTTCTACTTTATATTTTCTCTGTAAAGTTAAGACATTTCAGATCAGTACAGTAAACCTTTATGCCATTGTCTAGATATAGAGGATAGTTGTTTGTTTTGGTGTAAGATCGAATTATATTTCATCAAGTGATCACCAAAATTCATATTCTCAAAATTGGCTTGCCACAAGTGAGAATATCATTTTGGTGATCACGAGATGAAATATCGTTTGATCTTACACCAAAACAAACAAATGTTCTTTTTATTGTATGTAATTGCATAAAGGTTTGTTTATTTTGACCATTATTTTGGTCATAACTTTAGTGTTTGAAACAGTCGATTACAATAAATAATCCACTGAGAAATCCATATAAGTCATCATGAAGCACAAAATAAAAGTGTTTTACCTTTGATACTTGCTAGCCTAGGTAAAAAGGTTAACGTCTCTTTTACCATTTTGTCTGTGAAGACACGCGTCGTATATTTTATCTAAACGTTACATAAACTTGCAAATGACTTTTATTCAAGTTAGTGAAATGCTTAATTAAGAAGTTGCTTTCATTAAACTTTTTTTATTAATATTAGGATTTTAGGTATAAAAATAGTTATACATGTAGTCATGTCCATTAGAATATGACGTTTCATCACATTCAGAACCGTATCACTTATTTCCATGTTGTCGTTAAGATGTCTAAGATACCGCTGTTATCGCATAATTGTTAAATTATCTGCCGCCTTACACTATAATGAATGATTAATGTTGTATATATATTCGGGTATATTTGTGATTTTGTGATGTACATTCTACATATGTGTATTATGTTACTATGGCGAGAAGGAAATAAAGATATAAATAATATTATACATATGTCAATAAAGGAATCATTAACCTGGGGCTTACTGTACTTAACGTCTTACTACACAGTTGTCTCCCTTCTTTCGACATGGTTATTGATAAAATACTAGTAGTACGTCAAACATGAGACGTAGCAAATTGATAAATACAATCATTGTAAAACTTTTTTTCTCAGTTTATTTCACATGTGTCTATAGTCTAATAATTGCAATTGTCTCTATCTCTTCATAAGTTCTTATTCACAAACAGAAATGTTAAGTCGATCGCTACATTTTCTTAAACCACTCTTCAATCTACCCATTATCAAAATTGCTTCGATCCCTTTTTTCTCATTGGTCTTCTTCTTACTACAACAAGCCCTATTTGCTCATTGCCCGTCATCTCCTTAATACCTGGAGCCGTATCTTCTCATTGGTCAATTTATCACTTACTCTCTCACCCGTATCTGACCATAAAACAACCTGCCTTGACTATATAGAAAGACAATACGCTTGATATCGTTAAAAACATGTTTACATTTCTATACAATTCCAGATTACCTCAAAACAGTTGCTTTTCATTCTAAATGTAATTATTACTGGACACGACGATCACATGTTTTGATGTAATCAAGAATTGTGTAGATCGCACTGTTCTATATATTGGTTAAACAGATTCCTCTATACTACCCGGACGGTCGGTGAGAACTATCAAATCTACACATGCGCCCAAAATTGACACGAACAATCTTAAACTAGCTTTTGAGACAACGTTCCGGCGCCGTATTTAGTGTATTTCTAATTTAAAAAAATAAAATTTAAAACTTCCTATATACAGAATACGAATCTATTGTCGATAAACATATTTTAGTTCATCGGAATCCTCATGTAGTATTTCTATGAATTATACATGTAAACTTTTAAGTAAATCAAAACTTGGTGAAAGGCATCCTTTAGGAATCACTACACAGTTGCACTCCTTTGTTGTCACGGTAGCAAGATTCATCTTACCAGTTAATGTGATTTTTTATGTGCAAAATCTTAAATCTTTTTTATATAGAACAAAGAACAAAATTCTACTGAGTAACGAAATATATACGTCTCACACAACAATTAATTTTGCACTGTTCTGCATATAGAGAAGTGCACTTCTTCTGGATCACTGGATACATTACCAATGGTTCTAAAATTCTTTTGTTCCCCTAGATTGTCCTCTGTTGGTTCTATTATGAAAAAAAACATGGGGTTGACCAGGTTGCTTTTTCACAATTTTGGTGCTTTGATGGCACCCCATCTTTTTTGACAATTCTGCCCATTTCTTTCACAACGCATCTTTAAACTGTTATAGCTTCATCAAATAGTTCCCAAATGTCACCCAAACTTTGCAGTAATCATGAAAATGTTCCTATGTTCCCATACGCACAAAGAAATATGGCATTTCATGCATTTTCAACAAAACAATTGCCAAACCGCTTTTCACAGCTATACTTTCTTTGGCGTAAGAATCTTGCTACAGTCATGTAAATGAGGAAATTTTTCAGCAAGACCTATAGCAATAGGGTTATTTGTCAAGGATAAGTTGTATAAGGGCAATGCAGAGGCAGATATACATGTACACGCACATACTCATTTATATAGTTTAAAACCTGAACCTGCTCCGGAGATTTACTTTCAATTTGTCTGTCAAACACATACTGATCGATTGCATGAACTTTGTTCTTTTTCGACAAACGTAAAACAATGACGGTAGTTTAAAAGAGCTTTTAAACAAAATTGATGTAACCATGTCTTTAAATATTTAAAAGAAGTTAAAACTCTTTAATTAAGTTTTAATTCGAATCCTGTTAGCGGATTAATTGTAATATCTTATTTCATTATTAATGTATCTGATCCTTTGTTTATTTCAAATCATATATTTCAAAACAATATTCTGAACACTATCCTTTTAACCATTCATTCATTCATTCATTCATTCATTCATTCATTCATTCATTCATTCATTCATTCATTCATTCATTCATTCATTCATTCATTCATATTCATTCATTCATTCATATTCATTCATTCATTAATTCATTCATTCATCCATTCGTTCTTTCATTCCATGCATTCCAGTTTTCATTGGAACTTTTCGATGGATTATTTACCTTTATACATCTAGTTTCGTTATTCAAGTAAATATATTTCATCCGTTTTATATGTAGTTTCGTTATTCAAATATATATATATCTCATCCGTTATATATCTAGTTACGTTATTCAATTATATATATATACCTCATCCGTTATATATCTAGTTTCGTTATTCAAGTATATATATCTCATCCGCTGTATATCTAGTTTCGTTTTTCAAGTATATATATATCTCATCCGTTATATATCTAGTTTCGTTATTCAAGTATATATATCTCATCCGTTATATATCTAGTTTCGTTATTCAAGTATATATATCTCATCTGTTATATATCTAGTTTCGTTTTTCAAGTATATATATATCTCATCCGTTATATATTTAGTTTCGTTATTCAAGTATATATATCTCATCCGTTATATATCTAGTTTCGTTATTCAAGTATATATATCTCATCTGTTATATATTTAGTTGAAGAAAAATATATGTTTTGGACTGAGGGAATGCAAACTGTAATGGGATGTGAAATACTTATTGCAAACCGGTTAGTACATGATTGAATGTTGTCGGTTTTTAAAACGTAAAATGCATGTGTCAGTCTTGGTCATCTTCAAAGTTTGTTTATCAAAATGAAATATATCGATGATGATAATGGCTATCTAATCTGTATCGTAATATGCCCGTTTCAAACATCAAAACCTTTGAGATAAAACATAGAGGGGTCCTCCAGGGCTGAGTGGTGTCGTCTCAATATAATTTTACCTTTCACCGCGACCATCGATTTGTCGAGTTCCGTTCGCTCCAAAAACTTTATATGAGAAAGTTTGTCAGTTACTTGCAAAATGATGACGGTTCTAATCAGATTTATTCTGACGTCTTCTTCCACAAATAGAAATGGAAATGTCATATATAATATGAAATATGTTGAAACTAGTGTTAAACGCCTTTCAAAAATAAAATTGAAAATAAAAAAAATAAACATACAGGCCGTTCTATACGCTAGGAAGATAATTTAAAATAAAACAACAACAACACTGCGGGGTATATCATCTATAAACTATATACAGCTCTCACAGTACATGTTTTCGTATTTGTAAGAGGTTTTTTAAATAAATTCTGTTATAAAATGACAACTCTACAAACAAATAAAATAATGGACAACACTATGAAAGATTACAGCTTTAGAGCTTTAACTTGATTTTCTATTACACTAAAATTCGCCCTACATACGTTATCACGGCAGCAAACGAAACGATGTCAATAGAATATATATCAATGGAACTCAAACAAATATATTGGAAGTGACACTTTTAATTCATAGAGACAACACATTTGAAATGAACTGATTAATTATCCTCATAGACACTTGACGTTTTATCCAATCACGGCACCATCATTAAGTTGAGCAATTTTGCAGGTCTCATATTCATAACGTCTGTCTCTGAAATATACAATATAAATATCTCATTTTGTAGAGAATTCTAATGCGCCAAGAACGAACTTTAATGTTTATTTCTGAGATGACTGGAAGTTTAAAAAAATGAAAACGAGATAACGCAAAATTTAGCATGAATTATTTATCGTTCATAACATCTCAATCAGTTGATTTTATTTCCCTGTATGGTTCCTTGTCAAACCATGTTATTTCAATGCATGTTTTTCTGAAATATTGATTGAGTCAACTTAAATATTATTAAAATGTGAAAAACAATGACTCTCTACACGTGTTATATGTTTATTTACTTTCGTGTTGTTGTTTTTAAAATGACCATTTATTAAAATATATTGTGTAAGATGTATAACTTAATTTTAAATTTGATATTGTATTTAATCTAAAAAGAACTCGAGATGAATAGTAAAACTATATAACTAAACAAGAAAAGCTTTTCCTTTTGGGACGGTGTAATCTTGCGGTTGGTCAAATTCGTTCGTCCAACCGCTGAAGTCACAGTCCACCAAATGCAAAGCTGTAAAATAAGTGAACGTTGTGAATAAGTGTATAACACAAAAGTACGGTGGACAGTCGCTGTTGTTTACACACCGTAGATGTTTTGTATTGATATAATCTATAAATATAGAAGGTGTCCCGTTGGAGCCATTGCGGCATATTGATTAAATTACGAAATGTCGAAACTACGAAACAACGAAACTACGATGGTGAAATGTCAAAACAGCAAGTCTTTAATAGAACAACTTTTAAAATAACTAATCGAGGTAGGCTAAAAATCTAATAATCCTTTTTGCAACATTAATAAATACATGTATAAGGGTTTGTCCATCAGAAGTAAGCATATCGATGGTCCTACCACATAGAGAATAAAACCATATGTGTAAGTGACGTTTATATCTAAAAAATGGTTTTATTAAAACTTTATTTTTTTCTAGAAATTCAGCGTTTTTGCCTATTTAAATAAAGGCCGATTGTCGGCTACTTCTCATTTCATAAATCGTCTTCTTTTTTATCTAAATGAGGCTGGAAAATTTCTTAAAATGGAAAAAAAATAACTTTTTGTTTATGATTATTTCTTACATAAGGAGATAAAAACAATGGATATGAACTATCCAGTGTAATATCTGATAATTAATGGTTAGAACATGATCGTAACAGTGTTACGCGTTATATTCCGGTCTGCTTAACCTTAAAAAATATTTTCCCAATTTTCCCTCAGTCGCGCTGTTTTTTATCCAAACATCGAAGGGTTGGACCTCAACCCAATTTACAGGAAATAAATTCTGCAGTAAAAAGAAGATGACGTAATATACAGCTAGTTTGGCTTAAATGTATTAAGGTCTTGCAACAGAGTTGCACCCTTTTTTCACGACAATACGAGTCTTGCACTTAAAATGTCCCAGGTAATTTAGTTTGAACCCTTTTTAAAATTGTTTATGGCGGCTGGGATTTCTTGCTGCATATGAGTAAAGCAAAAGCTGGCATACGATAAACTGAAACACGACATCACCGGTGTTAAAAGTTGACTTGTATATGATTGTAACAGATGCATGTAATTATTAGCATTTACGTACTTCTTTTTCAAAACAATTTTACAGCGTACCTTTAAAAAGATGAAGCTGGTCAAGTTACCAGTTATTGTACATGTGTATATGCGGGTGCATTCTATTATGAAAAGAAATAAGTAAAAAATAAGTAAAAAAGGATTCTATGTTGAAAGTTTATTTTACCGTGGAAATCCTAGACCTTATGTAGAACAAAGAGCACAATCCAATGGTGTATTGACACTGTGTTAATATTCAATTTACCTGTTCATACTCAAAGTAGCCAATCCAATGAACGGACGTATGGTTCGTGCGTACTTTTCATTGAGATTGTGAAAGCTTGATTTAGCTGTTCACGAATTAGAAACTTCATTAAAGTCAAAATGAAATATTGTTGAGGTGATGAAAGGATGTTTATAAACAGGATATTTGGCTGGACAGAGCAGTCTCTATCAGAGAGAGCTATCGGGTCTGTTGCCAGCCATTTGCCATCTGTTGCTGGAATTAAAAGTACATGTACTAGTTGTAAACCATGTGTTGGTTTAAGTCATTGCCGTAGTAGTACAAGACCTCCAGATGTTACTGAATGGATGACAGATCACATGTACTTGTCATGACACAGCTATATTTAGAACATATTTCAACCGTACTATCCCAGATAACAAAGGTTCACAAAGGTCATACACGTACGTTTAATATATTTATCTATCTATATTATCATACTGCGACTTCCCCTTGCGAAGATTATGTGCAGGCACAATTAGTTATTAATTGCACAATTAAGTGCACAAGTTTACGGGCATGTGAATTACTGATTAACATAGAAGTTCTGTGATATTTACGTGCACTAGGTATGACTCGTACTGTGCACGGACAAATTGCTTTAAATCCCCTCCGAAAAAATGCATGCTTTCACAGTATTATATTTTAATAAGGTACTGTGGGAGTGCATTCGATCAGGTAACCTCTGGGTCTTGGAGCAAGCATGATAACCACTTGACAACCGCAACTCCTTATTTATGTTTACACACATAGAAGGAGCGAGCAATTTAGTTCTGTTTCATATTAGAACGGTAAATATTGTTGACAATTTCTGAAGCTTGGCGCTCAGCATTAAGAGGAACACTCTAGATCTGGTCGGCCCGGTTTCATTATAATATGACTGGGTGGGATATCATACCATGTGTCTGCGTCATGACACTTCAGTGTAGCAGCGCTCAGAACACTATCTCAAGTAGACACCGTCGCATCACCACCGTAAATTGTTGAAAGCGACGCTAAATACCACATAACAATAACAGCAATTCTCAATACTCGGATGGACAGATATCCAAGCGCTTGCTTATGTACCAGTGGATTGATGTGTAAAAGTATGTCGTACATATTCTTAAAATATATTATACAACAGACGCAATTTCATGTAACTATTTTTTCTTTGTCTTTTTACCAAGTTAAGTGTTTAGATTCTTACGGAGTGACTTGTGTCTTTAAGGGAGCACATATTAAAAAATAACACACAAAAGGAATACAATAATATATTCCACATTTTCCCACCTTTTGCATCTTATAAATTACGTTATGTTTTATAAGTCACTTTCTTAAGTGTACACATTTCTTTACTTACATGCTAAAGAACAACAATAAAACTTCCATTTGCGGTCCTCGGCGCCATTATCGTGTACGCTGTTCATTCCGCTGATAAAATTGTTGGTGGGACACGAGAAATGCAACAATTGGTCGTAGCTGTTAACGTAGTCTACAATTACATGCACTTTCTATAAGATTTGTATACAGCACTGTTAGTAAATCGTATTGAAATACACATTTGGAAGGATCACATACTTGTTCACATGCATGTTCTTGTAGTACATTATAATTGATATATTTCGAAAAACTAAAATATAATGAAAGTAATGAGAATGTATTTTTTCCTATTTGTTAATGATTGGAGTATCAGTCTGTAACTTGAATTTGACTAGAAAATGCTAGAACTCTTCATCATGTAGCAAGATATATCATTAAATTACAGGAGAAAAACAAACAATTTTATCAGTTTCAGATGATGTTAATGTCTATAAACAAGTAAATGTTACATATTTTTTTAAATTAAAAAAAAAGATAATGTGACAAAGGCTTTCTTTGAGATTATACAAATTATAAAAGTATGTACACACAGCACAGAAGTCTATGTCGAAAACTTCAATGAAGTTCTCTTATTTTGTTTACAACACACTGAGAGCGGATTTCTGTTTCATCAGCATTGTCTTTGGTTTACCGTCTTAACCGATTTTAGAATGGTGATTCGCCTATTCAGTAACAAGTGTGAATCAAACGCAATGCAGTTTTATTGAATCGAGTGAATACCACCACTGTAACATAAAACATATTTATTTACAGACCCTAAACCGCTCAAGTACCCCAATTGCACGCAAACGGAGTGCACTCAGAGCGTAAGCGGAGCGCGAGCGTAGCGCAGACGGAGCGCGAACGGAGCGCAGATTGAGCGATGGTGGAGCAGACCTGGACCGTAAGCAAACGCTGGATTTTCAATAATAAACGCACTCCTGAACGTATGAAATAGATCGAGTGCACTCAGACACGCTGAATGCACTCAGATACGCTGAGTGCACTCAGATGCGCAGTATATGCAGTATACGCTAGACACAGTAAGATAACTGATAACAGAACTATTCGTGCACTACTGAGTGCACTCGTTCATTCGGATACACTCTTTTTTCATTATTTGATCATGAAGTCGATACTTAAAATCGAGATGAAAAACAAATTTTCTTTCACATAAATATAAACCATGTAGTTTATATAAATGTTTTATTGTAAAACGCATGATAAAACTTATTTTGGTCAACAATTTATCAATTATAGCATAAATATCAATATTTAGCTGATCAATACAATAATGTTTAAAATATTTATTATACAATAGACGACACATCAATGGTTATCTACGGTTTCAAGGCTAATTTAGTTGCATGTTTAAGCATGATTTGGTTTGCGCAACAAAAAACAAAATTATTATATATATTGTGTAAATAACAATTCGAAAAGATGTAATATGAATTCACTATTTGCCGTGTTATTTCGATATAAATTAGTTATAGAACATACAAAACATGTACTTTATTTCGATTTAAAAGTATACTGCTCAAAATACAAAAATATCAAAGCATGCGTGAATCAAACAAAACATAGATATGCGAAAAGTTATATGATTATGATTGTATTTGTTTGGGTATTTCGGCAAAATAAAAATTACCAATTTTCAATTTAATTTGGACTTAAGTTTTATATATTTCCCCAAACATAGTTACACTGAGCTTGTGCTTAGTTGTGAACAAATGTACGTAAAACTGTTATATTGCAATTAAAGTGGAAACATTATACTCGTGCACATCTCATTAAAATAGTAGTTATAAATTAATTGTATTCTAAAATATAAAGTGGGTCAGTCGTACAGCGGATAGAGTGCTGACTTCAGACGGCAGCGGTCGCGAGCTTGACCCAGGCTCTACCCGACCTCTCGAAACACAATTCAGTACCAGATCTAATAAGGGAATGCACTGGAGAACAATATGCATAAGCTCCTAGCTTACTTCACAATCAAGCTAAATTAAATTAATGTAAAATAAATGTATGTATGCCAAATTAACACGACAGACCGAAATAACACATTAGACACAGGAAATAAAAACTAGTTAACGTAAATTTCTAGGTGACCTTTTTGAAGTTGTGGTTTTATATTGACTAAAGAACAGTTTTTATCATGAGGAAGGTTTAAATAAACAAAAAAGAAACTGTATGTATTCACTGCCTATAAAATAGTAAATAATTATATTGTTTTCCCGCTTTCCTACAAAATCGATACGCCTGATCACGTGCACGTAAGCACGTAACAATTAAGCCATTATAAAAGCTGTCAAAGGGGCAACAAGTAGGAAATGACAACAACAATAATAATAATAATAATAGTTATAATAAAGAAGAAAAAATACTCAGATAATAATAATATAATTATATAATTATTTAATAATATAATAATAAAGTAATATAGCAATAATAACAATAATAGTAATAATATTAATTATATTAGTAATAATAGTAATAAATAATAATAAAATATATAATAGATATTAATGACAATGATGATAATAATAATATTATGAAAAATCTGCATATTTTAGTATTGATTTATCCAATCACATGCCGCGGGTTAAATAAAGATTCATTCATCTGGCACAAATTATAATCAAAATGAAAATTACACAACGGCAGGGTTCTTCGTGATCAATGGACCGATAAATCACCAATTACCTATTTATTGGCACACATGTATCACCATCGGTATCTGTTTTGATGATTGCCATGCCACTCTGCCTTCGTAATAGTATTTAAATTGTTATATTAATTGTGAACGACTAACCAGATGCACGTACGCGCGTATCCAATATAAAAGCTATGACAAGTCAATAAGTCTATATGTATGTTATAATAATAGCTCCAATGATAATAATATTTAAAAAAATAAAACAAATAATGAAAGTAAAAAATAATACAAATAAAATACTACCTTTTTACAAGGAATTACTTAGAGACATGTCTTTAATTTTAATTAGTTTTGAAATTGTATGATTGTTTTATTTTGTAAATTAACAATTATGATCTGTTTTTTTTATACGAAATCGCTATGGCAGCTGTGGTAAAATGACAGCCCTGAATACACACCCTAAATACATGTATGTCACACTTTCTACAATTCATTCAGAACTAGCGTGGGGTTTTCGGTTCGTTAATTAAATGATATTAACATCATGATATTTACATACTAAATCGTTCTGAAACTTCGAATAACCAATATCTTAAATGATTTTTTTATTTGTTGTTAATTGGCTGGCAGTTTTTCTTTTTTTTATCTTTTCTTATCAATCACATAATGTTGGCTCAATTAAGATTCATCCATCTGGCACGAATTACAATCAAAATGAAATCATACATATCTTCCGTGGTCAATAGACCGATAAGTCACCGCTTTAGCATATAACTTAATTGACACGGCTCTCACTGGCATGTGACATAACGTAATTAACACCACAGGTGTGTTGCTGCGTGTCATATAATTAGCGGTTTAGCACAGTGGGTGTCGTTTCAAACAAGTTTAATATAGTTTGTCATTTTAATTAATATATTAACATAAAGCATACTATCAGTAAAAGAATAATTGGGAAACCCACTGAAAAAAGTTCATTGCAAGTATATTTATATACATAATGATAACGAAAACAATTATAAAAACTTAAAATATCAGAATATCTTTTTTAAGTTTAGTGAAGCCACATTTGGACCCAAATCGAGAAAAACACTACAATATTATTGTTTTTCAAAATCATTTATTATAATGTCGAATTGCATCGCACGGATTATGATAAATTTTTCATCACCCATGCAGTGCATATTATTGCTTATAAAGCTTATTTTAGTTTGAACATTAACAAAACCAGTGATATATCCACATGTTGTTAAGTCACTGCTTACACTGAGCAGATTTATGGATTATTATAAGGCCAACGAGGTTTCAACAGTATGGAATAATTAATTAAATTTAATTATTTATAACAATATATTTAGTTTATGTTGATAATGTATATGTAAATTTTGTGGAAAAACTTTATCGCTTTCCTGTAACAAACGGCTAACGGTATGTCAAAGAAGATACTGACGCAAACACATGTCGGTCTGGATAACAGGAGCCGGTATAACGTGCGATATTCTTTAATCACCCAGACCACTGATCACAAAACATAGACACTTCCGTTAAACATGCCTACTATCGATACCAGTTTATCGGAAATTTACAACCTTCCGCCCAGCGGGTGACACAATATGTAGACAAACAATCGGATTATGAATTAATTTACCTTGACTAAATCCCATCGATACATTTTATTGCTCCATTGGAACAGATTAAATTAAAAAGTCAATATAGAATAATTTTAAAGAGCTGAAATGTTGCGATTGGTTATGGGCCGGAAACCGATCTGAGCGAACTGAACGTTGAGTGAACGCTGAACGAAGCGAACGCTAAGAGGAGTATTTAATATAGCACTCAGATATACAACGCTCGTGAGCGAATACTTGCGTTTGTGAGTGCATTTAATTAACCGCGTTTAATTGAGTGCACGCAAACGGAGCGCAAACGGAGTGCAAACTAAGCGCGAACGGAGCGCGAACGGAGTGCAAACTGAGCGCAAACGGAGTGCAATTATGGGGTACTTGAGCGGTTTAGGGTCTGTAAACTTATGTTTCCTGTTGGTACTTATGCGAATACCCGAGTGTGTTGGTGAGGCATAAACCTGTTCTCTGTTCATATGGTTTTTGTTTGTGATTTTTTTCATTTTTCACAAACAGAATAAAGAGCAAACTTTCCTTGTAAACAAAAATTATTTTGAATGTTTGTAAAAACTGAAACAATATGGTATATATAGTCATTGCATAACTTATTTGATATCAATAACAAAATATATTAAAAAAATCAGAGTTTACAAATTTACTAAAGACCCGGAAAGTTTACCCGAATTAACTCGGCTATACGTGTTTCCCTCAAATGTTAAATTGAGTATAATTGAGAAGAAATATACATTGTTTCCAAGGCAACCCAAACACATCAAGATGTCACTCTTACTAGGTATGAAGCAATACAGAATAGGACAATCATTGAAACATAGTAATACAGTCAAACCTGTCTTAAGCAGCCAGTCATGGGAAAGAACAAATGTGGCCTTTTAAGACAGGTTGTTGCTTAATACAGGTTAATTTACTCTTGACGCATAGAAATGGGAATGTAAAATATGGTAACTTAAGACAGGTGGCTGCTTAATAGAGGTGACCGCTTATACAGGTTTTACTGAATAAAGTTTAATTTTGAATTTACGTATTACGTGTATTTATAGTTTATGTTATACTATTTAACAGAATTTTAATACAATGTGTTTAATATTAATACAAAAACATGTTTGTCTGTTAATGTCGTATATCAAATATGTAAACGCTACTCAATATTTTGACGAAGATATTGGAAATACAAAAAGAACCGGTGAAGCTGTTTCTTTCAGAATGGTACAAATGCCGTACTTTGTATCACTTATTAAATTATCCTGGATGAGATCGTATACAATCCTTATTTCATTTATATATCGTAATTAAGTATGTGTATGTATATTCAGATGAAAAGGTAAATGAACCAATCATAATTATGATAAATTTCTCTTTATATGTGTGATTTGTTCTACGTGATCTGTGAAATGGTAGTTATGTCACATAGCATATACCTGTCCAAAAGCATGAAGGCGTGTCCCCTGTTGAATCTGGCCACACGTCTAGACACGACAGGTCAAATCTCCTGTCTTCAGCACCATTGCTATGAAGGCTCTGGACCCTATTGACAGACTGTGTGTCAGTGCATTGAAAGTTTAAAACCTTGTCATATTCATTGTCATAAGCGCCATTGGACATTGCCAGAATGGCGGCGGATGCTATAAGAAATCCAATCTGCAATCATGCAAACATTGATTTTATTACTAGTCTTTAATCTAAAACAATGTTATTGATAGGCTAGTGTATTGATTTGTGAGAAATTATGGATGTGATGTCTTAAACAAATTGTTCACTGAACTATCAATTTATTTAAATTCAATTAACAAACCGTCAACATATAAATATCATAGTTTTTTATGTAACCGCTTCAAAACCAATTCATGAAAAAATAATATATTTTAATAAAGGTGTAATGTGCAAATGAAGTCATATACTGCAGAGTTTAATTGTCTTGTACTGTTGAATTGCCTATACGATGTCAGAAACGACGATTGGGCGCTATACCCGCCTATATATATGTATATCCGAAATATAGAAACTTACGAATTAAATGTTTGAAACCATATTTTTGTAGATGTACACTCATAAAGAAATTTAAGCAAATAATGACATAACATTCCACGCAAGCGTAACATTATTAATCTAGTACATTGATTATGCATCAGCGATGAGAATTGCAATTCAGTAATAGTTATTGATAAGGCAAACGTATTGTTTATGTTAAAAAATATAGACAATTGTACATGTATATACCTATATATAAGTGTATCCTTTGTTGTATGTTTTAATTGCTTCTCTGAAAACATTGTTTTACGATTGTGAATATTAAGTTCATGATTGTTACTACTATGGATCATTACACAGTAAATAGTTTTCCTCTTAGTGTCTGCATGATATTTTATGCAATAAATTGAGGAAAAAGAATGGAATACTGTTGAGAGTGGCTTAAACCCCTATAAACAAACTTTTTTGTGTGTTTGAGATGTACTAAAAGCTTAATTAAACCGCATATGGTTTAATAATATTTTGTAATACATATTTTAACAAAATCATATAAGACTTCGTTAATGAGCAATTCATATTATTCATTATGTAAGTTAAACTGTGTTTGAAAATAAAATTAAATCATGTTTTTTTATCAGTTGTTAACACAGTGAATTTCTGGAAAACATTGTAAAAACTTTATTTTATTATTGGTTTAATGTCACAGACTTATATCTGTTATATATTTAGTTGAAGAAAAATATATGTTTTGGACTGAGGGAATGCAAACTGTAATGGGATGTGAAATAAATATTGCAAACCGGTAAGTACATGATTGAATGTTGTCGGTTTTTAAAACGTAAAATGCATGTGTCAGTCTTGGTCATCTATCAAAATGAAATATATCGATGATGATAATGGCTATCTAATCTGTATCGTAATATGCCCGTTTCAAACATCAAAACCTTTGAGATAAAACATAGAGGGGTCCTCCAGGGCTGAGTGGTGTCGTCTCAATATAATTTTACCTTTCACCGCGACCATCGATTTGTCGAGTTCCGTTCGCTCCAAAAACTTTATATGAGAAAGTTTGTCAGTTACTTGCAAAATGATGACGGTTCTAATCAGATTTATTCTGACGTCTTCTTCCACAAATAGAAATGGAAATGTCATATATAACATGAAATATGTTGAAACTAGTGTTAAACGCCTTTCAAAAATAAAATTGAAAATAAAAAAAATAAACATACAGGCCGTTCTATACGCTAGGAAGATAATTTAAAATAAAACAACAACAACACTGCGGGGTATATCATCTATAAACTATATACAGCTCTCACAGTGCATATTTTCGTATTTGTAAGAGTTTTTTTAAATAAATTCTGTTATGAAATGACAACTCTACAAACAAATAAAATAATGGACAACACTATGAAAGATTACAGCTTTAGAGCTTTAACTTGATTTTCTATTACACTAAAATTCGCCCTACATACGTTATCACGGCAGTCAACGAAACGATGTCAATAGAACATATATCAATGGAACTCAAACAAATATATTGGAAGTGACGCTTTTAATTCATAGAGACAACACATTTGAAATGAACTGATTAATTATCCTCATAGACACTTGACGTTTTATCCAATCACGGCACCATCATTAAGTTGAGCAATTTTGCAGGTCTCATATTCATAACGTCTGTCTCTGAAATATACAATATAAATATCTCATTTTGTAGAGAATTCTAATGCGCCAAGAACGAACTTTAATGTTTATTTCTGAGATGACTGGAAGTTTAAAAAAATGAAAACGAGATAACGCAAAATTTAGCATGAATTATCTATCGTTCATAACATCTCAATCAGTTGATTTTATTTCCCTGTATGGTTCCTTGTCAAACCATGTTATTTCAATGCATGTTTTTCTGAAATATTGATTGAGTCAACTTAAATATTGTTAAAATGTGAAAAACAATGACTCTCTACACGTGTTATATGTTTATTTACTTTCGTGTTGTTGTTTTTAAAATGACCATTTATTAAAATACATTGTGTAAGATGTATAACTTAATTTTAAATTTGATATTGTATTTAATCTAAAAAGAACTCGAGATGAATAGTAAAACTATATAACTAAACAAGAAAAGCTGGAATTGTATAATAATTGTTTATACTAGTTAAAGAACATACTAATCCCTTTCCGAGGTTGACCTTGGGATGTTTGTCATACATAATCTATATAATATACTTACTCAGGACCATTGTCATGCACTGAAATGACCCCCTTCATTACTTTTCCTTTTGGGACGGTGTAATCTTGCGGTTGGTCAAATTCGTTCGTCCAACCGCTGAAGTCACAGTCCACCAAATGCAAAGCTGTAAAATAAGTGAACGTTGTGAATAAGTGTATAACATAAAAGTACGGTGGACAGTCGCTGTTGTTTACACACCGTAGATGTTTTGTATTGATATAATCTATAAATATAGAAGGTGTCCCGTTGGAGCCATTGCGGCATATTGATTAAATTACGAAATGTCGAAACTACGAAACAACGAAACTACGATGGTGAAATGTCAAAACAGCAAGTCTTTAATAGAACAACTTTTAAAATAACTAATCGAGGTAGGCTAAAAATCTAATAATCCTTTTTGCAACATTAATAAATACATGTATAAGGGTTTGTCCATCAGAAGTAAGCATATCGATGGTCCTACCACATAGAGAATAAAACCATATGTGTAAGTGACGTTTATATCTAAAAAATGGTTTTATTAAAACTTTATTTTTTTCTAGAAATTCAGCGTTTTTGCCTATTTAAATAAAGGCCGATTGTCGGCTACTTCTCATTTCATAAATCGTCTTCTTTTTTATCTAAATGAGGCTGGAAAATTTCTTAAAATGGAAAAAAAATAACTTTTTGTTTATGATTATTTCTTACATAAGGAGATAAAAACAATGGATATGAACTATCCAGTGTAATATCTGATAATTAATGGTTAGAACATGATCGTAACAGTGTTACGCGTTATATTCCGGTCTGCTTAACCTTATAAAATATTTTCCCAATTTTCCCTCAGTCGCGCTGTTTTTTATCCAAACATCGAAGGGTTGGACCTCAACCCAATTTACAGGAAATAAATTCTGCAGTAAAAAGAAGATGACGTAATATACAGCTAGTTTGGCTTAAATGTATTAAGGTCTTGCAACAGAGTTGCACCCTTTTTTCACGACAATACGAGTCTTGCACTTAAAATGTCCCAGGTAATTTAGTTTGAACCCTTTTTAAAATTGTTTATGGCGGCTGGGATTTCTTGCTGCATATGAGTAAAGCAAAAGCTGGCATACGATAAACTGAAACACGACATCACCGGTGTTAAAAGTTGACTTGTATATGATTGTAACAGATGCATGTAATTATTAGCATTTACGTACTTCTTTTTCAAAACAATTTTACAGCGTACCTTTAAAAAGATGAAGCTGGTCAAGTTACCAGTTATTGTACATGTGTATATGCGGGTGCATTCTATTATGAAAAGAAATAAGTAAACAATAAGTAAAAAAGGATTCTATGTTGAAAGTTTATTTTACCGTGGAAATCCTAGACCTTATGTAGAACAAAGAGCACAATCCAATGGTGTATTGACACTGTGTTAATATTCAATTTACCTGTTCATACTCAAAGTAGCCAATCCAATGAACGGACGTATGGTTCGTGCGTACTTTTCATTGAGATTGTGAAAGCTTGATTTAGCTGTTCACGAATTAGAAACTTCATTAAAGTCAAAATGAAATATTGTTGAGGTGATGAGAGGATGTTTATAAACAGGATATTTGGCTGGACAGAGCAGTCTCTATCAGAGAGAGCTATCGGGTCTGTTGCCAGCCATTTGCCATCTGTTGCTGGAATTAAAAGTACATGTACTAGTTGTAAACCATGTGTTGGTTTAAGTCATTGCCGTAGTAGTACAAGACCTCCAGATGTTACTGAATGGATGACAGATCACATGTACTTGTCATGACACAGCTATATTTAGAACATATTTCAACCGTACTATCCCAGATAACAAAGGTTCACAAAGGTCATACACGTACGTTTAATATATTTATCTATCTATATTATCATACTGCGACTTCCCCTTGCGAAGATTATGTGCAGGCACAATTAGTTATTAATTGCACAATTAAGTGCACAAGTTTACGGGCATGTGAATTACTGATTAACATAGAAGTTCTGTGATATTTACGTGCACTAGGTATGACTCGTACTGTGCACGGACAAATTGCTTTAAATCCCCTCCGAAAAAATGCATGCTTTCACAGTATTATATTTTAATAAGGTACTGTGGGAGTGCATTCGATCAGGTAACCTCTGGGTCTTGGAGCAAGCATGATAACCACTTGACAACCGCAACTCCTTATTTATGTTTACACACATAGAAGGAGCGAGCAATTTAGTTCTGTTTCATATTAGAACGGTAAATATTGTTGACAATTTCTGAAGCTTGGCGCTCAGCATTAAGAGGAACACTGTAGATCTGGTCGGCCCGGTTTCATTATGATATGACTGGGTGGGATATCATACCATGTGTCTGCGTCATGACACTTCAGTGTAGCAGCGCTCAGAACACTATCTCAAGTAGACACCGTAAATTGTTGAAAGCGACGCTAAATACCACATAACAATAACAGCAATTCTCAATACTCGGATGGACAGATATCCAAGCGCTTGCTTATGTACCAGTGGATTGATGTGTAAAAGTATGTCGTACATATTCTTAAAATATATTATACAACAGACGCAATTTCATGTAACTATTTTTTCTTTGTCTTTTTACCAAGTTAAGTGTTTAGATTCTTACGGAGTGACTTGTGTCTTTAAGGGAGCACATATTAAAAAATAACACACAAAAGGAATACAATAATATATTCCACATTTTCCCACCTTTTGCATCTTATAAATTACGTTATGTTTTATAAGTCACTTTCTTAAGTGTACACATTTCTTTACTTACATGCTAAAGAACAACAATAAAACTTCCATTTGCGGTCCTCGGCGCCATTATCGTGTACGCTGTTCATTCCGCTGATAAAATTGTTGGTGGGACACGAGAAATGCAACAATTGGTCGTAGCTGTTAACGTAGTCTACAATTACATGCACTTTCTATAAGATTTGTATACAGCACTGTTAGTAAATCGTATTGAAATACACATTTGGAAGGATCATATACTTGTTCACATGCATGTTCTTGTAGTACATTATAATTGATATATTTCGAAAAACTAAAATATAATGAAAGTAATGAGAATGTATTTTTTTCTATTTGTTTATGATTGGAGTATCAGTCTGTAACTTGAATTTGACTAGAAAATGCTAGAACTTTTCATCATGTAGCAAGATATATCATTAAATTACAGGAGAAAAACAAACAATTTTATCAGTTTCAGATGATGTTAATGTCTATAAATAAGTAAATGTTACATATTTTTTTAAATTAAAAAAAAGATAATGTGACAAAGGCTTTCTTTGAGATTATACAAATTATAAAAGTATGTACACACAGCACAGAAGTCTATGTCGAAAACTTCAATGAAGTTCTCTTATTTTGTTTACAACACACTGAGAGCGGATTTCTGTTTCATCAGCATTGTCTTTGGTTTACCGTCTTAACCGATTTTAGAATGGTGATTCGCCTATTCAGTAACAAGTGTGAATCAAACGCAATGCAGTTTTATTGAATCGAGTGAATACCACCACTGTAACATAAAACATATTTATTTAAACTTATGTTTCCTGTTGGTACTTATGCGAATACCCGAGTGTGTTGGTGAGGCATAAACCTGTTCTCTGTTCATATGGTTTTTGTTTGTGATTTTTTTCATTTTTCACAAACAGAATAAAGAGCAAACTTTCCTTGTAAACAAAAATTATTTTGAATGTTTGTAAAAACTGAAACAATATGGTATATATAGTCATTGCATAACTTATTTGATATCAATAACAAAATATATTAAAAAAATCAGAGTTTACAAATTTACTAAAGACCCGGAAAGTTTACCCGAATTAACTCGGCTATACGTGTTTCCCTCAAATGTTAAATTGAGTATAATTGAGAAGAAATATACATTGTTTCCAAGGCAACCCAAACACATCAAGATGTCACTCTTACTAGGTATGAAGCAATACAGAATAGGACAATCATTGAAACATAGTAATACAGTCAAACCTGTCTTAAGCAGCCAGTCATGGGAAAGAACAAATGTGGCCTTTTAAGACAGGTTGTTGCTTAATACAGGTTAATTTACTCTTGACGCATAGAAATGGGAATGTAAAATATGGTAACTTAAGACAGGTGGCTGCTTAATAGAGGTGACCGCTTATACAGGTTTTACTGAATAAAGTTTAATTTTGAATTTACGTATTACGTGTATTTATAGTTTATGTTATACTATTTAACAGAATTTTAATACAATGTGTTTAATATTAATACAAAAACATGTTTGTCTGTTAATGTCGTATATCAAATATGTAAACGCTACTCAATATTTTGACGAAGATATTGGAAATACAAAAAGAACCGGTGAAGCTGTTTCTTTCAGAATGGTACAAATGCCGTACTTTGTATCACTTATTAAATTATCCTGGATGAGATCGTATACAATCCTTATTTCATTTATATATCGTAATTAAGTATGTGTATGTATATTCAGATGAAAAGGTAAATGAACCAATCATAATTATGATAAATTTCTCTTTATATGTGTGATTTGTTCTACGTGATCTGTGAAATGGTAGTTATGTCACATAGCATATACCTGTCCAAAAGCATGAAGGCGTGTCCCCTGTTGAATCTGGCCACACGTCTAGACACGACAGGTCAAATCTCCTGTCTTCAGCACCATTGCTATGAAGGCTCTGGACCCTATTGACAGACTGTGTGTCAGTGCATTGAAAGTTTAAAACCTTGTCATATTCATTGTCATAAGCGCCATTGGACATTGCCAGAATGGCGGCGGATGCTATAAGAAATCCAATCTGCAATCATGCAAACATTGATTTTATTACTAGTCTTTAATCTAAAACAATGTTATTGATAGGCTAGTGTATTGATTTGTGAGAAATTATGGATGTGATGTCTTAAACAAATTGTTCACTGAACTATCAATTTATTTAAATTCAATTAACAAACCGTCAACATATAAATATCATAGTTTTTTATGTAACCGCTTCAAAACCAATTCATGAAAAAATAATATATTTTAATAAAGGTGTAATGTGCAAATGAAGTCATATACTGCAGAGTTTAATTGTCTTGTACTGTTGAATTGCCTATACGATGTCAGAAACGACGATTGGGCGCTATACCCGCCTATATATATGTATATCCGAAATATAGAAACTTACGAATTAAATGTTTGAAACCATATTTTTGTAGATGTACACTCATAAAGAAATTTAAGCAAATAATGACATAACATTCCACGCAAGCGTAACATTATTAATCTAGTACATTGATTATGCATCAGCGATGAGAATTGCAATTCAGTAATAGTTATTGATAAGGCAAACGTATTGTTTATGTTAAAAAATATAGACAATTGTACATGTATATACCTATATATAAGTGTATCCTTTGTTGTATGTTTTAATTGCTTCTCTGAAAACATTGTTTTACGATTGTGAATATTAAGTTCATGATTGTTACTACTATGGATCATTACACAGTAAATAGTTTTCCTCTTAGTGTCTGCATGATATTTTATGCAATAAATTGAGGAAAAAGAATGGAATACTGTTGAGAGTGGCTTAAACCCCTATAAACAAACTTTTTTGTGTGTTTGAGATGTACTAAAAGCTTAATTAAACCGCATATGGTTTAATAATATTTTGTAATACATATTTTAACAAAATCATATAAGACTTCGTTAATGAGCAATTCATATTATTCATTATGTAAGTTAAACTGTGTTTGAAAATAAAATTAAATCATGTTTTTTTATCAGTTGTTAACACAGTGAATTTCTGGAAAACATTGTAAAAACTTTATTTTATTATTGGTTTAATGTCACAGACTTATATCTGTTATATATTTAGTTGAAGAAAAATATATGTTTTGGACTGAGGGAATGCAAACTGTAATGGGATGTGAAATAAATATTGCAAACCGGTAAGTACATGATTGAATGTTGTCGGTTTTTAAAACGTAAAATGCATGTGTCAGTCTTGGTCATCTATCAAAATGAAATATATCGATGATGATAATGGCTATCTAATCTGTATCGTAATATGCCCGTTTCAAACATCAAAACCTTTGAGATAAAACATAGAGGGGTCCTCCAGGGCTGAGTGGTGTCGTCTCAATATAATTTTACCTTTCACCGCGACCATCGATTTGTCGAGTTCCGTTCGCTCCAAAAACTTTATATGAGAAAGTTTGTCAGTTACTTGCAAAATGATGACGGTTCTAATCAGATTTATTCTGACGTCTTCTTCCACAAATAGAAATGGAAATGTCATATATAACATGAAATATGTTGAAACTAGTGTTAAACGCCTTTCAAAAATAAAATTGAAAATAAAAAAAATAAACATACAGGCCGTTCTATACGCTAGGAAGATAATTTAAAATAAAACAACAACAACACTGCGGGGTATATCATCTATAAACTATATACAGCTCTCACAGTGCATATTTTCGTATTTGTAAGAGTTTTTTTAAATAAATTCTGTTATGAAATGACAACTCTACAAACAAATAAAATAATGGACAACACTATGAAAGATTACAGCTTTAGAGCTTTAACTTGATTTTCTATTACACTAAAATTCGCCCTACATACGTTATCACGGCAGTCAACGAAACGATGTCAATAGAACATATATCAATGGAACTCAAACAAATATATTGGAAGTGACGCTTTTAATTCATAGAGACAACACATTTGAAATGAACTGATTAATTATCCTCATAGACACTTGACGTTTTATCCAATCACGGCACCATCATTAAGTTGAGCAATTTTGCAGGTCTCATATTCATAACGTCTGTCTCTGAAATATACAATATAAATATCTCATTTTGTAGAGAATTCTAATGCGCCAAGAACGAACTTTAATGTTTATTTCTGAGATGACTGGAAGTTTAAAAAAATGAAAACGAGATAACGCAAAATTTAGCATGAATTATCTATCGTTCATAACATCTCAATCAGTTGATTTTATTTCCCTGTATGGTTCCTTGTCAAACCATGTTATTTCAATGCATGTTTTTCTGAAATATTGATTGAGTCAACTTAAATATTGTTAAAATGTGAAAAACAATGACTCTCTACACGTGTTATATGTTTATTTACTTTCGTGTTGTTGTTTTTAAAATGACCATTTATTAAAATACATTGTGTAAGATGTATAACTTAATTTTAAATTTGATATTGTATTTAATCTAAAAAGAACTCGAGATGAATAGTAAAACTATATAACTAAACAAGAAAAGCTGGAATTGTATAATAATTGTTTATACTAGTTAAAGAACATACTAATCCCTTTCCGAGGTTGACCTTGGGATGTTTGTCATACATAATCTATATAATATACTTACTCAGGACCATTGTCATGCACTGAAATGACCCCCTTCATTACTTTTCCTTTTGGGACGGTGTAATCTTGCGGTTGGTCAAATTCGTTCGTCCAACCGCTGAAGTCACAGTCCACCAAATGCAAAGCTGTAAAATAAGTGAACGTTGTGAATAAGTGTATAACATAAAAGTACGGTGGACAGTCGCTGTTGTTTACACACCGTAGATGTTTTGTATTGATATAATCTATAAATATAGAAGGTGTCCCGTTGGAGCCATTGCGGCATATTGATTAAATTACGAAATGTCGAAACTACGAAACAACGAAACTACGATGGTGAAATGTCAAAACAGCAAGTCTTTAATAGAACAACTTTTAAAATAACTAATCGAGGTAGGCTAAAAATCTAATAATCCTTTTTGCAACATTAATAAATACATGTATAAGGGTTTGTCCATCAGAAGTAAGCATATCGATGGTCCTACCACATAGAGAATAAAACCATATGTGTAAGTGACGTTTATATCTAAAAAATGGTTTTATTAAAACTTTATTTTTTTCTAGAAATTCAGCGTTTTTGCCTATTTAAATAAAGGCCGATTGTCGGCTACTTCTCATTTCATAAATCGTCTTCTTTTTTATCTAAATGAGGCTGGAAAATTTCTTAAAATGGAAAAAAAATAACTTTTTGTTTATGATTATTTCTTACATAAGGAGATAAAAACAATGGATATGAACTATCCAGTGTAATATCTGATAATTAATGGTTAGAACATGATCGTAACAGTGTTACGCGTTATATTCCGGTCTGCTTAACCTTATAAAATATTTTCCCAATTTTCCCTCAGTCGCGCTGTTTTTTATCCAAACATCGAAGGGTTGGACCTCAACCCAATTTACAGGAAATAAATTCTGCAGTAAAAAGAAGATGACGTAATATACAGCTAGTTTGGCTTAAATGTATTAAGGTCTTGCAACAGAGTTGCACCCTTTTTTCACGACAATACGAGTCTTGCACTTAAAATGTCCCAGGTAATTTAGTTTGAACCCTTTTTAAAATTGTTTATGGCGGCTGGGATTTCTTGCTGCATATGAGTAAAGCAAAAGCTGGCATACGATAAACTGAAACACGACATCACCGGTGTTAAAAGTTGACTTGTATATGATTGTAACAGATGCATGTAATTATTAGCATTTACGTACTTCTTTTTCAAAACAATTTTACAGCGTACCTTTAAAAAGATGAAGCTGGTCAAGTTACCAGTTATTGTACATGTGTATATGCGGGTGCATTCTATTATGAAAAGAAATAAGTAAACAATAAGTAAAAAAGGATTCTATGTTGAAAGTTTATTTTACCGTGGAAATCCTAGACCTTATGTAGAACAAAGAGCACAATCCAATGGTGTATTGACACTGTGTTAATATTCAATTTACCTGTTCATACTCAAAGTAGCCAATCCAATGAACGGACGTATGGTTCGTGCGTACTTTTCATTGAGATTGTGAAAGCTTGATTTAGCTGTTCACGAATTAGAAACTTCATTAAAGTCAAAATGAAATATTGTTGAGGTGATGAGAGGATGTTTATAAACAGGATATTTGGCTGGACAGAGCAGTCTCTATCAGAGAGAGCTATCGGGTCTGTTGCCAGCCATTTGCCATCTGTTGCTGGAATTAAAAGTACATGTACTAGTTGTAAACCATGTGTTGGTTTAAGTCATTGCCGTAGTAGTACAAGACCTCCAGATGTTACTGAATGGATGACAGATCACATGTACTTGTCATGACACAGCTATATTTAGAACATATTTCAACCGTACTATCCCAGATAACAAAGGTTCACAAAGGTCATACACGTACGTTTAATATATTTATCTATCTATATTATCATACTGCGACTTCCCCTTGCGAAGATTATGTGCAGGCACAATTAGTTATTAATTGCACAATTAAGTGCACAAGTTTACGGGCATGTGAATTACTGATTAACATAGAAGTTCTGTGATATTTACGTGCACTAGGTATGACTCGTACTGTGCACGGACAAATTGCTTTAAATCCCCTCCGAAAAAATGCATGCTTTCACAGTATTATATTTTAATAAGGTACTGTGGGAGTGCATTCGATCAGGTAACCTCTGGGTCTTGGAGCAAGCATGATAACCACTTGACAACCGCAACTCCTTATTTATGTTTACACACATAGAAGGAGCGAGCAATTTAGTTCTGTTTCATATTAGAACGGTAAATATTGTTGACAATTTCTGAAGCTTGGCGCTCAGCATTAAGAGGAACACTGTAGATCTGGTCGGCCCGGTTTCATTATGATATGACTGGGTGGGATATCATACCATGTGTCTGCGTCATGACACTTCAGTGTAGCAGCGCTCAGAACACTATCTCAAGTAGACACCGTAAATTGTTGAAAGCGACGCTAAATACCACATAACAATAACAGCAATTCTCAATACTCGGATGGACAGATATCCAAGCGCTTGCTTATGTACCAGTGGATTGATGTGTAAAAGTATGTCGTACATATTCTTAAAATATATTATACAACAGACGCAATTTCATGTAACTATTTTTTCTTTGTCTTTTTACCAAGTTAAGTGTTTAGATTCTTACGGAGTGACTTGTGTCTTTAAGGGAGCACATATTAAAAAATAACACACAAAAGGAATACAATAATATATTCCACATTTTCCCACCTTTTGCATCTTATAAATTACGTTATGTTTTATAAGTCACTTTCTTAAGTGTACACATTTCTTTACTTACATGCTAAAGAACAACAATAAAACTTCCATTTGCGGTCCTCGGCGCCATTATCGTGTACGCTGTTCATTCCGCTGATAAAATTGTTGGTGGGACACGAGAAATGCAACAATTGGTCGTAGCTGTTAACGTAGTCTACAATTACATGCACTTTCTATAAGATTTGTATACAGCACTGTTAGTAAATCGTATTGAAATACACATTTGGAAGGATCATATACTTGTTCACATGCATGTTCTTGTAGTACATTATAATTGATATATTTCGAAAAACTAAAATATAATGAAAGTAATGAGAATGTATTTTTTTCTATTTGTTTATGATTGGAGTATCAGTCTGTAACTTGAATTTGACTAGAAAATGCTAGAACTTTTCATCATGTAGCAAGATATATCATTAAATTACAGGAGAAAAACAAACAATTTTATCAGTTTCAGATGATGTTAATGTCTATAAATAAGTAAATGTTACATATTTTTTTAAATTAAAAAAAAGATAATGTGACAAAGGCTTTCTTTGAGATTATACAAATTATAAAAGTATGTACACACAGCACAGAAGTCTATGTCGAAAACTTCAATGAAGTTCTCTTATTTTGTTTACAACACACTGAGAGCGGATTTCTGTTTCATCAGCATTGTCTTTGGTTTACCGTCTTAACCGATTTTAGAATGGTGATTCGCCTATTCAGTAACAAGTGTGAATCAAACGCAATGCAGTTTTATTGAATCGAGTGAATACCACCACTGTAACATAAAACATATTTATTTAAACTTATGTTTCCTGTTGGTACTTATGCGAATACCCGAGTGTGTTGGTGAGGCATAAACCTGTTCTCTGTTCATATGGTTTTTGTTTGTGATTTTTTTCATTTTTCACAAACAGAATAAAGAGCAAACTTTCCTTGTAAACAAAAATTATTTTGAATGTTTGTAAAAACTGAAACAATATGGTATATATAGTCATTGCATAACTTATTTGATATCAATAACAAAATATATTAAAAAAATCAGAGTTTACAAATTTACTAAAGACCCGGAAAGTTTACCCGAATTAACTCGGCTATACGTGTTTCCCTCAAATGTTAAATTGAGTATAATTGAGAAGAAATATACATTGTTTCCAAGGCAACCCAAACACATCAAGATGTCACTCTTACTAGGTATGAAGCAATACAGAATAGGACAATCATTGAAACATAGTAATACAGTCAAACCTGTCTTAAGCAGCCAGTCATGGGAAAGAACAAATGTGGCCTTTTAAGACAGGTTGTTGCTTAATACAGGTTAATTTACTCTTGACGCATAGAAATGGGAATGTAAAATATGGTAACTTAAGACAGGTGGCTGCTTAATAGAGGTGACCGCTTATACAGGTTTTACTGAATAAAGTTTAATTTTGAATTTACGTATTACGTGTATTTATAGTTTATGTTATACTATTTAACAGAATTTTAATACAATGTGTTTAATATTAATACAAAAACATGTTTGTCTGTTAATGTCGTATATCAAATATGTAAACGCTACTCAATATTTTGACGAAGATATTGGAAATACAAAAAGAACCGGTGAAGCTGTTTCTTTCAGAATGGTACAAATGCCGTACTTTGTATCACTTATTAAATTATCCTGGATGAGATCGTATACAATCCTTATTTCATTTATATATCGTAATTAAGTATGTGTATGTATATTCAGATGAAAAGGTAAATGAACCAATCATAATTATGATAAATTTCTCTTTATATGTGTGATTTGTTCTACGTGATCTGTGAAATGGTAGTTATGTCACATAGCATATACCTGTCCAAAAGCATGAAGGCGTGTCCCCTGTTGAATCTGGCCACACGTCTAGACACGACAGGTCAAATCTCCTGTCTTCAGCACCATTGCTATGAAGGCTCTGGACCCTATTGACAGACTGTGTGTCAGTGCATTGGAAGTTTAAAACCTTGTCATATTCATTGTCATAAGCGCCATTGGACATTGCCAGAATGGCGGCGGATGCTATAAGAAATCCAATCTGCAATCATGCAAACATTGATTTTATTACTAGTCTTTAATCTAAAACAATGTATTTGATAGGCTAGTGTATTGATTTGTGAGAAATTATGGATTTGATGTCTTGAACAAATTGTTCACTGAACTATCAATTTATTTAAATTCAATTAACAAACCGTCAACATATAAATATCATAGTTTTTTATGTAACCGCTTCAAAACCAATTCATGAAAAAATAATATATTTTAATAAAGGTGTAATGTGCAAATGAAGTCATATACTGCAGAGTTTAATTGTCTTGTACTGTTGAATTGCCTATACGATGTCAGAAACGACGATTGGGCGCTATACCCGCCTATTTATATGTATATCCGAAATATAGAAACTTACGAATTAAATGTTTGAAACCATATTTTTGTAGATGTACACTCATAAAGAAATTTAAGCAAATAATGACATAACATTCCACGCAAGCGTAACATTATTAATCTAGTACATTGATTATGCATCAGCGATGAGAATTGCAATTCAGTAATAGTTATTGATAAGGCAAACGTATTGTTTATGTTAAAAAATATAGACAATTGTACATGTATATACCTATATATAAGTGTATCCTTTGTTGTATGTTTTAATTGCTTCTCTGAAAACATTGTTTTACGATTGTGAATATTAAGTTCATGATTGTTACTACTATGGATCATTACACAGTAAATAGTTTTCCTCTTAGTGTCTGCATGATATTTTATGCAATAAATTGAGGAAAAAGAATGGAATACTGTTGAGAGTGGCTTAAACCCCTATAAACAAACTTTTTTGTGTGTTTGAGATGTACTAAAAGCTTAATTAAACCGCATATGGTTTAATAATATTTTGTAATACATATTTTAACAAAATCATATTAGACTTCGTTAATGAGTAATTCATATTATTCATTATGTAAGTTAAACTGTGTTTGAAAATAAAATTAAATCATGTTTTTTTATCAGTTGTTAACACAGTGAATTTCTGGAAAACATTGTAAAAACTTTATTTTATTATTGGTTTAATGTCACAGACTTAGTATTTTTGGAAAAATGTAACATTCTTAAAGCTAACTTTTAATTTTCAGCTGAAGATATTCTTAAACAACTGAGGTAAACGGAACTAAAGAAGGACATACAACCTCATTTCCAATTAGATTTCTTTTATTCATGTGGAATAAGTTCTAGTTCTAGTTCTAATTAGAAACTGAAAACTCCAGTTGCAATGTCAAGGGTATAATTGGAAGATTTCAATTGACATGTATAATAATGGTATTAATTGATGGTTAAAAGAAATTAAGTTGGTTACGGTTATCCAACTTGAACTGTTAAAAAAATGTTTTTGAAATATAAGCAATAATGGAAAATATATCCTCTTCTTGGGAACGGTATAAATTACTTTTCGTCCAAAAATTTGGACTGCCGAAATTAGAATTTTTTGCACCAAAAATTAAAACGCATGCTGATCTGTTAATAAGCAATCAATGAAGATACAGAGTAAAGATAACAAGTGAGAATCAGGTGTACACTATCGTAAAACATAACCACATTGGGCTTAACTTTAGAATATAAAAAAAATAATTTGATATGAACAACAAATACCAAACTATTAGAGATTACTTTATTATTTATTTAAATTCAACTAATATAAATGGTAAATGCGAACTTATATATTTTAGTAAACAATAGAATTTTCAAAAATGACCACCTAAATATAAAGTAATAAATCCATCGCTTACCATCTTCTTTGATCACTATGATGTCCCCAAGGCTAATCAAACATCTGTAATTTTGAAACGCGTTATCTTATCTATAAACGAAATGACCGTGATGTCAATGTCTCCTTCTATTCATTAAAGACCACTGTCCATAGTTTGAAAACTAGAGTACGGTAAAATGATGTGACTTACTTTAATTCATCATAATACTCCGATTCAACTTTTATAAATTTACATAGATTGTGAAATAAACTTAAACAACCTGAACGAATTACACTCGAACAGCCCTGGGCAGAACTGTACTTGGCATATGAAGCAAGTGTTTTTTCTCACGGACGCCAAATATTGACGTGACCAAGAATCCATCGCGAGACACATATATCACAGATATGGTGTTCTCACACTAGACGCTTCGCTTCAATGTACCGCTGATATCAACACATATCACGGATATGGTGTTCTCACACTAGACGCTTCGCTTCAATGTACCGCTGATATCAACACATATCACGGATATGGTGCTCTCACACCAGACGCTTCGCTTCAATGTACCGCTGATATCAACACATATCACGGATATGGTGTTCTCACACTAGACGCTTCGCTTCAATGTACCGCTGATATCAACACATATACCGGATATGGTGTTCTCACACTAGATGCTTCGCTTCAACGTACCGCTGATATTAACACATATACCGGATTATCCGTTAATTAAGTATCCCAAAGGGAAAGGGTGTTGTTGTTTTGTGGCAATATTTCCATATAATCATATATGATTATAGGGAAGGCCTAATTGGCATTTGGTTGATCGGTATTAACCAAATAGATAGTCAGTCTGTGACGTGAACGCCGATCCTAGTGTCAAATTATTGATATCAATAATAAAATAATAATTATGTTTAAATGCATTAATCTAATCCTTGCTGAGGTCCTCAACAAAATATTTTAAACAATGCAATGCGTTTATCATATAATGTTATTAGTTATTACAATAAATGCATTCATATTGGCCGAGTTATTAATGCAAGGATTGTCAATATCACTGTCCAAGGACCATTAACTCGGCCAATATGAAATCTCTGAATTAATGACAATTAAATAGGCTAGAAAAGCATTTTATTTCTTTTTTAGTTTTGAGATATGTAGAACTTTTTTACATGTACTATGTAACAGCTTTCTGTGCATTTTTACATTTAAAATATGAATCGATATCGTCAACAGTATCAACCTTCACATCACAATACATTCTTTTTCTCACCAGTTGATACAACGACTTCAGATTCAAACGTCGTATTGCCCCTGTTCCGGTTCAAGGTTCCTTGTCTTTTCGTTTTGACCGAATTCGGTTCGTATTGGCCGAGTTCGCGTCACATGACATTTCTTTCCTATAACACGGCCAATACAATAATTAAACGTATGACACATGATCGATAGAAATAATATTACTATACAAAATATTAACAATATTATTCATATACTAATCGTACATACTCGACCAATTCCGTCATCCTTCGGTATTAAAATAATCGGCGAGGTGGTCCGAATGTACATGTACATGTTTAAATAAGAAGAATACGGTACATGAACATGCTATATAGAACACCTATAGAGTTGTGTATGCCTACTTATCAAGGTTAATCGAGCACAAACGAATAGATAAGATAAAATCTGTTTTTGTCTCCTAGTAGTCCTATTTAATCAAAATATAACATACTCGACCTACTCATAGGGACTATATATTCTAAAAATGAACAAATTTAGATGGTTTGTTCTTGAGAAGAGGATTTTTGAAAACTCACAATGTTATCCTCTTTGGACCCCTTCTGGCCCCTTATGGATAATACACCCCTGTCATGACTAGGTAAATAAATACTCCAGATTTCAAGACCATTGTCCATTTATTTGAACAAAAATCAAATACCCATTTGTGGTCATTTACACTCAATACAGGTTGAGTTGGTAGGTTCTTGAGAAGAATATCTTCAAATTAAAGTCGGTAACGCGTCTGACTATCAATCCAGGGGTCGTGAGTTCGAATCCCCGCCCGGCAACAGTCTCCGTGATGATTGATATACAACATTGTGTCTCAGTATCATTCGTGTCTCACCGATGATTCAAGTGTGAAAGTAATCGGTTACTAGCGGAGATGGGGTGTGCTTGAGTACTAGTTAACCTTTCAAGATCCCAGAAAACAGTGGTTATGTCTGACAGCCCTCGGTAGCATAAAAATGACACTAAATATTCAATCAATCAATCAAACTAAAGTGTATTTAACTGTTTATGTCATATGATATGCGTCCGGCGCAGCGCATATTTTTAACTAAGGGTCATGACCTGCTAAAAATAAAATTTCTTTGTCTAAGTGGGCAATAATTCTGCCAAAATGCAATCAAGAGTTATGATTTTGTCTTTACGAGTTTTCTAGAAGATGTTAAACACACAAGTGAAGTTGTATTCCTTTCCAATGATAGGATGATAAAATAAGTACAAAATCAAACACCTTTAACCTCTCAAAATCTCTTACAAAATTATGTAAGTCTAAAAGGGCCATAACTTTGTAAAAATTCATCCCAGAGTTATGATTTTGTGTCTGTGAGTTCCAGTGATGATGCTGAGCACGCATGAGACGTTTATTTCATATTTAATGAGTGGTTGCTTGAAAAACTTGAAGTCCAAAAAGGGTCAAAACTCTGCCAAAATGTAACCCAGAGTTATGGTTCTTATATCTGTGAGTTCCATGGAAGCTGCTGAATACCACCCCCCCCCCCCCCCATAAATATCAATCCCATATTTAAACTGATTCTTTCATTTTCAATTGGTTCTCGTCCCTGTGAAATAAACTTCAGTGCATTGCGCGGACTAAAGACGTGGTGAATAACTACACATGTGGAAGACAGTCATTGATGTTTGTTCACTGATCGAACAGTTAAATCAATAGCCTTCACATTCTAAAGTTATGGGACTCTTCTGGGCTTTGGTTTTGGGCACAGTAGATAATAACACAATATGTAAAATATATGTATGTACAATGTGGCAACAGACCCTTGTAAATGATGGTCTATTCATGACATTATTATTATTATTATTAAACTGCTACTATAAAAGATACATATAGCAACGTTTGTATTAGGTTTTATGCCCTGTGTGGATCCGGGGATGCCTCATTGGCTATAGAACATGATTTACTGCCCTGAACTCTTGCATCATAGTAAAGAGCAGGTACGTATATTAAGCTATGATAGCTTTCTTCTGAACCCCTTCCGCTTGTTGCTTAATATGTTGATGGAATGTATTACTACCATGTATGTTGTAAATAAAACATTGTTCAAACTTAAGTTTAAAAACTTGAAATGAACTGTATCTCGTTGAAGATGAAAGTGTTGGTGCCATATCTCTTGATTTTTATCTTGATGTGAATGAGATATGAAACCAAAATGTCCAGTCCTGTTTGGCACCGTATAGTGAAAATTGGTGTGCCATAAAACCCAATTCAATTCAATTATGGTTAATATTGTTTTGAGGAACATAGTTAATTCCATTTCTTTTTAATCATGATACATGTGGGAGAAATACTAAATATGACTGTATGAACTATTTCTGTGTTCGTATGCCTACTATAACATCAATAATCTAATGTTCGACTAATACTTAGCAAATTGTCACAATTTAAATTAAATGTTATGAATTTCAGTCTCAAAGAATTGACATTACACAGTTGTTAAATAAATTTATATAGATCTACATGCATGTACACGCATTGTATGACACTTGCATGATGTATCAACCCATTTATTTGCAAAAAATATATGTTGAGAGTATAGATCTAATATAAAATATGCCTTTGTAATTTGTTATTATTTGGATATTATTTATAAAAAAAAAATTTTTGGTCTTGAGATTAAACAAGAGGGCCAAGATGGCCCTATATCGCTCACCTAACTGACCTTGAGTCACCCAACTTAAGTAGATTATATAATACATGTACACTCAAAATTCCAGAAAAACGAGATGGGCAAGTAGTTAGAATTTTTATTTGTTTTGAAGATGTATCAGATGCGTAGAAGAGTTCAAACTTGGTAGAGGTTCACCCATGGTAAATGTCAGTGAAATTACAATGAAATCAGGTCAGTAGATTCTGATAAAAAAGGCTTTTGAAGTTTTTACTATAACTGCATATATAGTAAACTAGCAACTCGCTGTAGCGGTCATGTTTTTAACAAATCACAACGGCTTGAACAAACTTGGAAAAGGGTCACCAAAGGAACATTTCTGCTATATTGTTTTAAAATTGATCCGGTGGTTTCTGACAAGAAGATTTTTAGAAGTTTTTACTATAGCTTATATAGTAAACTAACTCGACCCCCTGGCCGCCATGTTTTTTTGACGAATCACTACGGTTTGAGAAACTTGGTGAAGGATCCTCCAAGGAACATTTCTGTGAAATTATTTTAAAATTGAGCCAGTAGTTTCTGACAAGAAGATTTTTTAAGTTTTTACTAATTATACTTGCCCAACTCCCTGGCCGCCATGTTTTTGACGAATAAAGATGGCTTGAACAGACTTGGTAGAGGGTCACCCAAGGCTCATTTCTGTGAAATTATTTTAAAATCTAGCAAGTCGTTTCTGACAAGAAGATTTTTTAAGTTTTTACTAAAGTTTATATAGTAAACTTACCCCACCATATAGCGGCCATGTTTTTTGACAAATCAAGATGACTTGAACAAACGTGGTCGAGGGTCACTCAAGGATTATTTCTGTGAATTTTTTTAAAATCGAGCCAGTAGTTTCTGACAAGAAGATTTTTAAAGTTTTTACTATAGCTTATATAGTAAACTAACCCCAACCCCTGGCCGCCATGTTTTTTGACGAATCAAGATGGCTTAAACAAACTTGGTAGAGAGTCACCCAAGGAACATTTCTGTGAAATTATTTTAAAATCGAGCAGTAGTTTCTGACAAGAAGATTTTTTAAGTTTTTACTAATCAAACTTCCCCCGCCCCCTGGCGGCCATGTTTTTTGACGAATCAGGATGGCTTGAACAATCTTGGTAGAGGGTCACCCAAGGAACATTTCTGTGAAATTATTATAAAATCGAGCAAGTAGTTTCTGACACGATTGATTGATTGATTGAATATTTAGCGTCATTTTTATGCCATCGAGGGTTAACAGACGATCAGTTAACCTAACCACTGTTTCCTGGGATTAACTAGTACCCAAGCACACCCCATCTTCGCAAGTAACTGATAACTTTCCAACTTGAATCAGTGGTGAGAGACGAATGATAATGAGACACAATGTCGTATATCAATCATCACGGAGACTGTTACTGGGCAGGGGATTCGATTCTAACAAGAAGATTTTTTAAGTTTTTACTAATTAAACTTGCCTGGCCAATTGACGGCTATGTTTTTTGACGAATCAAGATGGCTTGAACAAACTTGGTAGAAGGTCACCCGTTGAACATTTCTTTGAAGTTATATCAAAATTGACCCAGTGGTTTCAGAGAAGTTGTTAGAAGCTAAAAGTTAACGACGGCCGACGGACGACAGACGACGGATGACGGACGATGGACGACAGACGACGGACACCAGGCGATCACAAAAGCTCACCTGTGAGCCTTCAGCTCAGGTCAGCTAAAAAAGAATGAAAAAATCAATGCCTCATAATGGGCAAAACAAATTGAGAAATGCAGGAAATGGCACCCTCGTCAAAAAATAACTGTTTGAGCATGTCCTTTAATACCTTTAGAATCGGCCCCTCTGGTTTTTAAGGTCTAGATACGGCCTGCATAAGGACGAGAGTGTATTTAGAAATTCCAACTTATGTTATGAAAGGCTAGACATGTAAAAACGAAGTGTTTTCGATCACTTCATATCAGAAGAGCAACAATACAAGTTAATTTATCTGACTTTAATTATGTTGTTGTCGCCATAAAAAATTAAACTTGAGACAGCACATGGATTATATTTACTTGACATGACGCGAGTTCGACTATTGCTCCGTCTCCTGGCAACGCGGCGTTGTTTGTCCATGTTAATACAATGTAGTGTTCACTTAGAAATCGTTCGCTTGTTTAAGGAAAATGGCTAGTCTGGAAACTATATCGATTCGCTGATTGTATACGACCTCTTTGATTGAAAACCCGCGTCAGTTCAATTGAGTTCTGCAAACATTTATTGAGTTTTGTGCAACATTTCAATTCAGCAAGCTGTGTCGCAAATAGTAAATGCATTTTTACAGTTATTGCATTTATACCTGAATTGAGCGGGAAATCATTACAATATTTTCAATGTCAAGATAACGTTTTTTTTTACTTATCGCTCTAATCCAGAAAATATCTTTAATCAAAATAACACGTAACATATATTTTTGCCTGGTGGATAGATATATTTCATATTTATTTAAATAAATATTTTCTACAAAGAAGGATGATGTATAACTTTACCCTGAATGCAAATGTCACGTGATGACTTTTATTATGCTTTTGCCCGCTAATCAAGAACAAAACATTTTATCACGGGCTATATTTCTGTAACCAGTAGAGAAATACATTTTATATTTATCCATCACTACTAGTAAAATATCCATTTTGAAAAATGAAATGTTATACTGGACTAGGTATCCTTGGATAGATGCATGGAAATACATGACAGGTCCGGGTAGTTCAGTCGGTAGCGCATCAAACAATCAAGCCAGGAATAGTGAGTTCGAATCCCTGCCAAGTCACCGTCTCCGTGATGATTGCAATACGGCATTGCGCCTCGATGTCATTTGTCTCTCACTGTTGATTCAAGTTGAAAAATATTAATGACTTGCGGATAAAGGTATACTCGAGTACTTGTTAACCTCTGTAATTAAATAAATGTCATTATGAAAAGATCTTTTCCTATCCCCTAATAAGCGATACTTGTTGTTTGCATAAAATATTTTAAATGTAAATGCATGACTGTATCAATGAAAAGATGCATGCATTACTAACTTCAGTGTTTGTCATAAGTATAGTTGTATTTATAGATGATGATTTTAATATGTTGATATAATATTGAAATGTTGTTAATGTTGATGTGAAAGACTACATCGAAAATATAATCTGTACCTTCATTTCAAAAGTATTGCGTCATAATGTGTTACTTTCTCTAAATAACGGCATTATTATTATTGTTATTAATTTATATTGTTATCATCATCATTATTATTATCATTTATAGTGAAGAAGTAGCAATAGTAGTAGTAGAAATACAAGAAGAAGTAACAAGAGCAGCAGCAGCAGTAATAGTTGTAGTAGTAGTAGTACTGAAGTAGATTATTATTAATATAATCATTATTGTTAGTATCATTATTATTATCATAATTATTATAATCACTGTTATTATTATTGTTATTATTATTAATATTATTGTTATGAGAATTAATGTGCAAGCCGCAGCTACCTTTAATTATTTTTAGAAACAAAACGTTTATCGTTTCAGTGGCCCTTACGTGTAACATATCAGGTTACCAATAATGAAGAGATACGATCAACGAGACATGAGATAGAACATTTATTCTCTATCGATAGGAGACACGAGATAATACACATGTTATTAGCTTCGGCAACCAATTGTTCAACGGTAACACACTTTAGGAAACTTGTCCTTTAATGGCTCATTAAACTTCCAAAACGACCGATTTCTGTTTATTTACTATTCCAGTTCAAAGAGTACATGTTTATTTGACCTCTGAGAAAGTATGCAAACAAAGATATAAATATAAGATGCATTATTTCAAATATTTGCGAACGTGTCTTTGTTAGATAGTCCTCTGTTAGTCCAAATGTGCAGGGAAAAAAACATAGGGTTGACCATATTGCTTTTTCACAATTTCGATGTTTTGATGTCACCCCTTCATTTTTTGATATTTCTGCCCATTCTTTGTAGTGTATCACTACGTATCTTTAAACTGTAATATCTTCATCCAACAGTATCCAATGTCATCCAAACTTTGCAGATAACATAAAAATGTTTCAGTGTTCTCATATGTACAAATACACATGACCATTTTGTGCATTTTAACAAAAATAATGCCCAACCGATTTACACAGCTCTAATTCTTGGGCGCAATAATCTTACTACCGTCAATAAGGGGAGGTAATTGGTTAGTGAGACATAAGACCTTCTATAGAATCAGTATGTTATTGGACATCGATTATTTAGCAAATATGCCCTCGTTCTAGAGGTTTGACTTAATTGATCTATTTGATAATATACAACTGTAAACTCTCCGATTGATGCAATAATGTACCAGGTTTATATAAAATAAGAAGGCACTTGGTATCTTTTTGCACTAATTGGAGCGATATGATATAATATAATTATACAACTGACCGATATTCAATTCAATTCAATTCAAATTTATTCAGGTATATAAGATCATTATACAACGTATATATATCATGATGATGATAAAATAACAGTAATAAATCAAGAAAATAAATAAGTAAGTAAAATAATCATAGTAATCATCTAAAAATTAAAGATCTTATAACTTGGGATAACCCATTAAAGCAACAAACGCGCTTATTTCCAACGGGGTCCCTTCCCTTAAAATTGTGATTTTTTAAAAAAATTAAAAAAATATGATATACATGAAATGTTAAGAATGTAAACATTTGATATAAAATTGTTAAAATGTAACAATACAAAAAACATTGAATTATCTTATACCCTGAATAACTGAATAGTACATATAAGTGGTTCACATTTTCAACATATACTTAAAAATTAAATATTCAAATTTTGTCTAGCCCGCGAGGAGATACATAAATGTTTTTTAACTTCACGTTTAAAAGTTTGGTTATTGGTTAACTTCTTCAGATCGTTAGGCAAATTATTCCAGTCAGCAATTGCATTGCAATAAAAGGTGCCCGAATCGAAACTCTTAGAATGAGGAACTATAAAATTACTTTCACTAAACCGTGTGCGGTTATGTATAGAAGACACCCTATGGAAGTTATCATAAAGATATGTTGGCGCGGTGCCATGGAAAATATTAAAAACATGAATAAGTCTTAGTTGTTTTACTCTATCCTCAACCCTCAATACATCAACTGTTTCTAACATAGCGCAGGTTGTACTAGACCTTGGTGATAAGTTAAATAAGAATCGTACAACTTTATTTTAAGTGACTTGTAGTTTGTGTTTTAACTTTTTAGTAAGACCGGCATACCAAGACGAGCAGGAATAATCAAAATTACATTGTACTAAGGCACTTATTAAAGTTCTCTTAGTTTGAAGGTTAAAATAACGACAGTTTCGATATAAAAAAGCAATCCGCGAATTAACTTTTTTAACAATGGAGTCAACTATCGCCTCACCGTTTAGTAACTTGTCAATAGTTAATCCTAAATATTTGACCTTTTCCTGGGACGGAATTTCATGACCGTTGCATGTAACCGTAAATGACTGAACTTTTTTAAGTCTTCTAGAAGAGCCAAACAACATACATTCAGTTTTGCCTAGATGAAGGGACAATTTTTATCAACTAACCATGTAGAACAATTATCCATGATACGACTAAGTCTATCTGCAATAACATTAGGGTCTTTGTCAGCGAACAATATCACACTGTCATCTGCATATAATAATAATATACAATCGGAGTCGATGCACGTAGGCATATCATTGACATAACATAAAAATAAAAGAGGGCCCAGGATGCTTCCCTGTGGTACACCGCAAGTAACTTGGGTAGATTTTGATGAAACTTTGTTTATCTTCAAACTAACTGTGATTTTTCGGTTAGATAAGATTTGAACCATTTTATCGACGCGACTCCCATTTCAGAGAGCTTATTACATAGAATAACGTGGTCAACGTTATCAAACGCCTTCTGTAGGTCGAGTAAAACCATTCCGGTATAAAAACCATTTGCATTGTTATAAAATCAAAAAGGTTAATAAGACATGTACCATAGGAGTATTTACTCCTAAAAGTGGACTGGAACTCATACGGAAGAGAATTTTTATCTAAAAAATCCGCAAATTGGTTATATACAGAACGCTCTAGAACTTTTGATATAACATTAAGTATGCTAACTGGCCTATAATTAACAACTTCCAAAGGACTAGACTTTTTGTAAATCGGGCTGACTCTGATATACTTTTAAAGTCTTTTTGTCCGGTTTAATGACTGACCGATTGGTCGATTGGATGATACCTAATTCGACGAATCTGTCTACGTTTGCTTGCTGGATCTCGTCCGCCACAGATCGAATACTGGGTCAGTAGGATTTGCTGTCCCTCTGAACAGACACATATTGCAAACGGACTCGTTATATCCAGATTGCTGGCCACCAAGGAGATCGATTGCAACAGCGTTCCTTTGTCTGTCTCCAGTTCTAGAATGGCATTTCCAAAATTATCAGTGACAAGAAGATGGTTTTGAAAAATACACATATCAACAGGTAAAGTTCTTTCTCTTTTAAAAGTCCATTTCTTTATTCCGAGCGATCCGATTTTGGTGCAAACCACTTTTCTCTGGTCTGATTTAATGTAAAACACTTCATTCGCGTCTTTATTCAATTCCACTGCGTATCTTGAAGTTTCCAATTTACTGAACTGAATGTCCTCATCTGCGTTTAACTGACATTCTAGTGGCGGGCTTTTCAAATCGAGTTTTCCATGTTCGTCTAGGTAACAGCAGCGTAGTTCTTTGGGACAAGCTATGCAAACAAGATTACGTTTAGTGGGTAGAGTACGGACTGCAACACAATGTTCTTTCATATTACAGTCAATGTTTGTGAATACGATTTTGCGCAATGATTTACCGTTCCCGGCTAGGGCCGCCACTCTTAAAACACAGGCTCTGCTCTTGTGTGCAACGGTATAAACCAATATCTCTTTGTTGTCTAAAAACGCCCCATCATGCGGGGCATCGTAGTACTGTTTTATTTTGGATATTTGTGAACCAGTTTTGTTGAATGTAAAAAACGCCCTCTGATCCACATCCAATGCTACCATTATCCCAGCCTTTGAGCGTGCTAACGTTTTGAGACAGCCGTACTCCTGTCCTACTATGCCAAGACTCCCGGCGTCTTCAATTTTTTCTATCAGTGCTATTGGTTCCTCGTCATGTAATTGTTTATCCGGATTTGTAATCTGGCCCCAGTCTTCTAAACAGTCACCATTATGGCTTATGCTAGGACGGCGACCTGTCACTTGTACAAAAGCAGACGAAGATGTATTATCTTCAACTGTATCAGTAATATTGTGATGTTCGCAACACGTGAACGGCGGCACTTCGTTTGAACTATAGTCGAATATGCGGTCGCATTTGTTGATAAAATTTGTGACATGTGTGCAAATGTGCATTTCGAGGATCGAGGTTGGGCCCTCAATATTCGAGAACTTATCCTTGTGTTCCCGCAAATCACTTTGTAATTTGGTAAGTCCCAATTCTCCAAGCTGGTCTACCTCACACCATTCTTCGGATTTAGTTACACTGTAATTATAATGTAATAATGTGACAGAGATCAGTACATATATGTCCAACATGATAAGTAGCATTCAAAATTAACCGCACCCGAATATACATGATCGAAATATACATTATAGGTTCAAGTAGCATTATACGTCACTGCGGAGCTTTACGACTCACATCTCTATTATCTTCCTTGAATACTCAGGACAGATATTTAGGAGGCAGAAAAAAATTGATGTTGATACCAGTTTTCTGGGCAATTCTGTGTCATTTTAGAATTAACAGTTCGAACCACATCCTGAGCGAATAATTGAAATATTATTACTCTGGAAATTGTAGGTATCACAAAACAATTGAATTAAAAAAAGATTAACCGACGTATGATTGTTTTCTTTATAATTGAAGATCTTGAGTCACTGAATGATTTGAACCCAGACAAATGCTGCAGATTTGTTTGTTCACGGTGTTATGGACATAAATGTTACAATGAAGCCCGATGGAAATATAATAGCGGTATGGGATAGTCTTAGAACGAACCTAGCAATAGCAATTGTTATGAGCATGCTGATTGGTCAGTTGCTTCAGGGAAAGTTTTAATGATGTCACAATTTAGTAAGAGCTCTTGCTATGAATTGTGGGACAGGTATTGAAATCCCTGTTGTTTCCATTGGTGGTTAATAGACCTGATTCGGGAGATATGAGGTTCTGGGATAGACTAGGTGCGAGACGTTAAAACTGGTTAACGGGTGTGACCAACCTCGCTCTTTCCCGACAGTGTCAATAAAAGTATCACCACCAGACCGTTCAGAAATACAGCGGAATATACGAGTAGACGTGTATGGGTTAAACATACAGATATTACTATCAGTTGTAAAACAATTTTATAGAAAATATCAGGAAATTAGACAAGGTTGAATTATTTTTATCGATAAGGGTTCATTTGCTAATAAGACTTTTTAATTTATTAATATTTTAGTTTTAAAATATCGATGAGCTATATACATGTATTTGTTTCATTCTATTCAATATACTTTCAAAAGTACACTATAATAAAAATAATATTTTATATGTTTATGAATGCAATGCATTTCGACGATGGCAACCGTGGGTATTGGGTTATATCAAGCGTGCCCAGTTGATTGTAGCAGGCAAAACACATGTACAGAACACCCATGTGAGGTTGAAAGTTGCTTGTAGAGGGCAACTAAATACCACGCAGTGTGCAGACCTTATCAGAAGACACGGTCCTCCGTGGTCGAATGGTCGTCTCAAGATCACTTACCTCTCAACGCTAAGGTTCGAGTGCCGCTCGCTTTGACGGTTTTTTTTGTGAGAAAGTTTGCTTGTTACTTGCGCAAGGACGGTGGTTCTAATAAGAGTCATTACCGATATCCTCCATCAATTGAACTGGTTATGCCATATACTCGTATAACAGAAATGTATTGGAAATAGCGTATAACCCCATTTAAGAAAATATGTTTTTAAGGTATTAAAACACCTCTTGAGTTACGTCAAAGCATTTGATTTCATTTCGTTACTAATTTTTCCGTGTTTGTTTTTTAAGAAAATGTTATCACCCTATCTCTGGGACATAAGTACGAGGACGTTTTGAGACCGGTAAATATACATTTTACAGAAGTTTCTTCTCACGAGTACGTTCAGTCTCCCTATTCACTTGACATGACCAGCAACAATATGTTCCATATGTATGTTAATTAGGTTAAACAAATCAAAAAGCACAACAGTGAATGTCAATTATCTCACCTTTCTAACAGTTTGTCTAATTGGTGAATCTTTTCTGTCGTTTGTCTTCTTCTACTCGCACACACCTCTAATAAGGTCCTTTGTCCAACCTCTCGCATTTCTCTTATTTTCTTTATCACAACATCTTCTATATCAGCTAATTTTTGGTGGAAATTTCTTAAAATAGCGTCCATCGAAGATTTCTCATAGTCTTTTTGCTGATTTATTTCTTCACGCAATGTGTTGTATTGTCTTAGAATAACACCTCTACGTCCGTCATCATATGACGCCATTTTGATGGAAGGTACGAAGTGTCCTCAAGCTATACTACATGTAAAGCTATAGTTCGTGCAGCGGAAAGTGAACTGTCAGTAAACGAAATTATCTACACCATTATTTGATTCCATCTAAAGATTGTATTGTTTATTTATATCATTTAGATATTTACTAAACTTCCGAATATCGTCTATATTTTGTAATTTTCAAATGCTACTGCTCTATGTTGAGTGGTTTCTCGGTATGCCAACCTGTGCACAGATGAACTATATAATAATATAAAACATTAGTTTCGTATCACACGGTTTTAATTTGAAAACCTCCAATAAACGAATCAACTAAATTGTTTTTGAATTCATACAAAGTGTTACACACACCTATTGTTTTACGAATATACTATTTCAAAATCCTTACCGTAGGTTATATACACGCATTCAGTCGATATAGATAAAACGATATAAGGATCCACAATTTATATCACAATTTGATTTAATAATGTCTTATGAGATAATACTTTGTTTTACCATGTTTGTAAAATATTGGGGGAAATATTTTACGATTGTGCTTAAAGGAACAAAACAAAATTTTGCAGTGTCAGTGTCACATAATTAGGGAACAAAAAACTAATGTAATGAAAGACGCATTAAAGGGATTATATCAGAGAAACACGTCACAAAATATATTGCAATTTTAAGCGGGGAATCTATTTGAGTCTACCCTAGGTACGTATCCCAAGTTAGGAAAACCCTTTTCAATATAATATTTTGGCATGTTTAAAAAATATTTTTTTGGCAATGCGGGATCAGTGTGTATATATAGGGATGCTTTATTTGAAATAAATGTTTTAGCAAATTTAAAAAATCCAAAAAAAATCTGATATATTCCCAGCATATTAACAGCAGCATATTACAAAACTGAATGAAACATTTCGTATGAGTTGGAATAGAGATTTTATTTGAAACACACGGGCATTTTATCTTTAAGCATGGCGGTAGTACAGTGGATAGTGTTTACTGCTCACGTCAGAGGTCGCGGTTTTAGAGTGAAACCAGTGTAATAAGGGACGTCCAGTATTAATACTTTGTGCATTGCATACATAAATAACGAATTGTTCAGAAGAATGTGTATTACAAGTGACGTCCACTATAAATTTATATGCATTATGAGTGATGTCCAGTGTAAGTCTTTGTGTATTAAATATGTCGTTCAACGTAATAAGATGTGTATTATAAGTGATATCCAGTGTAAATATATTTACATTATATGTGACGTCAAGTGTAATCTGATGTGTACTATGGGTAGCATCCAGTGTGAGTTTATTTGTATTAAATGTCTCGTCCAGTGTACATGTAAGCACAAGTGTAAATTTATGTGTATCATAGGTGACGTCCAATGTAAATTTCTGTGCATTATATGTGACGTCCAGTGTAAGCATACGTGCATTATAGGTGACGTCACATGTAAATTTATGTTCACTATGGGTGACGTCCAGTGTAAATTTATGTGCATTATTAGCGACACCCAATATAATTTTATGAGTATTAAAATGACACCCATTGTAAATGTATGTGTAGTATAGCTGAATTCTAATGTAAGTTTGTGTGTTTTACAAATGCACCCACTTGTTAGTTCGGAAAGACAATAAATAACGTCCGGTGTAAGTTTGATATTATAGGCGACGTAAATCCTCGAAATTTAATGTATCACTAGTGACGTTCGATAAAGTGTTTATGTACTGCTAATACCGTTCGGTGTAGTGTATCTGTATCACTAATGACGATCGGTGTAGTATATATGTATTATTAGTGACGTTCGGTGTAATAAATATGTATTACTAGTGACGTTGGGTGTAAGTATATGTATTACTAGTGACATTCGGTGTAGTGTTTATGTATTACTAGTGACGTTCGGTGTAGTGTATATGTATTATAAGTAACGTTCGGTGTAGTGTATATGTAATACTAGTGACATTCGGTGTAGTGTATATGTAATATTAGTGACGTTTGGTGTAGTGTATATGTAATATAAGTGACGTTCGGTGCAGTGTATATGTAATTTTAGTGACGTTCGGTGTAGTGTATATGTATTATAAGTAACGTTCGGTGTAGTGTATATGTAATATTAGTGACATTCGGTGTAGTGTATATATAATATTAGTGACATTCGGTGTTGTGTATATGTATTATAAATTACGTTCGGTGTAGTGTATATGTAATATTAGTGACATTCGGTGTAGTGTATATGTATTATAAGTAACGTTCGGTGTAGTGTATATATAATATTAGTGACATTCGGTGTAGTGTATATGTATTATAAGTAACGTTCGGTGTAGTGTATATATAATATTAGTGACATTCGGTGTAGTGTATATGTATTATAAGTAACGTTCGGTGTAGTGTATATATAATATTAGTGACGTTCGGTGTAGTGTATATGTAATATTAGTGACATTCGGTGTAGTGTATATGTAATATTAGTGACGTTCGGTGTAGTGTATATGTAAAATAAGTGACGTTCGGTGTAGTGTATATGTAATATTAGTGACGTTCGGTGTAGTGTATATGTAATATTAGTGACGTTCGGTGTAGTGTATATGTAATATAAGTGACGTTCGGTGTAGTGTATATGTAATATTAGTGACGTTCGGTGTACTGTATATGTAATATTAGTGACGTTCGGTGTAGTGTATATGTAATATAAGTGACGTTCGGTGTATGTAATATAAGTGAAGTTCGGTGTATTGTATATATAATATTAGTGACGTTCGGTGTAGTGCATATATAATACAAGTGACGTTCTGTGTAATGTATATGTAATATAAGTGACGTTCTGTGTAGTGTATATGTAATATTAGTGACGTTCGGTGTAGTGTATATGTAATATAAGTGACGTTCGGTGTAGTGTATATGTAATATAAGTGACGTTCGATGTAGTGTATATGTAATATAAGTGACGTTCGGTGTAGTGTATATGTATTATTAATGACGTTCGGTTTAGTGAATATGTATATTAATGACAGTCAATGTAGTGTATATGTAAAATGCACCACCTCTCAGTGAGTTCTAGATGTCGTTCGAGTGATACCCTAACGGGTTCGTATGTATTATAAGTGACGTTCGGTGTAGTGTATCTGTATTATAAGTGATGTTCTGTGTAATGTTTATATATTATAAGTGACGTTCAGTGTAGTGTATATGTAATATTAGTGACGTTCAGTGTTGTTTATTATAATATTAGTGACGTTCGGTGTAGTGTATATGTATTATTAGTGGCGTTCGGTATAGTGTATATGTATTATTAGTGACGTTCGGTGTAGTGAATATGTATTATCAGTGACATCCAGTGTTGGATATATGTAAGATAAATGACGCCCAATGTAGTGCATGCGCATTATCAGCGACGTCAAACGAACAGTAATTGATGGTAAACTATACCTTATGTAGTTCTGTGTATTATAAGTGACTTCCAGAGAGTTCCTACCTCCAGATTATAGGATGTAAAGTATAAATGGCGTCCAGTATAGAGTTTATGCATTATTATATATGTGACGCCAAATGTAGTCTAATGAAGCGATACGTATTGTGTGATGTCCAGAGTAAATGCATTAATAATGACGTACAAAGTACATGTAATTATATGTATTATAAGTGATGTCTAGAGTAGAGTTAATGGATTATAAGGAACGTCCACTAAAGTGTATCATGGGTGTAGGAGAGAGTAAAATATTGCGTGGTGAGGGGGGGGGGGGGGCAAAGAATATGCTGGCCCCTCCAACCTGAATATTGAGGGGGTGCGCCCCCTCCCTTGACCCCGGCTCCTACAGGAATTGTAGATTTTATAAAATATAAAATGACGTCAAGAGTTGAGTAAATACATTCAATTTGTACGTGTATGTTAAATCCATTGAATAGTTAATACAGTATATTAACGCCGGGTGTAGAGCATAACCAATGTTCAGGATACACATATAAATGGGTTACACCGGGTGTAGAGCATAACCAATGTTCAGGATACACATATAAATGGGTTCACCTTATTTTGGATAAGTACATAGGCTGATACGCAACATACGATACAAGAAATAATTTATTCTTTATTTGGCACTTTAAATCGATACTTTAAATGATTCTCAAACAAAGCCGATTGATCATAATAATTTTATAATAGTATCTTCTTAGAAGAAACAATAGATTAAAAAATGAAATAAAACAAATGTAGAACTGTTTAAAACACCGGAAACACTATTTAAACATTATAATACATGGTACGTATTATTCATTAATAGAGAATACCATGTTAGTGTCTGATATTATTAAATTTATCAGGTAGAGCTTAGAAAAAAAAATATAAGGCGAGGCTCTGTTTTTTATGTCGACATTAGGAACGTTTGATGTCGGCAACTGACTCATCACGTTTACATCATCGTTTGTTTTAAGTCACTTATTCGAATGCGTATAGCAACACCAGTAAGTGACTAACTGAATCAAACAACAGTACTAGCCCCAATCCTGCCACCAACTTATTAGTTACTGATATCGATATTAGCATACTGATGTCGACATTACAGATAAGCAACTACTTACTCAGCATGGATTTACATGTATCAACAAGGGTAAGCACTTTTGACAGGTAACCCGGGTGTCGACATTAGAACATTGGTGTCGGCACCAGCAACTAAGAAGTTGAAGGCAGGGCGGGTCACTAAATGGCATTTTCAACCAGTTAATCACTAATGTTACCATAAATATTATTCAAGACAATTTTGTCACCATAATCGGTGAGACGTTGACATCACATGTTCCTGGCCCCGGTTTCACAAAAATACGTAAGTCTCTTATTTTACTTAAACTCGATAGTGTGCTCAATTTTATACTTAAATTGAGCGCACTATTTGAGTTTAAGTAAAATATCAGACTTAAGTATTTTCGAGAAACCGGGCCCCGATGTCGACTTAATAAAGTGGTTATGTAACTATCAGGCTGCCGTAACTATGCCACCATAGAAAAGCAAAGTAGTTAACTATGTCGATGGTATGGGTTTCTATATATGGGAATAAGGAGTATTCGTTACAATGGCAAATATAAGTGTGGCACAATTAAATGTAAAAACTTTTAATTTCAGATATCAAAATAGTGCAAAAAAAACTCTTAGAACAGGTTCGCTTAATTTAAACTAGAATCACATAATTGTGCTGATATCAGTATCCTATGATATCGACATATATGCGAAATAAAAGTCGTCGGAGTTACGTTCCTTTCTACAAACAGTAACGAATCGATTGGTTGAATATTAAGCGCCATTTTATGCCATCAAGGGCCATAAGACGATCAATTAACCTAACTACTGTTTCCTGGGCTCCTGAAAGGTTAACCAGTACTCTAGTACACCTCATCTCCCCAAGTAACTGATGGCTTTCCCACTTGAATCAGTGGTGCGAGACGAAGGATAATGAGACACAATGTCGTATATCAATCATCGTGGAGACTGTTGCTGGGCGAGAATTCGAACTCACAATCCCTGGATTGAGAGCCAGACGCGCTGCCGACTGAGCTAATCGGGCCCGGCAACAGTAGCTCAGATCCATGTAGATAAAAAGGAGTGCGCAAACTTCCTCTCTTTAGCTATTTGAACCGATCTGGGTTTGAACTTGCAAGCTGAGCAGTGAGTGGTAAGTGATCCTGAAATATTACTGAAAACCCTCGGTTAAGGAGAATTGCAAGGAAATAAAATCATTGGATGTATTGTAGTGGATAGAGTGATAGCCACTCATGTTTGATTCCTATCTCATACTGGTGCCTCTCAACATTCGGTACTGGTTCCACTCAGGAGCGGACGCAGGGGCGGTTTATATGGGCTCTGAGCTCACCGCTATCGAGTTAAAGTAAAGTAGTATAAACTTAACACGCAATAACATTACAGAAAGGTTAAATGCACAATAAAGAGAATCAATGGAACACAATTCACAATTAACCTAATCTTAATTATATAATACGATGTGATATTCTTCAATAATCTATAATAATCAGATAGATTAGAGTTTGATTTAAAACTTTGCAATGATGTTTACATTTTAATGTAAAAAATCAGATTATATGACAAAATGTTTAGATTCAATGCTGCAGCATAATGCAATAATATGGCAAACGTGACTGTTTAAATGCATTGAAGTATATTATTTTTATATCATCAAAATGTCACAGTTGTATGGCATAGGCAGGTTTTACGATATGTATCATAATATCTTAATCGTCAACCAATGGCATTGCCTCATTTCTATTTTATATTTTCTCTGTAAAGTTAAGACATTTCAGATCAGTACAGTAAACCTTAATGCCATTGTCTAGATATAGAGGATAGTTGTTTGTTTCTGGTGTATGATCGAATTATATTTCATCAAGTGGTCACCAAAAGTCATATTCTCACAAGTGATTTGCCACAAGTGAGAATATCATTTTGGTGATAACGAGATGAAATATCGTTTGATCTTACACCAAAACAAACACATTTTCTTTTTATTGTATGCAATTGCATAAAGGTTTGTTTATTTTGACCATTATTTTGGTCATAAGTTCAGTGTTTGAAACAGTCGATTACAATAAATAATCTACTGAGAAATCCATATAATTTATCAAGAGGCACAAAATAAAAGAGTTTTAACCTTTGACACTTGCTAACCTAGGTAAAAAAGTTAACGTCTCTTTTACCATTGTGTCTGTGAAGACACGCGTCGTATATTTTATCTAAACGTTACATAAACTTGAAAATGACTTTTATTTAAGTTAGTGAAAAGCTTAATTAAAAAGTTGCTTTCATTGAACTTTTTTTATTAATATTAGGATTTTAGGTATAAAATATATATATACATGTAGTCATGTCCATTAAAATATGACGTTTCATCACATTTAGAACCGTATCACTTATTTCCATGTGATATTTCGTTTTTGTCGTTAAGATGTCTAAGATACCGCTGTAATCGCATAATTGTTAAATTATCTGCCGCCTGACACTATAATGAATGATTAATGTTGTATATATATTCGGGTATATTTATGATTTTGTGATGTACGTTCTACATATGTGTATTATGTTACTATGGCGAGACTGAAATATTGATATGAATAATATTATACATATGTCAATAAAGGAATCATTAACCTGGGGCTTACTGTACTTAACGTCTTACTGCACAGTTGTGTCCCTTCTTTTGACATGCTTATTGATAAAATACTAGTAGTACGTCAAACATGAGACATAGCAAATTAATAAATACAATCATTGTACAACTTTTTTCTCAGTTTATTTCACATGTGTCTATAGTCTAATAATTGCAATTGTCTCTATCTCTTCATAAGTTCTTATTCACAAACAGAAATGTTAAGTCGATCGCTACATTTTCTTTAACTATCTCTTCAATCTACCCATTATCAAAATTGCTTCGATCCCTTTTTTCTCATCGGTCATCTTCTTACTACAACAAGCCCTATTTGCTCATTGCCCGTCATCTCCTTACTACCTGGAGCCGTATCTTCTCATTGGTCAATTTATCAATTACTCTCTCACCCGTATCTGACCATAAAACAACCTGTCATGACTATATGATGACACGCCTACAGGTATTGTTTCTTCTCATCTCCTTAAGGTTGAAACATCTTACTTCTGAGGTTTATTACAATTTTAATTGCGAATAACAAAAATATTCCAAGTCGTATTTTTAACATAAAAAAATCCCCAATACAATTATTGAACAGCACCGACCTCGGTCTTCCATCGTTGCTGTCACTGTCTAAAATTTTCGCTATCATTTTAAAATATATCAATAAGTTATATCCCGTATTCACGAAAACTATCAAAAATTTGCTATTGATGTTGACTCTTGAGAATATGTTTATTTCCATGATTTTTTATAATTCAGTACTATTATATATTATTATGTTTCATTTTTTAGATTTGCTACATATGCAAATATCAATTAAATACAAAATTCTTCACATTATTATATATGTTTTATTCTACAATTGACGAAATCAATTATGATGCGATATAAACGAAAAAAATGTATGTTCATCATGTTACATAATTTGTAAACTGCATCATAGTAATAGAAAAATGTACCAATAACATATAATAATATTGTATATAATGAATATTTAATATAACTACTACATTCAATTGTCATAAAGATCAAACCAAAACGTACATTGTCAAATGCTTTTTAAAGCATTTTTTTTAAAAAAATCAACATTATTTTGCCAATGCATCCTTAACAACCTTTAAGTATTTTGATGCAAGACCATATAGAAAGACAATACGCTTGATATCTTTAAAAACATGTTTACATTTCCATACAATTCCAGATTACCACAAAACAGTTACTTTTCATTCTAAATGTAATTATTACTGGACACGACGATCACATGTGTTGATGTAATCAATAATTGTGTAGATCGCACCGTTCTATACATTGGTTAAACAGATTCCTCTATACTACTCAGACGGTCGGTGGGAACTATAAAATCTACACATGCACCCAAAATTGACACGAATAATCTTAAACCAGCTTTTGAAATAACGTTCCGGTGCCATATTTAGCGGTGAGTGTGACTTAGGTTACCACCCGTGTATTTCTAATTTAAAAAAATAAAATTTAAAACTTCATATATACAGAATACGAATCTATTGTCGATAAACATATTTTAGTTCATCGGAATCCTCATGAAGTATTTCTATGAATTATGCATTTAAACTTTTAGATAAAACAAAACTTGGTGAAAGACATCCTGTAGGTATCACTACATAGTTGCACCCCTTTGTTGTCACGGTAGCAAGAATCATCTTACCAGTTAATGTGATTTTTTATGTGCAAAATCTTAAATCTTTTTTATATAGAACAAAGAACAAAATTCTACTAAGTAACGAAATATATACGTCTCACACAACAATTAATTTTGCACTGTTCTGCATATAGAGAAGTGCACTTCTTATGGATCACTGGATACATTACCAATGGTTCTAAAATTATCTTGTTCCCCTAGATTGTCCTCTGTTGGTCCTATTATGAAAAAAAACATGGGGTTGACCAGGTTGCTTTTTCACAATTTTGTTGCTTTGATGGCACCCCATCTTTTTTGACAATTCTGCCCATTTCTTTCACAACGCATCTTTAAACTGTTATAGCTTCATCAAATAGTTCTCAAATGTCACCCAAACCTTGCAGTAATCATAAAAATGTTCCAATGTTCCCATACGCACAAAGAAATATGGCATTTCATGCATTTTCAACAAAACAATTGCCAAACCGCTTTTCACAGCTATACTTTCTTTGGCATAAGAATCTTGCTACTGTCATGTAAAGGAGATAATTTTTCAACGAGACCTATAGCAATAGGGTTATTTGTCAAGAATAGGTTGTTTAAGGGCAATGCAGAGGCAGGAGTACATGTACACGCACATACTCATTTATATTGTTTAAAACCTGAACCTGTTCCGGAGATTTACCTTCAATTTGTCTATTAAACACATACTGATCGATTGCATGAACTTTGTTTTTGTTCGACAAACGTAATACAATTACGGTAATTTAAGAGAATATTTTGACAAAATTGATGTAACCATTAATTCTTTAATTAAGTTTTAATTCGAACCCTGTTGGCGGATTAATGGTAATATCTTATTTCATTATTAATGTATCTGATCCTTTGTTAATTTCAAATCATCTATTTTAAAACAATATTCTCAACACTATCCTTTTAACCATTCATTCATTCATCCATTCCAATCATTCATTCATTCATTCATTCTTTTATTCCGTGCATTCCAGTTTTCATTGCAACTTTTCGATGGATTATTTACCATTATATATCTAATTTCGTTATTCAAGCATATATATCTCATCCGTTATATGTCTATTTGAAGAAAAAATATGTTTTGGACTGAGGGAATGCAAACTGTAATGGGATGTGAAATACTTATTGCAAACCGGTTAGTACATGATTGAATGTTGTCGGTTTTTAAAACGTTAAATGCATGTGTCTGACGACACAGACAAGCCAGTCTTGGTCATCTTCAAAGTTTGTTTATCAAAAGGAATATATAACGATGATGATGATGACTATCTAATCTGTATCATAATATGCCAGTTTGAAACATCAAAACATTTAAGATAAAACATACAGGGGTCCCCAAGGGCTGAGTGGTGCCGTCTCAAGATAATTTTACATTTCACCGCGACCATCGATTGGCCGAGTTCCGCTCGCTCCAAAAACTTTATATGAGAAGTTTGCCAGTTACTGCAAAATGATGACGGTTCTAATCAGATATATTCTGATATGTTGAAAATAGTGTTAAACGCCTTTCAAAAACAGAAAAAATTAAACATACAGGCCGTTACCATACGCTAGGAAGAATTTTTTTTTTTTTAAAAAAAACCATCAACACTGCGGGGTGTTCCTTCTATTAACTATATTCAGCTCTCACAGTGCATGTTTTCGTATTTGAAAGAGGGTTTTTGAATTAATTCTGTTATAAAATGACAACTCTACAAACAAATAAAATAATGGACAACACTATGATAGAGTACAGCCTTCTGTTAGAGCTTTAACTTGATTTTCTATTACACTAAAATTCGCCCTACATCCGTTATCACGGCAGCAAACGAAACGATGTCAATAGAATATATATCAATGGAACTCAAATAAATATATTGGAAATAATGTCACTTTTGAAAGTGACACTTTTAATTCAAAGAGACAGCACATTTGAAATGAACTGATTAATTATCAACATAGACACTTGACGTTTTATCCAACCACGGCACCATCACTAAGTTGAGCAATTTTGCAGGTCTCATATTCATAAAGTCTGTCTCTGAAATATACAACATATTTTTTTCAATGACATAGACATAGACATAGACATATTTTATTGACTTAAACTTTACAGTTTCTCATCATTATACATACATGTACAATTGACAATATGTTTGCACATGACAGATATAAGCATTATAAACATTAAATTTTGCAAAAGTATAAAATGTTTAGTATGTAGACGTGTCTGTTAAACAAAATATATTAAGTAACAAAAACATATGATTTACCGATATAATCTTAGTATTTTACCCACCCAATTATAATAAAGTAATTCAGCTTATTTATTAACAACACATACATAACATTTGATATTGCTTTCGTGAGAATGTACTATGAATTCATTAATTTAAAATAAAGTTCGGAATAGAGCGTCTAATTTTTAATAAAGTGATCCTATATATACTCTTTGATTACGTAATGCCATAAGGATATCCATTTAAACATGCCAATATAATTGATATGACGCGAGAACTGATATCGCGCCGTCCACAGGTCACGTTGCTTTGTTTGTCCAAGTATATAAACTGTAGTGTTAACTTAGAAAGTGTTTTTTTGTCTAAGGAAAATGAACGCAGTAAATTTTCAGAACCATTATTTATTCAGTGAGTTTTTATTTAGTATGGGGATAAATTGTCTCCATACCATATCTGTACCAATGAACGTCGAGCGCTTATATTTGTACACATCAAACAAGAAACCGAAAATCGATAATCATTTCGCATTGGGCGTTAAAGAACGGTAACTCTAATGGCAACACTTTATCGCATACCTCAGATATAACATGGAAGAGAAAACACTGAGGCCTCCTAATTATGTTTTTTGCAAATTGTGTCGTTTTCAAATATGTTAAGATATATATTGAATTGACTCTTGTTTATATAAGCCAGATAATACTCATATTTCAAAACCACAGTCATTATAATCATTAAATGTTTCAAGACGCTGAAGTATAATCCATTCATAACCATATACTTATATAGAAAGATAGGATACTTGCATCTCTCTACTAAAAGTTTGTAAAATGGCATGAGAAAGAACTAATAATTTAGCAAAAATTTTCATTCAAATTTCACAGGCAATTGATTCATTTTATATGAAATGTAAGGTTTATTTAACCTTAGATGTTTTATACTGTTTTAAATATGCAAAATGATATTAAACTTAAAATGTTGCAATAAGCACTACAACAATTTCAAACACAATTTGTTGGGAAATATTTCATTTTGTAGAGAATTCTAATGTGCAAAGAACAAATTTTAATGTTTATTTCTGAGATGAATGGAAGTTTAAAAAAATGGAAACGATATAACGCAAAATTTAGCATGAATAATCTATCGTTCATAACATCTCAATCAGTTTTTTTTATTTCACTGTATGATTCCTTGTCAAACCATTTCAGAAATGTTGATTGATATTTTGAAATAAATTTCAAAAGAGTAAACTTAAATATTGTTAAAATGTGAAAAACAATGACTCTCTACACGTGTTATATGTTTATATAACATTCGTGTTGTTGTTTTTAAAATGACCATTTATTAAAATACATTGTGTTAGATATATAATTTAATTTAAAAGAACTCGAGATGAATAGTAAAACAGGCCATTATATAACTAAACAAGAAAAGCTGGAATTTTATAATAATTGTTTATACAAGTTAAAGAACATACTAATCCCTTTCCGAGGTTGACCTTGGGATGTTTGTCATACATAATCTATATAATATACTTACTCAGGACCATTGTCATGCACTGAAATGACCCCCTTCATTACTTTTCCTTTTGGGACGGTGTAATCTTGCGGTTGGTCGTATTCGTTCGTCCAACCGCTGAAGTCACAGTCCACCAAATGCAAAGCTGTAAAATAAGTGAACGTTGTGAATACGTGTATAACACCAAAGTACGGTGGACAGTCGCTGTTGTTAACACAGCGTAGATGTTTTGTATTGATCTATAAATATAGAAGGTGTCCCGTTGGAGCCATTGCGGCATATTTATTAAATTAAGAAATGTCGAAACTACGAAACAACGATGGTGAAATGTCGAAACAACGATGGTGAAATGTCGAAACAACGATGGTGAAATGTCAAAACAACAAGTCTTTAATAGAACAACTTTTAAAATAACTTATGGAGGTAGGCTAAAAATCTAATAATCCTTTTTGCAACATGAATAAATATAAGGGTTTGTCCATCAGAAGTAAGCATATCGATGGTGCTATCACATGGAGAATAAAACCATATGTGTAAGTGACGTTTATATCTAAAAAATGCTTTAATTAAAACTTTATTTTTCTAGAAAATCAGCGTCTTTGCCTAATTAAATAAAGGCCGATTGTCGGCTTCTTCTCATTTCATCAATCATATTTTTTATCCAAATGAGGCTGGAACATTTCTCAAAATGGAAAAAAATAACTTTTTGTTTATGATTATTTCTTACATAAGGAGATAAAAACAATGGATATGAACTATCCAGTGTAATGTTAGAACATGATCGTAAGAGTGTTACGCGTTATATTCCGGTCTGCTTAACCTTTAAAAATATTTTTCCTAATTTTCCCTCAATCGCGCTGTTTTTTTATCCCAACATCGAAGGGTTGGGCCTTCACCCAATTTACAGGAAACAGATCCTGCAGAAAAAAAGATGACGTAATATACAGCTAGTGTGGCTTAAATGTATTAAGGTCTTGCAACAGAGTTGTGCCCTTTTTTCACGACAATAAGAGTATTGCACTTAAATTGACCTAGGTAATTTAGTTTGAACTATTTTCAAAATTATGTATGGCGGCTGGGATTTCTTGCTGCATATGAGTAAAGCAGAAGCTGGCATACGATAAACTGAAACACGACATCACTGGTGTTAAACATTGACGTGTATATGATTGTAACAGATGCATGTATTTATGAGCATTTACGTACTTCTTTTTCAGAACAATTTTAGAGTGTAACTTTAAAAAGATGGAGCTGATCAAACTACCAGTTATTGTGCATGTGTATATGCGGATGCATTTTATTATGAAAAGAAATAAGTAAAAAAGGATTCTATGTTGAAAGTTTATTTTACCGTGGAAATCCTAGATCTTATCTTATGTAGAACGAAAAACACAATCCAGTGGTGTATTGACACTGTGTTAATATTCAATTTACCTGTTTGCTGTTATGTATTGAATTAATGTTAGAGTGCTAAAGTCATGATTTGTAGTTCATAGACTGAGGTAGAAATCATTGCTGCACACTCATAATCGTCATCCGCCTGTTGCTAGAAAGTGAATTGATTTACACGATCTCGTGTGTATCGTGGAATGTAATGATGGCGTGGCTGGTCGTGTCCCCTAGGTAACATGTCGAGGCACAGTTCATACTCAAAGTAGCCAATCCATTGACCGAACACATGGTTCGTGCGTACTTTTCAGGGAGATTGTGAAAGCTTGATTTAGCTGTTCACGAATTAGAAACTTAATTAAAGTCAAAATGAAATATTGTTGAGGTGATGAGAGAATGTTTATCAATAGGATATTTGGCTGGACAGAGCAGTCTCTATCAGAGAGAGCTCTCGGGTCTACCGCCAGCCATTTGCCATCTGTTGCTGGAATTAAAAGTACTCGTTGTAAACCATGTGTTGGTTTTAAGTCATTGCCGTAGTAGTACAAGACCTCCAGATGTTACTGAGTGGATGACGGATCACATGTACCTGACATGACACAGCTATATTAAGAACATATTTCAAACCTACTATCCCAGATAACAGAGGTTCACAAAGGTCATACACGTACGTTTAATATATTTATCTATCCATATTATCATACTGCAACTTCTCCTTGCGAAGATTAGGTGCAGGCACGATTTGTTATTAATTGCACAATTAAGTGCACAAGTTTACGGGCATATGAATAACTGATTAACATAGAAGTTCTGTGATATTTACGTGCACTAGGTATGACTCGTACTGTAAACGGACCAATTGTTTCAAATCCCCTCCGAAAAAATGCATGCTTTCACAGTATTATATTTGAATAAGGTACTGTGTGAGTGCATTCGATCAGGGGACCTCTAGGTCTTGGAGCAAGCATGATAACCACTTGACAACCGTAACTCCTTATTTATGTTTACACACATAGAAGGATCGAGCAATTTAGTTCTGTTTCATATTTGACCGGTAAATACTGTTGACAATTTCTGAGGCTTGGCGCTCAGCATTAAGAGGAAAACTCTAGATCTGGTCGGCCAGGTTTCATTATAATATGACTGGGTGGGATATCATTCCATGTGTCTGCGTCGTGATACTTCAGTGTAGCAGCGCTCAGAACACTATCTCAAGTAGACACCGTCGCATCACCACCGTAAATTGTTGAAAGCGACGCTAAATACCACATAACAATAACAGCAATTCTCTATACCCGGATGGACAGATATCCAAGCGCTTGCTTATGTACCAGTGGATTGATGTGTAAAAGTATGTCGTACATATTCTTAAAATATTGGCGTAGTGGTACAACAGAAGCAATTTCATGAAACATTTTTTTCTTTGTCTTCTTACCAAGTTAAGTGTTTATATTCTAACGGAGTGACTTGTGTCTTTAAGGGAGCACACATTAAGAAATAACACACTCAAAAGGAATACAATAATATATTCCACATTTTCCCACCTTTTGCATCTTATAAATTACGTTTTATTCGTCACTTTCTTAAGTGTTCACATTTCTTTACTTACATGCTAAAGAACAACAATAAAACTTCCATTTGCGGTCCTCGTCGCCATTATCGTGTATGCTGTTCATTCCGCTGATAAAATTGTTGGTGGGACACGAGAAATGCAATAAATGGTCGTAGCTGTTAGCGTAGCCTACAAATACATGCACTTTCTATAAGATTGTTATACAGCACTGTTAGTAAATCGTATTGAAATGCACATTTGGAAGGATCACATACTTGTTCACTTGCATGTACTTGTAGTACATTATAATTGATATATTTCGAAAAACTAAAAAATAATGAAAGTAATGAGAATGTATTTTTTTTTTGTAAATGATTGGAGTACCACTTGAACTTTAACTAGAAAATGTTAGAGCTCTTCATCATGTAACAAGATATATCATTATATTACATGAGAAAAACAAACAATTTTATCAATTTCAGATGATGTTAATGTCTATAAATAAGTAAATGTTACATAATTTTTCAATTAAAAAAAGATAATGTTACATACAACAAAAGTATGTACACACAGCGCAGAAATCTATGTCGAAAACTTCAATGAAGTTATCTTATTTTGTTTACAACGCACTGAGAGCGGGTTTCTGTTTCACCAGCATTGCCTTTGGTTTACCGTCTTAATCGATTTTAGAATGGTGATTCCTCTATTCAGTAACAAGTGTAAATTGAACGCAATGCAGTTTTGTTGAATCCAATGCAAACCACCACAAACTTATGTTTCCTGTTGGTACTTATGCGAATACCCGAGTGTGTTGGTGAGGCATAAACCTGTTCTCTGTTCATATGGTTTTTGTTTGTGATTTTTTTTCACAAACAGAATAAACAGCAAACTTTCCTTGTAAACAAAAATTAATTTTGAATGTTTGTACAAACTGAAAAACAATATGGTTTATATAGTCATTGCATAACTTATTTGATATCAATAACAAAATATATAAAAAAAATCGGAGTTTACAAATTTACTAAAGTACCCGGAAAGTTTGCCCGAATTAACTCGGCTATACGAGTAGTTTCCCTCAAATGTTAAATTGAGTATTATTGAGAAGAAATATACATTGTTTCCAAGGCAACCCAAACACATCAAGATGTCACTCTTACTAGGTATGAAGCAATACAGAATAGGACAATCATTGAAAACATAGTAATACAGTCAAACCTGTCTTAAGCAGCCAATCATGGGACAGAACAAATGTGGCCTTTTAAGACATGTTTTACTCTTGACGCATAGAAATGGGAATGTAAAATATGGTTACTTAAGACAGGTGACTGCTTAATAGAGGTGACTGCTTATACAGGTTTTACTGTATATAGTTTAATTTTGAATTTACGTATTACGTGTATTTATAAGTTATGTTATACTGTTTAATATTGATTGATTGATTGATTGAATATTTAGCGTCATTTTTATGCCATCGAGGGCTAACAGACGATCAGTTAACCTAGCCACTGTTTCCTGGTATTAACCAGTACTCGAGCACTTCCCATCTCCGCAAGTAACTGATAACTTTCCCACTTGAATTAGTGGTGAGAGACGAATGATAATGAGACACAATGTTGTATATCAATCATCACGGAGACTGTAGCCAGGCGGGGAATTCGAACTCACGACCCCTGGATTGATAGTCAGACGCGTAACCGACTGAGCTAATCGGGCCCGGCTACTGTTTAATAGAATTTAATACAATGTGTTTAATATTAATACAAAAACATGTTTGTCTGTTAATGTCGTATACCAAATTTGTAAACACTACTCAATATTTTGACGAAGATATTGGAAATACAAAAAGAACCGGTAAAGCTGTTTCTTTCAGAATGGTACAAATGCTGCACTTTGCCGTACTCATTAAATTATCCTTGATGAGATCGTATACAATCCTTATTTCATTTATATATCGTAATCTAGTATGTGTATGTATATTCAGATGAATAGGTAAATGAACCAAACACAATTATGGTATTTTTTTCTTTATATGTGTGATTTGTTCTTCGTGATCTGTATAATGGTAGTAATGTCACATAGCATATACCTGTCCAAAAGCATGAAGGCGTGTCCCCTGTTGAATCTGGCCACACGTCTAGACACGACAGGTCAAATCTCCTGTCTTCAGCACTATTGCTATGATAGCTCTGGACCCTGTTGACAGACTGTGTGTCAGTGCATTGGAAGTTCAATACCTTGTCAAAATCATTGACATAAACGCCATTGGACATTGCCAGAATGGCGGCGGATGCTATAAGAAATCCAATCTGCAATCATGCAAACATTGATGGATGTGATGTCTTAAACAAGTTGTTCACTGAACTATCAATTTATTTCAATTCAATTAACATACCGTCAACATATAAATATCATAGTTTTTTATGTAACCGCTTCAAAACCAATTCATGAAAAAATAATATATTTTAATAAAGGTGTAATGTGTAAATGAAGTCATATACTGCAGAGTTTAATTGTCTTGTACTGTTGAATTGCCTATACGATGTCAGAAACGACGATTGGGCGCAATACCCGCCTATATATATGTATATCCGAAATATAGAAATTTACGAATTAAATGTTTGAAACCATATTTTTGTAGATGTCCACTCATAAAGAAATTTAAGCAAATAATGACACAACATTCCACGCAAGCGTAACATTATTAATCTAGTACATTGATTATGCATCAGCGATGAGAATTGCAATTCAGTAATAGTTATGGATAAGGCAAACGTATTATTTATGTTAAAAAATATAAACAACTGTACATGTATATACCATCATTTGCTGTATGTTTTAATTGCTTCTCTGAAAACATTGTTTTACGATTGTGAATATTAAGTTCATGATTGTTACTACTATGTACCATTACACAGTAAATAAGTAGATTTCCTCTTAGTGTTTGTATGATATTTTATGCAATAAATTGAAAAAAAAATGGAATACCGGTGAGAGAGGCTTCAACCCCTATAAACCCCTATAAATATTCACCTGACCACGGACAATTTCGGAAATATTTTTTGCCACTTTGGAGATTCGAACCCACGGCCCCTGCGGCGTCAGCGCCTAGCACATTAATGACGACGTCTCTACCGACAAATAATATTTCCGAAATTGTCCGTGGTCAGGTGAATAAGACATGTGTCGCTCCTCTCCATTGAGTCATTAAAAGTAGGAATAATACAAAATATTGAATGTAAATATTATAAATCCCGCCTATGTCCTGTGTACATTAATGGTGACGCCAATATATGCGCTATTGCGCAACGTTTTTTGGCGTTGTTGCGGTGGCGCAGTCGGAAGAGACGTCGTCATTAATGTGCTAGGCGCTGACGCCGCAGGGGCCGTGGGTTCGAATCTCCAAAGTGGCAAAAAATATTTCCGAAATTGTCCGTGGTCAGGTGAATAAGACATGTGTCGCTTCTCTCCATTGAGACATTAAAAGTAGGAATAATACAAAATATTGAATGTATATATTAAATTACTTTATTATTTATTTCAACTCAATGTAATATAAATGGTAAATGTAAACTATTATATTTCAGTATACAGTATAATTTTCAAAAATGATCACCTAAATTTAAAGTAATAAATCCATCGCTTACCATTTTCTTTGACGTCTTTCACTGTGATGTCCCCAAAGCTTATCAAACAGCTGTTATTTTGAAACACGTTATCTTATCTATAAACGGAATGATCGTAATATCAATATCTCCTTCTATTTATTAAAGACCACTGTCCATAGTTTGAAGACTAGAGTACGGTCAAATAATGTGACTTATTTTTATTCTTCATAATACTCCGATTCAACTTTTTCAACTTCTGTAAATTTACATAGATTGTGAAATAAACTTAAACAACCTGAACGAATTACACTCGAAGAGCCCAGGGTAGAACTGTACTTGGCATATGAAGCAAGTATTTTTCTCACTGACGCCAAATATTGACGTGACCGAGAATCCACCACGAGACACACATATCACGGATATGGTGTTTTCCCACTAGACGCTTCGCTTCAATGTACCGCTGATATCAACACATATCACGGATATGGTGTTCTCACACTAGACGCTTCGCTTCAATGTACCGCTGATATTAACACATATCACGGATATGGTGTTCTCACACTAGACGCTTCGCTTCAATGTACCGCTGATATCAACACATATCACGGATATGGTGTATTTACACTAGACGCTTCGCTTCAACGTACCGCTGATATCAACACATATCACGGATATGGTGTTCTCACACTAGACGCTTCGCTTCAATGTACCGCTGATATCAACACATATCACGGATATGGTGTTCTCACACTAGACGCTTCGTTTCAATGTACCGCTGATATCAACACACATACCGGATATGGTGTTCTCACACTAGACGCTTCGCTTCAACGTACCGCTGATATTAACACATATCACGGATATGGTGTTCTCACACCAGATGCCTCGCTTCAACGTACCGCTGATATCAACACATATCACGGATTATCCGTTAATTAAGTATCCCAAAGGGAAAGAGTGTTGTTGTTTTGTGGCAATATTTCCATATAATCATATATGATTATAGGGAAGGCGTAATTTGCATTTGGTTGATCGGTTTAATCAAATAGATAGTCTGTGACGTGAAAGCCGATCCTAGTGTCAAATTATTGATATCAATAATAAAATAATAATAATGTTTAAATGCATTAATCTAATCCTTGCTGAGGTGCTAAAAAATATTTTAAACAATGCAATGCGTTTATCATATAATGTTATTAGTTATTACAATAAGTGCGTTCATATTGGCCGAGTTATTAAAGCGAGTATTGTCAATATCACTGTCCGAGGACCATTAACTCGGCCAATATGAAATCTCTGAATTAATGACAATTTAGTCGGCTAGAAAAACATTTTTTTTTTTGTATTTTAGTTTTGAGATATATAGAACTTTTTTACATGTACTATGTAACAGCTTTCTGTGCCTTTTTACATTTAAAATATGTATCGATATCGTCAACAGTATCAACCTTCACATCACAATACATTCTTTTCTCACCAGTTGATACAACGACTTCAGATTCAAACGTCGTATTGCCCCTGTTCCGGTTCAAGGTTCCTTGTCTTTTCGTTTTGACCGAATTCGGTTCGTATTGGCCGAGTTCGCGTCACATGACATTTTTTTCTATAACACAGCAATACAATAATTAAACGTATGACACATGGTCGATAGATATAATATGCCTATACAAAAAATTTAATGATATAATACCTGTACTAATCGTACATACTCGGCCAATTCCGTCATCCTTCGGTATTAAAATAATCGGCGAGGTGGTCCGAATGTACATGTTCATGTTAAAATAAGAATACGGTACATGAACGTGCTATATAGAATACGTATATATTTGTGTATGCCTACTTATCAAGGTTAATCGAGCACAAACGAATAGATAAGATAAAATCTGTTTTTGTCTCGTAGTAGTCCTATTTATTTATAAAAACATACTCGACCTACTCATAGGGACTATATATTCCAAAAATGAACAAATTTAGATGGTTTGTTCTTGAGAAGATGATTTTTGAAAACTTTTTGAACCCTACTGGCCCCTTATGGATAATACAACCCTGTCATGACTAGGTTAATAAATACTCCAGATTTCAAGACAGTTAAAATAATTTCTAAGTCAGATAAGAAAAACAAATTTCCGTTTTTTCCGCATACGATTCCTATGTAAAAAGTCCCCTTAATACCGATGTCCAAACGGACCATTGTCCATTTATTTAAACACAAATCAAATACCCATTTGAAGTCATTTATACTCAATACAGTAACGCCTCTGACTATCAATCCAGGGGTCGTGAGTTCGAGTGTCCCCGCCCGGTAAGTCTCCGTGAAGATTGATATACAACATTGTGTCTCAGTATCATTCGTCTCTCACCGATGATTCAAGTGTGAAAGTAATCGGTTACTAGCGGAGATGGGGTGTGCTTGAGTACTGGTTAACCTTTCAAAATCCCAGAAAACAGTGGTTATGTCTGACAGCCCTCGGTGGCATACAAATGACACTAAATATTCAATCAGTCAATCAAACTAAAGTGTATTTAACTGTTTGTGTCATAATGATGTGCGTCAGGCGCAGCACATATTTTTTAACTAAGGGTCATGACCTGCTTAAAATAAAATTTCTTATTCTAAGTGGGAATTAATTTTGCCAAAATGCAATCAAGAGTTATGATTTTGTCTTAATGAGTTTTCTAGAAGATGTTAAAGACACAAGTGAAGTTTTATTCATTTCCAATGATAGGATGATAAAATAAGTACCAAATCAAACACCTTTAACCTCTCAAAATCTCTAACAAAATTATGTAAGTCTAAAAGGGCCATAACTTTGTAAATATGCATCCCAGAGTTATGATTATTATTATCTCTGCGTTCCATTGATGAAACTGAACACACAGGTGTAGTTTCATTTATATCGTATGAGTGGTGGCATAGATATCTTACATGTCAGTGATAAAAAAAACTCTAACTTGAAATATTAAGTCCAAATATTGCCATAACTCTGCCAAAATGAAATCCAGAGTTATGATTTTGTGTCTGTGAGTTCCATTGATGATGCTGAACACGACTGAGACGTTTATTTCATATTTAATGAGTGGTTGCATAGATATCTTACCTGATAAAATAAACTTGAAGTCCAAAAAGGTCAAAACTCTGCCAAAATGTAACCCAGAGTTATGGTTCTTATATCTGTGAGTTCCCTGGAAGCTGCTGAATACACGTTTGAAGTTTCATACATATCAAATGATAAAAAACTTTAACTTGAAAAATTAAATCCAAAGCGCGCGATAACTCTGCCAAAATGCAACCCAAAGTTATGGTTCTTAATTTTGTGAGTTCCATTGATGAAGCTGAACACACATGTGACGTTTCATTCAAATCAAATGAGTGGTTGCATAGATATCTTACGTGATAAAAAATCATAAACCTGATAAACCAACGCTGATGCCGGAGCGAGTACAATAGCACCCCCCCCCCCCCCCCGATCTAAAAACATTATAAACCGTGTATATATAAATATTGTCTTAAATATCTATCCCATATTTAAACTGATTCTTTCATTGTCAATTGGTTCTCGCCCCTGTGAAATAAACTTCAGTGCATTGCGCGGACTAAAGACGTGGTCAATAACTACGAGTGTGGAAGACCGCCATTGATGTTTGTTCATTGATCGGACATTTAAATCAATAGCCTTGACATTCTAAATTTATGGGACTTTTCTGGGCTTTGGTTTTGGGCACAGTAGATAAAAACACAATATGTAAAATATATGTATGTACAATGTTGCAACAGACCCTTGTAAATGATGGTCTATTCATAACAATATTATTATTATTATTATTAAATTGCTACTATATAAGATACATATAGCAACGTTTGTATTAGGTACAATGTGGCAACAGACCCTTGTAAATGATGGTCTATTCATGACATTAATATTATTGTACAGCTACTATATAAGATACGTATAGCAACGTTTGTATTAGGTACAATGTGGCAACAGACCCTTGTAAATGATGGTCGATTCATGACATTATTATTATTGTACTGCTACTATATAACATATGTAGGTACAATGAGGCAACAGACTCTTGTAAATGATGGTCCATTCATGACATTATTATTATTGTACTGCTACTATATAAGATACATATAGCAACGTTTGTATTAGGTACAATGTGGCAACAGACCCTTGTAAATGATGGTCTATTCATGACATTATTATTATTGTACTAATACTATATAAGATACATATAGCAACGTTTGTATTAGGTACAATGTGGCAACAGACCCTTGTAAATGATGGTCTATACATGACATTATTATTATTGTACTGCTACTATATAAGATACATATAGCAACGTTTGTATTAGGTACAATGTGGCAACAGACCCTTGTAAATGATGGTCTATTCATGACATTATTTTTATTGTACTGCTACTATACAAGATAAGTATGTACAATGTGGCAACAGACCCTTGTAAATGATGGTCTATTCATGACATTATTACTATTGCACTGCTACTATATAAGATATGTATGTACAATGTGGCAACAGACCATTGTAAATGGTGGTCTCTTCATGACATTATTATTATTGTACTGCTACTATATAACATATGTATGTACAATGTGGCAACAGACCCTTGTAAATGATGGTCTATTCATGACATTATTATTATTGTACTGCTACTATATAAGATATGTATGCACAATGTGGTAACAGACCCTTGTAAATGATGGTCTATACATGACATTATTATTATTGTACTGCTACTATATAAGATACATATAGCAACGTTTGTATTAGGTACAATGTGGCAACAGACCATTGTAAATGATGGTCTATTCATGACATTATTATTATTGTACTGCTACTATATAACATATGTATGCACAATGTGGCAACATACCCTTGTAAATGATGGTCTATTCATGACATTATTATTATTGTACTGCTACTATATAACATATGTATGTACAATGTGGCAACAGACCCTTGTAAATGATGGTCTATACATGACATTATTATTATTGTACTGCTACTATATAAGATACATATAGCAACGTTTGTATTAGGTACAATGTGGCAACAGACCATTGTAAATGATGGTCTATTCATGACATTATTATTATTGTACTGCTAGCATATATGATACATATTGCAACGTCTGTATTAGGTACAAAGTGGCAACAGACCCTTGTAAATGATGGTCTATTCATGACATTATTATTATTGTACTGCTACTATATAAGATACATATAGCAACGTTTGTTTTAGGTACAATGTGGCAACAGACCCTTGTAAATGATGGTCTATTCATGACATTATTATTATTGTACTGCTACTATATAAGATACATATAGCAACGTTTGTTTTAGGTACAATGAGGCAACAGACCCTTGTAAATGATGGTCTGTTCATGACATTATTATTATTGTACTGCTACTATATAAGATACATATAGCAACCTTTGTATTAGGTACAATGTGGCAACAGACCATTGTAAATGATGGTCTATTCATGACATTATTATTATTGTACTGCTACTATATAACATATGTATGTACAATGTGGCAACAGACCCTTGTAAATGATGGTCTATTCATGACATTATTATTATTGTACTGCTACTATATAACATATATATGTACAATGTGGCAACAGACCCATGTAAATGATGGTCTATACATGACATTATTATTATTGTACTGCTACTATATAAGATACATATAGCAACGTTTGTATTAGGTACAATGTGGCAACAGACCCTTGTAAATGATGGTCTATTCATGACATTATTATTATTGTACTGCTAGCATATATGATACATATTGCAACGTTTGTATTAGGTACAATGTGGCAACAGACCCTTGTAAATGATGGTCTATTCATGACATTATTATTATTGTACTGCTACTATATAAGATACATATAGCAACGTTTGTTTTAGGTAGAATGTGGCAACAGACCCTTGTAAATGATGGTATATTCATGACATTATTATTATCGTACTGCTACTATATAAGATACATATAGCAACGTTTGTTTTAGGTACAATGAGGCAACAGACCCTTGTAAATGATGGTCTGTTCATGACATTATTATTATTGTACTGCTACTATTTAAGATACATATAGCAACGTTTGTATTAGGTACAATGTGGCAACAGACCCTTGTAAATGATGGTCGTTTCATGACATAATTATCATTGTACTGCTACTATATAAGATACATATAGCAACGTTTGTTTTAGGTACAATGTGGCAACAGACCCTTGTAAATGATGGTCTATTCATGACAATATTATTATTGTACTGCTACTATATAAGATACATATAGCAACGTTTGTATTAGGTACAATGTGGCAACAGACCCATGTAAATGATGGTCTATTCATTACATTATTATTATTGTACTGCTACTATATAAGATGCATATAGCAACGTTTGTATTAGGTACAATGTGGCAACATACCCTTGTAAATGATGATCTATTCATGACATTATTATTATTGTACTGCTACTATATAAGATATGTATGTACAATGTGGCAACAGACCCTTGTAAATGATGGTCTATTCATGACATTATTATTATTGTACTGCTACTATATAAGATACATATAGCAACGTTTGTATTAGGTACAATGTGGCAACAGACCCTTGTAAATGATGGTCTATTCATGACATTATTATTATTGTACTGCTACTATAAGATATGTATGTACAATGTGGCAACAGACCCTTGTAAATGATGGTCTATTCATGACATTATTATTATTGTACTGCTACTATATAATATACATATAGCAACGTTTGTATTAGGTACAATGTGGCAACAGACCCTTGTAAATGATGGTCTATTCATGACATTATTTTTATTGTACTGCTACTATATAAGATACATATAGCAACGTTTGTATTAGGTACAATGTGGAAACAGACCCTTGTAAATGATGGTCTATACATGACATTATTATTATTGTACTGCTACTATATAAGATACATATAGCAACGTTTGTATTAGGTACAATGTGGCAACAGACCCTTGTAAATGATGGTCCATTCATGACATTATTATTACTGTATTGCTACTATATAAGATACATATAGCAACGTTTGTATTAGGTACAATGTGGCAACAGACCCTTGTAAATGATGGTCTATACATGACATTATTATTATTGTACTGCTACTATATAAGATACATATAGCAACGTTTGTATTAGGTACAATGTGGCAACAGACCCTTGTAAATGATGGATCATTCATGACATTATTATTATTGTACTGCTACTATATAACATATGTAGGTACAATGAGGCAACAGACTCTTGTAAATGATGGTCTATTCATGACATTATTATTATTGTACTGCTACTATATAAGATACATATAGCAACGTTTGTATTAGGTACAATGTGGCAACAGACCCTTGTAAATGATGGTCTATTTATGACATTATTATTATTGTACTGCTACTATATAACATATGTAGGTACAATGAGGCAACAGACTCTTGTAAATGATGGTCCATTCATGACATTATTATTATTGTACTGCTACTATATAAGATACATATAGCAACGTTTGTATTAGGTACAATGTGGCAACAGACCCTTGTAAATGATGGTCTATTCATGACATTATTATTATTGTACTGCTACTATATAAGATACATATAGCAACGTTTGTATTAGGTACAATGTGGCAACATACCCTTGTAAATGATGGTCTATACATGACATTATTATTATTGTACTGCTACTATATAAGATACATATAGCAACGTTTGTATTAGGTACAATGTGGCAACAGACCCTTGTAAATGATGGTCTATACATGAAATTATTATTATTGTAACTCTACTATATAAGATACATATAGCAACGTTTGTATTAGGTACAATGTGGCAACAGACCCTTGTAAATGATGGCCTATTCATGACATTATTATTATTGTACTGCTACTATATAAGATACATATAGCAACGTTTGTATTAGGTACAATGTGGCAACAGACCCATGTAAATGATGGTCTATTCATTACATTATTATTATTGTACTGCTACTATATAAGATGCATATAGCAACGTTTGTATTAGGTACAATGTGGCAACATACCCTTGTAAATGATGATCTATTCATGACATTATTATTATTGTACTGCTACTATATAAGATATGTATGTACAATGTGGCAACAGACCCTTGTAAATGATGGTCTATTCATGACATTATTATTATTGTACTGCTACTATATAAGATACATATAGCAACGTTTGTATTAGGTACAATGTGGCAACAGACCCTTGTAAATGATGGTCTATTCATGACATTATTATTATTGTACTGCTACTATAAGATATGTATGTACAATGTGGCAACAGACCCTTGTAAATGATAGTCTATTCATGACATTATTATTATTGTACTGCTACTATATAAAATATGTATGTACAATGTGGCAACAGACCCTTGTAAATGATGGTCTATACATGACATTATTATTATTGTACTGCTACTATATAAGATACATATAGCAACGTTTGTATTAGGTACAATGTGGCAACAGACCCTTGTAAATGATGGTCTATTCATGACATTATTATTATTGTACTGCTACTATAAGATATGTATGTACAATGTGGCAACAGACCCTTGTAAATGATGGTCTATTCATGACATTATTATTATTGTACTGCTACTATATAAGATACATATAGCAACGTTTGTATTAGGTACAATGTGGCAACAGACCCTTGTAAATGATGGTCTATTCATGACATTATTATTATTGTACTGCTACTATAAGATATGTATGTACAATGTGGCAACAGACCCTTGTAAATGATAGTCTATTCATGACATTATTATTATTGTACTGCTACTATATAAGATATGTATGTACAATGTGGCAACAGACCCTTGTAAATGATGGTCTATACATGACATTATTATTATTGTACTGCTACTATATAAGATACATATAGCAACGTTTGTATTAGGTACAATGTGGCAACAGACCCTTGTAAATGATCGTCTATTTATGACATTATTTTTATTGTACTGCTACTATATAAGATACATATAGCAACGTTTGTATTAGGTACAATGTGGAAACAGACCCTTGTAAATGATGGTCTATACATGACATTATTATTATTGTACTGCTACTATATAAGATACATATAGCAACGTTTGTATTAGGTACAATGTGGCAACAGACCCTTGTAAATGATGGTCCATTCATGACATTATTATTACTGTATTGCTACTATAAAAGATACATATAGCAACGTTTGTATTAGGTACAATGTGGCAACAGACCCTTGTAAATGATGGTCTATACATGACATTATTATTATTGTACTGCTACTATATAAGATACATATAGCAACGTTTGTATTAGGTACAATGTGGCAACAGACCCTTGTAAATGATGGATCATTCATGACATTATTATTATTGTACTGCTATTATATAACATATGTAGGTACAATGAGGCAACAGACTCTTGTAAATGATGGTCTATTCATGACATCATTATTATTGTACTGCTACTATATAAGATACATATAGCAACGTTTGTATTAGGTACAATGTGGCAACAGACCCTTGTAAATGATGGTCTATTCATGACATTATTATTATTGTACTGCTACTATATAACATATGTAGGTACAATGAGGCATCAGACCCTTGTAAATGATGGTCCATTCATGACATTATTATTATTGTACTGCTACTATATAAGATATGTATGCACAATGTGACAACAGACCCTTGTAAATGATGGTCCATTCATGACATTATTATTATTGTACTGCTACTATATAACATATGTAGGTACAATGAGGCAACAGACTCTTGTAAATGATGGTCTGTTCATGACATTATTATTATTGTACTGCTACTATATAAGATACATATAGCAACGTTTGTATTAGGTACAATGTGGCAACAGACCCTTGTAAATGATGGTCTATTCATGACATTATTATTATTGTACTGCTACTATATAACATATGTAGGTACAATGAGGCAACAGACCCTTGTAAATGATGGTCCATTCATGACATTATTATTATTGTACTGCTACTATATAAGATATGTATGCACAATGTGGCAACAGACCCTTGTAAATGATGGTCCATTCATGACATTATTATTATTGTACTGCTACTATATAAGATATGTAGGTACAATGAGGCAACAGACCCTTGTAAATGATGGTCCATTCATGACATTATTATTATTGTACTGCTACTATATAACATATGTAGGTACAATGTGGCAACAGACCCTTGTAAATGATGGTCTATTCATGACATTATTATTATTGTACTGCTACTATATAAGATACATATAGCAACGTTTGTATTAGGTACAATGTGGCAACAGACCCTTGTAAATGATGGTCTATTCATGACATTATTATTATTGTACTGCTACTATATAACATATGTAGGTACAATGAGGCAACAGACCCTTGTAAATGATGGTCCATTCATGACATTATTATTATTGTACTGCTACTATATAACATATGTAGGTACAATGAGGCAACAGACCCTTGTAAATGATGGTCCATTCATGACATTATTATTATTGTACTGCTACTATATAACATATGTAGGTACAATGTGGCAACAGACCCTTGTAAATGATGGTCTATTCATGACATTATTATTATTGTACTGCTACTATATAACATATGTAGGTACAATGAGGCAACAGACTCTTGTAAATGATGGTCCATTCATGACATTATTATTATTGTACTGCTACTATATAAGATACATATAGCAACGTTTGTATTAGGTACAATGTGGCAACAGACCCTTGTAAATGATGGTCTATTCATGACATTATTATTATTGTACTGCTACTATATAAGATACATATAGCAACGTTTGTATTAGGTACAATGTGGCAACAGACCCTTGTAAATGATGGTCTATACATGACATTATTATTATTGTACTGCTACTATATAAGATACATATAGCAACGTTTGTATTAGGTACAATGTGGCAACAGACCCTTGTAAATGATGGTCTATTCATGACATTATTATTATTGTACTGCTACTATATAACATATGTAGGTACAATGAGGCAACAGACCCTTGTAAATGATGGTCCATTCATGACATTATTATTATTGTACTGCTACTATATAAGATACATATAGCAACGTTTGTATTAGGTACAATGTGGCAACAGACCCTTGTAAATGATGGTCTATTCATGACATTATTATTATTGTACTGCTACTATATAAGATACATATAGCAACGTTTGTATTAGGTACAATGTGGCAACAGACTCTTGTAAATGATGGTCTATACATGACATTATTATTATTGTAACTCTACTATATATTAAGATACATATAGCAACGTTTGTATTAGGTACAATGTGGCAACAGACCCTTGTAAATGATGGCCTATTCATGACATTATTATTATTGTACTGCTACAATATAAGATACATATAGCAACGTTTGTATTAGGTTTTATGCCCTGTGTGGATCCGGGGATGCCTCATTGGGAATAGAACATGATCCACTTCCTGAACCCTTGCATTATAGTAAAGAACAGGTACATATATTAAGCTAATATAGATTTCTACCGAATCCCTTCCGCTTGTTGCTTAATATGTTTATTGAATGTGTGACTACCATGTATATTGTAAATAAAACATTGTTCAAACTTAAGTTTAAAAACTTGAAATGAACTGCATTTCGTTGAAGATGAAAGTGTTGGTGCCATATCTCTTGATTTTTTTTGATGTGAATGAGATATGAAACCAAAATGTCGAGTCCTGTTTGGCACCGTATAGTGAAATTTGGTGTGCCGTAAAACCCAATTCAATTATGGTTAATATTGTTTTGAGTAACATAGTTAATTCCATTTCTTTTTAATCATGATACATTTGGGAGAAATACTAAATATGACTGTATGAACTATTGCTGTGTTCGTATGCCTACTATAACATCAATAATCTAATGTTCGACTAATAATTAGCAAATTGTCACAATTTTTTATCAGATAGACGTTGGTGAATAGGTTAGCTGGTACTTATTAAATGTTAGGAATTTCAGTCTCAAAGAATTGACATTACACAGTTGTTAAATAAATTGATATAGATCTACATGCATGTACACGCATTGTATGACACTTGCATGATGTATCAACCCATTCATTTGCACAAAATATATGTTGAGAGTATAGATCTAATATAAAAGATGCCTTTGTAATTTGTTATTATTTGGATATTATTTATAAAAAAAAATTTTTTTGGTCTTGAGATTAAACAAGAGGGCCAAGATGGCCATATATCGCTCACCTAACTGACCTTGAGTAACCCAACATGAGTAGATTATATAATACATGTACACTCAAAATTCAAGAAAAACGAGATGAGCAAGTAGTTAGAATTTGTATTTGTTTTGAAGATGTATCAGATGCGTAGAAGAGTTCAAACTTTGTAGAGGTTCAACCATGGTAAATGTCAGTGCAATTACATCGAAATCAGGTCAGTAGATTCTGACAAGAAAGGCTTTTGAAGTTTTTACTATAACTGCCTATATAGTAAACTAGCACCTCGCTGTAGCGGTCATGTTTTTAACAAATCACAACGGCTTCAACAAACTTGGAAAAGGGTCACCAAAGGAACATTTCTGTGAAATTATTTTAAAATTGAGCCAGTAGTTTCTGACAAGAAGATTTTTTTTAACTAATTATACTTGCCCAACTCCCTAGCGGTCATGTTTTTGACGAATAAAGATGGCTTGAACAAACTTGGTAGAGGGTCACCTAAGGCTCAGTTCTGTGAAATGATTTTAAAATCTAGCAAGTCATTTCTGACAAGAAGATCTTTTAAGGTTTTTACTATAGTTTATATAGTAAACTCACCCAACCACCTGGTCACCATGTTTCTTGACGAATCAAGATGGCTTGAACAAACTTGGTAGAAGATCACCCAAGGAACATTTCTGTGAAATTATTTTAAAATCGAGCCAGTAGTTTCTGACAAGAAGATTTTTAAAGTTTTTACTATAGCTTATATAGTAAACTAACCACAACCCCTGGCCGCCATGTTTTTTGACGAATCAAATTGGCTTGAACACACTTGGTAGAAGTTCACCCAAAGAACATTTCTGTAAAATTATTTTAAAATTGAGCCAGTAGTTTCTGACAAGAAGATTTTTTAAGTTTCTACTAATCAAACCTGCCCCGCCCCCTGGCATTTTTGTAATATTATTTTAAAAATCGATTTTAAAATTGGGTAGTTTCTCACAAGAAGATATTTAAGTTTTTACTATAGCTTATATAGTAAACTAACCCCTACCCCTGGCCGCCATGTTTTTTGACGAATCAAATTGGCTTGAACACACTTGGTAGAAGTTCACCCAAAGAACATTTCTGTAAAATTATTTTAAAATTGAGCCAGTAGTTTCTGACAAGAAGATTTTTTAAGTTTCTACTAATCAAACCTGCCCCGCCCCCTGGCGGCCATGTTTTTTGACGAATCAGGATGGCTTGAACAAACTTGGTAGAGGGTCACCCAAGGAACATTTCTGTGAAATTATTTTAAAATCGAGGCAGCAGTTTCAGACAAGAATATTTTTTAAGTGTATACTAAAGCTTATATAGTAAACTAACCCCACCCCCTGGCCGCCATGTTTTTTGACGAATCAAGATGGCTTGAACAAACTCGGTAGAGGGTCACACAAGGAACATTTCTGTGAAATTATTTTAAAATCGAGCAAGTAGTTTCTGACAAGATTTATTGAATTTTTAGCGTCATTTTTATGCCATCGATGGTTAACAGACGATCAGTTAACCTAACCACTGTTTCCTGGGATTAACTAGTACCCGAGCACACCCCGTCTCCGCAAGTAACTGATAACTTCCCCACTTGAATCAGTGGTGAGAGACGAATGATAATGAGACACAATGTCGTATATCAATCATCACGGAGACTGTTACTGGGCGGGGGATTCGATTCCGACAAGAAGATTTTTTAAGTTTTTACTAATTAAACTTGCCTGGCCAATTTGGTAGAAGGTCACCCGTGGAACATTTCTTTGATATCAAAATTGGCCCTGTGGTTTCAGAGAAGTTGTTAGAAGCTAAAAGTTAACGACGGCCGACGGACGACGGATGACGGACGATGGACGACAGACGACGGATAGCAGGCGATCACAAAATCTCACCTGTGAGCATTCAGCTCAGGTCAGTTAAAAAATAAAAAAAAAAAATGCCTCATAATGGGCAAAACAAGTTGAGAAATGCAGGAAATGGCACCCTCGTCAAAAAATAACTTTGTTTGAGCATGTCCTTTAATACTTTTAGAATCGGCCCCTCTGGTTTTTAAGGTCTAGATACGGGCCTGCATAAGGACGAGAGTGTATTTAGAAATTCCAACTTATGTTATGAAAGGCTAGACATGTAAAAACGAAGTGTTTTCGATCACTTCATATCAGAAGAGCAACAATACAAGTTAATTTATCTGACTTTAATTATGTTGTTGTCGCCATAAAAAATTAATCTTGAGACAGCACATGGATTATATTTACTTGACATGACGCGAGTTCGACTATCGCTCCATCTTCTGGCAACGCGGCGTTGTTTGTCCATGTTAATACAATGTAGTGTTCACTTAGAAATCGTTCGCTTGTCTAAGGAAAATGGCTAGTCTGGAAACTATATCGATTCGCTGATTGTATACGACCTCTTTGATTGAAAACCCGCGTCAGTTCAATTGAGTTCTGCAATTATTTATTGAGTTTTGTGCAACATTTCAATTCAGCAAGCTGTGTCGCAAATAGTAAATGCATTTTTACAGTTATTGCATTTATACCTGAATTGAGCGGGAAAGCATTACAATATTTTCAATGTCAAGATAACGTTTTTTTTTACTTATCGCTCTAATCCAGAAAATATCTTTAATCAAAAAAACACGTAACATATATTTTTGCCTGGTGGATAGATATATTTCATATTTATTTAAATAAATATTTTCTACAAAGAAGGATGATGTATAACTTTACCCTGAATGCAAAGGTCACGTGATGACTTTTATTATGCTTTTGCCCGCTAATCAAGAACAAAACATTTTATCACGGGCTATATTTCTGTAACCAGTAGAGAAATACATTTTATATTAAATGTTATACTGGACTAGGTATCCTTTGATAGATGCATGGAAATACATGACAGGTCCGGGTAGTTCAGTCGGTAGCGCATCAAACAATCAAGCCAGGGATAGTGAGTTCGAATCCCTGCCAAGTCACCGTCTCCGTGATGATTGCAATACGGCATTGCGCCTCGATGTCATTTGTCTCTCACTGTTGATTCAAGTTGAAAAATATTAATGACTTGCGGATAAAGGTATACTCGAGTACTTGTTAACCTCTGTAATTAAATAAATGTCATTATGAAAAGATCTTTTCCTATCCCCTAATAAGCGATACTTGTTGTTTGCATAAAATAGTTTAAATGTAAATGCATGACTGTATCAATGAAAAAATGCATGCATTACTTACTTCAGTGTTTGTCATAAGTATAGTTGTATTTATAGATGATGATTTTAATATGTTGATATAATATTGAAATGTTGTCAATGTTGATGTGAAAGACTACATCGAAAATATGATCTGTACCTTCATTTCAAAAGTATTGCGTCATAATGTGTTACTTTCTCTAAATAACGCCATTATTATTATTGTTATTAATTTATATTGTTATCATCATCATTATTATTATCATTTATAGTGAAGAAGTAGCAATAGTAGTAGTAGAAATACAAGAAGAAGTAACAACAGCAGCAGCAGCAGCAGCAGTAATAGTTGTAGTAGTAGTAGTAGTACTAAAGTAGATTATTATTAATATAATCATTATTGTTATTATCATTATTATTATCATAATTATTATAATCACTGTTATTATTATTGTTATTATTATTAATATTATTGTTATGAGAATTAATGTGCAAGCCGCAGCTACCTTTAATTATTTTTAGAAACAAAACGTTTATCGTTTCAGTGGCCCTTACGTGTAACATATCAGGTTACCAATAATGAAGAGATACGATCAACGAGACATGAGATAGAACATTTATTCTCTATTGATAGGAGACACGAGATATTCCCATAATACACATGTTATTAGCTTCGACAACCAATTGTTCAACGGTAACACACTTTAGGAAACTTGTCCTTTAATGGCTCATTAAACATCCAAAACGACCGATTTCTGTTTATTTACTATTCCAGTTCATAGAGTACATGTTTATTTGACCTCTGAGAAAGTACGCAAACAAAGATATAAATATAAGATGCATTATTTCAAATATTTGCGAACGTGTCTTTGTTAGATAGTCCTCTGTTAGTCCAAATGTGCAGGGGAAAAACATAGGGTTGACCATATTGCTTTTTCACAATTTCGATGTTTTGATGTCACCCCTTCATTTTTTGATATTTCTGCCCATTCTTTGTAGTGTATCACTACGTATCATCTTCATCCAACAGTATCCAATGTCATCCAAACTTTGCAGACAACATAAAAATGTTTCAGTGTTCTCATATGTACAAATACATATGACCATTTTGTGCATTTTAACAAAAATAATGCCCAACCGATTTACACAGCTCTAATTCTTGGGCGCAATAATCTTGCTACCGTCAATAAGGGGAGGTAATTGGTTAGTGAGACATAAGACCTTCTATAGAGTCAGTATGTTATTGGACATCGATTATTTAGCAAATATGCCCTCGTTCTAGAGGTTTGACTTAATTGATCTATTTGATAATATACAACTGTAAACTCTCCGATTGATGCAATAAGGTACCAGGTTTATATAAAATAAGAAGGCACTTGGTATCTTTTTGCACTAATGGAGCGATATGATATAATATAATTATACAACTGACCGATATACTTTTAAAGTCTTTTTGTCCGGTTTAATGACTGACCGATTGGTCGATTGGATGATACCTAATTCGACGAATCTGTTTACGTTTGCTTGCTGGATCTCGTCCGCCACAGATCGAATACTGGGTCAGTAGGATTTGCTGTCCCTCTGAACAGACACATATTGCAAACGGACTCGTTATATCCAGATTGCTGGCCACCAAAGAGATCGATTGCAACAGCGTTCCTTTGTCTGTCTCCAGTTCTAGAATGGCATTTCCAAAATTATCAGTGACAAGAAGATGGTTTTGAAAAATACACATATCAACAGGTAAAGTTCTTTCTCTTTTAAAAGTCCATTTCTTTATTCCGAGCGATCCGATTTTGGTGCAAACCACTTTTTTCTGGTCTGATTTAATGTAAAACACTTCATTCGCGTCTTTATTCAATTCCACTGCGTATCTTGAAGTTTCCAATTTACTGAACTGAATGTCCTCATCTGCGTTTAACTGACATTCTAGTGGCGGGCTTTTCAAATCGAGTTTTCCATGTTCGTCTAGGTAACAGCAGCGTAGTTCTTTGGGACAAGCTATGCAAACAAGATTACGTTTAGTGGGTAGAGTACGGACTGCAACACAATGTTCTTTCATATTACAGTCAATGTTTGTGAATACGATTTTGCGCAATGATTTACCGTTCCCGGCTAGGGCCGCCACTCTTAAAACACAGGCTCTGCTCTTGTGTGCAACGGTATAAACCAATATCTCTTTGTTGTCTAAAAACGCCCCATCATGCGGGGCATCGTAGTACTGTTTGATTTTGGATATTTGTGAACCAGTTTTGTTGAATGTAAAAAACGCCCTCTGATCCACATCCAATGCTACCATTATCCCAGCCTTTGAACGTGCTAACGTTTTGAGACAGCCGTACTCCTGTCCTACTATGCCAAGACTCCCGGCGTCTTCAATTTTTTCTATCAGTGCTATTGGTTCCTCGTCATGTAATTGTTTATCCGGATTTGTAATCTGGTCCCAGTCTTCTAAAAAGTCACCATTATGACTTATGCTAGGACGGCGACCTGTCACTTGTACAAAAGCAGACGAAGATGTATTATCTTCAACTATATCAGCAATATTGTGATGTTCGCAACACGTGAACGGCGGCACTTCGTTTGAACTATAGTCGAATATGCGGTCGCATTTGTTGATAAAATTTGTGACATGTGTGCAAATGTGCATTTCGAGGATCGAGGTTGGGCCCTCAATATTCGAGAACTTATCCTTGTGTTCCCGCAAATCACTTTGTAATTTGGTAAGTCCCGATTCTCCAAGCTGGTCTACCTCACACCATTCTTCGGATTTAGTTACACTGTAATTATAATGTAAAAATGTGACAGAGATCAGTACATATATGTCCAACATGATAAGTAGCATTCAAAATTAACCGCACCTGAATATACATGATCGAAATATACATTATAGGTTCAAGTAACATTATACGTCACTGCGGAGCTTTACGACTCACATCTCTATTATCTTCCTTGAATACTCAGGACAGATATTTAGGAGGCAGAAAAAATTTGATGTTGATACTATTATTACTCTGGAAATTGTAGGTATCACAAAACAATTGAATTAAAAAAAGATTAACCGAGGTATGCTTTTTTTCTTTATAATTGAAGATCTTGAGTCATTGAATGATTTGAACCCAGACAAATGCTGCAGATTTGTTTGTTCACGGTGTTATGGACATAAATGTTACAATGAAGCCCGATGGAAATATAATAGCGGTATGGGATAGTCTTAGAACGAACCTAGCAATAGCAATTGTTATGAGCATGCTGATTGGTCAGTTGCTTCAGGGAAAGTTTGAATGATGTCACAATTTAGTAAGAGTTCAATTGCTATGAATTGTGGGACAGGTATTGAAATCCCTGTTGTTTCCATTGGTGGTTAATAGACCTGATTCGGGAGATATGAGATTCTGGGATAGACTAGGTGCGAGACGTTAAAACTGGTTAACGGGTGTGACCAACCTCGCTCTTTCCCGACAGTGTCAATAAAAGTATCACCACCAGACCGTTCAGAAATACAGCGGAATATACGAGTAGACGTGTATGGGTTAAACATACAGATATTACTATCAGTTGTAAAATAATTTTATTGAAAATATCAGGAAATTAGACACGGTTGAATTATTTTTAACGATAAGGGTTAATTTGCTAATGAGACTTTTTGATTTTTTAATATTTTAGTTTTAAAATATCGATGAGCTATATACATGTATTTGTTTCATTCTATTCAATATACTTTCAAAAGTACACTATAATAAAAATAATATTTTATTTTTTTATTAATGCAATGCATTTCGACGATGGCAACCGTGGGTATTGGGTTATATCAAGCGTGCCCAGTTGATTGTAGCAGGCAAAACACATGTACAGAACACCCATGTGAGGTTGAAAGTTGCTTGTAGAGGGCAACTAAATACCACGCGGTGTGCAGACCTTATCAGAAGACACGGTCCTCCGTGGTCGAATGGTCGTCTCAAGATCACTTACCTCTCAACGCTAAGGTTCGAGTGCCGCTCGCTCTGACGTTTTTTTTTGTGAGAAAGTTTGCTTGTTACTTGCGCAAGGACGGCGGTTCTAATAAGAGTCATTACCGATATCCTCCATCAATTGAACTGGATATGCCATATACTCGTATAACAGAAATGTATCGGAAATAGCGTAAAACCCCATTAAAGAAAATATGTTTTTAAGGCATTAAAACACCTCTTGAGTTACGTCAAAGCATTTAATTTCATTTCCTTACTAATTTTCTCCATGTTTGTTTTTTAAGAAAATGTTATCACCCTATCTCTGGGACATAAGTACGAGGACGTTTTGAGACCGGTAAATATACATTTTACAGAAGTTTCTTCTCGCGAGTACGTTCAGTCTCCCTATTCACTTGACATGACCAGCAACAATATGTTCCATATGTATGTTAATTAGGTTAAACAAAACAAAAAGCACAACAGTGAATGTCAATTACCTCACCTTTCTAACAGTTTGTCTAATTGGTGAATCTTTTCTGTCGTTTGTCTTCTTCTACTCGCACACACCTCTAATAAGGTCCTTTGTCCAACCTCCCGCATTTCTCTTATTTTCTTTATCACAACATCTTCTATATCAGCTAATTTTTGGTGGAAATTTCTTAAAATAGCGTCCATCGAAGATTTCTCATAGTCTTTTCGCTGATTTATTTCTTCACGCAATGTGTTGTATTGTTTTAAAATAACACCTCTACGTCCGTCATCATATGACGCCATTTTGATGGAAGGTACGAAGTGTCCTCAAGCTATACTACATGTAAAGCTATAGTTCGTGCAGCGGAAAGTGAACTGTCAGTAAACGAAATTATCTACACCATTATTTGATTCCGTCTAAAGATTGTATTGTTTATTTATATCATTTAGATATTTACTAAACTTCCGAATATCGTCTATATTTTGTAATTTTCAAATGCTACTACTCTATGTTGAGTGGTTTCTCGGTATGCCAACCTGTGCACAGATGAACTATATAATAATATAAAACATTAGTTTCGTATCACACGGTTTTAATTTGAAAACCCCCAATATACGAATCAACTAAATTGTTTTTGAATTCATACAAAGTATTACACACACCTATTGTTTTACGAATAGTACTATTTCAAAATCCTAACCGTAGGTTATATACAGTCACGTATTCAGTCGATATAGATAAAACGATATAAGGATCCACAATTGATATCACAATTTGATTGAATAATGACTTATGAGATAATACTTTGTTTTACCATGTTTGTAAAATATTGGGGGAAATATTTTACGATTGTGCTTAAAGGAACAAAACAAAATTTTGCAGTGTCAGTGTCACATAATTGGGGAACAAAAACTAATGTAATGAAAGACGCATTAAAGGGATTATATCAGAGAAAGAGCGCAATAAATGTCTCAAAAAATTATTTTAAAAATAGATAAAGAGCATCTCATTATAATTAATAAATAAAATCCAAATGGTTTGGTGTGTCAAATTCACCAAAACGTGACATTAACGGCATTTAAATTGGAGTGAAAAATTTGAAACGAAATCCCCATTCTAAAAATAGACAACACTTAATTACCTTTATATCGTCATTCGGACACATTCTTAGATGAAATAAATTGTAATAAGTGTAAACCTGTATATCGGATCATATTGAAATTAAAATGTAAACGCGTGCCCCATGTAACACGTCACAAAATATATTGCAATTTTAAGCGGGGAATCTATTTGAGTCTACCCTAGGTACGTATCCCAAGTTAGGAAAACCCTTTTCAATATAATATTTTGGAATGTTTAAAAAATATTCTTTTGGCAATGCGGGATCAGTTTGTATATATAGGGATGCTTTATTTGAAATAAATGTTTTAGCAAATTTAAAAAATCCAAACAAAATCTGATATATTCCCAGCATATTAACAGCAGCATATTACAAAACTGAATGAAACATTTCGTATGAGTTGGAATAGAGATTTTATTTGAAACACATGGGCATTTTATCTTTAAGCATGGCGGTAGTACAGTGGATAGTGTTTACTGCTCACGTCAGAGGTCGCGGTTTTAGAGTGAAACCCAGTGTAATAAGAGACGTCCAGTATTAATACTTTGTGCATTGCATACATAAATAACGAATTGTTCAGAAGAATGTGTATTACAAGTGACGTCAACTATAAATTTATATGCATTATGAGTGATGTCCAGCGTAAGTCTTTGTGTATTAAATATGTCGTTCAATGTAATAAGATGTGTATTATAAGTGATATCCAGTGTAAATATATTTACATTATATGTGACGTCAAGTGTAATCTGATGTGTACTATGGGTAGCATCCAGTGTGAGTTTATTTGTATTAAATGTCTCGTCCAGTGTACATGTAAGCACAAGTGTATTATAGGTGACGTCCAATGTAAATTTATGTGTATTATAGGTGACGTCCAATGTAAATTTATGTGCATTATATGTGACGTCCAGTGTAAGCATATGTATATTAAAGGTGACGTCCAGTGTAAGCATACGTGTATTATAGGTGACGTCAAATGTAAATTTATGTGTACTATGGGTGACGTCCAGTGTAAATTTATGTGCACTATTAGCGACACCCAATATAATTTTATGTGTATTAAAATGACACCCATTGTAAATGTATGTGTAGTATAGGTGAATTCTAATGTAAGTTTGTGTGTTTTACAAGTGCACCCACTTGTTAGTTCGGAAAGACAATAAATAACGTCCGGTGTAAGTTTGGTATTATAGGCGACGTAAATCCTCGAAATTTAATGTATCACTAGTGACGTTCGATAAAGTGTTTATGTACTACTAATACCGGTCAGTGTAGTGTATCTGTATTACTAGTGACGATCGGTGTGGTATATATGTATTATTAGTGACGTTCGGTGTAATGTATATGTACTACTAGTGACGTTGGGTGTAAGTATATGTATTACTAGTGACATTCGGTGTAGTGTTTATGTATTACTAGTGACGTTCGGTGTAGTGTATATGTATTATAAGTAACGTTCGGTGTAGTGTATATGTAATATTAGTGACATTCGGTGTAGTGTATATGTAATATTAGTGACGTTCGGTGTAGTGTATATGTATTATTAATGACAGTCAATGTAGTGTATATGTAAAATGCACCACCTCTCAGTGAGTTATAGATGTCGTTCGAGTGATATCGTAACGGGTTCGTATGTATTATAAGTGACGTTCGGTGTAGTGTATCTGTATTATAAGTGACGTTCTGTGTAATGTTTATATGTTATAAGTGACGTTCGGTGTAGTGTATATGTAATATTAGTGACATTCGGTATAGTGTATATGTATTATTAGTGACGTTCGGTGTAGTGAATATGTATTATCAGTGACATCCAGTGTTGGATATATGTAAGATAAATGACGCCCATTGTAGTGCATGCGCATTATCAGCGACGTCAAAAGAACAGTAATTGCATGGTAAACTATACGTTATGTAGTTCTGTGTATTATAAGTGACTTCCAGAGAGTTCCTACCTCCAGATTATAGGATGTAAAGTATAAATGGCGTCCAGTACAGAGTTTATGCATTATTATATATGTGACGCCCAATGTAGTCTAATGAAGAGATACGTATTGTGTGATGTCCAGAGTAAATGCATTCATAATGACGCACAAAGTACATGTAATTATATGTATTATAAGTGATGTCTAGAGTAGAGTTAATGGATTATAAGGGACGTCCACTAAAGTGTATCATGGGTGTAGGAGGGTTTCAAAAGTTTAGGCGGGGGCAACCTGAGGAGAGAGTAAAATATTGGGTGGGGGTGGGAGGGGGGAGGGCAAAGTATATGCTGGCACCTCCAACCTGAACATTGGGTGCACCCCTCCCTTGACCCCCGGCTCCTACGCCTATGTGTTTATTTATTGCAGGTGATGCTCAGAGCAGAGTAACTGACAGGAATTGTAGATTTTATAAAATATAAAATGACGTCAAGAGTTGAGTAAATACATTCAATTTGTACGAGTATGTGAAATCCATTGAATTGTTAATACAGTATATTAACCAATGTTTAGGATACACATATAAATGGGTTCACCTTATTTTGGATAAGTACATAGGCTGATACGCAACATCCGATACAAGAAACAATTTATTCTTTATTTGGCACTTTAAATCGATACTTTAAATGATTCTCAAACAAAGCCGATTTATCATAATAACTTTATAATAGTATCTTCTTAGAAGAAACAATTGATTAAAAAATGAAATAAAACAAATGTAGAACAGTTTAAAACACCGGAAACACTATTTAAACATTATAATTCATGGTACGTATTATGCATAAATAGAGAATACCATGTTAGTGTCAGGTAGAGCCGAGGCTCTGTTTTTTATATCGACATTAGGAACGTTTGATGTCGACAACTCACTCATTACGTTTACATCATCGTTTGTTTTAAGTCACTTATTCGAATGCGTATAGCAACACCAGTAAGTGACTAACTGACTAAAGAAACAGTACTAGCCCCAGTCCTGCCACCAACTTATTAGTTACTGATATCGATATTAGCATACTGATGTAGACATTACAGATAAGCAACTACTTACTCAGCATGGATTTACATGTATCAACAATGGTAAGCACTTTTGACAGGTAACCCGAATGTGGATATTAGAACACTGGTGTCGGCACCAGCAACTAAGAAGTTGAAGGCAGGACGGGTCACTAACTGGCATTTTCAACCAGTTAATCACTAATGTTACCATAAGTATTATTCAAGACAATTTTGTCACCATAATCGGTGAGACGTTGACATCACATGTTCCTGGCCACGGTTTCATAAAAATACTTAAGTCTCTTATTTTACTTAAACTCGATAGTGTGCTCAATTTTATACTTAAATTGAGCACACTATTTGAGTTTAAGTAAAATATCAGACTTAAGTATTTTCGAGAAACCGGGCCCCGATGTCGACTTAATAAAGTGGTTATGTAACTATCAGGCTTCCATAACTATGCCACCATAGAAAAGCAAAGTAGTAAACTATGTCGATGGTATGGGTTTCTATATATAGGAATAAGGAGTATTCGTTACAATGGCAAATATAAGTGTGACACAATTAAATGTAAAAACTTTTAATTTCAGATGTCAAAATAGTGCAAAAAACTCTTAGAATAGGTTCGCTTAATTTAAACTAGAATCACATAATTTTGCTGATATCAGTATCCTATGATATCGACATATATGCGAAATAAAAGTCGTCGGAGTTACGTTCCTTTCTACAAACAGTAACGAATTAAGCGCCATTTAATGCCATCAAGGGCCATAAGACGATCAATTAACCTAACTACTGTTTCCTGGGCTCCTGAAAGGTTAACCAGAACTCTAGAACACCTCATCTCCCAAAGTAACTGATGGCTTTCCCACTTGAATCAGTGGTGCGAGACGAATGATAATGAGACACAATGTCGTATATCAATCATCGCGGAGACTGTTGCCGGGCGAGAATTCGAACTCACGATCCCTGGATTGAGAGCCAGACGCGCTGCCGACTGAGCTAATCGGGCCCGGCAACAGTAGCTCAGATCTATGTAGATAAAAAAAGGAGTGCGCAAACTTTCTCTCTTTAGCTATTTGAACCGAACTTGGTTTGAACTTGCAAGCTGAGCAGTGAGTGGTAAGTGATCCTGAAATATCACTTAAAAACCCTCGGTTAAGGAGAATTGCAAGGAAATAAAATCATTGGATGTATTGTAGTGGATAGAGTGAAAGCCACTCTTGTTTGATTCCTATCTCATACAGGTGCCTCTGAAACCAACATTCGGTACTGGTTCTACTCAGGAGCGGACTCAAGAGCGGTTTACATGGGCTCTGAGCTCACCGCTATCGAGTTAAAGTAAAGTAGTATAAACTTAATACGCAATAACATTACAGAAAGGTTAAATGCACAATAAAGAGAATCAATGGAACACAATTCACAATTAACCTAATCTTAATTATATAATACGATGTGATATTCTTCAATAATCTATAATATTCAGATAGATTAGAGTTTGATTTCAAACTTTTTAATGATGTTTACATTTTAATGTAAAAAATCAGATTATATGACAAAATGTTTAGATTCAATGCTGCAACATAATGCAATCATATAGCAAACGTGACTGTTTAAATGCATTGAAGTATATTGAGAGTATATGACAAAAATAATCACAATCTCATAAAATTATGACAAATTAAAATTATTTTTTTTAAAAAATGATTAAATACAATGTAATAACAGTATATTGCTATTGCATGACGAAAATAGTTAATTGCAACATAAACTGTTTAAATACATTGAAATATATTGTCATAAATGACAAAGACAAAAATAATTTCATTTACAGTGGCAGTACCATATTGAGAATGTAACTATGTTTACATTCAATTTTACGAAAATGTTTATTATTCATTGTAAATAAATTAAAACAAATTTTCATTGTACTGTATTGAGATTTGATTTTAAAATGTTTTAATTCACTACACATATTGAGACTATAAGACAAAAACAAAAAACAACAACACAAATATCCTTCTAACGTATAAGATCCACTTTCCTTTACGTCTCACACCACTATTACATTTCCTATAGGGCTCCTTTGTAACATTCATGTCCAAAACACAGTGAAACAAAATCTGCACCATGTGTCTGGGCTCAATTTCTTTCTTTGGTTCAAGATATGCAATTATAAAGGGGGAAAATCATACATTGACCAGGTTGTTGTTTTTTTAAATTCAAATATGTTGGACCTATCAATTTCCAGAGTAATGATATGTCAACTATTCGCCCACGATGCAGTTCGAACCAACAAATCTGAAATGATACATAATTGTCCAAAAAGGTGGTCTTCATCAAATTTTCAGTGGTGATTTCTGAAATACTGAACATTTAATTCATTCTAGCTACAAAAATCACTGCAGTACAAAGCCCTGAGAAAAAAAAGAAAAATAAGAACTAAAGTTTTATTTCTACCTCCTTCATCTGTCCGGAGTGCTCATTGGAGATAATAGTGGTGTGAGTCCTGCAGTTATGCTATAAGCCTAGTTTCCGTTAAGTATGTTTGTGTAGCGAAACCTGAGTTGGGACAACTTCATTTTCTCATTATACACCTCATCAAAATGTTCGTTTTGTGCAACAGTGAACCAATTCTTCCAGTCACCAATGTCTCCTGAAAGAGTAATAATTGTGATATTGTGATCAACTGCAGTTTTATGTATATGTACTGCATTGACTGACGAGTCATATAGCGCAGTAGAATTTTATTTTGCAATTTATCATGATGTTTAAGAAAATGAAATATTTATAACTGTTATATCCGTCATCAAAGTGAATGCCAATTGTTTGTTTGTTGTATGTCTCCCCACTTGATAGGGCCAGCCCAAATTGACGTATAAAGCACCTTTATGTTGTCTACAGTTATAAGTATTTCACGAAAGCGTTCTTTGCCAGACGTCACGCTGTTTGTTAGACATTCGGTAGCGATCAATTTTGCTAGCTTTTTCATGAGCAACCGGTCGCATCAGCACAAATCAAGGGCTTCCACCAGGATTCGAACCTTCGATCCCCAATTTCCGAGGCAGACGCCTTAACCACTAGGCCACGGAAGACGATTTTATCAATTTACAGTATTTAATTCATTTAAAAGTACTCAACGATAATGTTTGAGTTCATTAATGAATGTGGCTTTGGTATTACATCTTATGTTTTGTATCTGATACGTATGCATATAAGAACAATCAAATCTGTCTAAAGCAGCCAGCCGATGGAAGGAGCAAAACTGGTCTTTTGAGAAAGAGCGTTGCTTAATACCGGGAAGTAGCTCTGAAAGCATAAACTGGAAATAACAAATATGGGTACTTAAGACAAGTGACTGCTTAAAGAGGTGATCGCTTACAAACATTTGACTGTACATGTATATATTATTTTGTTTAAACCGATCAATAGCTTAGCTCAAGTTTTAAAATAGTTTTTCTTATTTCTTTCTATATATGTATAATATATATATATATAATATATATATATATATATATATATATATAATGATATTCATGTACACAGTTTAAAGTACACTGTTTGCGTTTGTGATGTGCGATTCATCCTGACAATCGAAACTTCGCTTGGCCTTTTCCGCCTACGAAATATTTCGTGCATAGGCGGAAATAGCCGAGCGATGTCACAAGGCATTAGTTGACATGATAACGAGGTGACCGAATATTTCTATGTTGTTTGGTAAAGAAATAAACTTTCAATCGGTCTTCTTTGATCTTTTCATTCAAGTTAGTGTCAACGATACCACGATTGATATCAATATAATTAAACGGGTAAATAGAATACTGGAGTAGTGCAGCACCCTTCATAGTTTATTAGGTTCGGCATGTAAACTGCTCGACAGGTTCAACATGTTCAATATATTTTTTACCATCTCTTTTTCTATTTTTACTTTTAAAACATTCTACAATAAACATTTCATCTATAAATAACTTATTACGATTATACGAGAGTGGTTATTCTTGATCTAGATAAACCGTGATTACCGAAACGATACTTTGGACGTGGAATATCGAGGACTTATCTCTGTATAAATCTTTAGTGATACTAATTAATGAATGAAAGTCCAACGCCTTTATTGTTATAAACTCCAATTAAAAGGAACCTATTCCAAAATTACCAGCCGTTTATAAAGAAAACAGTATACTGAAGACAACAAAACTCAATTAAAAGAAAACAGCAAATGAATACTTGCAAATCAGCAAATTATTCAGTTTATACTTAGTTTCTTATCTTTGTGACATGAAATAGCGTCAGTGACCCTACTTTTACCATTGTTAATATAGCACGCCGTGATAATCACGCTAATGATTTTGCAATGAACGCACATAATTCTACAACTTGTTTATAAATCCTACCTTTTCGATAAACAGTATAGTTATCCTTAAAGACTCTCTTTCTGGTTTCATCTGGTATTACTTTGTTTTCCCGCATATTTTTAAACTGGACCTTTTCTGAAACTGCTTCGAATAGCTCATCTTTGTTCTCAATTCCAATGAACTTTCCAAGGCGTTCTATTTCCTCTAAATTATTCTACAAAAATAAACACAAACTGTACATGCTAGTATAAAAGTATACTGTCATGTTCATTTGCTTTTCTCCGTGATGATTTATTAACGACATTGTGTCTCATTATTATTCGTCTCTCACCGCTGATTCAAGTGGGAAAATTATCAGTTACTTGCGGAGATGGGATGTGCTCGAGAACTGGTTAACTTTTAAGGATCCCAGGACAGTTGTTAGGTTAACTGATCGTCTGTTAGCCCTGGATGGCATAAAAATGACGCTAAATTTTTAATCAATCAATAATCTCGTCAACCTTTTACAAGGTCATTCACCAAGAGGGATGGCACCAAATCTATAATCCCCACTTTCACTCTGTAAACGAGTGGTCATAATGATAAACAAAACCAGTGTACCTCTTTAAGATCTTCATAATAAACCAAGTGAACAGGACGCTGTGGATTCTCTGACATCAACTGTTCCCATTCTAGAACATTCTCAAACCAACTGTTGTATTGTACTGAAACAGGAAATAAATATTCACAGTACATGTATAGACAGCAGCTCGTAACTATACCAGTTTGTTTCGGAACTATACCAGTTATTGTCGTAACTACGCCAGTTTGTGTCGTATATATGCCAGTTCGTGTCGTAACTATACCAGTTCGTGTCGTTACTATGCCAGTTAGTGTTGTAACTAGGCCAGATTATGTCGTAACTATATCAGTAAGTGTCGTAACTATACCTGTTCGTGTCGTAACTATGCCAGTTCGTGTCATAACTATGCCAGTTTGTGGCGTAACTATGCAAGTTCGTGTCGTAACTATACCAGTTCGTGTCGTAACTATTCCAGTTCATGTCAAAACTATGCCAGTTTGTGTCGTAACTATACCAGTTTGTGTCGTAACTATACCAGTTTGTGTCGTAACTATACCAGTTTGTGCCGTAACTTTACAAATGCGTGTCGTAACTATACCAGTTCTTGTCATAAATATACTATGTGGTGTCGTAACTTAACCAGTTCGTGTCGCAACTATACCAGTGCGTGTCGTAAATATACCAGGTCGTGTCGTAACTATACAAGTTCGTGTCGTAACTTCACCAGTTCTAGTCGTTAATATACCAGTTTGTGTCGTAACTATACAAGTTCAGGTCGTAACTATACCAGTTCGTGTCGTAACTATGCCAGTTTGTGTCGTAACTATACCAGTTTGTGTCGTATCTATACCAGTTTGAGCCGTAACTTTACAAATGCGTGTCCTAACTATACAATGTCGTGTCGTAACTTTACCAGTTCGTGTCGCAACTATACCAGTGCGTGTCGTAAATATACAATGTCGTGTCGTAACTTTACCAGTTCGTGTCGCAACTATACCAGTGCGTGTCGTAAATATACCAGGTCGTGTCGTAACTATACATGTTCGTTTCGTAACTTCACCAGTTTTAGTCGTAAATATACCGGTTTGTGTCGTAACTATACAAGTTCGTGTCGTAACTATACAAGTTCGTGTCGTTACTATGCCAGTTTGTATCGTAAATATACAAGTTCGTGTCGTAACTATACCAGTTCGTGTCGTAAATATCCCAGTTCGTGTCGTAACTATACCAGTGCGTGTGGTAACTATACCAGTTCGTGTCGTAACTATGCCAGTTCGTGTCGTAACTATGCCAGTTTGTATCGTAAATATACAAGTTCGTGTCGTAACTATGCCAGTTTGTGTCGTAACTATGCCAGTTCGTGTCGTAACTATGCCAGTTTGTATCGTAAATATATAAGTTCGTGTCGTAACTATACCAGTTCGTGTCGTAAATATCCCAGTTCGTGTCGTAACTATACCAGTGCGTGTGGTAACTATACCAGTTCGTGTCGTAACTATGCCAGTTTGTATCGTAAATATATAAGTTCGTGTCGTAACTATACCAGTTCGTGTCGTAAATATCCCAGTTCGTGTCGTAACTATACCAGTGCGTGTGGTAACTATACCAGTTCGTGTCGTAACTATGCCAGTTTGTATCGTAAATATACAAGTTCGTGTCGTAACTATACCAGTTCGTGTCGTAAATATACCAGTTTGTGTAGTTACTATGCCAGTTTGTGTCGTAACTATGCCAGTTAGTGTCGTAACTATACCAGTTCGTGTCGTAACTATGCCAATTTGTGTCGTAACTATGCCAGTTCGTGTCGTAACTATACCAGTTCTTGTCGTTAATATACCAGTTTGTGCCGTTAATATACCAGTTTTTGTCGTTAATATACCAGTTTTTGTCGTTAATATACCAGTTCGTGTCGTAAATATACCAGTTTGTGTAGTTTTAATGCCATTTCTTGTCGTAACTATGCCAGTTCGTGTCGTAACTATGCCAGTTTGTGTCGTAACTATGCAAGTACGCGTCGTAGCTATACCAGTTCGTGTCGTTAATATACCAGTTCGTGTCGTTAATATACCAGTTTGTGTCATAATTATGCAAGTGCGTGTCGTAACTATGCAAGTGCGTGTCGTAGCTATACCAGTTCGTGTCGTAAATATACCAGTTCGTGTTGTAACTATGCCAGTTTGTGTCGTAACTATGCCAGGTCGTGTCGTAACTATATAGTGCGTGTCGTAAATATACCAGTATACAAGTTCGTGACATAACTATACAAGTGGTTGTCATAAAAATACCAGTCTGTGTCGTAACTATACAAGTTCGTGGCGTAACTATACAATTTCGTGTCGTAAATATACCAGTTCGTGTCGTAACGATATTAGTTCGTGTCGTAACTATACAAGTTCGTGTCGTAACTATACAAATTTGTGTCGTAAATATAACAGTTAGTGTCGATACTTTACCAGTTCGTGTCGTAACTATACATGTTCGTGTCGTAACTATACCAGTTAGTGTCGACACTATACCAGTTCGTGTCGTAACTATACAAGTTCGTGTCGTAACTATACCAGTTAGTGTCGATACTATACCAATGCGTGTCGTAACTATACAAATTCGGGTCGTTACTACACAAGTAAGTGTAGTAATTATACCAGTGCGTGTTTCGTAAATATACCAGTTCGTGTCGTAACTATACCAGTTCGTGTCGTAACTATGCCAGTTTGTGTCGTAAATATACCAGTTCGTGTCGTAACTATACCAGTTCGTGTCGTAAATATACATGTAAGTGTCGTAATTATACAAGTTTGTGTCGTAACTATGCCAGTTGGTGTCGTAAATATACATGTTTGTGTCGTAATTATACAAGTTCGTGTCGTAACTATGCCAGTTCGTGTCGTAAATATACCAGTTCGTGTCGTAACTATACCAGTTCGTGTCATAAATATACAAGTTCGTGTCTTAACTATGCCAGTTTGTGTCGTAACTATACATGTTCGTGTCGTAACTTCACCAGTTCTAGTCGTAACTATGCCAGTTCGTGTCGTAAATATGCCAGTTCGTGTCGTAACTATACCAGTTCGTGTCGTAAATATACTAGTTCGTCTCGTAAATATACCAGAGCGAGTCGTAACTATACCAGTTCATGTCGTTAATATACAAGTTCGTGTCTTAACTATGCCAGTTCGTGTCGTAACTATACAAGTTTGTGTCGTAACTATACCAGTTCGTGTCGTAACTATACCAGTGCGTGTCGTAACCATACCAGTTCGTGTCGTAACTATACCAGTTCGTGTTGTAAATATACCAATTCGTGTCGTTACTATTCCAGTTCGTATGGTAAATATACCAGTTCGTGAAGTTAATATACAAGTTCGTGTGTGGCTACATTTTACTATGATCTGTAATATTTTCCATGTCATCGTGATCTGATGCGAGGGCGACTATCGCTCCTTCCCTTAGTCACGTGGTATTGTTTGTCCAAGTAAATACAATGTAGTGTTCACTTAGGCATCGCTAGTTTGTCTAAAAAATGGCGGTGAAGCAACCAATATCGACCGCTAATTAAAGTTTCGACTTGTTTGATTGACAAGGATTATAATACAGATTATTCAGAACTGCTATTCTGATAGCAAAGAAATATTCACAATACTTTCACTTAAGTTTATTGGATGAGGTTTGTATCATGATCGGCTAACATATTCACTTTTAGAGGTTGTTGCATGACAGACCTTACTTTCTGGTTAATCAAAATGTGACATTGTATGATTCAAGATGTGGTGATCTTGCATTGCCATTTTACGTCACCGTGATACCCCTTTTTAATGGGGCTTAACGCCATTTTCGAAACACTTCAGGATATTTATGGCACTCCCAATTCTATTGCTGGAGGAATACGTCAGAATAAACCATTGCCTTCCGCAAGTAAATGGCAAACTTTCTCACATAAAGTTTATGGAGCGGGCGAGACTCGAACCTAGCCCTTACCCTTAACCTTCATTGTGTATTAATTACATTGGTAAAGGTATGAAATAAGACAATGGCTATGTCATGTTGTTATTCTACTTCTGAAACAAATATATTATTGATAATTTCCCCAACATACGACATAATTTCCCAAACATACGACATAATTTCCCCAACATCGTATAGCGCGATTCTAAAGTAGGTTGGCGTTTAAAGATTGTAATTTCAATTATTCAAGAATTCGGAAATTGAAATTGCTCTTTATAGACGGAGTAAGACGCATGTTTAAACGTGATATAGTTGAGAAAAGCCACACAATTCAATATCTACAAGTAAATATCCGTGAATAAGTGTTTGTGTGTGTGCGTGCGTGCGTGGTGTGAGCGTGATTGTGTTTGCAATGCCATCATAAATGATATGGATCGAAACGTGTCAACATTAAATACATAAACATAATATACATTGTATCCGAAAATAAAAATACTTACATTTACCATCTAAAAACAAAGGTAAAAAGTGTTCCCATTTCCCATCGTAGTTGTACATATGCAAGCCTTTTACGTGACAGTATAAAGACACGGACACGTCCTTAGGATTTCTCAACACTAATACTATCTTGCACTTCTTTTCTTTGGCCTCTTTGGGAAGTAACTTGTAAGGCATATGAGAATTCAGAACTCGGGGTGATGGTAGAGCGTCCATCTGTTCAAAAGGTCTTGCCTCAATCATGTTTTCAACTTTTGACTTTTGGATACTTTCTGCCACTCCGGTGAACAACATTGAGACAATTTCCCACACCAAATGTGTACCTGTCATAGACACAATATTGATTACACAATGTTGATGACGCAATGTTGATAACACAATGTTGATTACACAATGGTGATGACGCAATGTTGATGACACAATGTTGATTACACAATGTTAATGGCACAATGTTGATAACACAATGCTGATTACAATGTTAATTGCAATTTTGAATACACAATGTTGATTACACAATGTTAATGACACAATGTTGATAACACAATGTTGATTACAATGTTGATTGCAATTTTGATTACACAATGTTGATTACACAATGTTGATAACACAAATGTCAATTACACAATGTTGATTACACAATGGTGATTGACATGTTCAATGCTATGGCATGCCAAATATTGCAATATTCAATATTTTTATATTTGTATTCTATACTCATACATTCCTATTGTATATTGTTACATTTGTATTCTATATCTGCTCATTTGTATTTAATAATTTGTATTTATATTATGTATTGTTTCATTTGCATTTAATATTTCTCATTTGTATCGAATAACTGTTGATTTGTATTTTATATTTTTTTAAATTCTATATTTATATAAAAACACTATGAATGTCTTAGAAAATAAAGTTATTTATTATTTTTTAAATGGATCGAACACATCTCATTGCCATTAACTAATAACATCCGAATGGTTTGGTATGTCAAATCCTTCAAAATGTGACAAAAGTGATATTTAAAGTAAGTGGTAAACATGCTAAAACCAGACATTTCAAGACTGCTTTACGACCTTCACCTCGTAATTCGGACCCTTTCTGGGATAAAAACAAGCTTTACTACGTATATAACGGATGAAATCAAAATGAAATCACGCGACTTATATGTCTTTAGCATGACATATATATCTTGTACATAATATTAGTCAATTGTTGGTATTGTTGCAAATGACTCAAAGCAAGTTCAAATATGAAAACAATCAGATAAGAGTTTTAGTTTTTAAAATTAATATAAAAAGGAGTATTCAAATAGAGTTTATCTTGTACTTAAAATACTGTTGCGTGACGATGATACTCTAAAAGACTTACACGTTTTGGGTTGATGAAAAATAAAAGGTGCCACTTACCAGATTTAAATGGAGCACAAATAAACACATCGTCTTCTCTACATTGAAAATTTGGAAGTTCTTTAAACATGGCGGCTGTCACTTCCGGTGAACGACCAAAAGTGGAAAATCGGTGCCCATCCATTGTGTTCAACGTCACACTGTGTCCTGCTCCGTCACTTTCCTGTATTGTTGACATCGTGTTTTAGAAATTTCTGTGAGAACAGAAAACAAAGAGTTTAGTCGTTTACATAGAGTTATCTTTTATTCCATTTTCAGTGAATTTGCATAGTCGGTTTTCAAAATAGAATTGTAACCAGTCATGTTTATGAGTCGAGTCCAAAAGCGAAGTCGGTAGCGCGTCTGACTAACAATCCAGGGTTCGCGAGTTCGAATCAGTGCCCGGCCGCGGTTTCCATGAAGACTGATTTAAGCTAAACGACATTGTGTCTTATTATTATCATTCGTCTCTCAACTCTTTTTGGGAAATTTATCAGTTACTAGCAAAGATTGGTGTGTTTGAACATTGGTTAAACCTTTCCGGATCCCTAGAAAGAGTGGTTAAGTTAATTGATCGTCTGTTAGTTGTCGATGGTATACAAATGACGCTAACCAATCAATCAATCAATCAAACAATCATGTCTACGCATATGGAAATTTGACAGTATCGCGGAAATATATCACATGTTTTCATAATCCAATTCAATATAATGTAAGGGTCATATAAATAACCCAAAAAGGATATGTCCGATATTGAGTGTCAAGTGCACTTTATCCGATGCACATTTTTATTATGGGCATGTACCACAACTGAGACGAGACTTAAGAGAAGCTGTAAAAGACACATTTAGGGCATACATTTTGATAGAAAGCTTTTTTTACCTCGTTTTAGTCCAGTGTACAAAGGAAAATGTACCGAAAGTGCTATTGCTGTTTTTTTAATTGTTTCCATTTGGCAAACAATTTATTATTTTCGTAAATAAGTGTGTCGTGGATCATTCTACACAAAAATTAAAAATAGACATAATTACATAATTCGAACATTACACAACACTGTATCGCAAACTGGAAAATAATAGGGTACTACCTATCGATAGATATTTTAGAAATGAATAAAATGGGTGGGAGAAGGAGCTAAACAAAACATAAAATTCACTACTAGGTAGTAGGCCTGCTTGAATATATTTCTTTTTTTTCCGCGAACCCCACTGGCAGTACGGTCAACCAGTATAAATGTAGTCTATAATAAATGTAATTTGACGTGTGGCCATCCTGTAAAAAAAAAACAACGTTTTACTGACTGCTAGAACATACCTATAATATATTATGAGGAACTATCCTTTATGTGATTCTTATATTCTGTGTTACTATCCGTCATAGAGGTAATTTATCAGTACGCCATTCTGCAATAGTATTTTTTTTGTCTTTCAAAAGATAACCCTAGAAAAATTACTGTGAAATGGATATATTTATTCAAAGACAATCTACCTGACATATGACTGACCAGGGATGGCATCCACCAACATTCTTAAGAATAATCTTAGACTTGAACTCAAAAATGAATTTTGAAAAAACATACTTCAATACTATCTTTGAGGCCAAAATTTGCAAGCATATAGCTACACCCTAACATGTAATAAAATAAACTTTCACAATTATTCTATTTATCACGGTAAACTGGACATCGAAGGTTGTAATTTGTTTTTTCAAGCTCAAGTGTAAGAATATCCTCAAGAATAGTTGATGAATATGACCCCAGATCAAAGGAATGTAAAATATACTTAACAATTCCAATCAGTAAACCTTGCATAACCTCATCGTGCAAGTTAAAGAATAAAGAAGACTATAATATAAACGCATTTTAAATCGAGCCGCGGCTGTATATGAATTAATTTGATCACTAGCGGATCCAAGGGGTGGGCACTATCGGCATTAACAAGCATATCGTAATTGACTAGTCACCCTAAAAGTATATCCTAGTACTCTGTCCTCTCTAAAAACCTACCCCAACCCCACACCACCTCTCACCCGTCAACATGACATTCTGAATCCGACAAAGACCGAACGGCGTAGAGCCTGCTGATGAATTAGCCTACTTCTCTGGACTAAGATAGCTCCTCCACCTGAAACTATTAAACCTGCACAGCCCTTCCATTACTTTCCAGTGAGCGATACGGATATAGGTTATCACAGTGTGTAAGATCACAGTCTGTGTTTCATAGGCCTTTATCGACTACAGCCTCATCAAAATAAATTACACAAACGTAGCATATCAACAAACCTGTGATGAAGAAAAATCAATTGCAGTCTCGCCAGGATCTCTTCTTCTGTATTCAGGCCGTAAGTTTAAGATTCTACTTGTGATGTTGCGTGTGTATGTATATATTAATGTTATGTACTTGCTGAATACCTCAAACCGATAAAATCTAAACATTCCTACATGGAAAAATGGTAACGATGCAAATGGAGTTGAAAGTTATAAGGGAAGCAACTGTCAAATTAATCCGTTCTCTCTCGCATATGTTACGCAGAGTTGGTCTACTGATCGAGATGAGGTAACTGTGCTTTCGCAGTTATGTCATAACAGTAACGGAATTATAAATAAACGTTTAAACAGAAACTTGGAGTAGTGATGGTCTGGTCTAGCGGATCGCATGCTCACAAAAATAATGTGCGAAAGGGTACAAGTCATAACTGTAAAACTGGACTGTGGTGCTCAGTCGGTAATGCACCGGCCTATCAATATACAGGGGTCGTGAGTTCGAATCCCTTGTCAGTTACAGTATGAGATAATCAGTCATGAACTATGTACTACACTGGCCACGAGTCTTCCACCATGAGTCTTTCACATACATATATGCAGGGTGGTAATGACTTGTAGAGATAAATTGTGACAAGTACCGATGGTCTTACTTGCGTATCACAGATGATTAAATGACTGACTGACTAAATGAATGAATGAATGAATGAATGAATGAATGAATGAATGAATGAATGAATATCTTAATTTATTGATCAAATTCATAAGATAGCGGCCGAAACGTCCATGTTTTTAATTTTAGTGTTGACAAAATGACCAAATTCCATGTTGGTACATAACCGTGTTAACAAACACGCGACTTTCTTCTGGGATTGTAATTATAATTTCACACAGGGGATTTAAACCCATGTTTACATTTTGCTTCAAGTCTTACATACACGTCATACATATTATATGGTGGGTATAAATGAGAGAAACACAGTTATTAAACATGTTTACTTGTTCTAGCTACACTATATCGTTATGTGCATAGCTAACTTAACACGTGTATTATCATTGAATGTAATTATATAAATAAACACTTTTCAACAAATCGACACAATCTCAATTTAACAAGAAACGATTGACATCAATGTGTTAGCTCTTTCGGAAGCAGGATTTCGGAAGAGAGTATGTTGCTGAAAATTAAAAGAAAGTGGGTTTGGGGAAATTTTGTAAAAGTAGCATACCTAAGTAACAAACTTATTGGAAACGATGGCTAATATATAATATACAATATTTTGATAGGCAAAAACTTTTTTCAACATTTGCTTAAGCATTTTGGGATTTTTTTTATAGAATTAACAATGTAACATAAAACATTAATATAATGTAGTATACAACTATCTACCTTTTTAGTGGTCAATAGTATACAACTATCTACCTTTTTAGCGGTCAATGGTCAAAATTATTTATCCAAGGAAAATGACTATTGACCCAAAGCAGGACACTATTGACCGAGACGCAGTACAGGTTAACAGGTCACTGCTTTGGGTCAATAGTCATTTTCCGAGGATAAATAATTTTCATCAATGACCGCTAAAAAGGTAGATAGTTGTTTTATTATATTAAATAACAACAAGAAAAGGTAAGTCAATAAGTAAAACTTTTTCACCTCACTTCATTTATACTTTCACTGTATTATTAACAGAGGTGTGAAAAGCATGTTTTTTAAGTTTTCGTAGTTCTCCACTAACATATTCAACTATTAGATTACATTCCTAACCTTCCTAATTATATTGTCTGACTTAAAATATTTTCAACTATTCAAAGTTCAATGTCACCAGTATTTAGCTACATGCTGGATCCGCTCTTGAACAAAACAACGTCATCAACGCCAATACGTATACAACCTGGCGTCATTATACAAACGTATCAATTCCGCTCTTGAACAAAACAACGTCATCAACGCCAATACGTATACAACCTGGCGTCATTATACAAACGTATCAGTTGTAAACAGTTCAGTTCAATTGTTGTTTTATCGAGTAAAGCAAATGGAGCTTGAATGGACTATCAGCATGAGAACGGAAGAACAATTCGTTTGAAAAACTGACTCGGTAACAGGGTGAAACCGGTTTCGAAAGAATAAGCGGTCAATAGTTGGCATTTTGGATTGGAATCAATTACCCCATACTATTAAGGAAATTAGAAAAAAGCATAAATATAAAAAAGAAGTGAAGAATTATCTATTCGTGCAAATGGAAAATGTAGAGAAATGTGAATTCACTTTTTATTAAATTATTATTATTTTTTTTTTAAATCTTTTTATTGTTATAAATGTGGATTTATAGCTGCGATACATATTTTAAATATATTTGATGAATAACAAAGAATAATTTCATAAGTTATGTAATAAATGCCAATATAATTATCCATGACATTATTTTTAAAAAGGACCCCATTGGAAATAAGTTGTAAAACTTTATGGGTTATCCTGTGAAATATATATGTTCTCAAAATTATTATTGTGTAACATGATAAAATATTAATCTGTGATATCTGATATATATTATATTAGATAATCAACTAGTTTAATATATTATTTAAAATACATGTTATTGATTCTGTATTATTTTATGTTAATATGTTTGATATATCTTTGTATTTATGACATATATATTATCACAAATAAATAAATAAATAAATAAAAATGAAATAAATAAATAGTTCATTTTTGAAGGAATAAGTGGTCAAGACTTAATTTTATTTGACCTGATTAGTTCGGGTTTCAACCAATCAGATTGAAGCATTCATTTTGATATATAATAATAAAAATTATTTATCCAAGGAAAATGACTCTTGGCCCAAAGCAGGAAACTAATGACCGAGACGCAGTTATTTTATATCATTATGAATGCTTCAATCTGATTGGTTCAAAACCGAACTAAACAGGTCAAATAATATTAACTACTGACCACTTATTTCTTTGAAATTGAACTGTTTACCACTTAATCTGTTGTAACCTGTTTCACCCGGCTACCGAGTCAATAGTTCAAACGGAACGTTCTTTCCGTTCCCATGCCGATACATGTAATCCATTCAAGCTCCATTTGTGCTAGATACAACAAACACGAATATGTTTATATAATGACGTCAGGTTGTATATACGCATTGGCGTTAATGACGTTGTTTTGACCCCCCCCCCCCCCCCTCCCAATGTTCAGGTTGTGGGGCCAGCATATACTTTCTCATGCATCCTCAGACACTCTCTCCTCAGGTTGGCCGCGAAATAATTGAAACGTTCCTACGCCCATGATAACGTATATTGGCATATTTCATTGGGACTCTTAAACAACCTTATACTATTATAATATTGAAACAGTATACACAATCATAGGGACTTTTCAGTAAATATCAAAAACAATGTAAAATAAAAATGGATGTATAAGCAATAAAATGTTCACAAAACGAAATGTAAAAATGTTGGATTTGTCCAGTTTGGGTGATAAATATAAATCGACATTACTGACTAGATTAGCTAGATTCGATACAATATTTGTGTTTTTAAAGACGTTAGGTATAAGTGTGTAATAGGACATAGGTATTAACAGTGTGGCTCCATTCGACTGATTATCACTTACAATAGTGAATATAGCATAATACTTCTCATGAAATATGTAACAACCATTGTAAACAACGTCATTTAATTAATTATTCGTCAAGCAAAAACAATATGTAAGTAAATTGAACACTTTTACTAGTAAACGTGTGTAAATTAATGTAGTGTTTTCAAACAGATAAAAGTAAATGTTCAATTTAATAGTAAAAATTAATGACCGATACACATGTATAATACTTCATTAGAAGAAGGACGGTCGCTGTAAACAATGTCATATTCAAAATGGAAAACACATGTGAAAGATTTTATACCAATGAACAATAATGAATGAATGAATGAATGAATGAATGAATAGGTTTTTACGGCGTACCAACACATTATAGGTTATTCGACGCCAACAGGAAGGAAGATTCCAGGTTCACTCTACATATACTACGGCAACAAATTAACATACAGATTAAAAACATGCATCAACAAATGAATATGCAGAATGAACTTAGAACCTTGATACCTGCAGAACTGCAGAGTTTCAGCAAATTCTATCGTATTACTCAATTTGTCGCTTCTTACGACATGCATAAGCCACAGTGATCCTAATCTTGCCATCACTCATTGCTCCCTGGAACCACACAGGGGTTGATAGTTTAACCACAATAGTGAACATAACAAAATATGATAAAATGAACATGACACCCTTTCGAAGGATTCCTAACCCTCTGCAGAGATCGACAGTGATTCTGTTCTTAGCCGGAACCACACGGGCTCCAATGAACAATTAAGAATGTAATAACCTACAACGTATTGTAATGGAAAGAATATCATTTTAAGTTTTGCAGACAAAAAACTTTCATCAATGCCACTAAGGTTAGAAGGGAAATAAATTGAGATTTAGCTATATAATTATATACCTGTAACAGAAAGGGAGGAAGATTCCAGGTTCACTGAACATGTACATAAAACAACAACTTAACATACAGATTAAAAACATACATCATCAAATGAATATGCAGAATGAACGTAGAACTTTGATACCTGCAGAACTGCAGAGTTTCAGTAAACTATATAGTATTACTCAAATTGTCGCTTCCTACGAAATGCATTTGCCAAAATGATCAAATTTTTACCATCACCCATACTGTTCCCTGGAACCACACAGGCGTTGGTAATTTAACCACATTAGTGAACATGACAAAAAACGATAAAATGAACATGACACCGATTCGAAGGAGTCCTACCCTTCTGCAGAGATCGACAGTGATTCTATTCATAGCTGGAACCACACTGCAAATTATATAACTAAACCAGTGGTATAATTGCTCATACGTATCAATAAACACTGTTTCATAATGGGACGTTTGGAGTTTACAAAATCAAAATGTAAAAATAAACTTTATACCTATAAATGTAACTAAACAAAATAAATGATAAACAATCATGGTAACATTTAGTTAAAAAACAACTCAATCCAAAGGTACAATTTGTTTCAGTACTACGACAATCGCAATAGTGTTATTTGTATTATGGAATTCCATGAAACCATACACTAAACAGGATCAGCTTTGTTACTAGAGAGATCACTAAAATGGATTTTAAGGAAACTGCTTTTGTTTTAAACTATTTATTTTAGATCGATTGTGAATCAAGTTCTAATAATCTAGACAAATCAGGTCAAAGCCTTCTTGGGTAGAACCAGTACCAAGAATATGCACATTGGATACCACACATGGCCATGGTGGAGGACCGAATCCACACATGGCCGTGGCGGAGGACCACGTGCTCCGCTTAACAACAACGATAATATATGTTACTACAACGATCACTAAACGACAACAGAAATATTTATAACTATAAAAACTCATAACTTGACAACAGTTATAGTCATTAACAGGGAAATCACTTAAATTCATACACTCAACATAATATGAAAACGTAACACTGGGTTTAGAGGGGACTTGCTTGGAAGAAAGTGACACCAGTGCAGGAGGTACAGGTACAACATTAGTCAGTAACATCTCGTGCAAACAACCAACAACATCACTAGACAGTGATTACTCTAGAATATGGATATCATACACTCTTGCTAAATATGTTGCACTCTCATATTTCTTGCTGTGTTGGGTGTATGTAATTGTTGTCTACTAAATATCCGCTTAAATTCAATGGCAATATAATACACTACACAAGATAATAGTTTTAACTAGGACACTTTACAACAATGCTGCCGTTAATAAATAGTGAACAACAACCATAAAACGGTACAGTCCTGCATGTTCCCACTCAAAACTTTGTTTTATGAAAAAAAAAGGTTTTAAATTATATATTTTCTGAATAAAAAGTGTACATGGTTCTTCGTTGAGTTCCAAGAGATGTGAAACTTAAAGCTGACAGTAAATGACTGCAAATTCGCAAACCTTTGGATAACAGCAGACGAACAGAAATTGCTTTCAGACGTAACATGTATAAATCTATGAATTGACGGAAAATTAACAATACATGTTATACCAACAATGCATCAATACTATTGACATTAATATTTATACTAAACAAAAAAATAGATTGCAGATTTACAAACTAGTGTTGGCGAGATATCGATAAATCCTGGAGACCGATTAGAACTTTTGCTTAGAGTACATCAACATGTGCAGGTACTTTTGTGTTGTTATTTCCTGCCAGTGCTGTAGGTGTACCGAAACTTGAGTTTGGATGATTTCATATTCTCGTTATAAACAGCATCAAAGCGTTCGTTCTGCGCAACAGTGAACCAATTCTTCCAGTCTCCGATGTCCCCTGTAAAACAAACAAGTATGCTCTGCTTTAGAATAAGGTACAAATTACGTCTTTTTATGCGTATGTTTCAATCAAAGATTTTATTTTTATGTTTGTCAATATAATTTTGGTCGAAAATACATAAATAAGGCACCAAAAGATTGGTAACTGTCTTATTAAGTGGTTATATTCTGTTTTTGAAGGCTATCGAGTAAAACAAATTTTACAGTAACATCTGCCTTTAAATGGGTAAAATCAATGCTAAGCTATTCTACCAAAACAGTAAATATTTTTATATTTAGAGAAACTTCTGACTGGAGAAAAATATTGTGATAAACTCTCAGCATTTTTAAGTCAAGTTTTAACATACAAATAATTCTTTTATTCCATCATGTATTTCTTCTTGGAATAATCTTCCGGAACACTTACGCAATTCTGAAACTCTACCATCATTTAAACGCCAGCTTATGAATCATTTGTTTAAACCCACCAAAATACCATGTTTTTATTTAACAGGTCCTCGTAAATTATCTATTTTTCATGCCCGTTTTAGAAATGGTTGCAGTAACCTTAATTATGATTTATCTGTCAACAAACTAAAATTATATTCAACTTGTGAAAAATGTGGGCATGAAAAAGAGGATGCCGAACACTATTTCATGCAATGTCCTTTTTTTTTTAAGCGATCGACTTCGTCTCTTTCATGCCACACGTCACCTTCATCCTTTAAGTGTTAAAACCCTGTTACACGGGAGAGATGATATTACAGACGATGAAAAGATTGCTGTATTTACATGTAACAATGTCCAAACTTATATTAAAGACACTAAACGTTTTGATAAAGAATAGATCTTATTAATTTTAGTATTTACCTCACAATGGATCCCCTCATTTAAGGTCAGCATCGGAAGCATATGTTTAAACAATGTATCCTATTTCATTTTTTCTTCTTGCTTCATATATGAATATGTTTTACTGCTATCTTGATTGTTTTTAGTAAATAATTTGTTGTTGGGAAGGGCCGATTTTAACGTTGGATAACTTGTGGCCCAACCCTTTTGCTACTACATGTATATAAAAAAAGCAATAAAATTTGTTTAAAGTTATAGTACATATAATTGTCTGTTGAATATTTAGCGTCAGCTTTAAGTACTCGAGGGCTAAATGGCGAATAGTTGACCTTACCACTCTTTATTAGAAGGTACTGAAGCACACCCATCCTCACTAGGAACTGATACTTTATCCCACTTAAATCAGTGGTGGAAGACGAATGGCAATGAGACGCAATGCCGCATATAAATCGTCTTGGGCACAATGGACGGACGGAATTCGAACTCACGACCCTTGGATTGATAGTCAGACGCACTTCCGACTAAGCTCATCGGGTCCTAAATTTTAATATAACTCTCTGATTCTGGTTCTTTTAATTTTCAATGTAATGTTTTCTTTAAAAATTCCAAATAACAAGTATCCGCGAACAAGTTCGTAATTGATTTTGTTAACCTCCTTTAATAATGTTGAGGATATACGCCAAACAAGCATAAATAACCGAAAATAAAGTAAAAATGGTAGTTTAATACGTCAGTATTCAAGACAGATTTGTTGCACATTGCATTCTATGCATGTTCCATGTATCGTATTAATATAACAGAATAAGTACAAAAAGGGACATGATTATGTCAATTCAGAATAGAGTGAAGTTTTGTTTCTCTCTGCACCTCCACACACTGTCCGCTATCTATGTTCTAGATCGCGTAGTATTCTCTTATATACCTTTGAAGTTATGCTCCGGACAAGCAAATCGACCGAAATAAATACAAAAGGGGAGATAATGTTGTCATTATTCAAGATAAAGTTATGGTTATTTCGTTTTGCATCTCTCTATATTGCCCTTCATATGTTTTAAGCGTCATTGGATTTTTGGAAACGCACGCACGCACGCACAGACGAACAAAACAGCACCGAAATACTTGTCGTACATACAACTTCAAAACGAACTTGGTATAAATTAGATATATATATGTTGGTGGGTTGCCTGTACCCTATCGATACTACTTCCTTTGTAAGACACATACTCATCCTTTTGGTTCAAATATATACCTCTTTCATTATGTTTTAAAATAAAGAGAATAATAACGTTTGGGTTCGATATTCTTTATAAATCTCAAATGATCGTGATGATTTTCTTCCGCTCAGCCATATATCAAAACTAAGTTGTCCCTAAATTAATAAATCTATTCGCATAATGTTGGTTTTAAACACAAATACTTCTAACGTGGTGTGTAAGTTGTAAAAAAAACAATCAATGTAAAATAAATACGTTTAAACAAGATCCCTTCACAATTTTTGAAAACAAAAACAAGAACAGTGAATGAGCATTGTCATTATCTAGAAAAAATGGGCTTAACGCCGTTTTCAGGTTATATATAGCATGCCCATTTTATTGGTGGAATAAGACTTCAGAATGAATCTGAGTAGAACAACCGAATTTACGACCTTAGTTATAATTATATAAAATCATCAAATAATTAATAGAGAATCTTACACGAGTGATAATTATTTATTGAATTTATTAAACGAGTTGGAAAAATACATTATACGAGGATCTGCCGAGCATATATTATTTTTCCCAATGAGTTTAATGAATTCAGTAATAAATAAGCACGAATATAAGATTCGTTTTATCACATAACTCAGGAATAGTTTTCATTTACCCTTTATTTAACAGATCAACTATATAAAGAACGGGTCAAAATAGGGCATATTTGTTTCCGTAAGACATCGTATGACGTAACGTCTCAAACTAACGTCATTTAACCATGACAAGTCAACGTCATTTATATATTCAGGCAAGTCCAAAAGTACTTCGTCAATTTACGTACGAAAGCTGAGTTATACAGAAAATACCGAGCAGTGAATCGGAAGTGATATTACATTAGGTTAATATCCAAAAATATGTCATGGGTTTATTACATTCCTGTACCATAAATTATGTGAAAATAAGTTTAACTGCACAGTTCTTACCCTTTCTGTACATGTTGAAATTATCTCTAAACACTCTTTTGCGGATCTCTTCCGGTGTAACTTTGTCTTTTCGCATGTTCTTAAACTGGACTTTTTCCGAAACTGCCTCAAACAGTCCGTCTTTATTTTCAACTCCTAGGAACTTTCCTATTCGTTCTATTTCCTCAAGGTTGTTCTAAAATACACAATGAAAAATTCCTCTCATGACAATATACACTATTTTGAGATACTTTCTTATTATTGCACAGATACCGCATCGGTCTAGTGGTAAAGCTTCCGCCTCGCATGCAGAAGGTCGTGGGTTCGATCCCTGGCCGTGTCGTACTAAATACTTGAAAGATGGTACTAGAAGCTTCCTGCTTGGTGCTCAGCTGTAAGAGGGTAGTTCTAGGTCTGGTCGACCCGGTGTCAGTATAATGTTACTGGGTGGGGACATCGCATCGTGTGTCTGCGGCATGATACTTCTGTATTCTGGCGCTCAGAATACTGTCTAAAAATGACACCGTCGCGGTATGATTGAGAAATTGTTGACACTGAACACCATCATTATATTGCTCAAAAGTAAATTGTAATTTTAAAAATGAATAATGAATAGTGAGTATTGTATATACACATTGATTTGAATAACTTGTCATTTTTACATTAATATGTTTTTGTAATGCACATAAATGGGACTTAAACAAACATTACATACTGAAATAAACTGGGTGGAGCGGTTATTCAGGTTTGAGCATCGGGTCTAAGCCTTGGAGGGTCATGGGTTCGATACTACGCCACGACAATGTATGGTGCATATTTAAAGTGTTTTTGCACTCTATTTGATAGAACAAAAATCACAATATAATCAAATTTGGTTCTCCACTTCCTGTGCTATGACAACTGCATTTTGAAACTTTTGAAACTATTTAATCGGTCGGAGAAAATGAAATCGCTGTCGTCAGTATAACAAATATCATAAAACTAAATCATTAATGTTCCACATCAACACTATAGAAGCTTCGCCTGCCAAAAATAGGGACAGGATTGGTTGTTAGGTGGGTGAGGTTGGCTGTCTGAACACGGTAAATGTGGCATGTGCTTGCATCGAGATTATCGAAATAGAAAACAATTGTAAAGTATATACCTCTTTCAGGTCTTCATAATAAACTAAGTGTATAGGAAGCTCTGGATTGTCCGACATCAACTGTTCCCATTCTAGAACATATTCAAACCAGCTGTTGTATTCCACTGAAATAGAAAACAAATATACGCATGGTGAAATTCGTCACTCCCGCCTTACAAATCAACAAAGGAAGATAGAAAATTAAGCGACTTATTTTTCGCCATATGATAAGGTGTGTATTTTTGTTGGGGCAGGAATATCAATGTGTGTATAGAAACACAGCCAGAATGCAAGTTACAGGCAATCATACAGAGATTATCGATTACAGCTTGATCGAGGTAATTGATCTCTTGCCAAATTGATTGTCACACTGTACTGTACATACTACTAAATTTGACATCTGATCGTTGCTACATTATCATCCCCGCCAGCCCCCTAATTTTCATGCCACCTCACCTTTTTAATTTTCATAAAAAAAAAAAACATAAACAAATTTAAAAATGAAAAATATAAAATAAAAATTAAAATAATCCCGCCGTCCCCGTTTTTCAGACAAATTGGGATGATAATCCTGCAATTGATTTATAATTGGGATGATAATCCAGCTATTGATTTATAATTGGGATGATAATCCAGCAATTGATTTATAATTGCCTTAAGCTAGTGTTTATCCATACTCGTTTATCTGTAGCATTCCAAGAAGACATGTTTATGTTGTTGTGTTTTTTTTAAATCAGACATGTGTCTATAGGACACAGATACCCCCATGGTATGTCGGTCAAAATTACCAAAAAAATCAAAAAAGTGCCACAACTTTTGTAATTTCGACCTATGGCAGAACTTGGTCTGTATTTTATTACAAGTATACGGCTATACAACAAATAATAAAAAACTATATAGAATAAACTTATTCATTGGAACCAGTTCGACGGATGGGCAGACGAACGGACGGACGCACATACAGTGGAAACACTTAAGATCCATTTACCTTTCTCTTGAATGAACCCTTGCCAATTGTTTACGCAGCTTTGAAAATTACGTAGCTAAAAGCTGGCTTTTACGTAGCTTTCTCCATTTTGCTAAATTGAAGCTGCGTTTTAGCAAGGTTTTACGAAGCTTCCTAAATTGAAGCTGCGTTTTTTTTAAAAAGCTGCGTTATTTCCTACATAGCTGCGTTTTTTCTTAAAAAGCTGCGTCTTTTTTTGTTTAAACCTTCATAAAACCTGCGTATTTAGTCGGTTTACATCCATAATTCCATCTAGAGCTGCGCAATTAATTCCATAGGTTCATAATAGCTGCGTATTTTATTTAAAAAAATCATAGAAATATTATTAAAGCTGTGTTTTAAGTTAAAGCTTCGTAAAACCTGTATATTTATATTCGATAAACAAAACAGAGGTAAAAAACAAAATACGCAGGATTTACACAGCTTTAAAAAAGCTGCGTCTTTCAATAAAACATATTATTTTGTATATCCACAAAGTCAAAGACATTACAACAATAACAAAACAGAGTAATTGTTGCAGAGTTAATATAAATGCACTATTACACACATAGATTTTTTTCTAAACTGCCTTTTCAACCATTTAATCAACTTTTATTTCTATTTATCAAGACTGTCGCATATTTTTTTTACTAATAATATGACACTATTTGATTTTTGGTAAATCTTCTTTATGCTTTCTGTAACACTGCAAATGAAATACAGAAAAATAATTATTGCATACTCTCCCTATAGAGTTAAAAATGAGCTATGTTGCAAAGTATGTAAAATTGAAAACAAATAATAACATTTCATTCTTTTATTACCACTGAAAACTTGCTTCATTAATGTGAAACACTTTGATTCTGAATGAAACTTTTTAAAACTTTTACACCCAATATGAATTGAGTCATAAATGACAATGTTACTACTTTCTAAATAGTGATCTGTCCATGTTGGCTTGTCTTTGTCCACATCTCTATCAAATACAGGTGGTTGCTTTTCACTGGTTTATCATTAATCACAGATAGCTGAATTAAAGTTCCAGGTATGTCCCATTAAATATGGAACAATGGTGTATTTAGTTGCCTACTAACAGGATACACTTTAACATTTTCTTCATTTATTAAAGATTCTATTGCACCCACATCCTCAGATTGTTGTGTATCAGATATCTCTTGATATATTTTGAGGCAATAGCTCTACATTCTTGTCCATGTTTCCCGTGTACAATGGCAGTCCTAAAATACAAATATGTTTTATTATTGTAAAAAACTGTAATTAAAAGTATTATTAAATGCACAAGAGTTGATTATGATGGAACATACATATATACATATATGTGACATATATATATATATATATATATATATATATATATATACATATACATATACGTGATAGGGAAAATCATATGTCAAACAAAACATCTTTCATGAGCCCTGGATCCGCGAAGGATACATAAATGGTAGAAATAATAAATAAAGAAGAGAGTATTACCATTTTGCAGTGCTAAAACTTAAAACAAACAAAAATATATATACACAATGAGGTCCTGGGTTTGAGCCCATCACTGTTTAAAAATGTTTGTTAGAAATATGTTGGTTCTACTTAAATATCCATTCTTATATAACTAAATAAAACTGGATTTGGTATAAAAAAAATATTATATTAAACATTTGATGAAAAAGGTGTTAATGTGTTAACCTCATTAAAAAGCAAAGATTTTTTAATGAAGCACTACAATCAAAATCATACAAAGAGAAAATATTGAATTGTTCGGCTTTGGTTGTATACAGTAATGCTTAAATATACATGTATCAATGAAAAATCAGGTTAATTTGTACTTGCAAATTTTATTCTATGCAATAATACTTATCTCATTTAAGCATGTATGTAAAAAATGTTAAGCAGTTTATGACATTTGTCATTTTCTGTAACATTTTTTGTCTGTCAAGCTCATCTAATTTACCCATCTTTAAAACAAATGACAGCCAGTCATCTTTGATCCACACAAGGGACCAAAACCCTAGGTTGGTAATGTCATGTGATATTAAAATATGTGATAGACTGGACATCAAGTAAATTTGTTCATAACCCCCACTGTGTATAAGGCGTAATTAACCCCCTTGCCCACTGTGTTTTATGACCACTTGTGTAATTAGGATATGCTAATATGTCACCTAAGAGATCAATATGAGCCTCTGGCATAACCAGTTAACTGCAGTATTAGTGGACTATAAACATGTATACCAACACTCAAAGCACATTTTTTACTTGATTTATACTTTGTAAAAAAGAATGAGCACAACAATCTTCAGTTTTTCCCACCAACTGCAAAATTAATGTTTAATTGACCCTATTATTTGTTTAATATAAAAAGTCACAGATGTTAATTTATAAAATTAATAAACATTCTTTTGGTAAGTGTGAAAACTTATGTGTAGGTGTGTTTATACATTGAAAAGAAAATATTCTTTCTTAGTGGCGTCATATAAACAATAATATTAACAGGAGTGAAATTGATTGAAATTAAATGCTGAGATTCATGGAAGTTATATATTTTTAATATATTTTGAAAAAATATGTATTGTGCAAGCAAACGTTTTGTTTTTTTTTTCATATTAAAAAAAAACCCACAGTATTACCTTTACAAGTAATGAAACATTTTGCCATTGTGTCTGTTACTCTGCAACTTCAGGGTGTTAACTTCATCTGTCCATCTCACCTGACAAATACTGCGCAATGGATAGAAAAGAAAATTAAAACAGTAGACTAGTTATAGTTTACAAAGATCTTTAGAACCAAAAATTACTATCTTTGATAAAAAAAGAATTCATATTTTTTAATAAATGAAAACCAAATAGAGACCTTTACACGATTTAATTGATCAACACTATTTAATTTAAGACAAAGATTTTTACACAAATCAAGAGCATAACCGTCTCTAAAATACGAATACAGTACCAAAAGAAAAAAAAAGTTGAAGATCGGACCTGTGAACTATTTTCCTAATGTTTAGTATACTGAACATTAAATATACATGTTCATTTCACTTCAAGTTATACCATTACTTACAGTGAACACTAATTAATTTTTACTGAAATAATTTTCTGTCACCCGAAACGTTTGGCAGGAGCCGTTTCACTATGCATTAAAAACATTGAGGCACATGTCATTTTAGACGAACATGTAAATACTGACGTTTATTTATCTATGAAACTTTATATACTTACAACCATTGGACATGCCGCATGTTTTATGATGCAATTGTAAACTTGGAACGTCTCATTATTGCCGAATGTCGAAGTAAAACATTGAATTTCGTGTACATTTCCAAACGGATGTTTATACCGATGCATTATGGGAGTCACGATTGTTTATTATTTATATTTAAAAAAAATTAACTAGATCTACTTCTTCGAGTGAACAACATTTTATTTTTCATAAACTTTTTTCAATTTGATACGAATTAAAACAGTAGATAACGTAATTTCGTTCGCGTTTAAAAATCTCACACCGCGAGATAAGCAGGTGCGCGATGGCGCCATTTTCGTTATATTTTGGAAGTTTGAACTTCGACCGGAGAATATATAATTTTCGAACTTTGAACTCTTGTTTTATTTACAAAATCGTCGTAATTCTGATGTTGGAAATGAACAACTGCAAACGTGTGGCAAAAAGATCATTTGAAAACACAAATATGCTCAAGGAGATCTTATTTAGCAAATTCCGCTGCTCCTGTATAGTCGGGCACCGTATTGGAGGTAAATATTTGATTGTTGCTTTATTTGGAATGATATTACACTTTCACTTCGCGCGATTAAACACTATTGAGAGTTCAATTTAGCATTTTGAATAATTTCCATGTTTTTGGTCGTTCAAATCAACCTCTGGTCAAAATAGACAAATGTTTTGGGTTTTCGTGGTGTATGTATTTTGAGTGGGTGGGGAGGGGTATTTATTATTTTAAAAATGATGCCTGTTTTAAGGGGTTATAAATAAATTATTGGGGTTAAGGTCTTTTTCTGTCATTATTTGCAACAATCAATTTTTGGTTATTATAGATAGCATTGTTTTGGAGAGAGGTTTTCCATCAGTTGAACCACTGATTAACATAGAGGTTCAATGTGATCTTTTACGTGCAAATGTGTATGACTCCTAGTACACGGTGGCTCTCCCAGTACACAATGCTCTGGTTATAACTCTATGTGTACATGAGACTGACTGCATAATTTTCACATTTAAATACATGTAATGTGTTGAAAATGCTTTTACCATGATAATATTAATTGTGATCAAGCAATGTAATTTGGTATAAATTATTAATATTGGAACACAACATATGTTATTATCCTTTTTTTTAAGATGCAGATATTTGTAGCAAAGCAGAAACCTAAATGAGGAGAAAAAACAAGTCAGGCAAGACTTTCAAAGGTCAGTATTATTCACTGTCCATTCACAATAAATTGACTTTAGATATGGCTCTATGATAAATCCATGGTTGGTCTGACTTGTGTCAGTGCAATGTGAGGGTTACATGGTGGGGTATCATAATACATTGTGTCAGGTCATGTTACCTCAAAGTTGTACAAAGGTGTAGAATACTCTGAGAGAGTCTCAACCTGTCACACTTGGTTGTAAGTTTGTTGATGTGTCACTTAATATTTAATACAATATAAATGCTGATGTTGATTGTATGTTCAACAAGGGATCAAACTCACAACCTCATTCAATACTCTTAACGGTATGTCAATACCGTAGTTTGATGACATGTTATTTCAATGAGGTTCCATATTTTTATGCATACCATTAAAACTTTTTTATGATTCTGCACTGCACTCTGTCATTAGAGTAAATTCCATAGCTGCATTAGAATGAGCTTTTTTCTATTTACAGGAAGAGATCTGAAGCATATAAACAGGATAACGAGATATTGTTGGTCAAAGTGAACTGTCTACAGCTCTACAGAGAAGATGCGAGCCCAAATGAAGACATTTGAGGTGGTAAAGGTAATTATTATTGTTCCACAGTGGACGTTGCTGTTGTATGGTGTAGTGTCACTTTCAAAAAAGTTTCAGTTATATCACTACAGTGTCTACTTGAGACTTTTTTTGATGTTGCCACAATAAAACATCATCATGCAGCCACAATGACATAGTATGATACTACATACAATCTCATTACACTGACACCAGGCTAACAAGATCTGGAACTATCTTCTAATTGTTGAATGCCAATCAAAGAAACCTCTTCTAGTACCATTTATTTTAGTATGACCCGGCTGGGGATTGAACCCACAACCTTTCACATGCAAGGTGGACGCTCTACCGCTAGATCACCACTGCAGTGTTCCATAGTGGAAATTTTTATTTAGGGGATTATGGTATGTTATTAGTCATGAAATCTTCTATCGAAGATCCAGACCATATTCTATACTTTAACACATATTTTGGTTATAGATATATCTAGAGAAGGAGCTGTGTCACATACCAAAACTAGGTAAATGTGATCCATATACTGACTGCTGACCCAAGAAAAGCCTTATCAAAGCATATATTTCCTATAACTATACCACTAAGACTTGGATGGCCATATTCAGTTCATGGATGAATTTTAGGAAGTAGGTGTGTCTCCTTTACCTTAGGGATTATTTGTTTTGTTGTTGGACAGTTATCTTTTGTATAATCAACTCATGTCATATTCAAGCTTAAAACCAATGTGGTTTAAAATAACATACATTCTTGAATACCTTCCCTAGATAACAGCGGTCAACCATTGCAATGTAGCAAGTTAGTCGCAACTTCCCCTTGAAATACAAATTAGTTTACATTAATTGTTCTTCTGTTTTTTTTATTTCAGTATTGTACTGCGAAGATTTTATTTGGACAGACATGAGAAAAGGAATATTCAAAGAAAGATCAACACTATCCTTCCGTAGCATCACTTCATACCATCAAGGGCTAACAGATGATCAGCTAACTAACCACTCTTTCCAGAGATCCTGGGAGATTAACTAGTCCTAAAATGCACCTATTTCAACATTATCCGACAACTTTCCCACTTGAATCAGTGGTGCAGTTCAGTCATCGCAGAGACTGGCCAGACAGGGATTAAACTCACAATCTCTGGATTGACAGTTTGATATGCTACGAACTGAAGTAACTAGTTCCGGCTAAACATTATTAAAATTTTGCAGGATTTTTATTACTTATTTTTTGTAAAATAATGGTTTCCGATTGATAATTTTTGAAAGGTTCGAGAGAGTTTTATCCCTTTTCAACATAATTTTTAGCAAAATTTTCTTACATACTGTGCAGGGATCTGTTTCTTATTATAGTTTAATGAAAAATGCAGTATTACGTCAATTAAAATCGGAGGTATTTAATTTAAATGCCCACAGTCATTTAAATACAGGCCATTTATTTTGTTTTTCTTGAAGATGCGATAGCACCGTCAGTTTTCACTGAATCTTAACAAAACTTGCTCAGCAGTTATATAACCATAAGATCTTGGACGAGTTATTGAACCAGCATGAATTGACCACAATTGCCCCCGCCACAGGGATTTTAAGCAAAAACATGGTTCAAGGCATAGACCTTAAATATTTTACATGTAGCATAGCATGGGATTAAAGAGTTCTTGAAGTCAGGTCCCTGGGGTCAAATTTGGGGCTGCCACAGGGGTCCCTGTTTTGCATAGAGTTATAAAGGTAAAATGTAGTAGATGCGATAGTATCTTCTTTTTTCAATGAATCTTAACCAAACTTGCACATTAGATGTACATGTAGCATTGCAATGGAAGCTCCATAAATGATTTGCGGATTGATCCATGCTGTCCAATTTGGGGCTGCTACAGGGGTCACCGTTTTACATAGAGTTATATAGGAAAAATGTTGTAAATGCGATAGCACCTTCATTTTTTCATTGAATCTTAAACAAATTAGCACAGCAGTTATATAACTGCAAGATCTCAGACGAGTTCTTGAACCAGCATAGCATCTGTTGCCAGCCAAGCGATTCAGGTCCTCTTGTTGCTAATTTTTGTTCTAAATAACAACTCAACTTGACCCTGTGGCTTGTAATGTCCATTTAATTTTCATTTATTTGAATTTGGGCTTTTTCACAGTTTTGATAATCTTATTTCAAATGCTTAATATTGTTTTATATGATGCATTTCTATTTTATACCTTGTATTTGGTAACTAGATTCTAGCATAATATAAACTTTGTTAAATTGAAAAATGTTTTATTTTATTTATCACTGTCATATTTATTATTTCTCCAGTTTCAATACAAAGTCCTTGGTAAGGACACTATTTCATTAAAAACATTGACTTTATTATTGATTTAATTTTAGAACTTTTTAATGCAGTTTCATAGTTCTATGCATGTTTTTTTAAAAAATAATCTAGTTGTATTGGCATTCACTTTTTATGCAAAACACATAGGGGCTGCATAAAAGTTTATATGCAGCTAAAATTTATGTTGAAGCTAGCAGTATTGGCAACTGCGTAAACACAGTTTTTGTTCAGCATTTGCAAAGAGGCTGCGTAAAAGCTTCATATACGCAGCTTTTACAAAGCTAAAACCTACATAATAGCTAGCGGTATTGGCACCTGCGTAAACGCAGCTTTTACGGATGACCTTCGTAAAAGCTGCGTAATAGCTTCATATACGCACCTTTTACGTAGGTAAAACGTACGTAAAAGCTTGCGGTATTGGCACCTGCGTAAACGCAGCTTTTGCGCATCTTATACGAAGGACCTTCATAAAAGCTGTGTAAACATAGGAACTGTGTAAAAGCTTCGTATATGCAGCTTTTACGTAGCTAAAACATACGTAAAAGCTTGCAGTATTGGCACCTGCGTAAACGCAGCTTTAACGAAGGACCTTCATAAAAGCTGTGTATACAAAGGGGCAGCGTAAACGCAGCTTTTACTCAGCTAAAACGTACGTAAAAGCTAGTGGTATTGGCACCTGCGTAAACGCAGCTTTTGTGCACTTTTTACGAAGGTCTTTGCTCTAAAAACTGTATGTGAGGAAGTTTGCCAGTTACTTGCGGAAAGCCGGTGGGTCTACTCAGATTCATTTTGAGGTCTTCCTCCACAAGTAATGGCTGGATATGCCATATATAACCTGAAATCTGTTGAAAATAGCATTAAATCGTATTAATAAACCCAAAAAAATCTTATTTTCTGATCACACGTAGCATTTATAAAATCTGTCAAGGTTTACCAATTAACTAAGCTAAAATTTAAAGTACTTACTTTTTCCATCTAGAAACATAGGTAAAAAATGTTCCCATTTTCCATCGTAGTTGTACATGCGTATGCCCTTGACATGGTTGTATAAAGAAACGGACACATCTTTAAGATTTCGTAACACCAAAATTATCTTGCATTTCCGTTCCTTGGCCTCTTTTGGAAGTAACTTGTAATGCAAGTGGGAATTCAGAACTCGGGGGGACGGTCGAGTATCAATCTGATCAAATGGCATCGCCTCCATCATGTTCTCAACTTTTGGTTTTGGAATACTCTCTGCCACTCCGTTAACCAGCATTGAGACAATTTCCCATGTCCAATGTGTACCTACCATGAACAAAGAACAATACTAATATATCTTATCATGCAGGTATATATGTTAAATGCAAAAGTAACCATTTCACTCTGGAATATAGAAATGACTTTGAGCGAGTCCGATACTGCTGCAGAGTATAAACATGTATACTTATGCTGCGTTCCATCTATATATTAAGATTTAATACCTTCGTCAAAATCTAATGTTCTGTAAATTTTGATAAAACTGAGATCATTAAAAAGGAAGATTGTCCTTGTCAAATTGAGTAAAACTCTAAAAATTAAGAAATTAATTACTTACTTTTCATTTTTGCTGTTAACTTAAAACTGTTCATCATTGCACTGTAAAGCAAACACTTTACACGGTATGCTTAAGTTTAAGTTTGTCCACACATTTTGCTGTTAACTTGTCTTGTAGTTCCTTATAAAGCTAAAGAGAGTTTCGCATTACTTATACATATATTGCTATTCATTTTTCAGTTGGTGGTTTATCTATCCAACTTCATTCTGTGTGACACAAAATTGTGTTGAAATTGAACACATTTTATTCTGTTTTGAATTAAATAAACAGTTTTCAGTGTGTCGTCACTGTTTGAAATTAAACACAAAATCATGTGCAATGTTGTTTATAAATTTGTTTTTCTAAATTAATTCTTATGTTTTCAATCTTTCTTAAGTTATACTTTGTTTGCCAACACAAAGAGAAACACCCTTTAACTGTATATGTTTCTGAGAACAAATATGAAATATTTTTCTATTATACATATGAAATTGAACCTTAAAATGAACATCAAAATACACACGACTTACAAAAAATGTTTTAAAATCTTTGAGAAAATAACATTATATAAGTTGTTCTCTTATATATTGTTGCTTTAGAAAAAAAAAAAACATCGGCTATAGCAACCCACCTCTTTATATGTCAAAATTTATAAAGAAAGTTACAGACTGCCATGCATTTTAAAGAAATATGTTTAAGTTAACAGTTCGACAAAATAATGTTGTCAAAAAATGGACATGTATGTGCCTTTAAGTTTAATCGTTCAATGTACCTTTAACTCTGCAACACAGATAATTATTACTTCAAATAAATACAACTTTAATTTAAGATATAAAACACATGAAAATGTGAAAACTTCCAAGCCAACATCCTTATAAATGGGAAAAATGTGAAAGAACCTGCAGCTTTCCTTGACAAAACCGACATTGTAAACCATATAATCATTGTTAAGCATATTAATATCTAGAAACAAGAAAATGACAATTTTGATTGACCTCTACGTTTCATCAGGGAGTGGGGGGTGGGTGCGCAATTAACGTTGCGAGAACTTCTGCTGTCAATAAGGTGGCAATGAAATATGATTTAACCTTAAATAACGTTTCACCTGTAATAATATATATTTTTTATTTTTTTACAGATAACTTTACTTTTTCCGACAACCATCCAATAATTTTGGGAAAAATCTGTTAACCAACAAGTTAAAAAGCCAGGCATTACTGTGAAAATAAAATGAATGAACAAATGCATAAATTGCTAAATATACTGTTTTATAAGTTGATACTCTAAATGAAAATTAAGTGTGTTCCTCTCACACGTTGACATTGGGGGTCATTTGTTCCCCATATAAAGAGATTTTATTTTAGACAGACTTGAGAATTTTAAGGGATTTTTGATAAGAATAAATATGAACGAAACCCGCAGACTTTGATAATCATAGAAAATGTAAATAATATGTGACTTACCCGATTTAACTGGCGCACAAATAAAAACGTCATCGTTTCTACACCTGAAGTTTGGAAGTTCTTTAAACATGGCGGCTGTATCTTCCGCAGACCGACCAAAAGTGCACACTCGGTACCCATCAACTTCGTTCAACGTCACACTGTGCCCAGCATCATCACTTTCATGTATTGTTGACATCGTTATTCAGTTGGTTCTTAAAAATGTAATACAAGTCTAATATTTGTGAGCTAAAAATAAGTTTTGTTTAAAATATAGTCAAAACCTGTCTATTGAAGCCAGTCAAGGGAAGGTGCAAAAGTGGCCGTTTAAGACAGGATGTTGTTTAACGCAGGTTAATTTGAACTGAAAGCGTATAAACGGGAAATTACAAATGGGGCTGTTTACGACAAGTGACAGCTTAATAGAGGTGACCGCTTACACACGTTTGACTGTATATTATATTTACACAAACACGTTAACGATTCTTTTCACAGTAGCCAAGTATCCATCACCAATGCATGATTAATCACAACATGTATAGCATATGACAATGTACCCGTCGACTATAAACATATTGCTTTTTGTCTATCCCAGAACCTGATATCTCCCGAATCAGGTCTATCGACCCCAATGAAAAAGCAGGGAATTCTATGACTATCCCACAATTCATAGCAATTGAACGCTTTCTGTACTTCGACGTCATTCAAACTTTCAGTTGAAGCCACTGACCAATCAGCGTGCTCAAATACGGCTTTCCCAACATTGCTATTTAACGGACCTAATTAAGAGAAACAAATTTAAGCGTATATCATCAATCAACGATACGTTCTTAATCACAGATATCACAAAGTACCAATACATTCATTTTGTTATCATATATGCATTACCAAATACATATACCGATAAACTGCTTAGCTCATTTACATATCACTCATACATGTATTATTGGGTTTAACTAAATCGAAAGAAATCGAAAGAATTAACTTAAGCTTTTGCAAACGCATCATAGGTACCAAAACAACTACAAGTAATGCAGGTGTTTGCAGAGAATAAGAGAGATACCCATTACATATTGGCAGATTTGTTAGGATTGGTAAATATTGGCTGAAGATAATTTACACCGACAATATCATTTTGGCGACTGTTTACAAACGCGCTCTTGCTGATAGTGAAAAGGGATAAGAGAATTGGGTGACACATTTTAAATATTTGATAAACACATATGATTTTATGTACATATGGAATGAACCGTTAAATATCAATATCGCGATTGCATTTTGGTCTTTGTTCGAGCATCGTTTGATTGACGAATTTACTCAAAATTGGAGAGCTGACCTTAATAGCAATAGAGAATTTACTTTATATAAAGAAGTTAAATTTCAAATTGATTAAGCTTTTTTCTTTTATAAACCAAATACGCTATTGTGAAACTACGTTATTCTATTTATAATTAGACTCGTCCAATACAGGAGACACATTAATATTGAATCTATTGTATTGTATAATGTATGTAATAGATTAACCTGCTGTCATTCCTAATACGGTAGGTTCCATCTAAAAATAGAATGTCGTAGTTTCAAAATAGCGAATAGGGTTTATAGACGAATTCCCATTACTAACAGTTGACTATAAATATGAGATAAAATACCAATATACTAGTATTTTTTCTGGCGACGAGGTAGTACTTTATAACACAATTAATATTGTTAAACTCGTTCTTTAAGTTCATCCTCAGTTTTCTAATACAATTAATAACATATTAAATAATATAATCATAGATAATGTAATGTATGATGTTTGTATGCTGATAACTGACATGTGAATATTAGTTATATACAGGGATAATGTAGTGTATGATGTTTGTATGCTGATAACTGACATGTGAATATTAGTTATTTACAGGATGTTTGTGTTCTGTAACGAGAAACTACAACAGATTCAGTCAATAAACTATAATTATTCTTTTTCATGTGCAATCACAATTGTCCATGAACAATACATGGAAGTATCAAAAATAAATACTCTGTGAATGGATGAGTAAGCCTAACTCATGAGAAGACATGTATTTATTACAAATCATAAAATATGATATATGGCTTCATTTTGTTTGTCATCGAGGGCTAAAAGACGATCAGTTAACCTAACCACTCTTTCCTGGGAGCTTGGAAGGTTAACCAGTACTCGAGCACTACCATCCCCGCAAGTAACTGATACTCAGAGATTAATGATATCGATATGCAATGCCGTATACCAGTCAGTACAGAGACTGTGGTTGGGCGCGGATTGATAGGCACTGTACCGACTGAGCTATCCCGACCCATAAGCGATCATGTCAATACACATGCAGCCTTATTTAAACATGATGTACAGTTAGACTACAACAGTTATAATAGTCTGTGATATATATCATCAAAAGTTTACATCATTTGATACATGTCTAATAAGAAATGCTACTTGTACATAAATACACATATATTGGTGATCGATAATACAAATGCAGGCTTCTACACAGGTCTTTTAAGAGCAGGGCACCCCAGCGCTTGACTATCAGAAATGGTATAACACTGGCGTTTAAATTCTTTAACAAAATTTGCAAAAGCCTATTTTCCTCTAAATCTGTATTTTGCTTTGCTTATCTTTTCACATTTCTAAAATGAAAAAAAAAACGAAATATGATGACTTAAACTGATAAATACAAGTTTTAATAATGAAATATATTTTAATGACTGCCTTACACAGCACTTGAAATGTGTTGACGGTGTTTACGCGCTCTTACTCCAGAGCTTACATTCCTTCCTGTGGAGAACCCTGAATTATATTATTATTTAGAAAACATCAGCATATACATGTGACAAACCTTATACAGATACACGTTCTATATCCAGATAACAAATACAATGTTTGATATCTCAGCTTAATGTCTAATACACGACTAACCAGCAGAAACTACCCAAGAAGACCACGTGCTAACCACGTGTTGTGTATTATTTCGTGGATGTATGTACTGGAAGTTGAACCTAATTCTACCATTTACATTTAGGTGGTACATGTATAATCTTGACTAGATTGCACAAAAGGTCAGCTTATAGTTTGATATCTGGTACATGTCTACATTGTTGACAACTTAACCCATAACTAATCCGTCACTCTGTATTACTACGCGCGTAGCTAACATCCATGTGTATGTATGCAAGTATGTCACTGTAACATGGATGCTAATGTTTTGTTTTACATCCTGTCGTAGTTATTCATGCAAAACGTGATTATTTAGGGCTACTTTATTTGAGTACGTTGTCCAGCCGTAAAGCATTGGACCGAGGGCCCGAGGACCAAGAGTTCGATCCTCCGTCACCAGTATATATTGTTCTTGAGCAAGAAACTTTATCCGCATATGTACATTTTGGCATATATTTTAAATAAGGTTTAAAGACGATTATATGACACAAGTATTTTTAAAGTTGAAATGATAAAATCAGGTTAAAAACTTTCAATGGATCTGACGTGTCCATGGTAAAATAAGCCTGCTCAACTCAAAGAGTGATTACCTCAGATAGTTTTAATGTACAAAATGCAATGTATGTCGTTTTTCCTATATACATGTAGTTGATTTTCAAAATTATACATATTCATATGAAAGTACAATCCAGCCAATAGTGTCACTTCAATTGTATGTTCAAATTTCCATTGTCGTGATTATTTTATGAATTATTTTGTTTATGTGCTTATATGATGTATATTAAATGATAACATGTTTTTCAAAGTGTCTACAAGAAAACACTAAACGACAAATTTCCCCAGCGGCCCTTGAATACGTGTACGAGCATCATCAATATTTAACATTCAGCTACCAGAATTTTACACACAATATAACATGACATTTAGTAAATTATGTAAACAAGATTACAAATATGTAAACAAGATTACAAGTAGCCTATTTATCGAAAAGCTTATGTAAATTAACAAGTGAGTAGAGAAGCTATAAATCAAGAAACTCAAAGTTAATCACAAGCCTAAAGAAGGGTTGCAGAAGGTCATGAACTCTCTCGGATTTCCGAAATTTTACAAAGTAACACAATTTTTATTTGCATGTTATTATATATGACCCTTTACCACCAATCCTCTATTCATTGGATCCACCCCATACCGTTAAATCTGCACAGTCTCTACAATATACTTCTTCCGTATATAATTTAAAAAAACTGAATGTAAATAAATGCATTGATAAGACAGCTATGATATATCAGTTCACATTCTTTAAATTACAGATAAACAATAGCCTAGCTTTGAGACGGGGAATTGAGCACAGGTCTTCCGTGTGACATGTGGGGATACTAAAGCATTGATTACAGAACAAGAAAACATATGCAGCCAGTCCCATACTAGAACCCGGGGCCTTACCCTTGCAATGCAAATGCTCTATAGTCTTAGTTAGCTGGACTGCCTTTATATGTAAACAAGTTACGTATATACTGTGACAAATTCCTTCACAAATTTGAAATTTGTCCCCGAATTTCATAGAGTCCAGATAATCATGTGAATGTTTCTCGATATTTATATATAAGTCAAAGTTCCTCGTTTGGCGCCAATGTAACTGGAAGACAAAACTGTGCAGCCGGTCTGGGTAACTTTTGCGTAATGGGCGAATGATCTACAGACTAAACTAGCCGGACTGCTTACATACATTTCTCTCTTAACAGATTACATAGAGTAAAGTTGAGTAAATATCGACTCTTTTTGAGTGAACACTATTTGATCTAGGTATAGGCTATTGATTTTTCAATAATTAGAAGCACAAATAATGTAACATTAAAATATGAACCTATCCCAAGCCTCTGGGTGCTGTGTAGAGTTTTGTATTAGGTCAGATCGGTACCACTTCCATATCGATCACATTTTACAACGTGTAGAATAAATTAGGGAAATTATTAATTTGCAAAGATGACAAATTTTAGTACGAACCTTTGCCTTTGGGTGGAAAATCGATTCTAGACTTGCCCAGGCCTCTTCTTCCACACAATATGTTGAACATGCATCCAGTCACGTGGTTTAATGTAAATATATATGTCACTGTGGCATTTAGTTATGTTAAATTATTGTAATACGACAACTCCGACACGACAACTCTCGTCAATTTATAAACAAAGTAAATGGAGTTATATTTTATAAGGGAGGTAACTTTAAAATTACACTATTCAAAGTAACTATTTACCGTCTAAACAAGGTTTTTCCGATTTGACATATTCTCATTTTATCAATTCACGTGTGCGAAGAATATGGAACATAATACCAGTCAAATCTGCATGTGTGTGTTTGCGTGCGTACGTGCGTTTGTTTGTTTATTTGTGCGTCCGTGCGTGCGCGAGTGTGTGTGTGTTAGGGCGGATATGAAAAATTGACTTTATTCGGTCTGTCTATCAAACAAGTCGATAATCCTATCAGCGATCGATATAAAGCAAATAAAACGATGTCTAAGTCAACAACACCGTGATGATTATATTAAATTGGACAAACCATGCCACGTATTCCAGTGGGCGGAGCGATAATCGTTTTTTGGTCATCTCCATAGATTGTCCGTATATGTGACATTGTCCTTTCTAAGTATGTTTTATTCACCATTCTCATTGAACTAGATATTTTCCTTTTATACTTTAGGGGCCTGTATCCAATTCACCCACTCCTCTAGAGCCACAAGTGTGATGTGTTCGACAAAGGTTATCAAAAGTTTCTGTTGCAAATGACTTAAATGTGATTTTGACTGAAAAGTTTGATGAACTAGCGACCGTTTTTTTTAAAGATTTATCTCAAAGTAAAATAAATTTAACATATACATGTATTTGATAACCATTTAAATATCGCAGACGTTGTCCTCTACATGTTTGGCCATCAAAAGGCTAAAACACAGGACAAATGATAAGGTTTAGATAACAGGGGGTCATCTTAGGTTAACCATATTTTTATTCTCTGAATGCCACTGGTAAGGTAAGATTGTTTATTTGAAAACAAATACATTTGATACATACTAATCAATTTTAACTCTTTTGCGAAGAAGGTTTAGAGGTATTGTGAATTGAGTTTTTCTGCTAGATAAAACCAATACTGGGTGTTATCTACATGACAGGCAATCGCTTTAAAACCAAACTATTAATCACGGATTGGACGGTTATTCAATGACAATATCAAAGAAACCAAACGTAATGAATTCACAACATTAATTGGCTGAATTTATTTTTTCCTCAAAGTATTTGCTTAAACTTACTTATTTTCGTCGATTGTGTAATAAGTTATTGCAGCTTAAACCAATCACACTCGAAGTCTTCCTGGGTAGGACCAGTACTAAACCTATATGCTGAAGAAAGTGTCTTGTTAGCCGGGCCCGATCAGCTCAGTCGGTTACGCGTCTGACTATCAATCCAGGGGTCGTGAGTTCGAATCCCCGCCTGGCAACAGTCTCCGTGATGATTGATATACGACATTGTGTCTCATTATCATTCGTCTCTCACCACTGATTCAAGTGGGAAAGTTATCAGTTACTTGCGGATATGGGGTGTGCTCGAGTACTGGTTAATCCCAGGAAACAGTGGTTAAGTTAACTGATCGTCTGTTAGCCCTCGATGGCATAAAAATGACGCTAAATATTCAATCAACCAATCAATGCTCAAGATGACATATAGCCGTGGCGGAGGATCGAACCAACAACCCTCCGATCACGGGTCCGATGCTCTACCAATGGACTAAACCTCCCCAAAATATCATTTTCCGCCTGGACATTAATACAATGTATATATTTAATAAACCAACTGTAATGCAATTACAATCTTTATATAAACTATCACGTGGCCATAGAACTACATATTTAATAAAACCTGCCTTGAGCAGATAGTCAATGGAAGGAGTCAAAGTGACATGTTAAGGCAGGTTATTGTTTAATGCATGTTAATATGCTCTAAAGCATATAAAAGGGAAATAACAAATGTGGCTGCTTAATAAAGGTGACTGCTTATACACGTTTGACTGTATGTATATCTCTCATTTCTTATCGAATCACTGACTAAACAAACTTTGATTGGTCAATTACAAACGTGTTATGTTGTCACGGATAAACCGAGTCAACAATTCCGTACTATTAGTTGAAACGCTCAGAAAGTTATTTCATGTTAAGTCTGTTACTGCTCTTCTGGTGTCTATATCATTTGAATACTGCGTCTCCCTATTAACACATATTTTCTGATCTAAAAAAAAGGTTGATTTAATATTTGAATAGGTGCGTGGATTTGAATGGTCCGACACTCCCGTCACCGTAATGTGTGGTGCAATTGAGCTAAAATACTATTCGGATATGCTTAGTACTGGTTCTATTCAGAGAAACTTATATCATTGTTTATGTTGTAAGCATTTCATAAAACATGTATTTTAAACGCTACTGTAGAGTATTTTCCTGTTTGACAATGCTTATAAAAATATAACTGAAACGCTTCTGGTGCTCCCATTATTTTATGTCTCTCGTCAAATCAGTGTGTATTAGAAAACCGTTCTAACGCTCATCAGAGCAATGTCATTTTTTAAATAAGAAATAATATAAGTTCGGCATATGCGCTGAACTGTACTGAGCGTTTTGATTTAACATTTATACTATTCCGATATATGGCTTTAATAAGCAGTGTAAACTTAAGATTTGTCAAACATTCATTTGTCCCTTTAAATGTCCAGAGTAGTGATAAATGGCATTTGTTGGTGATATACTAACTGCCTTTACCATGTGTTTTTGTTCAGTAATTATATTTCCATCTAGATATTGTGTGCATGACACGGCTGTTCGTTCTGACGTGTTTATTCCTGGGTGTACAATGTGAATATAAATGCGTTTGTAACTACCACGTGCAGCGAAGCGTTTATGGTTCGGTAACGTATAAGATTACAGACTTATTTTTAATAATCTTATAAAAACAGTGATTCGTACCAAAATTATAAAAATACACGACCCTAAGGACCAAACCCTACTACACCTGTTCTTGGCATTGTTCCAGGGCAGTGGGATTGAGCACGCTGATAAGCCGCAACGCCAAAACACGAATGCTATGGCGCGATGGATTGTCGAACACTAATTTATTGTCAGACAGCAAGTAACTCGCCGAACGATTTGTTATACATGTATAATATAATATATATTAATGTATACATTATAATATCAGCTTTCAATAACTGAGAGTTAATTTTAGACTGTTTTCCTTTATCGATCAGGCGTCTAACTACAATGTTCCTATCGGGTTCCTGTTTGAATTTGATTGTGGTGCCACCTTACCGCATATTCATGTTGGAAAAGACTGGGCTGCAATAATTTACAACAATCGGGTGAGTGTGAAACAAGTCTCAACTCTCCTATTCAGTATATCAAGAAAAAATCTTACAAATGAAATTATTTTTAAAATGGATTCAATACATCTCTTAACCTTAAATAAATAAAATCCGAAAAGTTTGGTATATTAAATTCTCTAACATTTGACAAAATCAATTTTCAATAGTAGTTGCAAACTTGGAACGAAATCCCCATTTTAAAAAAGACAACACTTAAATACCGCTTGACAACCTTTACATCGTCATTCGGACACGTTCTGAAAGTAAACACGTTAACAACCTGTACACTTGTGTGACTCATCAACTTGAAGTCAAAATGGAATCTCGTTTGTCGTGTAATATATCGCAAAATATGCTGCAATTTTAAGCGGGGGTGGGATATCTATTTTAGTCTAACTTATGCGAGTAGTCCAAGTTAGGACATCCTTTTATTTTAAATTATTTTGGCATGTTGAGACAAATATCCTCTTGGCAATAGTGGGATCATTGAGTATATGTAGCCATTTTATATTGAAAAAAAAAGTTTTAAGCCAGTTTTTAAATTGTGCAAAAATCTTGATATACATCCTTTAAACAGCAAATTCGTTTCTTGCATGTTCCATACATTTAAAATAAACTTAAGGTCTCACTACATTGTCAGATCCATTATACAATCTATATTAAACAATGCATGCCTGTTTCACTATAATTTTTTTTTTTTACACATACATTTTTTTTAAAGGTGGTTTTTTTCCCGAGAAAGAATGTATTTCTACCTAAACATGCACATTAACTGGCATGTTGACCACGTTGTTTTTTTTAAATGCAGTGGAGTCTGTCACTTCAGTTTTTATTTAAAAGCAGTGCATGCTTGTCCCAAAAATTATCCGCCTCCTAAAATCAAATAAAACTCAGTTCCTGTGAATCCAGTGAAGTCTCATCTCTGTATATTTTAGCCAAGACTTTGTTTTACACATCTGAAAAAAAAATCATCATTTCTTAGAACTACTTTTAAATATATCAAACCGAATAACGCAGTACTTTCTTTCTGGCGTAAGAATCATGTCATAACTGTGTATTGAGACGTTAATATGAGTAAATTTGCAAAGGTTTAACTGTATTGAACGCAACATATAATTATGTATATATATATATATATATGTATACATTGTGTTCAGAATTATTTTATTTAACACCCTTCAGAGTTCACTTGTTTTGTATCTCGTGAAATTTCAACAAACACTATGTATTTCTTAATTGTATAGCCTGTTATAAAAAAAACTTAACTGAAAAGAGTCATTGAAAATAATAGTATGATACTTAATAACATTGTTTAGACATACAGCGTTTAAACCAGCTTGTAAATTTCAGATTGGCTACATAAAGGTAGACCAGGGAATACATCTAGAGACCTGTTCTGGACCGCAGCCTACACTAGCAAGTATGTTAAATTAATATCTAATGTTCCTCATAATCGGCGTTATACTATCATAGTACAGTAAAACTTCGTTGATTCAAACACGGATGGCTGGAACACCAGCCGAATCCTATATCGATGTATATACACGTATTGTATAATGTTGAACAATACATTGCTCGAGCAGCCCTGTACTCGAACAATTTTGTCCTGTCCCGTCGGAATCGAGCCATCGAAGTTCTGCTGTAGTATCTATCAGTTCTAGTACATTTTTATCAATATTCAATGACAGTTCATTCATTTCTTACCATTTATCAATGACATAGTAGTTTTATCGATATGTTATAACAGTACATTTATTCACCATAATCTATCAGTTATAGGGTATTGTATAGATACCATTTATCAATGACATGGTAGTTTTATATCAATATGTAAAAACAGTACATTCATTTATCACTGTCTCTCAATCTTAAATAAAGTATTATAATTAAATGTATTATATCTGCTTGGCATTTTACTTAGCAACTGTACACAATTTATATAGTAAAACTGGCGGACAACCATTCCGTAATATTCACTTTGCGAATAATACAATCCAATTATATACATCATTATCGCCATACAATTCTAATATTCATATACACACTATACCTATATAGCTCAAAATACCTTCCCGAATTCCTCGGCCTACGTCGTAATACAACAACTCTTAATATACCGTTAATGGAATTAAATTGACCACTTTCTCGTCTAAATAAAAATTACTAATTTCATCTTATTCTAAAGAAATATCGATATCGGACATTTCAATCAATACACTTTATAAAAACATAAATAAATAATACTTACTCATAAAAACATTTTGTAATGGTACAGTTAAAACTGTGGGCTACAATTGTCACAACTTTCGCCGGCAAGATTGTAATATTGGAAACTGACAATGAATCTCATTTAAACCATTGCTATATAGCCAAACTTACCACATACTACATGTAAAAAATTAATAAATATGGATTTTATCTGCTGAGCATGAAATAACAAGACACCCCAAACATCGTAGGACATTAAGGCTACACAAATACTTTAAAATTTATATTTCCTACTAATCCTAATACTTCAAAATGACTTATTATTTATACCAAAAATGAATATTATAAATATATCTTTAAATAATCTTGTACATGTACAACGATCAACTTAGGCCACGTAAAAATATATATTTTGTTCTACAGTTTCACAGACGTTACCAACAATATCAATCCCGCCCCAACCATCTTCAAGTCAATCCACCACTCTGACGTCCACTTTATCAACATCAACACAAACAATAAAACCTTCAACGATTTTATCTACAACATTGATGCCTACTACCACAGTTACAACGATGAAACCTTCAACACGGAGAAGAACACCTCATGCATATGCAACTCCAAAGATTCCGCAAACAACGAGTTTAGCGGCTCCACTCGCTCCACACATTTTCAATGGTACAACAATACCTTGTAATATTTTAAGCACGATAATTTTAAGATGTCAAATTTGATATGACGTCATTTTGTTATACATCACGTCATAAAATGTTAAACGTCACAGCAGTGTAGGATGAGCGCGTGAAGAGGGTATAGGATGAATCCATATCTGGTTAAAATATGCAAAAAACATTGGCCAGTGTGTTACAAAATAGCATGATTGAATCGAGCAAGAATTTAATGTATTTTCTGATAGGGTTACACTGTCACTGTGTGGTTTGACGAGGGAAGAACGAAGTTTGACTCCAACCAACTGTTAACCAAATTTATGCGTCCAAGTGGCGGTTGTTTCTGATCAATTTAAGACAGTTACCCCATTTTTGTCACCGCTTCTGTATATATGTGCATTGTACACAAAATGGATATATTTTGTGCTGATAATATGTGTGCCGTTTTTGGTGATTTTGTCCTTCAAATGCCAAGTCTCTTGTTGGACATGCATTTTCTCGTGTTTGACCTTCAACACCAAATCGAAACACACTGTGCAATCGGGATAATGTTAAAACATTGTCAATGAAATATCATAAACAAGCAGAAGAGTTTTGAACACAGTGACGCTTTATTAAAACCAGTGTCTATAGATTCAAATTTCATAAACAAACACACATGTCTCAAGATGATCACTATACTAGTAAAGTTATCAGAGCTGTGCTAAGCACCGCTAAACAGATCAGCTAACACGTTACCTATACTACTTGCGTACTGCGTGCTTATGTGAGGTTGCGGCAGTGTACTGAAAAATATGTTAGCTAACGATACCAAACGTTTTACCGAACTGAACGCAGCCCAGATCAGATATCTAAAAAGATAGTTATTTGCATGTCTCCAGATAAACAGTAATTGGGGTCGAGTATTAAGGTCAAACATTATGAATATATTGGACAATATAAATTGCTGACTGTTCCAAAATATATTTTGCTGAACTTAATTTTTAATACTAATGTTAAAAAAAATTGAAGGATGTTTTAATTTTCATAATAAAGAATAAGAAAATAAACGTTCAACACGAAAAAACGGCCACCGTTTTCTTGTCTAACTTTATCTAAACCAAATGGTGATACTTTGAAATAGAATATATTGAGAATGTTTCATTTCAAATCTATTTACGCATTTATCACGAAATTTGAAAATTTAAAAGTGTTATCGCAGAAATTGCCAATTTAAAACATCATAACTCTCAGAATCGACCAACTCAACACGCACTTTGTGTAGAATATTTCTCTGCTGGAAGGTAGCAGTCCTTCAAACTTGTAGTATCGCGTATGTTATGTCCATTATTGTCAATAATCACATGTGTTGTTTCAGGGTGCAGTTATATCAGTGATACCAGGAATGGGACCGCTCTGGTTTATCCATGTCGTAAGTTGAGATAAACTGAATAGTATAATAGAATTTTCCGAAATTCTGCTGTTCTGTAGATATCGAGGTCCTAGGGTTTCATTCTACATATTCATTTGTTTATGGGTTTGTAAATTCACTAAATTAAATAAATTTGTTGTTTTCTATAAAAAGCTAAATGAAGGAGCTTGGAAAAAGTCCGGCGTGTTTGTCGATGGTTAATTTTATAAGTTGGTACGTCGTAAAAGTGTTTCTCTAGTTATTCTACTGTGTGTATTAACCACATCAAGATAAATTTACTAGATGTTATGAATAACACTTTGCATAAATAAGTAGTTGCCGTTAGCCATCGTATGCCGTCAACGTTTTATTTTTGACGATTATTTGACGTGTTTTATATATTATATCATGTCGTATGGTAGCCGGGAAATTACTTATGGAATCCGAGATACCGACAACATCAAATGATATTGACTGACGTTATTCGACTAGAAACATATCGAACAGACTTTATTCGTTCAAAGTCCGTTAGTTATATCATATTTTTTCTTCTTTTATTACATTTCAATTTTATTTTTAATTGCAGTTGCGTATGCTAATAATTCCACCACAGCTGTATTCCATAACCCAGTGACTAACAAACAATCAACACACCCAATGCAAGGTGTGTTTTCTTAGTAAAAAAACAACAGAAAATGTATACCCTACAGTAAACATTGTTGTGCATGAGGCTATCGACCTCATCACGTCAAAAGTACCTTGCTACATAAAACAACACCATAGCAAATACCGATGAGTGACTGTGTCGACCAAGAGGAGCGCGTATTAAGTGGAATAATGATATGGAGAATCATCTCACCCCTAAGAATGCCTAACGGTTTGGTACGTGTATATAAAAAGGGAGAACCATGTTTGAAGCATGTAGAGCAATAAAGGTAACCAGGGAGCTTTGCAGCTCCTAACTGGGTAGACTAGCAACATTTTGTACGGGGAATACAGTTCTGTGTTCTAGAACACTAAATAGAAATGTTTGACGGACTGAAGACACAAAAATGTATTGATACTCATATTGGAGTGGGAACGCATCAGTGAAAGGATTCCAACATACAGATTTCATTCTAAGTCCAATTAAGCCACACTCAGATTATACGCCCCATAAATGTTGTTGTAGAAAATTGTAAAGAGGAGTTTTACCAGCAATTCCAGAGTGTAACTGCATCAAGTTCCTAGTAGGAATATCACCATCGATATGACCGTTGTGAATGCCAATGTCGTGAGTGAGAACGATAAAAGAGAGAATAATCATCGGGAAGGAGGGTATGGGTGATATGGCCGAAAACGGGTTTTTTTTCTGGGATTGAACAAACGACCTCGTCATCAGTGGAACGATCCTTTCTCACCGCCAAATCCACAAGATAAACTTAACATCACAAGATTCATCGGTGGAAAACCAGAAAAGAATTGAATCAATATTTCATGTCGCCTTGAACAAGCCATTACACGAGAACAGAGGGTCCAGGATGGGAACTAATCCATGCATAAGGAATTGAAGAAGAATACTAGACACTATGAAAGAAATCAGATTGATCAGTGGCAAAGAGGTCACAAGAGACGACACACCATAGTGACATGAAAACCAATAAGTCACTGCCCGTAAGAGCAACCAAGTTTAGGACAATAAAAACAATCTACAAGATGTTGCAAATCAGTGCGGACCAGGAAAGTTCACCACGCATTTCCCCACCTGGGGCCGGTTTAGCACAACCGGAACATCCACCTAAAAACCATATTTCGATTGTTTTTATAAAAACGTAAGTACAGTACTTCTTTATGGCGCAGGAAAATTGAGATGAACCAAAGGCCTAGACCACAAACTTCACATTTTCGTTACCATTTACCTCCGACAGATCCTCCCAATCAGATGGCCAAATAGAATACATAACAAACAACTCTGGAAATGGACAAGAACAAGTCCCAATCACTGCGTCTGTCACCTATTTGATGTGGTGGTTGAGTATTGGTCATGCAATACGTAGAGAACAGCCCAACATTGCTAGCCAGGCTCTTGACTGGAACACACAAGGTTCCAGAAAGAGAGGTTGTTCAGTAACAACCTGGAAGAGAACTCTGTATGTGGAGCTCCGGAAGACTATGATGTCCTGGGCGAAGTCAATATCGTAGCTACAGATCGGGAGTCTTAAATTAAGCTTTAAGCGGAAAAAATCACTACATCAGTTTACTTAGTAAATAACATAAATGCGTGTATTACACCTTACACATTTGTTTAATGAATGGTAAAGCTGTCATTTATTGCTACCATTCATTTTGTATTTAAAGGAAACAATAACACTTTCACTTTGGTTTTCATAGGACCAAAGTCATTTTGTATCAAAGGACTTAAGCGGTTAATTTTGTTAAACATTCGCAACATTGGTACCCCTAAAATCACATTGAATCCTCTCAAAATCCCGTAATATTATTTATTCGTTTTTTATTGCTCGCCATTTTGATTAAACGGTTTCTCCATTGTTTTATATTATCTATAATTATCGATCCAAGAAAGATGTTATCAATAACACTTTACATTAACTATGAAAGTTTCCGTCTGTCATAGTATTTCGTTAACGCAATGCAATGAATGTTATTCACTCAAAGTGCATAAATTATATCATACGTTATCTTCTATGTGTCTCGAAAATTATTGTATTTCAATTTTCAGTTGCGTTTGTAAAGCCTACGACATATGGACACTACAACCCAGTGACTAACAAACCAATAACAAACCCAGCTCAAGCAACGACACATCACCAAGGTATTTTTTTCTGCGTCATAGAAATTATATATCTGACAATAAACTTAAACAATAAACAATAGCATTAAATGATGACATTCACCTCGTCAGTAAATCACTACTTAGTAATCCGCAAAATGCTCTTCCCCAACATCAGAAAAAATGGCAACAGGTCAGGTCACACTGTATTGGAACGTTAATATTTCCTCCATCGTCCATCATAAAACGAGAAGTGCATTAAAACAAATGTTTAAAGCTTGTTTTAGACTTTTTAAAAATAAAAACATCAATAAGAACTGACATCCATAAAAAAGTAAACATTTTCTAAATCGGTCATTTAAAAAAAAAGATGATTTTAAATTCAAAATGCTGATGACTATGGCAATATTTAAATGGCTTTTATCAAAACTTGCTTTTAAGAAAACCAAAAGAAAAAAATGCAAATCCGCCAATTGATATTCTGACAAGACAAAAATTACAATATATCAAATAGTTACTAAATAGTGATATATCAGTGTGTGTTTTAACAGTAAAGCCATGCAAACTGACAGAAGCATAAACGCTTATAATACTGCTCAGACGTGTAAAATTTACCATCTTTTAATACATCAACATTTATACATGTTTTTATCTAATTTTAAAGGAGCCCCAGACATATGTGCCGCTGCTGTAAAGGGATTTACATATTATACTCACGGAATTTTAGGACATCATAGTAATAAATGCTACGAACTAGTAAATACACAACTGAATTTTGAGGCTGGTGAAACATATTGCAGACAAAGAGGAGGGCATTTGGCACAAATAAGTAACAGAATCGAACAGGCTTACGTGAAAGCGTTTTTGACCAGAAACTCACCGACTGACGCTGTTTTTATTGGACTGAATGATATTAAAAGTGAAGGCGTATTCGTTTGGACTACGGGTATTAATTACATTTAATTTATTTTTTTGATCGTATACCATAATGAATCAATAATGCATATTGTAGTATATATTAGGCATAGTGTCGCTGTCCATAATACTTCATCATATCTTGACCTCGTCAATTTGAGATAAGTGTCATAATAAAAGTCGCACTGTTTATTCGTAATTTGAACATGTGATAGTTCAGTTTAACTGCTGGTCGGGCACGGGTACATATGATACTAATATATTCACATCCAGAGTTCTCCTCTAGGTTGTCACTGAACAACCTCTCTCTCCGGAGCCTTGTGGGTTCCAGTCAAGAGTCTGGTTAGCAATATTTGACTTCTCTCCTTATGGCATGACCAATAATCAACCACCACATCCAATAGACTACAGAGACAGTGGTTGGGACTTCTGTCGTGGTTCTGTCCTTTGCCAGTGTTATGTGTTATGTTTTCTATATGGCCATCTCATTGGGAGGATCTAGTTACACTAGCGTTTGTTATACAACAAGCCCAACAAGTATATAACCTATGCAACGAAGGACGATATACCAGTGTATAGTCTAAATGTAGTCATTGACCGTCGCATGACGTTGTCGGCACCGTTTTTTTTATTAAAGAAATATGCATTTCAGGTAGCACGCTCTCAAGCCCATATACAGGTATATACTCTAATTGGAATCCTAGGACGTCACACAATGTAGATAAAGATGACTGCGTGGTTTTTAACTGGAAGTTTAGTGGTTACTGGGAGAACGTTCCTTGTTTTTATCGTAATACGTATTGGAATGGCATTCCAGTTACTCAACAAAGTACATACCCAGTACTCTGTCAGTATGGTAGGTAATATATAACTTATTGAGGAAATGTACTGTACGGTTGTACCCTCAAAGATTTTTTATTTGTTTAAAACTGGTACATATATAATGCATTTATCAAAAAAAATTATTTGACAGTGGATGAACTTTTTCCTGAAGAAGAAAAAGAATAAGACTATTTTATTAACTTAAACTGTTACAGTTTCTTATTACAATACGTAAATAAACAACATATATTCACATGTCAGGTATCAGAATATAAAACAAACTATATATGATAATATTATTCAGTAGGCTAATAAATTTATTAAGACACTGATGATGAACTTCAAAGTATGCTATTATCAATCATAGTTGTGATATTAAACGTTACATATTTCCTCGTCGTAATAAAAAAATTATATCCGTATTTCATTACATGTTTTAACAATGTAATATTAGTAAATTTAAGACATTTTCATTTACAACTGTTCTTTTCCAGTGATAAACCAATTGCGTTTATAATAAATCTTCAAAGGTGATCAAATAAAGCGAATAGGGTCCATTGGGGTAGAAAAATGTAACTTGTATTTTTTCTTTGAGAAAAGCCGAAATCATATATTGCCTATCTATTTTCGATATCATTTTGATGTTTTGAGCATTGTTTAATCATAACGATTAAAACAGTTGCTAACAGGTATTTTTATCAATAACCGACCTGCCAGATTTGGTCTAACAAATGATCCATATGAGTAAGGATTTCAAGTTTGTGTATATGATTGAATTGATTAACTAAACATTAAGCGTCATTTTTATGTCATCCAGAGCTAACAGACGATCAGTTAACCTAACCACTGTTTATGGGACCCAGAATGGTTAACCAGTACTCAAGCATTCCCATTCTCTCCAAGTATCTGATATTTTGGTCACTTAAATCATCGGTGACGAATGATAATGAGACAAAAAGTCTACTATCACAGAGATTGCGGCCGAGCGGGGATTCGAACTCAAGACCCCTGTATTGATAGTCGGACGCGTAACCGACTGAGCGTAACCTATATTGTTTATATGAATGGGCAATATAATATTTCCACAAAGTTGGAAATACTATGTTCTGGTCTTTTAAAAAGGGTTTAAAATATGTCATAGACATTTTTAAAACTTTAGTAAATAAAAGTAATTTCAATAGATTCAGGATAAATATTCTACCGAACTAAGGTTTGGATTTTGACAAGCAAGGGTGCATGTTTTTTCTTTGTAGATGTAAATTATATGGAGAAATTTTATTTCCAGAATGACAACAAAATGAAAATGCAAACACATCTGTTTTATAAATAAATGATTGTTTAATTAACTAAGAATTTGAAGGTTATTTTAAAATATATGTATCAATGTTAATTATTCCACCACAAACGGATAATGGGTGTTGTTACCACCAAGAAATCAATTTCGCAATCATGTCACGTCTCACAATTCATTAATGGTTAACTGAACAAAGACACTACTTGGGACAAATATTTCACAAAGTGTGTTAATAATTTTATTAAATATGATCGTATTTGATTTCGTTAGTACCGCGTGAGATTAAATATAAAGTATTCATTATATAACGTTCATAAACATATACAAAATATACCAATTCATCACATCAAAACATTTGGTTATATTTCAAAACATTTACTTTCAAGAATCACCACCTCCCCTCCTCCCCCCCCCCCCACCCCCCCCCCCCCCCCCCCCCCCCCCATAAAATATTGTAGTTTAAACCAGTCATCTTATCTTGACGTCTTTTATATATTAAAATGAAAACCGGGATACGGACAGAATCGCGATATATTGAATGACGTCATATGACTATACATATATTGAACGGGTTTTATTCACTTCGGTATGATATGTCATATCTTATCTGCAATGTGTCTCGGAAAGTTTTATATTTTAATGTTCAATTGCAGTAGTTGCCTATACTCTTAAGCCCACCACACCTCTACACTACAACCCCGCGACACAAGCGACGGCACATAACCAGGGTACGTTTTCTGTGTTTAAATAAAGAGAAAAGTCAATTAACGGACACAACCATTGCACCACTATACTACTACTGTTTATCAATATGTCATCAAGGACTTATGTATGTTGAAGATTCATTGATGTTTCGTTTTGTGTTGCGTTGCGATTTGCCGTATGGTGTTATATTTGAACATTTAAAACCGTTTTATTGCCGTGTTGTCGCTCTATTAATCATTATTGTCTTGTTCTGGCGTGTTTTTATCGAGAACATTTGCGTAACTATGGAATCATTTTCTTACCATTTATACTTCCATGAGCTTAAACAGTTGTTTATCATATATGATCGTCCGCGGTCGAGTGGGCTAGCTCGTCGTCTAAAGATCACTTACCTCTCACCGCGAAGGTCACAGGTTCAAGTCCTGCTCGCTGCATAAACTTTATGTGAGAGTCATTATGAGATCTTCCTCCACCAAACAAATATGGATATGTCATATATAGTCTGAACTTTGTTGAAAATGACATAACACCCCATTCAATTCAAAACCAAATGTAAACCACGCCTTACAAGTGTATTTCATGTATGCCGATGTATTCATTTATTTTGTTTTTATATCATATTTTGTAGGAAACAATTTGGGATGCGCTCACTCGCAAGGACACTATGGTTATAACTGTTATGAACTAGTTCAAGTTCCTCTTCCGTTTTCTCAAGCAGAGGTTTATTGCAAGCTAAGACGTGGACATCTTGCTCGTATCAATAACAATGCCGAACAATCCTACATCCAGTCATATCTTACCACGCATGCACGAAGTTACCCTGTTTTGATTGGTTATAACGATTATTATATGGTAGGAGTGTTCCGTTGGACGTTAGGTAATCTAGTTATCTCAGTTTTATGTAGCATGTCATTACTTGTCCAGGGAATTTTTCGTGACCAAATGGTCATTGGTGATGTTAATGTGTTACAATGTAAAACTCGGTTCGTACATCCTAGCTCACTCTTCAACTTTTTTCTGAGAAATGTTGCCAGTTAGATGCGGAAGCACGATGGTCAATATTTTTGACCGAATCAAGAACGATAACTGTAAAGAAAACTTGGCAGTTTCTGATTTCCGCGGTTATTGCTATGTTTACGAGTACCATACTGGAGTTAGTTTAGTTTCTTTGTTTTTGTTTGCAATGTTAACGGATGGATGCATGGCAAGAATACAACGTGATTCACCATATGTCTAGGGTGTTTATATGAAATAGAAACGTCATAGAATATTGACTGACACATATGGACGTGTGCTGTTTAAGAGAGCATAATAAAACGCGTCAGATAATGTTTACATGGCAAATTGCGTTGATGTAGGAAGGGAACTTAGGTGATGATCGATGGTTAGTCTTTGTGCTATTGTTCCTTTATACAGAATAGGCTAAATGTATTATTTTCATATAGAATTTAAGCAGAATTCCAATAGCCTTAGCCTAAATTTAAGCAGAATTCCAATAGCATGAGCCCTAAATTTAAGCAGAATTCTAAATTTAAGCAGAATTCCAATAGCCTAAGCCTAAATTTAAGCAGAATTCCAATAGGATGAGCCTTTAATTTAAGCAGAATTCCAATAGCCTGAGCCTAAATTTGAGCAGAATTCCAATAGCATGAGCCCTTAATTTAAGCAGAATTCTAAATTTAAGCAGAATTCCAATAGCCTAAGCCTAAATTTAAGCAGAATTCCAATAGGATGAGCCTTTAATTTAAGCCGAATTCCAATAGCCTGAGCCTAAATCAAAGCAGAATTCCAACAGCCTGAGCCTAAATTAAAGCAGAATTCCAATAGCCTGAGCCTAAATTTAAGCAGAATTCCAATAGCATGAGCCCTAAATTAAAGCAAAATTCCAACAGCTTGAACCTAAATTTAAGCAGAATTCTAATAGCATGAGCCCTAAATTTAAGCATAATTTATTGCACAGAGCGCATCCTTTTTTAATAATTCATGGTGAACGTATATATTCTTATTTTCTGAGATATATTTCGAACAGTAATTTGAGAAATGTTGCCAATTACATGGGGAAGCCCGATAGTCAATATGCTCAATCCTTATAAATCTTAGTGAAATATCAGTGTAAAACACTTTATATATTATTCATACAGCAAACAGTGCTGGCAGTTATTATGCGAGTTATACGAACTGGAACTACAGAAGCTATCAACTACATCACTGTGCCGCAATGAATTTACGGGAAGGAGGTCTTTGGGATAGCGTTCCGTGTGGAAACCGTTTCCTTTTCCTTTGCCAATATAGTAGGTTACATCTTAACCACTATTATTCATGTATTCTGGCCAAGGCCGATCCATAGCTAATATATCTGTTACTTCGGAATGACAATTATACAATGCATTCATGCCAATGTACAGTTTTAGTACTCTAATTTAACAAAAAGTTGAAAACACGTTTAGACCTATATTAATATATCTTAAGTGTGACAAAATGAGTTCATAAGAACTATTTTACCGTTATTGATTTATACCTGCTACTGTGGTAAGACAATCATTTCATAGACATAATAACAAAAAAAAAATCATAACCAGAGACACTAGAGTATTTAATGAATTTTCAACAAATAATGTTCATTCCCTTTATTTATATTATTGATTTCATCGGGTTTAGATTGTCCTTTTATCAATTATCTAGCGTCTTGGTCAATGGATTTTAGTATCTTTAAGGTTGGTTCTCTCATTGGTATTCCGTGTCTAATTTTAAGATTGATAGCCTACAATAGAACGGGAATTAAGTTCTACTTCAAGCTATAATAAAGTGTGTTTTTTTGACGTAAATGTCCATCATTTTATAACTGACTTTTAATGGGACATGAGCACTATATAGTTGCCAGGTGGGAGTTTTACAACGAATTAAGAAATACCAGACAGTTAACGGAAAATAATGTGTTCTATTCAAATGTTATAAATTGTATCTATTATCTAAAACCATTATGACATTTTTAGTAAAATATGTCAAATTTGTTCAGAGCAGCTATTAAAGATAAACAGACAAATGATATTATATTAATTAAAGTTGATTTTAATATAATTAAATATAGAAGATAGTGAGATAGTTAGATAGATAAAGAAAGAAAGAAACAACATAAATATTAGGTAATTACAACATTACTGAACTTACAGAAATTGTTACAAATAATCAAGTAACTAAAGTCAATTATTCACTATGTACCATCACTAAGTTTCTTCAAGGTAATACTTGTTATTACAACAAGTGCATTCACTATGCATCATTACTAGGCTCCTCTACAATAACATTTCATTCTATTATCACATGTATATCAACTATGCATCATCACTAGGCTTTTCGATTACAACAGTTCTTTCTAAAATCACTAATGTATCCATTATGTACCACCACTATGATTCTGAATCACAGGCATTGTGTTCTCACCTGTGTGTATCATACAGACTATGTGGGTATCATCATTATTTATATATTGTATATGTTGTCTTCAATATACATCTTAGATGCTCATGTATCGGCTGGTCAGTATGCAACCACGAAAAGGGTGAAGTAACCATATAATATATCAAGATATGTCTAAGTATTTTACCAAACATGTAAATATACTTAACACGGTCAATGGCAAATATTTGATATATTAGCAGTATTTCCAAATTGCACGTCACTACTTAATTAACATGCTTTACTCTCCAGCCACCTCTTGTCTCAACATCTCATACTTCAATCTACCATTATTTTTCTATACATCCGTTCACTTCAACTTTAAATTTACACTGCCTTAAAATGTATGTTCTCTGCTATGCTGTCATACACATTTTAGTTCACTCGCTATAATTACTGTTATCGGTATTTACATGTATACTGCCTGGTATACCAGCCTATAATGTTAGTTATCATGGGGTATGAACGCCAAATCACTATATATAATTTTGGCTGTTATCAAAGTTTCATTTGTCTTACATATTTGATTTATTGATATTCAGAAAAATAACACTGTCAAATAAAATGTTTTTTTAATCATTCCTTATGCCAATAATGACTTGCTAAATAATGTATTCACACGTATAAGGACGTGTATTTATGTTTCAATATGCATAATAAAGTTGAAATTATCGTTTACTTACAGGTGCACATACAATGGGCGGTGGCATACCTTCGTTGATCGGTTAGTCATTCGGACATGTATATAGGCAGATATATTCTTTATATATTCGATTACCACATTTTCTAACTTGTTGGTTTTATACACAAATGATATCTCAGCAAGTATGATATAAAATATGTTTTTGTAAGTTATTTTGGTTACGAATACCGGAAATAAAATAACATAATTAACTTTTATAAAATGCTCTTTACGTGTCTCACTACATAGTTACGCCCATTTTTTCCGTGATAAATTCGGAATGCGTACGTTTATAGTGCAGCGAAATATAAATACGGATGCAACAAGACAATGATACGGACACATATTTAACACCTTCGCCCTTTTCATACTTTAGGAAGAATGTTACATTTTGGTCGTCACACAATAAAAATGAACGCTTCATGGTCCACCATAAAGGGTCATTCAACAAACATATAGAACACGATATAGTCAAAGGAGTATTCCTGTTCTATTTCTTTATACACTTCTTTGAATTTTCAGCAAATAATATATTTTAGAATTACATTGTGTTGTACTTGCAAATGATAGAATAATTAAGACAGTTACATTTAAAGCATGCCTTAAGTTAATTGTGATAACGTAGTGTTGCCCAGTGATAAATAAAGCCAATACGTACATATGCTGAAATAAGTTTGAATTTTCACTATAGTAGTTTCGACGTTTCGAATTTCACCATCGTTGTCTCGATGTTTCGACTTTTCACCATCGTTTTCTCGTTGTTTTGACGTTTCACCATCGTTGTCTCGACGTTTCGATTATTCACCATCGTTGTCACGATGTTTCGACGTTTCACCATAGTAGTTTCGTTGTGTGCATTTTTCTTAATCTAATAAATATGTTGCGATGGCCCCTAGCTGGACACCGTATTAAACAATGATGTGAATCGATTTTGTTTTCATAAAAGACGGTTCTACTCAGATTCATCCCAATGTCTTCGTCACCAAAAACAATTGGGTTTAATATATAACCGGTCATGTGTTGAAAATTGCGTCTAATACAATCCAAATGAATGACTGATAGAATAAATTTAAAAAAAGTAAATGAATCAATTAACTAATATATAAACAATTTTAAAGCAAATTTTATGTTATTTAATTGCTTAATCGTAAATAATGATGTCATTTTCAATTTTTATGTTCAAGTTTTGATATCAACAATGTATTAGCTAAAGGGAAGAAATGCATGGATGTGACAAAACCCACTTCAAAAAAAATAGGTTTGCAACCAATAGGCCATTATTTGCACTGAGACGGTGTTTTTATTGTGACTAATGTGAATTTGTGTTCATCTACTGAAACTTTACTTGACTCTATTATATTATGGATAAAACGTATACAGTCGTTTTCTTGACAAACATTTCATGTCTTAGTGTAATATAATGTTGGCGTTTTCAACTCGTTGTAATAAAAGCAAGAGTTTACCAAGAGGATATCAATCTCTGGGGATAAATAAACAAATAGATATAAAACTCTCAGTATCATTAAACGTATAAAAATCTAATTCTTGCTAATTAAAATTTCAGATCGTGACATTGTGTAGTCATCATACATTCAAATTTGTATAACTAGAAATAAAACAGCCATTATGAAATTATCTTTTTCTATCATGTTTCAATTCTAATGATTAAATGTTATAAAATATATTATCCTTTAATATCTGTTGTAATATATATCAAGGGTACAAGTCATACGTTATTACACTATCGTTGTATAACTGCTATTTGATAATTTATTTCTTCTATATCAATTTATCAAAACGTTTTAGTTCATATTTGGCTGGAATAGAAATGAACACGCAATCATCGACAGATTGAAATACGTTTTAGAAAACAAAATTTTTTTTTTTTTTTACATTTAAATTTTTTATTTCATATATAGTTATAGCACATAGTTATGACAATAATTTTTCATTTTCAAAACATCTTCATATTAAACGTGTCTATGCAATATAAGAAACATTTTAATATAGAAAAATAAAATAGTTGGAGTGAAAAAAGAAGAGAAGAAGAATGAAAATGGGGAGAGGAAAGGGATGACTGCAGTTACATGATATAGTTATTCATCAAGTTGCAATGCTCCCTGTTTTGCTTCATGTTGCTTTATTTTCTCTTTAGAGAGGGCCATTATTCGTTCCATATTTTCGATATGTTGCATATTTTCAATTAAAGTGAAATAGTTTGCATTGATCAGTATACCATTAACTTTAATTACTACTTTGCTCAGTTACTCCAAATGATATAGTTGTAAAATCAAAAATTATTTGTGTTTCTTCCTAATGATAATGAAAAAAGTGTGTAAATCCGTCCAAAGTGCTCTTGGATATTGACATGTCCAAAACAAATGTTTCATTTTTTTCAACATGCATATTACAAAAGTCACGCGTATTTGTACTTTTCATAAAACATTTATGCAGAATTGCACTATTTGGTAATATTCTCATTAAATATTTGTATTGAAAAGACCTAAATGCTGTATCTATTGTATACTATATTGGAATCGTATGTACTATTTTGCATTTCATACTTTCTATTTATTCTGCCTATTTGATATGAGGTTGAATTATATGATTATCGGTTATGTCGTTTAACTCTTTATTATATAACTTTTTGATTGCACTTTTGATTTTGGTGATTTGTTGTATTAAAGTTATTTCCTATTTTTTTTTTTTTGAAATTGGTTCTAATTTAAGCTTCTTTTCCCATTTATATGGTATGCTGTCTGCTTTCTATAATTGTATAATACCTTGAATTAGATTTCTTTAGTGTATGAAAATGTGTCGAATGTTCAAACGTATACACCTTTAATTTAGAATCAAACATATGGTATTTGTTTTTGATACCGAAATCATACCAGCTTTTGAAGAATATGGTTTTATTAATTTGTGTTTGAATTATTCCATAGTATTTGTTCGAAAACATTGTTTGAAACGTTATCATTAAAATCTATAAATGCCCACGATTTAATTATTTCCGATAAAAAGTTAGATCTTTGGTAAATCATTTTAAGATCTACAGATTCAATGTTACTTTCAAATAACATATTTCCCCCAAGTTTTTCTAATTCCTCCATATATGTTAATTTCCAATCTCATTTGTTTTCATTTTCTAATAAACTTTTTATTCAGCTTGCTTTTATTGAATTCAAAAATATGTCCAAATCTATCATTTTAAGACCTCCATTTTCGTAATTTGTATTATTGTGTTTCTGCTAATTTTATCAAGTTTTCCATCCCATAGAAAATCATACGTTTTTTGTTTAATAAAGTTGAAATGCTCTATGGACGGACATTCTAAAACTGTTAGAGGATACATTAGTTTTGGTAACGCAAACGTTTTAAATACAGCTATTTTACCGATTATCGATACGTCTTTTTTAATCTATTGTAACAGTAACAGTAACAGAAATCTTTTGTTTTCGGTTAAAAATTTGATTTTATCGTATTATGATTTATCATTTGTAAAATCAATTCCAAGTGTAGAGACTTTTTCAGACGGTCAAACAAATTTGCTATCACAACTTTATTTTTAATTTAAGTGCTTTAATGATCCTGTACACAGAATAACAGACTTATATTCATATAGTTTAAGACCTGTATATTTATTAAACTTGTAAGTGATTGTTTCGAACAATCAAATATGAAAGAGGCGTCATCATCAAAAGCTGTTTGTTCTCCATTATTATTTATTTCAATACTTTTAATATTGTTGTCGTTTTGAACGGCCTTGTATAGTATTTCAAATGATAATACAAATTAATACGGTGGTAAAGGGCATCCTTGTCTAACTCCTTGCTTTATATAAAACAGCTCTGACATGTTTCCGTTGTTAACAACACACCTCTAAGCATCGTTGTAATATAGTTTAAAGCAGTCTATAACTGAAGTTCCGAAATTAAAATAGTGTAAATATTTAATAATAAAGTCATAATCGATTATATCTAAAGCATTTTTAAAAAAGAACAAAAATATTAACCCAGGAAATCTGTCTTCATTTACATGTTCTATTTCTTCAAAATTTATTATTATATTTTCCCTATATTCCTTCATTTTAAAAATCCTGTTTAGTTATTATTTGTTACTTAATGCAAAACTGTTTTCAATCGATTTGCAAAAGCTTTAGTGGCAATTTTATAATCTATATTTAATAAGCTTATTTGTCTCCAGTTAGCTAAAGTGTTCAAGTCTTTATTTGTTTTGGTAAGAGAGTAATTATACCTTATTTTAACATTGCTGTTAATGTTCTGTTAGTATATGAGTAATTATTAGAGTTAATATAAAATCGTTTTGTATTCCAAAAGATTTTAAAAAATTTGTTGTAATGCCATCTGAACCGGGGCTTTTGTTATTTTTCCATCTTTTAGTACGTTCAAGCGTTCTATGTCAGTTAAAAAATCTTCACATTTATCTTTTTGTCATTGATTTAAAACCTTTTCTTTTACAAATGTCAAAAAATCTTCAGTAGGGTTCATTGTATGAACTTTGCTATATAACTGATAATTATATAATGTTTCCGTCAGGATGGTGTTTGAGTTTTTTTCATAATACAAAGAGCGTCAGTGAAAACAAAGAACAATGGAAGAAATAAAGTAGATGATTATCGTTAAAGAGTAAATGCTGAGATTAAGGCGTGGGTCTTAGTACAACAAATAATTAATAGCTTATGTACATATGAAACATTGTTATCTAATCCATAAATTACCCGATATATACAATGACTAAAATCACTCTCACGTATGAGGATATACATAGACGTGTATGCATTTGTATAATAAACACCTACGCCTGACACGCACCTCAAATTGTATACTTTATCATATAAAACAAATATTTGTGCGCACGTACACGCGCGCATGCATACCATCACCTCGCACGTACACGCGTGCATGCTTACCCGCACCTCAAGCATACACATACACACGCACACACGTATAAATACAGACATACACGTCCATTCACATATCTTCTCATACACGTTCATACTATAGGAAAATGATGCTCCTGTAAGTATAATATAGAGCAGTATCGTAACAATACTGAATAATAACTCATTTGTAATCGGTGTTTACGGCGCAACAAGTATAAACACTTCTGTGCATATGCAACAATGTTATAAATTATTCATCAATTACCCAATACATTGTTCACACAATCAAAAACATCACCCTAGCATTTTTATGCTTGCATAAACACCTGCGCATGGAACGAACCTCGTATTTTATATTTTTATATAAAACATAATATTTCTTGCGCGCGTGCATGTACACGCACGCACGCAGACTAGCACATAAAGCACACAACTATGCACGCACACTCGTATTTATACCGGCTTGCACTCACACCTCCTCACGCATGTTCATAATAAAAGTCCATTAAAATAGATTTTCTGTAAGTATTTTATCAATTAGTATCGTAATAACACTGCATAACTCATTTACAATCAATTGGACGCTTTTAATCAATGTCTTATATTACAGGTGTAATGTCGTGTTTAAAATCGCTTTGTTTAAATTATAATTATGTATTGATACAAATGTATTTTTCCAAACTTTAAAATTACTATTACTGATATACATAAGCGTATAGTATGAACACATATTTTGAGTTGATCCTTTACATTGCTAATGTAGTACATATGTTCTTTCTTGTGGTTTTATTAGGTTACCTGAAACTTTGTCTCACCCCCATTACGTCTTAGTGTGGGGCATAGATTCATATAGCTCTATGTCATCAAGGATGATCAGGTGACCGTTAAGGCCCATGGACTTCTAGTTAATACAATAAATCACTTTTCATTTTACCGTTCATGGTTGACTTGTATACACAATATATAAACCCTTTGTTACTTTATAAAACAGCGCTTTGCACGCTTTGTCACGTGGTACTGTTTTGGGCGGGTTAATTACAATGGAAATGCGTGAACAGATCAGATTTACAGTACTTGGCCATTTAAATTCATTGACGTACTAAAATAAAATGTAATAATATATAAAAGTGAATAGTTTTGGATATCAATCTAAGAGTATTTCAAATTAAAAATGTTACAGATTTGAATTTATAGATTTATTTATGGTCAGTCGAAAACCGATCTAGTGTTGTAACTCTTCGTATTGAAGTTCGTGCTTATTTCCAATGTGATGTGTATTGAACAGATGTCCGTTAAATTACCACTCGCTGTCTATTTCGTCAGGGAGTTTTCTCCGCAACACCCAAAAACAAATTTCATAATTATTTTGTTTTCACAGAACGGGTAGATCTATATAACAAAACAGCAGTCTATACCAGAACCTGATCACAAATCAGGTACATCAACTCCTAATGAAAAGGCAGAAACTTCTATGCCTGTTCCACATTGCATAGCAATTGAACGCTTATTAAACTGTGACGTTCAAATGATTGACCAACCAAAGTGCTTAAATGTGGCTTCCCCAACATTGCTATTTAACGGACCCAATCGGGAGAGCTGAGTCCGTTTAACAGACTAACAATGCAGATACCCTTCAGTTAAAAGATGATTGATTGATTGAATATTAAGCGTCATTTTATGCCATCGAGGGCTAACAGACGATCAGTTAACCTAACCACTGTTACCTGGGATTAACAAGTACTCGAGCACACCCCATATTTGCAAGTTACTGATAACATTCCCACATGAATCAGTGGTGAGAGACAAATGATAATGAGACACAATGTCGTATATCAATCATCACGGAGACTGTTGCCGGCGGTGATTCGAATTAACGACCCCTGGATTGATAGTCAGACGCGTAACCGACTGAGCTAATCGGGCCGGCTGTTAAAAGATGAAAACATACCTCTATGGAACAGATATTGCGTAATATATAGTCCAGCATTTAACACATTAACATGTAGCACAATAAATCTTTAAAAACGAAAAACGAAGCATGATTCCAAAAATATGTTTTTTTATTTCTGTTAATAGTTGAATTACTTCATGTCGTGAAAACCAAACAATAAATCGTCATCGTACTGACGCGTTGAAATAATATTCAATATTTCACCTAAACAAATACAAATTAGTTATAAATCATTCTAAATATGTATCATATATTATGTGTTTTTTTTTTTGTTGTAGCCTATGCATACATGCATTTAACTTGATAATTCCAATTTACAAAATTATAAAACAGTCAAAGACGTGTGTTAAATTTTCCCAATGACTAATACAACATGGTCCTTGTAGACATGTTTAAGCATTGCATCATACATTAATTTTAAGATAAAAACCACGATCTATGAAGTTTTATGAAGATTCTTTATTTTGCATGCTGTTTTTTGTATATATCTGCAAAAATGTTTTTATTCGAAATTTAAACATTTTAGTTATAAAAAGGTGCTTTTAATTTGACTGTTTTTCAAATATTTTAAAATATATACAATATAATGATTTTTAGTTTCATAACATACATCCCATCTTTATTTCGTCCATTTCGTAAAACAAACTCCATTTCTCTTTTACTAGATACCCGATTTACAGAAATACATTATTCCACTTTTGTTTCAACATCACACATAACTAACACAGAAAGCAGGTAATAAATTCTATCAACACATATGCACGCTTCTAAACATCGTTCAAACACATTTCCCATTTCAGTATAACGGTTCCTATTTAAAACCCAACTGCATTTTAACCCGCATTTCTACAACAACCAAACCATACTAAACCGCATCTTTTCATCTCGCCTCCCAAGTAAAACACTTCCCCCAAAACTTATCTAACTTGTCCTATTTAAAAGCCTCGCTAGAATCCTATACAGTCACACCTGGACAATTAAAAATACATTAGTCAGGGTTGCATCTCTGAATGCATACATTTGCGTAATTATCAACATGTAAAAGTCTCCGGAGTTTAATACCTTGTCACTTGCTTATTGTATACACCCAGCAAAAAGGAGTACCATATATTTTAACATGACGTCTGTATTTGGTGAATACATTTTATCTCGTTTAACAAGTACTCGCCGTCATTCATCTGGACATCTCATAAGAATGTGTTCATTTTAGCTTTCTTGTAATATATATATATCCAATAATGGTTCCAATATTAAACCTTTTAAACTAGTTTGATAAAAACATGAAATAACTGAGTGACCGACTATAATACACTTTCACCAGTCCGTGTTTTGATTCGTCCTCCAGTTTTCATATGTCCTGCTTAATAATGATTATATATTTTATCAGTTGAACGAAACATGTTCGCGACTATTACACATTATTATATGCACATTGGAATTATGGTACGTTGGCAAACAAAGGTATACCTACATTCAACCACAACAATCGTTTAGATATTCGTTAGTTTGCCCGCCTATCAGTCCGTCCTCCGTCTCTTAGCTCATTTACATATCGGTGAATTTGCATTGTTGTCCCTCTGATATCGCAAAATCTATCCTTCCTTGATATTAACATTTTAAACCATACTGTTATAACATAATGATCAGAAACGTAACGTGTGTGTGGTGAGAGCTCACCTACATACCTGCTTGTGTGCATGAGATATGAATCGCACTGATACACTTTCACATCACACTTACACTGTAACCCATATTTGAGCGCATTTGTAGTTAAAGGGAAATGACGTGAAAAAGGTCGGCAAAACCTCAATACTTCAAAGAACAATTATCATTGATGAATGGTAATTTCAACTAGAAACGTTTTTTAATTGAACATTACATACAAAAAACGTATTCACTTCATTGTCCCGGAATGACTAGGTACTCGGTTTTACAAATTATGCTTTTTGTTGCACTTGAATATCTTCCATAAATCAGATCGAAATCTAGAGCCACTGTAACAGTACAAATAATAATTTGAAAAAGCATTTAGGTCTGTCAGAAAAAAAAACAAGGTCCTGACAAAAAGCAATTTCTTTGTGTCGGCCATATCGGATTCATATTGATGAGCACTATAGTTAAAATACATTTGCAGTATAGTAATTGGGGCCGTCGTCAATAAAAAAACAACATTAACAACAATAAGCATAGCTGTCATTCCTCTCTCTCTCTGTTTACACTGGATGATGTCATTTTTCTTCGTTTACTCGCGTTTTTCATCAGTTTACAAATAATTAAAATGTTTCCAAAAGATATGATACAAAATGGAACAGCGAAGATAAATACAATGTCAAGCCACGTATCCACTTCGTAAATGAAGTGTGCGTAATCCTCATCGATATCATTACAATATCCGTAGTTTCTTTGATATACACTACCGTAAAAGATGTGTGATTCTTTGCCGCAGGAAACCATCCAAATAGCAATTACTGCGATTTTTGCTATATTAGAAGTACACATGTACTTAATCTTCAATGGATACATGACTGTTATTACACGCTTTATCGTAACAGCTACTAGAATCCATGATGATGATAGTTTACTTACATCGGATAAAAAAGGAACAAGTTTGCATGCTAATTCTGAAAAATTTGTGAACAAAATATTGTACGTTTCGCAAACGAATGTTTCAACATCATGAGTTAGGATAGTTACAGTGTCTGAAATTGCTAATGCTGACAGATATACCGATATCGAAGGATACGAAGCTCGGTTCTTACAAAAAACAACAACAATAAGCACATTACCAATGCATCCAAGTATTATTATCGCTAGATACAAGTATCCAAATACCTCATATTGGTAAGGAACGTATGGTTCAAGTTCAATCTCAGGCCAGTAAGTGTAGTTTATTGAACTGTTGCCTGTCCAAAATGAGGGTAGAATGATACGGGAACATGTGAATTGCGTAGTGTTCATATCTGAAAAAAAAATGGTGAATGTTCAATAAGAGGAAATATCAGTCGAACGGAACACAATGGATTTTTATCAACGATTGCTGATTTAAATGCATGTTTAAACGACAGTTTTCACCATAATTCTAATTAACCAATTATCGATAACCCGTAGTTGTCACTGCTCCTTTGTTAAACATAAAATTATATCATAAATCTATTTGCTTCGCGACACATAAACTGATCAGAAAGAATGACACATTCTATCTATAAGATGATCAACTGATTTGGACATTTACTTTATACTAATACATATAAATATACATGTATACTAAGATGATTGTATACATTATTCTGTTGCCGGATAGGGTACATTTTGTCGTAATAGGTCTGAGCGTCAATCAAGGAGTCATGAGTTCAATTACCGCCAGGCAACTGTTCCAACCTCTGAATTTGCATGGAATTAGTAGTTCATTTGAGATGGTGTGTGTCATGTATTGGTAATCGCCTAGCGTATTAAAGGAGAGATTTGATATGATCTTGAAAAACAAGCATTGCATTCTAGTAAATTTTAGGGCGGGGATGATAACTTATTACTCCAGTATTTTGTGATTTTTTTAATTAAGAAAGAAATTTATATTTATATAAGATGTATTGAAAAATAAAACCGTAACCACATGCAATGAGGTCCAAGACGTTAGGAGAGAATCAGGGATGATATTTCAGCTGCTTGTCGAGATAGACCCTCGGACAATTGCGATACTGTGAAAACTAAAAGCTGTATTCAAGTACATCTTAGGGTTGTGTCTGTTATTTAATACAATATATGTAAACGTTTGTATCAAAAGGACACCAAAAAGTAAAGAAAAAGTATCATCATATGGATTGAGAAAGTTCCAAACCAAATGCATCTTGAATTTGAGCCAAAGGGGTAAAGGCGGTACAGAGATCTCTCACAGAGATGCTTAACGATATGAAGGTGAGTTTAAGTGAGATAAAACGTATATAGTTTATTTACCCTAGTGATGGATAGGTTGTTCGCGACTGAGACGGTATCGGGATCCTCCATCGGATGTTTGTATAGATTTTATTGAATAACATTCTAGTTATGATAAATTCTAATAATTTATGGGAAAATGACTATAATCTACTTCAATGATGTGTGACTTTATAGGTGTTTACTAAGTAAAAACTAAAATTTGTACACAAATATACTTCCACTGGGTTTAAAACACACGCATTGCACAGCCAGTAAAAAAAAGAATTAGTTAAATCACCAAATTTCTGTAGCTTTAGGAAAAGACATTTATTCCAGATGTTTGGAACTTTGCATTTTTTGAAACTGTATTAAAATATTGTGTGTGTTTGGTGTGGGAATAACGCATAAGCTCGCACTAGCAGCTTGAACATTGGGGAGGACATATTTCCCCTCTTGATCGCCGTAAACAACGTAAACGTCACTTACCGTCATATTCCTGATTCATGACTGGTACCCATAGCAACCAACAAAAGTAGATGCTATTTACGACAATTGCTTCCATTTCATGTACTGCTATAAGGTTACTTTTAGTCCAAATATTCCTAGAAGCTGACCAATGTGTTAATATTTCGGTTGTGGAATTCGTTTTTCCTGCACTTACTTAGATATCTAATCAATTACGACGCTCAGAAGTATACTGTATCAGCGATAAACACCATCAAGCATATGATTTCACTGGTAGACTGGAATTACAATTGTTCCTGAAACGAATACAATCTCGACGTGCGTATGTATATAATTGTTAAAATTGTACCAAGACGCTACTAAATTTAACAGCTATATTAACAACTATATTTTAGCTCTTAACACAGCTATTACAGTATTGATAGCTAACACACTCATTTTTCTCCCGTTCAGCCACTCGAATATATAATATTAGTGTTGATTGCCGTAAGTAAACAGTTTATTATTGTTATATATAGTTGTTCAAACAAGCCATAACATACGACTCCTCCCTACATCAAATATCAGTACACCAACGAAGAAACTTTAACGTCAAAGGAGATGGAACCAAATTGTCAATCAAAGTAGAGTACCTACAACCAATGAAGCCAGTTACATGAACTACTCTAAAGCTGTATTGTGAGGATGATGGCAGGAGATAACACTGTATGATAGGTATCGGTATCCAACGTTGTAACACTGAAAGAGTGTGATCTACCTGTAGTTAGAATTTTAAATTCACACCTTGTGTATAAAAGGGAAATAATGGCGTGTTTTCCTTTATTTAAAAAAAAAATCAGATCTTAGAGAATAATTTAAAATTTGAAAGGAAACAAAAATTTAAAATTTTTCATGCAATATGGTCTTATGTTATTCACCATTACTGAACATTTGAATTTTTGTGGAAGGAACGTACAAGTCAAGATATGTCACGTGACTTTTTTTTGTAAACAATCTAGCATGCTGTAGCTTACGTTACTATATTTAAGTATTGTAGTTACATGCGAACTACAAATGATGCATGGCTGACATATCTTTTTAAAGATTTTATCTAGTATTCCTTATAAAACTGCAGTGAAATTTATTTGAATACTGAGTTTATTTTCCGTTAGCTCTTAAAAACATTGTTCAATTGATGATGTCACGTGGATGACTTATTCTGTATGTGTATTACATGCATATTATATCAAACAGAACTGATACGCTTAATGTTTCAAATCATATGTAGTGTCTACATCAGGAGTAGCATGAATGAATATACACATATAAATTTGTATTGGTCATTGAAAGCTTCTGAAATTGACTTCAACCAAATCAATAATAATTTTGAACATTTCCTCAATTAAGTATCTCAAAATTCTCATTTAGATATCTATGCTTCATATTATCTGTTTAGGTTAAGTGTTTTATTTCCCTACGTGTATTATACTGTTAATACATTAATCATTTTTAATGCTTTAATATTTCATTTGAGTTTGAAACTTGTGGCTCTGCACTTTTTCATAACCAGCACAATTTATCATTAATTATAGTTTATCAAAACAAAAATATTAATTACAGTTAGCGAAGTATTAATTAAATCATTATGTATAAAAAATAATTATGTTTAAATATACTTTTTGCATTTTTAATCTCATCGACAAATTAGTTTTATTAGGTAATACTCAACAAAACAAGAACACAATGATTTTAGTCCATCTTCAGTCATTCTTAACATTACAGGTTCTCCGAAATCACAGGCCTACTGTTTTATCTATAAACGGTTGTCTCCAAACAACATTCGTTTATTTAGTTTGACAACATACTTTGATAGCAGCTTAAAATAGATGTTCTGTATATTTTGATGACCAGTTTGAAAACACCTACTTCAGTAGTACTGTCTCTAACCGAGCACTATGGATAATGTTTATGTTGAAAAGACAACCATTTTAGACCTCCTTTAATACTTGCGTAAAATGGGTCATTTGTCAAATTAGCGGATTCATTTTATAATCTGGAATCGCACAACGGCAATGATCTTGTAAATCTCGCCACAGGACTGACCAGGGACCAGTTTATAGACTTCTGTAAACTACTAATGAAATCCAAGATTTGAAATACGACGTCTATAACTTAATTGACTTCACAAAGATATTCTACTTAAAATGAAATCTGACACGTCAATCAAGTTATTGACTGCATTTTTCTTGACTTCCAAGACAGGAATCAGGAGGGCAATACATGAAACAAGACAAGCATTAATGCTATGCTTATTTGATTTCCAACACATACCTCATGAATATGTCATCATAAATCACACAAGGACCCTGGTCAAATCATTTTTAGTTAAAGAAGTATTAGCTGGTATAAACATATATACATGCATAAAGGCAACAACTTCCACATTCAAAATATATATAAGGAACGACCACTAGGCATACCAACGGTGATAATAACTACCACTAGCTATTTTCAGACTATTTAAGGACCATACTTTTCTGATACAAAAATGATGATGGTGCCATTTTAAAGCACATAATAAATAATAATGTGGAATAAATAAAATGTTGGATTAAGTTGAATGATATATTCTTTGTTGACATAGATTGATCCAATTGATTGTTGATCCAATAGTTAGAAGACTTCGGTATACAGACTGAAATACTTACAATATGGTCTCTGTTTATAAACTACATACTTGTACTCTGTTTGATCGAATTGAAACTAGTACATGTACATGTATTATTACTTCAGTTAAATTTTAATGCATGAAAATAATCTTTATGCATTGACTGATTATTTTTGTGCTCTTGACTTAAACTGGCATTTTGGATTATTATGTTGTTTAAAGAAGCAATTCGGAAAATATATTGTGAATTGTTATAGAAATATATCACTACCAACGTTGGATAAAATTAGGTAACAATGATTGAACTGACACATAATCTATATAATTCTGGGACAAAGCAAACGCCTTTGTGTGCTTTTGAATTACCGCCATTTTTAATACCTTAATTTTAGTCACAAAACAAAATGACACGGACAAGAAAATTTAGGTTAGCAAAACGTAAAAAAGTAACTCGAAGCACAGATGATAATGAGGATCACGATGAATCCCTGGTAAATTTAACATTGGATGAACACTTTAGTAATGTGACTGCAGCTGGTGATGGCGACTCGGAATCGTGGAAAGTGACCTTGAGACTTTTGTTCGAAAAACACTAGGAAAAAATAAAAAAAAAACTATGAAAAAGCAAGAAGCGTCTATTGATAGAATAGCCCAGTCTCAAATTTGTATTAAAGCTTATATATGTTGTTGTTGTATGGTGTTAAGTGTCGTTTTCAACAATTGTTCAGTCATATCGCGATGGTGTCTGCTTGAGACAGTATTCTAAGCGCTGTCACACTGGAATATCATGCCGCAGACACATGGTATCCCACCCAGTCACATTATACTGACACCGGGCCGACCAGACCTAGAACTCTCCTCTAAATGCTGAGCGTCAAGCGAGGAAGCTTCTAGTATCATTTTTAAAGTCTTTAGTATGACCCTGCCGGGGATTGAACCCACGACCTTCTGCATGCGAGGTGGACGCTCTACCACTAGACCACGCCGCGGTCTTAAAGCTTATATGTAATCAATTGACCAAAAGGTGACAAATCTGTCCTCTTTTGTGACAGCCATAGAGTCATCAATTGAAACTCTGAACACAGACAAAACTGAACTAAATCGAAGGCCGGAAAAGTTTGGCAAACCCAAGAATTACAAAAAACTGCCATTTTAGCTATGAAAACAATAACTCAACGATTAAGTATTGAAATTGCTGGTGTGGAACAAAGTGTCGCCTCAATGAAAAAAACATTGTCTTCAAATTAAAATACTTTAAAAGCCTTTGACGGCGAAACAAATGATATATGCAAACGTAGTAAACAGGTAGAAATCGACGTCTCCTACGCTTTATATACATGATTACACGATGGGTAGTATAGGTAGCCTTTTCCGGACCGGATCCAACGGTGAAAGTTCTTGGGTGACACTCTACCAAGAAAATATGTTATTTTTATTAGAGACTATGTGCGTCTTATGTGTGCATTTTAAATAAATATTTTAGTCTGATCAACTCAAAGTAGTGACGATGATAGATACAGTTATTGCAGCAACGATGTTACATCTATCAAACTGGAGCAATTTGTTACATGGTATTGTTGAATCTTATAACATGGATAGAATATCTGACAATTAGGTGTCAGATTAGGATTGAAGCATCAACTTTCCTAAACCAAACTCTTAGGACATATCAACTACAGTTGATTTCTTTCTATATACGATAATAAGCTGGAGTTGACGCCACATTCAGATCCACCAGGAGTGGTTATCCTGATATACGAAGACATTTGCGATAACTCTGACGCATGCTTTTATATTACCAATACATGTAACACTGAAGCCAGAGCCATAATTATTCTATTGATGGGGAAAATATCAAAATAATCCTGCTGACAATAAACATGAAGTAAGGCTCTGGGCAATGTAAATTCCTATGTGGATACACTCGACAATCTATGTGCGCTAGATTTGTAATGTGGGGACCATGATTTTCAGCATTGAATCGTAACAAACACATTCCCAGTCTAGTATTCGCTGCATTGTTCTAATATATTGACCGTATAATGTTATTCTGCAGTTACTGTGGTGCGGACAGGTACCGTTTGTTTTAGAAAAAGTTTTTATCTATACATAAAGAAGATCTGTATTTGTTTGTCGTACTATACTTAACGCTTTTAAAAGTATGGACAATGTATCATCTCCGGATATGAAATGAATAATAAATAAAGACAAAATTGTCTTACCTTGTTTTTCAATGTAAGTCTAATAATATCATCATTATAATTCACAAATTGAAAAATACAGTCATATAGTGGGCATGTATGAACCGACAAAAATGGTAGCAGAACTGGGTTAAAATATGTTATTATTTAATATTTAAAAACTAGCGTTTTTGAAGTCGTTTAGTATAGTTGCATAATATGGCTGTTTTTGTTGACAGAGAGAATGATGGATGACTTTGTTTCTAAGCCGCATAGGAATAACCATGCATCATCTGTAGTCACAATACTATTCGAGACATCATCCCCGTATATCGCATATTGTTTTAGAAGTTTCCTTGATGCTTTGATCCTGTTTTCCTTATTATCTTCTACCAACAAGCGTGTCTCCCAAATGACACTAACTCTGTGCATGCTTAAATGTCCTGTTAAAAAGCGATATACAGTTGCATATCCGATTCCAATTCTGTTACAAATATATATAACAGTAAATGAATAATATTTTTTGCCAATAAACGTGTCATCCAAATGACACTTACTCTAGGCATGCTTAAATGTCCTGTTAAAAAGCATTATACAGTTGCATATCCGATTCCAATACTGTTTCAAATATATATAACAGTAAATGAATAATATTTTTTGCCAATAAACGTGTCACCCAAATGACACTTACTCTAGGCATGCTTAAATGTCCTGTTAAAAAGCGATATACAGTTTCATATCCGATTCTAATACAAATATTGATTACGGTAAAGAAATCAATTAATAAATTTTCATTTTTTTATATGTGTAAACCATACGAAATGAAGTCGTGTTTCTTTTTTTCAACTTACAGTTATTGTATCAATAATTAGCTTTATCAGCTATGGGTTCAATAATTCTGTTTTTATGTTTAAATTGATGACATTTTATAATTAAGAATATATATTATGGAAAATTTGTCTCTTTGTAATACGTACAGCTTAATGGATGCCAATCTCCAGGGGTAAATATACGGACAGATATCTAATTCACAATACTGTTATAAGTAGGATAACTAGTCATTAATATCCAGACTGTGGCATTGGTTTTGTTAATACATATTTTAATAATTGAAGTAAAACAGCCATTACCCGATGATTATACGACACTTTCTCTCAAATTTTATTTCTTACTGTTGAAATACTAGTATGATGAAAGAAATATTTCTGTATACAAATTGTACCCAAGAGAGTTGTTAAGTGCAGACACAAAGTCATATGTTATATAACGTAAAAGTAGTGTGCTTGTTGACTTTTTTATTAATTTATTTCAACGTTTCAGTTCATATTTAGATGAGAGATAAATGGCCACGCCCTCTTCGACATTTGTAATATATTTTAGATATAAAGAAATCGATATCATTACAGGGGAATGAATCATGTGACCGATATGAGGGAGAGGTCTTCAAGAAAGACAAACATATTTGATTATGGAAATAGTGTTTTGTATTATATTATTTATCTTTGAACAGTTTAAATCTTTTATTTGTCCAATACTGCATATACTAGAAATTTCTCAATTGAAATATTGGAAGCATGTGACTATTTATGTAATTTTCATTTGAATAAATCCAGCAATCCAGCTAAGATAGATTGACTGAATATTTAGCGACATTTTTATGCTATCGAGGGCTAACATACGACCTGTTTCCTGGGATCCTGATAGGTTAACCAGTACTCGAGCACAGCCCATCTCCGCAAGTAACTGATAACTTTCACACTTGAATCAGTGGTGAGAGACGAATGACAATGAGACAAAATGTCGTATATCAATCATCATGCTTAATATTCAATTTATCAATTCATGTTCGGAAAAAATTTCTGAGATATCATTGATTTATATAAAACAATATGTAGCATCTGTTGTTATCGTGTATATAATATACATATTTGCTTATATACATGTCCGAATTACTAACCAATCAATGAAGCCACGCCACCGCCCAATGCACGTGCACCTGTAAGTAAACGTTTTCTTTATACATGCAGAAATACGCATCCATATGAATGTGAATAATAATGACAGTTATTTAACCGGTAAATGTTTTGTTTTTTTTTTTTTCATTTTAACACACACAATGGTTGAAAAAACAAATTTTAAATTACGGTGTTATTTTCTGTTATAATACAAATAAATCAATTATCTAAGACACATTTATACTTTTATAAAAAATATAGAATGCATTATTTTCCGTTGAATATCAAATATTTTTTTTCGTGGAATACTTCTTTTATTGAAGTTCGGTGGAGTAATGGCATTAATGTCCCATGGATGTTCAGTTTTAGTAGATAGAAACAGTGTAACCGAGATCACTGTATGGTAGGCTACTGTGTTTCCGAGATCACTGTAGGGTAGGCTGCTGTGTTACCGAGATCACTGTAGGGTAGGCTGCTGTGTTACCGAGATCACTGTATGGTAGGCTACTGTGTTACCGAGATCACTGTAGGGTAGGCTGCTGTGTTACCGAGATCACTGTAGGGTAGGCTGCTGTGTTACCGAGATCACTGTATGGTAGGCTACTGTGTTTCCGAGATCACTGTAGGGTAGGCTGCTGTGTTACCGAGATCACTGTAGGGTAGGCTGCTGTGTTACCGAGATCACTGTAGGGTAGGCTGCTGTGTTACCGAGATCACTGTAGGGTAGGCTACTGTGTTACCGAGATCACTGTAGGGTAGGCTGCTGTGTTACCGAGATCACTGTAGGGTAGGCTGCTGTGTTACCGAGATCACTGTAGGGTAGGCTACTGCGTTTCAGCATCGAATGATTCATTAGAATAAATTTCACAAATTCTTTTCGTAAATTTAGATCAATATGGAACAAGTTGTTTGAAACTTGTTGAGTTTCCGAAAACAAAAATGAAATATTGAAACTTTATTTTAGAATATAATAACCAAACTGAAGGCTTATATTTTGTTTCTATATCAAAGTGGTTTGCACTTAGAATAATCAAAACTAAAAAGTATAAAATGATGATTTGTTGAGAAGCCGAGCCAATTATTACACATGTAACACATTGGGGTTATTCCCGATAAGAATATAATAATCTGTATTCATTTATAATTTTTGTACAAATGTTATTCCGACGTTACTGACAGATTACATGATTTTATAGCTTGCGTAATCCATAGATCGACCTTGGCTAGAATCCACAACCTGATTGGTCATCAATTGGACCAGTTAACTATACTGTCGAACCCTGACTTAGAATGGAATCGATGTAACCTACTATATTGGCAAAGAAAGCTAAAACGGCTTCCGCATGAAACGCTATCCCAAACACCTCCTTCCCGCCAATTGATCGCGGCACAGTGATGTTGTTGAGGATTTCTGTATTTCCAGTTCGTATAATCCGCATTATAATTGCCAGCACTGTTTGCTGTATAAATGAGATATGAAGTGTTTTATTTTTATATTTCATATGTCATATACCATATATATATTATTTGAATAAGTATCCATTTTACAAAATCAATAATGCACATTCAGTGATGTCATTGAGGGCATCTGTATTTCCAATTTGTTTGATAATAATTGTCAACACTGTCTGCTGCAATACATGATATATGAACTGCGTTATATTTATATTTAATATTTTATATATCATATACGATGAGAATAGTTAATTATCTATAAATACAACAATACAAATAATACAATTCATTCATTGACTCAAAAGTATTTACATAATGTATCTTAAGTTTAATTGCCGTGGTCCAATATGTTCAGCATAGGTGACATAAGCAAATTCTATCTAAGAAGTTCAAGTGACTTTGTATGATTAAATAAATTCAAATCAAATATGAAATGCCTAAGTATAGAGTTAAATGTGTTTCATATTCGATTTCCACATCTGTCATTTTACAAGTGCCGGTTCCGATTTACTCAGCCGGTTACGCGTCTAACTATCAATAAAGGGGTCGTGAGTTCAAATCACCACTCGGCAATAGTCTCCGTGATGATTTATATACGACATTGTGTCTCATTATCATTCGTCTGTCATCGCTGATTCAAGTGGAGGAAGTTATCAGTTACTTGCGGAGATGGGGTGTGCTCGAGTACTGATTAACTTTTCAGGATCCAAGGAAACAGTAGTTAGGTTAACCGATCGTCTGTTTGCCCTCGATGACATACAAATGACGCTAAATATGCAATCAATCAATCAATCAGTCATCTTTCCGTATTTTACATAATTGGGGTCAAGTTCGAAATTTAATTTGAGAAATAAGAACGCTTTCAAATAGATGGGATAAAACAGTTTATGTATTCGAAGTTCAGAGTTAGTTTCGATACCAAATTTCAGGGTCAAAAATAATTCTAATGTGCGGAGTCGATGTCAATTAGATGGTTTGCCAAATGTTTGACATCAAAGTTTTCACGTCTATTTTCTTATCAAATTGATAATGATGTATAACAGATGTCTGTTTTTCAGGGATCGGTGCAATACATGTGACATAACATCCAGATTTGTTGACTTAGTAGACCGCGGATTAATAAGAATCTGAGTAGAACCACCGTGCTTCCGCATATAACTGGCAGCTTTTTCTCGCATACAAGTTGAAGACTGAACAAAAATTAACTTTACGACCTCAGCGTTAATACATTAACATCACCATTGACAACTCTGCCACGAAGAAACCCCTGTGCAAGTATATCTATGCTACATAATCTGCGATAAGTAGATCACCTGATGCCCAACGGAAAACGCCTGTCCGATAATAATCGCTATATCCAATGAGAACTTGGTACATGGAACTATGTGCATGCCTGATGAGATATGACTGTATGAAGGATTGTTCGGCGTCATTATTGATACGAGCAAGATGTCCGCCTTTTAGCACGCAAAAGGCCTCTGCTCGAGTTATTTCAAAAGGGTATTGAACTAGTTCATAACAGCTGTTACTATAGTGTCCTTGCGGGGGAGAGCATCCGCAACTGTTTCCTTTAAAATATAAAATATAAAATAGAATAAATAAATGCTGTAACATGCATGAAATACATGTGTAATGTGTGATATACCTTTGTTTATTTATTTGATTGGATGCCAACACCATATTCATTACATTTGGTGGTTGAAGACCTCAGAATGAATCTAAGTAGAATAATCGCCCTTCCGCAAGTAACTGACAAACCTTCTCACATAAAGAGCGAGACTCGAACCTACAACCTTAACGGTAAGGTCGTGCGTAAAAAATCTAAATAATTGCAGTAGTAGTAGTAGGTTTTACCTGGTACTTAATCTTCCCCCAATATGTTCGTACATTTAAAAACGCTTTTTCCGTACATAAATTCGTGAATGCGATATGATGCCGACTGAATAATGCATTGGTATCGGTTTAATAATTATAGTAATATCGCTTGATACGTTCGAAAGCCGAATATTAGGTTACGGATATACACGGAATATTCATGAGTGACAGGTAAACCCTAACCGACAGTGCGTGAGTGGTGCCATCATGAGGCCACTGCCTAAAATTGATCGGAAACAATTGTCATTAGTAGTTGCATAAACCTTGTTCACAGATGCATCCAACCCAGCTATTCCCTCCGTCATCCCATCATATAAAGTACGTGTTAATACATGTAACCGCATCAGAATTACACGCATTCTTGTGAGACTCATACAATCTTAATATGAGGTAGAAGCTTGTACGTGAGTGATTGGTGTGCTATTTTGGCGTATAGCATATTTAGAAGATGCCATAGTTGATCTGCTGGTTATAACCATGGTAGCATGCTTCATTGCGTAGATGAAATAGGTTTGTTATTGATGAGACGACAAGATGAAAAGTCTACAATCATTTTCATATCATTACACGATGTGTAGATTGGTATATATGTAATAGATGGGCAAAATAGAGTTTACAGAATACTTGAAATTACACAATTTTATCTCCATTAGGGCTTCTAACCCCCGCTTATTGACATAAATCCCTAATTGCCTTTTTATGATTATGCCACTGCTTATATGTATATATTATATGTACTGAATAATGAAGCTTACAATTAAATATTATTAAACTAAAAGTAAATCTCCAGTACAGTCTCAATTGCAAGGTCTAAACTATGTTCAATACCTGTAGATGATTACAGTAATGCCTATAAAAATTAAATGTATTGTTCTCCCATAGTGATACTATCAAATCCTCTTTCCGGGCCCCAATACACCATAGCCTGTTTATTTGATGTTTGAAGTTGACAAACATGAATGAAGCGTAAACCTAGGGCAAACAAACATGTGAGTATTTGTTAAACTAGCATGCTTATTCGAGTAAGCTCAACGACATAAATTAAAACAAAAGAAATATATTGCGCGCCATTCTTGAGCTAGACATTGTAACCGTATATTGTTTGTACTAGTTCTACCCAGGATGATTTTGAGAATGATTTGTCAAAGTTCTAATACTTTGTTTAAAATAAAACGTTTGTATACTATTATAATAAAACTATAGGCTTCAATATATTAAACAACAATAAAAAAAAATATATATAATGAAAAAAATATTTATATTTGATAAATGTTCTACATGCACTTTGCGGGTTGATTTTGTCAATTCTGAGATAAATGATGTGTTTAATTGGCAAATTCTGAGATAATACTTGTCAATTTGCCAATTTCGAGGTAAATGCGTGAATAAATTTGAAATAAAACATCTCCTCTAAATTATATTTCAATCTATCGCCATTTTCTTTAAAATATATTATATAACATATTATGATACAAGTTGAATACTTTCTTTGCAAATAATGATATTATATTAAAAAATAACTAGTTCATTTGTATCACACCCAATATAAACAAAATGTAAACAATTGTTCAGTTTATTTTTCTAATTTTTGAAATTCGGTTTGATATGGTTAGATATGTTTTGTTACTTTAGAAAATGAAGTTTATAACATACATTGTTTTATTTATGTATTTTCAATTGCAAAATGTCATCTTTGGAATGTATTTTAACAACTTCTGACATTATTTGAATACAGTTTTGCAAAGCTTACAAGAAACTGGTGACTGTTTTCTCCTTTTGAACATTTATTCTCTTATTTTTTATTATGGACATGAAATCGTTTTTCCTTTTTCTAACAATGGTATTAAATATATAAACGAGTTCAACAGAATCTATTTAGGAACATTCAGCAATTTATATTCATAGTTTTCGACTTTAATATTCGACCTCAATTACTGTTTTGACGCTTATCCAGAGACATGTAAATAACTATCTTCTTAAATATCTGCGTTCAGTTCGGTTAAACGCTCGATAACATTAGCAAACATATTTTCCTGGACATTGGCTCAACTTCATATAAAAAAACTTTAGGCGATATTTATAGGGAACCAGGCATTAAACGTGTTAGCTGTTTAACGGTGCTGAACGCAGCCCTGATAACTTGACAAGTAAAGTAATGATATTGAGGCATGTGTGTTTGTTTGTTTGTTTGTTTGTTTGTTTGTTTGTTTGTTTGTTTGTTTGTTTGTTTGTTTGTTTATGAAATTGGAAGGTATGAACACTGTACTGAATAACGCGTAAATGTGTTGCTTGTTTCAGATATTTTTTGATAATTTTTACCATAACACCGATTGCAGAAAGTATTTTCGATTTGGTTTTGAAGGTCAAACACGAAAAATCCGCGTCCAACAAAAAACATGGCATTTATAGGACAAAGCCTTCAAAACAGCATACACACATAATCAACACAAAATATATCCATTATAAGTACAATGTAAATGAGTACAGAAGCGGTGACAAAAGGTCTTAAATTTATCAGAAACAACCGCCGCTTAGAAGCATAAATCTGGTTAACTGTTTGGTGAGTTCAACCTTGCTCTTCCCTCGTCACAGCACATAATGACAGTGTAAATAACTGTAACCCTGTCAGAAAAGACATTAAGGTGTTGCACGATTGAATCATGCTATATGCTTGCATACCCGGCAAGGATTTTTTAATATATTTAACCGCGTATGGACTTTTCATCCTAAACCCCCTCCACGCGCTCATCCTATCCTGCTGTGACGTTGGAAAATTGTTTGATGTCACGTATTAAAACATATGACGTAATATATCTTATTTGACGTCTTTCAAACCATCGTGCTAAAATGTATAAATATCATTCGTACCATGTATAGGAGATGTTGTTGTTGTTGCTGTCGAAGATTTCATCGTTGATCTTGCGATTGTTACTGTGGTAGTGGGCATCAATGTTGTAGACAAAATCGTTGAAGGCTGTCTCGTTTGTTGTGTGGTTGATGTCAAGGTTGCTGTTAGTAAAGTGGACGTCGGAGTAGTGGATTGACTTGATGATGGTTGTAGCGAGATTAATGTTGCTGTTAACGTCTGTGAAACTTTGTAACAAAATAAATAATTTACGTGACCTATAATATCGGTGCCAGCAAGTACAAGGCTATTGAATGTGTATGGAATACATTTACGTCAGCTAGTACAGTTGTGTTTAACGCATCGCGATGTATATGGGAATATAGCGTTTTAAAGACATTTCATAATATTTATTTTTGGTATAAATGATAAGTCATTTATTTCATGAAGATCTGTTAAGTATTAAAGACTTTAGGAACTTAAACGATTCAAAATGTTTAAAAAGTGTGTAGCTTTAAATGTAAATTAATGTTCTACGACACTGGGTGTGTCTTGTTAGTTCATGTTTAGCAGGAGAATCCTCTTTAATTCATTCCTTACATGTAGAATGTGGTAAATTTGGCTATATAGCAATGGTTAATATGAGATTCATTAACAGTTACAATTTATTCAAAATGTTATACTTTTACAATCATTACTTACGATATGATAGTTCCATGGTAGTTTGATCAATATGCAATAACAGTACATTCTTTTATTACTAACTATCAGTCCAAGGGTAAGGGTATTTTTATTATTATACAATAATAATTTTGCATAGAAATCTCTCTCATGAAATTAAATCGACCAATTTAATGTACTGTTACTTTTTTTAATGATCGAACTACCATGGAACTATCATATCGTAAGTTATGATTGTAATAGTATTACATATTGGATAAATTGTTAATTTTAGGTTATATATATTTGTTGCTGTTTCTATGTATGTGCGCCTTATGTCCACATCATTAACGACATCCAGGAGTCAGCCGGCGGTTGTACGTCACATGAACACGTAACCAAAATATTATCATATGGACGTTACTTGACGATGTCATGATAAAGTCAGCACGATGAAACGTAAACCATAATAGCTCAATACGACATAGATCACGTACAGCTATCGCTACAAGGGACGATTGGACATTGGATATTAAATATACAAACCGGGACGCAGAAACAGTATATACAGGTAACTTATATCATGTCAAAATTACATAACTATTGATATGAAAATATGCAATGCGATCGATTATCGGTTAAATGGAAGTGTAGGAAGGTGGACACGTTAAAAAGTGCCAACAGTATGCAAAGTTTAAGAATTGTTTTAAACCGGTACTTTTTTGTTGTTGAGTGATTTTGTTTAATGGTAACATACATGTATAAATGTGTTTCCGTAATTTTATATTGATGTTACAATTAAAATGTATTTTTAGTATATCTACATTCTACCGTAGGGAACTGCCGACCGTAGGTCATTTTGAAATAAACTTCATAATAATATACAGTATAATTATGTTATCCTTTGGATGTATTTAGCCCTACACTTTATACATGGCACAACACTGTCAAAATAACATTTTATATCAATCTGCCAATAGAAAAACACTTGATCTTGTAATAAGACATTGAAATACTTATCGCTGAGTTTAAGGTTAAGCAAACATCATTCGACGTCTCTCTGAGCACTCAACATGATATATATACATTTGCAGAAAAAGTAATTTTACTCAGCTGGAAAACTTCAATTATGAGATATTAAAGTTTTAATTGCCTGATTCATGTTGATAAGTCTATGGAATAAAAATAGTAAAAGCTTACCTAATCAACTGTGTGTAATAGAACATACTTTATTAGTATAACGTTAATTTGGAGGTACACAAGATATTAATTTAACATACTTGCTACTGTTGGCTGTGGTCCAGTACAGGTCTCCAGATGAACTTCCTGATCTACCTTTATGTAGCCAATCTGAAATTTACAAGAAGGTTTAAACGCTTTATGTCTACAATATGTAGTTTTTTAACTATTGAAATATTTTTAATGACCCTTTTTCAATTATTTTTGTGATTGGTTACACAATTAAGTAATAAATAGTGAATTTAAAAATACAAAGCAAGTGAATTCTGAAGGGGGGTTAAATAAATTAATTCTGATAACAATGTATATATATATATATGCAGATATGCTCAAAAAGTATAACAATTTACAGGTAAGACTGGAATATTAAACATTTTAACATCTGCAATGCGTTCAATACAGTAAAACCTTTGCAAACTTACTGGTATTTTGTTGTTTTTCCAGGATAATGGTTCAAATTCAGTTTAACACTCATTACATGATAAATGTATGAACCATGCAACAAACAAATTTGCTGTTAAATGCTGGTATATCAAGAATTTTCAACATTTTTAAAATTGGCTAATAATATTTTTATTCCATTATAACATCGTTATATAAACTCACTGCCCCTTATTGCATGGAGGATATTTATTTAAACATTCCAACCAAATATAATGAAAAGGGATGTTCTAACTTGGACTACGCGCCTAGGTTAGACGTCAAAACATATTTTGTGACGTAATACACAAATCACGTTGCAATTAAACTTCCCTCGGATGCGTCATACAAGTTTACGCATTATTGTTGTGTTTAATTTTAGAAAGAGAATGACGATGTGAAGGTTATCAAGCATTAATTAAGTGTTGTATATTATTAAAATGGGGACATTTTTAGCGTTTTTCTAGAAATAATCCCTTTAAAGTATTTAATGCAGCCTAGTTTTACACTCACCCGATTGTTGTAAATTATGGCAGCCCAGTCTTTCCCAACATGAATATGCGGTAAGGTGGCGCCACAATCAAATTCAAACAGGAACCCGATCGGAACATTGTGGTTAGACGCCTGATCAATAAAGGAAAACAGAAGATTAACTCTCAGTTAATTTTAGCTGTTATCATAATGTACGCATGATTATAACAAATCTTCCGGCGAGTTACTTGCAATCTGAGAATATTCCACAATTCGTCGCGCCTGACCTGGAACAATTCCGAGAAAAGATGTAGGTGGGTCATGTATTTCGAAAGTTTTGGTCAGAGTCACTATTTAAATAAGATTATTAAGAAATATGTCTGTAATCTTATACATTACCGAACCATAAACGCTTCGCTGCACGTGGTAGTTACAAATGCATTTATAATCACACTGTACACCCAAGAATAAACACGTCAGAACGAACAGCCGTGTAATGTACACCATATCTAGATGGAAAAAAAATTATTGATCAAAAATACATGGTAAAGGCAGTTAGTATATTACCAACAAATGCCATTAATCACTACTCTTGACACTTAAAGGGACAAAAGAAATTTGGACAAATCCTCACTTTACCCATATATCTGCAGAGTATAAATGTTCAATGGATACACTGAGTACAGTTCAGTGAGTATGCTGAACCCTTAAATCATTTCTTATTTGGAATGTTACATTGTTCTGGTTTGCGATAGAAAGGTTTTTCTAGTTTACACGGATTTGAATGAGAGACGTAAAATAAAGGGGGCACCAGAAGCGTTTCAATTTTTTGTTATCTTATTAGCATTGTCAAACTAGATAAAACTCTACAGTAGCGTTTAATTGTTATATTTTATGAAATGCTCACAGCACAGACAATGATAGAAGTATCCCTGAATAGAACCAGTACAAAGCTTATCCATATATTATTCTAGCTCAATTGCACCGCACATAACAGTGACCAGAGATTAGACGAATTGAATCGACGATCTCATTTAAATCTTAAATTAGCAGTTTTACATTAGAAAATATGTGTCAACAACGAAACCAGCATTGAAAGGATAAAGGCATCAAAACAGCACAACTAAACTAAACATGGAATAAACTTTCCGAGCGTTTCAACTACTAACACGGAAAAGTTGTCTAGGTATATCTGTGACCACAAAACACGTTTGAATTGACCAATCAACGCTTGTTTGGTAGTGTTGCAATAAGTAATGAGAGATAGACATACAGTCAAACGTGTATAAACGGTCACCTTTATTAATCAGCCACTTGTCTTAAGCAGTCAAATTTGTTATTTCCGTTTGATATACTTTAGAGTATATTAACTTGTATTAAACAAAAACTTTCTTAAAATGCCAATTTTGCTTCTTCTATTGACTGGCTGCTTAAGACAGGTTTTACTGAATACTTAGTTCTACGGCCACGTGATAGTGTATATACAGATTTTAATTTCATTACAGTTAGTTTATTCAATATATACATTGTATGAATATCCAAACAGAGATTAATAATTTGTGGAGCGCGTAGTCGATCGATTGTAGGGCATCGGACCCTGATTGGAGAGTCGTTTGTTCGATCCTCCGCCACGACTATATGTGATGCCCATGAGCAATACACGTTTTCTACAGATATATTTAGTACTGGCCCTACCCAGGAAGACTTCGAATTTTATTGATTAAGTTGTTTTACTTGTTTTAAAATCGAAGTAAATTAAATAAGTTAAAACTAATACTTTGTGGGGAAAATTTAGCCAGTTAATGTTGTATATGCGGATTGTGAATTAATAACGTTTGGTTTCTTTGATAGTGATATTATACAACCGTCCAAACCGTGATTATTAGTTTGGTTTTAACGCCATGGCCTGTCATGTAGAAACCTGTCAATATTGGTTAAACCTAGGAAGAGAACTCAATTCACAATACCACTAAACCTACTTCGCAAAAGAGCGAGAATAGATAAGTACGTATTAAATGTATACGTTTCAAAATAAACAATCCTACCTGATCAGTGGCATTAAGAGAATAAAACTATGGTTAACCTAAGATGACTCTATGTTATTTAAACCTTATCATTTGCCCTGTTTTCGGCCTTTTGGTGGTCAAACATGTAGAGTACGTGTACAATCACCTTGATATTTAAATGGTCATCAAATGTATATTCAATTTATTTTACTTAGAGATAAATCTTTAAAGAAATCGATCTCTAGTTCATCAGACTTTTCAGTCGTAACCATATTGAAGATAAGTCACAGACACCTTTTGAAAACCTTTTTCGAATACAGTATCTAGAGGCTGGGTGAACAGGCTTCTTAAGATATAAAAGGAAAATACCATTGAAATAAGAATCACTATGATGAATAGAATATCCTTTGATCGGAGGAAAAAATGGATCATCAACTTTTAAGATTTGCAAAGTGTAAATAAGGAGGTTTATATTTCAATAAAAATAGAGAAAACATATACAATAAATATCCACTTGGACACTGACACGTATACATGAATTACGGACAACTCATGGAGCTATTACAATTGATCTGACTCAAGAACGACTGTCACTCCGCCCACTGTCAATACATAACATGACTCGAACCTGCAACACCAGTGATGAGAGGTAAGTGATCTCTACGTAGCGACATCGACCACTTGGCCACAGCAGAGAGGCCTTCCGATATAGATTTGAAATAACCATACATTTGCGAATCATGTCCTGTTCTTATTATCATATAAATTTCTAGAGAACACTTTTGATACAAACAGAATTGTCATAATTACACATTTATCACAAAAGTGATAAACTATCAACTGATCAATCACAGACTACGTTAATAGAAATAAGTACAAAAAAAGTAAAACAAATTCTTTCATTCATTTCAACGCATTATATGATCGAAATATATTACATTGGACATTGGCAGTTTTGGATTGCGACACACGTTAACAAACTATATATGTTCATTGCTTGTTGCCTTTGGAACAGATTTATACTAATGGTCCTTGTTCCTTTTTCTCCAAAAACACCTGTCGTCATACTCGCCATAGGATAATAAAACAGTAAACGTTAAAACATATTTAAAAAGATGAAATATATCTATATAATACAATTCCAAATATTAATTTTATTGTTACATAAATGTACATGTACTATCATCTAAGTTAGTAAGTCAGTATTATGGTCTTTAGATATATATGTACACATATATTCACAAGTACATTTAATTTAATACCAACATTGCCACGGCGAGATTAAATCAAATTGTCAGCATAAAGCAGGCTGGTGTCCTTTTACGGACATGAATAATTACAGGGTTAAATTCCCTAACGGTTATATTTGTTTGTGTCTGCTTCTATTTTTTTTTTTGAACATTCATACCTACTTACACATCAAGAGGGATGCTTTCTTTTCAATTGTAAAATTTATCGTGTTGTTTGTTCCACATCTTCATCATTAATATATTTATAAATAAATTATGACTATTCGTCGTTGGTTTGATAAAACTGTATTTCGAATGTCGTTACTATGCCACCAAAGATGACTGTTGGAAATGGGTTGAACTAAATGTTTTTTTTTCCTCCATTCTGGCTGAAACACGCACTGAAAAGAACATGACACGATATATAGTGTAAACAGTGTTTGAACAAATGAACTGTATAAAGTCATACAAGAAGAACCGGAATCAAGAAATATATACCAGGTTTTGTATTCGGAAAGCATTCTTGAGATTATTCTTAGATATCTAGTTTACAATGACATATAGAATGATTGTGATATTTTATTTAACTTTATTGTAGGTGTCCCTATACGTCTCACTACACAGTTACGCCCTTTTTCCAACGGTTAAGATTCTTACTCTTAAAAAAAAGGACCTATGTACTTTGGTTATGAAATATTTTCAAAATGGTTCATAGTGGTTGTGATTTATTGCTGCAGACGAGTAGAGCAAAAGTTGGCATAGCATAAACTGCAATAAGACATCACTGGTGTTAAAAAAGTGACTTTTATAGGATTTCAACATATTCATGTATTTATGAGCATTTGAGGACTTTTTTCAAAAAAAGATCAGGATGTCACTGCGCCCTCTTTAAAAAAACGTCGACAACCTACCAGTTGATGTGCATTTATATGTGGGTTTACGTTCCTGCTATGAAAACAAAATACTATGTGGCATTCTTTTTTTACCATTGAAATCCTAGACCTTACTTTATATAAAACAAAGAACAAAATTTAACTGTGTATTGAGACCTATATGCTTTTTAATTTTGGTCTCAAAAATGGTATCCATGTGTGTTTTTCATGATTAATCTTGAGTTCAAGTATAAGACAATTTTTAAGAATGGTTGTTGAATACCACTCCTAGTCTCGCAGTTTCTTCTTACATACTGTATTTCCATGTTATTTCAATTTTGACATGAAAAGAGACAAACGTTTTGCCTTAAACCAATTTTACCGATATTCTCTGATATTCTCTGATAAAAAACACCAATCTTGAGATGAAATATTTCAAATTTCAAAGTCTTGCTACATCTGTAATTACCTGAATTTTCGTAGTTTAGAAATAATTTTACTTTTGACAGATATGATAACTTGCTCGTTTTATTCAACAAATGCCATAAGGTTTCAAAGCTCATGCGGAAAAGCTACTTAACATAATAACGACAGTTCAATATACTGGTAACAAACGTTTAAGTAATGAATGATCATTTAGATAAATTGACAATATTTTAGAGAATGTTAACCAATCAGTACGGATAAATGATTGTAATCCAAAATAAAAAAAAAATATTAATGCTCTTTAAGCAAACGTAAGTACTGAATGAATGTAATAGATTTTTATTTAAAGTGATCCTTTCATTTTGAATATTATATATTATATGTATGATACACACTAAGCGAAAACACTACGTTAACAGATTCACATATATATTATACACAAATGGTGCGTCAAATCACCGCGTTGTCTCCTATACTGAATAAATGAGAACTAGGTTTCGGATAGGTAGTACAGTATATATTACCAGTAAATGTTCTATCGATTATGTATAGAAAAATACTGTTTCATTTAGTACCAATGAATGCAAATTTAAGTTGATATCATTGAGATAAACACTATAAATACTGTTATATTGTTTCCAGATGTAAAATTAACACAATAATGCATACTATTATATTATCTATAAATAAATGAAGAGTTTTTACTTTTGTTTTTTGCAAAACTGTGCATAAAATTACGATATACACGGTTCCTAAAATAACTCGGAATTCAAAGCGTTAACCGAATGAAAACTGAGATGTTCCGAATGTGGAGTTGTTTTCAAATGGCTGTCAACAAGATATTTGCGTCCGAATACAGCAAAATTATCGGATTAAAGATGCTGATACGACAAAAAAGCAACGTTCAATCAATTTATGTATTTCGCCATTAATTACGAGAGAAACAAATGAATGCAATAATAACAAACATTTATCAAGATGTGTCCTTGGCAGAGATGTGTTAAATTGTTGAACTTATGCAAGAATTGTTTCCCGCCATTTTTCGAATCCCACCTGGGGAATTTTATTTTCAATAAAAAATATTTAAGTTAAATCTTTTTTTTTAATTAAATACTATTGTTATATAAAACTGTATAATTTTAACTTGATGACACTTTTTTCTTTTCAGGTACGAATAAGTAAGTAGGCCTAATGGACTCACACCACTATTATCTCCCTTAAGTACTCCGGACTAACAGATGAATAATGTAGAAATAATACTTTAGTTCTCTTTTTCTTCTTTTTCAGGCTTTGTACTGTTGTGATTTATTATTCCTAGCAAGAGTTAAATGGCCAATATTTTTGAAATCACCACTAAAAATTTGATGCTGATACCAGCTTTCTCGACAATTCTGTGTCATTTCAAGATTGTTAGTTCGAACCGCATCGTGAAAAAACTGGTCAATGTATGTTTTTCCCCTTTATAATTGCATATCTTGAATTTCAGCCCAGAATTTGTTTATGTACACTAACTTGTTACAAAATGGTTGTATCAAAGTTATAAGTTATTTTTGCAATAAAAACTAAAACATATAAGGGAAATAACAATCGTAATGAGAAAAATGTTGTTGAAAGAGTTGTCTCTCGTTTTTAAAGCGTCATTATTATGCCATTCAGGGCTAACAAATGATCAGTTGACCTAACCACTGTTTCCGAGGAACCTGAAAGGTTAACCAATACTATAGCACACAACAAGTAACTGATTTTCCCACTTCAATCAGCGATGAGAAACGAATAATAACGAGAAACAATGTCGTATATCAGTCATCACGGAGACTGTTGCCGGTCAGGGATTCGAACTCACGACCCCTGGATTAATAGTCAGACGATTTCAATATAGAATGAAATATTGATTCATAATGATAATAAGATACATTGGTTATAATTTGCAGTTATGATCCACATGTTTAATACCAAAACAACAACTAAAGGAAATTAAAAAGTATCATAGACGTCCCACAAATCGAGATAGGCCGCAGTTCACGGCCATTTTTGTGTTCTTGCTTTTCTCGCGAGATTTTACTGTGCACGGGCCATACTTACGCCATAGTTTACCACAACGTCAGACGACCATGTCAACCTGTTTTGTTTACCAAAACGGCAGACGACCATGTCAACCTGTTTAAAATGTTGTTAAAGAGGTTAATAATCCAAATGAAATTGAATTATTTTTCAATAACCTTTGACTATTTTATTTATTATTTCCTTTATAAAAGCAACTCTAAGCCAGTATGAATCATGTGTCCATGTTCACCAAATAGTCTAAGAATAATTATATAATTACTTGAAACCAATGTAAATATAAGACCCATCAGAATGACTGAAGTCTTGTAATAGTCATCAGAAAACAGAAAATATGTGTGTGTCCTAAAAGTAGCAACACATATAACACAAACGACTAAAGTTTCTACCTTCTGTGTTTTGATATGTTATGCATAAAATAACAGAAATCATAATAAAAAGTACATACATTCACGTTATTACATACCAGTATGTTACGACGTCAAATTTACGATTTGTTATGAAAAAAGTTATCATTGTTTATATAAATAACTGTTATCAAACTTGTTTAGTCAATATCATTGTTCAGCTTTCTATACCAATAATGTTTTATTGTGAGGGTAAAGTAAATTGTAACTTTTAATCCATATAACAAAATTAATGATATTCAATTTATGTATTATACAAATAACCCACCAGACCTGACTTGATTTCACCTAAAATGTGTATTTCACTTGTGTTAAGTGCATTCGGCTATTATGATAATGCATAAGCAGCTCACTTAAGAATTACCTCGCTTACATGACGGTAGCAAGGTTCTTACTCCCAAGAAAGTAGAGCTGTGTAAAGCGGTTGGGCATTTTTTTGTTAAAAATGAACAAAGTATCATATTTCCTTGCGTATTGGAACACTGAAACATTTTCACGATTTCTGCAAAGTTTGGATGACATTGGGAACTGTTTGATGAAGCTATAACAGTTTAAAGATGCATAGTGATACACTGAATCGAATTGTCAAAAACGAAGGTGTATGTGACGTTTAAACAGCTCACTCTGCACTAACTCCTTTAACTTGATGAATATGTATATTTCACTTTTATTTTTGTTGTTTTTTGTATAAATATATTTTCAGGAGTGCTCGTGGAAGTTTGGTCTTTTGGACTGTCTCCAACACTTACAGATTGATGGTATGCATTGCCGCAACCGCCTGTCATAAGTGAAACAATTCAAAATTTCCAAATACCATGGTCTACTATTTCAGCTAACCCCACGTTATTCATAGTCATGGCTTCCGCAGATATCTATCATATAGTTGTTGATATTACGGTCAGCGATTATGCCTTGATGACCATTGATTAATTTTCGTGTATTGGAAATTACAATTTATCAATATCACAACAGCATGTTGTGATAGGATAAGTGATGAAGTTAGTGGAGAACATTTATTGAAAAACTGATATATATATTAGATATTTATCCTCGTGAACATTCGTACGCAGCAGGTTTACATAGTCAAGTAATTAGGTGTTTTAGCTGCACAGTTGCAACTACATTGGTGCCATGGTCACAAAATATGTTATAAGTGATAATTCAACAGCGAAACAGACTGTGTTATTATATGTTTATATTGTGCTAAAACAGATCCAAATCTTACAACGTATTCTGTGGATTTTTCGTAATTTTTTTCAAGAAAATCAAACAATATCATATATTTCGATGTGTTTCATTTGTGTTGACATGAAAGACAGCGTTGAAACGATAGAAACCTCGATAAGAATTCACTAAGATTTACCTGGCCAATGTGTTTACGAAATCGGGATTCAACTTGCACTTACTGTTATGCACCTGGTTGTATAAAGCATTGGATTAGGACATTTGGAATTAACTGTTTGTATGCGGTTCATTACGCATGTTAACCGGTAGTATATATCAAATAATATGTATAGATATGTATTGGACTTCCTTTGTTTAGCAAATATACATATTGGTAAGATAATTATCTAGTATGAATGTAAACTATTTAAATTATTAAAAAATTACATATGCAAATATATTGTATTGTCTTTCAATATATCGTGTTGTATTGTGTGCAAGATGTTGACTTAACGTTTTCTGATTTCCACGACCTTGAGTTTTATATCTTCAACAGAAGTAGTCTTTCATTCGAAAATTGCTGTTTATTGATTATTTAATGTATCAACAAACACTTATTTAAAGGAAAAAAATGTTCTATTTATGAATATACATTTTAAAAACAATATGACAGTAAGACAAATTCGTTTCTCTGGACAATTACAAGTCTTAATAAGTTTACTTTACACAGCTTGACTAATTCATCATCACGTGTCACAGAGATCGTCTTTAAAATCACATTTCTTTAAATTAAATGATAATGTGCCAACAGCAAAATCAATCGCTTAATGCATGAAAATTGCCTATAATTTGATTATCTGATGAATAAAATATTACTTTATTTGATATATAATTTCAGACATTTGTACCTCTAGTGTAACGGGAAGTACAAACTCTACCCATGGTATTCTTGGACATCATGGTAATCAATGCTTCGAACTAGTAAATACACGCCAAGACTTTCTAACTGGAGAATCATATTGCATCTGGCCACATTAGTAAAAGTGACGAACAAGCTTATGTCCGATCGTTTTTGGCAAAACATTGACCGACTGACGCTGTTTTGATTTGGTTCAATGATATGAGATTAGAAGGCGTGTTTAGCTGGACAACGAGTAATTGTTTTATAACATATATTTATTAGATTATTTTGTCAAAATGCTTTGCTTGTCGCTTAAGGTGGTGTTGTGATGATTAGGGGTGACTGCATATTGTATAACTCCTTACGAACAGTGTCAGTCAAACATAAGAAAATATGTGATCAACAGGAAACGTAGTACACAAAGGAGGACCGAGCCACCAAAACATGAACATGATAATCAATATAAAAGTAATACTAATTACATACACGGAGAACAAGTGACAGCATGGTTTACCGCCTTAGAACGTTCAGTAGCAAAAGGTGCCTAGGAAGCATATACTTTGTTGTGCGGTCAACACAAATTCGCAGAATAAAGAAATAATGTTCATTTATAACGTATGACAGTTATTTTTTAACATCTTGACAAATATCGACTCAAATATTTCTAGAATTTGTAACAATAAATAATACGCGGTCTTTCAAACACCGTTCAAACAAATGCTATCGACTATTTCGTTTATTAAGCGTGTGATAACTCTCTGTCCTTTAGTTATAAAGCCAACCTTTAACTAAATTTACTCAATACTTTATTCAAATTGTATATGCCTTAATGTTTTAACAAAAATAATTCTTGCAAGTAACTATATTGTTAAACACGGTATTAAGCGAATTCCATTATATAAAGCATACTGACGGTTCATAAGTAGTGCTTAGATTGAACTTTTCTAAATAAAACAAAGGTTATGCCATTAACATTTCAAATCTATCATTATTATGTTAAGGTTATTATGATAACTATCTGGACATTTTTCTACATCTATAGCAGGATCTTTGCTATATATTCTATGTGAATCAAGGTCTCACTGCACAGCTGATTATATTTCTTTGTTTAATAAGGATGTTCACGGTAAAACACATTTCCACATTTTTAAAGTTTGTTTCATTGCAGAAGGAATGTATCCGCACATAAAACTGCACACTAACTGGTAGGTTAACCAGCTTGAGTTTTTTAAAGACAATGCAATGACACCCTAAGATTTTGTTTAAAAAAAAACAAAGACCTCAAATGCTTATAAATATGTGCATCTTTTAAAATCCAATACACTTTAACCACCATTGAGGTATTATATGTTATGTCAGCCTTTGATTCACACAGATCCTGCAAGAAATCACAGCCCCCATGTATCGTTTTGAAATAGTTCAAACGCTATTGTATAGGACTTTTGAAATAAAAGAATCTTGCTACCGTGACAAAAATATGGGCGCAGCTTTGTAGTGAGACTAAAACTGTTTTGATTGGGCAATATTTCAGGAACACTGGTGTTACAATAATAGTCATTACAGGCAGATTAATTACGAGTCTAACAACCAATGTATATTCCAACTGGAATCCTTTAACGTCACACACTGCTGATGAAAAATACTGCGTTGTTATCAATTGGAAGTTTCGTGGTTACTGGGATAATGTTCCTTGTACATCTCTTATCACTGTTGGATATATACATATATTGCCTAGTACATATCCAATACTTTGTCAGTATGGTAGGTGTTGTATTTTCTTAAATCATATATACAGGCCGCATGTTTCAGGCAAATATAGTGGCTTTAAAAAAAAGTTTAGTAGTTCATTACTTTATTATACAAATAATGTATTTAAAAAATCGAAGGCAATTTTTTATATCGTAACAAAATTGTAGGTTTAAAATGTTGATATATATTTAATACGAATCTAGAGGTCGACAATTTGAAAAATTGCTGATTTTTTACGTTATTTAATATATGTACCATGGCTTCCCTTTGAAATATAAAAAACCCCATATATTTGATGGATTAAATCATTCACTTTAGAAACTATATCTAGTTAAATATAGTTCACAGCAATGAAACCTACTTCTCACTTCAAAATTGGTACACTTTTAGAGTCGCCATGGCAATACATGTTATATTGTTTTTCACATATTGTTTTTCACATACTTTGTATCAATGAAATACATAAAACTAAACCATGTACACCCCATTGAAATATCATTGGCATAATTAAGATTTTAATATTGATATTGATATGGTCTCTGGAAATATGTTTTAAGTTAAATAAAGCTTTAACAACTAGTACAACCGAATATACAATTACAGCTGCTGTAAATACTAGTCAGAATACCACACAGGCAAAATCCAAACCAGACAAACACAGTAGTTGTTGAAACCTACCCCTGCAATACCACAGCTGCAAGGTTTGTATGGTTACACTTCCATATATTGCATTGTATCGTATTGTATTGTATCGTATATTATATTATTGTATATTATTGTATTGTATCGTATTGTATTGTATCGTATCGTATATTATTGTATATTATTGTATTGTGTTGGGTTATGTTGTGTTATATAGTGTTGTTGTGTTGCATTACATTGCATTATATTGTATTGTATTGTATTCTATCGTATTTATTTTATTGTATATTATAGTATTGTATTGTATGGTATCATATTGAATTACATTGCATTGCATTGTATAGTTTTGTAATATATTTTATTGTTTTATGTTTCTGATTGTAAATATATTTCTTTGCAGTTAGTACAATTTATACAACATTTTGTTAAACAATCATTTTCTGAATGTGTAACTAAAACATTTGGCAGATAGCGGAAACGTTTGCCGATAAGCAGTCATTCTCTCGATTGCTCTCATGTTTGTAGTTATTATACTTAGGTGAGGCAGTTGACAAAGTGAGAACAAATCGTATTTAATTACCTGAACATATATGTACTTTACATTTTACACATTCAAATGCATGATGTGACTACGGGGAAGGAGCGAGGTCAGTCTATTGATTGTCTCTGTTCTGTTGTGATAGATGTATTCCTTTGTAACCTGTTTAATATGTATTGCCCTATATCTGTATTATGCTGCGCTCTCAACACTTTATATTTTCAGTTCATAAACATCAGATATCCGCTGAGTTCAGAAATACATAGTATTGTTGAGACAGTACATTGTTTAATAAATTGCAACTCAATATGTTTAAGCTATATATTACTATATATGACCTAGCTACATGTACCCGCCTATATATATTTTACTCCAGATTAACATTATTTCTTATATATTAACATAGGTCATATGAGTTCGAAACCCTTACGTTCTTTCTTATATGAGGACGCAGAATACATTCTTAAAACTGCAAAAAATAATAAAGCTTATAAATTACTATTTGTGTACGCTTTATATATATAAATAATCCGTTTATTTTCAGGAACAAACCCATTAGGCGGTGTCGTAGCTTCAATTCTTGGTTAGTTATACATGCTATAAACACATAATATATATAGTTTACTATTCAAATACATTGTGTGACTAGTGATACATTAAACTTTACCATCACGATGGAGGCGAATCCACGTTCCTAAATGCTATGGCATGGTGTTAAAATACGGAGCAAAAGTGTATGCTTCATATATTTGCGTGTATTTTTCTTAATATTTCATGAAAACAAACACGAACACAGTCTCTGCAAATGGATGAATCACCAGTGCTATCAAGCGGTAATTAAGGCTCGTGTTTTATAGCAGAAACAATACTGGCGGCTGATTTACAATAAAACACACAATTATTTACTCAACTTCATACCATGAAGACACTTGAGTTTGCAACTGTGATTATAGAAATACAGTCCAACCTGTGTAAGCGGCCACCTCTTTTAAGCAGTCACGTGTCTTAAGCAACCACATTTTTATTTCCCATTCGGATGCTTTCAGAGTAAACCAACCTGTTTTAAGCAACAACCTGTCTTAAAAGGTCATTTTGCCAATTCCCTTGACTGGCGGCTTCAGACAGGTTTGACTATAATAATATACATGTATATATTTTTATATGTCATTCGTTGTTTTTTTTTTAGTAAAACTTTCTAGTCTAGGAATTACTTGTCCCGAAAGAAGAAATATTATGCTTACTATAAGCTTGTAAGTCAACTGTAGTATAGTTTTTATGTAAAGAGAGCATGCGTATATCTTTTTAAATACATTAGTTAAAATGTTACTCGTCACGAATAACAGGCAGCACAAACCACGCTTTATCTCTCTAGTGACATAAATTATCACCTGAAATAAGGAAGCATATTTTAAACAGTCAATAAGTATATAGTATAAATCTCATCACCAGGTCAGTTATTTCATTCCAACTTCGGTGTCCTGTGTCGGCTAGTTAGAATCTAAACTGAAGAAACTTTGTGTTGTTTTTATGTGTAGCTGTGTTATTTCTGACGTCATAACATATCATCGTAGCATCTCGATAACACTGATTTTATGGCACAAATATACAAATGACCGTTCGCTGGTTTACGTCCATTGAATATAAATGACACAAATCTATACAGTCACGACCAACTCGGTCAGTTTAATCCATAAACCTACTCCGTTAAGGACAAAACAGTAACGGTACAAAAGCAACGATAAATTTATTTTGGCCGCCATTCTTTAGTGTAAAATGCTGGCAAAAATAATATTGTGGTCTCAGTACCACGGTTTTAGCTTGATGTTCAAATCGGAATTATCTATATCAACAAAAGAAATGCTGGAATACTTTAAACATGTAGTATATCTGCTTTGTTATTTAAAATATCGATTTGAACTCGCGCAAAGGCTAATATTTGTTTCACACCTCTTTCGTCGTTCGTGAAATTCAGTCATGTTTGATTGACGTTGACGCTAGTTTACTAGTGTGTTTTCTATGAAGGTCCAACAAAGGAGGATTGTCTCGAAAGTAAACATTTATATTACATGTATTGGCGTATGTCATGGTTAGGGTGTAGACTTGTTAATTTATGCAATTCTTTTGGTGGCTGTGACCTATGTTCATTTCAGCCAGAAAAATAGCTGTCAATATCTCTATGTTGCCAAAAGATTGGTATGAATGAATAATTTAAGCCCCGAGCACATCTGCAAAGCTGTTTTAACGAAAAGGCAAAGAACCACTGTAAATAAATTTGTCTAAGTTTGACCTCTGATATTCCTTAAACTGATAAGACCTAAAGTAATACCTTTGTAACACAACACACAAGCCCAGTGAGATTGTTTTAACCATGTCTTCCAAAGTTCCAAGTCAGTGTAATTAATCTTGTGAAAATTACTATTCTTTGGTTCAATACACAGAATCCCGTTTCGTACAGCGATACTTTATATATATTTGATATTGGAAAATCTGAATAGTTTTTAACATTACGATTACAATTATTACATGATCGAGCATCTCTCTGGTTTCATTTTATGCAGTACAATAGAATAAAATAGCATACCCTTTTGTAAAGAAATATAAACATGTTTTACTAAATACAATTTAAATAAATATAAGTGCTGACCACGATGACTAGAAACATTTCTAGAATTAAGTGTTGCGGCTACTTAAAATAATTATATCCGCATAGTTAACCGTGCATCATAGCTATCTTGGCAAGGTATTTTCTATATAGTCTGTTCAACCTCGTTGAAAACCCCCAGGCGTCCGGCAAAGTTAGACGATACGTTTTATGCCTGGTATTACTAGCCCTGTATAAGAAAGCTGGGTTGTCCGTCAGTGGGTAATTACTTTCACGTAAAATAATTCTCAAAAGCGATTGACGAACATTGCCGGTATGGCTATGTGAATATTCACTACCATTTAACTTATTTTATCTTCGATTAATTTATATTCTACCGTATACTATATATATGTCAGTTTTGTAAGGATAACAATTGCTTAAACAATGTATAATCCGAGAAGTGGGTGAATACCTCGGATCGATGCGTGATACTTCCCGGATTTAGCAGAGTTTTCATCTCACCGACATGCCGCTTTTATACTATTGGCAAGTCTTTAAGTAAACATCTGAGACGGATCGCTATGAAGCAAAGAACTTACCGGAATGGAAACAAGAACAATAGACTCGGTGTTATTAAATTTTATCATTAGCGGTATTGGAAAATGAAAACAACCTCGCACACCCATAAACAGCTTAAACAACATCCTATTCTATTGTCTGAAAGTGATCCATGATCCCAGAGAATCAGAAATAACAACACTGGGTCAACATATATGTCGATTTGATGCGTCCGTCAGCCAGCAAGTACACGTACGTGTACTTCTGCGATAGTCAATGGTATCCGATAAAGTGACTCCTTCGATGCACAGTGTTTACCAAAAACAGTCAATAGTATCCGATAAAGTGACTCCTTCGATGCACAGTGTTTACAGTCAATAGTATCCGATAAAGTGACTCCTTCGATGCACAGTGTTTACAGTCAATAGTATCCGATAAAGTGACTCCTTCGATGCACAGTGTTTACCAAAAACAGTCAATAGTATCCGATAAAGTGACTCCTTCGATGCACAGTGTTTACAGTCAATAGTATCCGATAAAGTGACTCCTTCGATGCACAGTGTTTACAGTCAATAGTATCCGATAAAGTGACTCCTTCGATGCACAGTGTTTACCAAAAACAGTCAATAGTATACTCAGTATCACTGAATATGTTAATAAAGTAAAAATCATAACAAAACTTATACTGATTGTAATTTAATTATATTTACGCTATAAATACAATTATTTGGTTTTAACAACCTTTCCCACCAAATGCTGGAGCGGGACAGTTACAAGTTGTTTGTAAGGTTTCAGTATGACTTGATACACATGATAGTCCAGCTGCCGCGTGCATATATCCCATTTTATCGCAAACTGATTTTGACGTGGTACACCACCGCCCATTTACTGAAATGGTAAAGATCATTGTGACAAGTAAACTCTACCAAGTTAACGAAACTACATAGCTACTACGAAACACAGCACAAAGGTGTTCGTATTCTTTGATAAACGAATGTTTTTCTAGCATTTCGTTGAAAATCTAACTTAGTTTTCTTTCAGTTTCTCTAGCTATAGGTCGTATTTCCTGAACTTAAAATACATGAAACAGGCTTCTGTTTCACCAACATTTAACTTAAATACTTAAAAACTTAACTAAGTTTTGACTGGTTATTTATCTATTATATAATCAAAATCATTGACACAATATGCAGTTTTATTGGAACCAGTCTAAAATCATGATCACATGGCTGCTTTTCTTAGATTTAAGTTTTTAAGTATTTAAGTATATGTTAGTGAAACAGGAGCCTCATCTTAATATAATTGTCAAAAGCTTTCCTGTCGAGTTCAGTTATTCATTAAATTGGTATCCCCCATGGCGCTAAGGAAAAATGTTTCGCATGACTGCGATCTCTAAAAGGATACATGGGAATGTTAAAATTGAATTTTACTCATGTTCAACTACGAACAAGTAATCATGTCCAATTATTACTGTCTGAAGTTTCACAAAAAAATGAAGAAAACTACTGAGTCCAAGTTGATTATTAAAACATAAGTAAATATTTGTGACACAATTATAAATTGACACATTGGTCTAAACATCCTTGGGTACTATTGTTTCATATTTGTATAATATAATAATAATAATACACAATGTATATCTTTTTTCAGAAACAAAAGTGAAATGTTATTAACATTACCATTTATCCCTTTAATACAGTTTTTAATGGGATTTAACGACATTATCAACACATTTTAGGTCATATATTGAATATTCAGTTTTATTGGAAGACCTCAAAATGAATCTGAAAACCACCGTCTTTCCGCAAGTAACTGGAAAAACATCCCATATCAAGTTTTTGGAGCGAGCAGGACTCAAATCTATGGCCTAAGCGGTGAGAGGTAATTGATATTGAGACAGCGCCTTAGAACACTTTGGAGGACCCCTCTTGATATCGGTTTAGTAATGTTAGGGTATGTAAGTTTGTAAATAAAATATACAAAAGTGAAGCGTACAAAACATTTAATGTCAAATAAAATTAAATGGTATGAAATTAAAATGAACAAATATGTAAAGTCATTGACATTTAAGATACGAGTGCCATTTAATATATAATTTAACTTATCATATAAATCATTTATTTCGAAAAACAACCGTATTATAATCCCTCAAACTAATGTACCTGTGGTCAATGACTGACGTCCATCGCTTTTGTAGATCTTCTGTTCACGTTGCTAGGCAACCGCGTTCATATACCCTCACCTGCTCGGCCACGGTAATTCAATCATTTCTTGGTCAGCAAATCGAATTCCCCTTATATTTTAAATCTTAGGAATGAGCCATAATCACAGGGGCTAATGTCAGGAGAATATGGAGGATGGTGCAGTTTTTCTCTTTCATATTCCACAAAAAGTGACGTCACACCCTGTGAAGTGTGTGGTGTCGCGCTTTTATGAAGTATGATTGGAACGGCTCACGATAGTTCTAGGCGCTTTTTACGTATGGCTGGTCGTATGCATTTTCAATGTACTCCTTGTAGTATGTGTTATTGACCGTTTGACCGACTGGAAAGTTGTGACTTGTCAGAACTCCACGAATATAATACGCGAATATCATCATTTGCTTTATTTTTCCTTACACCCGACGGAACTTTGCCAGTCTTGGTGAGTTCGGGGTGTGCCGTTCAGCCAATTGTTGTTTCATCTCTGGTTCGTATTATCTCATCCACGTCTCGTCTATGGCGACGATTTTTGAAAGAAAGTCCCGAACTTCTGCATTAAAGCGCAAAAATGAGTTGGTAGCAACTGTCAAGCGATGTTCAGTTTGATCCTATGTTAGGCGATGGGGCACCCTTCGTGCATTTTAAACGGTTCGTATAATTTAATGAACAGATCTCACACTAATGCCAAATTCCTGCGTTATGTCAATCTTATGTCTGAACGTAAAATTTTCATTACCTTTTCGGTATTGTAACACCTGTTAGGGCCGATATGTACAAACGAGGATTTTAACAAGTAGTATTGCACGTTGAGAAAAGAATAAACCAGTTTAGGTAGACATGCGTTTTTAATGTATTTTAACAGTTAATCATCAGGCAACCGGTACAGCAGAGTTATAAATTACTACAACGTATATATTTCCAAAATGAGTCCAGGTATTTTATATGGGAACCGTATGCTAGACGGTGACTAATTATTACCTTGCATGGGAAAGAATCGTTGGAAATACCCAGTATGACTCATTTATATAGGCAGAAAATCTATCAGGATACCGAAAACAACCAATAGAAACGCGAGTTATAAATATTTGAACCAATGAAAACACGGATAGACTTTAATCCGTTCTACCAATCCGATCAGTTTTCGGCCATATTGATAGATATTTCAACGAAAACAAATGTTTGTAACATGAAAACTATGGCAAATCTAAGAAATATTTTGTGACAGCGTCCATAATACTTTTAATGACGTCGTTTGACGTTGTAGCTAATGACGTCATCCAGTTTGCAGAATAATTAGCAAGTAGTTGATTCATTAGCGTGTCAAGTTTCATCACAATACTATTAGTAGTTTTAAAGATACTTAAAAGGTTGCATTATATATTGAATGACCCTCGTATATTAGTTTGTATCTTATTCAATTTATTTTATATATTTACCAGGACAATGATGCCTAAGCATACAGGTACTTGTTTCCGACGAAGGTCCATTACAGGATGCATTAATTGTTATATTAAGCTGATGTTGGCAAACTCTTTCTCTTGTTTTCGTTCCCTGTTCGCAAGAACCTGAGCAAGGTGACCATGCACGCCAGTTCGTCCATCCGAAGGTGTCTTTTAAAATGTAATATATGTGATGACAAAAAATATATATGAATATGAAATGAAACATTGTCAAATACAAAATGTATAATTTCATGTTAATATGTAATGTTGATATAAATAATACAAATCAAAGTTCGTTTTCATCAATGTACAAATACTAAAAGTTCTTCTTAAGTATTGTAGACTTCTGTTATACACTGTATACGGTTACTATTTTGGAGGTACCAAGATGCGCAGTTTTAGAAACAGAACTTAAATTGACGTTTATAATATTTGGTGCATCCTTGAGTTTCTGTCAAACATTTTCGATAGGTCGTTTTCACACTTAAACCAATATATTTATCTTGATCTGTCGGTTGGCAGTCATCTTCATTAACTGTTCGCCTCAATATGATTCTAACCATGCTGATTAGGTCCTCTCTACAGTCAATTTAACCCTTAAAACATATTAAATCCAACAGTCACCTATGCGTTAAAGTTTTTTTTGTACTGCTGATGTTATAGATTATTAATTTAATTTCACCTACCGCATGTTGTACATGACTTAGGACACACCGTTGCGACCTGTTGGAGAGAACACGAGTCCTTATTGAGATAGCCAAAAGCTGAGCACGTTGATGGTTCTCGATCGACACATGCAGTGCCTAAATTCAGTTTCCTTATCGAATAAACGGTTCCAATATCTATATCAAAACGAAAGATGTAATTTTATAATAAATAGAAGAGTATTGGGTCAATTCAGACTTTCTGGATTACACTTCTATACTACATATGTATAACAGGTTGATGAACAAGTATTAAAGAACTTCTCAAGGTACTGTGTACTTATAGTTAATTCGAAATTGCCTACTTTATTCTGAAGCGAAAGAGAAGAATTGAAGAATTAAACATCAAAGACCAAAATACATCCTAATGGTAAAAGATAAAATAACATTTTTGATATCAATTATACGCTCGTTTGATCTGCCATTTTATTATGAGAAAAAAAAATGAAATACTGTTTAGTATGAGTGTGCTATTTTGAAGGGTGTTTGTAAAACTAAGTTACCATACCAACATTTGCATAAACTAGCATAGTTTTGTTTTAAAATGGTAACTTAATACACTTATTGATTTGATATTTTCATTTAGACAACAAGCTTCGTACATGTGGGCTTGATTGATACCATGTTACTTTTTGTGTGAATATTCTTTCACAAACGTAAGTCCTAAATTTTACACTTACTTTTTAAGACAGCACAAAACCGAACTATGAACTTTTTAACAATCGTTTAATACATATAAATCTCAACTAACTGGCACATACGGGTATTTTTGTAAAGCCATTCCGGTGTCATGTGTTAACATATAATTACATTTATTATTCAAAGTATTTAAAGTGCTGAATCCCGGGCAAACCATGTTTAAATAGAAATGATGTAGCACGGAACATTGTTTCAGTAAACAATTGAAAAATGATTCAACAATCAATCGAAAAAAAGCTCAAAACGTTTCAAATACCACAAATCGTTCTGAAATGACAATTTAAGTGAGCTTTGGAATACAATGCGTCTTAAAGACATCACTGGTGTTAAAAACTGACTTTTATAGGATTTTAACAGATGCATGTATTAATGAGCATTTGAGGACTTCTTCTTTAAAACGATATCAGGGTGTCACTGCACTGTCTTTAAAAGCAAGAGGCCGAAGAGGGTCTGAGTCGCTCTACTTGAAACAATCCACTGGAAGATTGTTTAAGTAAGATCCCCTGAAATCTTGTGGTTATATAACTATTGTGCAAGTTTGGTTCAGAATCATTAAAAAACTGGGGTGATATCGCATTTACAAGAAAAAAAGTTAACATGTGGACGACCAATTTACAATAACAAAAGCCCTGCTGGCTTTTGGCGAGTAGCGCCTTAACATGGGGATGATATCAGGGGAACTCCGTAAAGTGTTACATATCAAACATCTAAGGTATGTGGCTTGAACTTTCAGAGAAAATAGTGGGGTTTTTTTAGTTTCCCAAAAATATGCTTATAAGCCCTGTGGTTGGGGTATTTGTGGTCGAATCACACCTATTTAAGAATTCGTTCGAGATGTTTGGTTATATAACTGATACACATTTGGTTAAAAGTCAATAGAGACTGAGTGTGCTATCGCGTCTACACGAACATTTAAACATTTGCCTTGTAGCCCCCATACAATGCTACATAGGATGCTAATTCAATGGAATTGCATAATCTCTAACATCATTAAGTGGTCGTACAACTCTAAAAATGCCTGATTGAAACCATGTGAGTAGGTTTACTTATGCTATATAAGTAGCCGACCGCCAGTATTCCGGGTCAGTGTGGTGTTACAACTTGACGGAGAAGGAGCTGCAGGAAGACCCTGCATAATTTATGAATGCATATGTGTTCGAATAACGCTGGTTTAAAAAAACTTTTCTGAGAATTGGTTATATAACTGCTGCATAAGTTTGGTTTAGATTCAATTAACAATGGGGATGCTATCGTGTAAACACGTAAATGTTAACATTTTTCAATTATAACTCTATCTAAAACTGCCGTCTGTGGCCCCAGGGACCTTCCTTCAACGGAGACTTCCATGCAATACTATTTATAAACTATCTAAGGTCTATGGTTTGAACTTTAAAATGTGGTTGCGGTTTTTGTGATCTCGTGGTTATATAACTGCTGTGGTAGTTTGGTTACGATTCGTAGAAAACTGGGTGTGCTTTCTACAAAGTAGATAGGTTAACGGGTGTACATCAAACGATGAGTCCGTCGTGGTCGACAAACAACGGACAATTTACCATGCTGGCCTGTGGCCAGAAGAACTAAAAACCAAGCTGGTAGACCTTCCAGTGATTGTGCATTTTTGTATAGGGATATATTCCTGCTATGAAAAATAAATACTTTAAAAAAGTTATATGTGAAATATATATTTTACCGTGCGAGTCCTAGACCTTATTCTATATAGAACAAAGAACAAAATTTAACTTTGTAGTGAGACCTGAACGGTCAATTTATTTGTTATAATTATCGCTTTTATTGCTGACACCCGTTGGTTACCATGCATCTAGACAACGTATATAAAATTATATAACCACTTTTTAAATATATTTCCTGTAATTTAACACCATTAAATGCTATTGTACGAGATTATTTCTTTAGAATCTTGATACAAATGATTAGAAGTTTATCCAAATTAAGGACTTTTATTACTAAAGATTATGTGCAAATAACACTTAACAAAGATCACAACACGTCGATTCGAAAACTAATTTTGTAAAAAACAATGAATGTAAATTTATTATAGTCATTTTGCTTAGTACTTTGAATTTAATACCTCCACAACTGTTTATATCATGTTTAAAAAATAATAATGTGTAGTGTCAATAGTGACTTAAAGGCTAATAGGGCTGGGTGCTTTATTTTCATTTATTGTTTATATGATTTGTCAATGCATATTTCACTTTAATAAAATATATATTGACTTTCATAGTCAAACAGTGGCAATGTAAATGGTTTAAGAAGTTGATAATAAAATTATCAAACCAAAAGTTTCAATAGAATAAAAGAGGACAGACGCTCATTAGTAAGGTTATGATCTTAAGTTTATTGTTTAACGTAAAGTATGACAGTATCACAACTTTATAACATGGACATTTAGAAGATAATGTATTATTTAAACCAAAACAATAGTCAATATTATTTTATTTTGTTCAATATTTTAATAAGACTGAATTTTAGTAAGATTTTAACATACTTTTATGATTTTCTATTGGAACTTTGAAATTTGTTACAAATACAAGATGGTCTGTGACGCAAGGGACCCTTCGAATATTTAAGTGACCTACAAACACTGTAAGTTACTCAACTTGTCTTGATCCATTACATCCCCTGAAGTATGGAAGCCATTGGATTACACCTAACTTTCGTTATACAATGATTTGGTTACGTGCACTATCAAATTATATCATACTTATATCATAAATAGTTGAGCTCATTGGGGTAAACTGTTGAAGCACCAGGCAATCAGTAGACATTTAATGTATGAACATATGAACATGTTTAATTACAAGACATTCTTGAAAAATACCTTGTGATAAAGCGGAACAAGCATACGCATTGCAATGATGTTTGTTACAGCACATGGAACAATTTGAGGACGGTGATCGTTCAGCTGACCTTTTCCCTACCAGTACACTCGCTTTGTTGTGTGGTTCGCAGTGCTAAATTAAGGGAGAACCATTAATTATATATATCATATGGTATGGTTTTCCGTGATTAAAACTTGAAACATAATAAAAATACATAGTGAGAATTGCGTTATTGTTTACAGTTACGAAATAAAGATATTCTTCACATACGTTTGACAAGTTTGATTGAATTAAATTAATACAAAGTAAAGCTCACTTAATTTAACTGTATCACAGCGAGACATAATGCTGTGATTGATTTGAACAAGTGTGCAGAACACAAAGAACATTGATGGATTAAACCATAGGATGTTTTAACATTGTTATACAATACTCGTTTTGTGTAATTATATTTTTAAACAATATGTATTGGTATTATTACCAAACATGTAAATCAGACAATCCTTGTGTTTCCAATTATGAAGCACAGTTTCGTTGCAATGCAAGTTGATTGGAAACGTTAATTTAATAATATGTATACCTTTACTAACGTTTAGATATGATTTGATAAATCAGTTTAACAACTAAAACGGGCTATTAAAGTTTTATATTAAAGAAATATGATATAAATGTTTGTAAAGTTGACAAGTTTAAATTTCGAAGTCAATTGATAACATTTGAATACCAATATTCGTTTTGTTTAGCGTTGTGTATTATTACTTTTTCTATAGAGGTTTTATTTAACGACGGTAAAGTGTTTATTTATGATAATATTCTTTAGACAAGTGGAAAACAATATATTTGTTTTGAATTAACAGTTCACGAAAAAATAAATGGCCATGTATACCGGTAGGGTTTAAAACACTGACTGTGTATGAATTATGTCCCCTCATTAGGGCAAAAAGTACCGAGTGTCTCCATATTACATATACACTTAGTACATTATTGCATTAATGAGACGATGCATCGAATTCGAAATAAATGTTATGGCTAAAGCATGTTCAGATCGTTCAGATGCATTATGAACTCATGCTCTCTGTATGTCGCCACACAGACTATTGAAGTACCCACCGACAGTCATTAAACAACCATATTGGTAATGCAAACATCAGTTAAAAGATTACCATTATACAGTTGACATAAAAACACTGAGAATACTTTTCAGTTTTAAGAGACATGTTCAAACTCAAAACGATGTATTGATTTCAAAAGCGTGTTTCAGCAATGAATAGTCTATCTATGTTACTGCCTAAACTACCTTGAAAACATTCTTGCAGGATTTTTTGTCAAATATCTATTGAATTTTAAAACGCTGTTCTCATCAATTAAATGATAAATGGAGTAAATGGTAAATTGTTGAAAAATACATCTATGTTATTCACATTTTGTATCATTACATACATATTTTTGTCTGCTTTACTATTCAATAAGATACATGACTATTTTCATTCTATGTTTATTAACCTTTGGCAATTTTGCCAATTTTCGAATTTTTTATACTTTGGCGTCCATATTTCAAATAGTTTGTCAAAAAAAATACATTAATTTTATCACAAAACTATTTTTTTTTACATTTATTTAGAAGGATATGTATAAACCTGTTTATCCATGCAGCCAAGACGATAACGTGTTTGTCCAAAGGAAAGTACTTTTTGAATGAAACACATCTGTGGAAATACAATTATTTATGTAAATTAAATGCTAGATGAGGTTTAAAGATTTATATTCATTCTACGATTAAACGAGATATTCTTGCGCGTAGTCTTTTCTCCCAATATACCATCAATAAGATGATTACGTGGGAAGGCGGTCGTTATTTTATACAGTACCCATGTTGTAATCTACGCAACAGTACAAGAGTTGTAAAAACAAAACTAGACTCTATTGCAGCGCTATTTAATAAATATTAATTGGTGGATAATGAATTACGACATACAATATTGTATATTGAATTAAAATATAGATGTATCAATATATCGAAATGAAGTAAAGGAAAAGAGAACCGTATACTATCGTGTTATGTTATGATGCGTACATCTTGTTTCAAGATTCAATCGTTAGTATGGTGGACATTGAGAACTGATATCTCTTAGATTTAAATTTTGGTACAAAAAGATAAACGCAACAGAGAAACACATCAACAAAATAGAGTTATCAAACTATTTAATATCATGATAATCGATTACAGAAATGTATATCAAATGTGTTATTCTAAGTTAAGAATATAGCCATCGGAGTGATTTTATTGAGACTTTTTACAGCATTTTATTTATAAACCATAACCATTAAGTTACATTTTCCAAGGATTATATTTCTTACTTTGAATAACTATTTTACACATCCATTTATATCATTTTTTTCTCATATTTTGCTTATCTTTTTTGGCTTTTGTTTATCAATTATTATAGCACAAAAGAAACAGCTTTACTCACCTGATTTTGTTTACATTCCATCAAAACTTTACAACCTTCTGGACTCCGAACTAGGTCACATGAGAGGCATCGTATAGGTCGTGAAATGTTGTCTAATATGATTGATTAAATTAAGTATTGGTTCGTCAAATGTAGCAACATCATTTACATGTATACTTTAAAACCATATATGCATTTCAAGTTCCTACATAATGGATCATCGAATATCATACAAGAACAATTATTCGATAACGAATGTGGTAAAACACTTCAGATGTTATTGCAAAGCATGCATGCATGGATTAGTGTCACGCGATATAAATACGAAACATAAACTCGCATTAATAAACACTGGTAACTATAAAAGGATAGAATCATGATCACTATAAACAATACAAGTTTAAATTCATTACTTCAGTATAAGAGGTATTTTACCTGGCGTATTACACTGGTCCAAATTACAAAATGCCTTCGAACATTGCTTAGAACAAAATGTAAAGCCATCTGGAGGTTGAGCTTTTGGCGATTGCTAGAAAATAAAATGATTTCATATTTACATGTCCCCGTATGTGTTTAAACTCAATGTGAACTTCGCATCCCAATGTCAATCATATTCGCTATTAAAGAGTAGCTGACAGGACGTTCATTCACATGAAGTGTTTCCTTAAATTAACATTTTTCTACTTTGACATGTCTTTCTTTCTGTAAATTTAATAGAATACTTTCCTTGTATATTGTTACGGTAACTCATAAAAATAAGTTCATTTTGTGGTTGTTGTTCCTGTTTATTTGGCGGATGGTTTGGCATATCTACAAATACTCGCGTTACATGAAAGCAACAAAATAAACCAATCAGCCTTCCGCACGCAACTGAACAGTTTCCTAATATTTATAATTTTGAGCAAAATTCGAATTCCAAAAGGGTAATCGGTCTTTTAACATTAGTCAGAAGCATTTAATTTAAGTTTTACATATAGTATCTTTATTTTATGAATATGGTGATGTATAAATGACTGAGCAAAACTGATTTGTAAAATTAATGTTTAACATTCATATTTTTTAAAACGGCATAATGGGTAAGATCCACTTTTAAGTCACTAAATAACTGGCACAATTGTCCTATTTAGTATCAAATTTGACTGACTGGATCATATTTGGTTGTATCTCGTCAAAACATGTAAGTATGTAATTTAACTCGATATGTCCGCCAGTATTTGAAACAGAACTGAACCAGAGAATAGTTAAATGAATTAGTATATATCTGATCCAAGTTCTATCTGTAAACGTTCTTCAAATTCAAGACACTATCGATTAAGTTTAAACGTAAAGGTTTATACCACCGATATTGTTATGCTCCTATATAGCGCAGTTGTTATATCTGCGGATTGCCGCCCGAGTAATCGGAATTCGAATCCCACGATAAAAATAGTGTTATTTATCATTTCATTGGTAACACTTTTTTCCATAAAATATCTCGTTTACTCCATAACGGTTTCTCATTTCCAAATAAGTTCCAACAAAGTTTAACAAAAACGTATACACTTATATAGCGATCTTTCTAATACCAAATGATGACTACTCAATTGGTTGAGTTTACAATAATTGTCATACAATTAAAAACAAAATAACTACCATAATTTATAGTAGCGAAGCAGATGATTTGCTTATTAGAGTTACTGTTCAGTAAATCAGTAAATATGTATTTAAAACACAATTTATTTCATGTATACAGAAGTATCGTTTGTTATAAATCCATGGAAGGCGATGGAAAATCACGAAGATGTTCATAGATAAGTTTATTTCTGTATAAATAAACATCTTTAGTTACTTGTTGTGTCCTTTACCACAGTATTTGTTATTGCTTGAAGTATAACCAAACTATTACAATTAAAACAAAATACTGCTGACAACGATCTGGGACTATTGATGAATGTTGTTAAATTACTTTGAGGAAAACAACATTTTGAGTAAGAATTAAGTTTGAATGAGAAATTAAAGACGGTAAACACAGTGATTAACTATGTGAAATGGAATCTTGTCAACATTGTTGGTTTTCAGATAATCAAATTTTAACAGACAAGACATATTGGTGGTATAATTTGGACAAATTTTTACCAAAATGTCCTTTAGAGAGGCAATATAATATAAAAGCTTAATATTAAGTTTAAGTCATTTTCAATTGTATATGATATGTTCAATGATGTTTTTAACTGATAAGATAATGATCAATTAAATGTATTACAAGATCGCTTGTGCATCCTAGTGTATGTTTTACAACTCCATTTAAAAGCCCATCTGCTCTTCCAAAACATAGCTGAAATATAATGATTCATCATTTTCATTTTTGTCATGATATAATAATTATATCTTTTAATAAAATTTGTACAATGTTCGTTAATTTAAATGATCATATTATCCTAGATTGCGACCAATGATATGTGTACGGAAATGCTTTTTTACAATTGACATTTATCGAGTAATTACAAACTCTGAAAAGAAAATAAAGCAATGCTAAAAAATACAGAACGTACATTAGTAGATAAACGTCTGAAACAACGACATAGTATGAGGTAATCTTCCTGAAAACTCTTGTTCCCGTGATACATGTTTAAAATATCTGAAAATTCAACATTTTCCATAATCCAACATTACCTCGAGTTATTGCAGTTTCACAATATGCGATGAATGTTATCGTTTATTTGAATAGTACTGTTTAGTGGAAAAATTTATTTCAATTTTTAAAGAAAAAACAAACAGTAATAATTTGATTTAACTGGTTTTTTTTCAAATAGTCTAACTGAATCATTATAAGACTTATAAAAGTCCGATAAAAGATATCATTAGTTTAAACTCAATCCCGTCAAAGAGATTATGAAACATGCAACACAACTTGTGCCCTTCATCCCTATACAACATACATGCAGTCATGGAAAGTGTGTAAAAACCGCCAATTTGCATCAAAAGTTAATGATAAAGATTAATTTGCAAATAATGTCTGCGCATTATAGAGATAATATGATAATTTACAGTGTACAGGACTTTGCAAAATTCAATAGAAAAAATAAGGTCGAGTGAAAAGTAGATATTACTTTTACCTAGAGTACTATTACAATGATCTATTAAAATAACTAAAAATACGATTAAATTATGCTCATGATTAATAGTTGTATACAAATGTTAAATTAAGAAATTTAGAGGAGTATATGAAATAAAAAATTAAACACAGTGAAGAAAAATTGACCAAAACATTAAAGTTTCAATCAGGCTCTTGTTTCTTATTTTTCTTAAATACTTAAAAGTTTAACTAAAATTTGACTTGTTTTCTACCTTGTTTATATTCAATATCAAAATACATAAAAACATATGCAGTTGTAATGGAACCAGTAAATAATTATGACAACCTGGCTGCTTTAAGATTTTAAGTATCTAAATAAATGTTATAAGACTACTAATAAATCTCTATACCAATAAGTATAATAGTATAATCAAGAAAAATACGAACAAAGGAAATTGTTGTATAGTACAATTAAGGCAGTTAGATCAATCACAAATACTTGTATAAGTATAATAATTATATACAAAGTAGAACAAGTAAGAAGACGCATGAAGAGAGTGTTTATAATTCTGATATCAGACCCCGTTTCACTTACATATACTTATTAACTTAAAAACTAAAATCTATGAAAAACAGCCAGGTTCCTGTCCGGACGATACTATGTATAAACTGTATATTATTTTACTTAAACTCAATAGCGTGTTCAGTTTTACTATTTGCGTTTAAATAAAATATCTGACTGAAGCATTTTCGTAAACTGGGCATAGGTAATTATGATTTTAGACTGGTTTCAGTAAAACTGCATATTATGGTTTAGATATTTATATTGATTATATAACAGGTAAATAACCAGTCATAACTTAGTTAAGTTTTTAAGTATTTATGTAAAATGTTGGTGAAATAGAAGCCTGTCGTAATTAACTATTTAACGTGTGTTTATACAAATGTGATATGTGTATGTATACTGTTAGGTATTTACCTCTCCCGGAGAACATTCTGTGACATTCATACAATCTTCTTTCACAAGAATATCTGTACAAGAATAGCACAGAAGGCTATCAATACCTGAAAAGAATCAGTTAAATCTCATTCAATAGAATAAACAGACTTCAATAAATACAAGTAATTGAAATATCCAGATAAAGTTGAGGTTAAGTTATGTTTAATCGATTGATTTCTTACAAAGTATACGAATCACGTTCGATATCTAATTGTGCAGAACTAGTGTAGAGCATATGAAGACAACGAGAACAAGATATGAACATTGTAGTACAGTGAATGTGCCAATAGCGGATCAGTACCAATAACGGATCAAAAAATGTTTACTTGTAAATTTTCGTCAAAACTACTATGATAATCAAATTAAAAATATAACTGTCATTCACATTACCTTTCGAACTTAAGATAAACAAAGCGAGAATATAAACATCTGTACTGTATACTTATGATCGCGGAAAGGCTTTGTCACCCATTCCGTTGACACCGGAGATTTTGCCTCGTATTAAACCGAAAGTAGATTTGTTCGCTGGATATCTCATTAACGAAACGAGGTATTTTCATACTCTTGAGTTTTATTTGATGTCACTACAACAACAAATGGCATATGACTTGATTTTGTTTTAATAAAAACCTTGACACGATATTACCGATGCTTAATACAGGCCTGTCTCAGTACCATTAGCGGATCACATTTTTGGTGCGTGACGTTTTTTAGGGACCATTTCAAAAACCTTGTTATCAACCAAATGGCATTGTAAACTTGAAAACTTTATTTTGATATTCATCTTTTGGTCGGCAACTAAAGACTTCTTATAATATTATTACTATACGCCTACTGTCCGTCCGTACGTCTGTCTTCACGTTTACAAGTAATGAAAATTGGATGGAATTTGATGTACTGCAGTATCGGTTTCGTTGGAGGCGTACTAAACTCTAACAAACATATTTTTTCTATAACGTTTGAAGCTATACGACTTAAAAAATGTTGACTCTTTAATGACATTTCCTGCGGCCTTCTTTACCGTAAATGGTCGGGGGAGGTTATTTGTACAAAACGAAAGGCCCTTCGACCATATTTACAGAGAAAGAAGAGGAGCCAATGGCGGTGTGACTCAGTGAAATGGCAAGGCGGGGTATGGGTCTGTGAGTTGTAGATTTAGTAAAAAAAACATTGTAAAGAAAGAAAACCAGAAGACACCTTTAAGAGACGGTAGGCCTGGGCATATTTAGTATGATGCTTTTAAAATTAGAAACGCTTATATCATATCAACGCTATCTGAGACCCCATTGGATCTAAGAATATCACAGGCCACAAAAGAGGTGACAGATAGTTGGTACAACACATTCAGAGAGCAAACGATTTACTTGATAAACCAAACAGAATCTGGAATACCGATGAAACGGGTTTTACCATGGGTAGCAACACGGCAAAGGTCATAGGTCCAAGCAGGATTGATGTCTGCGTTCCCCGGAATCATCACTGCTTGGGAAACAGCGTTTAACTATTATGTTTTATAAAAGTGCATCAAGGCAAATGACGCCACCATTTTCCTTTTTAATGGACAAGTATTTAGTCCCAGAATCTCGTTTAACATCAAACTAATATATCATTTGTAATCATGAATTTCATATTTAGTTACAGTAGTGTGTGAGGGAATATCAATTAAGAACGACGATATAACACGGATAGTCCGTTAGTGGTGAGGTTCAAAATTGAGTATTAGTTTGGTGTTTGTTTAATTATGAAAACTCATTCATATTAAATTGGTTACATTTGTTAGTTTCTTTAATTTGTTATGTTACTGATCATTAAAATTATCTGAAATAAATAAGTTTCAGTTGTTTCGTAAAGTTCTTTACCATAATAAAAAGAACATTTATTAATTGATTTAAAAGTTTACACGAAGGCATTGAAATGGTGTGTGAAGAAATGTTTAAATATTTCTGAAGTATTAATTGGTTTTGCCTCTCTCTACCAAACTTAATTCTTATGTACTATGCAAGCAGTATTCCAATGTTTGCACCGGAAATGCATCATGTAACAATGGCGAGGAATTATTTCCTTTTCTATATAGTGTTCTTTTCAAGCTTTTCAGTCACACTTATCTAGGCAGGTATAGCTCAAATACTTCTAAACTGTCAGTGCCATTCATAGTTTGATGACCCCAGTTGGTCAGACAAATAGAAAAAAATCGAACTGAAAAATAGTGTTGTTTTAACTTGCTTAATTTTCCTTCAGTTTTACCAATGAACTATAAGACTACAAGGTGCTCTCGTAAATTTCTGTTTACCTAAGCTCATCCTGAAAAAATATATATTTGCTGTACTCCGACCAGTATTTTTCATGCGGATAGGAAGCTAGATTTTTTTTCCCTAGCCAAATTTAGATTTTTTAAACTAACATGGACAGAAATCATGAAAGTCAATAAAAAGTTTGGGTAGCTGTAATTGTGAGTGAGTTGGTAGGAGCACGGCAAACATTTTTAAAGAACAGCACAACTGCATATCAATTGTAACTGTCAGTGCCCAAGGACAAGTCAATCTGATGTTTTGAGCTATTCTCTGACATGATCCGATAATGACATAGTTGATCTGTTATTGGTGCATACACAGCCTCTTGTAAAATGTAGATACCCATGTTACGGTCAACTAGTTCAAGGAAAAGTTGGCTGGAATGTTCAGAAGGAATATTTTTCTTTCCGTTAACATATTTTCTAAAATAGTTTATGCCGTTTGATTAGTGTATGCAGCGATTGTTTCATTAGTGATCTGCTATTAGCACATTCACTGTACATCAAACTCAAGATCCTTAGGAGGCCCGGGCGTTTTACATTGGCAAGACTGCGTTTTCGTCTCCGGATCAAATATATAGAGCCAATTTTCATATGTTCTGACTTTACGATCCAAGAAATCGATAGCGTTGCAGGAATTTCCTGGGTACATGTTCCTGTCTCTGTGTATAATCTGAAAGAAAGCGAGTGACCCTCCTTGTGCTGACTTTTTTATGTTTGATTATTTACAAATGTAACTCGCTAAACCATTCCATTGCTGTAGTCTGATTAATACAGCGAATACACAATATGACAACAACATTCGATGAGTGTGTTTCTTGTGACTCAAATGACGCCATGGTAAACAATCGGTAGTAACACTTAATGCCCATTTGTTTACTAACAAAAACATGAAAGACGTTTAGACTTTGCAAAACGACTTTGGTCTTGTCGAAAAGTAATCGTCGTTTTTAGCGCAAAAATATCAAATATAGAAGAGTGTAAAAATACACTAGCCTCGCAAACACTTATATTGACTGTCACAGTAACGAATAAAGTTCTAATACCCTATTTTCTGAAATAAATATCTTTTTATATTTTTATACATGTATATGCTGAACATTTCATGTAAAATTGGTGGTAAATGATAAAGGTACAGGCCCAGTCCGTTTAAATGGATCACCACTATTTCTATTTCTTAAACTACACATCGTTAAAATATAATTATTATTGATGTAAATCTTTGTTTTGTTTTAATACCAAATTCCTTGCAATAGAATTAATGCGATTTTAAATACGTATTTTAATAATGCTATAATGGTCGTTGTTGTTTTTCGTATGCATTCTAAAATCTAAAATCTAACCGCTAATAAAGTAATACTAGTTATTGATTACTACAACATGATCGTTTCCTACTGTTGAAAATCCAACACAAATATAGAAATTAGCACTGAAGTAACATTAACCCATCAAAGAACATATTTGATATATTTTGGTTCGAATCTAGCTGGGTACAGAAACGTAATGAAAACAAATGCCAGTTGCTTGTGGAAGTGCGGTCATTATATACAGATTCACGTTCATGCGCCTGAGTTTTCAATCTATCAATAAAACCGTTGACATTAAAATATATTACCTAAATATAATATATGTGTTGAAAATTGCATTAAAAAAGCATTAAAATTACTTTACAGAACGCTACAAACACTGATCAACCATCATAGGGGTATATGATATACACTGAACAAACTTTTGATTCAGCTGCCTGATTTTTAAACTTTTGAGAATAACCAAATATGCCACTATTAAAAAATGTTTTAATACAGTGTAATTGAGAAGTACACACATATGGAATTTTTCATTGAAATGAATCGAGTAGTTAGATCGCATCAATTAATTAATTAATGTCACCCACAAAACATTAAATCACAAATTCAGTTACAGGTTCGTTCGGTTGTTTCAATACATTGCTTGTTCCCCTCCTGTGGCAAACACAGCGCAACATATCTCCCTCATGGACACGGTGTATATCTAGATATACCGCTGTGAAATATCCAGCCGTGTCTGAATGCTAAAGTTGGCCAGCATTATGTTGAAAGTGTAACCGTTGTTGCCGGGCGTGGTATTGCAAAAGCTAAATGACCCTGTTACTGATTTTGTGCCCCTTTTTATAAGGCTACCTGTTTCTGATAATTAGTCTATTTAAAAAAACTTACATGCCAATGTATTTATTATCTTCGGAAAGGAACAATTTACCCTATATTTAATATAAACCAGTATCCTGCTAACAATTGTATGGAAATATCATTTGCAGAAATAACGTCAAGCGGACATTTTCAAAATGGCCGTGTTTACGTTTAAAGGCAGTTGGTACACATTGTATATTGTATCGCGTTATAAATTGATGTAAAAGGTTGAATAGCTTCTAAAACATATAATGTATGTTATTGTTTTTCTACAATAAAACGTATAAAACTTATAACAGCAAACCTGTGATGTGTAGTATCAGCAACACTGACACAGTCCTCAAATATTGCCCTAAAAAAGAACAAAACACAAACGTATAAACTGTTGATAGTTCTGGTCATCAAGTTGAATGTGTTTCTGTACAATCGTGGCACTCACTTCTCTTACAAACTATTTTGGGTGTTTAATCGAAGTAATATTTAAAACCGTACTATTTCTCATCTAAAACACTTGTCCAATGCTTACTCTTTAAACCTATATTTTGGTTTACGTTAAATTATATTACTGAGATCATTGTTTATATTTTATTTATTTTTTTCATTGCAAAAAATGGATACACTACTCTTGTAGTCACTCCTGTAAAGAAATGTATCAAAATGTAGTTCTGATGATATCAAGCGAGCAGTTTCTATTTTAATTACATGTTAAATTTATAAAACAAAAACGATGAAATGAAGATAAGTCAGTGTATAATATTTCACTGTTTGAAACATCGTTACAGTTCCGAAAGTAGTGTCTATGTTAGTTAACATATATCTTTTTAAAAATAGTTTACACTTTTTCGTTTACATGTGCATGTTTTATAACAAATATGTAAGAATCGAAAAAATATGTATAACAATATATATATCATATCCTACTGATTTATATATATTTATTTCACTATTTCCTTAAGCATTACTTTCATCTTGTTTTGTTTGCACTATATAACAATTTAAAAAGTAACAACTACCTTCTAATCGTGTCATTCCTCTCGTCTAGCGCAAATATATGTTATGGACTTTGCAACATTTAGTGTTAAACCTTTTTTAGAAGAAAATATGAAAGAAAACATTTTAACCAATCAGGTGAGGTTTCAACCGCTCCTGTTGACATCAACACTTCTTATCGTCCTAACTTGTTATCATATATAAACATTTAATATACGTATATGCAACATTAGTGCAGACGACCATATTGACGTGTTTATATTGTTGTCAGAAGCTCTTAACGTAAATAGTGTCTAATATAGCTTATGTTGAATTCTCACCATTCCTCCAAAAGATAGCATGCATTTGTAGATAACATAGTGGGCCATTTGATTCGGCGTTAAAGAAAGGTCCGATATGTCTCAATCTTATCCGATCAAACCCATGCATGATCAAGATAGCAGCTTCCATATATGTGTTTACTCTTTATTTTGGTGAATGCCGATTCTAATGCAAATACCAACGCCTCCCAAAACTTTCAAAGAAAAAGTTGCATTATTGTTTTTGTGTTTTTGTTCGATGCTACTCTTTACGTAATATAATACATTTCAGTTTTGCCTATGTCTATCGTTTTCATTACATTTATACTTCATTTTTATTGTTGAAGACATTGGGAAGGCTTACACAGATATTTTGGATCCGTGTATGTAATGTTATAGATAAGTGGGACATATTAATAATTAAAAAAATTATATATAAGTACAGCAAACTTAAAAACAAGATTGTATTCTGAGAGTGTTTAAGATAGTTTTATAACAAAAGGGATGACATTTAGTCAATATTGTCAAACTATAAAAGCAAAAAAGTTTCTTCGTATCCTACATACTTAACCACATGTATAACTATTCTATTCCTTTGCTATGTACACATTTTGATTATTTAATATATTTGATCTGTGCTGGTCATTGTTACAATCTTGCTTGCACTTGTTAACCTAGTTATCATCATCCTTTAAGGGATGTAATTCTGAAATATTAGAAAAGTTTACCACCTAGAACGGAATTTATTGAAGTGTCCAATGCATATAATCTCGAGACGGCAAAAAAATGAACAACTACAAAACACAATGAAATAATTGTAATTTTCATTTGTTTACCAATTTTCATTTATTTACCTTAAATGATATATAAAAGACATTGACATATCTTCTCTTCTTTTCTTAAAAATTTAACAAGAGACGTGGAAATTCCCCGAAAACCATGTTTTTCAAACATTTTAGCTAATATGTAACTATAACTCTTTTTCATGCCAGAATGTTATGTACATTGAAGCAGAAAATAATAAAGCATACAATTCAAATTTTCTTTTTTTATTTGTAAAACGTTGATATTAAAAAAGCATGAAATAAAGTTTTTCTCTTGATTCTGTGCTTGATTCACTGGTTGTTTGAATAAAATATTACCTCCGTAATTCACATTATGCAAGATGTAATGTGATTATACTCGGAAACAAACATGCATATTCATAAAATGATACATCAATATTTTCACATTTTGCATTGAGACTTAAGTGGTGGTAATGTTTCCAGTGCCCACCGATAGGAGGTAAGGCACACATGCTCAACTAATAGCAACAATTTCTTAAACACGATGTTTGACTCTACAAATACATTACAAAATGCATCAAACATTATGAGAAATTCAGCTGAGTTGTAAAAATTTTAAACGGACCTGTACATTTCTCTAATAAATCATTTGTATTTATATAATATTTTTTTGCTTCATGGCTATCAACTGAGCAAGGGAACTGCAAACCATTTTCAAGATAAAAATGTGCATGTTAATGGAGTTTCATTTTAATATATATCAATACATGAATCCAAACTTATTTAGTATCTTCATCAAAATAAAAAAAAAAAGATTACTTTTACTTTACCGCTATTTGGTTGCGGAAACTATCAATTTTAGCATTTTTTACAAATCAAAGGGCCATAACTCTAAAGATAATGGTCAGAGTTCGCTGATTATCGAACTTGGCTCAGACTTTATAGAGATACACACTTTGTGTAAATTGGCTTCAGTTCAGATAAAGAATACTCTAGTTTTATAGCGGAAACGCTAAATTTTAGTAAAGGGCTTAAGATTATGGTCTGAATTGGCTGGTTATTAAACTTGGCCTAGATTTTATAGAGAGTCACACTTTGTGTAAGTTTGATTTAGTTCTGGTAAAGAATACTCTTGTTATTGAGCGGAAACAGGCAATTTAAGCATTTTTGACTAATTAAAGGGTTATAACTAATCTAACTAAGATAAGAGTCCGCATTGGCTGGTTATCAAACTTAGCCTAGATTTTATAGAGGTACACACTTTGTGTAAGTTTGGTTCAGTTCCTATGAATAATATTCTAGTTATTGAACGGAAACGGAAAACTTGACGCCGACCAAAACCGATTTCGCCAATCTAATTACCAGGTTTTCAACTTTGAAAAACCTGGTTAAAAATCTAACCCTTCCCCCGCTTTTAAATTGTTACTTCTTTCACAAAATATTCAGAAAATCTTATATTTTAAGATGTTCTCACACCACTACTAAACTAATTAACCACTTATACTTTTGCCAATAGTTTCCATATTGTTAGCTGTGAGCAATCCATTGTAAAATAACTTTTACTGTCTTGTTTTCTCATTATATGGTACTTTGTAAAGGTCAAAATAAAAGACAGCACATTTTGTGACAAAGTGTATTTCGAATTTACTACCAGCAAACAGACACTACGCACTTGTTAAATATTGTATTGAGGCGAATTGTTTTAAAACAATATTGTTGGATGTAATGACATTAATGAAGCTATGTTTATTTGCTATATATCTTGAATGTAATGTTAAATAAATTTAAAATATTACCCCACTCACCGAAAAATATCAAAAAAAATATTGCAAAAAAAATATTCTCGATTATTCTAGCATCATCACTATCACAAAACCCTTCAAATATGTTAACTGTTTGATGCAGATAGTTGCGAATAGAAATATTTCATATTGACTGTTTGGACTTGGAAATGATATACAAAACTGGTTCATTGTAGTACACTATTTATTTTAGAAATCCTACAGGTTTTTTAATTATTGTGTCTATTTTGTGTGTGTGTTTGTGTGTGTTTGTGACGCGCGTATGTCTTTCACAGTTGAATGTGCTGAGCAAACACTCTCTGTAAACAAAACACAAAACTAAAACAGTATTTGAGCGGAGGTCGGGACCGACCAAGCAACTTCCGGATTGATAATCCAATAGGCTAACCTCTGTACCAACGAGTCCACAATAACCATAGTGCTATGATTAGTTTCCTTGAACGTAACGTAACAAATTGTATAACGTTCAAGTTTTGGTTCGATCAAAGTAAATTTGTCGAATACAAAAGTTCCATTCCGTTTTAGTACACGAATTCCCATAAGTTTGATACCCCACATAATAGACGTAGTCAACGTTTATATCATAGTCATTATTCTTATCTGTTTTCTTTTATTTTAAACATTAACCTCGCCGATCACGACTAGTATTGACCTCTTCAACCATGATGGCAAATTCAATGTGACGACACAGCACGCGAGAAATGGAAAGTTTCCACGGTACGTAGTAGGGGAAAATATATGTTTCTATATAATGAGAAGCAAAATCACGTGAACTTGTGGCAAATATGTGGTCACGTGATTTCAGGCGTATATTTGCACACGGCATTAATGTTAAGATAAATCAGCTTTAGTCGAGTCTTCGCGCAGGAAACATTAAGTCTAAAAATGCTATTCGAATTATTGAGCATGTAAATTAAAGGTATTATATTGGCAAGTAACACAAACACGCTGTAAATCCAGACTTTTCCTGTATGCAGCGTGCACAAAATATTGCTTATGTATTGACGTATAACCTTTATTTACTTGAAAGTTATCAAATTGACAGTAATTGAATATTGGCCAAAACTTTAATACGTCCCGCAATTAAGTATTGTGCAATGTTAACATTGAACTCCGTAAACTTCTCGAACAAAGCCTCGAAAACGAAACGGGAACGAGTCTTCACGATGTTATCCAATGATTGATCGGAAACCCGAAAGCGGTTCGTTGAAAATGGCAATGTAAACAAAAACATAAACGTGGCTTCAGAAACCCAATGTGTGAAATAAAGAGGTTATGCAATTAGACACTTTAGACGCGTATATCTCTAAGTTATAAGTGTATCTTAATGCTGGGCGTGTGTATTTAGGATAGGGAATTGACGGTAATATGCCAATATAATCCCCTTAAGAGCACGTTTGGACATGATCCGTAGTTCCGTGGTTTGGAGGAATAAGTGTGGCATGCCACGGATGTATGTTTCCGCTTCCAAAGAGGTTCGGTTTTGCGCACATGGCCTGTATTCCAATGATGAACAGTAATAACGTGCATTTAATAATTTGTTACAAGATAAACAAGTAAACTCACATAGTTCACGTATTATTTTCACTGTTAACTATAAATACATTATTAACAGTTGTATGTATTCAAAGTCTAAAACAGGCAAACGTTAAAAGATGGACTGTTTGCTGCTTAAGTTATTTGTTGTGAAATACATTTCGGTAGAGACGTCGTCATTAATGTGCTAGGCGCTGACGCCGCAGAGGCCGTGGGTTCGAATCTCCAAAGTGGCAAAAAAAAATTCCGAAATTGTCCGTGGTCAGGTGAATAAGACATGTATCACTCCTTTCCATTGAGTCATTTAAAGTATGAATAATACAAAATATTGAATGTAAATATAATAATACCAGCCTATGCCCTGTGTACATTAATGGCCATGCCAATATATGCGCTATTTGCGCAACGTTTTTTGGCGTTGTTGCGGTGGCGCAGTTGGTAGTGACGTCGTCATTAATGTGCTAGGCGCTGACGGCGCAGAGGTCGTGGGTTCGAATCTCCAAAGTGGCAAAAAATATTTCCAAAATTGTCTGTGGTCAGGTGAATAAGACATGTGTCATTCCTTTCCATTGAGTCATTTAAAGTAGGAATAATACAAAATATTGAATGTATATTTATTTAGAAAATATATGTAGAGAAATGTATTATGTATTAAACAAATATAATATATATTGTGTATATATCACTTAGTGCTAGATGTTATAATAAAGCACACTACTCGTACACTGTAAAAGGTGTTTTGTTGTATTGTGATGGCAATTTAGGTTGAAATCACCTTTTTATGTGAAAGCTTTACTAAATTCAGCTACCACGAATGATTTTCCGGCTGACGGAAATAAGTTGCGGAAGGTTACGAATGATCACGGTGTTAGTCGATTTCTATGAGAGCATTACAGATTTAATACCTAAAAATAGATATATAACATATTAATCAGTGACTAACCGACAGAAATTGAGGTTATTGTGATGACGTAAATTTCAACAACAAAATACACTTAGTACATTTATTTTGTTTCTTAATTAATGGAGTGATTGTTCACCATGACTGCTCAACTAACTAGCATGGAATGGTAATGTTTCACACCAGCATAAGTTGTTTAATGTTTATTCAAAAACACTTAGGAAAACTATGTTAATTCAATATATAATATAAAGTAATCTTAATATATCATATAAGTCATGAACTATTTAAATAACTAAACAACAAAGACCCCTTCGTTAACATTTCAATGTTATCTTTGAAATAATTATAATGATTTACTTATCAACTTATATACTTGGTGCTAGTTCAGTTAAGAGATCAACCTTTTCGAAAATATATTTCTATTGCAAGATTATCACTTGAGACTTAAATATGTGCGGCTCGTGAGGATTGTAATAGTCTCACAAGCACACTAATAAGTGACAACTGATAACAGGATGTTTGTGTGGTATGTGTGACAATTTATATAAATAATTATGTACAAGTCACCTTCTTTGATTATATGTATCGAATATGTGTGCGCCTTATAGTTCGTTTTGATAAGGTTTTCTATAATGTCCGAAGCCTCATCGGCAGTCAGCGTACTGTTTCACTATGACAATTTTTTTCTTTGTATTAATTTGCTTATTTTGTAAATTGATTAAACGAAGCTTGAAGTTCGCTCTCAGTCTGTCCTTTTATCTGTAAATTTCAAGTTGAATACAAATAATTTTATATTCATTTTTAATGTTGTAAACAATAAACGTTCTAAAACTGTTAAAGGTTATGTGCGGCAATCAGTTTTATGTGTAGTGGATGAACTCAGAATCATGAAAATACATTTCTTATTAAAATAAACGTCTTTCCGCAAGTAGGTAAAACTGTGTTTTTTTTTAAAAATGTGTATTGTCGGAGCAGGGTGCAAACACACACGATCAACGGTGAGAAGTGGTTGGTATAATAAACTAGAATAGTATATATTTGAATGGAGACCATAACGTTATATAAAACATTGCGTTGAAATGGAAACGATGAATAATGGGATTTCGGTTAAATCTCAAATATATATTAGTTTATAGCTAAATTTCATGTTTCGCACATGTCAGTATATAATAGAGGATCGAAAGAAACTTGACATGGCATTTTGTTCGAGTTGCCACAGTCACGTTTACCAAGCACCACCCTTCTCATGAACTCCTTTATATTATTCTTGTATTTGATGTGTCAATATTGTAATGGGGCCTTCCTTAATTATGGGGGCATGCAAATACGTATTTACGAAAAACCTTGTCACATAGCAGGCTACTTATGGTATGGCCAGTGGCCTAAGATTTGTGCATGTATGTTCAATTATGCATTTCAATCCAAATCTAGGAACTATATCTTAAAAAAGTTAAGATATACAGAGTTGTTAAATCTGCTCACAGTTACAGAATCACCGGGATGGTTAGCTCCAGATGTTTGAATGCTACTAAAAGTTGGAAAAACATTGAAAAAGCTCATACACTCTTGACAAAAGTGTCAGACGTATTTTCGTGGGTTTTTTTCGCTAGGAATTGTTATTTTGTGACATTTATTGGACGCTACCCTTACGGTCAACCAGTAACACATAATAACAGCAATCGAATGGAGAGCTTTCAAATGTTTACGAACTCCGATATAACCGTCTCAGCAGCATTTAGAAATAAAGTTTCAATACTGAATCAAAGGGCGATAATAATACTGTAAATACACTCAACCCATTTAACCCTGTTAACACAATTTGTATTCATAAAAATGTCTTACATAACAATAACATTAACTTATAAAATACATTACCTGAGCTAATTCCATTGATGTATCGCAATAAATCGGCATATAAAAAGTAGTGCTTCATGTCAAATTCACAAATTAATACCGCTACTTGAAATACCGGCTAGAGATCTACGTCTCATAGACGATATTATGTTAACTCTGCGACCTTGTGGAATGTTGTTCCACATATGTACGAGGTCGTGTCGTTACTGTCTGACATTGCTTGGCGGAGAGGCTCGTGCATGTACGCCGATCCTCTGTCTGAGTTCATTCAAGACATGCTCAATAGAAACAATGGCTGGAACAACGCAGTCTGATACTTGAATGTTGTTTGTCTGAATGACAGCAGTCGGCCAATTGTTTTACAAGTAGACAGGAAATGCGTTTAACTGGCAGTGCCCATAAACAACGCTACGCTCGTTTATGACTTATTGTGTACGCAGATAACCCGTTTATTATCTTGCACAAACACATTGAGCGGTGTCGTAGCTTCAAAACACATCGTGTCACTAGTGATATATTAAACTGTATAATCACGGTGGCACTTTTACCTGTGTATGCATGTATATAATCAGAGAGTACACAGTCACCAGTACTCAGTGACTGCAGTAAATCTTTGTTCAGCAGCTTTCTACGATAAGCTTTCATAACACAGAGTTGTTCAATTAATGCAATAATAGTCTTGAAGATGTAGTATATTACAGCTCTTCCTTTCTAAGAAATGCGTATAAATCGCCATGTAAAACAATTGTCCGATTGTTTCTCTACTAAACGAAAGCAACTATGGATAAGTGTTGTATTGTTAATATTCAGTACGAACAGAAACAAGTTAAATGCGATTAAAACCCACAATAAAAACGAAAATTAAGTCGAATGTGCACTTAACCAATTCTAAAAGTGGATCTTCATCAAAACAACCTTACTTTAGTATACTGTCGTTTAACCCCATTTCTATACTATAGGCCAAGTTTACTGCCGATAGTTGCACCTAACCTTGGACTACAATCACAACAGTACACATTATACAAGTGCATGTTAGATAAAAATGTGTATGCATGAACCAAAGAATGTGTGATCTGTTGAGGCTAGACGTGTTTATTGTTAGGTCAACAACAACACAGCTAAACTCGAAGAAGCAACAATAACAGCAAAACATTAATCAACCCCTAATCAGTGTTTAAACATGTATATATTACGTATACAACCTAGATTAATCACGTTATCATGCGAATAAGGTGTCCATCAAGGGCAATAGCAGTGGTGAGGATCTTAATCCGATCCGTGGTGTAGCCATCTTGAGCAAGTCACTTTATTCACATATGTTCAGTACAGGAAGTAATTTCTCGAAATTGTTAGTATTTGTTTTGCAATCGATGTAAACTAAGTTTGGACTTTATCATTATGTATAGTTTTTAATTTATATGAGGATTTCGCCGAATATATCTACACTTCGTTTATTTGTCCACCATTTATATATTTTGATATCATCGGCCATATTGAACATTGTAAACATGATTTCCATGGCGGAAAAAGGGCCGATATATACCGTAAACTAATAAATACAAACAACTGGCCTTATAATTTGCATGTATCCTAAAGACTTAATATTAAGGTGTGTTACTGTTATAAATGTGTTGTCGGTGAACAAAGTTGATAAATATGGACATTAGTTTTACTGGTAAACGGGCGCTGGTTACCGGAGGAGGGAGAGGTTTGATTTAATCATTTAAACATATACATATAGGTATTATAATTATAAACGTTTTATTTATTAAATTCCCACTTCAACTCGAATTTGGAACACATTTTTTTCACACAACTTATACAACGCAAATCGCTTAGTGGGTGTAGTAAACACTGAAACGTGTGTTTATCGAACTTTGTAATATCCGTCCATGATTTCAACACTTGGACACCACGGAACTTGAACATCACACGGCACGTGTGGATGTTGAGTGTACCTTTAGTTACACTGTCTGGGTTCGTAAAGAGATGACACTGACTGAAGGAGAGAGGTTCGGGGAACCCGTAAAGCAGGTATACCCTTAGTTGCACTGTCTGGGTTTATGATGTGACGACACTGAAGGAGAGAGGTTTGGGGAACCCGTAAAGCAGGTATACCCTTTGTTGCACTGTCTCGGTTTATGATGCGGCGACACTGAAGAAGAGAGGTTTGGGGGACCCGTAAAACAGGTACATCCTTAGTGACATTATCTTAGTTCATAAAGCAGGTTTTACGTTCCTTAGTGGGGAGTATGTTTTAAACTTAATGTGTTAAAGTAAACAGTGAATACTTGTTTATACTTAGGTAATATTTCATTAACGTATTTAGAATAAATTACAGAAGATAACACGTGCGTACCTTGATATCTCAGTCAAATCCTCCGACCATGCACCAGACAGCAAATATAGTTGATACATATATATATCCAGATAAATAAGACTGCTATGCGTGCTTTAATAGCCATTTTAGTGTTTCCGCTTTGCATACGAAAGGCTGAAGGGTTCAATCGACTAGGACAAAACAATAAACCTGGAGAATTTTGATATATAGTTCTTACTCTTCCTTACTCGGCGGTCAACATTTAGAGGACTGGTTGTGGTATCAAAACATGTGTCTAAGATATTGGACTTCAGTGTGACAGTGACGATGTTTAAAATAATGAAGTAAGCTTCCATCGTCGTTATATGACTAAAACATTGTTTTTCTCTTAATTGAAAATTGCTTGTATTTTATCGTTGAATTCATTTTCAAAGTATTTATTATCTTACTTTATTGATTACATTTGTAATAGGCATTGGCCGTGATATAGCACAAAGACTGGTGGATTTTGGTGCAATTGTATTCGTTATAGACAGACTTCCAGAAAATCTTGCAAATCTAAAAGCACAGGTTGGTATATGCAATATATAAAAATGCGGAGGCAACTTTATCACTCAACAAAGCACTGACGGAGTTAGAAATCTGATGACGACCAAAGTGTTTTGCAATAGTTTTTTATAAACAATTGTAAATGTCCTAAAGTAAATGATTGCCAATATTGCTAATAAATTTTTTAAACACTGACTTTTGAATGGTCATAGCAAAATATTCACAGCAGTGTCTTTAGTGGAGTTTTACATATCATATTTAGCAGAGTTTTTTTTCGAAATATATATATTTTGTCATATATTTTTTACAAATCTTACCAAAACACAAAACTTAAGCAAAACCAAATTATGAATAAAATACAATGGTTAACTTTTGAATAATATCGTTTTCTTGTGTTTCCACATATATTCGTAGAGTCCTTCAATAACAACCTTCTGTGTAGATATCACAGACTGGGACCTGACCAGAAAAACAGTAGCAGATATCGGTCCACTAGACCTACTTGTTAATAATGCAGGAGCTCTAGAATCTGCACCCTTCATTGAAATAACAAAGGAACAGTTGTACAAGTAAGTTTGCACTTGTTCTTTGTAGTACAGTGTACGAACATATCCAAATTATTTTCAGTGGGGTGGTGGTGTTTTAGATAGTGTGTTGATTGCTCAATCCTAGTTCCATCTTAGGCTCGACTTCACGGCGTCTCTCAAAACAACACCAAGTACTTGTTTTACCCAGGAGGCAGACTCCAGAACGATATAAGCTGAAATCCTGCTTCACAATGAAGTTAAACATTAATCAATACAAACACATTTATATTACAGTGTTACTTATATATATATGTAAGCTCTATCATACAGCTGGCTAACATATCTGCCCGACGCAGATAATACTGAAGAGTGGGCGGTTATCCATTGCTATAACTGAGGGAGATAGAAGGTGGGGTTAAGCGCTGATATCAAAACGATATAAGTTTTATACGGTATTCATGTTCATTGGTGGATGTTAGATCTTAACATGAGTTAGAGATACCGTTCTTCCGTGGGTTATTGACAAATGTTGGTAGTAATACTGAGATAGTGGATGACCTATAGTCTTTACAGCTTTCATAAACATCTATAATGTTACACAAGTTTATCGTGTCTTCTAATTGTGTTGCTGTCGCAATTTGCCTTTGATTTAAAATGTTTTATCGGCAAAAACATGAGAATGTTTAAAAGTGGCTGGATAAAGGACGATACGTCTACGCAGTGTCATTCGGAAGGTATCTACATGTTATCTATAAGTATTTAAAATGACGTTTAACCTTTTAACAAAAAACAAATAGAACAACAGCAAGGCAATAAAACAATAACAGTTCAATAACAATAATTATAGCAAAATGAACGTCCTACATTGTAAAATAGCAACCATCCTAAAATGTCACGAACATCTTCATAGTGAAATATGGTTTTCTAGTGTATTGATTGGTGTAGGGAATGTCGGATCTAATATTGAAAACTGATTTCAGCATTCAGCATTAAGTATTAAATTACTATAATGATACGTGAAAAACGGTGACATTTTACGAACGAAATAAGCAGGGCTATATTTCTTTGGCATAAAATGTGACTAGAAATAATACCGTTTATGTCGATTATAACAGAACACAACATGAGGAAAAGGCCTTTAAAGTTAGTTATAGTGTAACAAGAACTGAATATGGGATGCATGATGAAAGACGGCATGATGATTACTAGTATTCATTGATATGTGTCTAACGTTGTTTCTAATATCAACAGAAATATAGCATGAGATAACATTATATCTACGCTGTATTTCGACAAATCTGGTGATATATGATTAAACATTTATACTGATATCTTTTTCAGTGTTACCTCTGTCAACTTTTTTGCTGCATTCAACATTGCACAGGTAATGAAAATAGAATAGTGCAATGAATAAGGTAACTGGATATGGGCCGCTATTCTGTATGTCTCACTATGATATACTATCTATATAAATATAAATTAGCTCAGAATATCAGTTTTATTTTGGCGAGAGTAAAAAAAAATAATGAATGCGAGCCTCTGGCGCGCATATTTTTCTTTTCGTCACAAGTCAAAATACATCTGACAATCGAAGCTACTAACCATGTTATTTATCTATGTAACACTATTTGTTTTTGGCCCCTTTTTGTTTAAAATGTGAAAATAACGGGCGTACTAGTTATAGACGATTTAAGCATTAAAATCACATTTTTTTCATCAAGTAATGAAATCAGTTTTCTAACTTGATGTTGAAGAGAAGCTAACCGATAAAAAATTATAGTTGTCATTTTAATGCTTAAATCAATTATCTATAATAACTAATACGCCCGTTAAACATATGGAAGCATTTGAACTTTCGAGAAATTAACAAACGAATTGCATACACCTTTATGTTTTAATTTGCTCAAATAATAACCTGTTTCCTTTTTTACGGTGATCGTTCACGTTTCTTGCAGTCGTCATATATGATTAAAATACTGTAATTTTGAAATTTGCAACCCTTTATGAGGTTTTTAATGGTCGCAAAGTTAACGGCGATATCGAAGGTGTAATTTCAAAATTACAGTACCCTATTCTAACGTACGTATACGTTTTATCATTAAAATCCGCTTGCTGAACCAAGATTATCGAGAGACTGGCGTTTATATTGATCTAACCGTTTAGCAGAATAACGCATATCAGCAAAGATGCGCTAAAAAGTAGTTTTTGGAAAAAAGTCAAACTAAATCGGACTGTGTGTCAAATGATCGAAATATTCAATGTATTTTTATATTTTTACCATTGTACAAATAAATTAATAATAATTTAAACCGACAAACATTTTTTTAAAACTACGATTTACATTGTTTGTCGGTGACGTTGTAAACAAATGACATAGTAATACATGTACATAGAACGCGAAAAAGTGGTGATTTTACAGACGGAATATGCAGTTTTTAATATCCGCAAATCTATGAGCATCAACCTATGAAATCACATAAAAATGTCTGAAGGGTGGTAGAATATGGCGTAACGTCTCTTTAAACGACATTTAACTTTCAAGATAAATCGACGTCATTTATATATTCGGACAACTCGGAGAGTAATTCAGCATTTTACGTACTAGAGCCGAGTTATAGCCGAATTCTAAGGAAATCTACGAGCTCAAGTGATACTACGCAAGGTTAATATAAAAAACATGTCATGGGATTATTACATTCCTTTACCGTTAATTATATGATTAGATTTAATAGCCTTTTAAATACTAATTAAATAACCAAATAAACAATAATGGGAACATTTGATATGATAATATTTACATTCCCACTGCAATCGACCTAAATGAACTATACAGAATTACTGCATTTCATTTCCCAAATGAAAAGCACTTGCAGCTGGGCGGAGCTTAAAGGACTAGTTTGCGTTTTATTGGTTGTGCGATTTTGTTTTGCTGGTGAGACGTCACGTTACCGTTAGTTTCACGTGACGTTTGCCGTTAGTTGTTTTACAAATGCGTGTACTTATTCAGTATGTTGACAACGTCGCCGTTACATTCATGACATTGGCTTTGCGATTTAATGCGGACAATTAGCTTTTTAAATATCAAAATTACAAAAATAACGGAATTGTTTTATCTAAAATAGTTTCACGAACAATAAAAACTGGCGTATTGTTTTTCATCACCCTATGACAACTCAAAAGTCGGCTTTTAATCCTTAAATCAGCCAATTACAACAGAAAAAAAATGTTGTAGTACAATTCTCAGTTAATATTACTGATTCTAGTATGTGAAACGGTCATTTAATAATGACTATTAATCTATTTAATACACTGGTAAGAAAATAACTTCTAAAATAGTTTATAGCAGGAAATTGGAAACACGTCAGACATGCAATGGTTGATGGTTTTCTGCTGTTTTCAACTGACTTTATGTATAATAATGGTTATATCGTATGGTTAATGGAACTACATGCAAATTGCATTAAAATCTCGAAATTCATTTCTCATCTTTGCTATAGTTTAAATTCAAATATGAATATTACCTGAACAAGTGTGACTTAAAGTGTAATAGAATATCGCTTTGTGTTTTCAACTTAGGCATGTATTCTCCGTCTACAATGTACATCTAGGCAAGTTATTTTTTTTAATTTGTTAAACAGTATTTTCAACATTTCGCATATTTATGTTACAGGTAGCAGCCATCGGAATGATAGCACGTGGTAACGGCGGCGCAATTGTAAACGTCGCAAGTACTGGTTCCAAGAGGGCCTCCGAAACCCACTCGGCGTATTGTTGTAGTAAGGCAGCTGTTGCAATGCTTACTAAAACTATGGCGTGTGAACTGGGACGCCATAATGTAAGTTTGATGTTACCATGACGAAAACATAAACATTATTTGGTGAAAATGATAATGCATAACCTTAACGTTATGGAACAATTAGTTGATCATGTATCATTATTATAGAATTTAAATACTAGTATGGTACGAGCATGGTCTGCCTTTGTGCGCTGCATTTACAAAAGGTTCTACGACTTGTGGGTTCAGTCACGAAATAATGAGTCAGGGTAAATATTATTCTGTTCCTTGGATCTGGGATACGGTATATTGAATCATCTTATTCAACCCTAAACCTTATTTATAGAAAAATGAAAAAGCTCAATTTTCCTTCACTCTGTGCTTTTGATGACAGTTTACGTATTTGTACTATTAATTGGGTGAGTCTCATACCGTCAATATAATAATGTAATCTACAATCTACACAATGGATTGCACCGAAATACAATTCGTCACTAAACAACCCATCTCGACCAAAACAAGTCGACGCAACATAAATTGTATAACAACACAGCACAACACAACCACAACACAACACAGCACACACAATATTCTTATTAGTTATTCATTCTGCACCAGATTCGTGTGAACAGTGTCAGTCCGGCATTGGTGATAACTGACATGACGAAAGAAATGTTTGGTGACCCGGATGTTCAGACAGTCATCACAGCAAAAATGCCACTTGGGCGCTTAACAGGTCGTGTTCATTATTTTAATACATGTATTTCAATATAATAATATAAAAGTGTTAACATAGCATGCTTGTATATTACGAGAGATGTCATGTCTTACGAGGGCTGATCAATATGTATTAAATGAAGTTATTTAAACTATGATTTACAGTCCTGATCTCGTTGATCTAACTTACTGATCCGACGATCATTACGGTATTTACGGCATAACAGCGTTTAGCCATGATTGAGTTAAGTAATCAGAAGGAATCTAGCATTGTTCAATATGACATATAATATGAAAATTCCCAATTAATTCTGAGATGTTTTGTTTTCAAATAAGACTGCTGATGTGAAGACTTGGATGAGGGGTGGGTGAGAGTGAGATTGAGTGTATCAGTAAGCATTGTTTAACCTCTGCAGTGGTCGTTCCTAGGCCGTGACCCCCGTTGTCCTTTCGTCTGTATATTTCTATCGTATTATTGTTGTTCGTTATATTGATATTGTTTGTGTTGTAGTGACCGTCCAGTGAAGGTCACGTCGTTTGTTGAACATATATTTTCGTATTTACTTTTTTTATTATATTTTTCAGAAAAAGAAGATGTCGTGAACACAGTCATGTTTTTGTTAAGCGATAAGGCGCCTAACATAACTGGGTCCATGATACCCATCGATGGCGGTATGCTGTCGTCAGTTATTCTGTGAAATTGTCTATGACTGTAAGAATTTGCAATGGCCACAACGTTATTTCAGTTTTGGCATTACTACTTAAAATGAGCATTTAGTGATGTCATCTTGGCCGCTCGCACAAGAGGTGTTCGATTCTACTCTCAACACTAGGGCATTTTTTTCATTTGCTATGCGTATCACGATATTTCATTTTCAGAACGATACGTATCATGATACATATTGCCTGTGAAAATAAAAGGCGATGCGTATTGCAATATTTAAGTGGCGATGCAATGCGCATTGCGATACTGATATTTTACTGTTACTTATGCAATGTGTTTGTACTACCTATGTTCGTTGGCATCTTCAAAGAATCTTTATTAACGGAGAACAACAGAACCTATTCTTGCATTTTACAAAAAACGTTCTTTTTGGTTGGTTAGTTTTTATTAGCTAGTATTTTATGTTTCATCAAGATTGGGATTGCGATGCACGATATCAGACAATCGTATCGATGCATCGTAAGCCTAAAGAACGTATTGCACCGGGATTTATTGGAAATTTCATTTAACACCAGATACATGTACACACATAGGCAGAATGGTGAATCGTTACAGCATTACTCAGCACGATGGCCTCTCACAAAAACACACACCGTACTTGTTCTACCCAGGTAACGAACTCAGCACGATGCCCTCTCACAAAAACACACACAGTTTTTCAATTCAGGTAACGATTCATATAAGCTCTGAACATTCTTCGCATTCGAACCGAAATAATTTAGCATAAACTAAAACGAACATTTAGTGATGTAGAGTTAGCCGCTCGCACCAGAGATTTTCGATTCCACTCTCAAAACGATTGTATCTCACAAAAACACACTCAGCACTTGTTCTATCCAGGTAACGATTCATATAAGCTCTGAACATTCTTCGCATTCGAACCGAAATAATTTAGCATAAACTAAAACGAACATTTAGTTATGTAGAGTTAGCCGCTCGCACCAGAGATTTTCGATTCCACTCTCAAAACGATTGTTTCTCACAAAAACACACTCAGCACTTGTTCTATCCAGGTAACGATTCATATAAGCTCTGAACATTCTTCGCATTCGAACCGAAATAATTTAACATAAATTAAAACGAACATTTAGTGATGTAGAGTTAGCCGCTCGCACCAGAGATTTTCGATTCCACTCTCAAAACGATTGCATCTCACAAAAACACATTCAGCACTTGTTCTATCCTGGTAACGATTCATATAAGCTCTGAACAGTCTTCGCATTCGAGCTGAAACAATTTAGCATAAACTAAAACGAATATTTTACATAAAGATATGTCGACTGTTTATTAACTTCTACAATAATGTAATGTATATCGCATTTAAAACAAGAACAGAAATAGAACATGTTTGGTTATTTATGTTTTAATTAATACATATTTTAAATTGACATCATCATTGCAGATGGTGACAGAATAGCTTGATATATAGAATACTGGTCCGGTTGATAGTATACTTTCTATACTTGGCCATTTCTAACATATCTCAGTCTACATGATGTCCAGTTTTATTTGTAGAAAAATAACACAAAACTATATCGCATCAACTGCTTGGTCATAGCTGTGTTTGAATCCAATACCTTAGCAGTGAGAGGTCAGTAATCTAGAGAGGCAGACTAACCGGTTATATGTCATTCCGTTTTATTTGTGAAATAACCGTCAATCGTTCTTCTGCAAGTAACTGGCACAAATTCTCACATTTACTCTTTGAACCGACCTTTCGCTCGAGCCCTGCAACTAAGTGATGAGAGCTTAGTGGTTTATGACATCGCCATAGACATTTGTCAACGATAACAATGTTTAGTTAAGAAGGAAATCGGCAGCTGTGAAAAACTGCTTTAAGTAGTCGAATGAAAAAAAAAGTCTTTAAAAGCTCAGCTTTTTATAACGCTACGTTACATTATTTGAATCTAAAATACCACAAGTTAAAGGAGTGTAACTTTATTCAAACTACTGTCCATTTCAATTAGAGTGTGATGTTAGGTCGCGGAGTTATAAAGTAGATATTAAAGAAAAATGTATTGCAAGTAAATATATTTTGCATGAAACTAAAACTATTGAAAACAAATTGTTTTTGGGCTGTGTAGTTTCAGCGTATAATTTTCTTTGGCAGTCATATCATGACTTAAATATAATATTGAAAACTCAATAAGGTGGTGTTGTTTTTAATATTTAGAAACAAATAAAGTTGACTAGTATGACATTTTAAGATATTTGAATACTGTCATTGATGTCGTGACAATTGTCCTGGTCTCACATTGCCACACAGTTGACTGAACAGAAATGATAGTTAGTCAATAAAGAACAAAGACTGAATACAACATAAAATGTCGGTCATAATGAGACATAGTCACTTCTCTCTGATTTTTTCTCACTTCTAATTTTATTCAAACTCTAATATCTGTGATTTACACATGCATAATGTTATGAGAAGATAACCCTACATACAAATAAATACATTAAACTATATGTATGTTTATGTGAGATATTACATATTTCATATTATACAGCAAAATGTATTGGTAATAAAAATCTGGGCAAGTGAACCTTTGATCAGGGTAAGATATCTTTCAGCCAGGGCATGTAGGTTGAAAATATACTTGCGTTAGCTGAAAAATAACTTATTCTGATTGGCTAGTTCCGTATTTTATTTTCTTGGAGCGCCGACAAAAGATATATATAGGTATCAAATGACTAGATGACTAATATAAACACAACTTGATTATCCGTGTATTTTATGTAAATCAATCCAAATCTTCTCAGACCCGAGGAGCCTAAATTGTGTTAATATTCGGTATAAATGATGATAAGTAGGAGTTTCAAGTTTGTTAATGTAAACATGTTACAGGCCATAATTTCAGAATCGTTCCTATTATTCTGAGGCTTTGTTTATAAAAAGTAGTTGAGGCTGGATCCTTTGTGGAGAATTCATTATCCATTAGGTCAACAGTACACAGACTAAAAAGTAAAACAATTTTAAAAATCTTCTGAACAAGAACTGATGAGCCAATTTTATTCATATTTGATATAAATAGTCCCTTGAATAGTTTTGTAGTTATGCTCCGGACAAAACTGTTACAGACGGACGCACACACGAACGGACTGACGGAGATAATTACCATATTTCCCTTTGGCAGGGGGATAACAAAGACGACAATTTGCAAAAAGATCTAGCAAGAGTTACCGTACTTGATTAATTAAGTTGGTTTCATGACTATAAAGCAATATGTGAAGTTTCAATCAAATACATTGAGTGATTGGTGAGATATGGTCTTGATGGTACTTGCACGCAAAACGTTCCAAAATTTCTAGGTCAAAGAAAGGCCATAATTTTCAGTATATTCATGCAAGAGTTATCTCACTTAGTTATTTTAGTCATTTGAAGTCTAAGAAGACTTGTGTGAAGTTTTAATCAAATACATCGAGTGAATGGTGATATATGGACTTGATGGTGCTTGCATACTAAACTTTAACCAGAATGTCTAAGTCAAACAAGGGCAATAACTCACATAATATTCATGCAAAAGTTATCTTACTTCATTATTTTAGTAGGTTGGATGACTGGGAACTCTTGTGTGAAGTTTTAATCAAATACACTGAGTGGTTGGTGAGATATTGACTAGATGGTACTTGCACGCAGAACTTAAACCATAAATATTTTCTATGTCAAACAAGGGCAACAATTTGCATTAAATTTAAGCAAGAGTGATCTAACTTCATAATCTAAGTTGGTTTGATGACTGGAAAGTATTGTGTGTGTGTTTTTATCAAATGCATTGAGTGGTTGGTGAAATATGGAAAAGGGCAAGAATTTACATTATATTTATGTAAGAGTTATTTTAAAACCTAGTTATTGTAGTAGGTTCGATGACTGGGTGGTCTTTTGTAAAGTTTCAAGTTAATACATGCAATGGTTACTGAGATAGGGACTTGCAAACAAAACTTTAACAAAGATGTGGCGCTAATGCCCAGTTGAGTAGAATAGCTTCTTTATTCTTTGGATAATCGAGCTAAAAACATACGCTTTATTTTCTTAGACACTTAAAGGGACACACACTAATATTGAAGCTGATTTAACTTAAGATCCTTGGATTGAGTTGGAAGTGCTACCAACTGAGCTAACTGGGCCAAAAATATATTTTAAGGAAAAACTTATCAAAAACTGCTAGACCTGTGTTCCTTTAAGCAAAAAAAATCTGAAATAATGACTATTCAAGCTAGGTACATGTACTATTCATTTATGTGGATCTTTTTATCCCTTTCATATCATTCATAATGGATTTAAGCTAACACAAGGCAATATACAGTCAAACCTGTATTAAGCAGCCACCTGTCTTAAGGGACCATTTTTGTATTTCTCTTGAGTGGCTGCTTAAGACAGGTTTGACTGTATATTATGGTATTTGATAAATTTACCAATTATGAGTGGTTTTACACTTATAGTCTTCAGCTTTAGAACCTGTCCAACATCTACCTCAATATCGGCCAAGTGTCCAACCTGGAAATACCAATATGGTATCATGGGACTCAATGTATTATAAATATATAGACATCATGCAGAAGATGAAAAATTTCCTGGACTGTGGATGTATGGAATTTAACGTTGTTTTTTAAAACAATGTCAAGACGGTGTCTATTTGAGACAGTATTCTAAGCACTGCCACAATGGAGTATCATGCTGCATATACATGATATTATACCCCACCCAGTCACATTATACCGACACCAGACCGATCATACCTAGAATTATCCTCTTAATATTGAGCCCAACCATATTTATAGTCTTTGGTATGACCTGGCCAGTGATCGAACCGATCACCTTACACATGCAAAGCAGACACTCTACCAATGCAAAATAACTTACTCTGTTTTTTTGTAAGATGTAGCCACAGTCTTTTGATATATATACGTTTTTGTGAGACGTAGCCACGGTGTTTTACATTGTATACAGTATCTGTTCTTTTGAATGATTTGGTGTGGGTTATTTTGGTAAGAAAACAGAAGTAATGTGTTTTGAGGTGCAGCGTGTGCTTGTTTACATTCAAAAGACACATTTTTTAAATTGCAAGAACAATTGACCAATAAAATCGTGATAAGCATATATTGGTAACTATAGCAACAGTTAATACATCTGTTTAGTGGTTCAGTTTGATATGCACTCAATATACATAAATCACTAAAGCACATATTGATAAGACAATGTTTTCTTGTGTGCTCTTGAGTGATTGTATATATAAAAAAGAAATTGCGTGATTTTAATCAAATTGGATAAATATAACAAGAGTTGTCAGAAGACAACAAAGCTCGCCGATGGGATAAAACTCACCACCAATGCAAAGATTGAGATTGGAGGCAAACACCAAAACTTAAACGCATCTAAACGCAAAAGTTAAACCTTTGTGTATGGACGAAAAATTAAGTCTTAAAGGGTCATAACTGTGCCAAAATGCAACCCAGCGTTATGGTTTTTATCTCTGTGTGTTACAATGATGATGGTGAACACACATGCGAAGTTTCATTCATATCAAATGAGTGGTTGCATAGATAACTAATCTGATAAAAAACTTTCACCTGAGAAATTAAGTCGAAAAAGGGTCATAACTGTGCTAAAATGCAACCCAGAGTTATGGTTCTTATCTCTGTGTGTTACAATGATGATGGTGAACACACATGCGAAGTTTCATTCATATCAAATGAGTGGTTGCATAGATATCTTACGTGATAAAAAACATTATCCTGAAATAATTAAGTAAAAAAAGGGCCATAACTGTGCCAAAATGCAACCCAGAATTATGTTTTTTGTCTCTGTGTGTTTCAATGATGGTGAACACAGATGCAAAGTTTCATTCGTATCCAATCAGTGGTTGCATAAATATCTTACCTGATAAAAATAACTAACCTGAAAAATTAAGTCGAAAAAGGGCCATAACTGTGCCGAAATGCAACCCAGAGTTATGGTTCTTGTCTGTGTGTGTTCCATTGGTGAAGGTGAACACACATATGAAGGTTCATTCAAATCCAATGAGTGGTTGCATAGATATCTTAAACTTAAACGCAACTTAACTCATTGTTTAACTTGGGTGTCTAAGTCCAAAAAGGGCCATTATGATGCCAAAAAGCAATCCAAAGTTCTGGTTCTTAAATCTGTATGTTTCATTGATAATGTTGAACACGCATGTGAAGTTTCATTTATATCGAATGAGTGGTTGCATAGATATCTTAAACTTAAACGCAACTAAACGCGAAGTTTAACCTTGGTGTCTAAGTCCAAAAAAACATTACTGTGCCAAAATGCAACCCAAAGTCATGGTTCTTGTCTCTGTGTATTCCATTGATGATGGTGAACACACATGTGATGTTTCATTCATATCTAATGAGTGGTTGCATAGATATCTTAAAATTAAACGCAACTAAATGCAAAGTTTAACCTTGAATTACAGCCACGACCATTAGTGGAGGAAGATCTCAGATAAATGTAGGTTATATATTACAGCCACGCCTATCAGTGGAGGAAGATCTCAGATAAATGTAGGTTATATATTACAGCCATGACCATCAGTGGAGGAAGATCTCAGATAAATGTAGGTTATATATTACAGCCACGCCTATCAGTTGAGGAAGATCTCAGATAAATGTAGGTTATATATTACAGCCATGACCATCAGTGGAGGAAGATCTCAGATAAATGTAGGTTATATATTACAGCCACGCCTATCAGTGGAGGAAGATCTCAGATAAATGTAGGTTATATATTACAGCCATGACCATCAGTGGAGGAAGATCTCAGATAAATGTAGGTTATATATTACAGCCACGCCTATCAGTGGAGGAAGATCTCAGATAAATGTAGGTTATATATTACAGCCACGACCATCAGTGGAGGAAGATCTCAGATAAATGTAGGTTATATATTACAGCCATGACCATCAGTGGAGGAAGATCTCAGATAAATGTAGGTTATATATTACAGCCACGCCTATCAGTGGAGGAAGATCTCAGATAAATGTAGGTTATATATTACAGCCATGACCATCAGTGGAGGAAGATCTCAGATAAATGTAGGTTATATATTACAGCCACGCCTATCAGTGGAGGAAGATCTCAGATAAATGTAGGTTATATATTACAGCCACGACCATCAGTGGAGGAAGATCTCAGATAAATGTAGGTTATATATTACAGCCACGATCATCAGTTGAGGAAGATCTCAGATAAATGTAGGTTATATATTACAGCCACGACCATCAGTGGAGGAAGATCTCAGATAAATGTAGGTTATATATTACAGCCACGACCATCAGTGGAGGAAGATCTCAGATAAATGTAGGTTATATATTACAGCCACGCCTATCGGTGGAGGAAGATCTCAGATAAATGTAGGTTATATATTACAGCCATGACCATCAGTGGAGGAAGATCTCAGATAAATGTAGGTTATATATTACAGACACGACCATTAGTGGAAGAAGATCTCAGATAAATGTAGGTTATATATTACAACAACGGCCATCAGTGGAGGAAGATCTCAGATAGATGTAGGTTAAATATTACAGTCACGGCCATCATTGGAGGAAGATCTCGGATAAATGTAGGTTATATATTACAGCCACGCCTATCGGTGGAGGAAGATCTCGGATAAATGTAGATTATATGTTACAGCCACGACCATCAGTTGAGGAAGATCTCAGATAAATGTAGGTTATATATTACAGCCACGACCATAAGTGGAGGAAGATGTCAGATAAATGTAGGTTATATATTACAGCCACGCCTATCGGTGGAGGAAGATCTCGGATAAATGTAGGTTATATATTACAGCCACGACAATCAGTGGAGGAAGATCTCAGATAAATGTAGGTTATATATTACAGACACGACCATTAGTGGAAGAAGATCTCAGATAAATGTAGGTCATATATTACAGCCACGGCCATCAGTGGAGGAAGATCTCAGATAGATGTAGGTTAAATATTACAGTCACGGCCATCAGTGGAGGAAGATCTCAGATAAATGTAGGTTATATATTACAGCCACGCCTGTCGGTGGAGGAAGATCTCGGATAAATGTAGATTATATGTTACAGCCACGACCATCAGTTGAGGAAGATCTCAGATAAATGTAGGTTATATATTACAGCCACGACCATAAGTGGAGGAAGATGTCAGATAAATGTAGGTTATATATTACAGCCACGCCTATCGGTGAAGGAAGATCTCGGATAAATGTAGGTTATATATTACAGCCACGACCATCAGTGGAGGAAGATCTCAGATAAAGGTAGGTTATATATTACAGCCACGACCATCAGTGGAGGAAGATCTCAGATAAATGTAGGTTATATATTACAGCCACGGCCATCAGTGGAAGAAGATCTCAGATAAATGTAGGTTACATATTACAGCCACGGCCATCAGTGGAAGAAGATCTCGGATAAATGCAGGTTATATATTACAGCAACGACCATCAGTGGAATAAGATCTCAGATAAAGGTAGGTTATATATTACAGCCACGACCATCAGTGGGGGAAGATCTCAGATAGATGTATGTTATATATTACAGCCACGGCCATCAGTGGAGGAAGATCTCAGATAGATGTAGGTTACATATTACAATCACGGCCATCAGTGGAGGAAGATCTCGGATAAATGTAGATTATATGTTACAGCCACGACCATCGGTGTAGGAAGATCTCTGATAAATGTAGGTTATATATTACAGCCTAGACCATTAGTGGAGGATGATCTCAGATAAATGTAGGTTATATATTACAGCCACGGCCATCAGTGGAGGAAGATCTCAGATAGATGTAGGTTACATATTACAGTCACGGCCATCAGTTGAGGAAGATCTCGGATAAATGTAGGTTATATATTACAGCCACGCCTATCGGTGGAGGAAGATCTCGGATAAATGTAGATTATATGTTTCAGCCACGACCATCGGTGTAGGAAGATCTCGGATAAATGTAGGTTATATATTACAGCCACGACCATCAGTTGAGGAAGATCTCAGATAAATGTAGGTTATATATTACAGCCACGACCATTAGTGGAGGAAGATCTCAGATAAATGTAGGTTATATATTACAGCCACGCCTATCGGTGGAGGAAGATCTCGGATAAATGTAGGTTATATATTACAGCCACGCCAGAGCAAGGACCATTGAGTCCGTAGTTTGATGATCTCTGAGCTAATTTGTGCACAATATATACTTTTTTTTATTTCACAATGGATGAAAAATAAAAAATAAAATCTGATATAAATATGTAACCTGAAACCACTTGGCCATGCAGTACTACTTTAAAGTTTGTTAAAAACTATATCCCTCTATAGAACAGTACACTGCTGAATCACCACATGCAAATAAAGTCACCTTCTGCAGTTGTAACATAAATAACTACTTGAAAGGCACATGTTACTTCTCCAGTGAACGATATATGTATCCAAAACTTACCAAAGGATGTTCTCTAACCGGGCTGCATTCTGGGTCCAGACTTCTTGTGTCGCATATGCCCTGGAACCCTGAAATTATGTGAAAGTTTGAAATTACTCAGTCACATAATTAGAATCTTTTTTTTTCATTCAAAGTTAAGCCCTGGTTCTGTTTTAATCATTGTTTTCTTCTAATGTAAAATGTTACTGGTTACTTGCCTTCATTTGATAAAATTGTTCAGTATCTGAAATTAATAAAAATACTTATCACAGTATTAAGCATCTCAGATCAACTGGGAATCAGTTTATCTGTCTGTTGAACTAGTCTTGATCATCTGCAACACTTACTTTCTTCAAGACAATTATGTCTCGAAGGGTTCTACCTTGATCAAAATGTAATGGTATTATGTCAAAGTTTTTAATTGGTTAATTCACATATTCTGACTACCTCTGCGATTTCTGAAGTAATTCAAAAGACTATCATTTTTATGTTTATTTTTGTATTCATTTTATATTTCTAGATATTTTCTATTTGACAAATGTCTTGTTCAAAATATCTGCAATGATTAACGTTAGAATAAAGATTTCTTTGAACTAAGTAAAACATAACCATTGCTGTGATGTTTGTTTAAGCCAATTAGAGATAATTACAAATTATTCTGCACAATTTGTCAAGAACATTTGTCTTTTAGAAAAGCAAGTTTCTCAGATGGTCAAGACTAGCTGATAAACAGGAAATCAGAAACAGCTGTTTGGAGACTCACACATTTACAATGTTTTGTATAGGCAATGTGCATAATTACTTTGAATGTAAATATACCATAGAACTATTTAGTCCCAAATTTATTTCAATAAAGTGCATGATTCAATAGCCGACTATCGATGGGGCAATGAAAACTAGTTCTATCACTGAATGTGATTAATACCTGTATTGATTAAAGCAGTGTCACTCACATCTCTACTAAATGTTGAGCATGTATGCAAAGTTCCAAGTTTGGGAGAAGAACTCTATAGAGTTGTAGTCTTTTATTCTAATCCATTCTATTTTTAATGCTATACATGTCATTCTGTACATACTGGAAATAATATATGTTTGAAACAAAAATTTCAAGCCGATAACCTGAAAACTGTGAAGTAATTTTCTCCCCAAGCATTGCTAAATACAGCAATTTTAATAAGATCAAGGGCAATAACTCTGCATGGTATAAAGCATGATCATGAATGATAAGTTTCAAGTCAATAGCCTGACTTGACTAAAAGACTAATGATATGGATGCTTATGAATTCGGATGTGTGGAGGAAGACGTCAGAGTGAATCCTGGTAGAATCGCTGTCCTTACTCCAAATAATTGGCAAACTTTCTTACATGAAGTTTTTTGGACTCGAAACAATGACCTCAGCATTGAAAGGCAAGTCATCTTGAGACAGCGCCTTACACCATTCTGCCATGGAGGACACTAGATAAATGTATAAACATACATGAATATAGATCTATGTTCATACCGACATTATAATTATAATGTATCATTAATTATGTCTTTTTACATTTAATAGTGTTAAAGTACCTGAATTGAGCCAGCTACATCAAAATGTACTTTCTCATTCTGACTTTATTCTTCATCAAATCTGAAAAGACGCACAATATTATCATTATTATAACAATAAAATATGGAAATAAGCTTTGAAATCGTGAAAAATACTTCCGTCTAATGCTTTGATTAAAGTGAGTATAAAACATTTAGGGTAAGTGGTTACTTTTCAGTGCTGCTGGCTTTTGTACATTTACTCCATGCTTATATCACGAATTAGACAAACCAAGCTCTATATCTTCCTTGGTAGACCCTGTACTAGGTATATGTACAATTTAAAAATCAGTGTGTGTTCACATACTGTCAATTTGGTTAACTGTATTTATATTATCACAAAACTGTGTAACAGAGTGGTGTACTGGATAGGGGTTGGCCAGTTATATCACAGGTTGCGATTTCATTGGCTATCTTGATCCACCCAATAACAACACAACTAGATCTACCCTGGAATGGACTCAAGAGTGGCTAACTTCGTGTCCATTTTATCATTTTCTGTCATTGTGATTTAATTGCCCACGTGTCTGATTCCAGATCACCAAATAAATGATGGTAAGAATAAGACAACAGGAACAGCCTTTTTACCTTACAATATGAAGCCGATATTCAGCTTCATATAAATTCAAAAATCATGTTTGTTTTTTTTTTCCAATTGAGGCAAAACAAATTTCTAACGTGGAGAATTTTTCTTCTTCTTTTCTTCTTCAAAATACAATACTACTTCGTAAATGAAGATTTTGTGCCGGCATAAGGGGATACAAAAAACATAAGATTTGAAAAACAGTGTTGCGCTTCAGCATCCGGTTTGCTGAAGCTTTAAAAAAATCCCATTTTTCCCTTTATCGCGCTGTTTTAAATCACAAATTTTGACTGCTAGAACCTCTTCCCAATTTACAGACATGACCTGCAGGTGTTGGTATGCCATAAAACCACAATGCATTCATTTGCAAGTCCACAGTTCCTTTTGACCAGCAAAAAGTTAAAACTAGACCAATAAACAATGTTATTAATTGAAAAGATGCTGGGCCCATTTAGCTATGTCAGTAGTGTGACTGACTATCAATATTTAGGTCGTGAATTCGAATCCCTGCTCTGCCACAGTCTTTGTGATGATACACAACATTCATTTCATTATCATTCGGCTCCCACCGCTGATTCAAGAGGGAAAGTTATCACTTACTTGTTGAGATGGGTGTGCTGTAACATTGGGCAACTTTTCAGGATCTCAGGAAAAGAGTACCTACGTTACCCGATTTTCTGTTAGCCCTCGTTGGCATAAAAGTGACACTACATATCAAAACCAAATTGACAAGATAAACGAAATCTAAATGCAATGGAATTAAATGAACATAATTTTGTCTTATTATCAAGCATTATTAATCATTCATCTTCTGTAGAATTATATTCAAAATCTCTAATGTGGTCTGACTGACAAACTACTGCTTTTACATAATAAGTTAAAAGAAATTCAAACCAAGATTAATCTCCACAAATAAAATAATCCATATTCTGAGTTATGAGTGTTTGCTGTGTTAATTGCAAAAATATCATTTTCAAGGACAGAATTTCAATTGTATGTAAACATTTGAGGACACGTTTAATTTTTTGTAATTGTTATTCAGAAAAAGTTGTTTATGGTTCAAGAAAATTCATTTATAATTTGTCAAGATTACAAAAATGTTCACCTTGGTTTTCACATTCCAGTGTGCAGGGGAGATAACACATTCACTGCCTTCCCAACATTCTCCAAACATCTAAAAATAGAAATAAGTCAACAACATATTGAGTGACTTCAACACTTATGCAGGAATAATTGCATTCATAAAACTTTAAAGATAAATTAAAACACTAAGAAGGATTCTTATAACCAAATTTGTGTTATTGATCTCTTACAGACAGATCAAAATGAAATTTCTGTTTAATACTCATAATCCAAATGTATATATATATTTATCTTTATTCTGTTCAAAATCTGTTCTTGCATACCAGGTAAGTAAATCTGCATTTTTATGGAGACTATTAATTGCCAAAATAGATTGCTATGTTAACATGGTGATAATTTAACATAGATATACCTGCTTTACATCCAGTGTTACTCTTACCAATACATCCTTAAAAATACACACTTCCCATTGACAAAACAATCTGTATTATGTCTGATGTAAAACTAAATAACTCATTCAATAACGTAATAAAGAAGGTTGTTTGATACTTCTAAATTCCAAGGCTCAACAAAAAACATAATGACAAAATGTGTCTTTAAAAAGAAAAAAAAAGAGAAGTTGTCAGAGTTTGTTTAATTTTCTTTAATCATTTTCGCCAGAAACTCTTTTAGTATGTAACAGAGCTATACTTGTACTGAAACTATTCTAAAAACTTTTTTTTCAAACTGCCACTGCATTACAATTACTAGTAATGTTACTGTAATTTCAGTAAGGGACAGGACAGAGCAACATGGGAATTTAAAGGTCTCACAACACGGTTGAATTATCACCGAAAAAATAATCTGGGTCATTGTGGCGCTTTTTTTCAAGCGTTTGGTCATATTTTTCTTAAGATCTCACTACACAGTTGAATTTTGTTCTTTGTTCTATACAAAATTAGGTTTAGGATTTCAAAAAAAATGAATTTCACGTAGAATTTTTTTAAGTACATTTTTTTCATAGCAGGAATGTGTACCCACATAAAAATTCACACTTTATGGTAGGTTGACCACGTTGGGTTTTTTAAAGAGGGTGCGGTGACACCCTGAGATTTTTTGAAAAAATCAGTCCTCAAATGCTCATAAATACATGCATATGTTGAAATCCTATAAAAGTCACTTTTTTAACACCAGTGATGTTTTATTGCAGTATATGCTATGCCAAGTTTTTATTTACTCATCTGCAGCAAGAAATCACAACCACTATGAACCATTTTGAAAATATTTCATAATCAAAGTACACAGGCCTTTTTTAAGCGTAAGAATCATGTAACCGTGGGGGAAAAGGGGCATAACTGCATAGTGAGACGTTAAGGGAGAGAACGTGTGCCGCTTCGTCGACAAAATTTGACTCGCGCCAACTTAGACAATTATCTCACCAAAAAGTGCATTTAAAAGTTGATCTATGTAGATTTTAAAGACTGATGGCTTCAGACAACTTCATATTTTTAGCAAAAGTGGCCACTTTTTGTCCCATTACAGTTCCATAGCTCATGAGTTGTAAGATTTCAGTTGCTCAATGGTTTTCTTTTAAAATGCCTCTCTAGTGTGTACATAGTCTAAATTGTGTAATATTTTAGTGTACTATGCTTTATTTCACAGTAAATTCAGTGTTTTAAACATATCCTTTTATGGAAATTGCTATTTGAATATTACAATTAAATCAATTGCCAGTTTCAATATAGACTAGGTGTTGTCTTTGTACTGAAACAAAAATTGAAATAAGAAGAGACTCATGTGCATTAATTCGCTTAATAGTCCAGAAGCATTTGGTGATATCACGTATAATCAATCGCTAAAATGGTGGAGTTATGTGGTTCCGTGTATATCGCGATTTCAGTCCGTAGATCCCAGCTACCGCGTTACAACGGGACCTGAGTGTATATCAATTTCACATTAACTCCAGGATAGGGTCATTCACTGAATTTACATTATACAGACAGTGAATATAAACATTGTGATTAAAGCAAATGATTTTAATCTGAATAAATGAAATATGAAATTATTAAAATTTAAAACAAGATTATGAATTTATCTTATGAGAGGGATGTAATGATATGTTTTAAGAATGTCTTATATGTTGTTATATGATATGCCATCTGTTTCTCTACAGTTTAACTTCAAACTCAATACCTACAATATATATCTTATCTTTTCTAATCAAATATGTAAATAGCAATGCATAATGATTGAGATAAGTGCATTTAAACATCATAAGATTTCACGATTACAAAAACCACTTTTGCTTTTTCCTTGCAGCCGGAATATGGCTGGGCTAGCGGGAACGCGGCCGGGTTTCAGTATTACGTACAATGATAAATCAAGCATCTTAGCAACATTTTTTATTTATCATACATACTGGATTACCATTATAACTGGTAAAATTCACTACTGAAGCGAGTTGTATTGGAACCATTCAGCTATTTTTTACGCAGGTTAGTCAAGAAATTAGTGCACTGAAGATCTTTTGTAAGAGAATATAAACTTCTATACGCATATAAATATTGATTTAAGCATAAACGCGTAATTGATATCAGTGATTTTTTTCACCATTTTGGGAAGATGACCCATACCCGTGGAATTGGGAAATTTAGCGGTGTTTCCTTTAAACAATAAAATAATATACTCAAGTTTATTAAACCTGGTACATTTGCTTAATTGACAGTTATATTTACTGATAACTTTATACTTACTGATAACTATCTATTTAATGTGTTATGATATGAATAAACATTAACAAATATCTAGCTTAACATGTTATTTAGCAAAGTATTGTTTGGTATTCAACAGAGCAATATAGCTTATTCTAAGTGCCTTAAAGGCTGCAACAAATTTATCTAGTTGATAGTTGTTGAGGCTATAGTCAGAATTTAGACATATTCTCATCAGAGCATTAAGAGTATGCTGTCCCATCCTGTTCAACATCCTTATTTGTGTCAGATACAAATAATAACTCACACAGTTTGCAACAATAACCAGCCTTAAATGCACTGAAGTACAGCCATGTATATGCTTTCATTTTGAAGAGAAAACAAATGCTGTCAGGCAGGCACACTTTCATAATAATCACAATTGGAATCTGACCTGTGTTGGTTAGAAAAAGTGTCCGTAACTGATGGGACAATTATTGTGCTATTTTCGACACTCATAGGTTTCTGAGCAGGTGGGGAAGGTGTCACACTAACACTTAAAGCTGACTGATAAAAGAAAATAAATAGTTGTTTATTAACGGGAGCCCTTAATATCGTAGGTTATATTTCGAATTATACAACATATTTTTGATTATTTCACGATACATTTAAATGCTTGCTAACGATTTCACAAACTTGTAGGATTGTAACCATATACTACATATTCATGAGTATAATATAGACACTAATGATAACATAGCTTGTGTATAAATGAACCGTTAGAGTTAGTATAAGAGTGGCGCTTGAGTGAATAAACGTATTAAACCAAGTCTTGTGCATATATTATATTTCCCAGTATCAGAGAGAACATTCCATTGGCAACGAATATGGGATCTTTAAACTGTATTTTTTAAGTCAATGGATTTTACTATGTTGATATGCTTGGATATCTAAATTAATTCATATGGATTAACTTTGGGGGGAAATTCATCAACATCAATTGCAAAACGCTCGTGTCTGACACTTTGTGTTTTGTAGCAATTGATTTAAGAGAAGTTGAACAAAATGGAGTCATCATTGCCTGTATTTCCAGCATTTGATATTCACACTGACGAAAGTTCAGTCGGGATTTACCGGAAAAAGTATATGACAAAACTTGAAAATTTATTAGTGGCTATGAATATTGATTCAAGAAAACGAAAGAAAGTACTTTCAATTCATTCCAGGTTCCCCTCCCCCATCCCCCACCCCCTCCCATGATTTTTTAAGGCAATAAACCAATTTGAAGAAGTATTATATGAATATAGTGTCATGTAAACGCAATACAATGACTTGTTCTTATCAATTTTATGGAGAGAAGCAGGGAAAGATCGAGGTTGGTTGCACCATATAAACAGGTGTAAGATTCACAGTAGCGACTTTCTCTAATTGGTCTGTCCACGTTGGTGACACCTGTTGTCAACGTTCCTCAGGGATTAACATTAATGTGTACCTTTGGATATACACTCATGAGAGTGATTTTTATTTGAGCCTTTGTTTTACACACAACATCCTGTGCTGAACTTTTAGTCCTATTATAATTTATTTGCCTCTTGCATTATCCGCAGTCGGTTAATGGAAAGATAGCCCAAGCGGGGTCGATAATATAGCAGTACCCATTATCATATTAACCAGCTCTATGCTGGGTTATTTCATAATAATGTATAAATTCATTTTGAAATGGAGATGACGTACAACTTAACTACTTGTTTATATATAGCATATACAATTTCTATTAGTCGAAGAAGAGCTCGGAAAAAAAGTTTTTGGCTCGAACCCACGGCTACAATGTTGAGAGGTATGTGGTCATAAGACCTCTCGGTGGCGTATCGCCTAACAATATTATCACTTAATCTAATATAGCGTGTCCTGCAATAATAATGTTATTTGCGTGACCTACATGTACCACATGTACCTACATGTATCACATGTTTTGAAATGACCATGTTTCCATGTATGTACAACAATTAAACCACATTTAAAATATCAAAACTGCTTTTAGCAGACACTTTCAATATGTAAGCCCAGTCGCTAGATTTGTTGATAACAACGAATAAATGTATGTCAAAATATTTGGCAAACGTTTATATTAATTCCCCATGAAAAACAAATATATAATTAATTTGTGACAACAAGCAGCATGGCTGCTTCTTAGAATGTTTTATGAGTATAGTTTTAAAAACCAGGTAATATCTAATTAAAAAACAACATATTAACAGTATATATCCTTAAATAGGTAAACCTGAATAGTAAGCACCACTTACTCGTATTTTTTACATGTAAATAATACTATCCTTCCGTGCTAGAAAACATTAAAGCGTTCTCAAGATGGAATTAGGCAGGATATTTATTTTGGAGATTACGCATTATATATCATCATTTTCTAATAATCTATTAACTTGATATTTAAAAAAATATTTTCCAGCCACCTTCCAGCAAAACACCTTGGCGAAAAATCATTACATCGAAATCTATGTTTGCGTCCGCTATTGCACACTTTTCGGTTGAGTGGGTCTTTACCATCACCAAAATAAATATACCAATGTATATTAAAAAAGTCATACAAGTTGACACAGAAAAGGTAAACAATCTTTATAACCATATAACACTAAAACATTTAATATTCATAGTTCGAGTATATTCGACAGCTTTGATTAGTAATTTTATATCATTATTTTATGATCAATTTAAATCAATAAAACACTGGCAAATGTATTCGCGTGTTATGCTCGAAAACAGCTGAAATGTTTGTTTAGTGAGAAATTATATTTTTTCAATGTTTATCAGTAAAAATTCTGACGTTCAATGAAAACACACCATGAAATATACTGATTACATTTTAATACTGCTATATATGTTTGCCAAAATTGAAAATAAAACCGGTTTAGAGCTTTAAAACGAATGGTCAAAAGACGAAACATGACATTGTGATATTTTTGTGGAATTGCGTTGCATTACATGTTGAAGAGTGCACATCAAAGGTTCACAAATCAGTTCCTTTCGTGACCACCGTTTGAGTTCGATACCGATTGGCATGTGCGTCTCATTCTGCAAAAACGGCGTTGTATATGGCATTGGGGTTGGTATTCCATTCTTTATTGAATGCTTGCACATGCTGTTCTTTTCTTTTAGTCACATGTCACCCGTTGTGTACATGCCGTCCAAGCTGGCCCCATGAATGTTAGATAAAGTTTAGATCTGATCAAAAAGATTAAAATGCCATGAACGTTATTCTGTCTCGGAAACTTAGATGTAATTCTAGATGATACAACATAAGGTAATTCTACTGATACTGCATATACTTAACTCTTGTAAGATAATGGATACATAGACAGCTTTTACAAAACAATTTCAGTACATTCCATAGTAAACTCAAGGACCCGGAACCGCACATATATTTCGAATTAAATATTTAATTGTGAGAGCTATTCCTATATATGCAAATGCGCATGAAGACGGGATGTTGGTCGGCAATCAATTGAGAAAGAAACTTACTCATATTAAAGCACTCTTGACAACGGGAAAACCGAATGTGTCGACTCGACTATGACTGAAAAATCAGAAAAAGGGGAACATGAAACCTAATTTGAAAAAAAAAACATGTCATGAAGCTCACTCATTAAAAACGGATTTTATGTTTAATTTTATTCCAGAATGGCTTAATTTCATCGCTACTCTTCTTATTTTACCTGTTTGCTGTCTTATTGTCGACCAAGTTAGTAACTATGATTATAAGCAGAAAAATACTCGGATTACTCTCTACTCGAAGACTAGTTACAGCTATTAGTAAGAAAAACATTTCATCATATCATTATGTATTATTCAATATAATAAAGCTGGGATAAGCTTTAGCTTTATGTTTCAGTATTCCAAACACACATGGTGTCATTGCTTTTGTGTTAAACTCATGTTTAAATACTTTAGTTAAACTGTTAATTGTGCCAGTAAATTAATGAACTGAGACGAACAGTTGCCATAAAAAAATACATGTTCATTTAAATTGTATTGATTTGATTTCATCAATAAAATTTGGAAAACAATCGAGGCGCATTTACCCCAAGTGTACACACATGCGTTTGTATGCTTGACTAAAACTTAGCTAATGTTTTTGTAATCAAAAAGTAAATAAAATATGCAAATAATGACAGGATAAATAGAATACCATGTAAATAAATAGAATACCATGTAAATGTCAAATAGTCTAAATTTAATCAGGTTCGGTTCGACTCGCCATTGACCGTGTTTAATGTTCCTTCCTCTCTAACTCACCTGTTACTGTTTAGACTATCAGGGACTAACATGGCATTCTCTATTTCACGTCATTATAGTTATTACATTCACATATCTATTAATGAGTTGAGTACATATAATAATATCGCAAAAAAGTAACTTATAATAGGTATTATCTTAATACAGGATATGAAATTTCATCTTGTTTGACATGTTTCTTATATATATATATAATTTAACAATAATGAGTTGAGTACATATAATGATATAGCTAAAAAGTAACCTAAAATTGGCATTGACTTAATACAGGATATGAAATCTCATCTTGTTTGACATGTTTCTTATATATATATATATATATATATATATAATTTAACAAGAATGTTATCAATGTACATGTAATTAGATTAGTTTTAAAACAATGTATGTGATTTGTCAAAAAAAGGAAACTAAATTTAAAAAAAAACACTTGGTCGCGTAAAGAAATATATAATACACAGATAGGGAGGAACATTTCAAAACAAATTGGGATAAAAAAAAAATACATCCCATTGAATCACGAATGTTAAGGTGAATGCTGTGTTACAGCTATCCGATTTCTTAAAGTTTCCATATTCAACTCGCCTTGTTGAAGACAAAAATATGATATATACAAGCCTGCAAATTTCGTATAATCTGTGCTTTAAAAGACAATAAAATATTCAACACAAATGTCGTTATTATTATATATGCAAAATGATTTCTGAAACCAGTAAAAATACCCCATAAGTGATGGTTAATGGCAAGGGAGCTTACTTGTTATAAAATATCAAATAAAATGTACTATTTTGTGTTGATTATAACATGATCAATCCAATTTATTCTAACATGTATTGAGTTTGCGTTAGATGACTGTGACATATATTATTTACCCTAAACCTTTTAAAATAGCTTTGAATTTCACATGTTTATAGAAATGCTTCATAAAGTGAGTATTGCTCTGCTACGAAACATGGCAGTTCTGATAACACCCTCTGTTCGTCCATATATGTAAAGAGTTTTACTTGGTAAACACCAGCATGCTTATTTTCACCAAAATTTTACTTAAATACTTAAAAACCTTAACTAAGGTTTAACTGGCAGTTTGTATGGTATTGAATTAATATCAATGCAACCATATGCAATGTACAGGAACCAGTCTAAATTCATGAATCGTTTTTTCTAATTTTAGTATTTATGTGTATGTGAGTGATACAGCAACCAGATTATAGTGAGAATCGTTTAATCGGCTGTAAATATTACTTCCATACGTTATACCATGCTGATTTTTGTTTATTTGTTTAGGCTTCCTTGGGGTGTTAGCCTGTTCAATCGGTGTTGGACACATGCCATGTCACCTTCACAATCTTCCTATAGTGCTGCTAGTTTTATACTGCGTGTTCAATGCACTTGCATGTCCAGGGTTTTTATCAAACCATGCAGAATTTGCAGGCAGGTATGAATATACATTACGTGTATTGATTGTATCAAGCATGATTTCGTCCAAATATTTGTGAATTTTCCGATGTAGGAAACAACTGTTGCGAATGTTAAATGTCAATGCGTATTATGACTCAGTGCTGTTATCATTATGACTCAGTGCTGTTATCATTATGACCCAGTGCTGCTATCATTATGACTCAGTGTTGTTATCATTATGATTCAGTGCTGTTATCATTATGATTCAGTGCTGTTATCATTATGACCCAGTGCTGCTATCATTATGACTCAGAGCTGTTATCTTTATGACTCAGTGCTGTTATCATTATGACTCAGTGCTGTTATCATTATGACTCAGTGCTGGTATCATTTCTTGTCTTTTGGATCATGTTACTCATTCAATTTGACTCAGAAATGTAATTTTGCTCGACCCGGTGCAAGGGGGCACGAAGTTTTTATTTACCACTCAAGTGCAGAAAGACTTAATAACTTAAACGAATTTGCTTATGTCTTAATGGACTGTTAATATATGCATGTAGTTTTCTACTTAAGTTGACAATGAACTACTAATTATGAATGATTAACGATTTCAACTAAACCACACATTGCTAGTCGTAGAATAATATCATACTGGTAATGTTCAATATCCAACGTGATGCGAACCTTCATACAACTTTGACGGACGACATCTTCGCAACACCGTATCTCCACACTGCCACTGTAGCGACCAGCGGTCACGTAATCAGATATGTTTTGCGTCCAACCTGGCGACATTCAAGGGTGGGGGACTGGAGCAGTATTACTAACCCACACTGTACAAAGTTTAATTTCTTTTTAAACATACACTACTAGTCACACATGTACGACAATGCCTCAGAGTGGGCCCTGTACATTATTGAAAGAACAAGAAGAACAATATATCTCTAGTATCTCAATATTTGTTTGCATTTGTGTCTGGGATACTTTTTTTCTTTACATAAACGTATTGGTGTTATTATATCTAAGATGTACCATGTCATGAGTAAAGATATGTCTTACAAATGTTTACTATTATCTTCTGTAAGTTGAAAATAATAGTTTGCATAATTTATAATCATAATTGAAGGGTGCTCAAATATTTTCAAATGGGGTTTGGCCACAAATTCTTCTAACTTACATTCTACCCTCCTCTTACAAGTAACAATGTTACAGTGTATAACTAAATAACATGTCTATGCTAATATAAATAACTATAAATATACAGTAGTTGATTGAGTGAGAGAAAGAAGGAGGGAGATTTTGTAAATATAGCATGCGTTGAAACGTATGAATAAATGATGCACGTGATAGTTCTTGCCTGTATAACACATCACCATGAAAGTCAAATAAATTCATCAATGTATTTTTAATAGGAGTTTTTTTAAATTTGCTAATGATAAGAACATTGTAGTTCTGAAATTTGGAAAACGTCTTAATGCAATGTGTGATAACCGTAGTTTTAAGATTTATTTATTGAAAAAAATCATCTGTATTAAGCTCATTTTTTTTCAAGATTGTGTTTAATTTGATATAAGTCAACTGGGACACTATCGTTTATTTCATATATATTGTGTTACTTTATTTGTTAGTGTTCACGAAATAAAATGCAAGGAAGAATTGTTAGAATTGTCTTTGTATCGTTCACCTCATGTTTCATGTTAAAAAAGAGACTGATTCAAAAGAACTTATAGATTCCTCAATCAATATGTAAACATTTATTGAGAAAGTGCGTTCGTATTTGTGAAGGAAACAACAGTGGGATTGGGGTTAAACGCCATTTTTAACACTTTATTAATGGCATATCTAGTGCTATTGGTGGAGGAAGACCTCAAAATGAATCTGAATAGAACCACCGTCATTCCGCTAATAACTGGCAAACATTCTCACATAAAAATAAATACATTTCTCATTGATATTAGGTATTTTTTTCTATAATTGCACCTAATATTTTTATGATATGGAATTACACATTGTGTTTCTTTTCTACAGTGTAAGAGTGCTAGGTTATTAGAAAATATGTGTGTTATGCAAGCAAAGTTTTTTGAATAACAATCAAACATATTTAACAGTACTATCTGATAAAAGGACAGAGCGTGTCAACAAAATGAAAATGGAAAACTCGATTTTATTCATCAAACCCGATGTAAGAAGAGGCAAGTAATATTCTATTTTCAAATAATATTGGTTTGGTTGGTTAGCTGTATGGTTCTAGCGTAGCTTTCAACACTTGTTCAGTTATATTGCGACGGTGTCTACTTAAGACAGCAATCTAAGCGCGTCCGCACTTGAGTAGCATGCCGCAGACACTCCGCTCAGTTATATCATACTTACACCGGGTCGACCAGACCTAGAACTATCCTCTATATGTTAAGCGCTAATCGAAGAGTCTTCTGCTACACTTTTCCAAGAATTTCAAACAATGCTGACTGATCTCCCTGACTCCGGTAACACTGCAATCATTCAACTGATTCATTCATTACAACTAATAAACATATTCTATGGTACTGAGTCTTTGTTTTCTGTTTATTCATTGGATACGTTCTGTACTTTCTAGCAATATTTTTATCAGACATTATTGTTCGTAGACAACAGACACCTACTTACTTGTTTTGATTCTTATATTTGATTCTAGGTATGCTGGCACTGCGTTTGGACTTGGAAATGCCGTAAGCATGGTTGGGGGAATATTAGCCCCATTGGTTGTTTGGTGGTTAACGCCAAATGTAAGTTAATTTCGTTTTTCGCAGCAGTTAGAAATTGTATATAACGGTGAAAAAAACCTGGAAAATATAAACGATACTCTTTTCTGTAAAATATATTGAAATAAATAAGTAAGAAAAATACATTTAAACTACAATAGGAATGTCCATCTGGTACCAAAATAGCCATATTAATTACGCACGTACACACTCATAACAGGATTTTGGTCGGTACCAAATATATATTTTTTAATCTGTCATTAAAATGAGTTTGATTTTGAATGAATACTACAAAATATGTTCTAATTTTAAAATAAAATGAATGAAGAGAGAAGGAAAAAATACTATTTATTTATGAACTATTAAATAAAAAGAATGTCATAATCCATTATTACTTTAGAAATTATATCTATGTCATATAATGTAATTTTGTAAGGTGTATATAGGGATGGCCCACCCTGACCCACATACACCTGTTATGGGTTGAATAAATGGACCACCTTTTGGTGGTTGAAATTAAAAAAATAATAAAAATAAAGTGAATGGTTATTATAAATTGACTTGCAAACATGGGATACCAAATTACGTAATTGTGTTTTGGAACATTATTTACAGGTTCTTATTTCCTGCACAGTGATCTAAACAGGCATACATCTTGAAAGAAAAAAATGACATTAAATATTTTGCTTAACTCTTTACTCAATATGCTTTTTAACTGGACACTTCCAAACTCAAAAGCCACACATAGTCAATTTCCACAAATAGATACGAGCAATCAGGACTGGTTTTACACTGTTTTCAAAAGCCTTCTGTATTAGAGGTGTTCAAAGGTGTCAATATGAAGTAAAGGGTTAAAGGAGAAATAGTTGGTATATTCACTAAAGCGAATGTAATATTATACATAATGTATACATGTAAAATTGCATTTTTAACATTTGTTAATATATCTTTCGTTTTTTAATGTTGTATTTCTTTTCGAAACCAGTATTTATACTAAATCGTTTTGTTTAAACCAAAATGCATGTAAAATGTGCATATTTTAAAAAAAAAATATAAGAGAAATAGAGTAAATATGAATTCTCTCTTGAGATATATTTTAACAAATTGGACTCGGCCTGAAAGTTATTGTTTTTAGTTGCGCGCAATGTTAATTTGTAGTCTGAATTTTGTACATGCATTTGTTTACGAGTATAAAGATAAACATTTCAGAACGTGCTGTTTATCTTTTAACATTACCGTCAGTTTCTATTTCATATTTTTTATTCAAAACTCTTAATGCATTTGAAATTACTAACGACATGAAGATGTATTTGTTTTAAACAAATAGATACTTTCGCTAGAATTAAAATAAAATCAACTATAGATCTGTTTTCTTTTATTGTAGGTGTAACCCCACCATTGATTTTTGTTCTTTATTCTATAGTAAATAATAAAAGTTTGAAGGCTTGTCATTCATAGAGAATCCAAAATGAAAGAAGTGAAACCTACATTTTACTGTTTGTCAACCTCTGCACTATCAAAATATGATGAGAAAAGTAGGGGTCATGTGTCATATAAGAGATTTTTTTTTCTGCTCAGTGTGTACACTGGTGACAAAGTGAAAGTAGACTTCCGAAATCATGTATTCATACCCCAATTTCCAAGCATCAATTTTTTTTTCTAAATTCACAATTCAAACATGACAATGCTATCAAAATGTTCAAAATACATCAATAATGCCATTCAAATAAAAAAATGAGCATTTAAATAAGGAAAATGCATTTTTAAAGAAGAAGAAATGAGGATTTTTTATAACCAACATCATGCGACTACCCCACGAAAGCACTTTCTTTTTGTAATGGTGGTACTATGCCTGTATGTTATTTGATTTTAAAATATACCATTAGTCCAAGCCGTTAGTTTCCTTTAAACTTACCTATAATGCTTGACCATTTTGACATTCACTATAAAACTTATCTTGTAAATGTCTAAATTGAATTTATCGCCATTTTCAGCAACATGGGGTGTGTTGAACGTGGTATTAAACACAATCCGGCCATTTACATGAGAAGTATAATAGTGTTACTTCCCTTGCTCAATATGCCGTAAGACATGTTTTGTTTTGAGAGCCATTCGGAATGTAAAAATAAAATGCAACTAACAGATGAATTAGTGTTTAGAGTTATTTCTTGATGATGTATACTCGACGCACGAAGTTGGACATAAGCTCAGAGCAACTGTTATAATATATGATTAGTGTATACATTGCACAAAAACACAGACTTTGACACTAGTTGAACTTAATGTTAAATGGAAGGTATATACGAATTTGGGACGCTGTGAATTTAAATTTCTATTCTGAGAGCTAAGGTTCGTTATCATTGCTGCTACTCATTATTATACAAGAACGAATCCTGATCAGTGTAACGTCTCAAATCAAATGGCATCAAATTGATGAGACGAGCACTTAGAAACAAGAGTAATCTTCTTTTCACAACGCTTCAGATATAACAAAGACATCATAACTTCAAACCAGCCCTATTTATCTGACTGACGGTGATTTGTAGAAGTTGTTACACTTTCTAATAATACAAACAATATCTGAAAATCGAGAACAGACCAGAAAAAAAATTGTTGGCTTTTAGCATCATAAATCTTTCCATCAACTTATTCATATACACGAGGCACATGTATAATAAATTATGTACATACATATCAATACTTATGTAAATATATAGTGAATATTAACGAATTGCAATTAGGCAAAATCGAAAAGACCAAACTTATAAATACTTTAAAATAAAAATGAAATTAAAAAAACTCTGGTAGAAATTAAAAACACTCTTCTTGAATAAAGAAATAAAAGCAAATCTTTTCAAGATATTGTTTTAAATATAGATGGAAAAAATATGCTTTGAATCGTCTGAGATAGCTAATCAGTTTAACACATGCTATACTAATGTTGTTTTGATTTTACTAGATAAATTGCCTTACAACCGATTCAATATTAAATCTGATTGTTTTTAACAATTTTATAAGAAAAGAGTTTTAAATAGAAAATATAGTGAATTAAGATGCCACTGTCAGGCTATCATTTAAACCTGTATACAAAGACATCCAAATTAAATAACTAACAAATGGTTAATTGTTATTCAAATGACGCGAGACCACAACGTGGTCTAGTGGTAGAGCGCCTCGCATGCGGAAGGTCGTGGGTTCGATCCCCGGCCGAGTCATACTAAAGACTTTAAAAATAGTACTAAAAGCTTCATCGTATGACGCTCATCATTAAGAAGAGAGTTCTAGGTCTGGTCTACCCGGTGTCAGTATAATGTGACTGGGTGGGTTATAATACAATGTGTCTGCAGCATGATACTCCAGTGTGACAGCGCTCAGAATACTGTCTTAAGTAAACACCCGTCGCAATATGACTGAAAAATTGTTGAAAGCGACGCTAAACACTATACAATAGCAATCAAATGACGTTTTTAAAAAAATATTAGCCGATTCGTAGACTGGCAGACAACTCGTTACTACATGTGCATATCTCAATCAATCCCGAGTAACTTCCCTTGTATATATTGTCTTGTAAGCGTTTAAATTTATAAGTACGAACCATGACATGTCTCTGCCATCGATATTTCAAGATTTTTCGAGATATAAAATCGACTTCATTGATGCAACTGTTATTGTTAGGATTGGTGGTACAACAGTCTTATGCTCGCAGACCAGTATAGTTGGAGTGGTTTCTCGGGTTCATTTCGCAGCCGTATTTCTCCAAGAATAAACCGGCGTCAGGAGAGAAGAAGGCGCCAGTTCTAGGTGCGTCCCTGGATCAAGTGGCGGCCCTTCTATGGCAACTATGATGAGAGAGTTTCAGGGCACCACGTAGCGATTTCACCACCTACATACGCATGGAACCGCGCATTTTCCACGAAATGCTTCGCCGACTGACGCACGTTCACGAGCCTTTATGTCTCATCGAGAGGTCAGTCTCAAGACTGGCTGCGACTAGCGGCGATTGGTTGCGATCGATACGCGAGCGGTCGCAGTTCGTGACGATTGATCGTACGATCGGTCGCTGACCGCCACCACTGTTCGCACAATTACCTACGATCGATATATCAGCCCACAATTACCGTTGTATAGCGCGTCTAACAGTTAATTATGATATACATGTATATGTATCTAATAGACGCCTCATAATTAACTGTAAGAATCTGTGAACTTTGATATGTCATAATTAACTGTTAGAAGCTGAGTACTTCGACATCAAGTAACTATCAGAAACGTCGCAATTAATTGTTAGAATATGAGTACCTCGACATGGGGATACTATTAGATACATCATAATAAATTGTTTTAAGCTGTGTACCTCGACATGAGGTTACTATTACAGACATCATATTTACTTGTTAGAAGCTGTGTATCTCGACATGAGGTTACTATTAGAGACACCGTAATTAATCTTTAGATATTGTGTACCTCGACATGAAGTTAATAAAAGAGACATCATAATTAGCTGTTAGAAGCTGTGTACCTCGACATGAGGTTACAATTAGATACATCATGATTAACTGTTAGAAGCTGTGTACCTCGACATGAGGTTACAATTAGCTACATCATGATTAACTGTTAGAAGCTGTGTACCTCGACATTAGGTTACAATTAGATACATCATGATTAACTGTTAGAAGCTGTGTACATCGACATAAGGTTATAATTAGATACATCATGATTAACTGTTAGAGACTGAGTAACTCGACATGAGGTTACTATTACAGACATCATATTACTTGTTAGAAGCTGTGTATCTCGACATGAGGTTATAATTAGATACATCATGATTAAATACTAGAAGCTGAATACCTCGACATGAGGTTACTATTACAGACATCTTATTTCTTGTTAGAAGTTGTGTATCTCGACATGAGGTTATTACTAGAGACACTGTAATTAATCTTTAGATGCTGTGTACCTCGACATGTAGTTACTATAAGAGACATCATGATTAACTGTTAAAAGCTGTGTACCTCGACATGAGGTTACATTTAGATACATCATGATTAACTGTTAGAAGCTGTGTACCTCGGCACGAGGTTACTTTTAGTTACATCATGATTAACTGTTAGAAGATGCGTACCTTGACATCAGGTAACTATTACAGACATCGTAATTAATTGTTAGATGCTGTGTACCTTGACATAAGGTAACTATTAGAAATATCGTAATAAATTGTGAGAAGCTGTGTTCTTCGACATGAAGTAACTATTAGACACATCGTAATTAATTGTAAGAAGATATGTATCTCGGCATCAGGTTACTATTAAAGACATCGTCATTAATTGTTTTAAGCTTGTACCACGACATGAAGTTGCTATAATATACATCATAATTAATTGGTAGAAGCTGTGTATCTCGACATCAGGTTATTATTAAAGACATTGTAATTACTTGTTTTAAGCTGTGTACCTCGACATGAGATTACTATTAGATACATCGCAATTCACTGTCAAAATTTGTGTACCTCGACATGAGGTTACTATTAGAGACATCGTTATTGACTTTTAGAAGCTGTGTACCTCGACATGACTTTATTGTTAGATAAATCATAATTAACTGATAGAAGCTGTGTACCTCGACATGACTTTACTGTTAGATAAATCATAATTAACTGATAGAAACTGTGTACCTCGACATGACTTTACTGTTATATAAATCATAATTAACTGATAGAAGCTGTGTAACTCGACATGACTTTACTGTTAGATAAATCATAATTAACTGATAGAAGCTGTGTACCTCGACATGACTTTGCTGTTAGATAAATCATAATTAACTGATAGAAGCTGTGTACCTCGACATGACTTTGCTGTTAGATAAATCATAATTAACTGATAGAAGCTGTGTACCTCGACATGACTTAACTGTTAGATAAATCATAATTAACTGATAGAAGTTGTGTCCTTCGACATGACTTTACTGTTAGATAAATCATAAGTTGTGTACCTCGACATGAGGTAACTTTTAAAGACATTATAATTAACTGCAGTTTTTTACGATGACACATTACAAAGAGCTTATTTCCTTAATTACGCGATAAAGCGTATTTTTTATTTTGATTGTCATTAGAATAGGTATGAGAGAATATTTAGTGAGGTTTTAAGCAAAATGTATCCATACACTTAATCAAAGTATTAATAAATCGCTATATCTATATTACAAAATTGAAAAACAATTGACGAACTTTGACAAAATTAGTTTGTTTGTTTTAAACCCTAAACAGTGAAATTCACGTTTATGATTACTATTTCCATGAAAATTGATATAACATGCATGCATATATGTAAACGTTTTAATTAGATACTAGATGTCAACAATTTTATAAAAACATTACTTGATAAACCTACATTATTTCGCCATTTTTCAAGGACAGGTATGTTTGTGACGAGGAAATGCAAAAACATCTGTACCGTAACAAGTGTATTTTATGGCTAATATTGCATGAACATACATTAAACTTAAATACTGGAAAGTTTCATAAAATTGTATCATTAGAAAAAAATGTTGCAATCGTCTTCAAATAGAATTCCACTTAAAACTGAAACGATTTATATTTCAAAAGAGTCGCACCGCTGCACAGCTGTTATATCGGTGCACCGATAGTTTTATTTTAATCACTATTCGGTCTGTGTATTTTAATATATTGTGTCTGGTGATCTGGATTTTGTGTAGTATTGCACATCGTATATAACAAAACGATGTGGTGTATATAGTGAATAAGTATGTAGATGTACTGTAGTTTTCATCTAGGACAACGTTCATTAATTCAAGGATAGCGTTCTAAAAACCCACTTTCACAAAACTATTAACGCTGAATACAGATAACAGCTATTTAAAATAAAACATTATAACATAGTAATGCTATTGTTTTAACATTCTTTATACACTCAATTTTACCGTGACCATTAACAAAACTGTGCGTGTTGATAATTGTGTGTTTGTATGGGGTTTAACGCCATTTTCAACACATTTCAGGTTATATATGGCATATCCAGTTTTACTGGTGGATGAAGACCGCAGACTAAATCAGACTGAGAAGAACCACCGTCCTTCTGCAAGTAACTGGAAAAAGTTTTTGGAGCGATTGGGACTTGAACCTACGACCTCAGCGGTAAGAGGTAAGTGATGTTGAGACGGCGCCTTAGATCACTCGGCCACGGAGGACCCTGTATGTTGATAAAACAAGCGAGGTTGTCAGATCGACTTATAATTGTTTCGGGGATCTCATTTCTGTAAGTGAATAACTACATCCTACAATGTCCTACTGGGCGCCATCATTGCATATTTATTAAACTGAAAATAGTCGAAACAACGAAATTACTTTGGTGAAAAGTCGAACGTTGTTTCTGTGGTACGCATCCCGGTGGGAGCATTTGTTGTTGTTTTTCTGATGCGACATGTTGCTCGCTCAGCAGTTTGTTACATTGAGGGGTATCGAATGTCTGGCAATGATACTTTTCGGGAAGTAACTGAGTACAACATAAAATTATTTCATCAATCCATGAATGCAGGCATTTTAATAAGGGTGACACTATAATAAACAAACACATTACTTTTTTTAATTTTATGTGTATATACATTAGACATAACATATCATTAAACACAATACAGTTAAACCTGTCTTAAGCAGCCACTCAAGGGAAACAGAAAAATGACTTCTTAAAGCAGGTGGCTGATTAATACAAGTTGATTGAAACTTGAATTATTGAAATGTTTGTTAATATAACATGTGGCTGTTTAAGACAAGTGATTGCTTAATAGTGATGACACAGTGTACGCATATATTAAATCTGATATAGACATATGTTAAACGCAGTATATACATATATCAAATATAATATAGACATATATTAAACATAACAAAGACAAATGTTAAACATAGTGTGATACAAACCGAAATATAAATTGTCAAATGGAAGAATTTGTATTGATATTTTTTTTTATGAAGTTTTTGCTATATAAAGACAGTGTGAGGTAAATATGTGTGTATTGTTTCCGTGCAACATGGATGCACATGCATGGATTGTTAGTGTTCTTCGCAAACTCATGTTGAATTTGTTGTTAAAATATTGCGTTTGATGATAAATGGAAAACAACACGTACATGTAAAAATCATTTAAACCGAGATAGGAAAATTATCATCCTTATATACATATTTTATTTTAACAAAGTTTAACAGTGTATCAAATCCAGATATGACATTAATAATAAACCAGGACAAACTTTATATTTTTATGTATACGTCCATAGTTTGTCAATACTTTTGATATTAACCTATTAACCGCTTTGTGCGGATCACTTCATTCAACAGGGAACTAAAACAACTTGTCTTTATACACATAAAATCTATTATAAAGATTTTTCAGTCGTCCGCCGCCAGTAGTAAATACTGACACTTGCATACATCTACAGATGTTGCGCCCGTAATCAGTTATTTTAAGCATTATCTGCGTCGCCAACATAAACAAACGATGCTGTTCCTTAACTTACTGCCAATATAAATTAAATGCTAGATTATCATCCAAATTTTTCTTGAAAATGGTGACGGCGGGATAATTTTTTTTTTTTAATTTTTATTTATTTATATTTTTTAAATGAAAATAAAACGGGTCGGGTCGGCATGAAAATGAAGGGGCGGGTGGGGATGATAATCTAGCAATTCATTCATTATGGCCTAACCAACACTGTATCAATTGACACCGCTTTGCAGGGTTGCTTCTTTATAAAGCTTCAGTATATGATTTGCAATATCTGGTATACCGACCATGTGCTTGGCCTGGGCAAAAACCGTTGGCCCTTCTTGACGCATCAGTTTTGCATCGCGATCCATAACCTTGAAAATAAACAACAGAAATATTAAATCACAAAATGTTAACCAAACAGGAAAAAAATATGATTGATAACTTTGATATGTCTTGTAAAACAACGATATGATACGTAGCCATTGAAACTTCACGATTTGAAAAGATATTGAGCAGTTAAATGGTTAGAATCAAAATAAAGGTGTCCGATTCAAGATGTCGTTTTAAATTCACTTTTCTCTAGTCGCTGGTGTCGTTTGTTTGAGCCAAGCTCGGTCCAAGTATTGCAACCAAGTTTGTCCGTTACCTGTGGAAGGACGGACGTTCTATTCAGAGATATGTAATATAAGCGTATGGGGTCGTTCTCCATTAATAAAATAAGTTCCCATGTATAACCTGTAATGTGTAACGCCCACTCAAGAAGAGCCAAAGTAAAATTAGAACTCTAACTTCATGTACATGCATACGCCCGAGAAGCGCAATGGCGGCCGTGCTGAGAAAAATTAATTAAAGGATTATTTTATTTATACAATTAGACCAATTCTTTTTTCATTTTTTAAATAGATTTAACGCCATTTTCAACACATTTCAGGTTATATACGGCATATACAGTTTTACTGGTGAAGGAAGACCGCAGACTGAGTCAGATTGAGTAGAACCACCGTCCTTCCGCAAGTAACTGGAACCTTTCTCACATAAATTTTTTGGAGCGAGCGGGACTCGTACCTACAATCTTAGCAATGAGAGGTAAAGTGAGCTTGAGACGGCGCCTTAGACCACTCGGCCACGGAGATCATTAGACCAATTATGTATACATGTTAATTATACCTCTATTGCACATTCCAATGTGACGGATAAAGTTCAATGGTGTAAGTATCACTAGTGTGCTGATTTTACGACACACTCCTATTGCAACATTAGCACTGTCAAACGTGAATAATGAAGAGATCGTTAAATATGAAGAATTGTCGAAACAAAATGATGCTAGAGAGTCAGCTAATATAAAACATGCTATTGAGGTTTTGAGTAAATGAGAGGAAAAATTAGTCGAATGTAAACTAAAACTGCAGCCAAATATTACATGCAGTTTCAGCCAAAATACGTAATTCACGTAAAAAGGAGTTAGGGTATCAAATACATTTATGATAAATGATGTATTTATATAAGAATATAAGTAAAGATGAAGCTGCGGTCCATTATATAACGGTCATTGTCTGACTGTCCAGTCCGTAACCTTGCAGGTGGACCTCGACGCCAATTGTTATAGGCTAATAAGGCACTCACTTTTAAATCTGCACCAACTGCTTGGGCCAGGTCAGTCTTATTGATAACCAAAAGGTCGCTCTGTGTTATACCTGGACCTCCTTTCCTCGGAACTTTATCTCCGCCTGTAATGGAAAAACAGCATACCCAGTAATGAGTAAGAGAGTGAGTGAGTAGAAAACGTCATTTTCGGAATCTAACAGACGATCTGTTACCCAAACCACCTATTCCTGAAATCGTGGAAGGTTAACCAGCAATCGAGCACACCCATCTTCACAGTCAACTGATAACTTTTACACTTGAATAACTGGCGAGAGATGGATGACAATAAGACACCAAATGTTGTTTATTAATCATCATGGAGATTGTGACCGAGCGGGGATAATTCGACGTGCTACCAACTGAGCTACCCGTTTCAACAATAACATGGGAATTGCTGTATGAAAACAGAGTCCGAAATCTGACCATAGAATAGCAATGAACAGCTTATTTTTGCTTTCGACTTTGTCCAAGTATGTTATTTGTGGATAGCAGACAATCCTCCTAAAGTGTGTTTTTATTCATTGTTTTAAACTTTCTCTTCATAAAAGGGAAAATTTAAAATCATATCAACTGACATTTTCCTTGTATTAAAATCCACATACTTGAAAAATGTTACATGGTTCCTTAACAACAGTGTTACTGTATTCCAATCGTCGATTTTAATATTTTTATTATTTTATACCTCACGTAAAACACTAAATGTAAAATCCCCATAGGCTAACAGTATTTCATCTTTTTTACTGTTCAACTGTTCAAGCGTGTAACATTTTATTTATAAAATGACATCACAGTATTGTTAACCGGTCCAGCGGGCATTATCCTTTAAAACTGCCAAAAACTGCCACACGTTTATACATGTAGATAGATCACTACGCGTCCAATATATAAATAACGTACGAAATAGATAGAAAACTGCTTATATAACTGTATTATATACTAGCAATACATGTATATTATTCGGTTAAATAACACCGAATCTTCGAAAAATACTGTCTACCTCGACTTCGTCCAGGTCAACAGTAATTTCGTCTTGGTAATATTACCTTCAATCTCATCAAAAAGTAATATTTATATACTGTCATCTTTACGTTAACAAACCTGCTACATCTATGACGTATATAATGTAATCGGCTAACTCTCTACTAAAGTTGGCTGCCAAGTTATCCCCGCCTGATTCTATGACTACAAACTCTGGATTGAACTCTTTGGTCAGCTCTTTCACTTCTTCTATATTTAAGGAAAAATCCTGTAAATGGAGAAACAATGTTGAAGAAATCAAACATCCCTGCCTGCTACACCGACGCTATATGCATTATTTCTTAGTTAATAAACATACTAGTTAGAATTTCGTTAAGTGTTGTCTTAGGTGTGTAGCAACCCTTAGTGTAACAAAAACCCTTGGTGTAACAAAAACCCTTAACAATTATTACACTAAGGTGTTTTTTTACACTTAGAGTTGCCGCATAGGTGCCTGCAATAACAAAGCTCTGACTAGATCAGGTTTCAGTGACGTCACACAACCAAACTCAGAAGGAGGCTATTTTCGACATATTTTATTAAGTACACAATTAGATACTTTTAAACTTTAATAATATTAGTTTATCTGAGTGTCACATATAAAAATTACATCAAAATAAAAGCAAGTATATGTATGATAAAACTTTATATTTGACCGTTTATTCCGACCTACCAGACACTAAAACATAATTATCACTTTATCTTACTATAAAAAATAAAATACACACTATATCATAACACTGTTATTACTATCTCATATGTACATTCAACAATTAAAATATAAGAATATCACAGAAAATACTAAATTCAGTCAGATTTTATTTATATTAATATAAAAACAAAAAAATAAAACTAGTTCAGCAAATGTTAGTCGCAATAAACGTTGCCTTGTCATATATAAAACTGCAATGCAATTTCAATCTAATTAAGATACGATATATGTATGTACATTGCAAAATGGAGTTGATGAGAAATGTCTTTAAATATCGAAATCACCACGAATCAGATTTGCAATAAACTGATTAACACTGGCTGCATTATGTTTTTTCTATGATTTTTAATAATAATCAAACATGTATAAGCGGTCACCTCTATTAAGCAGCCACTTGTCTTAAGCAGCCACATTTGCTATTTCCAATTCCCATGCTTTCAGAGCAAATTAACCTGTTTTAAGCAACAACCTGTCTTAAAAGGTCACATTTGCACCTTCCCTTGATTGGCTGCTAAAGACAGGTTTGACTGTATGGTGTATATATTTTTACATTAAAAATAGAATACCTTTAAAATACTAATAGAAAAATGATAATAATCACATGAACGTCGTTCAACTGTGCGACCAAAACATAAACTAACTGTTGATGTATGTTGTATGGTGTTTAGCGTCGCATTCAATAATTTTTCAGTCATATCGCCACGGTGTCTACTTGAGACAGTATTCTGAGCGCTGATACACTAAAGTATCATGCCGCAGACACATGGTATAATACCCCACCCAGTCACATTAGACTGACACCGGGCCGACCAGTCTTAGAACTTTCCTCTAAATACTGAGCGTCAAGCGAGGAAGCTTCCAGTACCATTTTTAAAGTATTTAGTATGACTCGGTCGCGGATCGAATCCACGACCTTAGGCATGCAAGGCGGACGCTCAACCACTAGACCACGATGCCGTCTATTATGATCACATTTACGTCGTTCATCTGTGTGACCAAAACCTAAACTAACTGAATTCCTTTCTAATTAAACCATCTACATGTCGACATCATGTAAAACATTAATAATATAATGGCGATTCTTCTCTGTAAAATAGCGCCCTATCCACTCTTTTCCATCGCCTCAATTTTCATATTTTATTAAAATTCATTATTTTTCTACTTAAAACAGATTTTGTGTTACGCCCTGCCCCGCTAAGTCCGCCCCCTCTATACTGAAATCCTGAATCCGCCCCAGTATCAAACATTTCTTTTTCAATTCATGCTTTTAAAATATTACAATTGTGTTATTGTTTTACCTGTTATGTTAATTACATTTATAAAATCAGTTGATGTCGCGTGTGCACAATTTGCTAAATCCATACACCAGTTATAGAATCCACGTTTAAGATATTATTATTATCACCATCACCATCACCATCACCATCACCATCACCATCACCATCATCATCATCATCATCATCATCATCATCATCATCATCATCATCATCAACATCATCATCATCATCATCATCATCATCATCTTTATTATTATTATTATTATTATTAGTATTATTATTAGTATTATCATAGGTCGAATATTAACATGGTTTTATTGCTTTTTATATAGAAGTAATTTTATAATTAAAAAAGATTTATGAGTGACTTTAAAAGAATCACTCCCCTCTACAGTGAGTTACACAGTTATACAATATGCAATTAAATAGTTTTAAATTATGAAAATGTAACATTCGCAATGTACCGTTTTTGTTTCGAATTAGTTCATACCAATTTTAGCTGGATTGCGATCAAAGCTCAGAGCTTATATGAACCGCTCTCGAGTCCACTTACTGGGAAGAACCAGTACTGAGTGTTGTTTTATGAGAGACATCGGGTCGAGTTTGGGTTCAAACCCGCACACTCTGGAGTGAGCGGCCAACACTCTATCCATAACACTACCGCCCCGCTTTTATTTATTTGACACCCATGGCGAGGGCAAATTGAAGAAATCAAAACATAGTTATTTCTGTAGATATTCCGTTAATTTGACATGTGTTATATTATGGACTTTCACATACAGATACCAGGCTAATAGAGATAGATTATAACCTTAGGCTTGTCATGTTGTATTTTTGACAGGTAGTTGATTGATATGATGGGGTGGGGGTGCGGAGTGGTTATGCGACTTCATGTTCATGAAACTGCCCAATTGGGTAGTAGCAAAGGATTGTCCAATCATAGGTTAGTTATTTATTCAGTCAGAGAATGATTTTTAGAGAGGAAAGTTCTGTCGGTTAGAAGGTAGATGCGAGTCTGGTAACATGGCAGTTTTCGACTAGGTTTAGGTTTAGTTTAAAATGTTAACTTTTGGACTTTGAACTTATATGCGAAATATATAAACATGTGAATAAAATGAATTTATATAAAAACACCATGTTTGAGTCTGTTATACCACACATGTCATACCTCTCTAATAGCTGCATGCGGACAACCTCCGGTCTCTACGGCGCGCATTCTTTCCTCGGGTAAAGCCTTGTTGCGAACCAGGAACTCCCAGTCTTCCCTATGGAATATATACCGATGAGGATATTACATAGCTAGACAAAAACATTACTAGTATCTTAAAGTAAAAGAGTTTATGAACACTGCAAAAATAGATTGTATTAACACTGCAAAGGAAGAGTTTAATAATGATATAAAAATTGCGAAAAATATTATGAACACGGTTAAAAACATAATTTATCAACACTGCAAACAAAAATATTTAGAGAGATTAAAAATCCAAAGTTTATGAACACTGTAAAACACTTTGCTAAAAACAGAGTTTATAAATACATGTACAGCAAAAACAGATTTGATTAAAATTGCAAACATAGAGTGTATCAACACCGCATAAATAGAGTTTATTAACATTGCAAAAACAGAGATTATTTAAACTTCATTTTGATTTCTTTTCATTTTAATTTTTTTTTCCGAATGGGGTTTAACGCCATTTTCAACACATTTCAGGTTATATATGGCATATCCAGTTTTACAGGTGGAGGAAGACCTCAGACTGAGTCAGACTGAGTAGAACCAGCGTCCTTCCGCAAGTAACTGGAAATTTCTCACATAAAGTTTTTGGAGCGAGTGGGACTCGAACCTACGACCTTAGCGGTGAAAGGTAAGTGATCTTGAGACGACGACCTAGACCACTCGGCAACGGAGAACCCTTCATTTTATAAAGCGCATGGTATAGTCAGGGATCGAATCAATACCGGATGGGCATGGGCGTAGAACCCATGTGTTAAGTACTAGAGTTGTGCACGTTATCTGCATACAGTTAATGCTTGATCTAACATTAGACTTGGTATTATTGGATATAAAACAGCAAAAACATGTTTTGATATTAAATCAATAATTACATATTACTAATTTGGTGGCTATTTAACTTTAGTCATTATTCTAGATTCACCATGAATAGTATTTTATATTTGCCAACGAAAACTTGTTCCCCAACTTTGCATACTAATCTAAAATTCGGACACCCGATTTTCTGAACAAGTAACACGTATTGAACTTCTTACTGAACGATGTACAACGTTTGCTGTCTGCTTACCACGCATCAGGTAATTAATTGTACACTTATCTGAACGTGTCCTACTGCACCATGTACAACCCTTGCAGTTCATATACTATTACATATGGCGGTCGCATCAGATAACGCTTCGTATTTATAATACCGATCCTATTGTATAGTCCTCCTTGTGCACTAACTGAATTAAGCTCAAGGCTGAACATTCGTGTTTGCTAGTATGCGACACGTGGTCAATCAAGGGCGGAGTGAGTTATCGTCGCGGTGTTTGAACGTGCATGGGCGTTTGTATATGTTTGTGTGTGTATGTGTATGTGCGTGCATGTGTATGTGCGCGTTTTTGTGTATTTGCGTGTATGTATATGATGTGCGTGTATGTGTATGTCCGTATGAGTGTATTTGCGTGTATGTCCGTTTATATGTTTGTGCGTGTATGTGTATATGTATTTGCGTTCATGTTTATTTGTATGTGCGTGTGCGTGTGCGTGTGCGTGTGTGTGTGTGTGTGTGTGTGTGTGTGTATGTGTATATACGCGTGTATATATATATATAATGTACGTGTATGTGTATGTCCGTGTAAGTGTATTTACGAGTATGTTCGTTTTTATGTAAGTGCGTGTATGTTTATGTTCATGTATGTGTGCGTGTATGTATATGTGCGGGGAAGCGCGCCCAGTGTGTTCCACGCCTTAAAGGTGACATGTATAGCAAAACTAACTGATACTCCAGCGCTAACACCGACCTACACCATATCCCTTCTTCTCAAAAAACGAAGCAATATGCATTCGTCAACCATCCATTGTATAAAATGATATATGTCCTTCCTACATTCATTGATTTTTTTCCTTGCGTTCAGAAAAAAAAACACATCCCGCCCCAAAATGAATTCCTGAATCCGTTTCTGATTAGAATCTCTAATGCGTGACATGCTGTAACCGAATTTATATTGTCACATGAATTTAAAGACGATTGCTATAGTTTTTGTCACAATTTTCCTATAAATAGAATTTTATGAAACTTCCCAGTATTTAAGTTTAATGTATGTACATGCAATATCAGAAATAAAAAAAACACATGTTACCGTACATATTGTTTGGTATTACCTCCTCATAAACATACCCGTCCTTGACCCGTCCTATATTTATCAATTAACTTTATTTACTTCTATACTTGTCTTATTCTCATGTTTTCACTATTGTTATATTTGTTCTGGCTATAAACACGTAAGTGCTGTTTTATGCCTAAAAACAATATGTCAAGTTTATGTTGTTGATTGTTTACGATCTAAGATAGACTGTAACACCTGGTTTAATTTATGATTTGGTCATCTCTATTAATTGTATATGTTTGTAATCAAGGTCTTAATGGTGTTATGTGTATTGTTTTTACTGTTCAATGCTTGTGAAATTATGCATTTAACAAATGAAAAATAGGAAGTTTTTAACTCTGGATAACGTTCTATTAGCCACGTGCACGTTCTAACGGAAAACCAAAAAGCGATATGTATAAGCACAATTTCAATCGTTATACTTTTTAGGGCCTCATGGAAAATTGCCTTGTTTAAATGAGTTCTCTCGGAAAAAAATACTTTATGATTGTTATCATAATTATTATTATTATCATTATTATTATTATTGTATTGTTCTTATCATTAAATCATCATTATTATTATCATGATTATTATTATTATTCTACCATCATTATTATTTATTATTTTTAATCATGATTATTATCATTTTAATTATTATTATTATTATTATTATTATTATTATTATTATTATTATTATTATTATTATTACTATTATTTTATTATCATTATTTTCATTATTATTATAATAACTATACTTTTATTATCATTATTTTCATTATAATTATAATTATCATTATTATTATAATAGTACAGTCAAACCTGTGTATGTGGTCACCTCTATTAAGTAGCCACTTGTCTTAAGCAGCCACTTTACTATTTCCCATGTATATGTCTTTACAGCAAATAAGCCTGTGTTAAACAACAACTTGTCTTAAAACTCCGCTTTTGCTTATTCCTTTGACTAGCTGCCTAAGGTTATACATGGCATGTCCAGTTTTACTGGTGAAGGAAAACGTCAGACTGAGTCAGACTGAGTAGAACCACTGTCCTTCCGCAAGTAACTGGAAACTTTCTCACATTAAGTTTTTTTGGAGTGAGCGGGACTCGAACCTACGACCTTAGCGGTGAGATGTAAGTGATATTGGGACGGCGCTACGGACCTCTCGGCCACGGAGGTCTCTCTCTTTCTTCTTCTTCTTTCTAATCGTCTTCTTCTTCTTTTTTCTTCTTCTTCTTCATTCCACTACTGCTACTACTAATACTGTATTATGTAATGTAATCATTACCACCCCTACCAATGTTACAAAAATATTAGAATACAAATGTTGTTGTTGTTGTTTGTTTGTTTGTTAAAACCCTCGTCTTATTAAACAACTTTTCTGACTGTTGAATACTCACCTTGTGAATATGTCATTTGTCACGACACACATGCTATGGGACTCCTTGAGGTATGTGCACAGTGCAAGAACTAAGGCAGTTTTCCCCGACCCCACGGGTCCGCCAATACCTATCGTGAACGCCCTCTGTAATTATATGACACATGCATATTTTGACAAACTGATTGATTGTTTTAAAACCAATACCTTAATATTGATAACCATTTTTGTCGAAAATGATTGAACACTTAATGGAGGTATAACAAGACGAGACAAATATGATTGAACACTTAATGGAGGTATAACAGGACGAGACAAATATGCAGCCAGTCTGGTACTCATTTTTGAAACTTTCGCCGACAGGGCGAATTCTCTATCCACCGAGCTTGCCAGACTGCCTACATAAATGTCTCTCATCTAACAGTCGAAAAGAGTCTGTAGAACGGAACCAGCTCTCATGAGTTTGGAGATATCAGGTTATATATTCAATTTATAGACTACCTTTACACAGGGTCCTCCGTGGCCGAGTGGTCTAAGGCGCCGTCTCAACATCACTTACCTCTCACCACTAAGGTCGTAGGTTCTAGTCCCGCTCGCTCCAAAAACTTTATGTGAGAACGTTTCCAGTTACTTGCGGAAGAACGGTGGTTCTACCCAGTCTCGTTCAGCCTGATAGAATCTGTATTTCCTCCATAACTGGAGAGCATATACTAACATATATACAAATAATTATATGACCGCGGCATGATCTAGTGGTAGAGCGTCCGCCTCGCATGCGGAAGGTCATGGGTTCAATTCCAGGCAAGGTCATATCAAAGACTTTAAAAATGGTACTAGAAGCTTCCTCGCTTGACGCTCAGCATTTAGAGGAGAGTTTTAGGTCTGGTCGGCCCGGTGTCAGTATAATGTGACTGGGTGGGGTATCATACCATGTGTCTGCGGCATGATACTCCAGTGTGACAGCGCTTAGAATACTGTCTCAAGTAGACACCGTGGCGATATGACTGAAACATTATTGAATGCGACGCTAAACACCATACAAATAAGAGTATTCATAACATGATGAATTTGTTAAAATAACTAAATAAATTATGATTTTATAAAAATCAGTACAACTTTTTAACTGTCATATAGTATACCTTACACTAATATAAGTGAAATAATTACATTGTCCATCTATAATGAATCTTACCGAAATAAAAGGCAAGAGCCAGTTATAGACTAATGACAACGATGAACCTTTTGTATCTTACAGAAACGAAATGTAAGAAATTGATCATACACTGAGTAACAAACAGTAAACATTAGCAGTATCGATAAAAGTTACTTTAATATACTGTGAATTATCCCAATATTGAACAATGATATATCTTCAATCTGTTCAATGTCAGATAAATATTCATTAAGCCCGGTGTCACGTTAGATTCACACGCACTACAGAAAGTCCACGCTTTATGGGTGTACAATAATATTTATTTATCTGGTGTTACTATAAGTTATAAATTGATATTTAAATGATTTGTTTCATAATACCTAGACTTCAAATTGGTAAAGGTGAGAAGAAACATTTTGTCCAATAAAATGTTTAAAATCGCATTCAAAATCGTTCAATATTGACAAAATGTGCGGTTTTATCGTCAATGGGTTCTTTTTGAAACCTTAATTCTCGAAAGATACTCAAGAAAAAAACATGAAAACCTGGAAAAACTCATTTGATATAATACATTTTCAATCGGTCATATTGTGAAAGTTACCAATATAATTTTTATCAGTAAAAAAATCATCCAAAATTTACTCATTTCCGAGCAATGTATATTTTTGGCGTCAAAAGGTTCTTTTCAAAACCTTAATTCTAGAAAGATATAAAAAAAAAAACCAATATGAATTCCTCACAATAACCATTTGTTATATTATATTTTCAATCATCGATACTTTCAAAATTTTCTTAATAAGCTTAATTTGACAAATGTTCCTCCAAAATGTATCCATTTCTGAAAATTAACATTTCGGCGCATTTGTTTCTACGCATGCACCGTTCAGATGGATCCGAACTCCAAATAAACAATGTTTATTATTTTATTTTATTTTATGACCTTTAAGAATTGCAAGTTTAATATATAATTCAACAATAAATATATAAAGATTTAGTTTTAATTGTGTTTTGAGGGAAATATAAGAGGTTAAATACAGGAATTTGTTTCACAATATTTTGTCTCGCTTCGAAAAATTTAATCGTCAATTTGCCAACATACAAATCCTTATATTTTTAATAGTTAAACTAGTTTTCTTGAAAGAATGAACAGTAGATCAATTTAAAACATTTTTAAAAAAAGGTTAACATGCTGAAGGAGTTCACGAATGCTTTTGATGAGTAAATTATGTTTAATTTGACACCGTCAAGGCGTTACGTCATATGTACATATATTGATGGTGGACACATTTTTCAGAATTTCACAACTTTTTTCATTTTAAGTTTTGAAATTAAGCGTGGTGTTTAAAAATCAAATGTTGACTAAATTATTTAGCATAAAGATTAGACAATTTAGTGCCCAGTAAGAAAAATCTAAAGTTGTGTAAGGATGTTGTGTATCGAGTGTGAAAATCTAGTTTCGTGTATGAAATATACAGTCAAATAAAAAATTTGAATGTCTTGGAAGGATGTTTAATATATATATATATATCAGAAAATGTAGTGCCCAGTAAGAAAAATATATATTGAGTAAGGATGTAGTGTATCGAGTGAGAAAATCTAGTGTCGCGTATGACAATATAGTGTCATATAAGGAGATTGAATGTCGTGTAAGGATGTTGAGTATTGAGTGAGAAAATCTAGTGTCATGTATGAAAATATAGTGTCATATAAGGAAATTGAATGTCGTGTAAGGATGTTTAGTATTGAGTGAGAAAATCTAGTGTCGTGTATGAAAACATAGTGTCATATAAGGAAATTGAATGTCGTGTAAGGACGTTGAGTATTGAGGGAGAAAATCTGTATCTCTGCACTATTCTCTAAAACTCTAAAAATTACTAATACTCTTCTGGAGGCGTTGTCCATAGAGAAAAACGGTGGTGGCGATAAATGGAAATATCATCAACAACATGATAAAGTTATGGTATGGAAGAATATTAGAACACTTAATGATAGATGACAGAGAATGAAAGATAGGTGATTAAGAGAGAGAAATAAGAGATAAAGAGAAAGAGAAAAAATAAAATGACAGACAGACAGACAGACAGACAGACAGACAGACAGACAGACAGACAGACAGACAGACAGACAGACAGACAGACAGACAGACAGACAGACAGACAGACAGACAGACAGACAGACAGACAGACAGACAGACAGACAGACAGACAGACAGGCAGGCAGGCAGGCAGGCAGGCAGGATGGCAGGCAGACAGACAGACAGACAGACAGACACGAGAATGCGATCCTGATGTCTCATTTATACATATTTCATTTACATTTAATTTTGGAATGAATGAAGTCTAGTAAGAGAACTCAGCAACAAAATCGTTATAAAAGATATTTAAAATCATATAAGTACTAGACAATCAGATATTTTGTGTTTTGAATTTAAAACCAAATATAAAATATATTAACGGCTGCATAAATATATACTATAAACATACGTTTTCTGTTTAATTTGCGCAGTTCGTATGCATATCTATTACATTTGTTCAAAAGATATTATCAGAGTTTTATAATAGTATGCGTAATACTAGCTGTCATTCTTTTTGCAATGACACCTGTTTAGTGTACATATCTTAGTGCAGTACATAAACACAAACCTAAGTTTTAATGAAACCGTTGGTATAATATATCACTGTGCATTTTCTCAAAATTAAACTGAGCTATGTAGATCTATAGCTTTCTTTTTTCACCACACCTGCCACGGACTGGATCAGTATAAGAAAAATGGTATTACAAAATAACATCAGACAATTTATCACCATAAGGATTAGCATCAGAGAATTTTTACACGAACATTTTAGAATGTAACATCTGATTGACATTTGAAATTTCCCCGGTGAGGGGGGCGGGGGGGGTGTAGCCGTTACCTCACCAGCTAGGGCCTTTCCCTTCCCACAAACCCTCTAATACAGATACAAAAAGAAAAGAGATTAAAAACGCTCAGTAAATGTGGAACATGAGATATAGGGTTAGGGTTAGAGAGAGAGAGAGAGAGAGAGAGAGAGAGAGAGAGAGAGAGAGAGAGAGAGAGAGAGAGAGAGAGAGAGAGAGAGAGTTGGGGGAAAGAGAGAGGGGGGGAGATAGGTTTAGAGAGACAGAGAGAGACAGAGAGAGAGACATAGAGAGAGAGAAAGAGAGAGTTAGGGTGAGAGAGAGAGAGAGAGAGAGAGAGAGAGAGAGAGAGAGAGAGAGAGAGAGAAAGAGAGAGAGAGAGAGAAAGAGAGGGGGAGAGGGAGAGAGAGAGAGAGAGGCAGGCAGGCAGGCAGGAGAGAAGAGAATATTTAAGAAACGTAGGAGGAGGGATATTTTGACAAGAATAATGTAAAAATAGAATGAAAGGCTGCATGAAAGGGAGTGATGAAGGGAGTGAGTGGAAGCAACCACTCCCTAAAGGTAAATCGATTGCTTATTGATTATTTTAATATATATATATATATAACATGCTCTCCGTCTTCCGTGGCCTTGTGGTTAATGCGTCCGCCTCGGAAGCGGGAGGTCGAAGGTTTGAATCCCGGTGAAAACACTTGGATTGTTCCGATGCGGCCAGTTGCTTACGCAGTAGCTAGTTAAACTGAGGGGTACCGAATGTCTAACAGCCTAACACCAAGCAATGATAGCTTTCGAGGAGTAACAGTGTACAGCATAAAGGTGTCTTATAAGCCCAGTGTGGCTGGCCCTTTCAATAGGGGTGACACTATAATAAACAAACACTTTACACTTTACACAAGTATATCGCAAATCTAAAGTAGGACAAAATCCCTCCTTAGTAAATATGGTATTAGTAAGTAATGCTTGTGTTCTTTTTCATATTTCTAAATATCAAAATTAGATTTAAAATATATTATTTTAACTTCGTGGAACAACTATTTTAAAAAAGATCCGCCTTATTACGACGTATACATGTAATAAATCACAAGCAAGTTGCGCTATTATATCTTATGTAATAATAAATTGTGTTAAGTTTTTGTTTACCATCGCGCTTTGAACTAGCCATTTTCGTCTCATTACAAAGTTACGCCCCTTTTCCCCATGGTAACATGATTCTTGCACTTTAAAACAAGGCCTATTAATTTGGTTTTGAAATAATTTCAAAATGGTTCATAGTAGTTGTGATTCATGCTGCAGATGAGTAGAGCAAGTGTTGGTATAGCATATACTGCAATAAGACATCACTGGTGTTAAAAAGTGACCTTGATAGGATTTCAACATACGCATGTATTTATCAGCATATGAGGACTTCTTTTTTCAAAGAATCTCAGGGTGTCAATGCACCCTCTTTTTAAAAAAAGACGTGGTCAACCTCGACAGTTATTGTGAATTTTTATGTGGGTATACATTCCTGCTATAAAACAAAATTAAACAATCTATGTGGAATTCTTTTTTACCATGGAAATCCAAGACCTTATTTCATATAGAACAGAGAACAAAATTCATATGTGTAGTGAGACTTTAAGGCGAGCATCTATAATATTAATAATTGCTGGTATTTTTATAAAGACTTCCTTTTCAACCAGACAATATCAGAGACATATAAACAATTAAGGCACAAACGATATCCTGTCCTCTGGCAGGAAATAGGTGCGAAAATGGCACCTTGTTATCATAACAAAATTCAAGGACTTGTATAAAGTCTCTATAGAATTCCTTGCAAAATTACTTAACCGCGATAAGGGGTCATAGAGTCACAGTCCCCAATGTTTATGATTATAATTAACATAACATAATATAACATAACATAACATAACATAACATAACATAACATAACATAACATAACATAACATAACATAACATAACATAACATAACATAACATAACATAACATAACATAACATAACATAACATAACATAACATAACATAACATAACATAAAATAACATAACATAACATAACATAACATAACATAACATAACATAACATAACATAACATAACATATATTTTATTATAGTCTCACCTCTATCACATTACAATCATAAATGTATAAAACATTGACAAATATAAATAGTGAAGTTAAGAGAGGCTCTTCACAGAGCTATGAGAGACTAATTGTTATTTTTCTACAAGTATACATTTAAAATCCACAACATATATATATATATATATAAATAAAACAGAAACATTTTCTACATTCATTTAGACTAAAAAAAAAAAAGAGCAGAAAAAACAAAAACATAATAAAACATCATTTAGATTGACTATTAAAATTATATACAGTTTAAGTATATCTTTACACTTTATCAGATTTACAAATAAAAAAGTAGGATTTTATTCTAAAATATATAAATAATGGTTAAAAAATCAATTATTATGAATTTAAATCAATTATATAAAATAGTTATTCTATGTTTTAAAATATCGAAGCAGATTTTGGCAGATAATCTTATTACTTTTTCATCTTTACAGCTTAGCATATAATGTAATTTTTCTTGAATTGTTAAACTTCTAAACTCAGTATTCTCCATGCTTATTTCATCTAAATAACAATTTCTAATATCCTCATATATTGGACAGGATAGTAATACATGTTCTTCATCTTCGATAGTATTTATACAGTGGGAACACTTTCTATTAACACACGTCGTATACAGCAGAAAAACAATAAATTCCAATAAACATTATAACATGCAACTTTATTTTGATAAGAATTGTTTATTTAAATAAAATGAATTTTTATAGTGTACAAACAGGAAGGAATAAAACTACCTGGTAAATACAAGTAGTCGTTTCATTAGTGGGGCGTTATGTACTGTTAATGAATCTCAAAGTATTAGTGACAAGGATAATTAAATGGGTGAGTGTGTAGATGAGTGAGTGAATGGAATAATGAATAAATGAATGAAAATATGTAGCAGTACGCTGTAACGAATATGATATATTTAACTGTCTTACAATTAGTGATTGATATTAGCGCCGCGGCCTTTTTTCGTTTCTGTGACGCGTGATTTGCAACTGCATATTGTCTTAAATTAATGTTTATTTTTTTTAATTTATTCTGTTTAGAAAATATTATCTTTACTTTTGATTTTGTAAGAACATAGCCCACCGATCGTTCATTGTTTCAAGAATAACTTATTTATTTGTGTAGTATATATTCTTAATTAAAGATGAAGCCTAATTTGTAATTTACATAAATGATATGCTGTTCATCATGTTTTTATATTTATCATCATATGTTATTCAGTATTTAATATTTTTATTTTACTAAAATTAATTACACTGTTTTCTTTTATATTTATACTTTACTAATCTAATTTTAAGTTTATTATTCATGTTGTTTAATCAGTGATATAAATAGCTATTACAATACTGCATTAAATGGTTGTGAGTATTTTTCGCCGGTTTTTGCGAATGAATGCCCGTGAAAAAATGCTTAATTCTCCGTAGTTACGCCAGTTTTTATGAATATGTTAACATCACTCGATCAGGTAATAGTTCAGCTTTTGATCGATGTATGTTTCAATAAAATAACAGTTATTGATTTAGAAAAAATTGTGTTTAACCGTGATTCACTGTTGGTGATTTTCTTTCTTTTATAGCGGCCAATAACACGTCTATTTTCTATTGTCATAAGCGTATGTTTTAAGAGTAAAATAACACTCCGAGTGGGTTTTTTGCATGTTCATCCTATGTTTAAACAAAGACACGCAATTTCAAATGATTAATAACCTTTAAACAAATGTAATTATTCGATTCAAAACAGTAACAAATGCCTGTAATTTTTCCGCGTGTGAATCTCATGACCCCCACGGCAGATCCACACGCGTGGACTATCGGGAGTGCGTGTGAATCTGACGTGACACCGGAAAGCAAAGCATAAATCTGATCTTTAGGCGTTTTTTTAATAATTGAATTAAAGGCCTGAAGACCACAAATCGTTATAACTGCGTCCCAAAGCTTATTTCTTTCGACAGTGTTTGCAATGCAAAAATGAACAATATGTAGTACTAAATTATCTACAAGCGTATGACATTTGTTACATAGATGTACAACTGTAAACGATTGCAATTTACTTAGTAGTGAGACTGCTGTAAAACATTGTGCTTTTACATACTGATTTTTCCTACTTAATTGCCATATGAAGCAAGGTCTATTTATGTTAAACATATTCATGACATATGATGGACCCATCTTGTCACCTAACCTCATTAACATTGTATTTGAGTAATGTATTAGCACTTTTTGCCTTATAATATATTTCCATGCATACTTGGATGGAAATATTGCCGTTTTAGAATAACTAACCAAATAATTATATAGATCATACTTCGTTAATATTCTATAGATATCAGGAATAAAACCTAATGATTGTTTATCATCACTAAGATATCTAAACAGACGATTAACAAATAACTGCTTAGCAATATACTTATTCGGAAGTCTGCATAATTGACCAAAGAATTGTAGCTTCCTGTTGTCGATTTCCGTTTCAAGCGAAGTTACACCAATAGAGCTTAAAGCAAAATCCGTATTTACATATTGTGGGATATTTATGATAAATTTTATACAGAATCTATGCCCTCGTTCTAGTTGTATAATATTTGATTTGGTTAATGAATTCCATAATTCATAACCATATAGGAATGTAGGTATAACGATTGACTTATGTATTGCTAATGATGTCAAGGGATTAAGACCATGCGGATGTAAGCAACTATTAATAAGACTTAAAAAAAAAGTCAACGTAACTCATTATTTGACTGTCGAACATGATCACTAATACACATGTATTTGTCACATATAATTCCTAGATGTTTATAAGTTTCTGTTTCATGAATAATTTTACTAGATCCTAGTTTCCAATACCTGCAGTTTTTATCAGAGTTATGTTTGGATTCATTAAAAACAACAATAGCACATTTTAATGGATTATAATCATATCTCCATTTTGTGGAATATTTGTAGCAAATATCTAGCATTTTGTCTAAACCTGACTTTGAATACGATACAAGAACCATATCATCCGCAACGGTAGGGGTACCAACCTTCAAGTTGAAAATACATAACCCAAGATCGCTACTTTCTATGTCTTTTATCAGACCATCAATGAAAAGATGATATAATATTGGTGAGCTTTTACCCCCCCCCCCCCCCCCCCCCACCCCACCCCTCACCCACCCCTTGTCTTGTTCCTTGAAGAACATTGAACTACTCAGAAACCGACCCTTGGTTTCGTACGCAGTTTTGCATATTACAATACATATTAAAGAATGGCATAAATATTAAGTTTGTAACGCCGCTATCAAACAATTTGAACATAAGTCCATTATGCCACACCCTATCAAAAGCTTGACGAGCATCTAAAAAGCAAACAAAAAACTTGCTCTTGTGCTCCCTGTCATATAAAATACATTCTTTTAGTGCGTAGGGAGTCATCAAACAACCGAGTCCTTCCTGAAACCCCCCTGGTTGGTTACTTAAATTAGAAAGAATTTTTTGTTTGGAACGTGGAAGAAGTATATTTTCATATAGATGTACTTCTTCCTTTGACACATTAATGACGTCATCAATACAAAATCTTGACTGCGATATAACAGAGTTTATTTTTTCGTCAACAGAAGCTTTCCAAATATTATCATAATAACTATCAATTGACGGGATATATAACGATTCAAAATATTGTTTCCATCGCTCTGTAATATTGTCGTTATTCCTATACATTACGCCATTGAATTTTATTTCAGCGCCTGCTCTACTTGATGACCGTTTTCTTCGCAATTTCACTAATTTCCAAAATTGTTATATATCAAGTTCAGCGGTTGTGTCAATTTCTTCATAAAGGTACCTGTGTTTTTTCTGAAATTACATTTTGCTGTTTTATAACTTTTATAAGTATAATGTGATTGATCTCTTGGTCTATCATTTTGAATCCAGATTCTCCGTTTTTCTAACATGACTTTATGTAAATTACATAACTCTGAATTCCAATATGGTTTTAAAAAGTGCTTAAATCTCGTCTTGCAAAAACACTTATCTGAGAAAAAAACATATATATATATATATCTTTATTTCCTCCAAATCATACAGGAGAGCATACAAACAATAATATACATTGTTGACAAATGACAAATGAAAAAAAGGTAATACTATACAGATTGAATACATATATAAAGTAACGATAATTTACAATTGGCAAAACGATATACAGTCATTTGATAGCTATAATATCATGCACACACACAGACAAACTCGCTCGCACACAAACACACTCACTCACGAACGCTGACATAAATACACAGACGCTAAATGAATTATCTTCATATGAAATAACCCTATCGAAACGAAAATTAAGAATTATTAACATGAAAAGCTAATTCATTTGAATCCATATTGGTACATATTCTCTTTATAATATGGCTACATTATCGAAACGAAATATAAGGTAACCATAGAGAACGTTTAATATGGTTTAATAAGCCAGTTTGCACAATTTTGATAAATATTTGATAGTTTATTAACTGCATGACGTATTACTTATAACTGCAATACCACATGTTATGAAATGCTAAAACACATATTTTCAAACAGTCCAAGCTGTCTTTTTCATTTAAGAAATATTTCATTCCTGTAAACATATGTATTAATTGTACACGTGTTGGCATATACATTATATAGCAAAACAATTTTACACCAAACCTCACATATAATTTTTGCCATAAATTATCCCGTTTGCTATTGTTATAAATACAATCAAGTAGAACATGTTCAACTAAGTATGAAGATGGCAATCCACATTTGGAGCAATTTTGCTGAAATGGTCTTGAGAAAAACCTACACATTATATATGCCATTGTACTACATGATTCTGTATAAATCTTGTCAGTTTTACTCAGTTTCCAGAGTAAGCACAAATCAAAGTTACAATGGATAAGATTGAATCCATTGAGAGATTCATCATTTTGACATTTATTTAGTAACTGTTTGTTTTCGAACCCATAAACAGCAGTATTTACTATTTTTTTCCATTGAAATTTTGACGGAAAAACACTTGTCTGAGAATATTCATTTAAGTACGATGAAATATCATATTTTTTACAAACAATTTTTATATCGGCAATGAAACCTTTAACTTTAGTAGGTATTAACTTATAGTCAAATAAACGATTAACAAATATTTGTTTTGCTATGAAGAAGGGTGACAACCTACAGAGCTGACCTAAAAATATAAGTTTTCTTTTATCAATTTCAGCTTCCATTGATAGGCATCCTAACATACTTAGTACTACGTCTGTTCTTGTATACTTTGGAATTGACTGAATGTGTTTTAAACAGAACCTATGTGCTCTTTCAATAGTAAGTATATGGGCATTAGTTAGATTATGCCATAGCTCACAGCCGTACAAAGCTTTCGGCAAGACAACCGACTTATATATTTGTTTCGCCGTTGCTGGGTGAATTCCCCCAGAATATACGCCACAATTTATTATATTTAAAAAGGTACTCCTAATTTTGTAGTTCGCTTCCTTTATAATGTCATTATTATTCTCGTATTTATTGAAAAGTACACCTAAATGTGTATACTGCTCCACTTCATCTACTTTACTGTCCCCAAGAATCCATTTACGTGTGTTTAATTTATATTTATTGCGTGATTCATGAGATATAATGACCGAGCATTTAGAAGCATTGTAAAAATAATGGTGTTCGATACCATATTTGTAGCAGATATCAATCATGTGACTTAACCCAGTTTTAGATAAAGATAGTAAAACCATATCATCAGCTGATGTAGGACAGGAGCAGTTAATATTGTACATATAAAAACCATATTCTGAGGCTACTAACTTATCCATAAGATCATTTATAAAGACGATGTACAGAAAAGGACTGAGAATCCCTCCCTGTCTGGTACCTTGTAATACTGGGAACCAGTCTGAAAAGTGACCTTGGTTTCTGACACAACTGGTCATATTGGTATATAAGTTAAAAACAACTTTAAGAATGTATAACGGTAATCCAAATTTGAACAATATTACCATAAGAGCCTCATGCCAAACGGTATCAAATGCACGGCGTACATCTAGAAAAGCAATATTTAATTGACTGTCATTTTCTTTAGCGAAGTAAGAGCATTCAAGCAGAACAAAAGAAGTCATCATGCAGCCAATACCCCGTTGAAACCCACCTTGTAATTTATTAATTTTCTGAGAAAAAAACAACAGTCTCGCTTAAAATTTTATACATATTATCAATTTCAGCAGGACATGTTAACGGACAATTTTGTGCTTTTTATCAAATCCTCGGATGTATTGAGCATGTTTTGATAGGATGTAATATCAACTTGTCTTACTTTTTTCCAGTTAATATTATATGATTGCGAAATATTTACATTAAACACATCGGCATTATAACCAGTCGATGGTATATTCAGACTACATTTAATAGGTCTGTGTCTTGAAACATTTAGACAATCATCTTCTATTACATTATGAGTAATACAATCTGTTTTCTAGCAAAATTATGGAATCAATAAGCGATTTACACTTTCCATCGTAGGATACAAATGATGATGAAGCACCGGTGCACATATCCAATGTATTAGCAGAGATCATATTAGTATCATTCAAAAAGTGTGTGAATGATTGATCTCTGCTATATCTTGGTAATTTTGAACAGGTTGCATTGAAGTCGCCCATAAATATAACAAACCATTTTCTAAATATAAACTCCATAAATTGAAAAGCTTATCAATATAATTCCTTTAGCTTTCAATTGGATGGTTACTGCATGGTAAATACACTTGAAATATAAACAAAAAATGACTGTGTGCATATTGAATTGGTATACCAACTATTCTATCATCATCAATAGTTAACGGTATTACAAATCTATCATATTTGATATGCCATACCAAAGCTACGCCACATTCATCGATTCGTCTGCTACCTAAACTGGAGTCAGTAACAACATGTGTTTTATAATTATTGTCTAGAGAACTTATAAAATGTATATTATTATCTGATAACCAACGTTCTGAAACACCAAAATGTCCATCGATAGTCCGTTCAAAGAATTGCATAGGTAAGTGCTACTAGACATTAAACTTGTTGCATTCCATGATAATAGGTTTAGATTCTTAAGATTTATCATGATTGCAGATTTAAAAAGATATATAATAGCATATTATAAACTAAAGACGCTTGAGTAGATATTACACCATTCCGTTTATAGCTGCTGCATACTGTATCAAACAAAGGTAAGTTATAGCCACGTAAGCAGTCCGAGTTTGAAGAACATCCTATGTATGCCAAGCAAAAATTCAATTGATTATAATGACAATCACGATTTTAAGTTACACCAGTCGTGTTCAAAGTTAATAAACTAATGTTCTTAGTATTAAAAATCACCAACATGTTTATACTCTTGAGTAATTTGTTTGAGATTAATATACTTGATTAATCTTAAGTTATACCACGTGGTCAAAAACCTCTTTCCTCAAGTAAATAGCACTCGGTATTAGCTTCAACATTAAGTTGAATAATGACCCCCGTCAGGAGTACGTTTTTCTGGAAATATACGTATCATGGTCAAATTTGGACCATTTTCTTTAATAAACGATTTTAGTTTCTCTTCAGTCATCAAATTTGAAAACCTTCCTATGAAATATCGGCGAGTTTGCTTTCTCACGTAGACACTAAAATCTTCATCAATCTCGGTATCGTAGCGCCGAGTGATTCTAACGGGAATGCCATTTTTCCGTGGTACTTCTGGTGTTCCTATAGTGGAGACTATATCGGCGAATGTCACTTAGCGACCGTCCTTTTTATTTTTACCATATCTATGATAGATGTTACTGGAGTCTGAAACATTTTCATGCTTTGTATTTGTATGTTTGATATTGGAATGTGTTGAGCTGATAGTTTCCTTTGAACTCTGCAGTCTGAAACACGTTTAATCCGCTCAGTTTGCAGATCTCCAAATGAACCACTCATATCAACATTACCATTTTTTTTTTTTTTTTTTTTTTTTTTTTTTGAATGGGGTTTAACGCCATTTTCAACACATTTCAGGTTATATATGGCATATCCAGTTTTACTGGTGGAGGAAGACCTCAGACTGAGTCAGACTGAGTAGAACCACCGTCCTTCCGCAAGTAACTAGAAACTTTACCATTTTGAAATGGATTGCTTTCACCACATTGAACTGATACATCTATAACTGTCTTATTTGGTGGCACTGTTACCCGTTCATCAGCAGTACATGTCGATGTTTGCAAGGTGGTAATCAGTTCCGTGGTTAATTGCGTCTCATTGTTTACGCACAAACTGTCTGTTAATTCATTTACACTAGCTTCCACATCATTATTACTATGTTCATATGGCATAACCAAACTTCCAAAAGTGTTTAAAGGAGCAGTTGTGAGCCCAAACTCACCCACGTCACCATACATTAATGCATTGAAAGATCTGATAAGGGTGGTGGGTTGAGGAAGAACACCATAGGCACATTAATTTAGTTATCAGAATTGTATCATTTTTGTCTATATACGTCTCAATGCCGTCAAGTCTCTTCCTGACCAAGGTAATGTCTGACCTTAGAGAGCAAATATCATTGATAGGCAGCACGGATATTGTTTCCTGTATTTGAGATAGGTTGATGGTGCGAGGCATTAACATAAGCTAAGCATTCAGTTTTGACACCAAGGATAGAGTCCGAAACACATTTTATTTGTTTGTCATACTGTTTCTCGTCTACTAACAGATTTTGTTTTGACATTAAAATCTCTCCTTCAAGTCGAGATAGCGAGTCTTTCATAAACACAATATCTTGGTTACAGCTACATAATTGCGTTTGCTTTTGTGTCACTGTATAATTGGACCGTGATATTGAGCTACTTCTGCCACGAAAAGAACTCAACATATCTTTAAGTAACGTTACATCTTCACTCTCGATAACGGGTAGAAGCGAATGTATATCTTGAGACAGCTTCGTTGCTATGGTTTCGCCACTACGTGTAGACACTCGTCGATTAAGTACAGCTTGTAATCCAATGGAAAATCGTCATCTTCACGTATAGTATCAAACAGCATTTGGCGAGTATGTTCTAGGGTTGTTTCACATGACAAATAGTCTCGTAGTAGACGGGCAACGAACTTATCAGTCGGCAGATCTTGAAACTGTTTTATCAGGCGAGTAGGTTCATAAAGATCATATTCAGCATTATTATCATCGCAACTCATCATCAGTGAGTATGAGGTCACATTTGACACAGGAATAGGCATAGGAACCTTCACATCCATATTGTCATCAAGTGTAACTGGTTCTAGCTCCGCGTATACCGTGTTTGGAGAAAGAGCCGACATTGTCATTAATATAAGTTATTATGTATAATTTAATTAACAATGTTGTTTCAATTTTTACAGCGTAAGAACGACTTCCAGTTAGTGTAATTGTAGATTACCAATTCAATCATTTAATACACAGCACGGTACAATATAAAGTTCAGTTTCATATACTATATCTTATATTAGCACTGATTGTTGTTGTATGGTGTTTAGCGTCGCTTTCAACAATTTTTCAGTCATATTGCGACGGTGTCTACTTGAGACAGTATTATAAGCGCTGTAACACTGGAGTATCATGCCGCAGACACATGGTATGGTACCCCACCCAGTCACATTATACTGACAACGGGCCGACCAGACCTAGAACTCTCCTCTAAATGCTGAGCGTCAAGCGAGGAAGCTTCTTGTACCATTTTTAAAGTCTTATAAATCACACGAACAAAGGGACATTTGCCCCAAGGGTAAATACTAAACCTTTTTATTGTAGTTTACCCTCTATTGATCGGTTACTGGATGTGAAAATTTAAACACATATACTTTTTGTACTCATTGTTTTCTTTTGTTTTCATGTTTTTCATTGTTTTCTGCACATGCAGAGCGAAATTAATTCAGATGTTCGAGCTATTTTTTTTTAAACCCAATTCAAACAAATAAAAAATAAAAAAACACCTTCACACTCACAGACAGAGTTAAAAGCTCTCAAATAATTTGCAATATTTTTAATGGAATTAAACAATTCTATCATACTTACTTGTTGCCAATCCGTTCTGTATATTGGCCTATCACGTTCTGTATAAGTTCCGGGGTTTTCCATTACCTCGTGCGTATGACCGTGCTCGTGCCCGTGCCCGTGATCGTGTGTGTGAGAAGGAACGTTCCCATTCACCTTGACTGGACCAGCTGTTATATGAAAACGTAAAAATGTTGTTTAAATGAATATTTCAATTACAATGTTAGATATCTAAGGCATATAAGTAGTATTGTAACTGTAAATATAGATTAACTCTTTTACAATAGTATTATGCTCATAGGTCTCACGTAGATCTCATGTAAGATTGTGCGCACAAAATGACCTATTTATGTGTCGACGTGCCGTAAAACACCATTCATTCATTCATTCATTACTCACGTAAGAATTAGCTCCCTTGCATGACAGTAGCAAGTTTCTTACGCCCAAGAAATTTGAGCTGTGCAAAGCAGTTGGGCAATTTTTTTTAAAAAAATGCATTAAATGTCATATTTCTATGTGTATATGGGAACATTGGAACATTTTCATGATTTCTGCCAAGTTGTGGTGCCATTGGGAACTGTTTGATGAAACTATAACAGTTTAAAGATGCGTAGTGATACACTGCAACAAATGGGCTGAATTGTCAAAAATGAAGTAGTGCCATCAAACCATCAAAATTATAAAAAAAACAACCTGGTCATCTCCATGTTTTTTCTGCATAATTGGACCAAAAGAGAACAATCTATGCGAAAAGAGCACTTTTAGAGCCATTGGTAATGTATCCAGTGTTGAAGAAGTGCATTGTGAGACGTCATACGCATCACATGACGCGAGCTAGACCAACATTTCTAGACTTTGGCTAAAAAAGAAATTAATGCAAATATGGGATGGAGACAGTTCCATGGGTGTACACAAATGGTTTACAAGGTTTAACTTAAATAGAGATATAGAGAACAGTGGAATTGCAGCCAAAAAATATGCTTTTAATTAAATTCCAATTTCACATAGATCGACTTATGAACAGACAAACAGACAGACAGACAGACAGACAGCAGGCCAGACAGACAGCCAGACAGCCAGACAGCCAGCCAGACAGACAGACAGACAGACAGACAGACAGACAGACAGGCAGGCAGGCAGGCAGGCAGGCAGGCAGGCAGGCAGACAGACAGACAGACCTTTAATGAAATTGCAGTTGTCAGTCTCCATTTTGAATGATGCTACCTGAAAGAAAAAAAGAAACAAAAAAAAGTTATTGGTATGCATTTTACGATGCAGACTTGATGTTTTTTGGTTATATAGGTATGCATTGTATTGTACAGCGAAAAGAGTAAGTGTTCTTGTGTTAGTCTGTTAAATGAGTAAGTAGTTTTGTCGTCATGTTTAAATGTTAAAGTAGTAGCAGTTACGGTAGAATGATAAATGAAACAAACAACATGTGTGCTTTCTTATTTTATTATGAATACTTAAGAATCTTCAGATCATACAGTTAGGTAAAATATACATATTATAGTGTGTAAATGGTCTCATACAATTCAAACAAAGTGTCACTTACTTGCAAGCTTTGGTATGCAGTTATCAAACACTGTACACGCATTATTATTAGTGTCAAAAAGTGTCACTCATTTGTAAGCTCTGGCGTGTTGTAATCATCAAGAACTGCTTCAAACAGAAACTTTCTTTTATTGACGGCATATTTCCAAGCCTCTTCTGTGTCAAAGTCCTCAGATTCCACGGCACGATCTACTGTTTTCTTGATCGACAGGAAAAACGGACTGTCCTTGAATGAGTTGATCCATAAAACATTGTCTGTGAATACCTCAGTAAGGGCTTTGCGATAAGCGTTTTGCATTGTTTTATAGGTTCGGTTTCGTGCTTATTCTTCTGATTTGTTTTCTCGGTTTATTAAAGCTAACACTTTTTCTTCATATCTCGGCTGGTACTGCTCAAATACTTCATCAACAAGGCGATCCATAAGATCGTCGATTTCTTTCATATCTGACATATCGCTATTTTCTTCCATCATTTCAGAATCCAAATTTTCTTGTTGATGTTTTGCCTGTTTATGTCTCAACATATATTTTTTTCTATCGAATGTTTTATCACAAATGTTACAAGAAAACGTTTTGTCTGCAGATTTTTTACACTTTTTAGACGATAATTAATCGAAATATGTTGTTAAATGCTGGTGGACCACTTAATGTTGGCGTCTTTTTCTTCAGAGGCGTGATTACGAGTTGTTTGTTTTCTTTCTATTAAATACCCCAGGATTTCTTCTTTCTGTAAGTTTTTTTCTTGCACAAACGTTTAACTCTCACCTTTTCATCCAGGGTGTTGGCTGCTGCTATGATAAGTTTTGCTGTTTTCTACATATTTATGCGTCCTAACTCCGAATTTGCTCTTTCTACCACACTTTGAATTGGTGATGTTAATTCTACATTGGTGTGGTTTCTTACTGATGGAACCGTTGATGGTTAGGGCTGAAAGTAAGCTACCCAATGTTTAGGATCTAGTACATACAATTTTGAATTCATGTTTCACTTACAAACTGCAACGTGAACAGTACAGGTTCTTGTAAGAATCTTTTAAATCCTTTATGTATATTTCGAACTCTAACAACTCTTTTTCTTTCATCGGCCGATGAATGGGTGTGTCATAACGTACATCCCACCGGTTACACCTGGTTGGCACAACACGACGTAATCTAAGCAGTATTTTCTCACCATTCACGATACTTTCACCACACATGTTCGAATATATGAACAAAATTTGATTTAACGTATACAGCGTTTTTGTTTTAGAAGCTGTTGCTTGAAATTCTAACAACGCTACTTTCCACTTTTTCAGAGTGTAGTGGTGTTTTCAAATGCATTTTGAAATGCCACGATTTATTGTCTGGAAAATAAGCATTTCTTTCGTCACTTTGTAGATACACAATCACGTTTCTCTCTCTCTCTTTCTCCCTCTGTGTGCGTGCGTGCGTGCGTGCGTGCGTGCGTGCGTGCGTGCGTGCGTGCGTGCGTGCGTGCGTGCGTGCGTGCGTGCGTGCGTGCGTGCGTGCGTGCGTGCGTGCGTGCGTGCGTGCACAGAAGTGCCATACTGCAGATACATGCCATGATACTCGACTCAGCCACACCAGAACAATCAGACCTACAACTATGATATTCGTAAAATGCTGAGCGTCAAACGTGGATATGAAAAGTTTCTAAATCCAATGTTTTAATGACCATTGTAATAATCATAAGTAGTAAGGAGTGTAGCGTTATAACGCCTGTTGTGACCGATTTTGGGAAATAAATGACTCGTTTTTGGAAAACGTTATCTATTTCGAAATCTCGTTCACCGCGACTAGAGTAATCGTTTTTTGATGACGGACGATACCCTTAAGCAAAATGAAAGATACCTGTTCGGTATACAACACGGTGAATCATAAATATTATAGCATTATACTGTAATTCGCATCTCTCATCAAACGTAATATGTCGGTAACTTAGCATTTAAAACGAATGCGAACGAACGCGGTATATTAGTCGTATTTATTACAAACGATCTTAAACGGAAACGGACGAGCGAATATCGGCTTTTATTTTACTTCGGTTAAAGGTTTGAAGGTAAAAGAAGAAAATATCTTGAAGTTTTATTTGTTTACATTATGTATATAGACTAACATAAAAATGTTTTCATACGTAAATTGTTTTATAAGATTTTACAAAATAATGTTCTCATCATACGTTGGTTATTTAAAGATTACACGTATACTTGTTAATGTTCTTAAAACTTCATCAACAACGTTAGCAGAAAATCAGTTGATATTAGTACATAATGTATTTACCCTTAAGATATATGAGTAGGTAATCCATGTACAAGTACATGGATTAACTATTCATAAGAGATCAACCCATTTACAAATGATCATGAGTATGGATTACCTACTCATGATCAACCCATTTGCAAATTAAGTAGTAGCAAGATATATAGATAGATGGATGGACGGACGGACGTACGGACGGATGGACGGACGGGTAGATATATAGATGGATAGATTGACAGACATTCATACATACAGACATAGACTGACCGACAAAGGGGTGAGATATAACGTGAAAATGAAAACATTTCTAATGATCAACGCATTGACAAGTTAAGTACTATTAACGGAACGAAAGAGAGAGAGAGAGAGAGAGAGAGAGAGAGAGAGAGAGAGAGAGAGAGAGAGAGAGGGGGGGGGGGAGAGGGAGAGGGAGAAGGAGAGGGAGAGTGAGCGAGAGAGAGAGAGAAAGAGATGGACGGACGAACAACGGAAAAGCAGACAGATTGGTTAGATCTTTCATATGACTTTGGTTTCGTTAATATTCGTACACGCAAACATAACGTGTTTTAGTAATCCAGGGCGGAAACAAACCATTATGTTAAGTATTTGTGTTATTTAATTCTAATGAAGGTTAGTGTTATACTTCTGTCGATATATTCGTAGCGGTAACACGGCCTTCCTGACTAACACAATTTAACATAATACCGATAAGTTTTATAACGATTTGATTCCACCATGCGATTGCGACACTATAATATTGCATGCAACTTTAAGCAAGCAATTTATATCAACTTCATATTATTCATGTGTTTGTAATTTTAAAACTTGAAGTTTTGTTCTTATAACTGTTTAAAGGTGCCATTTATACCCATGGTGTCGGGGTAACATTATATTTGTATGAAAGTTTCATTTGTAGAGATCAATACATGTACACGTTAAGTACTGGCAAGACAGATCAACAGACAAATAGACAACTGAGATAGGGAGAAAGGAGTGAAACAGTTATAGTTGGATAAATTCATTCTACAATAAGCGGTTGTAATACCATTGTCGATTCCTCTAAATGAAAATAACATACGCTTCTTAACTAACTCGTTTTTATTTATTTTATTTTTTTTTTAAATAATACTGCTTGTTTAATAACGATATGAACCCACCGTGTGATGACAACACTATAATATTGTTACACAAAACTAACTATCATTTCATTTAAACTTGATGTTATATTCCTTTAATTGATGCGCTAGTCTGGTCCACGGAAGTTTAAGATGTGTTTATAAGTAATGTATGGTATTGTAATGTATGATGTGCATGTCACTTTGATATACTGTATACTTATTTTCTTACTATAGAAGTATTTAAAGAGAAAGAGGAAAAGTCAACTGAGCGAATGAGAGAGAGAGAGAGAGAGAGAGAGAGAGAGAGAGAGAGAGAGAGAGACCGGGGATTGATAATGCACTGCATAAACAACAGGAATTTTCATTTCAACTAACATGTGCTGAAGTTTTTACTCTTTATTTGAATATAACATATTGGTTGAACAGTATCGTGTTTTGAAAGCTGATAACAAATATACCTTATGAATGAACTACTATACGATACACATTATTGCTATTTTATCTTTTTTATTAAATTATCATCAAATCTATTAGATGTAGTTAAACGTTGTATATGTATATGCAAATAGTCTCAGACAACTCATGCTATAACTTCTAATTATAAACAACAAACATAAAAAATATTATGTTTTCCTACAGAAAATATCATCATAACAAATGTTTATATCCACATTTAGCGATTGGTGGTAATGTCAGGGGGATTATACTCCTTAAGCACTTTGTCAAAGAGATATTTCCGTTTCTTAGTACTTCCGGGACTCTTCACTCTTGAAATCGTGTTCTTCTTTCAGTTGTCTGGCTGTCCGTTTGATAGCAGTATGAATGGTATCTTTTCTTATCGAATCGAACCATAAAACCCTGAATAAATATTCATCGATAAGAAGCTTCTGTATTTCGGCAATAGTTCGTTGAATGCCTTTTTTCTTGCATGCTTTTCATTAAGTTCATCGTCGTTCACAAAATCTGATGCTATTTTGTCGAATTCAGGCTGAAGCGATTTTAATGCATAATCAACCATGTCGTACCAAGGGTCTATTGTTTCTTCCTTTTCATCCGAGTCTGATTCCATATCTGAATCGTCGGTATTAGATTCGTCGGTAAGTTCTTCTTTCTCCACCTCTACCTCGGAACTATCGTCTCCGTGTATTATTTTCTTGTGCCGAAGCACATTATCTTTACGTTTATACTCCTTTTTACAAAGATCACAGGCGAACATCCTCGGCGACAGCAAACTACTGAACGATTTGTTCACTTTTAATTAATTCCTTATATATATATAAAGTATTGGCATGACCAGGGAGGAGTTAACTCATTTAAAAGAGGAGTTAAAACTAAATCTTCAATGAGGTTTGAGGAGGCACGTAAGAGTTAAATTTGAAAGACATAAGTGTTACATACTGGTATACTCCGAGTTACCGCGAACTTTTTATATGGGCATAGAATGTGCACATCACATTTTATTTTGTTGGTTGCATACATTTCGCTTTAGTAACGCTATTTAATGTTGACTCCTTGTTTCTAAAGGCTATGTATTAGAAGTTTGGAGTTAACTCATTTAAATGAGGAGTTAAAACTAAATCGTCGATGAGGTTTGAAGAGGCACGTAAGAGTTAAATTTGAAAGACATAAGTGTTACATACTAGTATACTCCGAGTTACCGCGAACGTTTTATATGGGCATAGAATGTGCACATCACATTTTATTTTGTTGGTTGTAAGTGAGAAAGTTATCAGTTTCTTGCGAAGATGGAGTGTGCTCGAGTACTGGTTAATCCCAGGAAACAGTGGTTAGGTTAACTGATCGTCTGTTATCCCTCGATGGCATAAAAATGACGCCTACTATTCAATCAATTGTTTTTTGTATACATTTCGCCTTAGTAACGCTATTTAATGTTATCAAATAAGTTTAAAATAATGTGTTACGTCGTGTAAATCTTCAACCACTTTTTGTTGACTCCTTATTTCTAAAGTCTATGCATTGGAAGTGCAGAGTTAACTCATTTGAATGAGGAGTTTAAATAAATCCTGAATCAGGTTTGAGGAGGTACGCAATAGTTAAATTTGAAAGACACGAGTATTCACATATACTGCGAGCTACCACGAAGTTTTTATAAAGACATATAATGTGTACACATCACGTCTTATCTCACTTTCGGAAGACAAATCTTATTTCACTGTTAAAAGAGGATGTCCATTTTAATCGTCAATGTTTAATACTTTACAAATTGATTCATTTTTCTCATGTTTTTGTTGCATTTAACGCATATAAAGCAACATATTTATCCTGTTTGTTTAAAATTTAATTCCTCATCACAATCTTTGTCTTTAAGATCTTTATGTTTTATTGAACCTCCAGACTCATCACGTACTCGGTGCCAGAATCCCGACTTTCCATTGTTACCGCATTGACGTAGGTTTGAGACATTTTATATTTTATAAATCTGTTACAGGAATAGTTTGTCCTCCGATAGTAACGAAGTAGGTTTTTAATCTATTTTGTTGTCTTTTAAGTAGGCACAAGTAGATACAAGGAATCAATACGATTAAACATACCAACAATACTATTCCTAAAATATGTACCAGTTTAAATTCTCCCATGCGTAAAAATATGACAAAAGCAAATATATTGTTGTTACTACGTATTCTTGGATGATTAATGAATCAGCCTTAAGGGTAAATACATTATGTACTAATATCAACTGATTTTCTGCTAACTGTTTTAAGAACATTAACAAGTATACGTGTAATCTTTAAATAACCAACGTATGATGAGAACATTATTTTATAAAATCTTATAAAACAATTTACGTATGAAAACTTTTTTACGTCTGCTTTTTATGTTAGTCTATATACATAATGTAAACAAATAAAACTTCAAGATATTTTCTTCTTTTACCTTCAAACCTTTAACCGAAGTAAAATAAAAGCCGATATTCGCTCGTCCGTTTCCGTTTAAGATCGTTTGTAATAAATACGACTAATATACCGCGTTCGTTCGCATTCGTTTTAAATGCTAAGTTACCGACATATTACGTTTGATGAGAGACGCTAATTACAGTATAATGCTATAATATTTATGATTCACCGTGTTGTATACCGAACAGGTATCTTTCATTTTGCTTAAGGGTATCGTCCGTCATCAAAAAACGATTACTCTAGTCGCGGTGAACGAGATTTCGATTTCCCAAAACGAGCCATTTATTCCCCAAAATCGGTCACAACAGGCGTTATAACGTTCCACTCCTTACTACTATCATTATTTTTTTGAATGGGGTTTAACGCCATTTTCAACGCATTTCAGGTTATATATGACATATCCAGTTTGACTGGTGGAGGAAGACCTCAGACTGAGTCAGACTGAGTAGAACCACCGTCCTTCCGCAAGTAACTGGAAACGTTCTCACATAAACTTTTGGAGCGAGCGGGACTCGAACCTACAACCTTAGCGATGAGAGGCAGGTGATATTGAGACGGCGCCTTAGACCACTCGGCAACGGAGGACCCTGCTTGTACTAATTAAATAAATATAGATGTACATATAACTGTACGCTGATTTCAGTGTAGGGTAGGGGGTCCGATACACCCATGCACATTACCCACCTCAAAATCCAAGGCATAGTACCATCATCGCATGATGGCGGTTATAATTAATCATTGTTTCGTCTGCTTTAAAGATACATTTTCATTTTTAATGGCGTTATTGATGTGTTTAAAGCATTTTGAAAGCATTGTCATGCTTGAATTGTTACTGTAGAAAAAAATGATGCTTGAAAATTGGGATATGAATACATTATTTTATGACGTCTGTTTCCACTTTGTCAACAGTGTACATCCTGAACAGATAAAACATCTCATATATTACACATGACCCCTACTTGTCACAACATATTGTTATAGTGTAGAGGTTTACAAACTATACAATGGAAGTTTCACTTCTTTCATTTGGGTTTCTCAATGAATGAATGACCAGCATGAAACCATTTTTACTATAGCTTAAAAGAGAAAAACATTCAAATGTTGAATAACACCTGTAGGTCAGACTTACCTGGACGATCAAGGTATTTAAAGGGAATATATGAGGAGAAAAAGCGATAAATGTTTTGAAAAATAAAATAATTTTTAAAAAAGGATAAAAAGCATCTCATTATCATTAATAAATATAAACCGAATAGTTTAGTATGTCAAATCCACCAAAACGTTACAAAATCGACATATGTATTGGAGTGGTAAACTTGAAACGAAATCCCCATTCTAAAAATAAACAGCATTTAAATACTGTTTGATGACCTTCGCATCGTCATTCGGACGCTTTCTAAGAAGAAACAATTTTTACTACGTGTAAACCGGTATCAAAATTAAATTACGACTCCTTTAATACGTCAAAAATATGTTGTCATTTTAAGCAGGGAATATATTTTAGTCTAACCTAGGTGCGTAGTCCAATTTAAGAAAGCGCTTTTAATATTTTATTTAAACATGTTTATATAAATATCATTTTGGTAATACGGATTCAGCGAGTATATATTTAACGAGAAAACTAACTTTAAGAAGTGTAAATCTTCCATGAGGCCTTCGAACTGCTTACGTTACATAAATAATATGTTTTATGAATATTTCAATAAAATGTTGATCACACATGTTGCAACATTGTGCATTTTTCGACGAATCGCTGAACGAACAATTTTTTCGAACGCATAGGGTCATACATGCAAAGTTGATAATGTCGAATTACACTCTTTGATTCGACTCGAGTTATTTGATTTATTTCCCTCTACTTGTTTTATTTATTAAAGTAATGAAACTATCGTAGAAGAGTTGAAAAGCGTCATTAAAACGGGGGCTAGAGTACATAATGCATTTTTGATGATTCAAGGGGCATAACTCACACAATTATCATCCTGTATGACAAACTCTGGGCCTAAAGTCATCAATAATTTGAATCTGAGAATCGGACTCAGACTCAAATATTACATTTTTGTAAAATCCTGTAAATGTGCACTTATGGGTAATAAATGTGATCCTGTAACATTTTCTGCTAAGTAATCATTAAAACTACTCGAATCTGCAAATACATACAGTGGTTTGCTTATTTAATAGATGTTATTTGATTCTTAAATTTTTGCCATTCTGAGTCTAAATCTCAAACTCAAACTATAGATGAATTTAGATCCAGGTCCGAGCTCATATAGTTATATAACTACAAATGATGTTTTACTTCTCACTACACAGTTACGCCCCTTTTTTCCCCACGTTAGATTCTTACTCTTAAAAAATAGGTTTATGTACTTTGGTTATGAAATATTTTCAAAATGGCTGTGATTTCTTGCTGCAGATGAGTAGAGCAAAAGTTGGCATAGCATATACTGCAATAAGACATCACTTGTGATAAAAATGTGACTTTTATAGGATTTCAACATATGCATGTATTTATGAGCATTTGAGGACTTCTTTTTTCAAAAAAGCTCAGGGTGTCACTGCACCCTCTTTAAAAAAAAAAAAATTGGACAACCTACCAGGTATTGTGCATTTTTATGTGTGTATACATTCCTGCTATGAAAAAAAGTTCTATGTGGAATTCTTTTTTTACCAGCGAAATCCTGGACCTTATTTTATATAGAACAAACAACAAAATTCAACTGTGTAGTGAGACCTTAAGGCACACCGCGATGAAATATATAGTCACTAGAGTGCGCACAGAGTCAGCTGAAGCAAGGTTTGGTATTCAAGGAACATAACTCAGAAATTCCATATCAGAATCAACGAGCTCGAGAACTTTGTCATGCAGCTGTAACTATAAAACCACTGTGCCCTTTGCTAGGGTTTCACTTAACTAGATGCTCATAAGCTCAATGTCGATCGCGACAGTACACACCTGCTAGTATGTAGTGAGCATGTGTTGCACATTCAAAAGCTGTCACGTGGTTTACAAAATATTGTTCCGTTTTTTGCTAGGTTCGAATTCCACTGCTTTCACCAATTGCTCCGTTTGCTTAGTTTACAGCAATAGGACACTTTAAATACTTTGTCTGATGGCCAAGTAGGCTGATAAAGACTTAACGCAAAAGAGCTTGTTAAAATAATATATTAGACAAAATCGCAACACTATGGAGTGGACACTAAATATTATACCTATTTATGACCTTAAGTATGAATTTGATGTTAGACCTGTGCACAGTATCGTCAAAACGGCGGCATATATATATATGTAATATTTATTCATTAAAGTGACAGGTACAATACATTTTAGAATTACAACATTTGCAAAAGCGTTAGTACATGCAAAGAAATACCCAGCCTAGTAAGGCTTATCAGTCACTATGTTCAAAACAATTTCAATAACTTTAAAACATATATTATGATGAAAAACTTCATGGCATTGTTAACCATATCGTAAACAACAACAAAATAAAATGAATAAAACATATGTACCATCCAAAATATATATAGTGAAGCCCCTCCCCCCACCTCCCCCTTATATGCTTATATAAATGTACAACTGTATATGAAGTAAAAAAGTTAATTCTTACCTGTTGAGTCTATAAAATGGACACACTAAAATAATTGTAATGTATACGTCCTTATTCCTTTATTTATGAAATATCAATTGTTATTTCTTATTAAAAAAAACACTACAGATTAAACGCAACTGCAAATAAATGAAACCATTTAAAGTAGTTACCTGTAAACAAAAAAACAAACGTTTAATGTGTGATTTGATATGAGGCTAATGATCCTATTTCGCGTGGCGATTTATGTTATGAATTAGGCACTGCCTAAATTTAACTTCTCTAAACCGTACACGTGCAAAACATTTGTTGTTGTATGGTGTTTAGCGTCGCTTTCAACAATTGTTCAGTCATTTCGCTTGACAGAGTATTTTGAGCACTGTCACACTGGAGTATCATGCCGCAGACACATAGTATGATACCCCACCCAGCCACATTATACTGACACCGGGCCGACCAGACCTAAAACTCTCCTCTTAATGCTGAGCTTTAAGCGAGGAAGCTTCTAGTACCATTTTTAAAGTCTTTGGTATGACCCGGTCGGGGATCGAACCCTTGACCTGCCGCATGCGTCGCCAAACAGGCCTTGGTCTCTAAACCGTACACTTTCGGGATGTGATTTTTTTCCATTGTTTCGACTTAAAAATGAATAAGCTTATGTACTTTTTATTGTAGAGTGTAACTTAATATTGCAAAATCAATTTATATGAACTTGATATCATATTGAATAATGGCACACGAAGCCAAAAATGCATCGGTGCTCCTCTACGCCGTAAATATGTCAATGTTCATAATACGGGAAAAGAATTTTGAGCTGGAAAACGCTTTAAAGGTAGGTCTCATTCGGAACTCCTTGCAAATTCGGAAATACTATCGCACTCATCCTCACCCTTGTGGCTATGATTACACTTAATATATACATATCCTACACTTTTTCCTGACTTATTATCTAATTATCATGTCAATCCACATATATCCAACTCCGTTTGCATAACCGCCGCCATCTCGATCTACTTCTCTTTCCATACGAAACCATCTTTATCTCAGTTTAAACCATTTTTCATCATCATCATCATCATCATCATCATCATCATCATCATCATCATCATCATCATCATTATCATCATCATCATCATGTAACAAAGTTGGGAAACCAATATAAATTTATAAGTGTAGATTGGATTTCTATAATACACTAAAATCTTACCCAAATTAAAACTCGCATAAATAAAATAAACACGGAACATAGTATATCGTTTCATCTGACTCATTTATCAAAACGTCTCATTAACAACAAAGTAGGCGAAATTGCACATGTAGGGATCGTTATGGCAATTAATAAAACAAACAAATTGTCACCGCTAATGACTGGTAACGGGCGTATGTTTTTTTCTCCATCACATAGTAGATACCTGATGAATGTTTGAATTATCTTGTTCAAGTGTTCTATCACTAGTTTAGAAATGTTACTGAATGAGTATCATATTACAGTTGTATAGTGAAAATATTTTATGTATGAAAACGGTGTTCTATACAAAACACGCCTGTGTCCGCGTCTTCGACAATCGGACCTGCTCGGCGATCACATGCTCGAGATCCTTCTGGTGTAAGCCCACCATTGATTTTTGTTCTTTATTCTATGGTAAATAAAAAAAGTTTGAAGGCTTGTCATTCATAGAGAGACCCAAATGAAAGATGTGAAACTTACATTTTATTGTTTGTCAACCTCTGCGCTACGTATGATGGTGAAAATAAATAGAAGTCATGTGTCATATACGAGATTGTTTTTCTGTTGTTGACAAAGTGAAAGTAGACTTCCGAAATCTTGTATTCATACCCCAATTACCAAGCATCTTATTTTCTAAATTCACAATTCAAACATGACAATGCTTTCATCAAGATGTTTGAAATACACCAATAATGCCATTCAAATAAAAAAAAATAAGCATTAAAATAAGGAAAATGTATTTTTAAGAAGAAGTAACAAGGACTATTTATAACCGCCATTATGCGGAAGCATGTCCTGTTTCGAATGGTGGTACCATATGTCATAAAGCTGACTAGGGAAAGTCGACAAGGTATTCCGAATGTGACCGGTGTTTTACGTATTTGTTTATTATCACCATGACATTAGCATTGTCGCCGCGAAACATGCTCATTTCTGGTCCAGCATGAAATGAACTTAACCAATGTTGATAAAAGATAAATATGAAAAAGGAATTTCATCAATGCGAGCACTCTACGTTACAAAATAGGAATTGATCAACACATCTGCCATTATTTAAATGATTTCATATTGTCCAATTCATTAGCCCTTTGCAGGACGCCGGGTAAAACTAAATAATACACTCTTTTTCAATATATTCAACTTTGCCAATATTTATTAGATGGGTTATTAGCCTCTCTATCAAAAGCGGCCAGTGGACATTTGGCACGTAATAAGTTGTGCTTTGCAGCAAAATCTCGACACATTGAGTAGTCAACGGACATAATTGAAGAAAGGTATGTATCATTAAAACTTTTATTCATGATTATAAACAATAACATAAGCTTTCATATGTATTTTAACTCGACTATTCTATGAAAAGGGGAGTTTTTGTAATACTCGCCTGGCGTCGGCGTCGGTGACGGCGTCGGCATCTGAATGTCACCACAGGGGCTCGTGTCAATATCTACATATAGTGTAATAGAGATACTATATATGGGGTGTAAACTGTATATTGACACTAGGCCCTGCGCGTCCCACCTGCGTTAAAGTTTAGATGCAAGTTTTTCATAAGTGTGCATTAATATGCATGGAACATTGCATACGAATAAATATGCGTGTTTTTACACTGAGGCAGTATGTAACATAAAATTGGGTTCAAAATGTCACATTGCAGAGTAAAAATGTCATGTTTTGTTTTATAATTGTTTTATAAGTTTTGGTGCAAATTGTTAAAAAGCGTGAATTGCTTGCAGCTTTATGCATGGACTTTGGCATAAATGTGTTGTTGGACCGTAAATTTTCCAGAAACGAATTCTTCACACTTCTGAGAAAGTCGTGCTAATTCTTCATATTTTTGTTACATATACGTGCGAATATGTCACAAATCGGACATACATGTATGACATATACGTTTGACTTTTTTTCACTTTTTGGTACGAACGTATTTTTCACAGCCTACTGACAGTTTATCGCTTATATCAATGGTATGTTACAGTCTAGCAGCCACCTTTTTCAAGCATTATTGACAAATATATATATAGGAATTATTAAAATATCTCAAACGTTCAATTATGGGCAAGATCATACCAGTATAACCAGAGTTATAGTCCTTGAATAAGCAAAACTCCCATATTCTACTTTAAGGTCTCACTACACAGTTGAATTTCGTTCTTTGTTCTGTATAAAATAAGGTCTAGGATTTCAATGGTAAAAAAAAAAGAATTCCACATAGAATTTATTTTTATTAATTTTTTTTTTCATAGCAACATAAAAATGCGCAATAACTGGGACAAGTCAAGGACGCAATTTCCTTACCTGGTTCAAGGACATCCTACGTCATCATAACCACGTCATCACTTACTTATCTAGCTAGATCAATATTTTTCCGGCGCAGTTTATGAAAGATCCAGGACATGATCATAGTTTCTGTTCGCGCGTAGTTTATACGTTCAAAGTTAAATAATAGTTCACATCCAATGATTCAACTTCTTTCCTATATTTTTATTTATCAAGTATGTAATGGTTCCAGTGCTTTCTCATGTCACGAGACCTGAGTGTAAAACATTGTACAGAACAGTTAACTTTTCCAATATTGCAAGAGTTCATTAACCCTGGTTTATTGTTCTTCATTGGTGTAATTGTCACAGGAGCTTGGGGAGTGGATAATAACGTTTGATGGGGTGGGGGTCCTCTTGCGTATAAATCCCCCATCCCCCGCCAAACGTTATTATCCACTCCCCAAGCCCCTGTGGTAATTTTAAGGAGGTCAGTACGATCTCATAATGCTAAGCCCTCGGTGAATGGAGGTTAATCGTTGTGTAAAACATCATCCATCTGTTCTTGCCGTGAGAACGACGCGTGGATGATAGTATATTTCAGTTGACATTTGATGAGCGGTCATTCACACATGACCTTATATTGTACATGTATTTGACACATAGTTGAATGTTGTCATCCTCATTTAATTTCAGCACTCGAACACTGCTATATGAAAGTATATGTATATTTTTTTTGTGCGTGCGTGCGTGCGTGCGTGCGTGCGTGCGTGCGTGCGTGCGTGCGTGCGTGCGTGCGTGCGTGTATGTATAAGTCAAATAAGATATATGTTCTGTTCTTATACATTCGCGTCTAAAAATTAGGAACAAACGTCATGGGAGTATTTTTACCCTTGGAAAGTGCTTTCTTTCAGCGGGAAATCGTTTGACAACTTGAATGTTTTAGAAGGGAAACTGTTGGACGAAAATCAGTCCAAAGGTGTTATTAATGTAATGACACCTATAGAGAGATTTTTTAATTATTTCACAAATAAACAAGGAATTGTTAACAAACTATAAAATGTTAAAGGTCCCACTCTTACTACTAAATCACAGTATACGCAAATGATATAACAGTGACTAAAATAATTCAACAAATGTCTGTATGTTTTAATAATGAGCTAAAACAGTTTTGTTGTTGAGTTCTATAGATTACACATGTTTACGCATGCGTGCACATGGATAGCTAGTTTGTGTTTATGTACTTGATACACACACATATATCCCTGTGGACTCTTAAAATTTGAAACGAAATACCACAAACCACATATAATATTTCTCATACCTACATTTGAATTGCTCAGATGTGAAATATTACGAATTATTTTAAACATTAAAGCAACACATCCACGTTTGAACTTTTAAAAAAAAAAATTTAATTGAGTTATGAGCACATTTCCCATACAAACATATGATCAATTAGCTGTATATGAGCATATAAACACAATCCCGAACAAAATGATGCCCAAATTATAATGCGTGACTAACACTTTATAAAACAAGCGTGTAATTCATCCGAGCCAAAAAAAAATGTCAAAATGACTTTCAAGGCAGGTAAAGTACACTACGCACTAAAACGTGAAGTTTTTTAATACGACTCGCATAATTCAATTTGAAGCCAAGTTGGAATCCTCGGCAATTTAAAAATAATTTATAAAGCGTTTGTCACGCTTTATAATTTGGACATTTTTTTTTATAATTCTAAAGCATTCTGGATAGTGTTTGTTAGCACATATACAGCTCACTGACCATATATTTATGTATGGGAAATGTGCTCACAACTAAAATGAAAAACTTTTTAAAAAAGTTAAAACGTGGATGTGTTGCTTTAAATTCAATAAAATTTTAAAGCGTATTTAAAAGTATATTTGCAAAACATTTTTAAGAGCAAATGTAAGCAGAAAATGTTTGCATATCAGTTATTTAACATTTATCATCCTGCAATCTTGCGCATTATTAAAACATACAGACAGTATACGGATGGATGGATGGATGGATGGATGGATGGATGGATGGATGGATGGATGGATTCACTGTCATTCGTCTCTCACCGCTGTTTGAAGTAGGAAAATGATCAGTTACTTGCGAAGATGGATGTGCTCGAGTACTGGTTAACCTTCTGTGGCATAACCGACTCAACACCGTTGTTTTGTATATATAGTTCGCATAAGTTCAAAGTCACAAAGCTAACATTTTAAACTCGCTTTCGCTCGTTTAACCTAAACGTAGTCTAAACTGACATGTTACTAGATTCGCATCTAAGTTCTAACTGAACGACTTGTCTTTTCCAAATTCTGTGTCCGACTGACAAGCCAACTGTGCTATTATTGGTCAATTCATTGCCACTTTTCCATTGGTCAGTGTTTTAATTAAGGAACTTAAATTCCTACCGAAAAGAATTACTTGTCAACTACACATCAATATAAGCCTAAGACTATAAGTTATCTCCATTAGCCTGCCATCTGTATATGTAAATGACCGAATACACCATAATACCACACTTCCAGAATCACAGGATAGAGTGGTTAGGTTTACTGATCGTCCGTTAGTCCTCGATGGCATACAAATGACGTTTAATATTCAATCAATCAAATTTTAATCATGCAACATGAGATGGACACGCTTATGAATTTACCATATTTGTTTTAAATAGATTTTCAAGATGCGCTTGTCACCAAGGGAACAGGAGAGTTTGCTCGTGCACCAATGTGGGTTTTTAGCGCAAAAACGTTTAGCACGTGGCGTAAAGCTGAATCACCCAGAAGCGGTGGCGTTGATAGCATGTCAGGTAATCCGATATGTTTGTTTAGTTTTTATTGGAATGGGACTTCAATACAATACAACATGCAATGTGTGAATGTTCACGATATATGAACTTATAAATACCATGTTCGGATGGTCAATAGATAGCTTAAACTAATTTATTTTAGCTCGATTGCGAAGAAAGTTTATTAAAGCTTATATGAATCACTCTCGATTCCACTTCTTGGGTCGATCCAGTACTGAGTGTTGTTTTTCGAGAGGTGTCGAGTTGTTGATCGAACCTTGAACTTCTGGCGTGAGCTGTCAACACTACATCCACTACATTACCAAAATATCAACAGATGAATTTTATTCCTTAGAGCCCAGTATCTACTAACATGTCTATTGCCCACCACTGCACAACGACAAAAGCGTACACCATATGTATATCTTGAGAATGTTTTAGATTTAAGCTTAAAAATCCAAACTTCAACCTTAGATATCTAGATTATCATGACCGATAGAATAATTGTGAGAGTTAAATTGACTCTAAATTAGGTGTCCTTCCCTACATGCTTGCAAATTTTAGTCCCAAAAATGGTCTTTAGGTGTGTTTTACAAAATTCATTCTTGAGTTCAGGTCTAAGAATATTCTTAAGAATGAATACCAGCCCTGGATTCAACTTGAGTGCGTTAATTTCGTATTTTAATCTATAATATATTGAACAGAGTTATTGTGGATACTTTCTGAAAACTCAATTTAAATTCATACAGAAGTAAACTAAATTTAACTTTTTGAAATGCATCGCTCGCAAAGTCAAAATTCACAGTTATTTTCATGTTCATCATTTGCAGTGAATTGACCTCTGAATCACTGAAACAATAATGTATCTCTGCTAGTATCTTTGGACAATGTTATTCCAGGCCTGGATAACGCTCTGATGCAAAATATCAAATTATGTTGTTGTGGAAGTCTTTTTGCAAGACCCTTTACATGCTCAATTGACCTGACGCGAGAGAGACTGTCTTCCCACCCACTGGCCACATAACGTTGTTTGTCCAAGTAAATACAATGTAATTCAATGTAATGTTTTCTAAGAAACCGTTCGGTTGTCTAAGGAAAATGACGGCCTGGAAGCAATATCGATCGCTCATTGGATTAACGACTTGTTTGATTGAAAGCCTGCATCAGGTCAATTGGATTAAGGTCAATAAGGTCGAAATATATCGGCACAATCGCTTGAAATCGAGGTAACCTTTTGGTCGAGATTAACGTGCATAAACTATGAATTGTTTTAAGACAATTGTGCAAGGAATCAAACATAATAACGATTTATCCACATTCTCTATTGCCAGATACAGGAATACATACGAGATGGGGTGAGCGTGTCTGAGTTGATGTCAAAAGGAAGAGAAATGTTGGGTTTGTACTGTTGTTGTTGTTGTTGTTGTTGTTGTTGTTGTTGTTGTTGTTGTTGTTGTTGTTGTTGTTGTTGTTGTTGTTGTTGTTGTTGTTGTTGTTGTTGTTGTTGTTGTTGTTGTTGTTGTTGTTGTTGTTGTTGTTGTTGTTGTTGTCGTTGTCAGCAATTTTTCGGTCATATTGCGAAGGTGTCCTCTTGAGATAATATCATGAGGGCTATATATATATAATGTGACTGGGTGGAGTATCATACCATGTGTTTGTGGTTTGACAATGTGGCTGCGCTCAGAATACTGTCTCAAGAAGATACCGTCGCAACGTAGCTGAACAGTTGTTGAAAACGACGCTAAATACCAAACTACTACCGCTGCCACTACTTCTTCTACTACTACTGCTACTACTACTACTACTAATACTACTACTACTAATGATAATAATAATAATGATAATAATAATAATAATAATATTAATAATAGTAATACTGCTACTACTACTACTACTTCTACTACTACTACTTGCTTTTACAAATGTTTTGCAAACATACACTATTAAATACGCTTTTAATTTTTTGTAAATTTGATATTTAAAATAATTCATAATATTTCACATCTCATTTCTAAGATATTCAAGAAAATACAATGTTATGACAATTATATAGCACAGATATTGTGTGTATGATAGAAATATTGAGATATTTTAATGTACAACTGTATCAGTTAGAATAACTTAAGAGAGAGTTCAATGTCAGGGGCGTAGCGTGACAACTTTTCAAGTTACTCAGGGCAGGGTGTGCGAATGTCATTCCACTTCCGCTGGCGGGAGTCAGAGGGCGCCTTCCGCGGGAAACGTTTAAGAAATAAAAGTAGAAATTGTGACTTCTGGTGATTTTTTCAAATGTTAAGCTTCATTGGGATAGAATACACACCTTAAATATATTAACCTACATTAGGTCGATATATTACACAAAACACACAGTGAACACTCTTGCTGTATGCACGGAACAGTGAAATCCGAAACTTTGATGTACCTATTTGTAACCAACTCCTGTTACACCTATGCAAATACTGCCATTTACACTTTAGGGGTCGTATTCACCAACCATTCTTAAGAATTCTTAGGCTTGAGCTTGAAAATCCAAATTTAATCCATAGAAATGTAGTTTACCATGACATATATAATTTATGTGTCCCTACATGCTTGTAAATTTTGGTTGAAAATAATTGTCTCTAAGTGTATTTTTCAAAATTAATTCTTGAGTTCAAGTCTAAGAATATTCTTTACAACGGTTGATGAATACCGATCCGGGTGTCACATGGAGGCTGTCCGGCATATAATACTAGATCATCAAAAAGGAAAGCTGTCGTTACGTTACGGACTAAGTCGGTGAAAGTTAGAACCGACACTGAAGCAAAACAACACCTCGGTACCGCTGGCAGTTTAAAACTATATACAATTAAAACAAATCATTTTTGGGATAAATTGACACTTTTTTATGTATTATCCTATTTACATTTTAAGTAATGTATTTATCCAGCCCATCGAATGATACATATCTTGTTCTCAATTACCTGCCCAAGTTGGAGGTTCAGATTTCAAACTTTTCGGGATTAATAAAACACAACACATCTGGTAACGTTATATTTGTTTTTTTTTTATGAAACTATGATGAACTGCAGGGAAAACACGAAAGATAAGTTAGTGTAACGTGATTACCCGCAAGTATACGTGGAGTTCTGAAGATGTGTCAATTTACACAGGTCAAAGTTTCGTACCTTGAATCTTGTATTTATGTGTTTTATGGGATTTTATGTTAATTTGAAGAAAAAAATGATGTCATAATAATATCTTATATAAACTGGTCATACCTATTACTGCGAGTCTAAAACGATGTAAATAATGGCATCAATAATGAACAGTAATAAAGTTACTTAAGTGTGCTGATTAATAAACTGTTGCCGGTACCAAATGTAAACAAATGCCGACGCTAACGGAAGTCGGTGCAATTTCACTTCTACTTTCGTTTTACACATATTCAGCGAAGATTTGTTAATTCGTGCATTTTAACCCACTTTTAATGTACTCATGATCGATTGGAATCTTTGAAAATACCAATTAATAGTTGTTAAAACACAATCATGTAAAATATTCACTATATTTCTATTAATGTTGTTGTATGGTGTTTAGCGTCGCTTTCAACAATTTTTCAGTCATATCGCGACGATGTCTACTTGAGACAGTATTCTTAGCGCTGTCACACTGGAGTATCATGCTGCAGACACGTGGTATGATACCCCACCCAGTCACATTATACTGACACCGGGCCGACCAGACCTAGAACTATCCTCTAAATGCTGAGCGTCAAGCCAGGAAGCTTCTAGTACCATTTTTAAAGTCTTTGGTATGATTCTGCCAGAGATCGAACCCACGACCTTCCTCATGCGAGGCGGACGTTCTACATATTTCTATTAAAAGCATGTGTGCCTGTTCAGATTTTGTGTTGCGTCCCTGGATCCGCTCCTGTGTCAAACAGATCAAATTGAAATCAAAATGAAGTCACGTCACTCATTTAATACGTCACAAAATATGTTGCGCTTTTAAGCGGGAAATCTATTTTAATCTAACCTTGGTGCGTAGCCCCGATTAGGAAATGCCTTTTCAATATATTATTTTGGAATGTTTAATTAGATTCATTTTTAGCAATACGGTGTCAGTTAGTATATATGGGCATCCTAATTACATTGAAAAAGTATGTTTTAGCCAAGTTTAAAAGAGTTATTCCCTTTAAATTATTGCCTTTAATTTTAAGCCAGGTACGACTTTAGAATAGGTAATTCGTGCAATCATTCATTCGGGCAGGTGATATCACGCAATCGAATATATGACGTCACTCATGTGTTTTTCATTCAAATGAGTGAGGTCACTCAAATTGACGTTTGATACGTATTCCAGGTGTTCGGCAGGTGCGGCCTGGCGTGCCAGAAATGCTGGGAGAGGTGCAAGTAGAAGGGACATTTCCAGATGGAACAAAACTTGTAAGTCAGTCATTATTCATCTTTCTTCAAGTATTCGCGCCTCTTCCTCTTCAAGTGTATACTTTCATTAGTTCTGCAACTGCGCTTTACTTATTTGATAGTACCATAGTTTTGGTACAACTATTTTAGCATTCATGCAACAGACTAAGACATTAATTTGTTTTTATATAGGTAACTGTTCACAACCCAATATGTCGAAAACACGGAGATCTGGATATAGCTCTTTACGGAAGCTTCCTTCCAGTACCAAATGTGAACCTCTTCGAATCATCAGACAAGAAAACGGTATATTGTTTGTTTTTATTTGGCGTAATGCCAGGAACGTAGTTGGCCTTTTTAAAGTTGTGGTCCCGGGCAAATATGAGTAGTTACGTTAGATCAGTCGTCTGTCCCCACCCCCACCCCAAATCACACACACGCACACGCACACGCAAGCGCACGCGCGCGCACGCACACACACTCTCTCTCTCTCTCTCTCTCTCTCTCTCTCTCTCTCTCTCTCTCTCTCTCTCTCTCTCTCTCTCTCTCTCTCTCTCTCTCTACCCCCCCCATATAACAACCTGAATTCCTAGATAAACTGAGTGAAATAGATAAAATGCTCATTTAACGACAAATGTTTGCTAAATCTGGATAGTTTGTAGGCCCAGGATTGCTGTCCCCAAAAACGGCTACGCCACTGAATGCCATAAGTATTACTAATTGAGGGCTTCGTGGAAGATTAAGCTTTTTTAAGTTACTCTCTCGTTATTTAAGGACTATTGATTATAAATACTATTTAATATATTAGTTATTATTAGTAGAATTGAATTAAGTTGAATTATTATGTTTTTGTATTTTAGCTATTGTGGGTGCCTATTGTCCGTCATAGTCTGTCTTTTGTTCCTAGTCGTCTGTTCTTAATTTTGTTCAGACTTCTTTTTTGAAACTGGTGCATATATATTTCCTGCCAATTTTGATGTGAAGCATTCTTACGTGAAGTTCTCTCAAGATTGTTTATATTATGATGCCACAGTAACATATGTTTTTTTAATTTAAAAAAAATCTTCTCCGAAACTTCAAGCGCTGAAACTTTGGTGCTTACGAGATAAACATAAAGAAATTTTGATTTGAGAATTTTTTTTCACACAAGCCGACCCGTAATATGTTTTTATATTTGGTATGAATGTCTTAAAATGGAGTTCCTGTGTCCCATAACAAAAACAAAATATCCCAAGGGCTTCTATACATTGCCGCAGTGTCCCCCAGGGTTTCTTTACATTACCGCAGTGTCCCCCAGGGTTTCTTTACATTACCGCAATGTCCCAAAGGGCTTCTATACATTACCGCAGTGTCCCACAGGGCTTCCATACATTACCGCAATATCCCCCAGTCTTTCTATACATTACCGATGTGCACTCAGGGCTTCTATACATTACCGCAGTCCCCCACCCACCCTCCGCCCCCGGCTTCCATACATATCGCAATGTCCCCCAGAGCTCCTAAACATTACCGCAGTGCCCCCACCCAGGGCTTCCATATATAACCGCAGTACCCCCAAGGCTTCTGTACATTAACGAAGTAACCCCCTATCCAGGGCTTCCATACATTACCACAATGTATCCCAGGGCTTTTATACAACACCGCAGTGCCCCCACCCAGGGCTTCCATACATTACAGCAATATTCCCCAGGGCTTCTATACATTACCGCAGTGCCCCCCGGGGATTCTATACATTACCGAAGTGCCCCCCTGTCCAGGGCTTCCATACATTACCACAATGTCTCCCAGGGCTTCTATACATTACCGTAGTACCCCCACCCAGGGCTTCCATACATTACCGCAATGTCCCCCAGTGCTTCTATACATTACCGCAATGTCCCCCAGGGCTTCTATACATTACCGCAATGTCCCCCAGGGCTTCCATACATTACCGTTATGTCCTCCAGGGCTTCCATACATTTCTGCAACGCACCCAGGGCTTCTATACGTTACATCAGTGTCTCCCAAGGCTTCTATAGATTACCGCAGTGCCGTCCCAGGGCTTCTATACATTACCAAAGTGTCCCTCCCCCTCCAGGGCTTCTATACATTACCAAAGTGTCCCTCCCCCTCCAGGGCTTCTATACATTACCAAAGTGCCCCTCCCCCTCCAGTGCTTCTATACATTACCGCAGTGCCCCCAGAGCTTCTATACATTACCGCAGTGACCCCAGGGCTTCTTTACATTACTGCAGTGTCCCTTAAGGCTTTAATAGATTACCGCAGTGCCGTCCCAGGGCTTCTATACGATGCCTCAGTGCCCCCCAGGGCTTCTATACATTACCACAGTACCCCCTACCCCCACCCCGGGCTTCCATACATTACCACAGTGCCCCCCAGGGCTTCTATACATTACCACAGTGCCCCCTACCCCCACCCCGGGTTCCATACATTACCACAGTGCCCCCCGGGCTTCCATACATTACCACAGTGCCCCCCAGGGCTTCTATACATTACCGCAGTGCCCCTACCCGGGGCTTCCATACATTTCTGCAATGTCCCCAGGGCTTCTATACAATACCTCAGTGCCCCCAGGGCTTCTATACATTACCGCAGTTCCACCACTAAGGGTTTTCATACATTACCGCAATGTCCCCCAAGGCTTCTATACATTACTGCAGTGCCCCCAGGGCTACTATACATTACCACAATGTCCCCAGGACTTCTATACATTACCGCAGTGCCCGCAGGGCATCTATACATTACCGCAGTGCCCCCAGGGCTTCCATACATTAACGCAGTGTCCCCTCCCCTCCTCCCACGGGCTTCTATACATTACTGCAGTGCAGGTAATAATAGCAAAATGTAAAATGTTCATTATGCCCACAGAAATGGAGAATAGCATAATGAAAATTTTTCATTCTGCCAGAAGAACAGTAGCATAGCAGAATTATTTCTTTTCATTCTGCCAAAGAACAGCAGGATAGCAGAATGATTTCTTTTCATTCTACCAGAAGAATAGCAGAATGATTTGTTTTACATTTTGACAGCAGCACAGCTTAACAGCAAGAATTTATTTTTTTATTCTGCCAGCAGAACAGTCAAATAGCCGAATGTAAATTGTCTTTCTGCTATTCTGTTTATTTGCGCGAGCCTAAACGTTGCATGATAAGCCTTTAAATGTATGTTCGTTTGTATTGTTCGTAAATTACTATTAAGTTACGAGCAATCAGAACAGGTTCTGCACTGTTTTCTGCTCTATCAGAATAAATAGGTGAAATGTATCGATTCATGGAAATTGACCATGTGTGGCTTTTGAGTTTGAAAGAGTTCAGTTAAAATGCATATGGAGTGAAGAGTTAAGAAAGAAAAATGACTCGTTTCTATTTAAAGAAGAATTAAGTGAATATTTGATATCGTTGAGTGTCAAAACATCGAGATATTAGCGGGAAATCTCCTCGAAATATTACAAAAACTAGTCCTGGAATGCGTTTCACAAAAACAGTTACGACAAAATTCGTCGTAAACGTAAACCAACAATTATTCATAATATTCTTAATTTTAAACCAAGTTGGCTCAATTCATGCAGAAAGTTACATATTTTCTGAAAAATCAATCATTTTAAATGTCGATCAAAATTTGAAAACACAACGGAGAAATTGTCAAATTAACTTACGTCGATTTTTATCTTAAATTATTTTGTGAAACGCTGCCCTGGTCGTTATATGCAGGCAATGAATTATAAAGTATTTTACAGAAGGATTAGAAACTTGTATCTCCTGGCTAAATGTTAATAAAATATCACTCGAAGAATTATATACTTCGCCAAATAATAATACAGAATTCACAAACAACTGCTTTCTTGTAGTAAGACAAGTGTATGCAGTCTTAGATGCTTTATAATGTTTCAATTATGCAAAATGATATTGATTTAAAACCACTGAAGTTTGAAGTAAAATTTCATTTCAAGAATTTCGGGGTCAGGTGTGAAAACTCCAGTATGAGTGTATGCAGAAATAGACCTATACGTGTCGTACGGTCGAATCCTCACTCGGCCGCAGTCTCCGTACTAAATAGTATATACACAGTGAAACCTTAAGCGTCCAATCAAACGAAGGAGCAATAGTAACCTTTTAAGACAGGTTGTTGCTTAATACTGTTTAATTTGTTCTGAACACATAGAAATGGGAAATAGCAAAATTAATGTGACTGCTTAAGACAAGTGGCTGCTTAATAGAGATGGCCACTTACACAGGTTTGATTGTATACGACTTTGCTTTTCATTGCCATTCATCCCTTACCGCTGATCCAAGTGAGAAAGTTATCATTACGAAGGAACTGCCACACATAAAGTCACTGTCTCGACCTAGTGAACCATTCAGTGCTGGTTACCTTGGAAACGGACATGAGGAAGATGCAGAAATTGTATGAGCGTATTACATACTCAAGCTTAAAAAAATACATATAAATCAACATATACAACTGATAACTTAGGCAAAAGCTAAAATCAATGTTATAAATGCTAAACAAAGAATTATCTAGTATTTGCTAAACATATAACAACAGCATATATAAAACTGATATCAAAATATTTAAAAAAAAGACATATAAAACAATACGCTGAAGTAATATAATATAATATATATATTTGGTCCGTTCTACATTACAGGAAGGTGACTTCATTAGTGCACCTGCCTCTGTTACCCCCGGGGAATGCCAACCTCAGAGCGGTAAAATAGTACTAAACGAGAGCAGAGAGACGAAGTCCTTGAAAGTGGTCAGTAAATGTGATAGACCTATCCAGGTAATGTTTTGTTGGGGTTTTTTTTAAAATCTATATTCGTCGTAGCTGTTTAGGCATGCAAAAGTCACGGTTGCCTTATTCTTGTCTTCACTCGGGTGGCACCCTATATCCACTTAGTTGATAATGAGTTATACACAGTAATGAAATGGCATAAACTGAAAAAGAAAAAAAGAAGAACAACTGTCATCCATTTTTTAGAATTCCTACACCTTTGCAGAGACAAACCAAACGGAGAGAACTGTAACTAATCTTGTTATAACTTGTAGTTCAATCCATTTGCATATGTTATATATAATTTTATGTTCATTTGTATATTATATTGATATTATGTAACATATGTAATAAAAATATTTGAACTAAACTAATTCACGAGATTAAGTGATTCTCCGTGGCTGAGTGGTCTAAGACGTCGTCTCAAGATTACTTATCTCTCACCGCTAAGGTCGTAGGTTTGAGTCCTGCTCGCTCCAAAACTTTATGTGAGAAAGTTTGCCAGTTACTTGTGGCAGGACGCTGGTTATACTCAGTTATTCTGAGGTCTTCCTCCACCAATAAAACTGGATATGCCATATATAACCTGAAATATGTTGAAAATGACGTTAAACCCCATTGTTGACGAGATGTCTGTCAATGGACTGAGGGTTTGCAAGGAAAAATGTGATTGACCGTAGTGTTGCCTATCTATTTATCATTGCAACTTTGTGTAGAGCATATTGGCGAGTCAGAAAAAGTGAATACTGTCGGCCACTGAGTAGTACATGTATTGGTGGGTGTTGGCGAGTCATTCCTCCTGGAGCTATAAATAGAAACAACGTTGTAAACATGCAAAACAGATAACAAGACCAACATTTGGTTATTTTATTGCATAAACACAGCGCTGGAGGGGGGAAAACAAAATAAGTTCAAATTTTACAACAACTTGTTTCACTGTTTACCCTTTACTTCATATGTACACCTCTGAACACCTCTAATATAGAAGGCTTTTGAAAACAATGTAGAACCAGTTCTGATTGCTGTATCAGAATAAATAGGTAAAATGTACCTACTCATGGAAATTGACCATGTGTGGCTTTTGAGTTTGGAAGAGTCCAGTTAAAATGCATATGGAGTAAAGAGTTAGTTGGTTTATTATCGTGAATATCAGTAGTATTCAAGTATAATTGTTTAACGTGTCCTCGATGTAGTGCAAAACCTTAACATCAGAAGTCGGATCGGGTAACACTATACGTCTCACACACCAATTAATTTTGTACTGTTCTACATATAGAGACATGCACTTCTGGAACACTGGATACATTACCAATGGTTCTAAAAGTGCCTTATTCCCATAGATAGTCCTCTGTTGGTCCAAATATGCAGAAAAAAACATGGGGTTGACCAGGTTGCTTTTTCACAATTTCGATGGTTTGATGGCACCCCTTCATTTTTGACAATTCTGCCCATTTGTTGCAGTGTATCACTACGCATCTTTAAACTGTTATAGCATCATCAAACAGTTCCCAGGGTCACCCAAACTTTGCAGAAATCATGAAAATGTTCCAATGTTCCCATATGCACAAAGAAATATGACATTTTATGCATTTTTTAAAAAAAAATTACCCAACCGCTTTACACAGCTCTAATTTCTTCGGCGTAATAATCTTGCTACCGTCATGTAAGGGAGGTAATTGTTCAGTGAGACCTTGAAGAGTAGAAATTGTCATGACATGTGACTGAAATTTTTGTCGAACAAACCTTTACCATTTCTAAATATAAAAATACGCCTTTTGAATTCATCGCGCAACTGTTTTCGAATTCATGCACCAAAATAAGATGGCAGTCACACATGCATAAATCAGTTTCGGACGACTCGAAAACAGGACAAACTGCCAAAAAAATTTTGCCATTGTACCTTAATAAAAATAATTCTAGAAAAAGAAATACTTTGAAAATGTCCTTGTATTGCCTCCTATAGTGTATCTATCTGACTGCATATTCATTTTATTGTATATGCAACATTACATAACTTAAGTGTCAAAATACATGACCATATATGGATAAATAGTTGTTTTTGCTTCAAATAATGCTCTGTTTTGTTGCAAAACTATATATTTGACTTTTTTTTATATCTATAACAAACAAACATTAATGTTTGAAGGTGCCCAGTAATAATTTGCATGTCACTGACACTAACCATGCCCCCTTTTTCAATACATGAATGAATAACATACTTTTGTACATGCATTAGATTCATTATCAACTATGAATATTTCCCTTACCAATTGAGGTATCTATTAGGCATATATTAAATTCCAATACTATTTTGTTTATTTTATCAATAAAAATAGCAAATGAAAGTAAAGTGTGCATGAAAGTCACTTTAAAGTAAGAAAATGAAACGATGAATGAAAATGAGACAAAATATGGATACAGCATATTTGGCTGGACCGATAAGCTCATTGCAAAAAGACGGTTTACTTAAGCGCATCTCTCTACGACAAATTAGTTTGAAATAAATATATCAAAGAATATCGCGATAAGAAATATTTGTCGCTAGATGACTCGTTACTTTATAGATTTTCCAAAACTGGCATAAAAAAATGGGCAGTTGAAATAGAGTTGTTGCAATAATTATATGAAAATTAGAAATTGTCATGTTGGAGAATGCTATACTGTTGGATGTGGAGAAAAATATTGTACACATTCAATAACAGACAGTTAATAAACATCATCTTCAATGAGAAAATTCTATATTCTATAGCAAGCATCATGTATTTTTATTTGAAAAAAAAGTAAGAAGAACAACTGAAAGAAATCAGATGATGGTACAAAAGTTTCAAGCACAGGTTAACTAAACGCTGAGAAATTATTACGCGAATCTGTTTCGCTTCATTTCAAAGATGTCGCATTTTACCATTTACCTAAATGTCCAAGAGTAGGTAAATACTGTGTATAAGCCAGACCCAGCCGCATAAATATCAACAATGAGGAGAAAAAAATAACAGTAAAACAAAAATGGCAGTCATAAGCCATACCATTAAAATGAAACGCGACAGTTTGGCGGTCGGTATATCGAAAACTGGATACAGAGCTGTTAAACAAATATCAATGACAAAATAATGAAACAGGAAATTTCTCCATAATTCATGATCAATATAATATTAATTGATAAACAGCGACATAAAAAAAATATTGCTCATACGCGACCAACCATATTGTCAAAAAGCATGCGCTAAAGAGTGGAAACAGTATCGCGACAAATGTTACCATTTTTATGTGGGTGGGGTATGAATTATACATAAATAATGAGTTTCTAACACAAAAAAATGGTTTAACTTACATGAATCATGAAATCTGGATGCAGTGAATGCTCTAGACATGCTTTTGTTGTGATATATTAGCATCACTGTCTCTCTGTGTGACTTTCAAGTGTTTTTAAGTGCAAACTTCTAGTCATTTTAGCCAGGATTTGGAGACAGATGGCTAAAATCAAGTCTTATCACATGATGCAGCAAAGCATATTTGCATACATGATCATTTCTTTTTCAGTTAAATAGATGATCTCACTTTGTGTTCCTTCCATTGAATTGAATAAATCCTGATTCCAACATTTCCATGACAAATTTTCAGCTGCTCAGTCTCATTGCCCTATTTGCTTTACTGTTTTAGCTTCAAGTTTGGTTTTGCCTGTGTGACACTTCTCTATTTCACTCAAAGTCATCCATTTTTCACAAAAATACATTTATTTTTCCATTTAGAGGTTTCAAATACAGTGTTTCCCATAGAAAGTGACATATTTTGAAAAAGAAAGTAAATCTGAATGACAAAGATGCAGTTTCCTCCCAGCGTCTACCGAAAATGATGTGGTTCTTGAACGTCTCACACACCAATTAATTTTGTACTGTTCTACATATAGAGACATGCACTTCTGGAACACTGGATACATTACCAATGGTTCTAAAAGTGCCTTATTCCCATAGATAGTCCTCTGTTGGTCCAAATATGCAGAAAAAAACATGGGGTTGACCAGGTTGCTTTTTCACAATTTCGATGGTTTGATGGCACCCCTTCATTTTTGACAATTCTGCCCATTTGTTGCAGTGTATCACTACGCATCTTTAAACTGTTATAGCATCATCAAACAGTTCCCAGGGTCACCCAAACTTTGCAGAAATCATGAAAATGTTCCAATGTTCCCATATGCACAAAGAAATATGACATTTTATGCATTTTTAAAAAAAAAATTACCCAACCGCTTTACACAGCTCTAATTTCTTCGGCGTAATAATCTTGCTACCGTCATGTAAGGGAGGTAATTGTTCAGTGAGACCTTGAAGAGTAGAAATTGTCATGACATGTGACTGAAATTTTTGTCGAACAAACCTTTACCATTTCTAAATATAAAAATACGCCTTTTGAATTCATCGCGCAACTGTTTTCGAATTCATGCACCAAAATAAGATGGCAGTCACACATGCATAAATCAGTTTCGGACGACTCGAAAACAGGACAAACTGCCAAAAAATTTTTGCCATTGTACCTTAATAAAAATAATTCTAGAAAAAGAAATACTTTGAAAATGTCCTTGTATTGCCTCCTATAGTGTATCTATCTGACTGCATATTCATTTTATTGTATATGCAACATTACATAACTTAAGTGTCAAAATACATGACCATATATGGATAAATAGTTGTTTTTGCTTCAAATAATGCTCTGTTTTGTTGCAAAACTATATATTTGACTTTTTTTTATATCTATAACAAACAAACATTAATGTTTGAAGGTGCCCAGTAATAATTTGCATGTCACTGACACTAACCATGCCCCCTTTTTCAATACATGAATGAATAACATACTTTTGTACATGCATTAGATTCATTATCAACTATGAATATTTCCCTTACCAATTGAGGTATCTATTAGGCATATATTAAATTCCAATACTATTTTGTTTATTTTATCAATAAAAATAGCAAATGAAAGTAAAGTGTGCACGAAAGTCACTTTAAAGTAAGAAAATGAAACGATGAATGAAAATGAGACAAAATATGGATACAGCATATTTGGCTGGACCGATAAGCTCATTGCAAAAAGACGGTTTACTTAAGCGCATCTCTCTACGACAAATTAGTTTGAAATAAATATATCAAAGAATATCGCGATAAGAAATATTTGTCGCTAGATGACTCGTTACTTTATAGATTTTCCAAAACTGGCATAAAAAAATGGGCAGTTGAAATAGAGTTGTTGCAATAATTATATGAAAATTAGAAATTGTCATGTTGGAGAATGCTATACTGTTGGATGTGGAGAAAAATATTGTACACATTCAATAACAGACAGTTAATAAACATCATCTTCAATGAGAAAATTCTATATTCTATAGCAAGCATCATGTATTTTTATTTGAAAAAAAAGTAAGAAGAACAACTGAAAGAAATCAGATGATGGTACAAAAGTTTCAAGCACAGGTTAACTAAACGCTGAGAAATTATTACGCGAATCTGTTTCGCTTCATTTCAAAGATGTCGCATTTTACCATTTACCTAAATGTCCAAGAGTAGGTAAATACTGTGTATAAGCCAGACCCAGCCGCATCAATATCAACAATGAGGAGAAAAAAATAACAGTAAAACAAAAATGGCAGTCATAAGCCATACCATTAAAATGAAACGCGACAGTTTGGCGGTCGGTATATCGAAAACTGGATACAGAGCTGTTAAACAAATATCAATGACAAAATAATGAAACAGGAAATTTCTCCATAATTCATGATCAATATAATATTAATTGATAAACAGCGACATAAAAAAAATATTGCTCATACGCGACCAACCATATTGTCAAAAAGCATGCGCTAAAGAGTGGAAACAGTATCGCGACAAATGTTACCATTTTTATGTGGGTGGGGTATGAATTATACATAAATAATGAGTTTCTAACACAAAAAAATGGTTTAACTTACATGAATCATGAAATCTGGATGCAGTGAATGCTCTAGACATGCTTTTGTTGTGATATATTAGCATCACTGTCTCTCTGTGTGACTTTCAAGTGTTTTTAAGTGCAAACTTCTAGTCATTTTAGCCAGGATTTGGAGACAGATGGCTAAAATCAAGTCTTATCACATGATGCAGCAAAGCATATTTGCATACATGATCATTTCTTTTTCAGTTAAATAGATGATCTCACTTTGTGTTCCTTCCATTGAATTGAATAAATCCTGATTCCAACATTTCCATGACAAATTTTCAGCTGCTCAGTTTCATTGCCCTATTTGCTTTACTGTTTTAGCTTCAAGTTTGGTTTTGCCTGTGTGACACTTCTCTATTTCACTCAAAGTCATCCATTTTTCACAAAAATACATTTATTTTTCCATTTAGAGGTTTCAAATACAGTGTTTCCCATAGAAAGTGACATATTTTGAAAAAGAAAGTAAATCTGAATGACAAAGATGCAGTTTCCTCCCAGCGTCTACCGAAAATGATGTGGTTCTTGAACGTCTCACACACCAATTAATTTTGTACTGTTCTACATATAGAGACATGCACTTCTGGAACACTGGATACATTACCAATGGTTCTAAAAGTGCCTTATTCCCATAGATAGTCCTCTGTTGGTCCAAATATGCAGAAAAAAACATGGGGTTGACCAGGTTGCTTTTTCACAATTTCGATGGTTTGATGGCACCCCTTCATTTTTGACAATTCTGCCCATTTGTTGCAGTGTATCACTACGCATCTTTAAACTGTTATAGCATCATCAAACAGTTCCCAGGGTCACCCAAACTTTGCAGAAATCATGAAAATGTTCCAATGTTCCCATATGCACAAAGAAATATGACATTTTATGCATTTTTTAAAAAAAAATTACCCAACCGCTTTACACAGCTCTAATTTCTTCGGCGTAATAATCTTGCTACCGTCATGTAAGGGAGGTAATTGTTCAGTGAGACCTTGAAGAGTAGAAATTGTCATGACATGTGACTGAAATTTTTGTCGAACAAACCTTTACCATTTCTAAATATAAAAATACGCCTTTTGAATTCATCGCGCAACTGTTTTCGAATTCATGCACCAAAATAAGATGGCAGTCACACATGCATAAATCAGTTTCGGACGACTCGAAAACAGGACAAACTGCCAAAAAAATTTTGCCATTGTACCTTAATAAAAATAATTCTAGAAAAAGAAATACTTTGAAAATGTCCTTGTATTGCCTCCTATAGTGTATCTATCTGACTGCATATTCATTTTATTGTATATGCAACATTACATAACTTAAGTGTCAAAATACATGACCATATATGGATAAATAGTTGTTTTTGCTTCAAATAATGCTCTGTTTTGTTGCAAAACTATATATTTGACTTTTTTTTATATCTATAACAAACAAACATTAATGTTTGAAGGTGCCCAGTAATAATTTGCATGTCACTGACACTAACCATGCCCCCTTTTTCAATACATGAATGAATAACATACTTTTGTACATGCATTAGATTCATTATCAACTATGAATATTTCCCTTACCAATTGAGGTATCTATTAGGCATATATTAAATTCCAATACTATTTTGTTTATTTTATCAATAAAAATAGCAAATGAAAGTAAAGTGTGCACGAAAGTCACTTTAAAGTAAGAAAATGAAACGATGAATGAAAATGAGACAAAATATGGATACAGCATATTTGGCTGGACCGATAAGCTCATTGCAAAAAGACGGTTTACTTAAGCGCATCTCTCTACGACAAATTAGTTTGAAATAAATATATCAAAGAATATCGCGATAAGAAATATTTGTCGCTAGATGACTCGTTACTTTATAGATTTTCCAAAACTGGCATAAAAAAATGGGCAGTTGAAATAGAGTTGTTGCAATAATTATATGAAAATTAGAAATTGTCATGTTGGAGAATGCTATACTGTTGGATGTGGAGAAAAATATTGTACACATTCAATAACAGACAGTTAATAAACATCATCTTCAATGAGAAAATTCTATATTCTATAGCAAGCATCATGTATTTTTATTTGAAAAAAAAGTAAGAAGAACAACTGAAAGAAATCAGATGATGGTACAAAAGTTTCAAGCACAGGTTAACTAAACGCTGAGAAATTATTACGCGAATCTGTTTCGCTTCATTTCAAAGATGTCGCATTTTACCATTTACCTAAATGTCCAAGAGTAGGTAAATACTGTGTATAAGCCAGACCCAGCCGCATAAATATCAACAATGAGGAGAAAAAAATAACAGTAAAACAAAAATGGCAGTCATAAGCCATACCATTAAAATGAAACGCGACAGTTTGGCGGTCGGTATATCGAAAACTGGATACAGAGCTGTTAAACAAATATCAATGACAAAATAATGAAACAGGAAATTTCTCCATAATTCATGATCAATATAATATTAATTGATAAACAGCGACATAAAAAAAATATTGCTCATACGCGACCAACCATATTGTCAAAAAGCATGCGCTAAAGAGTGGAAACAGTATCGCGACAAATGTTACCATTTTTATGTGGGTGGGGTATGAATTATACATAAATAATGAGTTTCTAACACAAAAAAATGGTTTAACTTACATGAATCATGAAATCTGGATGCAGTGAATGCTCTAGACATGCTTTTGTTGTGATATATTAGCATCACTGTCTCTCTGTGTGACTTTCAAGTGTTTTTAAGTGCAAACTTCTAGTCATTTTAGCCAGGATTTGGAGACAGATGGCTAAAATCAAGTCTTATCACATGATGCAGCAAAGCATATTTGCATACATGATCATTTCTTTTTCAGTTAAATAGATGATCTCACTTTGTGTTCCTTCCATTGAATTGAATAAATCCTGATTCCAACATTTCCATGACAAATTTTCAGCTGCTCAGTTTCATTGCCCTATTTGCTTTACTGTTTTAGCTTCAAGTTTGGTTTTGCCTGTGTGACACTTCTCTATTTCACTCAAAGTCATCCATTTTTCACAAAAATACATTTATTTTTCCATTTAGAGGTTTCAAATACAGTGTTTCCCATAGAAAGTGACATATTTTGAAAAAGAAAGTAAATCTGAATGACAAAGATGCAGTTTCCTCCCAGCGTCTACCGAAAATGATGTGGTTCTTGAACGTCTCACACACCAATTAATTTTGTACTGTTCTACATATAGAGACATGCACTTCTGGAACACTGGATACATTACCAATGGTTCTAAAAGTGCCTTATTCCCATAGATAGTCCTCTGTTGGTCCAAATATGCAGAAAAAAACATGGGGTTGACCAGGTTGCTTTTTCACAATTTCGATGGTTTGATGGCACCCCTTCATTTTTGACAATTCTGCCCATTTGTTGCAGTGTATCACTACGCATCTTTAAACTGTTATAGCATCATCAAACAGTTCCCAGGGTCACCCAAACTTTGCAGAAATCATGAAAATGTTCCAATGTTCCCATATGCACAAAGAAATATGACATTTTATGCATTTTTAAAAAAAAAATTACCCAACCGCTTTACACAGCTCTAATTTCTTCGGCGTAATAATCTTGCTACCGTCATGTAAGGGAGGTTATTGTTCAGTGAGACATTGAATCGGACTAAAATAGACATTACAAAACTTGGCTCACCGATTTTTATGAGTGTATCTAAGTCAACTGTTATAATTTAAAGTTTAAACGTAAATCTCGGTCAAATGATCACAATGAACCTCCAAGAAGAAATGAATCCAGATTTTTAGTTCGCCGGGACGAATGTCCAGTAGACCTACTGCCATGACCCCGGCGTAGTCGCCGGCGTTGGCGGCGTTATCTATAGACAACCAGGTTTAACTGTTGCGTTTAGTTGCGTTTAAAATTTGGTGTTTGTCTCCAATCTCAATCTTTGCACGGGTGGTAAGTTTTATCCCATCGGCGAGCTTTGTTGTCTTTTGACAACTCTTGTTTAAATACGAATCTTCCTAACTTAGTGAAATATGTGTTAAACCTTTAACTGTTTCGGCATATCGTAAAACTCCGTTCGATATTCAGTTTATATTCGGTGTGTGGGACCCGGTCCCGTTAGCTCAGTCTGACTGTCTATCCCAGGGTCGTGATTTCGAAATAAGGCTCGTGCACCGGTTGAAACATATATTTTGTTATTCATCTAAATAAGACAAATCACTAATCTAAAGTGAATGGAAGGTGTGAAAAAGATTTTCAAACCATCTATTTCGCATTAAGAATGTAGTTAGCCACTTGAACTGTATTGCATGCAGTTAATATGCCCATCATCGGACGAAAATACCCAGCGACATCTTTTGGTCAGGCACATATCGGGAAATTCGTGCCTAACATGACGCGGTTTGTTTTGAAAATTGGCAAAGTCGAAGAGTTCAGCTGCGCACTGAATTAACCTTTTACCACTTAAAATGACCCAAGTCCGCTTGCTGCTTGATAAACCCGCCTACCGCATCCTGTGGGCCTTTTGCACAGGATATTTCATAAACGTTTCTAATATGATTACAATTAATTTTTGAAGCGGCTATGTTCAAACTACCCATACAATGGCTACTGCGCTGTGCATCCGTCTGCTAACATCGCTCAGTCATTTCCACATATGTTCGAAATATTTCGAACGAAGGCGGAAATGAATGACCAAGCGATATTCCGATTGCGGACGGATTTCTACAGTATAGTCAGACTCTGCTCGCCGGCCATTGCAGCTCGACGTCCAATTATTGTGTCGTGCTGAGTGTCGACCCGGAATTGAGTCTCGAGCTGAACGTCGACCTAACTCGATCCGTCAGCTCGAAGTAATATTCAGGTCCGTGACATGAAATAATAAACTGATTGGGTCCTTCTGTTCTTTTTTTTATTTCATTACGATCTGGTATCATTAATATTACAGGTGGGGAGCCATTATCACTTCATCGAGACAAACAAACGCTTGATGTTCGATAGGGAAGCTTCGTATGGATTCAGATTGGTAAGTGGGCTAGTGACGATGGTTGTGGCAGAAGGAGTAGTAGTTGTAGTAGAGTTGTAATAGTAGTAGAAGTAGTAGAAGAAGTAGTAGTAGTAGTAGTAGTAGTAGTAGTAGTAGTAGTAGTAATATTAGTAATAGAAGTAGTAGTAGAAGTAGTAGTAGTAGTAAAAGTAGCAGCAGCAGCAGCAGTAGTAGTAGTAGAAGTAGTAGTAGTAGAAGTAGTAGATGTAGAAATAGAAGTATAAGCATTAGTAGAAGCAGCAGCAGCAGCAGTAGTAGTAATAGTAGTAGAAGTAGTAGTAGAAGTAGGAGTAGTAGTAGTAGTAGTAGCAGCAGCAGCAGCAGCAGAAGTAGTAATAGTAGAAGTAGAAAGGGAAGTAATAGATGTAGTAGTTGTAGCAATAGAAGTATAAGCATTAGTAGTAGTAGTTGTAGTGGTAGCAGTAGAAGTAGTAGTAGAAGTAGAAGAAGTAGTAATAGTAGTAGCAGAAGTAGTAGTAGTTGTTGTTATTTTTGTAGTAGTAGCAGTAGCAGCAGCAGCAGCAGCAGAAGTAGTAGTAGTAGTAGTGGTAGTAGTAGTAGTAGTAGTAGTAGTAGTAGTAGTAGTAGAAGTATTAGTAGTAGTAGTAGTAATGGCAGAAGTTGTTGTTGTTAACGGAAATTATAGTGGAAGTGTTCATGGAATTTGCAGTGGTAGTGTAAGTGAAAGTTGTAGTTGTAATGGTTGTGGTAGTATTAGTGGAATTTCCAGTGGTAGTATAAGTGAAAGTTGTAGTGTTAGTGGTAGTGGCAGTGTGAGTATTAGTTGAAGTTGTAGTGGTAGTGTTAGTGGAATTTGCAGTGGTAAATGTTAGTGTTAGTGGCAGTGGCATAGTGTTAGTGGTAGTTGAAGCGTTAGCGGAAGTTGTAATGGAAGTGGAAGTGGAATTTGCAGTGGTAGTGTAAGTGAAACTTGTAGTTGTAGTGTTAGTGTTAGTGGAAGATGTAGTGGTAATGGTAGTGGAAGTGTTAGTGGTAGTGGCAGTGGTATAGTGTTAGCGGAAGTTGTAGTGGAAGTTTTAGTGGAATTTGCAGTGGTAGTGTAAGTGAAAGTTGCAGTTGTAGTGGTAGTGGTAGTGGAAGTGGAAGTTGTAGTGGTTATGGTAGTGGAATTTGCAGTGGTAGTGTAAGTGAAAGTTGTAGTTGTGGTGGTAGTGGAAGTTGTAGTGGTAATGGTAGTGGAATTTGCAGTGGTTGTGTAAGTGAAAGTTGTAGTTGTAGTGGTAGTGGAAGTTGTAGTGGTAATGGTAGTGGAATTTACAGTGATATTGTTAGTGGAAGTTGCAGTGGAAGTGTTAGTGTTAGAGGCAGTGGTGTAGTGTTAGTGGTAGTCGGAGCGTTAGCGAAAGTTGTAGTGAAAGTATTAGTGGAATTTGCAGTGGTAGTCTAAGTGAAAGTTTTAGTTGTAGTGTTAGTGGTAGTGGCGAAAGTGTAAGCAAAAGTTGTAATGGTAGTGGAATTTGCAGTGGTAATGTTAGTGTTTGGTGTAGTGGTAGTGGTAGAAGCAGTGTTAGTGTTCGTGTTAGTGTTAGTGGAAGTTGTAGTGGTAGTAGAATTTGCAGTGGTAATGTTAGTAGTAGTGTTAGTGGTAGTTGTAGTGTATGTGTTAGTGGTAGTTATAGTGGTAGTGGTTATGGAAGTGGTAGTGGTAGTTGCAGTGGCATGGTGTTAGTGTTAGTTGTGGTCTTAGTGGAAGTTGTAGTGGTAGTGTTTGTGGTATTGTAAGTGGTAGTGTTAGTGAAAGTGATTGTGGTAGTGCTAGTAGTAGTGGTTGTGGTAGTAATAGTGTTAGTGTAAATGTTAGTGGTATTGGTAGTGGGATTGGTAGTGGTAGTGATAGTGGTAGATTTAGTGATAGTTTTAGTGGTCGTGGAAGTGTTAGCATCAGTGGTAGTGTTAGTGATTGTGTCAGTGGCAGTGGTAGTGTCAGCATCAGTGGTAGTGGTAGTGGCAGTGGCAGTGGCAGTTGCTGTTGCAGTGGCAGTGGTAGTGGTAGTGGTAATTTTAGCGTTAGTGGCAGTGGTGATGTTAGTATTAGTGGCAGGAGCACTGATAGTGGTAATGGTAGTGGTAGTGGCACTGGTAGTTGCAGTTGCTGTAGCAGTGGCAGTGTTAGTGGTAGTGGTAGTTTTAGTGTACGTGTCAGTGGAAGTGGTAGTGTTAGTCATAGTGTCAGTGGTAGTGGTAGTGTCAGTATCAGTAGTAATGGTAGTGGCAGTGGCAGTTGCAGTTGCAGTGGCAGTGGTAGTGGTAATTTTAGTGTTAGTGTCAGTGGCAGTGGTAGTGGTGGTGTTAGTATCAGTGGCAGGAGCACTGATAGTGGTAGTGTTAGTGGCAGTGATAGTGTCAGTGGTAGTGGTAGTGGTAGTGTCAGTATCAGTGGTAGTGGCAGTGGCAGTTGCAGTGGAAGTGGTAGTGTTAGTGATAGTGTCAGTGGTAGTGGTAGTGGTAGTGTCAGTATCAGTGGTAGTGGCAGTGGCAGTTGCAGTGGAAGTGGTAGTGTTAGTGATAGTGTCAGTGGTAGTGGTAGTGGTAGTGTCAGTATCAGTGGTAGTGGCAGTGGCAGTTGCAGTGTAAGTGGTAGTGGTAGTGGTAATTTTAGTGTTAGTGTCAGTGGCAGTGGCAGTGGTAGTGGTGATGTTAGTATCAGTGGCAGGAGTAATGGTAGTGTCAGTGGTAGTGGTAGTGGAAGTTGTGGTGTAAGTCGCTGTGGCAGTAGCAGTGGCAGTGTCAGTGATTGTGGTAATGGTGGTGGTAGTTTTAGTGTTCGTGGTAGTGGTAGAAACAGTGTTGTAGTGGTAGTTTTTGTTATAGTGGTAGTGGTAGTTTTAGTGGAAGTGGTAGTGGTAGTTTTAATGGTAGTGGTAGTGCCAGTGACAGTAGCAGTGTTAATGGTAGTGATAGTGGTAGTGGTAGTTTTAATGGTAGTGTTAGTGTCAGTGTCAGTGACTGTAGCAGTGTTAATGGTAGTTTTAGTGGAAGTGGTAGTGGTAGTGGTTGTTTTAGTGGAAGTGGTAGTAGAAGTGGTATTTTTAATGGAAGTGTTAGTGGTAGTGTCAGTAGCAGTGTTAGTGGTAGTGTCAGTAGCAGTGATAGTGGTAGTGGTAGTGGTAGTGTTCGTGGTATTGGTAGAGGCAGTGGTAGTGGAAGTGGTAGTTTTTGTGATAGTGGTAGTTTTAGTGGAAGTGTTAGTGGTATTGGTAGTTTTAATGGTAGCGGTAGCGTCATTGTCAGTGACAGTAGCAGTGCTAGTGGTAGTTTTAGTGGAAGTGATAGTAGTAGTGGTAGTTTTAATTGTAGTGTTAGTGGTAGTGTCAGTGACAGTAGCAGTGTTAGTGGTAGTTTTAGTGGAAATGGTAGTATTAGTGGTTGTTTTAATGGTAGTTGTATTGGTAGTGTCAGTGACAGTAGCAGTGTTAGCGGTAGTTTTAGTGGAAGTGTTAGTAGTAGTTTTAATGGCAGTGGTAGTGTCAGTGACAGTAGCAGTGGTAGTGGCAGTGGTAGTGGTAGTGATAGTGGTAGTGATATTGGTAGTTTAAGTGGAAGTGGTAGTTTTAATGGTAGTGTCAGTGACAGTGGCAGTGGTAGTTGTAGTGGTAGTTTTAGTGGAAGTGGTAGTATTAGTGGTTGTTTTAATGGTAGTGTTAGTGGAAGTGTCAGTGACAGTAGTAGTGTTAGTGGTAGTTTTAGTGGAAGTGGTAGTGGTAGTGGCAGCGTAAATGTAAGTGGTAGTGGTAGTGTAGTGTCAGTGACAGTAGTAGTGTTAGTGGTAGTTTTAGTGGAAGTGGTAGTGGTAGTGGCAGCGTAAATGTTAGTGGCAGTGGCAGTGGTAGTGGTAATTTAGTGACAGTCATAGTGGTAGTGGAAGTTGTAGTGGTAGTCGTAGTGGTAGTGTTAGTGCTAGTGGTAGAGTTAATGCTAGTGGTAGTGATAGTGGAAGTTGTAGTGGTAGTCGTAGTGGTAGTGTTAGTGCTAGTGGTAGAGATAGTGATAGTGGTAGTGGAAGTTGTAGTGGTAGTGGCAGCGTAAGTGTAAGTCGTGGTAGAAGTTGTAGTGGTATTGTTTTAGTTGTAGTGGTGGTGGAAGTTGCTGAGGTAGAGCTAATGGAATTGCAGTGGTAGTGGTATAGTGTTTAGTATTCTTGTAGTGTTAGTGGAAGTTTTAGTGTAAGTGTTAATGGAAGTTGTAGTGGTAGTGTTAATGGTGGTGGTAGTGGTAGTGGTAGTGGTAGTGGAAGTGAAAGTGGTAGTGGTAGTGGTAGTCGTCGGGTTGGTTGGAGTTGTAATGGTAGAGGTAGTAGAAGTTGTGGTGGTAGTGGAAGTGGTAGTTTTAATGGTAGTGTAAGTGTTAGTGGTAGTGACACTAGCAGTGTAAGTGGTAGTGTTAGTGGTAGTGATAGTGATAGTGGTAGTGATAGTGGTAGTGGTAGTTTTAATGGTAATGGTAGTGTCAGTGTCAATGACAGTTGCAGTGCTAGTGGTAATTTTAGTGGAAGTGGTAGTGGTAGTTTTAATGGTAGTGTTAGTGGTAGTGTCAATGTCAGTGACAGTAGCAGTGCTAGTGGTGGTGGTAGTGTCAGTGACATTAGCAGTGTTAGTGGTAGTGGTAGTGTTAGTGGTAGAGTTAGGGTTAGTGGTAGTGGTAGTGTTAGTGGTAGTGATAGTGGTAGTGGAAGTTGTAGTGACAGTGACAGTAGCAGTGTTAGTGGTAGTGGTAGTGTCAGTGTCAGTGACATTAGCAGTGTTAGTGGTAGTGGTAGTGTTAGTGGTAGAGTTAGGGTTAGTGGTAGTGTTAGTGGTAGTGATAGTGGTAGTGGAAGTTGTAGTGGTATGATTTTAGTTGCAGTGGTGGTGGAAGTTGCTGTGGTAGAGCTAATGGAATTGCAGTAGTAGTGGCAGTGGTAAAGTGTTAAGTGTAGTTGTAGTGTTAGTAGAAGTTGTAGTGTAAGTGTAAATGTTAGTGGTAGTGGCAGTGGCAGTGGTAGTGGTAGTGAAAGTGGTAGTGGTAGTGATCGGGTTAGTGGGAGTTGTAGTGGTAAAGGTAGTAGAAATTGTAGTGTTAGTGTTGGTGTAAGTTGTATCAGTTGTGATGGTAGTTGTGATGGTAGTTGTAGTGGTATTGGTAATGATATTGGTAGTCGTAGTGTTAGTGGTAGTATTATATTGATAGTGTGAGTGCTTTTAGTAGTGCTAATAAATGTAGTAGCAGCAACAATAGAATCAGCAGTAGTAGAAGTAGAAATAACAGAATCAGTCGTAGCATCAGCACTAGCAGTAGCAGTAATTAATGGAAATAAATTATATAGTGTTTATTTCCGTTTCAATAGCTATTTGTAAAACATATGTACGTATTGCCTTGAAGTATTGCGGTGGAATGTTACACTGCTTCGTTTACGCCACTTCATCAGTCGTGTATATTTTGTAAAATATCACCATTATTATAGTATAGCACTACTTTACTATTTAGCTTTTATGAACTCTACGGGTACAAAAAGGCGTTAACCTCTCATTAACCTCAGTACACTCAGTCTAAAATGAACCAGTAACCTTTATTTAGCCGTCAAATGATCAGCCGCTTCTTGATGCCTCAGTGATTACATATAATGGTGTATTGTGATAAAACCATAGTTTGATAAGATAGGTTCGCGCGATTATGTGCTATTACCGTAGCGCAACGATGACTGCGCTTTTTGTCAATTTTTTGTACGCAACAATTTTTACCAGCGTCAACATTAAGGCTGGTATTCATTAACCATTCTTAAGACTATTCTTAGACTTGACCTCAAGAAATATTCTTAAAAATGGTTCAGTAGTACAACCCTAGAAGTGCGTCGACTTTTGTCCGCTTGCTGACAAATGTTTATATTGTACTTAATTTAATAAAAAGGTGTCATGCGGACAAAAGCTTTTGTCTAACCTTTCTGCGGATAAAAAAGCGTATTGCAGATTGAAATCGACTTATTTATAAATTTTTTTGCGGACAAGTGACAAAAGGGGCAAAACGGTCAAAAAGCGCATTCACTCACGGCAAATAAAATAACCCATAATGCTGTTATATTCAAGTATATATATGATTATAATCTATATAAACAAATATGTGTTGTAATTTTTTAAATTATAGAAATATTGTTCAATGTACATGTACAATGGATTCTCAGCTGTGTCATACTCTGTATTCTTAGGTCGGTTTCCTTCATGTAACATTGTAATCGACAGCTTTTATCGCACTTTGAACTTTGTATTATAATATATATGTAATTAAAACAATGGATGTAAACTCTATCGGGTCCTCCCTTGCCGAGTGGTCTAAGGCTCCGTCTCAAGATCACTTACCTGTCACCGCTAAGGTCGAAGGTTTGAGACCCGCTGGCTCAAAAAAGTTTATGTGAGAAAGTTTACCATTTACTTGCGGAAGGACGGTGGTTCTTCTCAGTCTGACGTCTTTCTTCACCAGTAAAACTGGGTATGCCATATATAACCTAAAATGTGTTGAAAATGGCCTTAAACCCAATTAAAAAAAAATAAAAAAATAAAAATGTAAACTCTACGATGCTGTATTAATGGCAGACATATTGGATTACAGCGCGGTCAGCTTATAGTATTGATATCAATTATAGAATATTCCTGCTGGTACTTCAATAAGGTTCGAACCTGGCGAAGAACGAAGCGTTGATCTTGTCAAAATTGGCGGGAACAGGTAAGTATCCTTGTTATTATTTTTTTGATAACGGCGTTATTATGACGGTGCACCGGTATTTTTGCACCGATAAAATATACTGTTGCACGGTTAAATATTTTATTATATTAAAACACCGGATTCCGAGTGGTGCCAGGCCCTGTTGTTTCAGGAATTGCCTCGCAACACCCTGTGTCTGATCAATTCGAGACCAGCTCGTCAAAATGCATCATGGGCGTAGAAGCGTTTCAATTATTTGGGAGACCAACCTGAGGAGAGAGTGGATGAGATTGTAAGAAAAAGTACATTCAAAATGAAATTATTGGCGCAGCAAATAAAAATCGCACCCTGTCGCAATCGTGTCTATGTACATGGTTAGGGGATCGAACCTTTCGCATGCAAGGTTGACGGTGTATCCCTAGACCACCGCTGTGGTGACCAGTCACGCTGTCACATATTTATCCAAAGAGTGGTTATTTGAACAAAATATAGTAGTATTTTTGTTAAACTTAGCTCACCTGGCGAGATGGAAAATACGAACGCATGAAGTCTTAATACTTTTAATAAATCCATCTGTGCTATTTGTTTTTAGATATAATTGAATTGATTGAATATTTAGCGTCATATCTATGCTATCGAAGGCTAACAGACTCCGCATCTCAACAAGTAACTGATAACTTTCCCACTTGAATTAGCGGTGAGGGACGAATGCTAATGAGACACAATGTCATATATCATTCATCACGGAAACTGTTGCTGGGCGGGGATTCGAACTCACGACCCCTGGATTGATAGTCGTAACCGACTGAGCTGATCGGACCCGGCTTTTTTTATAAATAAGACGCCTGGCCCGGTTTGTTTAGGTTATAACACGTCTGACTATCAATCCAAGGGTTGTAAGTTTGATTCCTTGCCCGGTCACAGTGTCCGTGATGATTGATATACGATATTGTGTGTCATTGTCATTCGTCCCTCGCCGCTGATTCAAGTGGGAAAATTATCAGTTACTTGAGGAATGAATCGGTGTGCTCGAGTACTGGTTAACCTTCAAGGATCCCAGGAAAAATTTTAGGTTAACAGGTCGTCAGCTAACCCTTAATATCACAAAAGTGACGCTCAAAATTCATACAAACAAAGACCAATATTCATATATGGCCAGCTACTACCATTGAGGCAATGCCCGTTCAGGGCATATATTTTGATTGTAAGCTTATTTCTGGTTAGATGAAAATGTCAAACTGACCAATAATCTCAATAAAATATAAAATTATTATGTTCATGTCAATGAAAAAATAAATTTGTTTCTTTAACTGACTAAATTCATTTTATTAAGGAAACTGTATGGAAAGTGAAATTGGAGAAATTGAGTTTTTCTTCATGCTGAAAGTACCCAATTTAGGGGGTAAAAAGTGGTAAAAAGGGATACTTTTGGTCCCCTTTTTTTACATTTCCTTAAGTCAAGTACAGAACTTAATATGATAATGAATTTTTCGGTCCTTGAATGTTAGTAATAGTGGAAGTAAGTGCAAACGTTATTGTGTGAGTACATGGAAAACGCAATGGTGGCAGCTGGCCGTATGTTAGTATTTTTCAAACCAAGGGAAATAACTGATGTTTCATTCATCTCTGAATACTCCTAGAGTTATTGTCACGTAATATAAAATATTTTTTTGCTCACCGGGACGAAGTCCAAGGAGAGCTATTGCCATGACCCGGCGTCGTCGTCATCGGCGTCGTCGTCGTCGTCGGTAGACACCCAGGTTAAACTTTTGCGTATGAAACTTTGCATGTGTGTTCAACATCATCAATGGAACACACACAAACAAGAACCATAACTTTGGATTGCATTTTTGCACAATTATGGCCCTTTTTGGACTTAGACACCCAGGGGCGAGCTTTGTTGTCTTCTGATAACTCTTGTTATGGTGTCTAACGATGTAATATAATTTTCCTTTAAGAATTGTCCGAGGGGGCAACGCCTTATGCGACGGTCCAGTAAGTCCTGACAACTTGTCCGTCGTTCTGGACAGAATTAATGAAAAGGAATTTGGCCACAAGAAGCAAGTAAGTACACGCATGATTCTTTTAAACAAACACTTGATTCTCTTAGCATGTTCCCCGGGGCCACATACGGGCACTTCTTAAGCGAAAGTGTTAACGTACCCTTTTAAACATTTATTTCTCACCACAGCGTCCGTGGGATCGTAACCATCTCGGGCGAAACAGTTCAGTCCAAAAAGTTTGCCAGTTACTTGCAAAGTGACGATTAATCACTCATGTGTATCACGCTGGTATGAGGTTTTTCTTTATAACGGGTAACTATAAAGTAGGATATGGTTTCATATAACGCTACGGAAGTGTAATATACCTTTGGCATGTTTGAGCACCGTCAAAATGATCATACGCGTCCGCGACAGGGATTACTTTTTATTCCTCGAATTTCATTTTTCACTTGTATTTTTATATTCAATCAGAAACTAAATCGAATAATAAAGATAATTATATATATTGTGGACATTGTGTTATGTCGTTTCTAAACAAAAATGTTGCATATAATAAACCAAATGCTGCAATTATAGTAACCAAATTAGAAAGGCGTACGAATATTATGAAATACTTGTGGATTATATTTTATAATGCAACATCCGATACATCGATCGGTGCTCTTCGTAGACTTCGGAACTCATATGAGAATGCCGAGTGATTTTCGGACATGATCGGAGATCAACATCAAATATTCGTAAGAGATTAATTTTAGTTTAAACATATGTTTTGTTTACATTAATACAATAACATTACAATAGCAGTATAACTATATATATTTACAAACATACATAAGTAAGAGGGTTGTGCCACAAGTTCTGCAAATATTAAATGAATGCTACCTGAGATATGAACGTACATGTAACACGTGCAAAATAAGTGAACCACGAAAATTACAGGTAAATTAACTGCTGACTGGCTATATAGCCGCTATACAGACGTCTAAATCAATGTGTAACTGTATGCTCATCGATGGCATCAATAGAGTTTTATCGGATTGACAGTCAGACGCGTTACCGGCTGAACTAACTTGACCTTGTTCTTGGTTCTATATAAAGGCATCAGCAAGTTTACAATCATAAAAACAGACGTCCAAAAGAAATATAAAATTATATTGTAAGTTTATCAAGGAGAATAGGGAGTCATTAGATTGGCAGCCAGAAGCTTTACTGACTGGGCTAACCTGGCCCGAGTTCTTGGTTCGAAATAAATGCACCAACAAAATTAAAATAATAAAAATGTTTACCGTAGTTTCACCTTTCGTCAAGACGTAATTTAAGGAAACACATAAAACGTTGAAATAGCCACACAGAGATTGCTCGCACATTTCTTTCAGTGATACTGTATATCTTTTTTTTATTTCATCCATAAGCAGTGAAATGATACAGTCCAAATGGCGAAGCATTTATAGTTTCTCTTTCGTCAATTCAGGATTATAAAATGAATTATCAATATATTAATTCAAATATATTTACTGTGAAACTACCAAAAAAAATCAAAGACAATTCTCGAATAATTCTTTAAAAAGCATCCAATAAAAAAGAAACGATTGTTTTTTTATGTATTTTGTATGTATTTTGTAGAAAATCGTGAGCAAAGGAAAGGAAATGATTTTGACGAAAAAACAGTATAGCTACCTGTACGGACCTACTACTGGAGACAAGGTAATCTACGCAGGAGCATGAAAATAAAAATAAAAACAGCGCTCTGTTTCTGAAAGTTATGTATCTACATGTGTATTAAATATGAACAACATATGTTTCAGTATGTGTTGTGTTGTTTTGTTGAAAGGGGCATAACTCTTGTTAATGGTTGAAAAGTATCCTCTATCGCATGTTAATGGTCATATGTGATTAAAAGTGTAACAGTTATAATCATAATAATAGTGATAATAAAAATAATAATAATATAATAATAATAATGACTTTATTTTATTAGAAAACTCTGTCGGACTAAGTCTATCTTCCCTGAGGTCCTCAACAGCAAAATTAAACAAGAACTGTGTCAAACATTAATTACTAGTATACGACAAATGATCGTCAAATAAACTAATTTTCAAAGACTATGTAAATTAGTATAATGTATATTTCTGGCTGTTATGATCTGCTGTTGAAGATATTTATTTTTAAACTGTTAAAAAGATAAAATCAGAGATGGAATTCCAAATTACAGCTCTTGAACATGACAACGGTTTTCAAAATAATTAACAGTTTGGCCTTCTTATGTTTCGGAAATTATTTCATGTATGTACTTAAATGAATCTTGAAGACGGTCAAAATATTATTTTTTTTGTTCATTATATAACAAGTTTTGTTCTAAGGCAAAACGCATGCATGTATTTCTGGACAGTCATTAGCGTATTCAATAATTCTTTAGAATTGTTATCATAAATATTTATTTCCCTTGCTATGATACGTTATTCTTTGAATTGTACTGGTTCAATAATATTCTTTTTAATTCTAACGCTCGAATCGCTGGTGACCTTTCTTTCCTGTCAGACATTTTCTTTGATATGAATGCATTAATACTTTAAGAAGTGTTACCATGACAACATATTACTACAGTACAACGGTATACCAATCTGCAAGTATGCGTCAGTTATTTATATCCTTATTTTTGTTATATTATATTATGATTTATACAAACTCTTCTAGCTTCGTCTTGGAGACACTAGTTTGATTCTAGAAGTTGAAAAGGATTTCACAGTGTACGGAGATGAACTTAAATTTGGAGGTGGAAAGGTAAATTTTCAGTTCTTCCTTTCTATTCTAAAATTGATTTAAAAAGAAATCAACATCATTGTGGTTTAAATTAAAGATAATTATAATTGCACTGACTATCAAGCAAAAAAGGAACCCTTGTACATAACTGCTCAATCTAATTACATCAACATTTATTTAGTTTAGTAAATACTTCAAGCATGTAGAAATGTATATTTTTTTATTTCAATAATTAGCGTCATCTTTATGCCATCGACGGCTATCAAATGGTCAGATAACCACGTATCTCCGCAAGGAACGGATACCTTTCCTACTTGAATCAACGGTGAGAGACGAATGGCAATAAGACGCAATGTCGTATATCAATTATCACGAATACTATGTCCGAGCAGGTATTTAACTCACGATCCCTGGATTGATAGTCAGATGCGTTAACGACTCAGCTAACTTAACTGCATATATAAATATTGACACTTTAAATTTATCTAAGTATGGACCTAGTTAAAAAAAATGATGGTTAAAAGTAATCTGGATTTGTTTAAATTTTATTCATACATACAGATAAAGTTCACTACCATCAAAGGGACTCAATGAGTTAAATGAAATAACTCCATTTTGAGTCCATGCAGAATTAAGGCCCCTTTTATACGGATAATATTTGGTTAACATTTTAGGCATGCTCATATGTTTCAGTTACCACTTTCAAAACATCAATGAAACATCATGTGCTTTTTTATTACAAATAAAGTGGACTCAAATGGTCAAGTGGGACAACTGCATTTTGATTTTTGGCAGAATTAGAAAATCTTAAATGTGTTTTTATAAAACGCATTAATACGTCGAAATTGTAATTTTGCAGTCAGTGCGTGAAGGAATGGGGCAACAAGCAAACAGGACAAACAAAGAGTGGGACGTTCTGGATACAGTGATAACGAACGCTCTAATTGTAGACGCAGTCACCGGAATAGTTAAAGCTGACATTGGTATAAAGGTATGAACCAATGTACGTCACTGTACGTCACTGTACGCCACACACAATTTAGGATTGTACTTTTTCAGATATAGGGAAATACACTCCGGGAACACTGAATACATTACCAGTGGTTCTAAACGTCTCACACACCATTTAATTTTGTACTGTTCCAGATATAGGGAAATACTTCTGGAACACTGAACACATTACAAGTGGTTCTAAACATCGCACACTGCATTTAATTTTGTACTGTTCCAGATATAAGGAAATACACATCTGGAACACTGAACACATTTCCAATGGTTCTAAACGTCTCACACATCATTTAATTTTGTACTATTCCAGATATAGGGAAATACACTTCTGAAACCAATCGTGAAACATCGGGTATTTCCGTATCCTCCGTAGAATACACCTCGTGTATAGCTCTAGAATACACCAACGCGAATCGCCTGTGTTACAAGTCTGTGTTCATTCGCGTAAAAGTAACAAATAATGTATCCGTCATTAAGTTGATTATATATGGCGTTGTTACATCGATTTTTTTATTTATAAACTCGACATGGGTCATATTTATAGGGAAATTTAAAATATCAGTCTTGATTAACAAACTTTTATATTTTCAACGTACATGTATATAAACAGGTGGCATAAGCGGGCCGCCATTTTACTTTATCATGTGACTGAAAGTATTTCCAAAATGGCGCCTTATTATGTCAGAGGTCTATTGCGTAGGATAAAGGCCGAGGTGATCAGATTGTTCTGAAACACTGAACACATTACCAATGGTTCTAAACGTCTCACAAACCATTTAATTTTGTACTGTTCCAGATACAGAGAAATACACTTCTGGAACACTGAACACATTCATAGTGGTTCTGAACGTTTCAAACACCATTTAATTTTGTACTGTTCCAGATATAGGGAAATATACTTCTGAAACACTGAACACATTACCAGTGGTTCTGAACGCCTCACACACCATTTAATTTTGTACTATTCCAGATATAGGGAAATACACTTCTGGAACACTGAACATATTCCCAGTGGTTTTAAACGTCTCAAACACCATTTAATTTTGTACTGTTCCAGATATAGGGAAATACACTTCTGGAACACTGAACATATGGAACGCCATAGCTGTCTTATGTGATCCATTTTATATGTATTGTGTGCATTCTTTATTATATCATGTGCATTTATCATTATATTATGTAGATACTTTATTACATTATGTCGATACTTCATTACATTTTGTAGATACTTTATTATATTATGTAGACTGTTTATTACATTATGTAGATACGTCATTATATTGTGTAGTTACTTCATTACATTATGTAGATACATTATTACATTATGTGGATACTTTATTATATTCTGTAAATACTTCATTACATTATGTAGATATGTCATTATATTGTGTAGATACTTTATTACATTATGTAGACTGTTTATTACATTATGTGGATACTTTATTATATTCTGTAGATTCCTTATGACATTATGCAGATACTTTATTATATTATGTAGATACTTAATTACGTTATGTAGATACTTTATTATATCTTGTCGAAACTTTATTATATTATGTAGAAACTTTATTACATTATGTAGAAACTTTATTATATCTTGTCGAAAGTTTATTATATTATGTGCATTTTTCATTATATTATGTCGAAACTTCCTTATGATGACGAGATCATTTTGACGGGGTGATTTCTAAATTGACACCGCTTTAAATAACAAGCTTCTTTGACAGAAAGATTATTGAACATGGCGGAAGAGAAATTGGAAGTTGTTCTTTAAAATCTCAGATTGGATAGACACATCCCTTCCTTTCAACGGGAAAAAATAGCAACACAGGTAGAAATATGGACACGCACCACAGAAAGAGATATGGACATGCACCACAGGAAGAGATATGGACAAGCACTGCAGGAAGAGATATGGACACGCACCTCAGGAAGAGGAGATAAGGAAGAGATATGGACACGCATCGCAGGAAGAGATACAGACACACACCGCAGGAAGAGATATGGACACGCACCGCAGGAAGAGCTACGGACACGCACCGCATGAAGAGATACGGACACGCACCCCATGAAGAGATATGGACACGCACCGCAGAAAGAGCTATGGACACGCACCGCATGAAGAAATATGGACACGCACCGCAGGAAGAGATATGGACACGCACAGCAGGAAGAGCTATGGACATGCACCACATGAAGATATATGGACAAGCACCGCAGGAAGAGCTATGGACACGCACCGCATGAAGAGATATGGACACACACTGCAGGAAGAGATATGAACACGCACCGCATGAAGAGATATGGACACGCACCACATGAAGAGATATGGTTACGCACCGCAGAAAGAGATATGGACATGCACCCAAGGAAGAGCTATGGACTCGCACCGCAGGAAGAGCTATGGACACGCACCGCAGGAAGAGATATGGACACGCACCGCAGTAAGAGATATGGACACGTACCGCAGGAAGAGCTATGGACACGCACCGCATGAAGAGCTATGGACACGCACCCCAGGAAGAGCTATTGACACGCACCCCAGGAAGAGCTATGGACACGCACCCCAGGAAGAGCTAGAGCTATGGACACGCACCCCAGGAAGAGCTATGGACACGCACCGCAGGAAGATATATGGACACGCACTGCAGGAAGCGATATTTTTTCGTAAGGCGATTGTGTCTTCACTGGATTAAGCTGTAAAAACAGCCTAGCTTGAAACTATGTTAAATAATTTTGTTCAAACTGTATAATATATATAAATTTTCCTCAGGCTTCTTGCCTCATGATTCGTAAACGTCAAACAAACAAAATATAATAAAATGATTCTAATATTTAGAAATCATACAGACAATCATATCAATCAACTATTTACAGTATAATGTTTCAAACCCTGTAGAGTTGAACTGTTGTTCAACACTATTTTAATAATTTTAACAACGTGTCTGGACAGCATTTGTTTGAGACTTGTTTCAAACTCAAACCAAAACTGTATGTCTGGAACAATGCTCAGCTCCAGCATAAAAATACACCTATATGTTTGAAGACTGTTTCAAACTAACCTAAAGTGCATGAAACAAAACCAAGCTTCAGCACGAAAATAAAGTTATTGTTTGAGAACGGGTTCAAACTAATGACAAAACTGTATGATTGGAACACTGCTCAGTTCCAGCATAAATATACACTTATATGTTTGGAAACTGTTCCAAACCTAAATCTTCGAACTAAGATACATGTCCAGTTCCAGCAAAAAACTAAACTGTTGTTTGAGAACAGTTTCAAACTAAAAGCATCAGACTTAACTAATCCCCAGTTCCAACACAATAAATATTCCTATGAGTTTCAAACGAGCCTTTCCAGTGCCTATCGCTAGAAGAATCTTTGTCGTAGTATACCCCCTCTAACGCAATACTCAGCTTTTAAGTACACGTCGACAATTTGATCTGAATCAGACTTCTTGCGTCGAAATAAACTAGAACAAATATGTAAGCAATAATCCGTCCTTCTCAAAGTTATAACAACCTGACCTTATATTCAGGAAAACACCTATTTAAAAATGGTGTCCAATTCATGATGCATGAATATTGAATCATGAATCATTGACTATAATTGTATCATTCATCTTTTTATGATCAATTATCTTTTAAAACTTATATCTGGTATAATATTGTATAATAATAGCGAAAAAATAGAGTTTATTACCTCTTCTTATAATAATTGCTATATACAGACATTTATGTTATAAAACAACAACATTATTATTTTGACACGGTGTCAGTATATAAATCACCCCGTCAAAATGATCTCGTCATCATAAGGAAGTTTTGACATAATATAATGAAGAATGCACATAATATAATAAACTTTCGACATAATGTAATAAAGTTTCGACATAATGTAATAAAGTTTCTACATAATATAATAAAGTTTCGACAAGATATAATAAAGTGTCTACATAATGTAATGAAGTATCTACATAATATAATAAAGTTTCTACATAATGTAATAAAGTATCTACATAATGTAATGAAGTATCTACAGAATATAATAAAGTATCCACATAATATAATTAACAGTCTACATAATGTAATTACGTATCTACACAATATAATGACGTATCTACATAATATAATGAAGTATCTACCGAATATAATAAAGTATCCACATAATGTAATTATGTATCTACATAATGTAATGAAGTATCTACACAATATAATGACGTATCTACATAATGTAACAAACAGTCTACATAATATAATAAAGAGTCTACATAATGTAATAAAGTATCGACATAATATAATGATGAATGCACATGATATAATAAAGTGTGCACATAATACATAGAAAATGGACCATATAAGACAGCTATGGCGTTCCATATGAACACATTACCAGTGGTTCTAAACGTCTCAAACACCATTAAATTTTGTACTGTTCCAGATATAGGGAAATACACTTCTGGAACACTGAACACATTACCAGTGGTTCTTAACGTCTCAAACACCATTTAATTTTGTACTGTTCCAGATATAGGGAAATACACTTCTGGAACACTGAACAAATTACAAGTTGTTTTAAACGTCTCAAACACCATTTAATTTTGTACTATTCCAGATATAGGGAAATACACTTCTGGAACACTGAACACATAACCAGTGGTTCTAAACGTCTCAAACACCATTTAATTTTGTACTGTTCCAGATATAGGGAAATACACTTCTGGAACACTGAACACGTTACCAGTGGTTCTGAACGTCTCACAAATAATTTAATTTTGTACTGTTCCAGATATAGGGAAATACACTTCTGGAACACTGCACACATTCCCAGTGGTTCTAAACGTCTCAAACACCATTTAATTTTGTACTGTTCCAGATATAGGGAAATATACTTCTGGAACACTGAACACATTACCAGTGGTTTTAAACGTCTCACACACCATTTAATTTTGTACTATTCCAGATACAGGGAAATATACTTCTGGAAAACTGAACACATTACAAGTGGTTCTTAACGTCTCATTCACCATTTAATTTTGAACTGTTCCAGATCTAGAGAAATATACTTCCAAAACACTGAACACATTACCAGTGGTTTTAAACGTCCCTTACACCATTTAATTTTGTACTATTCCAGATATAGGGAAATATACTTCTGAAACACTGAACACATTACCAGTGGTTCTAAACGTGTCGCACACCATTTAATTTGATACTGTTCCAGATATAGATAAATACACTTCCGGTAGACAGAACATAATTATAACCATTGGTTCTAAACGTCTCAAACACCATTAAATTTTGTACTGTTCCAGATATAGGGAAATACACTTCTGGAACACTGAACACATTACCAGTGGTTCTAAACGTCTCACATACCATTTGATTTTGTACTGTTCCAGATATAGATAAATACACTTCCGGTAGACAGAACATAATTATAACCAGTGGTTCTAAACGTCTCAAACACCATTAAATTTTGTACTATTCCAGATATAGGGAAATACACTTCTGAAACACTGAACATGTTACCAGTTGTTCTAAACGTCTCACACACCATTTAATTTTGTACTATTCCAGATATAGGGAAATACACTTCTGGAACACTGAACACATTACCAATAGTTCTAAACGCCTCACACACCATTTAATTTTGTACTGTTCCAGATATAGGGAAATACACTTCTGAAACACTGAACACATTACAAGTGGTTCTAAAAGTGTCGCACACCATTTTTGTTGTACTATTCCTGATATAGGGAAATACACTTCTGGAACACTGAACATGTTACCAGTTGTTCTAAACGTCTCACACACCATTTAATTTTGTACTGTTCCAGATATAGGGAAATACACTTCTGGAACACTGAACACATTACCAATAGTTCTAAACGCCTCACACACCATTTAATTTTGTACTGTTCCAGATATAGGGAAATACACTTCTGGAACACTGAGCACATTCCCAGTGGTTCAATTTTGTACTATTCCAGATATAGGGAAATACACTTCTGGAACACTGAACACATTACCAGTGGTTCTTAACGTCTCACACATCATTTAATTTTGTACTGTTCCAGATACAGGGAAATACACTTCTGGAACACTGAGCACATTCCCAGTGGTGCTAAACGTCTCACAAAGCATTTGATTTTGTACTATTCCAGATATAGGGAAATACACTTCTGGAACACTGAACACATTACCAGTGGTTCTTAACGTCTCACACATCATTTAATTTTGTACTGTTCCAGATACAGGGAAATACATTTCTGGAACACTGAACACATTCCCAGTAGTTTTAAACGTCTCACAAACCATTTAATTTTGTACTGTTCCAGATATAGGGAAATACACTTCTGGAACACTGAACACATTACCAATAGTTCTAAACGCCCCACACACCATTTAATTGTGCACTGTTCCAGATATAGGGAAATTTGCTTCTGAAACACTGAACACATTAACAGTGGTTCTAAACGCCTCACACACCATTTAATTTTGTACTATTCCAGATATAGGGAAATACATTTCTGGAACGCTGAACACATTACCAGTGGTTTTAAACGACTCACACACCATTTAATTTTGTACTATTCCTGACAGAGGAAAATACATTTCTGAAACACTGAACACATTACCAGTGGTTCTAAACGCCTCACACACCATTTAATTTTGTACTATTCCAGATATAGGGAAATACATTTCTGGAACGCTGAACACATTACCAGTGGTTCTAAACGTCTCACACACCATTTAATTTTGTACTATTCCTGATATAGAGAAATACACTTCCGGAATGCTGAACACATTACCAATAGTTCTAAATGTTTCGCACTCCATTTATTTTGTACTGCTACAGATATAGAGGAATACACTTCCGGAACGCTGAACACATTTCCAGTAGTTCTAAACGTATCACACTCCATTTAATTTTGTACTATTCCAGATATAGGGAAATACATTTCTGGAACGCTGAACACATTACCAGTGGTTTTAAACGACTCACACACCATTTAATTTTGTACTATTCCTGACAGAGGAAAATACATTTCTGAAACACTGAACACATTACCAGTGGTTCTAAACGCCTCACACACCATTTAATTTTGTACTATTCCAGATATAGGGAAATACATTTCTGGAACGCTGAACACATTACCAGTGGTTCTAAACGTCTCACACACCATTTAATTTTGTACTATTCCTGATATAGAGAAATACACTTCCGGAATGCTGAACACATTACCAATAGTTCTAAATGTTTCGCACTCCATTTATTTTGTACTGCTACAGATATAGAGGAATACACTTCCGGAACGCTGAACACATTTCCAGTAGTTCTAAACGTATCACACTCCATTTAATTTTGTACTATTCCTGATATAGGGAAATACAGTTTTGTAACGCTGAACACATTTCAAATAGTTCTTAACGTGTCACACACCATTTAATTTTGTACTATTCCAGATATAGAGAAATACACTTCGGGAACGCTGAACACATTTCCAATAGTTCTAAACGTGTCACACACCATTTAATTTTGTACTATTCCAGATATAGAGAAATACACTTCGGGAACGCTGAACACATTTCCAATAGTTCTTAACGTGTCACACACCATTTAATTTTGGACTATTCCAGACATAAAGGAAAAAAATTCTGGAACACTGAACATTTTACCAGTGGTTCTAAACGTCTCATACACCATTTAATTTTGTACTGTTCCAGATAAAGGGGAAATACACTTCTGAAACACTGAACACATTACCAGTAGTTCTAAACGTCTCACACACCATTTACGTTTGTACTGTTCCAGATATAGAGAATTACACTTCTGGAACACTGAAACCTTACCAATAGGTCTAAACGTCTCACTCACCATTTAATTTTGTACTATTCCAGATATAGAGAAATACACTTCCGGAACGCTGAACACATTACCAATGGTTCTAAACATTTCACACACCATTCAGTTTGTACTTCTCCAGATATAGAGAAATACACTTCTTGAACACTGAACACATTACCAGTAGTTCTAAACGTGTCATTCACCATTCAGTTTTGTACTATTCCAGACATAGTGAAATTCACTTCCGGAACGCTGAACACATTACAAGTGGTTCTAAACGTCTCACTCACCATTCAGTTTTGTACTGTTCCAGATATAGGGAAATACACTTCTAAAACACTGAACACATTACCAGTGGTTCTAAACGTCTCAAACACCATTTAATTTTGTACTATTCCAGATATAGAGAAATACACTTCTGGAACACTGAACACATTCCCAGTGGTTCTAAACGTCTCACTCACCATTCAGTTTTGTACTATTCCAGACATAGAGAAATTCACTTCCGGAACGCTGAACACATTACCAATAGTTCTAAACGTCTCTCACACCATTTACTTTTGTACTATTCCAGATATAGAGAAATACACTTCCGGAACGCTGAACACATTACCAATAGTTCTAACCGTCTCACACACCATTTACTTTTGTACTATTCCAGACATAGAGAAATTCACTTCCGGAACGCTGAACACATTACCAATAGTTCTAAACGTCTCACTCACCATTTAATTTTGTACTGTTCCAGATATAGATAATACAATACAAGTTTATACATATCAGCAAACCATTGCCTATGGCCATTTACACGTTCAAATTAATTTTAATATGGCATAAACATACAATAATATGAAATACAAACAAATACATACATATCACATATTCAAACTGAAGCAGTCATGGTATTTATACATCTATAATTACGATATCATTTATAATCATATCATGAATCAATCAAACTGTTTAAAGTTTCTTGCCTTAGCTTTTGAGCTTCGGTTATAAATTTTGCCAGATTACAAATACTTTTTTTTATTCCTTGATGACATAATGTTTTTAAAACTATTAATATTTGGAAAAGCAATATGTTTAATATGTTTATTTCTAATTGTTCTATATGTAGGACAACATAAGAGAAACTGATACTCCGATTCAACCAACCCCCATTATATACTCTACAAAAACGATTTTCCTTTTGTACATTTGTGTATCTCCCGGTTTCAATTTCTAAATTATGCGCACTCAGTCGAAATCTTGTTAAATTTTTACGGTTTGTTTCATTTGGAATAAAATCTAAGAAATATTTATATTCAATACATGTTTTAAATTTTCTTAAATAGTCTAATTTGGGCATATTTTGAAGAGATGTATTCCAATTTTGTAAATACTGATCTTATTCCTTTGTTTTAACATCGAGAAATCAAATATCTCCAAAACCCAGTCGATTTAAAAGCATGTACATACTACCAGTCCAACAGCTAGTATTTTGTAAAGTACATTGTTCATTAAAAACTTTAAATTTAATAGAATTGTTTTTTTGTCTAATTACTTATAGCACTCTGTTTACAGATAACAGATAATGGAAATCTCCCTAGTTCACCTAATACAGCTACGTTAGGAGTTTGTGGTTTAACACCTAAGATGCGTTTGCAAAACTTAATATGTAATTTATCTAATTCCTTATTTTCATAAATACCACGAACTTCCAATCCGTATAATAGAATTTGCACAACCATAGAATCAAATAAAGATAATTTAGTTTTGATATCTAATTTAACCCTAGTGAATACTGAAAGTAAACTGTTATATGCTCTGAGTGCTTGATCTGATAATGCCTTTACAGCATGTGACATATTTCCAGTGTAATGGAATTTAATGCCCATGTAACAGAAATTATCAACAATTTATATTTTTTCATTATTTGTAAACCATTCATGGTTATGTTTTTTTCTCTTTTCAAAGATACAAATTTTTGTTTTATTTACATTTAATTTTAATCCCCATTTCGTTGAATATTGAAATACATTATCAATTTGTTTTTGTATAGAGAAAGACTTACATGTAAAAATTGTACCTGAAACTTTCCCTCTTGGCGCTCAGCATGGTCGGCTTTGTGTCAGTATATTGTGACTGAGAGGGTATCATGGGTCTGCGGCATACTACAGTGTGAGAGCACTCAGAATACTGTCTCAAGTAGACACCGTCGCGATATGACTGGAGTATTGTGATACTAAATACCAAACAACCGAAATTGATGAAAGCTTCGGAAAATCGAGCACGATGTATTTCGATAGCTCTTGTTATAATTATTATGATGAGTTATTATCATTATTTCAGAATGGAATGATAGTTGGCATTGGAAAGGCCGGAAATCCAGATGTTATGGACGGTGTTACTCCGGTAAGACTGCACAATTATAAATTTCCAAATACAGATTTCTAATACAATCAAAACAAGGTTTAACATACAATCGTAGTTACTCCCTGGTGGCGGTTGCTTCCCAGTGGTGGTTGTTCCCTGGTGCCGGTTGTTTCAGTGGTGGTTGCAACTCCAGTGGCGGTTTCTCCCTAGTGGCAGTTACTCCCCAGTGGCGGTTGCCCCTCAGTGGTGGTTGCTACCCGCCCAAGTGACAGTTGCTCCCCAATGGCGGTTGCTCCCCAGTGGTGGTTGCTACCCGCCCAAGTGACAGTTGCTCCCCAATGGCGGTTGTTCCCCAGTGTCTGTTACTACGCAGTTGTGGTTGCTCCCCAGTAATGGGTTTAGGGTTGCTCCCAGTAATGGATGCTCCTCACTCGTAGTTATTCCCACGAAGTTGTTGCTCAACAGCGGCGGTTGTTTCCAAGTGGTGGTTGCTCCCCATATGTTGTTGTTCCCTAGTGACGGTTGCTCCCCAGTGGTTGCTGCACCCCTTGGTGATTGTTTCCAAGGGTGGTTGCTCTCCAGTGGTTGTTGTACCCCCTTGGCGGCTGCTCCCAGTGGCGGTTGCTTCCCAGTGGCGGTTGCTCCCCAGTAGCGGTTGCTCCCAACATGTATCCATATTATAGCAATAGCAATACTATAGCAGACGGTACATATTTATGAATTGAACTGAAAGTCGCTGTTTGTACAAATGTATACTTTATTTCCTTGGGTAACGTAATTATTTTATTCAACTTTGAATCAACTGAAATTTATTGATATATTCCAGGGCATGGTAGTGGCGGCTGGCACTGAAGCTATAGCCGCTGAGGGGATGGTGGTGACGGCTGGAGCCCTGGACGCTCATGTTCATTTCATCTGTCCACAGTTGGTGAAAGAAGCTGTTGCTTCCGGTATCACGACAATGTTTGGTGGCGGTACCGGTCCTGCTACTGGTACCAACGCCACGACCTGCACGCCGGGACCCAATCATATCCGGTATTAAGCATGTTTTCTTTATATACATAAAATCTACTTGTAGTTCTTAACTGTGATTGTTTAGTATATGATTTCAATCGTATAACTCATGTTTTATTATCATTTATATCATAATATTCAATTAAGTTTATGAATTGCCGCTTTCCACATGGATGCCAGAAATGCACAAAATAATCATGTATATTATACAGGGATATGTTGCTGAGTACAGATGTGTTCCCTTTGAACTTCGGTTTCACCGGCAAGGGCAATTCTTCCTGGACAGATGGACTGGCTGCAGATCTTGAGGAACAAATAAAAGCAGGAGCCATTGGGTAATTGTTTCACTATATTTGGACAAAAAACTCACGTTTTGCCAAATGAATGAATGATTTGATCATAAAACACACACTGACATTTATAATGAGAATAAAATCATTGATTTCAAAATGTAGCATTAAGGCTTGCCACCAGTGAGAATATCATTTTTGGTGATCACCAGATGAAAAATCAGTTGACCTTACACCAAAACAAACAGATTTTCTTTTTATTTTATGCATTTACATAATTTTTTTGGTGTATTTTGACCTTAAATATTATCGGGTTAATAAAAAAAGGTACTTTTTATCTTCAATATTTTTTTTTGAAATTAATATGCAAGGACACATTATTTTCTTCCCTAATTTCACTGTTTGAAACAGTGGATTACCATAAATAATATCCACTGAGAAATATCTATAGTTCATCAAAAAGCATAAAATAAAAACCATTTCACATTAAGGAAACACAATTTGCATTGGTATTAAGGAAGGACAACATAATATCACGAGTAAACCATTTTGCATTAAGGAACCCCAATCTAGCATTTACAACGAACCATTTTGCATTAAACATAATATAATATCAAGAATGAAGCAACACAATTAAGCATTAAGAATAAACCATTGCCATTAAGGAAACACAATTTAGCATTAAGAATGAACCATTTGGCATTAATGAAACATAAATTAACATTAACAATAAATAATTTGGCATTAAGGAAAGAAACACAATTCAGCAATAAGAATAAACCATTTCGCAATAAAGAAAACAATTAGGCATGAAGAGCGCCATTTTCCACCATTAAGGGAACACAATTCAGCATTGAGAATAAACCATTTAGAATAAAGGAACACAATTCAGTATTGTGAATAAACCGTTTGGAGCAAAGGAACACAATTCAGAATTAAGAATAAACCGTTTGGAATAATGGAACACAATTCAGAATTAATAATAAACCGTTTGGAATAAAGGAACACAATTCAGTATTGATAATAAACCGTTTGGAATAAAGGAACACAATTCAGTATTGTGAATAAACCGTTTGGAGCAAAGGCACACAATTCAGTATTGATAATAAACCGTTTGGAATAAAGGAACACAATTCAGTATTGAGCATAAATCATGTGGAATAATAAATGAACACAATTCAGTATTGAGCATAAACTGTTTGGAATACATGGACACAATTCAGTATTGAAATAAACTATTTAGAATAAAGGAAAACAATTCAGTATAAAGAATAAACCGTTTGGAGTAAATGAACACATGTACCATTCAGTATCAACATACGCCTCGTTCAGGTGTAGAGAATCAGTAGCTCTCGGTGATGTAACAGAAAACTCCTTGACTTTGGTATATTTTTTTTATATTTCAAACGATGTGCAAAAATGAGGTTATTTCTTATAGCGTTGGACGTACAGTAATTATTGCAAACAGCTAACGTTGAAAATTCATCTTCAACGAAGATTTGCCTTAAACTTCTTTTGTTATTTAAAAATGTACCACAAAAGCCATGACTGATTCAATGCTCACCCTAGCTTGAATTTAATGCTAAATTGCAGGTTAAAACTTCACGAGGATTGGGGAACGACTCCTGCCGCCATTGATACTTGTTTAAAGGTTGCTGAAAAATATGACGTGCAGGTATATTACTGTTTTAACATTCTTTTACACGATTTGATTATGTTCTGTACATAGCTAGGTGTATTGGGACATTTTCTTTACTGTAACAAAAGTTTTCATTTTTTACCGACCACTTGGTGTAAAACAGTGTTTGCGCAGAGCCTAAAATTCGCGTAAGGAACTATTTCGCTTTATTTCTTTACATATTCGCGATATCATATTTTATGTACAAAATAGAAAATGATGTCACGATTTTTGATATAATAATGTTTTTTATTGACCCAATCTCCGCTTCAAGTTTTCATGTTATATACTCTCTTTATTTCCTCCCTTAAGGAGATTACGAACATGGAATGTTAACAAAACAAAATGAAATGTGCAAATTATATAGCATTCAATGTGAACAAGTATATATGTTTGCAGGGAATATAAACAAAAACATTATATATATATACCATGATCTATTATGATACATATCAGAGAGAGAGAGAGAGAGAGAGAGAGATAGAGATAGAGAGAGAGAGAGAGAGAGAGAGAGAGATAGAGAGAGAGAGGGGGGGGGGGGGGGCTTGTAGAAGCTCTTGTATCTATTTTGCATGTAGAAAATAGATTATACTATTTTATCAATTATAGGTCACCATACATACCGACACACTCAATGAATCTGCTTGTGTTGAGGAATCCATTGAAGCACTCAAGGGGAGAACAATCCATACATATCATTCAGAAGGCGCTGGTGGTGGTCATGCGCCAGATATCATCCGGGTATGTAGCGAGAAGAATGTTTTACCGTCATCAACCAATCCAACACGCCCCTACACGTGTAATACCATCGACGAGCATCTGGACATGTTGATGGTCTGTCATCATCTAGATAAGTGAGTACAGATAATCTGATTTAAACATGACATCGACTGAAACCCGAGTTAAACAGAATTTTAGTCATTTCACGACGGTATCGTCTACTTGAGAGAATCAATGATTTGCTTGTTTTTTTTTGTATTGCTCAAACGAAAGTAAATCATTTATTTTCAATTCTAAATTATCAAACCATATGATAGAAAAACAAAACACAGAACAGTAAGTCGTTTTAACGAAGTTTTTACAATTAAAATGGACGAAGCGATCTGTTCTCAGCTCATGCTAATACGCTGTCATATACTGACGATTTAGTATCATCTCTACAAGGTTGTTGTTGTCGTCATCATCATCATCAATATTTTCCTTTTATTAGATTATCACTTCTTGTTTTTTAATTGTCATCTTATATCATAAGTATTTTAAAACACTCATACTTTATGTTACTATAAATTCCATATTATTGTTATTATCAAAATAGTTTTTATTGCCTAACTTAACATCATGACGTCATCATGTCAGGAACATCAAGAACGACGTATCGTTTGCTGAATCTCGAATCCGAGCGGAGACCATTGCCGCAGAAGACATACTGCACGATCTTGGCGCGATAAGCATCATAGCTTCCGACTCACAGGTCAGTCATTTTCTGACATGGATATGCGACACCTATAAAATTGTGTTTCTTTATATGATTTGGTAATCACCTGGGAGCATTAAACGAATCGCACCGATAACGTAGATTAAAAGCCTACTTTGTCGTTGCAGTTTTAAGGTCACCTAGTAAGTTTTATTTGATAAGTTTTCGTCTAGCATCCGTTCCTTCATCTTTTCTGAAATTTTAACGAACTTTGATCCTGGCATAAAGTTTCTTACAAGTACATACATAATCATGACCTGACAATTGATTGATTGATTGATTGATTGATTGATTGATTGATTGATTGATTGATTGATTGATTGATTGATTGATTGACTTATTTATTTCAGCTCGATTGCAATGAAAGCTCAGAGGTTGTATTAACCGCTATTGTGTCCGCTTTCTGAGTAGTTTTATGAGCGGAACTGGGTCGAATTGGGGATCGAACCCGCCAACCTCTGGTGTGAGCGGCCAACACTCTGTGTATTACACTACCGCCCCCACGTTAAACGTGGAGATGTTAACAGTTTTAACTTGTTTATGTGTACTTTTCATGTTCTATATAGGCAATGGGAAGAATAGGAGAGGTCATTACAAGGACTTGGCAGACGGCCGACAAGATGAAGCTTTTCCGTGGGCGGTTACCGCAAGAAAACGTACGTACACATCTACAGACGGTAACAAAAATACAACAGTCATGTTTTAATTATAAAAACGTGTTGAAAAGTCCATAATGTCCAATCATTGATTAAGGTCCTCTGTGGCCGAGTGGTCTAAGGTGTCGTCTCAAGATCATTTACATCTCACCGCTAAGGTCGTTGGTTAGAGTCCTGCTCACTCCAAATATATTAGTGAGAAAGTTTTCCAGTTACTTGCGGAAGGACAGTGGTTCTACTTCTATTCACTATTCATTCTGAAGTCTTCCTCCACCAATATAACTGGATATGCCATATAATTCATAACCTTAAACATTGGCGTTATACTCCATTAAAAACAATCATTGATGCAATAAAATATGAACATCTCACAGCATGCAACCTGACCATGGATCACTGGCATTTAATACGCTGATATAACCAGACTGTATTTGACATATGATCCACGAATATTTGTTCGTATACAATAATATTGAGATATATTAGACCGAAAATTGATTATATTTACCGTATCAATTTCTTAATTCTGTTTCATTGACATCATTCGAATTTATTGAAATAACTTATCATAACATCTCTTTAGTTATATCAATGTCCCACCCATTGATTGTTTCGATAAATGTGCTCGCATTTAATATTTAGATATTGTTAAAATTCGGAACAAAATTGATGGAAATGTAAATGAACTAATCTGTAATATTATTTCTCTACAAGTTCACCCATCTTTGATGTGACGCCGAGACAATAGAGAGGATGATTTCATCCGTTAACCATGTTTGGAGCGCGTGGTTTAGTGGTAGAGCACCGAAACTATGAGTTCGATACTCCGCCAGGGCTATGTGTGGTGTCCTTAAGCAAGACATTTTTTTTCCGCATATGCTTAGTACTGGTTCTACCCTGGAAGACTTTGAGCGTGATTTGTCTTAGTAAGAACTTATTTCACAATCGAAGTAAAATAAATAAGTGTAAACGAAACCATGTTGAAGCTCCCCACTGGCGTATTTTGTTAGTGACCGATTCAAGGCATAATCACTGCTGTCAGTTCTTCTCTATGCACATAGTGCGCAAGTCATCAGTTACTTGCGGAAATGGGGTGTGCTCGAGTACTGGTTAACCTTTCAAGATCTAAGGAAACAGTGATTATGTAACCTGATCGTCTATTAGCCCTCGATGGTATACAAATGACGCTAAACATTCAATAAATCAATCAAGTATAGCTATTGCCTTGCGACGACCAGCAGCAAAACACACCACTATGGAACTGTATCGTGGCTCTCTAATGTCCCCAACCTCACTCTTCCCCCAGTTTGCACATCATAAAACGACACAGTCGAAATAACTTACCAAGAATCAATATAAGCACACTTTCTTTTCTTTAGGGCGAGAACGACAACCTCCGTATCAAACGGTATATTGCCAAGTACACCATCAACCCAGCTATAGCACACGGAATGAACGGGCTTATAGGCTCGGTGGAGGTACATTTATTTTATTTTCAAATATATATTATATATTCAAATACATTCAAATATAAAATATAGCCTGATTCAAATATTTTCAAGTATAAAATAGATATTCAAATACTTTCAAGAATAAGATATATATTCAAATATTTTCAAATATATATTATATATTCAAATAGTTTCAAATATAAAAAGTATATTCAAATATTTTCAAGTTTAAAATATATATTCACAGAGTTTCAAGTATAAAAGTTTGTAAATTAAATAAATATTCAACTATATTCAAATATAAAATATATACGCAAATATATTCAAATATAAAAAACGTATTTGAGTCAAATCCTGCATTCAAATATTGTTCAGATAAAAGACACTGTTTAGTATACTTTATATATAGTAAATGTGATTTGCTTTGTCATGACTTTGTCTACAAAAAAAAACATTGTCCTATTCATATTACACAAACATGATAGTAATTCTCTTTTTTAAACTTACTCAGTATAGAAGTTTTATCTATAATGTAATATTTACTGCATGTGTACAGTGACATGTTTTAACCCCCCCCCCCCCCCCCCCCCCAGGACTCCCACACCCCACACACACAACTCTTACTCAGTCGGTTACGCGTCTTACTAGCAATCCAGGGGTCGTGAGTTCGAATCCCCCACCCGGCAACAGTCTCAGTGATGACTGATATACGACATTGTTTCTCATTATCATTCGTCTCTCACCGGTAATTCAAGTGGGAAAGTTACCAGTTACTTGCAGAGATGGGGTTTGCTCGAGCACTGGTTAACCTTTCAGGATCCCAGGAAACAGTGGTTATGTTAACTGATCGTCTGTTAGCCCTCGATGGCATAAAAAATGACGTTAATCAATCAACTTACTGGCAGGGTAGTAAATATTTGTAAGAAGAGACTATCAAATTACAACACTACACTAGGCTATCTGCTGACGGTGAATTAACACAGATCCATGTGTACAGAGTGTATCTCCTGCGAATTTCAAATTTTTGGCAGTTAGACATTTTGGAAATTATCTTTTTGGCAATTACATGTATTAACAAAAATCTAGTATTATGCAAAATGATTACAAAAACAATGCATTGATGACTGTGAATTTTGAAAAAGGATTCTCTGATTTGAGTCATGCACTGATATAAAATCTGCACCAGAGATACCGTGCAGCTTTTATATGGCAGTTGGGGATTTAAACGTTTAATGGGACAATGTCGTGCATTTTTCGCATAAATGAGATTTTCATTACACGTGCATGATGAGGTTATTAGACTTGACTCATCTCATGCATTACAGACAAAGAAGCTTGCGGACTTGGTTATTTGGAAACCAGCTTTCTTTGGAGCCAAACCAGATATCATAATCAAAGGCGGACAGATCGCGTGGAGCCAGATGGGTAAGTCGATATCCCGGGGCCCGGTTTAACTAAAAAAGATCTCTAACTTGAATTTTACTCAAAACTCAAAAATTTCAATTTTTATCTTGTTGTTGTTGTTGTATGGTGTTTAGCGTCGCTTTCAACAAATTTTCAGTCATATCGCGACGGTGTCTACTTGAAACAGTATTCTGAGCGCTGTCACACTGGAGTATCATGCCGCAGGCACATGGTATGATACCCCACCCAGTCACATTATACTGACACCGGGCCGACCAGACCTAGAACTGTCTTCTAAGTGATGAGCGTCAAGCGAGGAAGCTTCTAGTACAATTTTTAAATTCTTTGGTATGACCCGGTCGGGGATTGAACCCAAGACCTTCCGTATGCGAGGCGGACGCTCTACCACTATAATTTTTTATTAATTACTATTTGAACTCATTGCATATTAAATTACACATAATTGAAGCATTGACAAATCTTAATTCATCGATTAAGGATAACATGCAACATGGTTAATGTCACTGAATTGATAACATTAGATGTTTAGTGAGATTTTGGACTGCCTGTTTTAATGTTTACATCCTTAGTTCTCGTAAGAACTACGATATAAAACTACTATTAGTTCTGGTTAGTTCAAAGGTCAGACTTTCATTCACGTGTTACTTAAATCGAAAATGCTCGAAAAAGAGACAGATTGATAGTTAGAAGTCGGGTAAACTAGGTTTAATTGATGTTAGAATATAATGAAGAATTACAACAAAAGATCTATGCAACAGACATGTTTATTAATGATAATGGAATCTACATTTTAAGATAAAATATAAGTGTTTACATGTATTTATATTGCACCGTTTCAATGTGTCTTTTAAGGTTGAATTTGTTTTTGTTTGTTTGATATCTAGCGTCGTTTTATGCCTTCGAACGTTAACAGTCGATCAGTTAATATAACCGCTCTGTTTGGAATCCTGAAAGGTGAACCAGTACTACAGCACACCCATCTTTGCAAGTAACTGATAGCCTTCCCACTAAAATCAGTGGTTAGAGAGGAATGACAATGCTACGCAATGTCTTATATCATTCATCACGGAGACTATTGTCGGGCGGAGATTCGAACTCGTGACTGATTGATGGGTTACCGACTGAACAAACTGAGCCCGGCTTTGATGAAATGTGGTCAGTTACGCTTATTTATTACGTTAATTCAATTCATCCCGTTTCCTTCCATCTATGTAGCCGGGCCCGATTAGCTCTGTCGGTTACGCGTCTGACTATCTATCCAGAAGTCGTGAGTTCGAATCCCCGCCCGGCTACAATCTCCGTGATGAATGATATACGACATTGTGTCTCACTATCATCCGTTTCTCACCGCTGATTCAAGTGAGAAATTATCAGTTACTTGCGGAGATGGGGTGTATTCGAGTACTGGTCAACCTTTCAGGATCCCAGAAAACAGCTGTCAGGTAAACTGATCGTCTGTTAGCCCTCGATGGTATAAAAATAACGTTAAATATCCAATCAATCAATCCATCTATGTAGTTCTATACTTTGCCATACGGCATCTTTAATTATGCAAGTAGTATACAAAATATCAATCAAACCGAGGATAGTTTTATCACTATGTTCAAGTAAGATACTAAAAGCAATAAGTATAAACACAATTTCAAACATCAAATATAGCCAAATGTTATTCGTATAGATGCAGCAAACAAAACGGTATGAAATGTGATAGTAATGAAGAGGAAGGTTATGTATTTGGAGGAACGTGTTGGTTGGAATAATGTACATTGTGTATTTGTATTGAAACAGTCACACTCTAGTTTTGCCCTAATTATGATTTTTTTTGGTTGTGGTTGTGCTGTGTTGTTTTTTGGGTAGTTGTTTCCTTTCATTACGACGTCTCTTGATTAACATGTACATGTATTATATTAATATTCTAAAAATACCATGAAATTGGACGACCTTCTTTAAATTAGTTCTCAAAACTACATACATGTAAGCTGTTTTACGCTTTGTTCATTTGTGTTGCCAAGCAAAATATAACTGAAGAAAGGGTAGGATTGAACATATCTGACCTGGTAGGGTCAGACAATTGTTTTTAGAAAAACAAATTATAAACAACAATGCACATGGTTGTGATTTAAGTTTCAAACAGTAATGACACACTGAATAATGTGTGTTTGATTCAAGACAGAACAAACTGTGTTTAATTTGAAACAAAAGTGCCCCTTAGAATGAAGTTTGCTGAAACTACAAAACAATGCCGAATGTGTTTACTACAATATTAGTTTGCTGATATTGACGAAAAATGCATAAAATTCTAAAACATATACGGAAGACTGATCTTTAGTTATTTTTTCCCAAAATATTTCTTTCTCTGGAACAATCGTTTTCTTACTTATATGAATTATAGAAGTGTAACTATATAGAATCTGTATTCATTACAGGAATGCCCAATGCATCTATCCCAACACCGGAACCCGTAAAACAAAGGAAGATGTTCGGAGCCTATGGCAAGGCCGTCGGCAGACACTCTGTTGCCTTCATATCGCAGGTCATTATTAACTTAGTCTAGTTCGTTTATACTAACTTATTTTAGCGATGAAAGCTCAGAGCTTATATAAACCGCTCTCGAGTCTGCTTTCTGGGTAGAACCAGTACTGAGTGTTGTTTTATGAGAGGTATCGGGTCGAGCTTTGGATCGAACCCGCAATCTCTGGCGTAAGCGGCAATCACTCTATTTAATTCACTTTCGCCCCGCTTAACTTAGTCTAGTTCATTATACGTGTAGTTCAATGTTGATAGGTCTGACCATTATAGCATTGAATATTACATGTATATATTACGTATTATGCAGAAACGCGTACAATTCCCAATTACGCTTTAGGCAATAGCGAACGCGATTGATATCAACCAGATGAACTTCTTTTAAATTAGTTAATATAACAAATGCACTATCTACAAGCTGATCACTACCAACTATAAATGTTACTAAGTGTTTGTATACGTCTCACTACACAGTTACGCCCCTTTTTCCCCACGGTAACAGGAGTCTTACGCTTAAAAAAAGGACTATGAAATTTGGTTTTGAAATATTTTCAAATGGTTCATAGCGGTAGATGAGTAGAGTAAAAGTTGGCATAGCATATACTGCAAAAAGACATCACTGTTGATAAAAAGTGACTTTTATAGAATTTCAACATATCCATGTACATGTATTTATGAGCATTTTCAAAAAATCTCAGGGTGTCACTGCAAGTTGGTCATCCTACCAGTTATTGTGCATTTTTATGTGGGTATACACTCCAGCTATAAAAAACACTTAAAAAATATTCTGTGTGGAATTCTTTTTTTTACCATTAAAATCCTAGACCTAATTTTATATAGAACAAAGAACAAATGTGAGTTTATGTAGAAATGATTTGTAAGTTTTAGCGTTAAAGAGTTGCTTTCTACGGAACCTTGTACAGTTTGCCACGAAATTGTTTTTAGCGTTTAATTGCTACTTTTAGCGGAAATTGGTAGTTCTAACATTAAAATATCACTTTAAGCGAAATATGTACCCTGTGCTCTGAACGTGTTACTTTTAGCAGAATCGATCAGTTTTGCACTGGAATTGTTACTTTTAGCAGAAATCGATAAAAAATTATGTAGCATTGATATTGTTACGTTTTGCAGACTTTTAGCGGAAATGTATATCATAAGTGTAATCATCCATGATTTACGTGCTCTCAATGATATTTCCAATATAGGCGTCTGTAGCAGAAGTAGAGAAGTATGGTCTCAGTAAGAAGGCTGTACCGGTAGTGTGCTGTCGTGACGTCACAAAACTTGATATGGTTCTCAACGATTATCTCCCTAAACTTACAGGTAAGGTACCGCACATAGACTATATGGAGATACTCTTGCCGGGTTATCTTAAAGTTAGTTCCATTAAAAGTGTGTTTACTAAGTAGAATGTTTAGCTAATTGATCCTCCGTGGTCTGGCTGTCTAAGGCGCTGTCTCAAGATCACTTTCATCGAAGAACATGGGTCGCATCAAGGCTAGCTAGGCCAAAACGTTATGTTAAGCATTAGCGTACTTGTAACTTTCAATAACTAATCATAACTTACACGAAATTTAAATAATTAACATATGTTGAGAGTTAACATACTTAAAAACTATCAATTAAAACCTTTAGATTAAACAGTTTTACAAACTAATTAGAGGTTAGATTTAAGTTATCAAACTTGTCTAATGTAGAAAGACCCTTCCATTTAACGCCGCCGTAATTGTAAATAGAAATCGCACCTTAAATTAACCGATATCGTACTAAGTAAATGCAAGTCATCAATTAGATTTAAGGTTTTCGTACTTGTAAATGTTGAGCATATCCTAGATTAAACGGTATTGCACAATGTACTTGTATTTTAGATTCAACGTTTTCGTACGTATAAATGTTGAGCATATCCTAGATTAAACGGTATTATTCTTGTAAACACAAATCATCTCTTAGATTAAACGTTTTCGTACTTGTAAATGTAAAGCATATCTCAGATTAAAAGTTGTCAACCATCGGTCTTTTCAATTAGATGAAACGTTATTATACTTTTAAATGTAAATCAAACTAGATTAAACGCTGCCGTAGTTATAGTCCCCGTAAATGTAAGTGAAACGTTAGATGAAATTCATCGTACCTGTAAATGTTAATCGAACCTTGGCTGAAATGTATGTAAAGAACTAAAATGTATAAGGTTATTGTACTCTTAAAAATAAATAACATATTTAAATGGTTACTTTGTGATAAAATGTAATAAAAAGTGATTCCTTGCAAATACTAGTATGAATTATTAAGATATGTTGCATGTTCTTTTTGACAGTTGACCCATACTCATACAAGGTACATATCATCACGGAGAAGGAAGGGAAGACAGAGAGAGAACACTTGACCTGCCCGCCGGCATCAAGTCTGGCCCTGGCTCAGCGATATTTTCTGTTTTGAATTTTGAATTTTGCAATATCTCAAAGAGAAATGAACAGCTCACGTACATATAATAACCAAATGTGTCCTACTAAACCATAGAATATCAAGAGGTACACGCCTCAACATTATAAATGTATATACTACAGTTCCATATATTATTATAACAGTCAAATGTTAACTGCTGGGGCGTGTATTGCATATATGACTATCAGGCTTCCCCACAGGCCATTAAGGCACAGGGGCACTCAGCGCTTGACTAGCAGTAATGGTATTCCCCTAGGGCTTGAATTCTTTAACAAAATTTTGCAAAATCTTACTTTCCTCTAAATCATCATTTTTCTAGAGCCTAAAATGAAACATACTAAATATGATGACTTTAACTGATTTATACATGTTTTATTAATGAAATATATTTCAATGATTACCTTACACAGTGATTGAAAATGTGTTGAAGGTGTTAACGCGTTTTTATCCCAGCGCTTGCATTCCTTCCTGTGGAGAAGACTGACTTATTATGCTCTTTTAAAAGTTGGCACCTGTGCTTACGTGTACCAAAGTGTAGTTTTAGCCGGATTCTCCGTCAGCAAATGGACATGAATCCGAGCCCACCTGGGTTCAACAACGACATAAAAAGTCTGCCTTTTTATTGGAGAAGGGCTGTGGTTCTATTCAGATCATTGGATATTTAAAAATAGACGACATGAATAACCTGCAAAATGTTGAAGATTGCACGAAAGTCTATAACCAAAATCTCTCGGAACAGAAAATAAATAGTGTAAGGCGATTACTTCACTGTGTATGTTACAGGGATGTGCAGAGACTTGATTCAAGTCTCCAGTAAGCCATGAACAATACTCTTATTAATAAACATATCTGATATGCCCATAAAACAATGTACACACATATATTATAAACTGTAAATAACTATACTCATTTGCTTTTTTTTGTTGCTTATTTTGTTGTTGTAACAGATGTAGTGATATTCACTTTCTTGATTATTTTTTTATATATATTTGTATATCTATATATTCTTAAAGAGATTTTTTTCAAAGACCTAAAAAAATGATATATATGTAGTTATCATATTCCATGTACAATCCATTTGTTTGCAATGCTTAAAATGTTTTTATTTTGTTTTGTTTTTTCTTTTGTATTTTGTAAATAACATTTAAACGTAGCATTAAAGGGCCCCAAGGAAGATTAGTTTCAAACTAATTGTGCTACCCTCTTTAAATAAATACTTCCATTCCATTCCATATGACGAATTGTCATAACTAGTTAATCAGCTAATATTCCGCTGGCCTGATTGTCCAATTAGGAAACTTGCAGAAGGACCTAAGCAGCACGTATTGTTTGATAAATATTTCATGAACTCAGTATTGTAGATATTATCCTATGTTCCTAGTTTGAGTGACGATACCTTTGAAAATAGGAATCGAGAGTGTACTTTTTTCGGAGTAGTCATTATTATCAAATGCTATTTTTGTTTATAAGAATTTTTAATTTCACCCCATTGGTAACAAAGGCAATACTTAAGGTAGTTCGCGGCGTTCCATTTTGCCTTTGTAAAATAAAAAAAATAATACAAAATTGATTTTAATAACATTATTAAATAACTTATTTTATTTCCTGTGATAAGATTATAACTTTCGTGCAGATAAAATACAATTTGTGTTACCTTTACATTTAACCGTTACCATGGGGTTGATAAAAAAGCATGTTTAAAAGCAACGAATTTTTAACATTCACGGCTGATTGTGCGAAAAAGCTTTTGTACAAGTTCTTGAATTTCACATATGCTAAACTTTATTAATTTCAATAAAATATGAAAGAGTCCATGCTAGTTTTTTCATAAATTTGAATTTAATTTAAAATGAAACACTTAAAAAACATGACGTTTGCTTGTCATTTTGGACGACGTCAAGGACGCTATATAATAATAACGTAAAATACGACATCATTCGAAATAGCAGGCAAAACGCCGTGTATTTTTAAGTATTTCATTTTCAATTCGAATTTGAATTTTAACACTTATTCGACCGCTGATAAACATTACGGTTAATTAAGTTAACAAAAATATAAACTGATGATAATTATAACAGTGTCGAATGGGTTCCAATTGTTTTGTTTTAGTTTCATTAGCTTTCCAATCAAAGTTATGGTTATTTACCAAATAATTAATCCTTCTAGGTCCATTTTATCAACATTTATTCAGTAGATGCAAGTTACCTATCCTTCTATAAAAATCCTTGAAACTATAGCATCCCATCGTTTATTTTCTAACAAGTTTTTGATACAAGTTCTATTTTTTATATTTTTCATATTTCCAGAAGGTCTTAGACCCATGAGGACATTTTACATATGGATGACGGCAACTATAAATCAATACTGTGACATCTGTTTACGGAAATATACGTATATATAACCATTGAACCGTATCTATATTATCATCAATTCGAAAAAAAACAGAACATATATTTTATTGACTTATACATAGTACATCGTCATAACTATACATTTCTTAACAAATATATTTAGATCATGCCACACACACACACACACACACACACACACACACACACACACACACACACACACACAATTTATATATATTTATATATACGTATACTTTCATATAGCAGTGTTCGAGTGCTGAAATTAAATGAGGATGACAACATTCAACTATGTGTTAAAGACTAATAGATAAAGCTCATTTTATATATTTTGCTAGGTTAAAAAGAGTATCTCTATTATCTGACTAATAATTCTATGAATCGAAACATACTTGGTCTCTGAAAAAAATAGTTGTCTATATATTGTTGTCTAATATCTAAATAGCAGGGACATATCAAAATAAAATGAAATTCGTCTTCTTAATCCTGCGAATTACAATATAGATAGAAGTGTTCATTTCTAGGAGTTCTATTTCTCGCATAACGTCCTGTTTGTATTCTTAATGAATATGCCAATAATCGAACTTTACAAATATATGTTTTCAAATCACATGGTACGCCATTTGGGAGCTAGATTCATACAAGCTAATTAGCTTTTTTCTAAATCCAAATTCTTAGAATTGTTTGTCATTTATGAATAGCAAATGTTATGTAATATACTATGTACAGTTCTTGAATAAAATATTGTTTAAACCAAATCACATGGTAACATATCTAAATATTGTTCGTAGGCAAAAGAAGTTTTAACATTATTATATAATTCTAGCACACCACTATTTGATTTATTTTAATACCAATTTTGTAGGAAACTGTCAATAGCTCTTTGTTTAAATAAATGTATAAAATTATTAATGACAATCATTCAGGGATCTTCCCAAATATATTCAAAGCCATAGTCAGATAACATTTGTTTAACATTAGACAATAACAAGTTAAATATTTGAGTCTTAAACGAAGACTGGACGGTACTTTTATATCTTACTTTTTTAATAAACGTGATCATCTAAAAATAATGGTCTTGACTAAACTGTTTATTTTCGTATGAATGTTGCCCGTGAACTTTCATTTTAGCTTCATATGAAGTGGGTACATTGTACCCGATTACGGTAGTTTACAATGGCTCGTGTTCGCGTTCCTACTGTACACGGTGGCAAACACACGTGGCTTTATGCTATGGAATGGTGCAAAAAAAAACTTTGTTTCGTGAATTTTCACGAAATATCAAGGAAATTATCAGCAAAATTGTGTCCTGAAGTGGGCATTTTCCCGCCATTTTTGCACTACTCGATAGAATAATGTCACATGGTTCACCATTGTGCTGTAGTACTTCAGTTTAACTGTAATATACGCGGAAACTGGACTTATACTTAAATACTTTGCTCTTCCCATTAACCGACTTGATCACTCGAATACGATACGCCAACCAATGCGCCTGTATTAGGTGATTTATAATTGACACGACATTGGCTGTCAATCAAATAAGCCGATAATCCAATTAGCGCTCGATATTGGTTGCTACGCCGCCATTTTCCTTAAACAAACTGACGATGTCTTAGTAAACATTTCACTATATTGACTTGGACAAACAATGTCACGTGGTCAGAGGGCGGAGCTATAATTGTTCTCGTGTCAGGTCGTTGGTAAATGAGACGTGTTGGTATAGACTGATTGCGTTAATTATAAAAATGATAAGAAATGAACTTCATTTGTTGAACATTAACATGATATGAACTGACATTGAACGTACTAACTTTACATGAACCTATTTGTTCTTACTTTGTACGTGCACCATGTAAGATCATGTGTTGTGATATTTCAGAAAAGAAAATTAATTCGTTTAATGCTGTAGATGCATCATACATGTATAAAATGTTACGCAAAAATATATAGTATTATGTAAGCGGATGTTTCTGATGTTTGACAGCTCTCTAAGACGGTTTCAACAAACATCTCATGCTGAGATTTTTCTTCAACTCGAAAGTCTCCATTACTCTAAATGTGAATAACTAATTGCACATTAAATAACCACACATACACAGACTGGAAGTTTTACCAAATCATTACTCTTTACTCAGCGATTGATGTAAACGAAGTTGCAACATTTCTGAAGTCTGAATTGAGGAAACTCTCAAGGTAGATGTTCTATGAAACCAGGGCTTGGTGATAACAATTATTTTTGTAAATAAAATCTAAAAGACAGATGGCTTCTCTTGCTTTAGTCTATAGACCAACATACTCGCGCATTTAAGACAAATCAAATCATTTGAATTGGCGTAGCTTAGGGGTGTATTGCAGTGACTAATATTAAGGTCTCACTACACAGTTGAATTTTGTTATTTGTTCTATATAAAACAAGGTCTAGGATTTCAATGGTAAAAGAAGAATTCCACATGGATTTTTTTAAAGTATTTTTTTCATAGCAGGAATCTATACCCACTTAAAAAAAATACACAATAAATGGTAGGTTGACCAAGTTGTTTTTTTTAAATAGGGTGCAGTGACACCCTGAGATTTTTTGAAAAAAAGAGACGTCCTCAGATGCTCGTAAGTACAGCCATATGTTGTAATCCTATAAAGTCACGTTTTAACACCAATGATGTCCCATTGCAGTACATGCTATGCCAACTTTTGCGCTACTCATCTGCATTAAGAAATCACAACCGCTATGAACCATTTTGATATAACCAAAGTACATAGACCTTTTTTTAAACGTAAGAATCATGTTACTGTGGGCAAAAAGGGGCGTAACTGTGTAGTGAGAGGTATAGGCCGCTTATGCTAGAGGTTGCGAATTCCACCCAAGATTCGAGTTCACCACGATGACCTTTAAAATCATCACTCAGTACTCAGTACTGGTTCTGCTAAGGAAACGGATTCGAGTGAGAGAGAGATTCATTTAAGTTTTGAACTTACTGAGCAATCGAAATGAGTTAGTAATAACTAAAGTAAATGCTTGATATACCTAAATCACGCTATGGTACAACGTACACTGGATATTGCCCTAATGTGAAAAGAAGTGATATTGCCAACAAGGTCAGTTAAAACTCCAATCACCTAGTTTATTGTGATTAAACTATAAATGCGTTTCACAAAAAATAAACTTATTAGAAAATTCGTCATAAACGTAAACCAAAACTTATTCATATTAGTATTAATATTCATCGAAATGAATCAAAAATTGCTAAGACAATGGAGAAAATGATATATTTTCTGGAAATACAATAATTTTAACTGTCGATCAAAATTTAAACAAACCAGGTAGTAATTGTCAAATAGACGTACGGCGATTTTTATCGGTTTTTTTTTTTTTTGGGGGGGGGGGGGGGGGGTTTGTGAAACGCAGCCATTTAAAAGGTCTGCAACACGTGAACTCACTAAATATTTTTATGGTGAATTGATGAAAATTGCGATTTAATATCAGCAACCTTGTTATTTCATAACGGGTGTCACGTGTTCATTTTATTTAATGTCATCTTATTTTGTGCAACGTTGTGGAAATTCTGAATCGACAGATTTATTATGTTAGACGCATACAACAAGTAAGCACAATTTGTGGTTGTTTTTAATTAAATTGCCGAGAAATAAGACTAAAACGAATATCGGCGATGTACTTGGTATTGAATGCATCTATGGTGTACGATCAGGGTCAAAAGCACCGTTTTTTGTTTTAACGGAACACCGATAAAATGTACCGTTGCAACGATAAAATATATAGGTTCACAGTTAAAAGTGACGGTCCATCGTTAATATACCAGTGCACTGCTATATAATATCGGTACACCGCTATATTTCCTTGGTCCACCGCTATTTTTAGCGATGCACTGCTATATTTTTATTGATGCACCGCTACATTTTAACGTTGGACCGACGGTTTGTGAACGGTGCACCGTAACTTATTTATCAGTCCATCGGTATTTAATAGCACCGTTAAATAAAATATAAACGCCACACCACTGTACTAGGGTCTCTGGGATTAGCCAGTCATAAAATTATTACAGAAAACACACAGTTGAAATTTGGAATGGCATTCCTAACATTTCTTCAATAACATCTGTGCTGAATATTGATTTGTTTCATAATTTACTGTATCGTATTGCTTGCCAACATCCGGGTAAACATTAAACGTGCTTTAAAATGCACAAAACAGTTTATGTAGTCACAATTGCATGGCTGTATAAGTAAACGTTTTGATAACTTCTCGATCGTCTGTTTGTCCGATCGTCTGTTATGATAAATTTATTAATAAAAGTAAAGTCGAAACAACGAAACTACGATGGTGAAAAGTTGAAACAACGATGATAAACTACGATTATAATAATTTCGACTTTTCACCGTCGTAATTTCGACATTTCACATCGTAGTTTCAATGATTCGACTTTATCTAATGAATATGCCTGGACACCGTACTTTACAAATATATACATGTAAGTACCAGCGTAAATGGACAGACTTATAAGGAAATGACAAAATATATTAGTTTTAAGATATCTAACCGTATCCGTTTAGACATGTCACCGTCACTTTCATAACAATTTCTCAAGGGTCCTCCGTGGCCGAGTGGTCTAAGGCACCGTCTCAAGATCACTTACCTCACACCGCTCAGGTTGTAGGTTCGAGTTACGCTCGCTCCAAAACCTTTATGTGAGAAAGTTGCCAGTTACTTGTGGAAGGGCGGTGGTTCTTCTCAGTCTGACTCAGTCTGACGTCTTCCTCCACTAGTAAAACTGGATATGCCATATATAACCTGAAATTGTTGAAAACTCCATTAAAAAATAACAATTTATGTGAAACACGAAGATATGGTAGAATTTATCTGAACATTGTGTTTACACAATCATTATAGTACATGTTTATTGTGATAAAACTGATGTCAGTTGGACTCGGAAAACAAAGACAGAATCTAAATAATCTAAAATCAGTATTCGGTAGAGTACATATCGGTTTAATTTTTTTCTTTAAAGATTTCAAAAGACGAATAGTCTATAAAAGAGAGATAAATACAAAAACTACCCTTTATTTTAGCTGTTGGAGTTACCTCGCCTTATCAAAATACTATGGCACAACACCGAACTTTATAAGAACTTTCGCGAATTGCGTTCTGGGTGACAAAACAGATTTTGCCGGTCTGTATGGTTAGTATGGTGATATCATCGCTTTCAACAGTCAGCTGTATCACTACGGTGTCTGCTTGCGACAGTATTCTTAGTGCTGTCACACTGAAGTATCATACCGCAGACACATGATATGATACCCCATCCAGTCATCACAATCAAGCCATAGGAATAAATTCCAAAGCAATACAATAATCTTCTTTAATTAAGACGGGGTAGCCAATGTGACTATATGCTTTGGATTGGTGCAAAACTAGATAGGAAAGTGTCCGCTTCGTGTTACAAGTGTGCAGATAACTTCTTAATAAGTCATGAACATTCACGAAATAATGACGAACGAAGTCTCTGTAAACAGACGAACCACTGGTTGCATAAATTGACCATGCACAACTTTTATTAGTGTATTTATTACAAAAAAGTGCAATGACAGCACTGTTGATAGGGGTCATGTGGCATCCAAGAGATTTTTTTCCTGTTCCGTGTGTTCTCTATCCCTAGACCGTAGCTGCGGTTGACAAAACTACCTCATGGAACCAATTCTTGTTTCCAATAGTGGTACTATGCCTTTATAGCATTATGATAAAATAACCTTTGAATTTGTTTATCTAATTTATAAAATAGCAGGTTCAAACTATAATATAGCTATATGTTATAAAAGCGCAATTTAAACTTTTTATTGAGACAAGTGGTAGGAGGGAACACTCAAATTTGTACTTTCAATCCTTATACACACTGTATAACCAACACAGTATAGTGTGATGTCCGCTCATGCCAGAGGTCGTGGGTTCGATCCCAAAACTCGATCCAATGGTCTTTCAGAATAGTACAAGCAGTACTAATTCTATCCGTAAAGCGGGTTCGGGAACAATTCACAAGTTATCTGAGCTTGCTTCGCAGTTACGCTTTAATAAATAAGAGTATAAAATGAAAGTGATTCAAACCAATCCAGTCCTTTTTACATTTCATCAGCAGTTATTTTTCACATGTTGTTCTCCTTTTGCACTCAATAATATAGTGCATAACTAATGAGGTCAGGATAATGCTACGTCATCAACATAAAATGTAACACCAAGACTATCCGAATGAATTACCATAGATATGAACTTTCAGGTTTATATCAAGCGTCTTATTGATTTATTATCGTAAACCGTCTTCTATCTATTTTCAATGTTCGAAGAAGAATAAATTGTTAGTTAGTTACTAGTAAGTATCCACAACTGAATTGAAATGCTACAATAATTGTTTGGCGGCTCTTGAATATTCAAATAGACCGCATATCGTTGTTCAGTCCAAAAGGGATTAAAACCAATAGTAGTCCGTTGATTTAGCACAAAGCACCAGAAGCTGGCCCACCACTAATTTCACATAGACCAGGTTATATTAGCACTATAGACTGTCACACTTACATTTTTCCTCCAAACTCCATGAGAATTTCCAGAATTGATATTCAATTCAAGCAGAACACAAAAAAAATTAAAAACATGGGTATTTACAGCTTCCATTTTCACAATTTTGCTCAAAGCGAAAGTAGGTGTCACTATTTCACATACAGGGGTCAAATCAGCCAAATTATGCAAATTCTTGCCGTGTAAGAAATAGTCCCATATGTGTGTTATAGCTACCAGTCCACTCAATTTTGTACCATTCTCTAGGAAAATATATTTTCTACACAAGTTCACATAGTATCTGTGAAGCGTATTTTTACACTCACACCATCTTGAACATCCACTATCAATTTTCTATGGAACTACTTTCGGGAACTACCATTCTGACCCCATGGTTCCTGGTCCTAGTCCATGCTCACACATACGGTATATGTAGACATAGTACCACCATTGCAAACAGGAAATGCCTCCGATAAAGGCGATTATAATTAATCCTTGTCTCTTCTTCTTTAAAAATACATTTTCCTTATTTTAATATGCTTTTATATGAATGGCATTATTGGCGTATCTTGAAGATTTTGAAAGCATTGTCATGTTTGAATTGTGAAATTAGAAATAAATGATGCTTAGAAATAAGGGTATAAATACATGATTCCTGATTTCGGTAGTCTATATTCACTTTGTCAACACACTATTGACAGAAAAAAATCTTGGATGGCAAATGACCCCTTCTTTTCTCATCATATTTTGTTAGTGCAGAGGTTGACCAACAATAAAATCGTTAAATTAAAAAAGATTCATATACATCACTGTGGCGAATCCATGTGACCTAATGCTATGTACATAAAGTGTCGCAAACAATCGAAGACAAAGTGTCCGATTTTTACACCACTACATAGCATAAGGTTAGGAGGGAACTCCACCATGTACATATAAAAGTATATTATTAGTATTTATTTGATATCTGATAATGTTGGTGTGAAACAAAGAAGCATTTAATAGTGTTAAGAGTAGAATACTGAATACAATTCGACATGAATCCATACAAACAATGACAGATTTGGATTCGGAACTCGCCTTGACCTTGAATATACATTGAATAGTTAACGCCATTTTATACCACTCAGGGCTAACAGACTATCAGTTAAGCTAACCATTTTTTTCTTGGATCCGGGAAGGTTAACCAATACTTGAGTACACCAATCTTCGTAAAGAATTGATAACTTTCCCATATGAATCAGTGGTAAGAGGTGAATTACAATGAGACGCAATCGTATTAATAATCACGGAAATTGTGACCGGGTGGGGATTCGAACTCAGGACCCCCTTAACTAAAATACTAAAAGTCAGCACTACCGACTGAGCTAACTGTTCCCGGCTGGTCCAATAGAATTCAATAGTGTACTGAATACAGTTAACTAACTATATAATACTTCATTCTATAATAAAAAAGTGGTTGTCATTTAAAGGGAGTATATTTGGAAAATATGTTATACATATCATTATTTTAAAAACCCCGAATGGTTTAGTATTTCAGATCCATCAAATCGTGAAAAGATCGATATTTAAATTGGAGCGAAAAACTTGAAAAACAAAATCTCCACAGCAATTAAACACTGCTTGACGACCTTCGCATCGTCATTCGGACTCTTTGTCTCTCTCAGATGAAACCATTTTTGCTACGTTTAAACTTCAGTCTGTATTACGGATCAAATTGAAATCAAAATAAACACACGGGACTCATTTAGTACTTTATAAATTATGTTGCAATTATAAGCAAAAAGTATACGCGTACCTCAGGTGAAGAAACTCCTTTTCAATATATCATTTTGGCATGTTTAAATATATATCCTTTTGGAGTATATACATGTATAGGCATGATATATTAGGGGAAAATGTTTTTAGCCAATTTCATTTTTTTTTAAAAAAAAATTTAAAAAGTTGTTTTTTTATGAACTAATGCCGTTGCGGCAGATACTACTACACCTGCTGATGTTGCTGTTGCTCTCAATATATATACATCGATGGACAGTGTAAGTGATAAGCACTTTTACACGCATCTGTGATCCTGGACAATACCGTTGTACGAATTGTGCATGTCTTGCTTGTTTTATTTCTTTTTAAACAGGTCAATTTCCTGTCATTTAAGTACAAAATAATGACGGCTCGCTTTGTTGTGTTTGATGACAACTTCACGTGACTGAAGAAGTTATGACTTGTGTGAAAATACGTGAAAACGATCTGGGCTTTATGGATTGATTATTTACGATCATCCCGCTATCATTGAATAACATAAGTGGAACAAATATGATATAGGTACAGCATTTAATGTAAAAACTTTAACAGTTAACGGAAGAAGATCAGTATTTTCAATGGGGTTTAACGCCATTTTCAACACATTTCAGGTTAAATAATTATGGCATATCCAGTTTTACGGGTGGAAAAAGACCTCAGACTGAGTAGAACAACCGTCCTTCCACAAGTAACTGGAAACGTTCTCACATAAAGTTTTTGGAGCGAGCATGACTCGAACCTATTACCTTAGCGGTGAAAGGTGAGTGATCTTGAGACGGTGCCTTAGACCACTCGGCCACGTAGGACCCTAAAACAAACAAAACTATCTTCAAACAATTTTCCTGAATAAATCATGTCTATATATTCTCACTGATCCCATATTGCAAAGATGTGTATTTAAATATGCCAATAATCGTTTGATCCTGTAAAAAGTACAATAAGTTGGGGGAAAAACTTGAACTATATCAGTTATTTCGGAATGGAGTTCAATCCGTCCTTTAGCGCATCCGTAGTCGGATAATGGTATGTCATCGACAACACCAGCCTTTAATAAGGTCACTGTGCTCAGGTAGCATATACTGCCGCTATTACAAAATTACTGGTAAAATCATTTAATCTGACAGGTCTTCTGAAAGGCGATTACTGAAAACTACTAAACCCTCTTTAACTATTACTTGATTTCTAATAATTTCAGATCCTGTAGGAATTCTTTCAATGATATTAATTAATTTTAAGCAGGAAATCTATTTTAGCCTAATCTTGGTAATTAACCCAATTTAGGAAATCCCTTTTTAATTAACAGAGCTATCAATTTGGCGTGTTTACATGGATATTTGTATGGCAATACGAGGGTAGTGAGCAGAAATAGGCATTATTCATTGCCCCCCCAAAAAATAGTTTACCCAATTTGAACAATTTGAAAAATCCTGATATAGGCCTACTTCTTTAAATATAGACTTTAATCTATATATTATAGATAAATCTTAATATTACGTAACCATACATTTGCAACGCGTCGTTTGCGTAACTGTTTACGCTTGTTAGCTTCTTTTACTAAAGGGCTATAATGGTGATAAGAAAAAAATACGTACGTGTTTATTAACCAATCTGTTTGAAAATTCCTATATAAATTGCCAATCATTCCCTGTTTATAAACAATCATCATGAAAATACATTATTCCGAGACTACATTACCCATAAAGCACCATTTTATGTCATTATTCAATATATCCATTATATGTCGCGTGTAAAAAATGCCATTGTGTACGACAATTTTGCAATTAACACGATCAACTATCACAATAAAACCCTGACTTTATGGCGTGCTAGATTTGTATTCGGATATCATTGTCGTCTTGGTACATATCAAAGAAATTCTATATTTCACAACGATATATTAAGAAATAGAGTAATTTATCTCGCCGACAAATGACTTCTTTTAAAGTCATTTAAAGTCTTTGACTGTCTTGCAATTTTATACACTGTACGTTTAGTTACTTGTTTTGTATTTTATTATTAAACTAACCTGATAGCCAGATGATTGGACGAAATACCTTAACATGTTTGTAGTATCTTATATGTATTTAATTATGGATTAGATCTCTTAAAGCAAATACTTTCCAGTATAAATGAGGGAGTACAAGCCATTTATGTGCGAAATGTGACAAATTAGTACGATAAATATATGTCCATGTGCTCGTTATCTGGTCGACATTACACCGTTCACATAGCAGTTGAAAGGACTGCGAGTCTTTCTCGTACTATATTTGGCCGGGCCCAGTTAGCTCAGTCGGTAGTTACTTCCGACTATCAATCCAGGGGTCGTATTTATCAACCATTTTTAAGAATATTGTTAGACTTGAACTCAAGAATGACGAATACTTTATAATCAAATACACTCTCACAATTATTCTATCTGTCATGACAAACTAGATATCTAAGTTTGAAATTTGGATTTTAAAGCTTAAGTCTAAGAATATTCTGAAGAATGGTTGGTGAATACTACCCCAGATGTCGTAAGTTCGAATCCTCACCGGCCAAGTATCCATGACGAGTCATATACATGGCGTATCATTTCCATTCGTCTCTCACCATTGATTCAAGTGGGAAAGTTATCCGTTACTTGTGGAGATGTGTTAGAGTACTGGTGAACCTTCCAGATCCCTAAGAAAGAGCGGTTAGGTAAATTGATAGTCTGTTAGCCCTTGATGACATATTTAAACAAACAAACATACTATATTGTTACAATATCAATGTGAATATATACAGAGCAATGTAACATGCCCAAAATACCAATGACGTTGTCGCAGACGTTCAGTTTTACAACAACGTTTCAACAACACAGTCATAGTTACATTTCGCCTTGATGGCTGAAACCCATTTGTTGATAGTATTGGGGAAATGATAGTTAAACTTGTATCACAGGCTTAGTTTCGTTGTAATTTTCATTCCAGTAAACTCCCACTACGGGTTTGTAGCAAATGAAAAGTGAAGGCATGTACACATTTGATTGTGGTGATTTCATACCAAACCAAACCAACGTTGGATATAGTGAAATACATTATTCCTATATACTTCGGGTGTCGGTTGCCCCCGCAATCATTTTGGACACAAGTATGAATTAAGAAATCCAAGTAGTTGGAATGAAGGTTTATAACGTTACATAAACCTGTCAAATAAATTGAATTTTATTATGGTTATCCCTTTATTAAATAAGTGGCAAGTATTGCACGATGGAATGATAAACAAGAAAACGGGTCAGTTTTTAAAGCATTCATTTATGTGAAAAAATACTTGCTCACGATACATACAATTTGACAATTCAATGTATTGTAATTAGCCACTATTATACTTATAAACATGCCAGCATTTACGAGCAGAAAATGCATTGTTCTTATTTACATATTCACAACACGTATACACAATTTCTATTTATAAAATTTACAAACTAAAAATAGCACTGTGCTGGTTCCCAAGTATGTATATAACACTAAACACATGATTCTAAACAAACTTTAACACGCAAGTCCTCGTCTTCAACGAGACTCTTGTCACCTTGAACACATTTCCAGTTCATTTCAGCAAGCGTCTGGTCCTTGCGAACAAGCATCCGGCCGTCTCTTGATTTGTCCATGAAGCTTAAGTTATGCCCCGCGGGGCTAATCGGTTTGTAAACTTGAATCGGTTTGCCATTCATCTTTGAGGTCAGAGATCCGTTCGTTTTTATCCTTGAAGATTTATTCACTTTAGCGATTCTCTTCTTCAAACTGTTGACGGTTTCAAAATGAAGCTCGTCTATTGGTACGATATTACAGCATTTACCTTTTGTCCCAATACGGGGTCCGTGTCGTCTGCTCGGCTGCTGGGTCAAAACGCCGTCTGTATCTCCATCGGTGATGTAACTAGCCACATGGGCCGCAGCGTCAAACTCGTAACTACGATTTGGTGAATTGGCGCCAAATTGAAGTTTACGGTGACACGGATTAAAATGCAAGTCTGATCTTCCGGTTGTGTGGAATTTGCTTATTCCGAGGCGTGGATAGCGTGTAGTATCTGATTCAGACATATTTGACTGGTTATCCTTCAAGTTGATGCAATTTGTTTCCTCATTTATCCGAATATTCGCATTTTCTCTCTGTTCCGTTTCCGCGTTATTAAAAGTATGCCTCGTCTCCGTAAGCCTCATAAAGTCTGACAATTTTCCTATGTGGGCGATGCGACGGCGTTTACCATCTGGACAGCGTGATGGTGACGAAATAGGAGTTCCTTTCCATTTAGGAGAATTTAATTTAGCACAAATGTTTCCTCGATTTGTCTTTAGAACAGATCTCATTCCGCATTTCACTAGCTTGGCAACTTTCACTCTTGGAACTTTCAAAACTGGCATCTTAAGTAAACTGTCGTCTGCTGCGTCCTCGATGACGTGTCGGTGGTTTATATCACGTGATGCAGGGTGCGGTATATCGTTATCGGATTCATTCGCTGAATCATAAAAACCCTGTTTTGTGTCAAGCAAGTTAGTGCACCGCGATATGTTTTCTTCTGATCGTTTTATTGACGCAGTTTTTACTCTCAGACGGACTTGTTTTAAGTCGGCAGTGTTACTTGTAATTCCCTTTGCTTCAATTGGATTTATAAGTACACATTCCTCTCTACCTTCAGCTCGAATGTTGCTTGATAGTGGTGTATTAAGAATAATTCCAGAATCACGCCCCACATTGCCAATACTGGACATGTGAAACCTGTTTTTGTTTATTGTATTCTCTCTTATAACCGCTAAATCAGTGTCACTTTTCCAGTCTCTAGTTCGGTTATAATCACCATCTGTTTTGCGTTCTTTGGTGTTTTCTTTATAGTTAAGAGCAGGTCCTGTGACATGATAACGATTGCTTTTGTCTTGTTGCTTGATCTTGTTATTGCTATTATACGAACTCGTTTTGCATTCACCATTACTAAAAATGATTCGCTCATCGAACACATCGCCTTCGGTGTTAGATAAAGAATCCAAACTGATTACCGTCTTGCTGAAATATCCATCTTTACAGTGGTCGCCTCGAATCATGTGACCATTCTTTAATTCCTTTGCGTTGAATGTCGTTGTGTTTGTGTTTCTGAAGCCGGTGGGACTGCTGATTGTGTCTACGTACTTCAAACAATTTGACACTTTACCAATGTTATAAAAACTTTCATCGATGTCAAGATTTAGGATTTGAATACTATTGTCGTTTGTGAGATTGCACCAATCACGGCTTGCGTTACTTAGCGGTGTCGGCTGTATATGATCCTGTAGCACGTGACCTACAGTCGGCTCTGAGTTGACAGGAGGTCGCATTTTTTTTATCTGTGTCACCCTTTAGTATGCTTGCACAGAATACTGATCTGTTGTGGGTTTTTTTGGAACAGGAAATGGCCCGTATTTTCTGTAAATAGAAAACGATGTTTTAATATTTTGATTAACAAATATAATTATCACAAGTTAAAGGCAGTGTTTAAATCGATATTCTTGCTTCGTCCCCCGGCACTGGCATCCAATTTGAAATTAATCTTTCGTCGTCTACAATAACGATTTATTATTTTTAATTCTCAAAAGACGAAAACCGAAAAACCATAAATCAAACTAACTGCATCTGTTAGTTAATGATATTAAATTTAAGTATCATCTTTGTTTATACACAATATACAACAAAACAACCTTTACATTTAACAAATTACCATGCCATTCTATAAATAATTATAAGAGACTGTATTTAAAACATGTCACAAGATATTCTAACCAATGTATCACATATTCAAATCGCTATACTAAGTATACCTTTGCAGGTTGGTTTTATTCTTTATTAAAGTCTCATCATTGTTACAACATAAAACATACATAAACATAATCATTATATATACAGAACCATGCCATTCTTTTTTTTAATTGTAAGAGACTAGCATGTTTATTGACAGAAGTGTTAAAAGAGGTATTTGAGTCGGTGCAAATAGGCCTATTATTAATAAGTTAATTAACGAACCGCCCTGTTAATGTATACAATGTGTATATACAAGGAATTATATAGAGATGGAGATTTTGTGTGCGCTCGCGTATTCACGCAAAATCTCGAAATATCTCACTTCCAATCATCTTAGGTACACTAATTAAAATTAAAACAAAACAAAACATCTAAGATAAACTACAACTTATATTTTATGTACAAGAAAGAAATTGCCTTTGAATTCTGAATGCTTAATTAGCCAAATAATTAGTTCTTTATCAACATTTAGTCAGGAGATGCAAGTTTCCTATCTTTCTAAATAAGTCTTTGGTATATATTAGTATCTTTATATATAAACCAGCATTATGTCCGGTCTTGTTTTAGTTAATATAATTATGACATATGTATTGATCATAAAAACTTTATTAACACGTGTGTAATATTTAAAACTATCTATTTTGTAACGGTATATACCATTACAGATGTAACACATGGTTGCCAAACATGACATAATTTTGTAAACTTGTAAATTACACCAAAAAAATGTGCTTCTGGTTCCTAGGATTGGTTGTATACCGTGCACTGACTGTACGCCATTAACGATAAAACAATGGCGAAATTATGTGCAGATCAAAGGGTCCATGTAATATCATAGTTGTGTATTCTACACGGTCCTTTGTTCACCCAATGTACAGGATATTGTACACAATAAACAAAACGACAGTGGACAGATCACACAAAGCTATGGAATAAAAGTCATTGTAAATAAAATAAATTAACAATTTCCATTCCAAACATGGGTTGCCTGTATATCAGTTATAACAAGGAATTAAAAGAGATCAATCGCTAATAACAGTCGTTAATTGCATTATCATCCGACATGAATAGGTACATTATGGGACTGGTATCTATTCAACCCGATATTAAAATAATAACGGGGTACCAGGAAACTGAGGTCAAGAGAGGTTATTGATTTAAGAATTTAGTCACGAGGTTAATGTTATGCGTAAACCATTTAGATATATCAGTGACTAAATTACAGAGACTGGCAGGCTAATAGCGATATAATATACACGGCTGAGATTTCGGGTGGCAAAAAAAGTTGGTGTTTATAAGTAATTGTACTTTTTTTTAATATTTTCTAAGCTTTACAAAAAAGCGCACATTTAAATTTCAATGTAATCAAATGGTCCTTGGTGAAATGAATTTCATAAGATGAGATGTTTTTCATAATGTGCAGATAATCATTTTCTTCAATTATCAAATGTGTCGGTTGGAAGTATTTTTTTCAATGTTTAAGTTTATTGTTAACATTTTTATTTAAAGAAAACACTGCCAAACACTTAAGTAAACACAGTGATGTCACGTGTTCCAGCAAAATTGTTGTTTTTGTGTTGTTGTTCTCTTTAAAAACAGAAAAATGAAAACAAACTCCAACTTCAAGAAGAAAAGAAGTGTCAACACTTACCCTGACTTAAAACCAAATCAATGTTCTGTTCTATTTCCCAGACTCCTTAAAATCTGCTATAGCAGACCCTTTTTTAAAAAAGAATATGCGTGCTCCAATCTAAATATATAGTACACACGGGTCGTCTTGAAATATGTTTTACTTATATGTTTGACTGGTGGATTACCTACTCAAGATGACGTTTGGTACTCAGGTTGGAGAACCCAGGTTTATATGAAGATTTCTGAGTAGAGCCCGACTAGGCTACTAATACTCCAGTTTGAAAACATGAGCACCTTGTTGATTATCTCCCTTTGTGTTGTAATGGATTGTTTTGGTTGCAGATGAGAGTGTTGTTACCTTTAATTAAGCGACTAATTGTACTTGTATGGGCCACTACTATATGGTTTTAATTGGCAACGGACAAAGTGCTAACGTGTTTGCCAAAGTTTGATTGGCTTATTGTAATTCTGTCAGTCACGTGATTAAGCAGACGGGAGAAAGTCTGGGAAAATACAATCGTTTTTATCGATTGAAATAAACAATACTTTTTTTCTCGATTTTTTACTTGGTGTAAGATATTAATGAGTAAATAAACTGAAAGATAATATTTTTGGCCCAGTATACATGAAACATATTTAATTTATATAAATCAAGGAATTAGAGGGAAAATACGTCCTTCTATGAAACTATTTTATTCATATAAATGTATTACTGAAAATATTTTATATAATAGATATATCTATGAAAATATTTTATTCATATAATCGTATCGATGGATAAAACTGAGGTCAATTAAGTCATAGGTTATTGATTTAATAATTTAGTCACGTGGTTAATGTTATGCGTAAACCATTAAGGATGCAAGTAATATTATATCAGTGACTTAACTACAGAGACTGGCAGGTCAATAGCAATATAGTATACACAGCTGAATTTTCGCGTGGCACTTTAAGTATTTCTTTATTATAAGTCTTTGAATCGTTTTCTGAATGAAACAATTATGGTACCAATGTAAAGCTATTAAAACTGATGACATTTCCAATTATCAATTATTTAATATTTTTCCTTTGAATTTAATTATTACTTATATAAAGGAGCTTAATAATATTAATATTTTTTTTGTTTTAAGTGTGTGGTTAATGCAGCAAAAAACCCTGTTCTGTTCCTAATTGTTTCCCTTCAAAATATGTCTTTTCACCCCACCCAAACCCCTCCAAAACATAAGTACCCTTCTGTATCAGGAAAATGATTCAACAGTTTGGTATTTTTTGTTCTTTTAAATTTCCAAATATATTTATCAAAAGAAAAATAGTAAGTTGAAAAAGTTGGTGTTTATAAGTTATTGTTTCTTTTTTAAAAAATAAAACATTTCTAAGCTTTTCAAAAAGCGTACATTTAAATTTCAATGCAATCCCAGTCATGGTCCTTAGCGAAATGAATAACATCAGATGAGATGTTTTTTCATATTGTACAGATAATCATTTTTCTTCAATTATAAAATGTGTCGGTTGGAAAGTTTTTTATGTTTAAGTTTATTGTTAAACTTAGTCCTCTATTTAAAGAAAACACAGTCAAACACTTAAATAAACACAGTGATGTTCACGTGTTCCACATATAGTGTTGTTTTTTTCTTTAAAAACAGAAAAATGAAAACAAACTCCAACTTCACGGAGAAAAGAAGTGTCAACACTTACCCTGACTTAAATCCAAATCAATGTTCTGTTTCCCAGATTCCTTAAAAACTGTAACAACAGACCTTTTTTTTAAAAAAAAAAAAGAATCTGTGTGCTCCACCTAATGCACAAATAAATCTTATATATAGTACACACGGTTCGTCTTGAAATATGTTTTACTTATATATGTTTGACTGGTGGATTACGTACTCAAGATGACGTTTGGTACTCAGGTTGGAGAACCCAGGTTTATATGGAGATTTCTGAGTAGAGCCCGACCAGGCTACTAATACTCCAGTTTGAAAACATGATTATCTCCCTTTGTGTTGTAATGGATTGTTTTGGTTGCAGACGAGAGTGTTGTTACCTTTAATTAAGCGACTAATTGTACTTGTATGGGCCACTGCTACATGGTTTTAATTGGCAACGGACAAAGTGCTAACGTGTTTGCCAAAGTCTGATTGACTTATTGTAATTCTGTCAGTCACGTGATGAAGCAGACGGGAGAAAGTCTGGGAAAATACAATCGTTTTTATCGATTGAAATAAACAATACTTTTTTTTCTCGATTTTTTACTTGGTGTAAGATATTAACGAGTTAGTTGACTGAAAGATAATATTTCTGGCCCAGTATACATGAAACATATTTTATTTAAATTAAAATACCAGTAACGGAATTTTAAAGTTAATCAGGTTAAGAATAAAAGAAAAAATATCACTGAAAGACTTACAAAAAGGACAAAGATGGATATATGCTTTTAATAAAAATAATATGAAATTATTTAAGGACTTACCTTAAACTTTACAAATGAAAATATGAAGTCAAAGAGTCATAGAGTTAATTCATTCATTCATTCATTCATTCATTCATTCATTCATTCATTCATTCATTCATTCATTCATTCATTCATTCATTCATTCATTCATTCATTCATTCATTCATTCATTCATTCATTCATTCACTCACTCACTCACTCATTCATTCATTCATTCTTTCATTCACCCGTCCCTTTATTCCCTGTTACACTTTTATTGTTGTAGTTATTATCATTACAATTATAAAAAAAATCGTTTTATGGCTGACATGTCATTTAAATTGTCCAAGAGTGTATTTTAAGGCAAGCCGTCAACTTAGTTAGTAGTATTGAACATTCCTACATTAAGATAGAATGTTTTATATTAAATGACAGCAATTGATAAAATCCGCGTGGGACCGGCAAGCAGCCGTCTACTCAGAATTAAATGCGGAATTATTGTAATTGCTTTAAAAGTAGAAACAAACACAAACATTAGTTTAACGTTATAACTTCGATTAGTAAAAAATTAAATTACAAAATAATTGCATATAAATATCTAATTCATTCAGTAAATGTCAAATTTATTTAAGTTGGCATTTATTTACTCTTTTCTTGAATACGTCCATTCAAATAGCAATTATATTATAGAATGTGAAATTGATTGGCTTGATTTAGATTATATTATTTAAGCACTTCCGAAACAAAGAAAAGGAATTAAGTGTGTGGATTGTATGACGTCATGGTATATATATATATATATATATATATATGGAGATAATTATTTGTGAATAACCGAGACATAAATGTACAGACCAGACTACGGCGAGTGCGCCTTGCTACAATGCAAACCATATATACAATATCAAGGCCTCTGCCAAACCATTAAATTTGGTGTCGACTATGACTTATATACTATGGAATTACATGCAACACATCTGGACAGGGTGGACAAATTTACATACATGAAGTGATAGCTTTATATGAGTAGGATCCAGTTAAGGATTCATGACTACTCACATGCTATATAAAGGGCAGATTTATAAACCCGTTGGTCATATAGATACAGTGAATTCATATATATTTAATTTCATAAAGGGAGATAATTGAATTCACAACAACGGAATATGGAGATAAGTATGTGCGATTTCCAGAGTAATTATATGCCAATAATCCTCCCATGGTGCGATTCGAGCCATCATAGACGTAGACATCACGTCTGAAATGACACGTAACTGGCTAGAAATCTGGTATCAACATCATATTTTCTGTTGTGATTTCTGAAATACTGACCATTTAAACACATTGTAAAAAAAAAAAAAATCGCTGCAATATCAATTCCTTAAAAAAAAAGAAGAGACAGGAAACCCATATAATTTTAATTCAACTTATCACGGCACAAATGATTCGAACTATAGATTTCACATCACAACACAATGCGCTCGGTCGCGTACATTCAAATGAAAATAATCTGGCGATATTTCTTTGATTGTTCAATTGACATCTTCGTGTCATGGAAAAGTGAATCTAATGTCTGTTAGTCATGCAAGGTATACTCAAGGGATCGTTTGCTGAGTTATATATATCAGCAAATAAAATAAATATGAAGAGGACGGCAATAACAAGCCTATAGATATTGGTCATTTAATTGAAATTGCGATATTTGTAAACGACTTTTAACATCTCACGCACCTTCGTTGATTAGTCTAGTGACACGGGATCGTTCTGCGAATATCCTTCGGCTGGCGTGCGTCCAAGGAGGGACATGGTTTTCCCGAGAGAGCGGTCACAATTTACTGGTAATCATTGCAAATCGATGACCATATTCTACGTATGAATTCGGTTCTTTCATTGGCAATTAATGGAGTAATGATTTTCTGAATTTGATATCAGACACCGACAGGCCTTTTTTTTATGACAGCTGTATATTAGAATAACGATACAATTGCGCCAGACTGCATCAAGTCTTTCATAGCAGCATGACGTCCGACCGTATATAACAAGTGGGCGTCCGAGTTTTACTACGGTGTATTAGGTGCGGGATTAAATCGTGTCTGAATGACAGAATGATATTACAAAACATTACTTATGAAACCAAAAATTGATTTTTGTTGTTATTTCATTCAATCATGAGTCAGATGGTTAAAATAAACTCGGCGTTTCGGCGGCCATTCTGGAGACGATTCAGCAGATACGCCAGACATGTTTCTCCCCACGTTGAATATCTAGTGAACACTTTGGCATACACAGAATTGTGTACAATCTATTACTCCAACCAAATATTGATGACCGTGTCTTAGTAAATTTAATTATTGATGTTGCAAAAAGCTAATATTTCAAACAGACGCCAAGTTCCAATACTTTTATTAGTTAATGCTAATTTATACATTAGTGCATAATTTTGCACGTTATTGATATATTCTAAATTAAAGGGAATGTATCAGGATTTTTTTTTTAAATATCAAAATTGGCTACAACATTTTTTTCCCAATATACCATGACTATATGTACTCACTGAACCCGTAGTGCAAAAAGGATATCTATTTAAACATGGCAAAGTAATATCCCTAAAAGGGGTTTCCCAACTTGGGCTACACGCCTAGGTAAGACTAAAATAGATTCCCCGCTTAAAATTGCAACATATTTTGTGACGTATTAAATGAGTCACGTGATTATATTTTGATTTCAATTTGATCCGTGATACAGGTTTGCATGTAGTAAAAAATGTTTCATCTTAGAAAGAGTCAGAAAGTGCGTTCTATTTTAAAAATTGGAATTAAGTTTCAAGTTTACAACTCAACTTGATACTGATTTATATACAATACTGAGTATTTAAAATAATCAAACAGCAATTATGCAATCAAACAGTAGAAAATAATGCCGGAAAATATCACGCACGCACACACACACGCACGCACGCACGCACGCACGCACGCACGCACGCACGCACGCACGCACGCACGCACGCACGCACGCACGCACGCACTTATAATTAAATAAATGTGACCACTATCGACCAATCAAAGATGGTGTCATGCATCGTTAGGCGATTTAATAAAGTCATAGCCAAATGATACACAATTGATCAGTGTATTATTTTGTCTATATCATGTTTTTTTTCTTCTAAAAGACATACGTCTTGATGATCATCACCATTTTATTTATCGTCGCCACCGGTTTCCAACATGGGCGAAGAGTATTAGCAATTTTAGATTTTTGGAGGATAGTGCAGAGATACAGAAGACTCTTTTGTAGTTTCCATATCTCTTTGACATGCTCGGTGCAAAGCACCGATACATGGGACCTCAGTTTTTGTTAAAGTCTCTTTCCGAAAGACTTCATATTTTAGTTGGGGGAGCAGGGGTTCGAAACTGCCACCCCTGGGAAGCTTTAAACACTGGACCAATAATTTGCTTCCAAACATCTTGAAAGTTTGAACGGGATACAAAGATAACAGTAGCCTTATAAAGTATTTGATTGGTTGATTCAAACAATCGGACTACCTCGGAGATTTTTTATGGTGTTTTAAAAGAATATCGTTTAGATTTTTATTTCTCTATCCATTTTTATTAGTAAATACTTTCTCTTTGAAAAAAAACCAACATCTTGTATAAGATAACAGCAATGATTTCCGTCGGAATAAATATTTCTAAATTTTATTAAAACATAACCGTTGCAGAATTGTTAGTTTCAGCCTATCAGATCCAGTCATTCTTCTGCACAACTTGTCAAGACGTTTGTCATTTAGAAAAGCAAGCGTCACAGATGACCAAGACTACGGATGAAATAATATGCCAGAAAATCGTCCGCTGATCTGGGAAAATAGGATAATTATTGACAGACCACGGTATAATTGCACAATGTATTATTTCTGTATTCAATATTAATATATAAAAACATTATATTTTATTAAAGTCTTGTCATTGTATATACAGATGACAAAATTGCATACAATTATAAAACAGCAAATCAACACTAAGGCACTCTTTGAAGAGTTATGAGAGACCGAGAGTTATAATTTATCTAATAAAATTAGATGTAGGTTACATAATAATAAAACATGTACATATTTTCCACGAAATTAATTTACGTTGTTTACTTATAAATATATGATAACATTTTAGCAACACCCGTTAATCTTTATACAGTGTGAAGTGGGTGCGGTCATCCCCGGCCCCATCACGCCTATATTTATGACGGAAATAATAAAGAAACTATCAATTTACAATTAAAGACGTTGACTCGTAAAATAAAAATTATTATAATTTGAATTCAATCAAAAACCAAATTCATCTCCAACTTTAATTTAAGCTATAAAATTCATAAGCGAAAATCTTGAAATTTCCTAGCAAACACCCTTAAAATGATTTATCGTTTTGCATTTTCCTATCTCTTAATTGTCATTTTTGATACCGGTTTATGAACGTCTCGCCACATGTACACATATGCTATTCAGTATAATTACACATTTTATATTAACAACGTAATGCCATTCTGAAAAGAAATTACAAAAGACGGGAATGGACAGATTACCGAAGTGCCGTTCTCTATTCATTTTCAGAAGTATTAAAGATGTTTTCTATAGGTTTTATCAGGGTATTTTTTGTATTGATAGAATTTTATGAATTTTCCCAGTATTAAAGTTGAATGTATGTTCATGCAATACTAGTATCAGAAATAAAAAACACATGTTACCGTACAGATTGTTTGGTATTACCTCCTCATAAACATACCCGTCCTTGGAAGTTGGCGAAATAATGTAGATTTTACAAGCAATGCGAAAAAAACATTTAAAATTGTTTACATCTAGTATTTAATTAAAACTATAACATAATATTGATTGACATGGAAATGGTAATTATAAGCTTGAATTGAAGTTGTTTAAGGGTTTTTAAAAACAAAATCATTTCGGCAATGTCAACATGATAGTTTTTAAATTTTGCAATAAAAATATAGCGTTTCTTTTTCCAATATTTTGATTTTGAGACCAATTTCAGGCGTATCCGTAAATGATTGTGCCATCCGAAATAGGGTCAGTTGTAATATAGTAGTATGTAGTGACTTTGGCAGGTCTCGACAAAATTATTTCCCTTTATGTGCGGAGTTGGTGTGCATGTAAAACTATAGAAATCGTCCTTAACAAAAAATATAACTTAATAAAATAGGTGACGCTCAGTATTTAAATGATAGTTCTATGTCTGGTTGACCCGGTGCCAGTATAATGTGACTAGGTGAGGTATCATACATTGTGTCTACGGCATGGCACTTCAGAATGCTGTCTTAAGTTCACACCGTCGCGATATGACTGAAAATTTGTTGAAAGACCATACAACAACAACAGCAATAGCAGAAGCAGAAGCAACAGCAAAGCAACAACAACACGTTATAGTTATAGAGGTGGACCTTATTTTATATAGGCATAAATTCAAGTCTCAACTACACAGTTGAAATTTATTCGTTGTTCTATATAAAATGATGTCATGGATTTCCTCTGGAAAAAATGTTCCTTATATATATATATATATATATATATATATATATATATATATATATATATATATATATATTTTGAGCAGTATTTCTTAATAACAGGAATGTATCCTCACATGAATGTGCACAATAACTGGTAGGTTACCTAGCGTGTTTTATTTTAAAAGACAGTGCAATGAAACCCTATGACTTATTTTAAAGAAAAGTCCTCAAAGGCTCATAAATACATGCATCTGTTAAAATCCTATAAAAGTCACACCAGTGATATCTTATTGCAGTTGATACTTTGCCAGCGTTTGCTCTACTCATCTGTAGCAAGAAATTGCAACCACTATAAACCATTTTGAAAATATTTCAAAACCTAATTACATAGGACATTTTAATGCACAAGAATCATGTCACCGTGCCAAAGGGCTGCAACTGTGTAGTGAAGACGCTGAGTGAAACCATGAGACATCGTTTTAGAAGTTAGAGCGGTGAGTTAGACTCAATAATGAATTTCGGGGGGAAAGGACAAGCAATAGATGCAAAGATCTTCAGAAAACTCAATTACACTAGTACGTCTGTTAATCGATATACTTGATATTAAACAGATCTTTTTTAATGTAATTGTTTTTTTTTTAAATTCATTCGTAGGCCAAGTCGCAGTTGCAGACGGCGATAAGGATGACTTGCCAATTTGCATAACTATATCTAAAATGCTTATTTATTTAAAAAAGCACATATAATGGTGACCTTACTAGATACAATGATGTTTTCGGGATGATACACTAAAATGTCTTCATTATCAAATTATTTCATTCTGCAAGTCATTGTAACCATTACGCGCCATTTCGCGTTGTCACGCTGAATGCAGATAGCGCAATGGCAAAACAGGAGGACAGACTGTCGTGTGTCGTGTTTGGTTTGGTCGCAGGTAGAAATCAAGTACATATTGCGCAAGACAATTTGAAACGTTTGGTTCAAAAGATAACACGTTATGTACATAATATAGCAAATTTGGTGAAAAAAACACACGTTTCGCATATAAAGTTGCACGTTTGGTACAAAAGATAATACCTTAGTCTACCCAACAACCTGATATCTCCTGAATCAGGTCTATTAACCACCAATGGAAAAAGCAGGGAATTCTATGCCTGTCCCATAATTCAAAGCGATTGAACTCGCTTACTAAATTATGACGTCATTCAAACTTTCTCTGAAGCAACTGACCTATCGGCGTGCTCATTACAATTGCTGTTGGGCGGACCTAATCGGGAGAACTGGGTTCGTTCCAAAGACTACAGTTGAACGCTTAACAAACTGTGACGCCATCAAATTTGAAGTTGAAACAACTGACCAATCAACGTGCTCAAATGTGGCTTTCCCAGCTATTTGGGAAATCTTGGTCCGTGCTATAGACTACTTTTGCATATAAGGTAACTCGCTTTGCACACAAGGTAGCACGTTTGATACAAACCAAAATACGCTATTTACACAAATTAGCACGCAAGGTAACACGTTTTACGAAATAAAACACGTTTATTTTCACATAAAATAAAATATTTTGTGTATAAGGTAGCACGTTTGACGGTACAAAAGACACAGGAGCTTGAGGAGTGGATAATAACGTTTAATGGGGTGGGCAGGTCCCCTAGCGTATCAAACTATATATAGAGACAAGGAAAGAAACAATTGTGGACCCCCTCCCCGATCAAAATATTAGTTTCTAAGTCAATAGGTCATCAATTTTAACAAACCCAGTCTCGTTCTATCTCTGAATGATTTATCTTCAAGATCGATCCGGTAAGTAAAGCAAAAACGATGTTTAAAGGTAAATATTCGGTGTTAACAGCACAATTTTTGTCTACCAACATCTGTTGCAACGGAAGTAGCATGTTCAGATATCCTCGGCTCCGTACGAAAATGACGTCATATCCGTTGCAACAGATGTTGGTAGACAAAAATTACGCAGTTTTTAGGAGCCCAGTGCACTATCGTTTTCAAACCGCCGATTTATGCATAAACATCGATACGATCTTGAAGATAAGTCATTCAGCGATAGAACGAGACCGGGTTTGTTAAAATGTATGGCCTATTGACTTAGAAACTCTAATTTTGATAGGGGAAGGGGCCACGTTTGTTTCTTTCCTTGTCTCTGTATATGCGCTAGGTGACCCGTCCACCGCCATTAAATGTTATTATCCACTCCCCAAGCTCCTGTGACAAAAGATACTACTTTGTGTGCATATAAGAGCACATTTTACACTAAAGAGAATATATTTTGTAGACAAAGTAGCGCGTTTTGTACAAAAGAAAACAACTTTTTTTGTGTTTGTTTCCAATTTGCTTTAACGCAATTGTTAACATATGAACACATGGGCATGTTATATATAGTGCATGTATATGTAGTTTAGCTCAGAATGGATCTAAATCAGAACCACGAAGTGTTGTGTCAGCAAGAAGGATATCGTGATATCAAGGTTTTGATCCGCACTATTTACTCGGTGTACTAATTCTATCTAAAATAACAGCAATCATTCCAATATAATAAGTACAGAAGAACAGCCCGCCGTGCCTGTCATATTTATTATAACTGATAGTCAATCACATATTTGCACAGATCCATTTGTTCTATCTCGATAATATGCTGTTAGACCGAAGTGGAGTGTTCAGGAACGCACTTTACAGATAGGCAGTTATGTAAGTAACACAGCATCTGCTCGTCCTGTGTTTTATGCTCGAACGGCAATTTTTGTCAGCGCATATATCCTTTGTTTTATTACAAGTGGAATCAAATGTAATGAAGCAACCAAACATTATTATTATCATTATCATTATCATTATTATTATCTTTATTATTATTATTATTATTATTATTATTATTATTACTATTATTATTATTATAATTATTATTATTATTATTATTATCATTATCATCATCATCATCATCATCATTATTATCATCATCATCATCATCATCATCATCATTATACCAAATTTATGTAGCACTCGTTTTCATGTATGTATACACGTTAAAGAGTGCTGTACAGATTAAATACACAAGCAATATAATATATTTATGAAACGATTAAAGATACATAAAATATTAAAAGACCTGTGACGAAATACTGCCTATTTGATGAGATTATCACAAGAAAAATATGTGTATAAAAAAACAAAGGAAACAATATTCCAATCCTGATTCAACCAGACACTTTACAAATTGTTGACCAATTTTACAAAAAATAATTATAAAATACATCGAATTTTTGCTTTGTGCATGTATAGTGATGCTCTAGTGATATTGTTAAAATGCATAATGTCATCATGACAAAAGTCACCACCGGCTGAGTTATTACTTTTATTTTATTGAAGTTGTTATCGTTGTTGTTGTAGCTGTCAAAAACACTGTCGGCTCCGTTATCGTTGCCGATATTATCGTCGTTATCGTAATAGTTATCGTTATCGTTATCGTTATTGTCATCGTTGTCGTTATCTTTCTCTTAATTAAACTGACGCGGGCTGTCAACTTTAAACACGTCGATAATCCAATCAGCGATCGATATTGGTTCGAGAGCCGTCATATTCCTTTAACATTAAGTTAACATTACATTGTATTTCCTTGACCAAACATCGCCACATGACCAGTGGGCGGAGCAATAGTCGATCTTGCGACAGGTCAATTGTTGTAGATATTATGAAAGTTATCTTTCGTAATCGTTATCGTTATCTTTATCGCTATCGTTATCGTTAACATTTTTTATTTTGTTATTATTTTTGTAATTGTATAATGATGTTCATGTACTGACCGCATAATTAAATCACTCTGTTTTTAAAACGAGTAATTCAAAACATTTATGACAGGAAGTTAAACGGACCGGTGCGCGAATTAGCTGCTAGACACACGGGATTATACAGAGGAGGAAAGGCAAATGATTTAGATTTTGTGAACGCTCGCGTATTCACGCAAAATCTTGCAATATCTCGTTTTCAATTATCATAACTTCCATTCATCTCAGGAACGCAATTAAAATTATTACATTGCAGAATGAATTTCTCATCAAAACAATTCCATTTTCAGAAATGTGTGTTTAAAATTGTTGAAGTACTTTGAATTACAAAATTTGTTAACTGCAGCTAAAATAAAGACACATTACGAGAACTTTTCCTTCAAACCTCAATACCTATAATTCAAGATCATTTTGCGTGATCGAAACATGTTTATACATCTAAGATTGAATACATCTTACAGTTTATGTACAAGACATGAGTTACCTGTACATTATGAACGACTAATTGCCAAACAATTAATCCTTCTTGTGTAATTTTTTTCAACATTTAGCCAGAAGATGCAAGTGTCATATCCTCCTATACATCCTTGCTAAAATGAGCATTTAATAAAACTATTTTATAGTTTTGTGGATAATAGTAGCAAGCGATAATTATGACATTATTGTTATACAGATGCAACCGACACTTATTAAGTTAAAACCATTTACAAAATGTAGTTGTTTTTGTTGTTGTTGTATGGTGTTTAGCGTCGCTTTTTCATTATTTTTCCAGCTATATCGCGACGGTGTCAAATTAAGACAGTATTCTAAGCGGTGCCACAGCGGAGTATCTACTCGCCCTAAGCATCAGCTGAATAGTTCGATTTTCTTTCATTTCATCGTAGAGGAAATCTTCCGCTGACTATGGAGTGCCAGATATGCCGCAGACGCATGGTATGATACCCCACCCAGTCACATTATACTGACACTGGGCCGACCAGACAACTATCCTCTAAATGCTCAACGCCATGCGAGGGAGCTTCTAGTACCCTTTTTTCAGTATTTCGCATGACTCGGCCAGGGATCGAACCCACGACCTTCAATATGCAACTAGACCATCGCTGCAGTGTTAAGAAAATGTAACGAATAAAATTTAGTGATGTTCTACAGCACGTCGACACATAAGTAGGTCAGTTTAGGCCCTATAGAATGTGATTTCAGTTCTTGGAGCTTTTTAATGTCAACATTAAGGCAATAACTGGTTAACTGTGTAAGGTATGGGTGTATCATTGTTTACATTTGTTTATATAAAATATACACTGTAAAGGGACATTTTCGAATTCATGAGACAATGCAGAGAAAAAAATGGAACACAATTCTATTCAATACAAGATGCGTGGATTTCTCACCCTTCCACCCCGGTGAATGTCACAAAGATCTCTCCCGAATGGGTCCTTCAAATATTAATGTTGGGAAAGCCACACTGCGCGTGTTATTTTGTCAGTTGCTTTAACGGAAAGTTTGAATGACATCACAATTTAATCAGCGTTCAATTGCTATGAATTGTGGGACAGGCATAGAATTTCCTGCTTTTTCATTGGGTGCTAATAGACCTGACTCGGGTCCGGAGATATCAGGTTCTGGGATTACTAAAGACCGAGCCAAATGATATTGGATATTTAACCTTAAAGATTAAAGTTCGACCAATTTAAAAAAAAACGTCGAATAAATCACACAGTATAATCACAATATTGTAAAGTTCGTAAAAAAACACAACAACAATGGATAGCGGACAAACAAGTTTAGCGGCCAACAAACATATCAAAACATTTAAATAGAGTTATAAGTAAAAGTGTCATCTTTAAACACTGTAATAAGATAAAGAAAAAAACACACATTCATAGTTCAGAATTATCTCCATTATTCGCCAATTTCATCTCTTACTAGCAACTATTTTGAAGAATAATAATGCATTTAACAAAGTATATATTTTGGTTGCTAGACTGGATTAATCCTCCACCCATCTTTAACCACTATTATTTGGATTTAATTGATAACTCGCGGATCTATGATTTATGGTTTTGAAGAATGTGTGCACGTACTTATCACCAAACGCACTTAGTGGTTTGACATTTGCTTATTCAAAATATTGTTATCACGATGCACTTGAAATGCACGAGTCTATTTCATGATGAGCGATGAAAGATAAGGTAGATGTATACATTAAACAGTGTTTAACGTCGTTTGGTTCATCACACCGGTGTCTGCTTGAGACAGTATATCATAAACACTGTTACTCTGGAGCAAGTACGATGCCACAGATACACGATATGGTATCCCATCTAGTCACATTATACTAACACCGGGCTGGCCAGACTTAGAACTATCCTCTACATACTGAAATAAAGCTTCAAGTGGCATTCAAGTCTTTGGTATGACCCGGTCTTGAATCGAATCCAGGACATTCTGTTTGCAAAGGGGATACTTTTCCACTAAACCATCGCTGTGGTTAAGGAAGTATGTACTGTGAAACCATTTATTCCTCTTTTGTATGTATAGTAAATAAATCAGTTTTACATGATTGTTATTCATGAAAAGTCACCCAAGTATTCAGATATTGTTTTATTTGTTTTAAATTACGTAATACAATTAAAAACAAACTAGGGGTCATATTTTATTAAAGAGTATGTAAGTGTTCAGTTTGTAAACCACTGTAAAAGTAAACTTCGAAAATAGTGAAGTAAAACCCCCTTTTTCAAGGGCTGAATGTCTTTCCAAATTCACAATTTAAAATTAAATTGCTATCAAAATGCATTTTTTAAAAAAAGAGAACCACAAATATTTTTTCCGCAACTGTGCTTACCCACCGATTAAAACTCCCTCTGATGCTAGCGCGCCTGATTATCAAACCAGATGTCGTAAGTTCGAATCCCTATCCGGCCGCAGTCTCTGTGTTGATTGCTATACGACATTGTGTCTCATTATTGTTCGCCTCTCACCTCTGTTTCAAGTGGGAAAGTTTTCAGTTACTTGCGATTATGGGTGTGCAGTATCCTTGAAAAGAGTGGTTATGTTAACTGATCGTCTGTTACCCTCGATGGCATAAAATGACGATAAATATTCAATCAATCAATCAATCAATCAATCAATCAATCAATCAATCAATCAATCAATCAATCAATCAATCAATCAATCAATCAATCAATCAATCAATCAATCAATCCTCCTGTTGTCAATGGTCGGGTTATACTCTGAAGCCGCTCTCGGGCATTACTATTCTCGACATTGCGTTACCGCTAGGTGGCACTTAAGCACTGATCGGAGCTAGTGACGTCATCTGGAGGAAACAGTTTGCTATTCTCGATACATTCTTCATTTTTCATCAATCGTGAAACATCGGGTATTTCCATATCCTCCGTAGAATACACCTCCGTCTATTGAGTAGCATAAAGGCCGAGGTAATCAGATTGCATTTTTCATGTGCGCCTTAACGTCTGTATGACGTCACATAATCTCATTACGTCGATACGCCATGAAACCATTACTAGCCAATCACAACTGTTGATGGAACCACTGTTTATTTACTGACTTAAGCAACAACATTTACTTTTATTAATATCAGGCTACACAAAGGTAACAACATATTTCATTTTGTTTAAAGCAATACATCCACGTTTGAACTTTTAAAAAAAAAATTTAATTGAGTTATGAGCACATTTCCCATACAAACATATGATCAATTAGCTGTATATGAGCATATAAACACAATCCGGAACAAAATGATGCCCAAATTATAATGCGTGACTAACACTTTATAAAACAAGCGTGTAACTCACCCGAGTCAAAAAAAATTGTCAAAATGACTTTCAAGGCAGGTAAAGTACACTACGCACTAAAACGTGAAGTTTTTTAATACGACTCGCATAATTCAATTTGAAGCCAAGTTGGAATCCTCGGCAATTTAAAAATAATTTATAAAGCGTTTGTCACGCTTTATAATTTGGACATCTTTATTTATAATTCTAAAGCCTTCTGGATAGTGTTTGTTAGCACATATACAGCTCACTGACCATATAGTTATGTATGGGAAATGTGCTCACAACTCAATTGAAAAACTTTTTAAAAAAGTTTAAACGTGGATGTGTTGCTTTAACATATATGTGGGTATTTATCCAGGGGACAAAAATAAATGAAATATATGTAGATTTCACATCAGTCAACATTTAAAACAACATTTAATGAAAAAAATGTATTATGGTGTTTTACTTGTGTCCATATATTTTTCAAATTTCGTGCCATTTGCCAAGTCACAGGTAAATTTAGATATACGTTAAGTTTATATCATCTTTTCAGTGCTATGTTATATTATTTACATATAATTAGCATTGCTGATTTAAGTTACAACATATATGCAAATGAATAAAGGTGTGCATATTCACATATTCCGCTCTTTTCTACACATAGACGTAAATGTGGCGATTGTACCTTTAATAAAATGCTTCGGGGACCAAAGTTTCATTCATAACTTTAAAGATGGTCGTGTTTAACAACACATGTCTGTCAACTCAAGGTTGAGCGAGTTTGTTCATTTACACGTGCTTAACGTGCTTTCATTGATGGAAATTGTATAGTCGCATTGGAATGCCATTGACTTAGATTTGATAGTAAACACATGACTGTGCATAAATACTAGAAGATATAACTGTTTTGGATATAACCATAGCTTAAATTAAAGGTAAGTCTGTTGCGTTTACTTAATTGACCGAAAATAATTGTTAATGTGGCGAGCAAAAGTAATAACACTTCTCAGTATTTTGGACGAGTTCGAGGACATAAGTTCACGAAATTTTATGATATTTGGCCGCCGGTAATAGTATAGGGGAATATATCTCAATCTCTCAGTAAGAAATAATGAACATTTTAGGACATAGTGTAGCTCATCACCGATATTGTTTAAAAGGCAGTGTCGGCATTTGCGTTCGAAATCTGCCAAGTTCCACTGGTAATCTATGGTTAGTGGTACGGAAATGGAACAGTTCCAGTCGCAGATTAACTGGTAAAATTGACAAATAAGGTTCTAGTTTGATATCGGATTTGATTAGTCTGTAATTGAGTCCTTTTGATGAATTGTTAAGCTGACCATACCAATGTTGGTGAAATTGATCTATGAGATTTTGTTTTATCAGTTTACTTGTGCTCTTGAGATGAAATGTGTTTTGGTTGAACCATATGTATGTATTACCGGTATAATCTAAAATAGTCTTCACGTAATTAATCCACTTGTAATTTGTTGATGAATATAACATTATATTGTAACTTATTCGCGCAATTTTATCTTCGTTTCCTGAAATAAGTTTGATCCAGTAATTAATAATTCTAGTCTAATTGTAATTTCAAGAGGGTATCGCCCTAATTCACCGTATAACATGTACAAAAGGATACTTTTTTGCTGTTCGTAATTTTGCGAAGAAATTCGATTAAATATATGTTTTCGAAGCCCCAGACCTCACAGTTATATGTTAAAATTGGAACAATCGTTTGATCGAAAAGTTTAAGTTGAATATAAATTGGCAAGTCGAGATTTGATATTCATGTATTAAGTATATGCATCGCTTTATTTGCTTGCCTAGCTAAATGTTTTCTTGTGTTTAGGAAACCGCCGGATAAAGAAAATAATATTCCTAGATATTTGTATTATTTAACAATTTCTATGTTTTCGCCATTTATATTAAAACTGAAGCTAATAGGTTTATTTGTACCAAAAATAATCACCTTTGTTTTACTCATATTAATTGGTAATTTCCATTTTGTGCAGTACACATAAAAGTCATTTAATCAATTTTGAAGTGTGGTAAGGTTTTCACTTACAATAACTGTGTTGTCCGCATATAGCAAAATAAATAGTTTAAGGTTTATATTTAAGTTGTCGAGTGTCTGGTTAAATTCGATACCGGTGTTATTTTTTTCGAGTTCCGTTTCTAGGTCGTTTAAGTAGATTGAAGAAAGGATCGGTGAAAGATTCTCGCCTTGTCTTACCTCACAGTGACTTTTGAAGAAGGGGGAAATATTATCATTTGCAGCTACACAAGATTCAATATCTGAATACATATTAAAATTTTTTTGGAAATGCTTACAGTTGATACCATTTTTAATTAATTTACTCTACAGACCTACCCGCCAAATATTGTCGAATGCTACAGGGAAATCTATGTATGAGCAAAACAGCTTTTTCTTTTGTGATCTTAACGTACCTATTAAAAACTTCAAAGTAAAAATATGATCGGTAGTAGAATATTTTGCCCGAAAACCAGCTTGGTTTTCTTTAAGAATATCATTATGATTGAGGAATATTGCAATACGTTCATTTAAGATAGAAGTAAACAGTTTACCAAGACAACTTAGAATGGTAATAGGTCTATAATTTGCTGGGTCAAGCGGCGACCCTAGATAGGTTTAATGGTTCCAATAAGCCAGCTATCCGGTAAAATCCAGTATTGAATATCTTATTAAAAAAATTACAAAATAATTGAGTCCTAATATGTTTTGTATTGTTTATGTATTCATTGTAGATAAAGTCCTGCGGTGATGCTGCTTTTGAATAACTGCATTTAATAATCATTTTATCAATCTCTTCTTCAGTAATAGGGCAATTTAAATTTTCGTCATTAAAATGTAAATTTGATTCTTCCTGCTCTATAGTTTCGTTAAGGTTGATATTTGTGGCTGAATTTACGTTTTTAAGATAATCATAAAATTCCTGAACATGGGGCATTTTTTCAAGGGATGATTTATTAAAATTGTTTAAAATTTTCCAGAAGTCCTTAGGGCGACCCGAGTGTATTTCCCTTAATTTATTTTCATTGCGAGTTCTATGTTGATGCATATTTGTGTTCATTGTTTGTTTATAAAAACGCGCAGCGTGGTTCAATTCAGTTTTATAGTTTCCGTTCTTATGTAACCGATATATTTTCAGTGCGATGTTATATTTGACTCTGGCTTTATTACACTGAGGCCCGTACCACTAGTATTTATTTCTGTTGAAACTGGTTTGACTTGTATTTTTATAACTACAGTTATGTTGGGGAAATATTTTAAAGGCCGTTTCTTTGACTAGTTCGGCTATGGTTTGGTTGATATTATTTGTATCGTCTTTTGAAATATTTTACATTTAGTTATTTAGGGCATTCTCTATCAGAGCTATACGGTCGTAACTTGGATTATCGACGAAATCGCTTTATAGTTCGTCCTTCCATTTAGGGGGTTTCGGGAGTTTGCAGGGTATTTCGTTTTCTTTGGTATTACGGGCTTTCGTATCCGGTGGACGCTCATATTTAATTTCAAGTGATAGCAGTGAATGACCGTCGGAAAATAACGGGTAGACATCAATTACCTCAAAATCAGAGAAAAGGGGGAACAATTCACGCGAGGCAGCCACATAGTCTATTACGGAAATATCTCTAAATGTGAAAGAACCAATATTCCGATCTTTACCGATCCTAATGTTAACAATAAATAAGTTCTAATCCTATTGCATTTGTTTTAGTGTCTTTTGAGTTTCTGCATAAGGGGACATTTTGTTTTTCTTATAATTCTGATGAATTGAATGTACATAACAATTCCTCGTCAAATTCGAATTCTTTTGCAAGAAAGTTGTCTAAATTGACGTAGTCGGGCGAATTCGCGGTATGTCCGTTTACATCCCCTAAGAGTACACAATATTTATAGCTTATGAAAAATTTCATTTTCATATTTAAAATACTCGTCTTCATTATAAAAAACGCATTTGTGTTCTATTTCACATTTTACCGTGCATGTTTGTGTGAGTAGTTTTCACTATACCAACACACGCAGACGTATTAAGAGAGATTAATCGGGGTGATGAAATATGATGAAGGACTTTTCAAGCCTTTTAGAGTATTGTAAAATTGTATAGTAAAAACATTTCACTAAAAATATCGAGTGTTTCTGGCGTTCTCATTTTTAATTACTCCTTTGGCTGGTTACATGACACGTATTTAATGGGATGCTAGTTGAAATAACAGTCGTATTTCGAGTCATTCATTTCTAACATGTTGTTTTTTAAATGTTCTGTTATTAAGTTTAAAACTATGGTGATAACAAAATAATGTATGCGCGATTTATTACATTAATACAAATTTATGAAATTAATGAATTCTGAAAACGAACGTGTTATCAATAATCATTTTTATTATAAAGTTTTTTTTATCAGATCCGAAAGGCTTTATAACAACAACAATACTACTACTACTAATGATAATAATAATAATAATAATAATAATAATAATAATAATAATAATAATAATAATAATAATGATAATATTAAAAACAATTCTAATAATAATAATGATTAAGAGAGGTTCATTGAATATGTGTTATTACCAATACTAACAACGATTGGCAGATATTTTGTCCTGCGTGTTATAACTAGTAAGTAGTGTAAGGCATCTCTATATATAGGGGTATACTAACAAAGAAAGAAAACAAACAACTCGTAAACACGCCTCTTAAGAAAAAGACGCCAACATTAAGTGGTCCACAGCATTGAACGACATATTTGGATTAATTATCGTCTAAAAGTTGTAAAAAATCTGCAGACAAAATGTTTCCTTGTAACGTTTGTGATAAAACATTCGATAGAAAATACAATATGTTGAAACATAAACAGGCCAAATATCAACAAGAAAATTTGGATTCTGAAATGATGGAAGAAAATAGCAATATGTCAGATATGGAAGAAATCGACGATCCTATGGATCGCCTTGTTGATGAAGTAGTTGTGGAGTACCAGCCGAGATACAAAGAAGAAGTGTTAGCTTTAATAAATACCGCGGCGTGGTCTAGTGGTAGAGTGTCCGCCTCGCATGAGGAAGGTCGTGGGTTCAATCCCCGGCCGGGACATACCAAAGACTTTAAAAATGGTACTAGAAGCTTCCTCGCTTGACGCTCAGCAATTTAGAGGACAGTTCTAGGTCTGGTCGGCCCGGTGTCAGTATAATATGACTGTGTGGGGTATCATACCATGTGTCTGCGGCATGATACTCCAGTGTGACAGCACTTAGAATACTGTCTCAAGTAGACACCGTCGCGATATGACTGAAAAATTGTTGAAAGCGACGCTAAACACCATACAACAACATATGTACAAATGTCCAATGAATGGTCTCGAATTTCGTTTTCGTCAAAACCATTCCTTTTCCTTTTGGACGAATATGTTTATTAAAATATGATATATATTAAACTAAAATATAAATTGTTCTCCATTATTAATAAAAATTAAAAAAATAAAATTATCTTTCTTTGACTCACTAAATTCATTTTATTAAGGAAACTGTAGGAAAAGTAAAATTGGTGATTTTTCCCTAAACTTCAAGAGGCGAAAAAGTGGTTAATTTGGTGACACTTTTGACCCCATTTCTTGATATTTTCATTTGAGTGTAGGATAGTACGATATAGGACTTTTCGGTCCTCGAATGTTAGAAATAGTGAAAGTCAGGTCATATGTTATAATGTTAGTCTATTGAAAACGGAAGTGTGTTAGCTGACCTGACAAACCTGCACTGAACGAAAATTGAACTGATATTGGAATACTCTGTTTCTCTATTTTTTACTTTAAAGTTTACTTGGTAAACGGTTACTTTAAAGTTTACTTAGCAAATGGTTACGTTAAAGTTAGAAATGGTTTCAGCGAACATGGCGTACGCTGAGGATTCTCACGCTGATATCTCGCACATTCCATCAATATGTTAAAATTCGTTAACTACTACATTAAATGTTTAATGTTACAGGCCACTGTACGGTTTCAAAGCGTTTTAAGTAGCCGTTAATTCCCCATAGACATAATTCTAGCTTAAATGATGTGTCTCCTGCCATGATTTTCAAAATTATTTGGTGTTTTCCAGAATTATATCCAGTTAAAATAGAAATCAGAAACAGTAGACGCTCCCGATCAGCAGTAACTTGAATAAGATGAATTTTTAAGCATCCTTATTTTTTTCGAAACGGCATTAAAACAAGAAAATGTAATAACAATAGCAGACGTAGTTTTCAAAGGACACAGCTACCGAAGACAGCATCAAAATAATCAATAGGCAGAACAATTATACTATACCCCAACAAAATCAGTTAAAGACCATGTCCTTTATAAATTCTACGGGGCTAAGATTTAAACTGTTTTGTGGACAAACCCAGAAAAGTAAATTGAAAACGGTTTACAGAACCTTGCTTAGTAAATTTAATTTTTTAAAACTATTTTAAATATGAATTTTAAAATTTGGCAAAAGAAACCTTTTTAACTAAAAACTAGTTTTCTTGTATTAGAAACATCGATTATATGGTAAAAAAACATGCACAATTTGGGAATAACCTGGTGTTAGATGCAAGATTTAGAGGATACCCGATTTTTTTTTCACATCAAAATGTTGGAGATTTTTAAAATCGGAGTATGGTTTAGTACAACTTAATGTAAAATAATATTTACAACTAAGTTTGATGTTGAATTGACATAGTTGTATATTAAATATATAAATAAGAACTGTTAAAGGTAGTTTTTAAACACACATGTATACGTTTATTTCTAACAATGTACACGTGAAACAAAAAAGTATTTTTGGAGGTTAATTTTGTTTTTAAATGTAGTACCCATAAGTGTTACAGCATTATCTTTTGCATAAATTATCAGAGCAGCCTCAAACTTGTTTTTACAAATTAATCATTTACAGTTTAATGTAACGTCTATATGGATTGAATTACATGTTACTTATTTTGTTGATTACATGTACAATACATTTATACACAAAAGTGACAGTAGGGGCTACCACCTTTAAACTGTCAGTAGTAAAATACGTCTAGGAAAGTTAAGCCCTGGTTAACAGTTGCACAATCCTGCTCTTCCCCCGTCATTAAATCGTAAGACATTGTATTGCCGTCAGATTATACTCTTACGGATGCAGCAGTATGGCCACGTGTACGCGACAGTATTGTCACGTGCATGCAGCAGTATGGCCACGTGCATGAGGCAGTATGGCCACTAGCATTCGACAGTATGCCCACGTACATGCGGCACAATGGCCAAGTGCATGCGACAGTATGGTCCACGTGCATGCGACAGTTTGGCAACGTGTTTGCGGCAGTATGACCACGTATATGCGACAGTATGACCACGTGTATGTGGCAGTATGACCACGTGCATGCAACAGTATTGTCACGTGCATGCGGCAATATGGCCACGTGTATGCGGCAGTATGGCCACTAGCATTCAACAGTTTGCCCACGTGTTTGCAGCAGTATGGCCACGTGCATGCGAAAGTATGGCCACGTGCATGCGGCAGTTTGGCAACGTGTTTGCGACAGTACGACCACGTATATGCGGCAGTTGGCCACGTGGATGCGGCAGTATGGTCACGTGCATGCGGCAGTATGGACACGTGCATGCGGCAGAATGACATCGTGTATGCGCCAGCATGGTCACGTGCATGCGGCAGTATGACCACGTGTATGCGGCAGTTGGCAACGTGCATGCAGCAATATGGCCACGTTTATGCGACAGTATGACCACGTTTATGCGGCAGTATGGCCACGTGTCTGCGGCTGTTTGACCACGTTTATGCAGCAATATGGCCACGTGCATGCGGCAGTATGGCCACGTGTATGCGGCAGTATAACCACATGCATGCGGCAGTATGGTCACGTGTATGCGGCTGTTTTATCACGTGCATGCGGCAGTTCGGCAACGTGCATGAGGCAGTATAGCCACGTGCATGCGGCAGTGTGGCCACGTTTGTGTGGCAGTATGACCACGTGTATGCGGCTGTTTGACCACGTGTATGCAGCAGTATGGCAACGTGCATGAGGCAGTATAGTCACGTGCATGCGGCAGTATAGCCACGTTTATGTGGCAGTATGACTACGTGTATGAGGCTGTTTGACCACGTGTATGCGGCAGTATAACCACGTGTATGCGGCAGTATGACCACGTGCATGCGTGCATGCGACAATATGACCACATACATGCGGCAGTATGACACGTGCATGCGGCATTATTCCCTCGTGTATGCGGCAGTATGCCCACGTGTATGTGGTAGTATTCTCACGTGTATGCGGCAGTATGACCACGTGCATGCGGCTGTATGACCACATGCATGCGGCAGTATGACCACTTGTATGCGGCAGTATGCTCACGTGTATGCGGCTGTATGACCACGTGTATGCGGCAGTATTGCCATATGTACGCGGCAGTATGACCACGTGTGTCAAGCAGTACGACCACGTGTGTGCGGCAGTATGGCCATATGAATGTGACAGTAAGACAACATGTATGCGGCAGTATGGCCACGTATATGCGACAGTATGACCACGTGTATGCGGCAGTATGACCACGTGTATGCTGCAGTATGGCCATGTGTATGCGGCAGTATGGCCATATGCATGCGGTAGTATGCCCATGTGTATGCGGCAGTACGATCATTTGTGTGCGGCAGTATGACCATTTGTATGCGGCAGTATATCCATGTGTGTGCAGCAGTATGACCATTTGTATGCGGCAGTACGACCATTTGTATGCGGCAGTATATCCACGTGTATGCGGCAGTATATCCACGTGTTTGCGGCAGTATGGCCACGTACATGCAACAGTATGACCATTTGTATGCGGCAGTATATCCATGTGTGTACAGCAGTATGAGCACGTGTTTGTGGCAGTATGGCCACATGTATAATGTTAAGCACAGAAACACAAGGGAATACACTGCGCTATCAACGTATAAGAACCCGGGGACGGCCAATCTTGTCCCTAGGGTTCTGACACTATATACTACTTGAAATATAAAGAAAAAATATATGCTATACTCAGATGTATCCGATGCATATACAGAGCTGGAGTAGCAAGAGGGTACGACAGAACGAAGATAAGAACAATAAGCATGCGCTCCCGTGTGTTTATGGCTTTAGAAGGAATTTGCAACCACTGAGTCCACAGTCTTTCCAGTCGCTGCATGATTAAGGAGGAAAACATGATAGCCCATTGTATACGTGCTAACCACCAACCACGTTGTGGAATAAACACACCATAGCCTCTATTGATAATCTTAATGCTTTATCAAAAATAGTTTTAAAGTGAGAATGACTCAGAATCTTTCGAATCTTGCAAAGAATAATACATTAAAGTCTGATATAGACAAGCCATGCCACAAAGGTGTTTATGAACAATACAGGTTGTTTGAAGTGACACGGTCTTACAATGCCCTTGAATCACACTATCACGGCCGTCAGATAAAAACAAATATGTGGCAAAATAAATTAGAAATAGGTGTACATAGTACAAATCAATTACAATCGATTCAAAGTTCGTGGATAATAGGGCAAGTTCATCATAGAACGGTATAGGTAAAGCCTGTAATTATTATATGTTCACGTCCGTGATTGAGTACATATACGTGTCTTACCTGTATGGGCAATACAAAGTCGACATTATGTTTACAGCCGTTTTCAAATAAACAAAAAATACCGAATGTACATAAGTTGTTTAAGTCGTTACCTATAATGCTTGTATGTGAACGCCACATTGCGTTTTGATACAAACTCATTAACAGCTTAAATTGATATCTTATTCGAAACGATTTTTCGTCTTTTTCTTGTTTTCTGTTCTGCTTGTTGTTCGGCTCTTCGTCATATTCTTCTTCTTCTTTACTTTTGATCTTCTTCCTCTTCCTTTTTCTTTCTTCTTCTTCTTCTTCTTCTTCTTCTTCTTCTGCTTGCTTATTGTCTTCTTTAACCACTTGAGAAGCTATCCTATCTATGTTGTCAAGGTGACAATTGACACACCACAAGTCAGTATGTCATAAATACTTGCCAAACACAAGAACAAAAATAGGATTGTTGTTTTAGTAATAACTGACCCTTCTTCTTCTTCTTCTTCTTCTACTTCTTCTTTTTTTACTTCTTTCTGTGCTTCATTATTTCCTCTTTTGCTTCTTTCATGTTTTTTTTTTTTTTTTTTTTTTTTTTCTTCTTCTTTCTTTTTCAGTTTATACATGCATTTCTTCTTTTCAGTGATTCTTCTTTTTATTTTGTTACTTCCTTTTGTGTGTGATTTTTTTTCTTCTTTCCAATTTTTCTGTTTCCTATTATTTCTCCTCTATTCTATATCTTCACCGACGGGATATGTACTTCTGACTCTTAATTCCCTCTTCGCAAGTGCTTATATTGTCGTATTTTTCCTTATTTCATCCGCGAGATACCGCATTACATATAATATGTCTCGGTAAATTATTGACATTGTCTTTTACTGTTACCAAGTTTTTTCCCGTACATTTGGGGATACATTTATTAGTTTTTATTCAAACAAGATCTGATAAAAACGTCCATGAATATTTACAAATGTATTTGATTGTTACTCTGAAATGTTGCCACTAAAGGGAATTATTTCTAAAAAGTATTCGTCTCCGGGTTTGATTTAATGGAAAAATTAAATCATACGGTGCCTGCTGAAATACCTAGACTATAAGCTATCTGGAAAACAGTATACCGCCCAACTTCTTCTACAATAGCTCTAACAGCACCAATGTTTTCCTTTGCTGCTGTAGCAACAGGCCTACCTGGGCGGTTATCATCTTGTAGGCTACCTCCCTTAAATTTCTTAATTTCTTAACCAACGTATAACTGTTCTTAATGTTACGGTAGAACTATCATGTATACGATACAATTCAGAATAAATATCTTTTGGCGATAACTGCAAAGCAACTCGGACTTCAGTGTAAGCCCTTATTTCTAATTTTGCTTACGGTGTCATTATGACATCGAAATATAGCCACTGTACACGAGTGTGTATAATTCAGCAATCTTGATCAATTATAATCGGATTGAATTGAGAATTTGCAGGTGTATTGAATAAACATCTCTCAACAATTGCACGAGTTTTTCATGTTCTTACGTTACTTTGTTTCTACAGAAGGCCATATGTGACAGAATTTATAGAATGCTCATCGTACATTGATAACAGCGTTATATTGAAGCCGTACAATGTGTTACAGTATAACTAAACTTACTAGTGCAAATGAACGCAAAATAGCAAGTTTAATTTGTATGAAAACCATAAAAATGTTAATGATTGACCGACCGCCATTTTCATGGAAGACTCATATATGGGACTTACTCTACTCAAATGACATATAATAAAGTTTTCCTACAAGGAAAACAGCATTTTTGTTTATTGTTCATTTCACACTCAGTTGAAGTTAGTGTGCCCATAAAAACTAACTCGTGCATTTCGTGCTGACGATTGCTTTTCTTAAAACAGACGTTGTATCTCAACTTAATCGGATATCGCCCAGAGAACATCGTTATGATTTTAAGTGATTGCATTAACTATATTCACATTAAAACGCTCTTTAAAAAAATTAGAATTAAAACTGTTTGTTAATTAATACAGCTTTGAAGAATTTCTAGAAAAGGATGCATAATATTAAACAGGGAAAGAGACACAGTGAAAGAGACAGAATGTTTTACCGTCATAATTGACTTAGGGGAAGATTTATCTTGAATGTTAATCTCTGATTAGAGAAGTAATCATTTAAATTTTTGTCTTGTGGTTAGCACCAATTAAGGAATTTGTTGGGAGAAAAACAACAATTGCATTGCAAGTTATTTAGTGTCTATTTTAACAGATTGTTATTTTTTTTTATTAAAGTGTCTTTAGAGATACTTCATTGAAACATTAGGCTTTGCAGCCACGAGATGGGGAGTACAGGATGAGAAACGCGGTTAAAGGGACACACGACACTGGATGTGTTTTATTGAAACAACGTCAACGTCAATGTTATGTTAATATCAATGTCAGTGTTAGAGTCAATGTAAACTTTCAATGTCAATTTGTTTTTGTATGAAGTTGAACGCCATTTTCAACACATTTCAGGTTATATATAGGATAACCAGTTTTACTGGGGGAGGAATACCTCAGATTGAGTAAAACCACCGTCCTTCCGCAAGTAACAGGAAACTCCCTCACATTAAGTTTTTGGAGCGAGCGGGACTCGAAACTGCGCCTATAGCGGAAAGAGATAAGTAATCTTAAGACGGCACCATAGACCATTTGGCCACGGAGAGCTTTTTTCAATGTCAAAGCCAATGTCAATGTCAAAGTCAATGTTAATGCCAATGTCAATATCACAACAATGTCAAAGCCAATGTCAAAGTCAAAGTCAATGTCAATGTCAATGAATGTCAATGTCAATGTTAATGAATGTCAATGTCAATGTCAAGCTCAAAGTCTAAGTCAATGTTAAAGCCAATGTCAATATCACAACAATGTCAAAGTCACAGTCAATGTCAATGTCAAAGTCAATGTTAATGCCAATGTCAATATCACAACAATGTCAAAGTCAATGTCAAAATCAAAGTCAAAGTCAATGTCAATGTCAATCAATGTCAATGTCAATGTCTTTGTCAAAGTCACTGTCACTGTCAAAATTAATGTCAATGTTAGAGTAAATATCAATGTCAATGTCATGTCGTGTAAACCTGTTAAGTGCAAAAACCCATTAAAACTACAATAAAATCAAATAAAACAAATAAACATGCCTCACAGCAAAGCTAACATATCTAGTATCCAAGCTTTTATATAGTTCAACAAACAATCTGAGGCCAGTATGTGTATTATATTTTAAATATTTCGTAAGTAAGTGTATCCCATTTATGGTTGACATAACTACCATTTGTAATGTAAATTACAATGACACTTGTCGTGAATGATTTTCTCAGAAATATCAAAATCAGGTCTACCGCAGCACGTGTAATAATCTCAACACTATATATAAATATGATTTTATAAATGCTTTTTTTTGCGTTTTAGCAATCATTATAATTATATTGTATAGTTTTAACATTTATATTTGAAATATAGTAAACAATATTAATACAGGTACAGTTTTCATAACGCTTATGTCTGCACTATTTGTATTCAGTTTCTATTTATATACATTACATCATCATTCCCGGGATAGTTTTCAAAAAAAAAAAATTACTCACTAACAACCTACGACTTAAAATACGAAGGATGGTCGATCGTTGTGTACACTCATTCATAGATTTCTAGACAATCCCTGCCTTATCAAGTCATAAGACAGTCATAAATTTATCTGGCAACAACATTAGAATGAACGCGATCTTTATTCATGTAAAGATAATAAGCTCAAGGATCAAATACACAAGGAATTAAGTGTGCACATACTTACCAAACACATCTTCAAGCTACCAAAACCTACATTCAAGGATTGTACTCGTTGAGCGTTCAAGATTTGGAAAAGCATATAAAATATTAACATACATTGCTGAACAAATCAATACTGTTCCTATCTTATGAGCTTTAACCTATCTGCAATTTTGTACGACTTCATGATTTCATGTTTTATGAACTAAATGAATAAAGGATATTGATTGATTGTTTCGTAGATTGGTTGATTGTTGATTGTCGATTGATTGATTGATATATTGATTGATTGATTGAGTGATTGATTAATTGATTGATTGATTGATTGATGACCATGAATATGTCACGTGCAAAATAAGTGCTCTCGTAAATTATGCTCGTTACTTGGAAGTGCATATTTCACGACTGTTCACAAAATAGGGTAATTTAACAATTTAATATATTCAATTAACCCCATCAAGTCTTGGTTTCCATTAAATACCATTTAACGTATATCGTGTTGAATACATATTGCTTCATGACGTAGAAAAAGTTAAAATTACGTCATAATCAATCGTAAATCTCTGAAATGACGTTTTTTCATCCACATTATCTCGTGATCTAAAATGGCCATTCACGCGTACGCAATCATGGAAAAATGAACAGCAACCTTATATATAGCCTAAACGTCACGGATATAAATATTTAAGAAAAAAGTATTATTGCATGTTGAACGTTGTTGAGATATGAATTAACAAACAGCTCGTGTAAAATAAGTGGAGACAACTCATGTCGAAGAATTTGAGTCTAGCCGATGTGATCAACGTTTTATTATAAACTAATAATGTGTTATTTTATATTAATGTCAAGATGGTTGTTACTAATTACAATTTAAGAAAATTTAGATATTCACCTTGAACGTGATTAATATTTTATTTCATAATTTTTAAATCAAATCTATAATTCTTTCGGTTCTTTTTTTTTAAAAAACAACGTTTTTTCACCTAACATGGTCAATGTAAACAACTATCAAATCGAGTTACATTGCATCATTTAGTTGCATAAACGTTACATTACTTTATACCAGGCAGCTAAATATTTTTACTTTCTAACGAACTTACATTTCGCTCATGAACAGATTCAATAAAACCGAGTCTGGTATTTACTTCTTTTGAATGGGTTTTTATCAGAAATTATTGACTATCACAACAGTAGTCTAGTACGTCTCCCTTATGGGCCATCGCGACATATTTATTATTTTATGTTAAGTCAAAACAACGAAATTACGAAACTAAAATGGTTAAGCGACAAAACTACGATAGTGTATTATTTCGACTTTTCACCATCGAAGGTTTGACTTTTCACCATCTTAGTTTTGAATATGCAGCGATGGCCCCAAGAGAACACCGTAGTCTTACTCAATATTTCGCGGCTGTTAAAAAGTTGCGTCGTATTTTTACTCAATGTCGTTATTATATTTTGATTCTCTGTAATAATGGAGCTTACTTAGTGTTGCTCGAGAACAGGATTCTGCTTAAGTCTGTACCGTGGGACGTGATGAAATTTGGAATCGAACAAGAAAGAACACGTAGGCTATGTAACATCAATATATAATTTTCTGTTAATGTCGTAAACAAATTTTAATAACAGTACTCACTGTATTGACGAAGATATTTGATATACAAAAATTCTGGTTGCGTTTTGTGTTTCCGATTTTCATTTTTTTAAGATATACTGAACGGAACAGCTAACTTGCACCTGACATGTTATGTATTTTCTCAAAAAGTATCAAAGCAATTTCCTTGTAATAGGGACTTGAATAAGAAAAAAATACTTATGATAACATCAATGTGAAATCAATACATAAGTGTATGTTAATGTCGTATACAACTTTTAATAACGTTACTCAAAATTTTGAGTAAGATATTGGAAATACAAAAGCGACGGGTTAGCTGTTCCGTTCAGTATAGTAGTAAAGTTCTCGAAGCATAAATGGGTTTGCCTTAAACATTGTTCGTTGCATCCCATAAAAATTCAACATAAAGTTCAGTTCTTATCTTTATAATTAATACACACAATATACAAACACGTTCTAGTTATTAATTATTTATGAACTTTGAACAGGCAATCAAATTGTGATAAACATATGCTTGCGTCTGTTAACGGAATTGCGACTAACTGCTGGTTCCATGCTTACATTTCTGACGTAAAAGAGACAAACCCACGTAAAAAGCAACTGAATTGTAAAGTTATTTACCCAGTGTGTGGCGTACGTGGTCCCGTAGCAGAACATCGGCCGCGTGTTCGATTCTCCGCCGCGGTTATTTGTGGTGTCCGTGAACACAACACTTTATCCGTATATGCTTAGTACACTAGTTCTACCCAGGAAACCTCGGAGGGTTACATCTCTAAGATGTTTCACAATCGAAGTAACAAAAATAAGTTTAAATCACGTAAGCGTGAAAGATAATGAACTTACATGCAACAAGTAAAGTTAAAATTTATTCTGAGGTCTTCCACTACCAATAAAATTGGATATGCCATGACGTCGCGCACGGCAACTGTACCTCTAAGAGAGATAAGTGATCAGTTTTGCTTCTTTGTGTGAGGTTGATTAGATCAAAGACAAGGGAAACGTTTATACCATCCATTCGACTGGATTCAAATTAACCTACTGGTCATTTTCTTCCCTTTTCATTATCACATATCTAATGATTACAGGCATAGTGAAAAACTATAATGGTAAATTAAACGTTTACCTCAAGAGAGCTCTATCAATCCAGTTGAGAAATTAGCAATACTTCATTTTAAGAACGATACATATCACGATACATATTGCCTGTGAAAATAAAAAGCGATGCATATTGAAATATGTAATTTGCGGTGCAATGCGCATCATGATACCAATATTTAAACTGTATCTTATGCAATCAATAAGGTGTATGTAATAACTATGCTCGTATGCAACTTAAAAGTATCTTTATTACAGAAAACTACAGAACTTATTACACTGCATAACTGCGATACTGATAAAAGAAATAAAATGGGGGTAGTACCAGATGGGAAGGGCGATGCTGTCCGTAATATTCGTCACGTGTTTAGTCAGTTTATATCCGAAAATTCGTCTTGCTTTTTAAATAATTGCTCTTTTTTGTTTTTTAGTTTATTAGATTTTTTTTTATGTTTCATCAAGAAATGAATTGCGATGAACGATCGTATCGATTGATCAAAGGACTTAAGAATGCATTGCATCGCAATCTATTGGAAGTTTCATTTAACACCAGATACACACATCGGCGGAAAGGTGATTCGCGATCCATCGATGCATCGGTGAATCAGTGAATCGGAACACTTCTAAATAAAACTGAAACTGTTTATATTGGAGTTCACCAGACCTGAATGAAGAGATCAGCTGGGACCAGGACAGGAAACGAGACGGTGTCAATATAAGTCGACCAAACTGACGCTCCAAATTAAAATGCGGTAGCAACAAGCGTAACATGTAAAACACAAACTGTATAACCAAAATGAAACAAGATAGGCTTAGCCGCCATTATTCTACCGCAGCGGTGGTCTAGTGGTAGAGCGTCCGCCTCGCATGTGGAAGGTCGTGGGTTCGATTCCAGGTCTAGTCAAACCAAAAACTTGATGGTGCTAGAAGCTTCCTCGCTTTGCGCTCAGCATTTACAGGACATCTACAGGTGTCACTATAATGTGACTGGGTAGGGTATCATACCGTGTGTCTGCGGCATGATATTCCAGTGTGGCAGCGCTTGAAATACTCCCAAGACACCTCTTAATAACTAGACACCGTCGCGATATGACTGAAAAATTGTTGAAAGCGACGCTTAACACAATGTAAACAAATAATCAGTCATTGTTGCTTTCTAGATTAATTATGTTTTGATTAATTAGATTGGTTTTGTTAGTATCTTATCATATTTGTCAAACCGGTTTATTATAATTTTGCATTTACGATCGTCCAACACAATACGTTTAAATTATTCTATTTGATACCCACGGGGTATTAAGTATTGACATAATACAGCTTCGCATTGTTCTCGCTATTTTCCAATACTTCGCTAAATTTATTGAATGACCCTTATCCGATGATTTTTGCTGAATATCCAATAGTCCTTCATTCATTGAACGACCCACGCATAGACACGCCTTGCAATGGTATCACGTAAAAATCTATAACTGATTACATTAAAGTGGGAGGCATCGCCATATATAATTCTGCGAACGTTCGAACATTTCCCCAAACCAATAACGACACGCGCACGGATCTAACGAACGGCACTTCTCCGTTAAAACTCTTTTGAACGTTTCAGAACTTCACTTTACTCAAAATCAAACAAACGCGCAGACATTTTACAAAACGACGGAACAGAATTTTTTAAAACTAAAATAAAACGATTAGCTTTTTTTATTTTTTCAGTATTATTAACAATTTCACAACGTTTAAATATTTCTAAAACAGGAAAGGAGAACAGGAAAAAAAACACTCAAAATCTAAAACAAAACTTGTTCAAGCAAGATTAAGCATCGTGAAAAGTCACGCACTAACTATCGAAGCGAAGAACAATTACGAAAGTCACGGATTTCCAACGCAATCAAACAACGACGAACAGATTGACGGGTGTTGCGGACAGGAAATTATCGCATTAAGTGACGACCACTGTGCATTGTACGATAACTGTAGAACTTCATTGTCACACACGGGGCGGAAATATATTTCTAAGGAGAAGATTTAGAATTTTGGATTGAAGACTTCTATTTTAATTTTCGTACTAAGATGTCTTTGGCAGTCAAGCAATTATGCACCGTTGTAGTCATCGCTGCTGTTTTCAGATGTTCACAGGTAAGATGTCGGTAATGTCGCCGGTGGAATTTCTTACCGGCGACCAGACATTGTATTGTGTATTGTTTGCTTTTTGTAAAATAATGTACGTTTGGTATTGCAATATTTGATCGTTATTTATTTTTCAGCATTTTTACACTTTTGCGACAGGTGGAAATTGGTTGGTTGAACACATATTTTTAATCAGATTTTAGACGGAAAAAAGAAAAAAAGAAATGGAAAAACATAATTTGTAAATAACACATAACGATTTTTATTTTCAGCAAACCTATCCTGGAAGACGTCCATCGTAGTAGTTTTATTACAATAATCCGAGCGAAATTTATTCTTTTTCAGATGCAGACTTAATAAAATCATAGGACAACTTTGCTATAAACCATTTAACAGACACCATTTAATATTCAAAAACTCCATTACAGAAAAAATTCCCATTTTCTGTTTTATTAGTAATGGAATCTGACAAGATAATTTACTGATATATTTAATCTTAGTACAATATATTTAGTCTGTGCATATAATTTATCTTTCTATTATTGTTTTCTATTAACTTAAATCATTATACCAAAAGTTAGATACAGAATGTAGGATGATATATTAAAATGTACCGAGATTGACGTTACTGAAATATTACGTTTAATTACTTATTTTGCCAATTCCAGGCAACTAGTTTTCTTTCGTTATTTGTTGTAATTTTTTGTGTAAATTAAAAATAAATAGCAATTACTGCTTATTCTTTTTATTAAGTGACTAATTAAATTTGAGGCTAACTCGTGAAGACTAAGGAATAATTTCCATCTGTATCATATAATACAATACAATTTAAACACATATAAATTGTTGTATTTTCAGCATGAAAAATTAATGGTGTTATAAGCTTAGTACGAAAATTATTTATATTGAATTCCGAAAATAAAATGTTTATGATCTGAACACTTTAATGTTTAATGTCAGTAGACGAAGTCAGTTTCAATTATCATAATACATGTTATAAATTAGTTCCATTGCGTACTTAAATATTTAAGTAAATTATAAATCAGAGTAAGCTCAATGACACGTTTGCTTTTATAATTATTTTTATTATATATGATTTATATCAATATTTCAAATCGCACATTAATTCATACTGTTCTGAAAATAAATACAACTGTAAAGTGTAAAGTGATCGAAGTACAACTTCCAATCATATTAAATTACAATTGTAAAGCATAATATTTGCATGAATAGAATTTCAGGATATACATTTTTCAGCTTTTGTATGCTATCCAATGTCATGATTTCATATGTTTAACATTAACAAATTTAAAATAACTTTTTTTTCTTATTCTATAATATACAGAGTACAAAGACAAATGTTTGATAAGATACTAGAATTAGAGGAAAATATTATTACATATATTCCGTATAGTTCTGGGTAAAATCAGGATAGCTGTCGATCCAATCAGAGTGATAGGAATCTTTATTAAGCATGTCATGTCCATTTCGTCATTTTTCGTCATGTTTAATAATAACCCTTCGGTGGTTCCTGGGTATCAACAGGATAGCTGTCGTTAAGCATGTCATGTTCATTTCATCCTTTTTCGTCATGTTTAATAATAACCCGTATGTGGTTCCCGGGTATCAACAGGATAGCTGTCGTTAAGCATGTCATGTCCATTTCATCCTTTTTCGTCATGTTTAATAATAACCCGTATGTGGTTCCTGGGTATCAACAGGATAGCTGTCGTTAAGCATGTCATGTCCATTTCATCCTTTTCGTCATGTTTAATAATAACCCGTATGTGGTTCCCGGGTATCAACAGGATAGCTGTCGTTAAGCATGTCATGTCCATTTCATCCTTTTCGTCATGTTTAATAATAACCCGTATGTGGTTCCCGGATATCAACAGGATAGCTGTCGTTAAGCATGTCATGTCCATTTCATCATTTTTCGTCATGTTTAATAATAACCCGTATGTGGTTCCTCGGGTATCAACAGGATAGCTGTCGTTAAGCATGTCATGTCCATTTCATCCTTTTCGTCATGTTTAATAATAACCCGTATGTGGTTCCCGGATATCAACAGGATAGCTGTCGTTAAGCATGTCATGTCCATTTCATCATTTTTCGTCATGTTTAATAATAACCCTTAGGTGGCTCCTGGGTATCAATTGAGTGGTGACAATGACAGAACCACTGTAGCCCAGCACGTAGTAAGAGGCAACACATTGATTATTGAATAGAGTTTACTTAAAATCTTCAGTTCTGCAGATATAAAAGTTCTATTTTGATTCTGCTTATTCAGTTGTTGTTTTTTTTTCAATCTACATGTATTATTATTTTTTTGTTAATCGTTTTATACGTGGAGAGTGAGAGTGAGCTAGACTCTCTTTTTTTAGTAGTATCGGGAGAAAACATTGACATATCACAGAAAAACTAGTCATGTGCTAGTGAGCAGGTCAATTTAGCTTCAAGAAAAAGCTACCAAAGATGACTTTGCGTGTGATTCCGATACGTTGTTTGAGAGTTCACGTTCTCACAGTTGATATAAAACAAAAAATATTCAATTGAGTTACTGTTGTAAAACTACTTTTATGCAATTTGCGTTCGTAGTTTAACTTATTTTATTTAAGTTTTGTATAATGTTTGGTTCAATTCATCTATCGATGTAGCTAACTAAAATCAGTCTAAATTTGTTATATAGTTCAATTTTATTTCTCAATGAAAAACAGCTGCAGTGGGATGGAGAAAAACGTACCAGTTTCCATGTCATTGGTGGCTCGATATTGTTTTTGCTTCTGAGACACCACGTCGCTATGAGTGTCACGCGACGTTTACCATTAGTTGCCATACTGATACGTGCGCTTATACAACATACTGACATACGTCGTAGTTTCAACAATAACAAAACATTGATGGCTAGATGTGTAAACTCTGCTTTTAATAATCTAAAAAATAAACGTTCAAACTAGTTAGAGTTTACTTAACGTCTGAAACGACTACAGTAATTGAATTGATACGTTCAACTCTTATACAAACTTATTTTGCACGTGAAATTTGAACTTAATATTTCATTTTTATTTCAGCAAGTTTAGGTCAGTTTAACTTTTGATATACATGTATTTATAACAGTTGCAATAAAGTACGTCCATAGTAGCTTTATTTGTAGAATCAAGTTTTGCTCTTTAATTTGTGTTAGAGTCAAAGTCACGTAAAAGTATCTAGGTTTTAAAACAACGCCCGCCACTCTCAGAGTCAATGTACTACATTGATATCAGTACATGTAATTGTATATTATAGCGTTACTTGATCAAGTTTGTAATCAAAAATAAGAATATGCCACAAACACTTGTTAAACACTAGCAGCAATCAGTTAAATCAGAATTAAACAAAGTTGTTGGACCTTTATTGTGATATTTGTGTGTTTAACCCTTTACTTCATATGGATACCTTTGAACACCTCTAATATAGAAGGCTTTTGAAGTTACGAGCAGTCAGAAATGGTTCTGCACTGTTTTCTGCTCTATCAGAATAAATAGTCAAAATGTATCTAGTCATGAAAATTGACTATGTGTGGCTTTTGAGTTCGGCAGAGTCTAGTTAAAATGGATATGGCGTAAAGAGTTCATTCTTGGTACTATCTGTTGATTTTCCTCCACATACGCGTCCAGTCTGCGGACGCTATTTACATATTGACTAACGGCCTAATTGAAATCATTTGTATATACCGAAGTCATTATTATGAATTATTGATGCTCATTAAAAGTGCTTCCGTCTGTACCGTGATTTCGATTTGTTTCACATAGTGGTGTTTGTATTTGTATTGTGCATTTCCATTGACAACTAATTTGATTCAGTTATTTGCTTATGAATGATTAGCATTTATCGAATTTCAATTTCTGTTTTATCTTATGCCTATTGATAATATATTTAGAAAAAAAACGATTCTGCTTCGTCTTCTTTATACAAAGTGTAAAGATGTATAGAAGTATGTCATCAGAATGTCATACAATCATGTACCTAGATTAACGCCAATATATCAGTTTTAAATAATTTTTAATATTTGTTGATTATTATGAAGTGAGGGTGATGAGCGAGATATAGCGAATGTATGGATGAATGTAATAGTGTGAAGAAAAGAATAACATATGGAGAGAGAGAGAGAGAGAGAGAGAGAGAGAGAGAGTGGCAGAAAAAATAAGAATCTTAAATCGGTTGGAGGCTCGGAGAAAAAATTCCGTCCCGACGGATAACTGTTTTGATTGGGAACGCAGCTCTGCCATGCTCCGCGCGAGCTATTTCTTGAATCTTCTGTTTTCTTAATTTAATTACAACTTGCTGTACACCATATAAATATTCAATCGACAATAATAAACCATACAATCATTACTGTTTGATAAAAGTTCAATGAGTTTTCGAAGAATATGTAACTTTTAACCAATTTGCAACGCTGTCTTGCTATACACGCTGTTAATATGTCTTTATCACATATTAATGCTAAAATTGTCGGATGACTTTCCAAGACATGTTTTTGTTAATCACCTGTCAGACTGGTTAAACATGAACAGAGTTGTTGTCTGTCGAAACATCTACACTGGTTTAAAATCGGATATAGGGGTCCGTTGGAAACGCAAAGCAAAAATTAAAGAAGCAAATAACTGATTAGGTTTAATTAGTCCTTTGCAATGAAGCATGCAACACCCCTCACGGCCACTAACACGAACAATAATTTATGAGTTACATGACAATTATAACACTGAGTAAAAGTGTATCAGGCGACTATTTAAGGTCACCACATCACACCGCACATATAACCGTGTTGTAATTCAAACTTTTTCGTTTTACTTCAATTGTGAAACAAGTTTTAACACATTAGGCAAATTACGCTCGATGTATTATTGGGTAGAACCATTTCTTTGCAAATGTGGATAAAGTGTATTACTCACATGTATATTGTTTTGAATAAAGTGTGAAGTCTATGTTTTCAATAGAATACATGTCATAAACGAGGCCCTCATGATTGAAATTGGTCAGATAGACCATCATCACGGCGATGTTTGGTATGCTTAGTACTGATTGTTCTCAGGAAGACTATGGAATGACTATAACAAAAGACAGTTAGTTAGTACAGAAGACAGATACATACGATTCTATAGCTCATTTACCTTTATAAAACTGTGATTGGCCACACGTTTTTCCTCAAATCATAAAATATAAAGATACCACTTGAAATAACCAAACGTTTGCCAATATCTCCTATCATACCAGAGCAGTGGTTGTGAGAGTATGCGAGAGGGATAATATATCTGTTGGTTAGTTTATACACTTGATTATGTCGGTCTAGTGAAATGAGTTGATTGAAATTCTAATTGAACAAAATGAATAGAAGTAAGCCATTACTCGTACATAATCTACTACACGCATTAAAATTACTTATTGCTAGTGCAGGTAATTTGTAATTTAGGCTCCAGCTTATAATGTAGAAGACTTAAAATGGCTGGTATGCACAGTGATTCCATCATTATTTACTCTATATTGCAGAAGAATAGGTTGATAATTTGTTAGAAATATCAAAGCATGGATTCGGCGTGTCTTATTTCAATGCAAACAAATATTTTTAGTCGATCTTTATGCCAAGGCATAGCCCTGCTTATATCGTAGTGGTTAAGCTGCAGTGTTGATCACCGCCAAAATGATCAAACGCGAAGAGGGCTACTTTTTAATCCTCGAAATTAATTTTTGTCACGTATATTATTCGTGCCAACAGGAACAAATCAAACAATGAAAATATATTGTGGACATATATTAAAAAATGTATTAATAGATATTTTTAAAAAATGTTACATAAAATAAACCAAAGGCTACAATAATATCAATCGGACCAGAAAGGGCGTATGAATATTGGGTAAAGCCCGGCCATCGGTATTCTCAAATAACTTGTTGGGAATGCCAATATTAAGAGTTCTGGACGTTTATATATACTCAAGTTTCTTGGTACATGTAATACAGTTACTATTTATCTCTACAGATATGGATACTTCGATATTTTATTTTACATCCGCAACTGTGCTAAAATGAAATTAAATGTCTGACCGAAATTTTTACTATGAACAACTGGTGTTTTTATGCCCCCCCCCCCCCCCCCCCCCCTCTCCTCCCAACCCCAACCCCCAAAAAAATCCGTCCGTCCGTCCGTCCTTCCGTCCGGTATTTCGCTTCCGGCCTGTATCTTTGTCAAGGTCACAATTTTAGTTTGTTTTAATACACTTTGAGTCTGTGTGAGGTTTCGTGTCCGGCCTGTAACTTTGTCATTCATAGATGGCTTTTAATGATACATGCTACAAATGATCAACATAACAAGACGACGTGTCGCGAGTAAGACCCACAACCGTAACTTAACGGTCAAGGTCACTATTTGAGTTTGATTGACAACACTTCGAGTTTGTGTGAGATTTCGTGTCCGGCCTGTAACTTTGTCATGCATAGAAGAATTTTATAAATACTTGCTACAAATGATCAACATAACATGACGACCTGTCGCGAGTAAGACCCACACCCGTATCGCAAACGTTAAGGTCACAATTTAACTTTGTTTGACAACACTTTCAGTCATTTTGACATTTCTTGTCCGGTCTGTCATCTATGGATAAATTTTAAAAACACTTGGCTCAGTTGATCAACATGACAAAATTTAGTGTCGCATGTAAGACCCAGAACCTTTCTTTAAAGATCAAGGTCACACTTTCAATGTGTTTGATATTGTGTGTCTGGTCTGTGACTTTGCCTTTAACTTGGCTCAATTTATCAAGATGGCATGACGACGTGTCATAAGTTTTGACCTAGACCCTATACCCGAAGGTCAAGGTCACACTTTTAGTATGTATGACAACAATTTGAATCTGTTTGAGATTTCAAGTCCGTCCTTTACCTTTATCATTCATGGATGGATTTCAAAAACACTTGGCTCAATCTATCAACAATCGATCTGTAACTTTGTCTTACATTTAGGGATTTTAAAATAGCTTGAAACAAGTGATCAGCATGTCATGATGATGTTTCAGCAGCATTTAACTGTTGAAATACCCAGACCATTGCATCAGATGTCCAGGTCAAGGTTCACAAAGGTTAAGGTAACGCTTTAATTTTAAAAACATGAAAGTGCATGTCTAGTCTGAAACATCAGTCCATTACTCTTTATATTCATGGATACATCGCTACCTATTATAACATAATTATATTGTTATTTTTCAACGACCATTTGGGGGGCATGCGACACTTACCAATTACATTTCTTGTTGTTTTTTTAGTAACTTGACTCTCTACTAAATATATATATATACACACATGAGGCTATATTGTGTTTATAACAGCATCGTGTTTGTTACTACGGAAATATGTAATATGTAATATATTGTGTTACTTGCTTAATGACAAGTTCCGTATCAGCGAACCCTTGATGAATTACCGCGTTTGTTCCAAGAGTTAGAAATCAAAAAGAAAAAAATATCGATGAAAATAAACAGAAGTCAATTACGTCGTACTCGTATAGTTAATGTCAAATCAAATGAAAATTTTAAGAAAAAAAATGAAATATAAAACTATACGACGTCGAGTTTGTGAATACTAATGTAATATTTGTCAGAAAAGGAAACATGCAGTGCTCATTCCATGATCGTTAGAAGTGCAGTATTAATGTGACGGCTACGACGTCGGGTGTTTGAACATCGGCGTTATAACCGTCACATTAATAATGCACTTCATGGAATGGGCACTGCGTGTTTCCTTGTCTGACAAATATTGCATTAGTATTCACAAACTCGACGTCGTATAGTTTTATATTTCATTTTTTTTCTTAAAATTTTCATTTGATTTGACATTAACTATACGAGTACGACGTAATTGACTTCTGTTTATTTTCATCGATATTTTTTTCTTTTTGATTTCTAACTCTTGGAACAAACGCGGTAATTCATCAAGGGTTCGCTGATACGGAACTTGTCATTAAGCAAGTAACACAACGCGTGTTAAAATCGCCGGTAATGATTGTGTTTTATTGGAAAGGTCTTCCACGGTTCAGACGTCCCTGGAGATTAACACTGGTTTCATCTTGCATGCAAGAACTTTATGGGTATGGTTTTGATACAACAGTGACATTTTTATTTGTTTTAAGAAAATCCTTGAGTGTGTTTTATATGGCTTTGAGCTTTTTTTTTTTTTTCGTTTTATTTCTTAGTTTTTAGATAGTTCTGGATAAATCTTTTTCTTCTTATAGTTTTTGAAGAGACACATTGCACTTTTGATACATTCGCTTTTAACACTTTTATTTTTCTGAATAGTATATAAATGTATGTATAGGATGCAACTTACAATTTTAATATGTTACACATACTTTAATACGTATCTAATTGTGTAAACTGTTGTTTACACTCTATCTGTTTGTACAGTAATATAGGTTACTGAACGTGTATGTATAATTTTTAAATATTAGTTGGGGCGAGTTGTTTCGGTAGAGGAATACGAGCTTGCGAGTATCATTTCGCCAAAGCAACTCGTTCCAACTAATATTTATCCATACATTGTTTTGTTTCTGTCTGACCATTTTTATCGTCTTTATTTAGTTTTTAGCCTACATGGGGTATTTAACCCGTCATTTCAATTCCATCAGCCATCAGTGCTATTCATTTATATTGTAATCATGGCGCTAGTTCGATCTGGCACTAAAAATAATACTGATTAAACAAACTGGTGCTATATGCAGGATGCTTACTTTTAACAGAATTACTTATAAGTAGACTCAATGTATTGCTATTCTTTTTTGGTTGTATTCTGTATATCCGCTCTAAAGCATTCTTAATCAACTATTGTTAGTAATACGGTCTATGGTATGCATTAATTTATCAACAGTACCTTGCATCTCCCAATTCTGTTCTGCCAACAACCGTTTTTACCCATAATTCATAGCTCATAGCTTTAAATCGCGTTTTACAAATTATGACGTAATTCAATTCCCGTTGAAGCAACTGACCAATCAACGTATATATCATTGATGCATAACGGTGCCTACCGTCTGGGATTGCCTTAAATGATAAACACTGGTTAACATTTAGAAAACGACACACAGTAAATGATTACATGTTATTATAAATTACAATACCGAAAAATTATATGATTAATATGTTCATAAACTCATTATAAACCAATTTAAATCTTTCCCGGAACTTTTTACACGACCCTCCATTCAACTCGGTCAGCAATCAACTTGTTCAGCGCCCCGAGTTGTTGACAAAATAAAGACATTGCAATTCGAAGTTTTGCGAAAAATACAAAACCTGTATCTTGACTTTCATAGTGTGATCATTTTAAATAAAGAGGTGAAGAGGTCCGATGGAAAAATTGTATATTATTTTTTGTTCACCATTATCCTTTAGCAATAGTTTACGTTTTATTTTGTATACAATTCAACCATCGCAGTCTTTCACTTTACCGATAAACATCTTAGAGTTGGACGAACTAGTCGCCGCTGAAATACAGTCGAGTTATATGATAGCACGCTTAGGTAATTTGAAGCGTGTTGTGACACCTTATGGTATAATGCGATTGTTTCTCCAGTGATGGATGTGAACAGAAAGTGGATTTGGATGGAGATATTAATGTGTTTTACATAATTTATAACGTATACAAGTATCTTGTAACAGGTTTTATGAGTTATTTATATCAAAGATAATGTTTCCTATTCCTTTTCCATAAGACATTAGGTGTATGGAAATCCGAGATATTGTCCGTTCTAAACGTTTTAAGTTCTATACTGCGAGGTTTTTTACGATTATTTTGTTTTGTTTGTGTGGTTGAGTACTGTTATAAATGTAAGATGTTAACGTTAAATGATATTTTACATAATATGATATAGAGAGATAGATCGACTTCTTGAAGTCAAACAAAGTTTTACTAATAAAATCGCCACAACAAACAAATAAATCATTTTAAGATTTCAAATAGAATGACAAACCTCAGACAAAATAAATTGCAAAGTCATACAGCACCGATTTGTAACTCTAAAAAGTGATGAAGTGATAGGGTGTCGTTTAATCATTAATTAACCAGAGTAACGTAGACTATTTATTAAATTAGAAGTGTGATTATATCTCTGCATACAAACTAAATATTTGATCAACACTGTCAAATGTGTTTTTTTTTTAAATATGTAAACTGCTATTTATGTCACGTGACATGGATCGGTACGAAGATTATGTATCTCATTCCGTTGTATTATAGATATTGAATTAAATTCGTGGAATGCATTTTAAAACATGTTTGATGCTTTTTTGTCATCTCTGTGAGATATCATCCATGGGTTTAGTCTTAGGTATAAGCCAATTCTCATGCATAAACCGTTTCTTATTAATTTAATGTTTTGTTCAGAACATTATCAGTGAAGATTTGTCTATAGCGTCTGACCAATCTATTGCATTATTTGGCAAAGAGCTGTGCTTGTTGAAGTTCACAGACCCATAACTAATGGAAAACATACTATTTTTTTTCTCCCACATTTCAATTATTTTAAATTGGAATTTTGTTTTTATGGCTTCTTTAAGTGCGGAAATCTCAACATATTCAACTTTGCAGAACATATCAAAGACGTCCTTTTTTGCTTAACATAGTTCGACGACACACTTGCATGTTGGTGTCTCTGCCTTACAGTTATAGCGAAACGCTATACATTTTTAATTCTTAAACATAATTAACAGACTCTTAAATTTTTTTTGTTAAGCAATTTACTTATTCTGTTCATTTTCAGATTTAATATTAACTAAGAAACACATTGGAAATGAATATAGCATCGCTTATCCTAACCAAAGCAAAGTCTATCCCAGAACCTGATATCTCCAGAATCATGTCTATTAACCCTCAATACAAAACGTAGGGAATACCCTGCCTGTCCCATAATGCATAGCTATTGAATGCTTACAAAATTATAACGTCATTCAAAATTTCGCTGAAGCATTTGACCAATCAACGAGCTCAAACTCATTGCTATGTAACGGAAGCAATCGGGAGAGCTGGATCCGGTCTACAGACTATGAAAACAATAAACTTCTGAGAGTACGACCATGACTTGCTCACAAAAATGCCGAGAGCAAAGTGGCGAGGGCAAATAAAAACTTATACTGACTGCGTACGATCATATATCACGTTATGCGCATCATAGGTTATTTGTGAACGATGTGCAAGTATTAACCCACCGAAAATCATGTTAACAGTGTAATGTCTAATGCCTAATTGAACAGACGTCATAGAAAAGCAAAGAAAAAACTGGCTATTATAGAAATTATGGCTTTCAGATGTCTTGAGAACATTTGCGAACACTTAACGTAATAGCAGAGCGAACGTTACTCGAGATAATGTGTAAACTTGATTATAGAGAACCCGTCTATCCGTGCAAACTAATATTTGGGTTTATGAAACACTCACGAAAATTGAGCTTAAAGTAAATCAGTTAAGAGTATAAAGCAGTTTGGTTATACAAGCTGAAACACATGGGATGTTGTATCAGTCTATTTGGATACTCATAATTCTATAAAATATGTAAACGTTTGTGAATATTTGGGCCGGGTTCTCCAATAACCGAGTAGCAAAAGGCACTTTCTCAAAAGAACATACCTCTCGCCACCGAGATCAGCACAGTTCAATAACCGTGCATGTGAAAAACGTACCGTTTACCTGCAGAATAACGATTTGACTCAAATATATGGTCACGTGTCTGAGGTTTTCCTCTACAAATAACATTTTCTGTTATAAATAACGGGTAATGTGTTTCATATGGTAATAAATCTCCTTAAAAACATTTATACACTCGTAAATTACTATATAGACTTATATTATGCCATCATGCATAAGCGTACACACACATAAACGGCCAGTGGGTATTTGGTTCTCTCATCCACCAAGGATATGCGTGGTGTTTTTTGGGTGGCATATAGTAATCGCAGCGTCCGTCCGTCCGTCTGTCCGTCTGTCCGTCCTTCCGTCAGGTATTTCGTTTCCGGCCTGTAACTTTGTCATGCATTGATTGAGTTTGTTGATACTTGCAACAAATGATCAACAGAACATGACGACGTGCTGGAGTAAGACCGACACCCGTACCTCAAAGGTCAAGGTCACAATTTCAGTTTGTTTGACAACACTTTGAGTTTATGTGAGATTTCATTTCTGGCCTGTAACTTTGTAATCATAGATGAATTTTAATGATACTTGCTACAAATGATCAACATAACATCATGACATGTTGGGGGGCATGTGACACTTAACAGTGACATTTCTTGTTTTTTAATCTATTTTTTTTAATGGGGTTCAACGCCATTTTCAACACAGTTCAGGTTATATATGGCATATCCAGTTTTACCGGTGGAGGAAGACCCAAGACTGATTCAGACTGAGTAGAACCACCATCCTTCCGCAAGTAACTGGAAACTTTCTCACATAAACCTTTGCAGTGATAGGTAAGTGATCTTGAGACGGCACCTTAGACCACTCGGCAACGGAGGACCCAGAACTTGTTTAACAATCGAGTTAAATAAATGATACATATTACTATTTTATTCCTCCATTAGGCCATTGTGAATTAATTGATATAGATTATCTTCCTTTTTTATTATTAAGGGGGAGGAAGGATGATTTCAATTTTTATTATTTATTTTTATTTAAAAATATAAATGGTCGGGGCGGCATGAAAATTAGGGGGCGGGCGGGATGATAATTAGGGGGCAGGCGGGATGATAATGATTTTACTATGGCCTTACTACAGTGTTAATAGTTAAATCCATAATGTCGTGAGACGTATTTTTCTAAGCCTGCTACATATATCGTGACAACATGAAGCGGGAAAATAAAATCGCTGCATGAATTCAAAGCTATATCACAATTAATTGAATGGCCATAATAAAAAGCCATGGGACTGCATTGACACTATAGATATTAGTGCGAATGGCCCGGGCATTTTTACCATTACTTAAGTTTACCGTGGCAGCAGTTACTCTGGAGTAATCTGTAAATTTAATTATAGCAATCAATGGACTGGTACGGTCACCAGAGACCGGGTATAGCGGCTACGTGCTTATGGGGAAAATTACTGGACCAGTCTGATTTAAGAGGTAGAAAATCCTATGAGAATTTGGCACGGAATGGCCGAGATATTATATGTGGTCTATTTATTGGAAAATATGAGTTGTATTGAATAAGATTGATTGTCGCTTTTAACAATACATCAGGCTGCGTTTTACTTTTCCTAGTCCGTTTGGTTTATTATTTCTTTAAACTGATAGAAGGGGCCATCTGGACAAAACGCGGTCCTTAATGTTTCCACCTTTTCCGCTGTTTAACAACGGTGATTGTGAGCACGTTGGTTGATAAGTGATGTCAATGAATCTTCTAGTTTTGGGGATGCAGATTCGATTCCCGGGGCTGGTCAACTAAAACTATTAACAGTCATTCAGATGGGACCCTAAATCGATGGCCTATGTAGCGATACTAGACACCAAGCACGCAAAAAAAAACGGAATAAACTTACGATAGGTTTCTATTTGTATCCTGAACTATTCCCCACAAACCTAAAAAACTAACACTCTTCTGGGGAGGTGAGGGGCGTCGCCTTTCATACAACAATGGATTAATTAACGTGATAGTGCTCAATGAATGTTTTCATTTGGGTATAAAAGGCGAGAAGTGAATGATGTGAAGACATTGGCCAGACTAATGGCACATCAATATAGCAACGCAGTATGATGGTCAACGGAAACAATGAAATACTTAATGTTTAAAGTAAATAAGTGTGTACGTAGTTTCAGAATCAGTGAATTTTGCAATATAGAAATGTTCAGTGTGAAGATATATTTGAAGATAAACATCGACTAAATGCTCTGTTTTAGAACAACTGCTATGTGCTTTTGTTACTGAAAAGAGTCGTTAACCAAGGACAAGCTAACCCAGACACTTTTCATGTGACAACACCTGTTGTAACTGGTTGTGATTAATGCTAAACATTCTTATAACGATTAGTCTATGCATCTTGTGTTCTTGCGTGCGCGGGTTCGTGCGTACGAGTGTGTTGTTTTTATTGTCATTTTGGACATTAGTTAATATTTTTTTGTCTTGTGTGATATCCTTTGACTTAATATCATAAACTCCGGTTTCTTTGAATCATTATTGAAACTCATTCAGTGTTGCTTGAAAATACAATACTACATGTGCCGATGTCATGGGTGCAAACAGTGTTACATATTTCATGACACCTCACGACTTGATTAAGCCATGTTTTTCTTAGTTGCGTTCTGGCTTCAAAGGGGTTAATTTTTCAGACAGTTTTCTATTTTTAACAAACTGCAAAAGTTAATATCCTTTTCGGATTTCCCTATGGCACCTACCTCTATATGGAACGTGTAGAACACTCAAGTTTGGTGACAAATCAGCATTGAACAAATTGTTTAATTATTAAATTTAAAACTAGAAATATCGAAAATATACAATTGTGAAGATCAGATCCAAATTTCTGTTCCAGTATGGATGTGCACAATAGTTAATCTGACGTCGCCTTTGTATCAATTATAGAATTCTATTAGTCGTGAAATCTCAAGGGAAAATGAATATCTTCATTCGTAAGCGGGAATTCCACGTAAAGCTTTACAGTAATCAAATATATTAAATGAATTCCAAAATTTGACAAGTCGGCGTATAGTTTAATTAACACAGCGGAGCATAAACTTTTCTAGTAATTATACATAGTTATAATAAAAACGTGATAACATATTCCATTTTTTATCTTTATTTCTAAAGAATAATGATTATTTTAGTGAATATTTCCAAGTATATGTTCCCTACAGAAGCATATGATTGGTTATTATTTGATTATATATATTATATACATATATATTACATTATATCTAAGTTCACAAGTCTAGCAATCTGAGACACGAAAATTTCAATAATTTTTCACTGAACATATTTACTAACTATATATGTATATATATTTATATATATATATATAGAGAGAGAGAGAGAGAGAGAGAGAGAGAGAGAGAGAAAGAGAGAGAGAGAGAGAGAGTATTGTTATACTTCGATTCTTCTTACTTCACGTTAGAAATCTTCCTGGGCAGAACCAGTGTTAAACGCATGCAGAAAAGTGTCTTGCTCAAGGATACCACACGTAGCCGTGGCGGAGGATTGAATCCACGACCATCCGATCATGGGTTTGTTGTTCTGCCTCTGAATCACGTGTTTCACATGATACATATACATAATGCAAATATGCAATTTAAATATGTATGCAGGCACTTAATTTTTTTGATTATAGGAAAGGGACATAACTCGTTAATTGTCGAAATTCATCTTCTATTGTAAGTTGAGGATCGTACATGAACGTTATTTTTAATATTGATTAATTGAATATTAAATATTAATTAAACGAAGCGGCAAAACAAATTATGCGAGACTGGCGATATTTATCTAATAATGAATGAGCACAAATATACGATTTGCATTATAAAACTATTGTATATATACCATTTGCTGTCAGGTCCTCTCTATAAAAGTAAAAATAAAAATTATTTTGTATAAATCGATTTCCGTCAGTCTTCGCATGGTGCAACAAGTCACAGTTACACACCAGTTTTAACACACCGCAAAATAAATGACGTCATCACTTTGTGTGTTGCTACAAGATAATCATCCCTTACCGACGAAGCTAGACGTTATCTAGCTTTGCATCATAATATAGAAAAATACATTATGATGAATACTATAAGGTGGTCATCCATGCAGGAGGTACATTAGTGGGGGTTTTTTTCGGTTAAAAGGGGGGAAATCGATATATTGATTTGTATTTCCAATGATTTCATAACTCATCTTTTCGAAACAAGTGTGACACAACCATCTTTACTGAAAACTGTTATACATTTTAAATATTGAGTTTATTATATTATTAATTGGGGATTAATAATGCCATTGTTATATCTTAATACATGTATGTGAAAATATATTTCAACACAGCTGTGTGTTCCTTTAGCGTGAAATATGAAACCCTTGGCATGTTAACGAAATTAATTGATGAGTTCAAATTTAATTTGTCATTTAATGCATGTTTTTCAATTCATTTTGTTATTTTTTATTTTTCTTTGTCAATAAACGCCAATTAATCATTACACAGACTAACAGTATTCCTATCACACAAGCACATTTTTTCTGTACTTTTCCCTTAGAAATTAACATTAAGGTCACCTGGGAAATCAAAATAAGTTCCATGGTGCTACAGCGCTAGAAATTTCGTAACGATTGCAGTTTACTTCAACGCCCTTCTTGAAAATATTAACCACTTTTAACGGTATTTTATTGTAACTGTTACCCTATGTTCACCGCATGTAAGCTTCCTTTGTATGTCATCTCATACTTACAAACTTTGCTATTTAGCAGAGTTCGACAATATTCTGAAGTATATAATGAATAAACTATTTAAGACTCTTGTCGAAATATCTAATAGGACGCCGTACCGAAGAATATCACAAGCATAGTGAATATGAACAAATTTGGTGTATATTCAAGCATGGAAATAATTTTGAGAACAGCATTGAAAACATATACACTCAGAGACTTTAAAAAAAACACCACATAACGAGTGCATGAACTATTCGCCTGGATACATGCATTGCAATCGCCTGTGAATTTTTACTTTTAGGGTTAGCTTCGAAAAATGAAAAAGAATGCATAATCAATTCAAATCTCAAATCATGAAATTTTGACAGTAGAAAAGGATGATGGTACTCTTAACGTTTAGACACTTTCTTTAAAATTGGATGATATTTTCTGCTCTAGAATAACCGGTATATAAGTGGTACGTTTTCAAGGTCCTTCAGTGTATTCCCACGACCACTACTTAGGTCTATAGCATCACTATGTACCTACGATGCTCTATCGGTATCTATACGATTAAGTCTCCTTTAATTGCCTCCGTATACATTTTATTATGTTGATAGTAATTATCTTCGAATTTAAGTTCTTAAAACTAGGCATTTCAAAAAAGTTGAATTTATGGTACTGGTGTCCAGAAACATTTTAACATCATAAACACCATCTTGGTATTTTGTTTTACGTTCGTCGTTACTTCCCATCACTCCTAACAACATTACTTCGAGTAATTACATCAGGCCTGTTTTCATTCAATCATGGGGGAACTCTGTTATGATTTATCTTCGAACATAATCTTATTTTCGATTCCATTTTGGTTGTGTTCTATGCTTTGTTCGCGCACGTTCTCATTGCCGGCTGATCACCAATTGTGATAATTTAACTTGCTATATACTATAAACAATGTTATCCTATGTTTGAAGCGAGTTATTGGAAAACAAATAGAAAACAATAATTATGAAAATTGAAAAGCTGTGTTGTTTTTGATGTACATGGCTTTCCTTGTTTCAGTGACTCATATAATTTAATCATAACCTGAAGTTACGCATGAAACAAACTGTATACGTTTAGTCCGTTATATGTTTGTTACAATAAAACCGTTTCTTGCTGTTCATTGACTCAAAGAAGCTGTTGGTGTTAGTAATACATATGGGAAAAAAGTTCCCAAAATTATCTGATCAATGTAGTAATATATTCGAAAAACATGTCAGTTAACATCACAATATTTATTGATTCATTCAAACGTTTTTTAAAAAATGACTGATAACAACATTGCATCCATGGGTCTGTATATTGCGCTAATTGAAATAAGCGTGAGCATTGATGAGTTCCAATGAATAAAATTCAATGAGGAACTACACGAGTATTGCAAATTATAGTTTCAGCTTTTTTCTTCTCATTGACATTACAATGAAACTAATTTATTAACTAAATAGAGAGCAAATTCACAAGTAATAAACAAAGAAACTGATAAAATATATATTCTTTAATGAAGTTCTTTCACATGGACTTACCATTTGTATGAGGAGTTTTGATTTTTAAAAGAGTATATTTTCATGATGTGACAATAAAAATCGAGCGAGGTTTGGGGAACATTTTAACCAGGATTAAAATCTTCAGTGGTAGTTTTTATCGTCTGAATTTGATGAAAGAATTTTATAAGAGGTATGTTTGTCATGTAAAATTCTTTACATTTAAACCAAAGCTAGCAAAAATATTTATTGTGCATAGTGTTTTCATACTATAAATCCAATGTTAGCGGTAATTTTTATCTGTTGAATCAACAGTCGACTGAGGTTTTATGTCTATTTTCTATACTGGCAAAGCTATGTTAGCGACCATGATTTACATTATCATATGTTGAATAAAAAGTCCACTGCGGTTGCCATGTTTATTTTCCATACTGACAAACCGATGTTAGCGACCATGTTTGTACATTATTATAAGTTGAGTCAACAGTCAAACCTGTCATGGTTTTCATGATTATTTTCCATGCTGGCAAAACGATGTTAGCGGTATAGCGATGTTAGTTTTATTATCTAATGATACAATTAAACCTAGGATAACTACTGTACTTGTGGATATCATTCTTATATTCCATACTGGCAAACCGGTGTTAGCGACCATGTTTACACGTGTAACTATGCTATAGGGACCAGGTAGAAGTAAGCTTGATATATAATTTTCGTGTTTTGAAATTTAAGAATATGACCCTGCAATCACGGAAGTACACAAGGTATATATTTAGTTTTAAGATGGATATTAAATATCTCCAGTTAGCCACGTTAACATACATATACTAAGTCTGTTCGTGAATGATTATAAAATGTGCAACAAACTCACGCCTTTTAGCAACCAGCTTAAGCGATATTCGTGACCACAGCATGTTGAAGTGGTAGATCGCCCGCCTCGCATTTGGAAGGTCGTGGGTTCGATCCCTGATCAAAACTTTAAAAGTAGTACAAGAAGCTTCCTCTCCTAGCTTTGTGCTAAGCAAAGCTCTAGTTCTGGTCGACCCGGTGTCAGTTTAATGTGACTGGATGGGTATCATACCACGAGTCTGTCAGTGTGTCAGCGTTCAGACTTTTGTCTCAAGTAGACACAGTCGCAATGTGACTGAAATATTGTTGAAACCGACTCTAAACGCCGTACAATCAGCGCTATTCTACTCTCAAGCAACACTGAATGAACTTCGTGATTCAAAGGAATCGGATGACGACGACTGTTGTGGCGTAAAAACTTGTGCATGCCGTTGTTTACTCCAAACTCTCAAGATAAATATAAATCTTCAGTAAAATAAATTTCTAAAAAGAATAATGGAAACACACGCATTCTTCTTAACTATTTCATATTGCAATCATCTTTTTCGATATATTTGTAATAACATATTTTAATGTCTTATTTGAAATATGGCAAGGAAGCTTCGATTTCTTCCAATTCATTTATCTTGTGTTTATTTTATATTTGTGGTATTTCCTGTCAATGTTTTCATCTTTTTAGTGATTGTTTGTGTTGTGATTTTATGTCTAGACCTATTTGTTTCCTCAAATTTATCGGCTCATCTCCTTAAAAGAATACGATACGTAAATTCATTTGTTATTCAAAGAGGATGATGTTTTAAAACAGGATTCCGAATTAACAGCACGTATGGGATTTCAGTTTATGCAGCGTTTCATGACTGATTGAACATTAAATAACATTTTATTTCAGATTGATGTTAAAGAAACAAAACATATTGAACGCACTTCTTTATTAATAGAGAGCTAACTCAAGAAAGATGTTTTAAGTTTTGAAACGATTTCAATGTATTCCCACAAATAACGCCACTAGCTCCGATTGATCTGCGTGCTTCGACGCTTAAATAAATAATATTGGTTAGTTATCAATGCGCGGGGGCGGTAAGAAGGCACGGACTACTTGAATAGAAATATGCTCATAAATTGTCTCTAATATCACATTTCCTTTAAATTCAGTTGTAAGGGTTTAAACAAATAGAAATATATTTCTTAATGTTATGCAGTTTATATATTTGTCTAACGAAAATAAGTTCCAGAGCTCATGCATTGGGACATACGTCAGTACGTAAGCGCTATTTAGTAGTAACACAACGAAACAAATTTGATTGATTTGTGTATTGTATATCGTTCTTATTAGAGGTATCCCGAGGAAGATTGATAAATAATCCTGGCAGACCATGCAAGACATCCGATCGCTATGATCTTGGGTTTGAGGCCCAGTTTATAATATATATTTGATGCTAAACTCAAATTCGTATTACAACATGATGTCCAAGTCTAACATTGAAACATAAACAAACGCTCTCGCTTAGCTCGGCCTCAAAGTTGAAAGTATTAATGTTTTTTTTGTTGTTTTTTTCAAACTTCTAAGATATTTACATTTATCTTGTGATAAAGAGCCGGTCTCGTGTCAGTTTAATGTGACTGGGTGGGGTATCATACCATGTGTCAGCGGTATGATTACTCAAGTGTGGCAGCGCTTATCTCATATAGATTATGTCGCGATGTGACTGAAAATTGTTGAGACCGACGCTTAACACCACACGACAACATACGTTAGTGAATTAAAATCTAACATAACTTCATTGTAACGGCGTTACTTCTGCTGCGTACCGTTTTGCTGTTATTGCAATCAAAATCAAAATTGCACTTGTGACAATGTCTCCCAACGGGAAAAACAAATAGGTAACACATGTGTTACAACTTTATAAAGCAATTTATTGGGGGAAAAAAGAACCTACTTCAAACCAAATTAGAACATTTAACTGATATTTTATATTGATATTATATTATAAATGACTAGTTCATGGCAAAAATAACATTGTTATCGTGTGATAAAACCCATATAACCATAATATGTATAATAAAGTGTTACACAAGGGCGTCTTAAACATATGTTCATTTACAAACAAACTCTATAAAAATACAATTACACCAAACAAGGCGTACTTAATACGTCATTTACTGCTAATACAGCCCAACACTTCTATCTTATTGCACAAATCATACTTCCATACAATACGACATTGCTTTATTTGCAAACAAATTCTCATTAATACCATAGTCTATATTTTAATCCAATACAGTTCCAATCATGTCGTTTCGTCAATAATGACGATGTACCCTAGGGTAATCCTCGGTGTTGCTGGAGCATTTCACATGCCAAAAGTTCACTAATATCTCAGTTTCAACATCTGTATACACGACATTTATCATCTAATTTGATTTATATAAGTAGCTGTCGGACAACAAAATTGACTTCAAAGCCTCCTTTGCATACACAAATGTACAGACAAATTGTTACAAAATAAAAGGGGATGGTGATGTGGTTTTATTTGTTTTATTTCTGCTTAATTTGTGTGTTTGTTTTTCTATCCCGTAGCTTTAAATATAAGACTGTGTGCATATAATAAAATTCAAGGTCAAATGTTCGTCTCAAGGCTAAGTAAACAATCCCCATTCATTTATATCCCTCCTTCTAGACAATATACTTAGAGGAGATACAGTGCATTCAATAGCTTGTTGGCCGCTCAAGTCAAAGGTTGGTCGAGGGTTCAATTCCAGGTTTGCCAAGTAGACCTCTTGAAAACAGCAATTAGTATTACTACCCAGAAATCGAAAATGCATTTTACTAGTACTGCATTTACGTCGTAATCGTGCTAAATATAAATCAATGTAAAACACATTTAACAAGAGGAAACTTCGTGGTTGAATGGTCTAAGGCGCCATCTCAAGATCACTTACCTTAAGGTCCTGCTGACTCCAAAAACGTTATATGATAAAAATTGTCAGTTACTTGCGGAGAGACGGTGATTCTACTCAGATTCATTCTGAGGTTTTCCTCCACCAATAAAATTTGATTGGCCATATATAACCTGAAATATGTTGAAAGTGGCATTAAATCCCATTCAGGTAAAAATAACACTCATTTAACATGCATAATGGCCGACTCATTATTAGTATGCTATATGTTCTTCGCTCGAGCGGTACTGCTGTACTGAGTCAGTTTAAGCCTAATGCCTGATCCGATAATCTGCTCAGTTAATGAATCCAAAATTGCTTCGCACACATGGACGATTGGTGTTCATAATATTGCTTTACTCTTTTTCCAATTATTCTTTTAAAAATATGTAAAACAACCATTTACCTAATGCATTCTATAACCTAAAACTGGATGCCGCTCTGATATATTAAAGCTGTCATTAGGATATTAACCATAGGCTTTTAAGTCTAAAGTAGTCATCAAGATAGGCAAATTGTTCAACATTATTCCGTCAAATATTGCGCAGAATTTCTATTATTTTTTGCCACGTAAGGCATGTTCTCTTAGTGGTTCTATTAAACTCATAATTTTGACTGTCTCTTATCTGATCACCGTAGTAAATTTTCGTATCTGTTTTTTATGTGTTTTTTTTATGGAATCTACGACATGTTAACATGCTTTTAAAAGAATCAGTTAATATGTCAAACTATTTGTAAACTGATTTACATGAATGATTGGAGCTTGGGTTGTTTTGCTAACGAAGAGTGCGTGTGCTATTACACATCCCATTTGTTTTATCTAAACGAAAGATAAATGGTGTGTTGCTGTGACGCCAACACTCTGATATTTATGCTGTATAAATGGCACTATAAATATGAGAACAGAAGGGACCTCCGTGGCCAAGTGGTGGTCTAAGGCGCCTAAAGATCAATTACCTCTAACCGCTAAGGTCGTAGGTTCGAGACCCGCTCGCTCAAAAAACTTTATGTGAGAAAATTTGCCAGTTTCTTATGGAACGACGGTGGTTCTTCTTAAATTCTTTCTGATGTCTTCCTCCACCAATAAAACTGGATATGCCATGTATAACCTTAAATTTATATAAGATGTTTGTTGTATCATCTTAACAATCATACGGCTGTAAATCATGTACCATTACTGTGACTGTGTCCTTTAAATTCTATGTTTGCAGAGTTGAGATTCTTTTCTCAGTATAAACTGCATCTCTTTTTTTTACCATGTTCCGAAACATTACTAATAAAAAGATATTGATAAAATGGGGTTGTCTAAGAAGTGTTACTGAGTTATTGTAAACCACCAAGTTTCAAGGTCATTGGTTAGAATCCAGCTCTTTACAAAAACTGTATGAGATAGTTTTCAACAAGTTACTTGTGGAAGGATGGTGGTTCTTCTAACGGCTTGTTTCATTAATACAACCATATGCCATATATAACCTGTTATGTGCCGAGAATAGCCAGTGTTCTTCTCCTGGATTATACTATCAACAAACACGCGCGCGCGCGTGTGTGTGTGTATGTGTGTGTGTCTGTTTATGTGTATTTTTAGTAGAGTTACAACACCCGTCATATGAACATTATGTCAATTCCACAAATTGTAAATGTATTGAATGAAATAAAATACATCGGATTTTTTATATGACTATGATTTATGATTGCCGTTATATCAACATTGATTTAGAAATTTGTCTGTAACATAGCATTTTGATTTACAGCCCCGTCTGCCACCATGCCAGCATTATCATTTCAAGTGCATGTTTTAATCAGTTTACCAAGGCATGTTGCTAGTTTTGTCATTGTCTGGAAACGTTTTTAATATGTTTAAACAATTCACTTCTTGCGTTTTGTCATTTACATTTGTCTCACTTAAAGCCCCAATTACTCTATAAAAGCCACATGATGGCTGTGGAACAGGTTTTATATCTCTATAGATATGATTTAAACCAGAGAATCCTTTTTTAAAATAACAAAGTCACCACTTTATTGTTTTTGCTACTTTTTTGCATACTACTTACTACATTAGTGTTTATACATATAATTGGCAAAGAAATTAGTTTCCAAAATGCGTGTGTTATATGCAGTTGGAAAACAGTCAAACTCCACTTTCCAAAAGAACATAATTCTAGGGAGGACCTTATGAGGTCATGCACTCAAAATTGTAAACTAATACACACCGGTCTGTCTTCATAAAACACATTTCAGCAGCCGAGTAATCGTGAATATTTAGAACACTAAACCATAACTGACAGGTAAGAAAAACAGCTGCTGTACATTGTCCACTCCAACATAACTACCTGCCACGGCAGAAATGTCTGACCACTTATGATAAGAAACGAGTTCTTTAAACTACCTTAAGTTTGTTTTAAACGTAATGTTTCTAAGACTTGTCTCTTAACTTAGTGGTTAATATATAAACATAAATACAAACTCAAAACATAACAGCCATATGAATACACTTGAAAACAAAGACAAATGACACGAAAGAGCGAATTATTCAAGTGTTCCAACCATATTTCATCTAGTAAAATTAAAGAAACTAGAACAACAGAATCGATATATAATCTCCATGCACATATTTGGTGTCATTTACAGGGCGACAAACGAGTTTTCCTGCCGATTTACCCAACAAGAAACTAATCAATAAATGTTGGTCATGTGCCATTACGCTTTATAATTTGACAATTACCTATCTGCAATGAAAGGCAAAGAGTCCCCGGCAATCGCCATATATCATGTATGCTTTTAACATCTTATGAAGGACCATGCTGTATGCCAACATTTTATGAATGAATACAAAAGAGCCAAAATTCTCGACAAATATAAAGATCTCGTAATTCGATCCATTTCTGTCTTATTTGGATAAGCCGTTGCCAAGTACTGTCGAACGATGATGTTATATACGGCTTCAGTTTGATATTTTAACCGACTGGAGGAAATAGATAAGCAATAGCTCCAGAGACTGCCCATTTTAGTGCATTTGTGTTGTCTCAATTAACCTGTACAAGTATGGAGTATCATAGATAGATCGTAAATCAATTTGTGATATGCAGTCATTGTTGCACTTCAAACTGATTTCTACATGTATTACTTAACTTGACATTATAACAAGTGTAAGTTCCTATCAGGACATTAACTAGTTTATAAGAATATATCCAAATTGGCGTGTATAATTACTTCACGGTATTTTATACTTTCATACGACTTCATCAGGAGAAATAGTGAATTTCATTTATACTAATTACCGTTTTAGGTTAGTTCGTCCGTAAAGTTATATGTAAGTTGCTTTTTAATCTTGGTAAAATAAGTACAGGGTCGGTATTCGTGAAGTTTTTTAATCAAATCTTTACTAAGTAAAATCACTAATTTTCCACATCGATTTCTATGGTTTCATTATAATAATACCGCAACGACAGTCTAGTAGTAGAGCGTCCGCCTCTCATGCGGAAGTTCTTGGATAAGATCCTCGGCCGGGTCATATCAAATACTAAAAGCATCCTCGCTTGACTATCAGCATCAAGAGGATAGTGCTAGGTCTGCTAGAGCCGTTGTCAATGTACTGGGTCGGGCATCATACCATGTGTCTGCGGCACTCCAGTGTAGAAGCGGTAAGAATGTTGTCTCAAGTAAATACCTTTGTGCAATATGACTGGAAAATGTTAAAAGTGACGCTTAACGACATAAAACAACAATTCATTATATTTTCTATTAAGCATGCAGTGGATAAGCGATACAAACATATGTATGGTAACATAGTATTCATAGTACCAGCATTTCATGGCACAATCTAATTGATACCTAAAGTTTTTGACCTGCAGTGTCCGAGACAAATTATTATAATGCTCACACATTCAAAGCATCAAATAAAGATGCTGATCGTTTTACAGTACCCAAACGTTATATATTTTTCTATCAATATACATCATACTGCAGGGCTGAACGAGTTTGGCTTTAATGTCTTATAATATCCGATATAAATCGTGGGTGTTGATTCTGACATTTGTGCCAAGAAAACCGGAGTCTGATGCAGACAAATCAGGGTCTGGAGCTTATGTATCTTTTATAGCAGTTTTATTTGGTATTAAGAAAGTTGTAAGTATATCTGGACCGACACTTTGTAAGTGTACAGTGACTGGACTGAATTGGAAAATGTTATTCCAATGCTTTTATGATGTAATGAGAGGTGAACGAACACGGTTTGATGAAACCATTAACTATGTATAAGCTCCACCGTGATGGGTCGGTTGCTGACAATTTCAAGGTCCTGAATCTGTTTTCACTTCGTCTGTATATTTGTTATGCACTTTAACCATTTTTCTATAACTCGATTAAAGTAATGCTGGTTTTAATGACAGTGCCATTTGAATGCTACGTCTCTTGTCGGATTTATACGAGCGTTGTCCTGAATTAGCATATAAAAGGTTTATAATGGGCTAATTTAAAGACACTGAAATGAATAAACTTGATATTTTGATACTTTTATTATTTATCGTTAAAATGTTAACTCAATGCATACTCCATGCATAAAACTCCGCGTCTTACAGACCAAACAACAGTAGTAAGTACTGCGTTACGCCCCAGGTCGTATATTGTTTATATTTATTTTCCATTTTACCAGTTCTAATGGTAGAGCACTTGGGTTCACCCCAAATAAACATTGCAACTATATGAACAAACCGAGTCTCCTATATTCCTCTACTTTGTGTTTTGTTTTATCCCTATAAGGGATCCATCTATCGGATATAATAAATTATACATTTACATTGTAGCCATAGATTTAAATATTCATTTGAATGCACCGCAACTTCTAGTGATAAATTATTAGTTTGTTTACTGGTTTAGACGCACAACTTGGTTTGTCTTGTTTGAGACATTTATTGGTGAACGGCAATGGCTTTATGGCGTCTTTTGTCTCTTGTTGCACATGGTATAGCGTTCAGTATTTGATTTAATAATCGTTGATATATTATTTTTAATGATGTACTTTATTACAGTCTCTCACATGATAAATTATGAATGTATCTACTGAATTAGACATCATGCTTTGAAATTATTGGACAAAAATAGTTCATTATCATTTAAGACAGTACTTGTTTTTTGCAGTGTCTACATGTAATTGGAAAAGCCTACGGCTAATTCTTTACGGATGAGCTTAAAACGAAATCGAAATGCTACGCTCACCCGGTGACGTAGCATTTAAAAGACACGCTCACCTCTTTATACAAACACTTTAACAGCATTATCAATATATGTAGTAACCATACTGAATACATGAAGTGGTGGTCATAATAAATGGTCAGTGCATGGTGCGGTCAGTAACACACTTTCCAATCGGAGAGGAACTTTAATCTGTTGCGTGTGTCCATACCGTTTGAAACATAAAAATGCTTTCACATACTGGTGGTGATAAATAACCCATATTAAACTTTCCTCTTATTTAAAAATGCATTTTTATTACTTTAAGGCTCATTTTGTGATTTGGAAGTCATTATTGAGTTTACATATTTTGAACATTTTGACAGCATTATCATGAATGATTTATGAATTTATTTAATAAAATGATGCTTTGAAATTATTTGGTTATCAATAGACCTGCAATTTATTTCTGACACCTTTCTTCACTTTGTCAACAGTGTGCACACTGATCAGCAATAATATATTAAGTAAAAAAATGCCTCTTTTTTTCTAATACTATTTTGGCACTGCAGATACCAAAAAACAATAAACTGTAAGTTTCCTTTCTGTGAATTGACCCTTTATATGAATGTCAAGCCCTTACAAATGTGTCATTCACTATCGGATTAAGGAAGAAAATACACCTATATGGAGAACCGTGATGGCAAGGATACGTTATAGGGCATATTGACTCCAATCTTAACATGTTTTCTCATTTAAGTAATCTTGTTCCATCATAGCACATGTTACATGATTATCCTTTTAATATAATACTATATGAATCATCCTTATTTCCTTTTCAACGTCATAACGCTGACTTGCGATTTCATAATAAAGCATTTGGTTCTGTCATAAAACATTTGGTTTTGATATGTTTTTAAAGAGTTTGTTTTTTTATTTCTCCCAAGCGTTCAATACATTTTTGCTTCTTGAAATTTTTATTTTTGCATCTGACAAGCATGGATAAATCATATAGTTTTATTGAGTTTATATCATATCTGGCGCTCTATTGTTTTTTTTCTTCAATATTATTAAAATGCCAATAAGTGGTTCAAAGGTCAATTTTAACAATTTTCTGATGTTATAGACATTTGGAAACATTCCAAACACCGTTGGGAGTATTTTCGGTAGATGATGCCGAAGCAAATCACACATACAGAACAGTGGCTCCATTTATTTCTGAAGAAACACGATAGTACTTAAAGTCGTGTTTTATTTTTGGGGCAACATGAAACTGTCAAATCAAATGCATTTACAGTCAATTTGTTTGACATGATCAATGTGAAGTAAACACAAGATAAGGTTTAAATATAAAAGTAAACTGCAGTTGAGGTGATGTCATTGATGTTGGCTGTATGTCTGAATGTTACGTCGCCTGTTAGGCAGATACATTTTTTTTAAAAAAAAAATGCGATTATTATTTAAACTTTAAGTTTTATTAATTATACATAAAGTAAGGGAAATAATAAAATTTGAAACATACAGACACATTATTCATATTGATACTGTTTATGTCCATCATTGTGTTATAGCAGTCGTTTCAATGACAGCATACAACATAGAACTTGGTCTCCGCTCCCGCCAGAAGCGTCACTTACGACTTGTGTCCATCGTTTTGGGAATAAATAAAAATATTTTTATAATACTTACCACGAAAGAAACATATCGTCCACAGATTCATATTGAATTATAATTTATTAAAAGTACCAAATACTAGTAAATAAACACACATATGTCCAAACAGAGACTTTTTCAAAAATCGTTACGGTGTTTATTTGATATCACTTTGCATTACATTGATGATAAAATATTTGAAGTAAAAAATTCGCTATAAATATCTTAAAAGTAAAATAATTATCAAAATAAATAAAGCGCGTCTCATTATCATTATTGAATAAAGTCCGAATTGTTTCGTATGTCAAATCCATAAATCGCGACAGAATCGATGTTGAAATTGGAGTGGTAAACATGAAACGAAATCCCCATTCTAAAAATAGACAGCACTTGACTACTATTGACGATCTTTGCATCGTCATTCGGACTCTTTCTAAGGTGAAACAATATTTACTTTGTGCAAACCTGTATAACGGATCAAATTGAAATCAAAATTAAATCAGTGACTCATTAAATACGTTACAAAATATGTTGCACCTTTAAGTGAGAATAATATTTTAGACTAACCTAGGTGCGTAGCCCCAAGTTGGGAAATCCCTTTTCAATATACTATTTTGGCATATTTAAACAGATATCATTTTGGCAAAACGGGGTAAGTGAGTAAATATAGGCTTGATATACATATGAAAATGTTTTAGTCAATTTTAAAACTTTGAAAATCATGACAAACTCTCTTTAACATCAAATTTTATAAAAACCTTTCCATTCGCTACTAAAAATATATAACACTATCAGACCTTATACAAGTGCAATAAGATGTATAGAAAATATTACACATTGCCTATATTTCATATCAAAATCTATATTAAATACACATATATATATATTACATGGTAACTATTATATTCTGGAAACATTTTTGTTCTTAAATGTTAACATCGTGCTCGAATTCGGGATTCCGTTTTGATTTTAAAACACCTAATTAAATATAATTTTTGTCCCTTTTTGGCGGAATTGTAATTTTTAAGCATTAATGTTTTGTTATAAATAATAACTAGATGCTTTATATATTAATTTTTAACATTTTTAGACCGTCAGATCAGAAAGTTTTCCAATTCACTGCCATTATATCTAAACATTCCGACAAGCTTCGTTTTCTTCATTTTTAGATTTGCGCTGTGTTACAATCCGTACGTTTCACTAATTATCCGAATAATTGCATTATAGCAAAACAATCATTAAATTTCGTTAATGTTGAATTGGTTAATTAAGTAGAATTGTTAATCATTTAAGGTCATTAAATATTAAAATGACATGATTTTTTCAGTTTTGGCTCCGTTCTTTTCAAGCAATTATTTGAGCACCAGAATGATTAAATCAAAGCAGCTGAAAACAACACCAGTGCGAGAAGATTGGAATATTTTCATTTTGTTCACCTTGTGTTTCATTGTCAGTAATACGTCATTGTTTCTGTATGTATGCGTTGTGCTGAATATCTCTACATACTAGTTGTGTTTATTCAGTTGAGGTTGGTGTGTTCTTGCTTGGGCATATATTTTCTTTTAATATTTATGTTATATTTATTTATATAATACGGCAAACATATTTCTAATTGAAATAGGAAGTTTGCAATATACACAGATTTTTGGTAGCGTTATTTTTGGCAGTTGTGTGATCCTTGTGTTAAATGTAAACACGCGAAGTAAACTGTAAATGTCTAACCAGATACCTAACCTGCAATGTAGCTGGTACTGAGCTGTTGTCCAGCTGAGATTGTCCAGCTGAGATTGTTTAGCTGAGCTGCCTACACACGTTATTTTGTGTCATTATCAGTGACATTTGTCTCGGGTTGATAACGAATGAAACAAAAAAACGTAAGCCAAAATCACGCATCGACAAGTTTAAGTTTGAAGTATTTTACTAAAGTATTCGTATGATCATACACTATTCCGTAGGTAGTTACAATTTGATAAAAGAACTGTGCAGATAAAACGTTTAAAAAAGCAAACGTGACCTGGTGTTATAAATGTCAAAACATCGTTTTAGAAATAATTTAAAAATCCCCAGCAAAAGTTTTATTAAATAATAGCCTTCAATGTCATTTTACAATTTCTGGCAACAGTAATTCAGTGTTATTTTAAGATTTAAATATTCATGTTATTTGAGACTGCCATATTAAGTAGTTTCATGCTGCATGGAATGTATTTCAGAAGATTTTACAGCATTGCTGTGTTTCTGGTAAACTCAATCCAATATTATTCGTTTCTTCTTTTTCGGCGGCGGGGGCGAAAAACAGTTAATTGTTTTATTATGTATTAAAGAGAGTTGAACTTTATACTTGATGTGTTCATGTGGGCTTTTGCGTCTTTTACAGCAATATTTTATATTTACGTTCAGTTCACATGCCCATCTTTTCTGAGGTCCACCAGGCGGTTAACCAGTGCTTGACTCACATTATTTCTGCTAGTCATTGATTACTTACCTCTATATTTAGCAATGGGGGGATCATGGCAGTGACACATCCACAGATATTCTGTCCGGTGGGGATTACAGATCGCAACACCTGGATTGATAGTCAGACGCATTACAAACTTTGCTAGCCTGACCCGGCAGTATTGTCATTTGTAACAAGTGTAATAAGATTTCATCATTCCCAGTGCAATTTCATGTATTCCTATCGTGTCATCTCGCTCTTAAATAATGAATTAATTGTTATAACTGATAATGGCAATCACTAATGATTGTAATTGAATAAACAAAATAGCTCGCGGTCATTTTAAATGAATAACCAGGAATACATTGTACCGTATTTGCAAGAACCAACATGATTGTCCACTCTATAGATTATTTATAAAACTATTTATTCTAACTAGAAATTATATTGAGTGCAGATACAAAAGTATCGCCTGATATTAAAAGTAAAGATACTTTTGCTAATATTATGCCTGACCATTTAAAGTTGCAGAGTTCATACGGCTTTCCTCGAAAACAGAACAATTAAAGGCCGCTAAGGCCGGTTCTTTTGTGCGTTAACTACATTGCTCATTGTCCTTATCCATACTAAACAGTCTTAAGAACAACGAGTCTGCCGAATGTTTGTTTTGTTCTATTTTTTAATACAACGTAAACGTTTAGCAAAATTTCAAAAGTTTAAAACGTCTTTTCTGATAATATCTTTAACATTTTGATAAACGGTATTAAGAAATACCGTTGGACTGTCGCGGATACGCGTTGCTATGGCAAATGAAACGTTCGCTGTGACTAAGAAATACAGGAACAATAATAAAATTGTTTATGCGGGTTATTATGAATGGAAAGCGAAATTGAAAGACACTAAAATTATTTTTTTATCTTGTAAAAATGTATACGTTATTCTTGAACAATCCTCATATATGTTCATATTATTGATTAGTTGCATAGATAACCAAACACTAGTAATGCAGCTAATCAGAACCTATCGTAAACAGGGAATTTCACATATCTTACTATCGCGATTTTAGAAAAAGCCTACAATTTAACTCCTTAATCACGTTGACTTATAATCATTCATTAAAAGCATCAGTAGGTCCAGTGCAAATGAAGTGAATGTTATTACCATAATGATAGACGGTTTGGAACAGTTCATTGCGTGTCTACCGTGGCTTCCTGATATGTGTTTAGTTGTCACGCTTAATATGTCAATATGGTTCACAACCTCGTCTAAACCAAAGTCGTTTTGCAGTTTACTTTTGGGAAGACGCCATTAGGGAGTATAAATATGCGTGCATTAAAGGTTGTTTTACTGATTGTGAAACTGTGAGGGCGGATGTTTCATTTGTATGATATGTCTCCTAACTGAAATATGTTGTCTTAGTTTTAGTTTAGAAGGCAACTGGATAAACTTTCAGAGTTCCAATTGTTCAAAGCTTGGTTAGCCTAAATCTGGGTTAAGTGAAATTTTGTATCTAAAACATTTTCTATACTTAATGATTTTATGGCAGTTTAAATGCATTTTGAGAAACATAATTGCATTTTTTCATAATATTTAATTAAAACAAAACCTAAACAGTTGAAAATCTAAAAATATTGTGATTTGAAAATTTAACTTAACCCAAGTTAACCAAGCTTTGAACAACTGGGCCCAGGATCCAGCAATATACGCAGTTTTATTAGTTTTCCTCCTCTGTAGCTGGACATATTAGGGGAAAGACATAGTCCAGGCTGTAAATACAGTCTAGTCGTCTGTCTTCTTGTCTGCAGCGGAGTCATGATTATGTGCAAGTTAACTTTATAACATTAATGCAATCCATCAACCTACAAGTGGCGAACGCGCAGATCAATCCAATGTAAGTGAGAATCAATTTACACTTTAGTTGACATGTTTGTGACGTTCTTGTCTGCAGTCAACCCGGAAATTCTGAAGAATTTTATTGCGTGATCAATGTGCCACTTGTTTCATAACAAGCGTCCGCAAGTCACGATTTTATGTTTAAATATGGTTTGATTATCTGGTAATAACTCCGACATCGGGTAAAGCGGGAAATGGTACATACAACGGCATAAACAGTCTGGGTCAACCATATTAGTTATGACCTCGCATGTCCATTAAAAGATATGAATGAGATCCTTCAATGCAACATATAGTTATGAAGTTCAGCAAGAGCTGCAGCAGTCAAATGACGCCGGCGCCATAACAGCTTGGGTAAACTGAACACATAGACCAACGATGCTTTGTGCAATACATACATACAGAAGAGATTGCAGTAGCGATCGCAGCATTTGTACGGTCATTGGCAAAATAGCCACGGGGGAGCTTAAAACAACTGACTCCTGTATCACAAACATATGCTTAAATACTTAAAAAAATAAATCGAAGAAAGCAGTCAATTAATCATAATTTTAGACTGGTTGCAGTATAACAACGATGGTTTCATAAAAAATGATTATATAATAGACAAATAACCAGTCAAAACTTAGTTACGTTTTTAATAAATTAAGTAAAATGTTAGTGAAACAGAAATCTGATCTAAAAAAAAAAACTCTAAGCACATACTTAACTGATATGTGCCGACACCGACAGATAGAATCATGGTCTTAGCTCCAACGTGAATATGAACAGCTTGTTTTAACATCAAGTAAATCATATATAAACAAAATATATCTAAAATAGCATTGCAGTTCTGACATTTTTATTCTGAGATAAATACTCTGATCATCCCTTCTTAACAAAGTTATATGATAATTAAAGAAATAAACTATAGTAAGTCAGCTGGTTTCAACTAACAACAGTATGATTTCCATTCCGGGTGAACACAATGGATTTGTTTTCATTAGTTTTATAATTCATCAATATCAGCTAGTTACGTCTCATTCCGTGCTTATTAGAGAAACTGTTTTGCTAGATATCTGTTTTAAGCATTAATTTCGTCAGATCAGTGAAATATATCACTGCCTTAAGGCAAGCTCAATCTTTGACGATAGCTTTGTAGCAAAGGCATAGCTCGATGGTAACAGACAGAGGATTTATATTTTGATTAAGTTTTGTAGACACACACTGTATTGGTTTACAGTTTAATTACTTCAGTGCTGTACTGTCAGGTTTCGGAGAGATTCGCCTTCCCGAGATGTGTGTACCATTTCGTTACTGGAGAAGATGGTGAATCTGTTCAGATTCAGTCTGAGGTTTTCCTTTACCCTTTACCAGTAAAACTGGTTGCCGTATATAACCTGTAATGCTCGTTTTTCCTTTGTCAACAAACTAGATGCCCTACATAACATTTAATGTGTTGTCTATCTTCACAAGTGAAACAAGATACCGTAAATAGCCTGTAATGTGTTGTCTTCAGTCGTCATTGAAACTGAATGTCGTATATAAACTGTAATATGCAATATGTTAACGCCAGTAAAACTGGATGCCGAGTTTAACCTGTAATGTATTGACACTTGAATTAAGTTCTATTCATCCTTGAAATATTTTATTATATAATAGGATGACATGCTGATCAAGCTGGTTGCACCTGTAATAATAGTATTATCAACCTGTTATATTTACATGTAATTGATCCAGCTGTTTGCACCTGTAATAATAGTATTATCAACCTGTTATATTTACATGTAATTGATCCAGCTGTTTGCACCTGTAATAATAGTATTATCAACCTGTTATATTTACATGTAACTGATCCAACTGTTTGCACCTGTAATAATAATATTATCAACCTGTTATATTTACATGTAATTGATCCAGCTAGTTGCACCTGTAATAATAGTATTATCAACCTGTTATATTTACATGTAATTGATCCAGCTGGTTGCACCTGTAATAATAATAATAATAATAATAATAATAATAATAATATCAACGTGTTATATTTACATGTAATTGCTCCAGCTGGTTGCACCTGTAAAAATAGTATTATCAACCTGTTATATTTACATGTAATTGATCCAGCTGGTTGCACCTGTAATTATAGTATTATCAACGTGCTATATTTACATGTAATTGATCCAGCTGGTTGCACCTGTAATAATAGTATTATCAACGTGTTATATTTACATGTAATTATCCAGCTGGTTGCACCTGTAATAATAGTATTACCAACCTGTTATATTTACATATAATTGATCCAGCTGGTTGCACCTGTAATAATAGTATTATCAACCTGTTATATTTACATGTAATTGATCCAGCTGGTTGCACCTGTAATAATAGTATTATCAACATGTTATATTTACATGTAATTGATCCAGCTGGTTGCACCTGTAATAATAATAATATCAACCTGTTATATTTACATGTAATTGATCCAGCTGGTTGCACCTGTAATAATAGTATTTATCAACCTGTTATATTTACATGTAATTGATCCAGCTGGTTGCACCTGTAATAATAGTATTTATCAACCTGTTATATTTACATGTAATTGATCCAGCTGGTTGCACCTGTAATAATAGTATTTATCAACCTGTTATATTTACATGTAATTGATCCAGCTGGTTGCACCTGTAATAATAGTATTATCAACGTGTTATATTTACATGTAATTATCCAGCTGGTTGCACCTGTAATAATAGTATTTATCAACCTGTTATATTTACATGTAATTGATCCAGCTGGTTGCACCTGTAATAATAGTATTTTTCAACCTGTTATATTTACATGTAATTATCCAGCTGGTTGCACATGTAATAATAGTATTATCAACCTGTTATATTTACATGTAATTATCCAGCTGGTTGCACCTGTAATAATAGTATTTATCAACCTTTTATATTAACATGTAATTTGAATCGCTGAGGGTCTGTTGATTTGAATGTTTACTGTGTCGTATAAAACAATGCCGAAATATTACTGCAAAAAATATTGATGTACCGTGTTAAGGAAATTATGCTGTAATTTTTTCGAGATTATGCTTTCCCGTAAACAGTCTTAAACATTATTATCTTGTGTTTACAACTGGTAATCAATTTTGTTGTTTGCTACAATGATTTCGATGAGTCATGGATTGATTTCTATATCTTATATTAATATAAAATGTCTTTGACCAACCAAAATGGAAGCAGTATACATTACTCAGTACTGTCAAAAAATAAAGGTAATCAAAATATACTTAATTTGTAAGAGGTTTTAAAAGTGCTATTCTTTTATACCGTTCCTCGTCAATTTAAAAATGTTGACAAACTTGCAGTAAAACTATCACGGACGTGTGTTTGACGTATTAGGGTAATACTTAATTACGAAATCAGTCTCATGGAAACCTGACAAGCGAGGATTGTCACGTGTAAAAAAAAGGAAAATCTCAGCAAATTGTTCTGGAATAAATGAAAGAAAATTTTAAGGGAAAACCGATGACAAAAGTGAGAGAACTATTAGGTTAACTTAAATTAATGTATGGATGAAACCATGTGAAAATTTAGCATATTAGTTAAGGGGACGCATACTCTCTGTAAAAAATAAATTAACAATTTCTTTCAGTCCATAAGACGTAATATGAATACACTTTTGGTATATGTGATAACGTGGAATATGATCTTTCAATGGTCAGTGGCATGATTTCTGGTTTCGGTCATAAGTCACAATAAATATGATGGAAGTAGTCGTTGTATTACAGACATAGAATTTTTGTGCTAATTAACTTCCTAGGCGATTCTAGGAGCGATGATAAGGTGTTCTGGCCGCTTTCTAATACCTGAAAACTAAGTTATTTTTACACGCTGCTTAGATAACATGAGACATGTTTTCCTTGTATGCAAGTAATTAACTAAATATTTTATGTTAAAGTAATATGTTCATTGACAAATATAAGGTTTTTATACAATAAATATAAAACGAAACGCCCTGTTCAATGAACATATACGTTATTATTGAAAATATAAAATATTATACATGATGTATTTAAAATACAATATATACAGTTATGTCGATATTAAATTCAAATCAATAATAAAATAAACTGGCTATTTTAGATATGGATTGTTTACATAAATTATTATGTCTTTTAATATAGCAAGTTATAATAAATACTAATAAGCAGCTCTTAATAAATGAATAATGTTATGATCTTTTGCTTATTTTTATACACAATTGGCAATACTCTTGCATTTTACCTTGGAGACACAATGAGTGTTTATTGTGCATTTTTAGAACACGTTTAACAGTGAAAAGAATATATTATTAAATAGTTTATATTGATCCTGAAACTCACAGCGACTGAATATTGTGAGTTTTAAGAACACATTTAACAACAAATAGAAGACAAATATGTTTTGTTTGAATTCCATTAATAACTAACATAGTTACAAAGCAGGCAATTGCATAGCGTTTTACAATATAGCGTGTGGTTATTCCATAACGTATTGCCTGTTTTATGCCCTCTTGTTGTTCGTTTGCCACAATGACCAATTAAGAGGCATTTGTTCCCACTCTGATCATTTTGTTATGCGTCACAGCATAGTAATATCTGGGTATAAAATCATCTTAACATGTATTTGTAATTACATATTTACCGATAAAAAAACGTCATTTACTATTCCAGCTCACTTGATCCAACGTAATTATACGCGAGTAACGGTAAACTGGTCACCGTGTTGAACTTGAAATTTGAACTAAACATTTGTTCAGTGCAAATGTTTTAATGGTTAATGAATATAACGTTGTTTGGGAGGCACCGGATAGATAGCTGGTGTTCAACTAGTGCTGAATGCATAAATGATTTCATTGAAAGAAATTGTCATGTTAGATACCAAAACAAATAAAACAAGTGTAATTGTTAAAACTAACGGGGACGGTTGTGCCAACCATTATGACGAGGATCATATTGACACAAAAATATTGGACATTATAATGTTTAGTGTTTATTTCAGAATTTTGTACTTTATGGTGTTTTACATGGCTTTCAAAACTTCATTTGTATTAAGTAGTCGGTATTTATTTCCGTGTTTTGTATCATATAATGTTTAACGTCGTATTCAAGAGTGGGGTTGTAGTCTTCTACATTACCTTTGGTGTTTATTTCAGTGGTTTGTATCAGATGGTATTTTACGTCCCATTTAACAATAATTTGCATTGCTCTTAGTGTTTATTCACAGTTTTGTATTCTATGATGATTCATGTCGCATTCATTTCTTCATTGGTGTTTATCAGAGAGTTTTGTATAACAAATAGTTTTTTGTCATTTTCGATGGTGCTAGGGGTCGTGGAGTGATGCATATTTCATTATTCGTCACAAACAAAATCAATAAAACCGTGTCTGTTATTTTCCTTTCTCTGATGATTTCTTTGATTTCAAGGTATGTTAGTTAGTATATTTTGCATTGCATCGCTAGAATTTATTTCAATACTTCGTATCATTAAGAACTATGGTGTCTTATGTCGCTTTCAAAACGTGTTTGTATTACCTCGGTGCTTATTCTAGAATTGTATTTTACAGTGTGCAACACCGACATCAACAGTCGTGTCATATTTCGACTGTGACACCTTGCGTATTTTAAATTGTCATATATCGCTTGTTGGTGAAATGAAATAAAACAAATGCTGTCTGCGAAAAGCATTGACACATAACGTTTTAACAACAGCAGTTAACTATTTTTCTTTCTTGTTTTTTTTTCTTCTAATTAATCGGATTTCTCCAGCCATATCGATTGCTCTTGTTTTTTTTTGTTTTTTTTTTTTATATTTACTATTTCATTAATTGAAATTTGTCATGTGTAGAATAACACTAACGACTTAGACTACGACTGTAGAACATGCCTTTTTAATTTCATTCAGTGAAAATTCAGCTCAATGTTTCGCTTATAATCAAAGAAGAAACAATCCCACAAACATCAAACAAACCAACCTAGCAGATCGAGTACCGACATGGGGAAATGATCACACATGAATAATGTATGGTAGTTACACTGACGACACGTTTGATAGTGTCACTTATGACATAAGGACAGGATGACACTGTCTGTTTACAATATTTAACTACTACACATGTTGTTCGGTTATGGTCCATAACACAAAAAAACCGTTGTTGGTTGAGTTTTATTTAAAGAAAAAATCAATTGATATTACGCAGGCTGTCAACCAAGTCAGTCGATAATCCAATCAGCGATCGACATTGGTTGCTTCGTCACCATTTTCCTGAGACAAACAATCGATGTCCAAGTAAACACGACATTGTATTTACTTGAAAAAATACTGTCACGTTGTCAATGGGCGAAGCGATAGTCGTTCCTACGTCAGGTCAATTATGAAGTCAGACTACTAATTGAAAAGGTGTGAATTGCCCATCGCAATGTAGCAATGTCCACTATCCCGCTTGCCAGTTACCTTTCGTCTTGCATTTTCGATTTTGGTAAGACAAACGTATAAAACGGTCGAATGCTATAACATATGTTAAATAATATTTCACCTATTAGTTATTTGTTTTGCATTGTTTCGATTTGATTTGATTTTCGGTAAGGCATATATTACATTTGAGGTGTTATAACATAATCTAGATAAATATGTTTGGTCTGAAAATTATTGCAATGTATCACGCTCAAAATAACAATAAAATACAGTCATGCTTTTTCTACTATAATTCTGTACAATCTATTTTAATTCTACAATTATTATATTCTGGTTTTTTTTGCACTATTTTGCTGTCTTTTATCATGTTGTTTTCAAATGACGTTCTGTTTAAATGCTTATATTGTATCATAAAATTATGCTCTCCTGAATGGAGGAATAAAAGAACATGTAACTAACAATTATGTGACTCGGTGGTGAGCAATAAGTGGTGTCGGTACTCTTTTGAAGTTCTGTGCATGTTACCATGTATCACTGGGAGGTACATCCTAGACACTTTATCAAACTTGACACTAAAGATGAAAAACGACTAGGCAGAACGTTTATTTTCGGAATAAATAATTTACCAGTTCAGTAAATCAAAATTACGATGTTGTCTGACAATGGCCGAGCTTTTTATTTCAAGTGATTTATAGTAACTGTTTATGGAATGCTGCTCATGTCCTATTGCATAGGTGGACGGACGCTTAAATTTGGCGACACTCCAAATATGACATTAATGGAAGCTTTTATATTATTTGTGAATAAATGTTAATGTCAATAGAGAGAAAGTGCTTCATTTTATTAGAAAGTAGGTTTCACAAAACATATTATGTATTGTTTACTAATGTGGTATGACTGTGTAGACAGTTTGTATGTTTATCTTTCGAAAAGACACTTTTTCCCCAAGACAGAAATGTTTCAGTCTGTGCGAGTTTATATATTGCACACTAACCCTTTATGACTGGATAGGAAGTTTGCATTCTTACCTTTTGCAAATACTTTTTACAAGCTAAAAATGTTTACGATTGCGCAGCAAACTTTGTTTTTCATAACCGAGAACAACATTCTCGCAAATATGGCAATTCCTCCAAATCGATATTGACTGACATTTGAATTTATTCCATTGATTTACATGTGCATGTAAACGCCACAACGACTTCTTTTATGCAACTTATAATACCATTAATTAAACTTTTAATTGCCATTAATTTTGCAAGTCTTATCTTCGATATAATATACATGTATAACGTAAGTTCATTAATTTAAAGTTTCGGTAATTAAAGTCCCGGTCATGTATCTGGACCATAATGGTTATTTCTGTGCTTAATGCAATATAGTCTGCTAAATGTCAGTATTGTACGAAATACGATCGATTTTGTTAATTTCATTTTCTTATAACCCTTTATTTAATTATGAATATCTCATTTAATTGATATTTAATATAGTAAACTGAGTAACGCAATATTTAACATAGTAAACTGGGTGACGCAATATTTAATATAGTAAACTGAGTAACGCAATATTTAACATAGTAAACTGGGTGACGCAATATTTAATATAGTAAACTGAATAACGCAATATTTAACATAGTAAACTGAGTGACGCAATATTAAATATAGTAAGCTGAGTGACGCAATATTTAACATAGTAAACTGAATAACGCAATATTTAACATAGTAAACTGAATAACGCAATATTAAACATAGTAAACTTAGTGACGCAATATTTAACATACTAAACTGAATAACGCAATATTTAACATAGTAAACTAAATAACGCAATAATTTAACAATGTAAACTGAGTGACGCAATATTTAACATAGTAAACTGAATAACGCAATATTTAACATAGTAAACTGAGTGACGCAATATTTAACATAGTAAACTGAATAACGCAATATTTAACATAGTAAACTGAGTGACGCAATATTTAACATAGTAAACTGAATAACGCTATATTTGGGATTAGTATCAAAGGAAGTGTTTGATACCGGCCACCCGTGTATATATTTAAATCTTGCTTTTTTCATGATGACATTGGTGGTGTTACATGGAAAAGGAAGAGCTTTAGCGTACCCGCCATGAACACTAAACGATATTAATTACCATCTCTTTAATTTAACATTACTTCAGCTTATTAAAACAGATGCCAATCTGATGAAGTCAAGACGCGCGCTCACTACCGTAAACAAACCTGTCTTTCCACTGTTTCCGCATTTTTAATTCCACTCGGAAAAGATATGACTTCATTCTTGCTACGTGACTTTAATTTCGATTAAAACTTAACCAAGATGTTCCTCATAAACCTCTTGCAATAAGAGTCTTGGCTACTACTGGTATATTAATATTATTTTGATTGCAATTTTCAAGGGAATGGACGATGTCGTAACCCAAAATACAGGCCGGAAAATCATCCATAATTTACAACATTGATTTTCTCTCATTAACGGTAACGGTAACCCTATAATGTTGGAGTAATCCCACGAACATCCAAAGCGAGTGCGCCGAGGAGTCAATTTCATACAATGATATAAATTAAGAGCCGGTATTTGAGCCAATTAGTGTCATAAGTTTGGGGGAAATATTGTACAGAGCTTTAATAGAACATATGGCGATAGTTCAAACATATTCAACTGTTGGACTTAAAGATACAGTATCACTAGATTGATTTATACTTATTCAGTTCAGCTCGCCTGTGAAAACATTTCAGAGCTTATTTAAATAGATCGTAGGCGAAATATTATTGCCTTCAATCTTGTGGTTATTCCTGGTTATAACAAGTACTGAGAGTTGTTTTTGGAGAGGTCAACGAGTCGAACCTGGAATCAAACCCGCGACCTTGTGTGTGAGCGGCCAACACACTATCTACTGCACCATCACATGGCGCTTAGTATGTCGCTAGTTGCAAACGATAAGCAAATGTTTGCTGAAACATTTTAGAAAGATAAGCAATACATAATTATTTACTTTTTGGGGAAATTATTGATGGACAGATCCAAATGGTTAATGCTACAGATACAAGTTAAAACATATTAAATTGCAGTGTTATAATCACTTCAACGCGTTAAAATTGAAATTGCAATTTTTATTTTAAATAACTAGTTATCATACACCAAATACATTCATCGAATCATATGAAGGATGCTTAACTGACAAGTAAATAGGATTAAATCATATCATCAAATATTATAGCTGACTTCAGTGATATTTATGTTCAATGTTCGGCCATGACACTTAACATTATTTAGACAACACTAAAATTGTCGTTTACATTACTCAAATGAAATATTCATCAACGAAGAAATCTCTGCGTGCATTTTTGCTACATCAAATAGACATTTATGATGCTTTTTGTGGTGACAAATATTATTGGACACAAGCTGATATTAAATCTTTTATGTGTACGAGTTATGAAAGCAGCTTATATGAGACCCGAGAGAGATGGCTATCAAATTGACATGTCTTGTCCTATAAATAAGATGAAAATGAATTTGTTTCTGTCATTGGTTAACGTATGGTTTGTAATGCTACCTTGATAAGGGAAATAATGCGGGGTCCTCCGTGGATGAATGGTCTAAGGTGTCGTCTCAAGAACACACCACTTCGCTGGGTCCGCGTCCCGTCCACTTCAGAAACTTTATGTGAGAAAATGTGCATGTTACTTACTAGCGACGCTGGCTCTAATCACATACATTCCACCAATAAAACTTGATATGCCTTACATATTCTGAAATCAGTTAGACATTGCGTTATACCCCATTAAAATATGATTTATATTGAACTTGTTTTAAAATCATAGTATGTTATACTATGGGTCAGTAATATATATTTTATTCTATCATGTAAGTACGATGCGCCAGAAATAGTTATTTATCTTATTATATTAATACGATGTTTCAGTAACAGATACATAGAAACGTATACATGCATAGGATAATATAATAAATTATCCTAGTATATAAAAGCAAAAGTAAAGTGAAGTGTTTGTGTATTATAGTGTCACCCCTATTGAAAGGGCCAGCCATACTGGGCTTATGAGACACCTTTATGTTGTACAAAGTTACGTTTCCCGCGATCTAGATATAAAGAGACACACAATACATGCATTATGTATTAAATTATACTTTTTACCTAAAAATCTCCGATTGAATATATAACATGCTTGGAAACTTTGAGATATTTTTAAACACCGTTTCTTTAAGGTTCCCCTCCAATTCCAGCTGTCATCGTGTCTACTGCAAATAAATTATCGTATTTTATAGGTTTTGTACTTGCTATAAGACAGATAGACATATATTTCACAAGACAAGTAAGGATTTGCCATCAATAGATACTTCGCTGCCACCTTCATATTTACTGGACTACTTTCTCACCCGACTACTCTCGCGTGATACCGCGGTGTAATTTCTCTACGTGTTGCTGTCGTATGTAATGTTCCAGGAAAATGAGCAGTCTATGGAACGTTATTAACTACCACTGTCTAGTAGAAACGTATCGTAACAAGGAGGAGACAAATTGCCCGTTTTTGTGGTCGTGTATAACAGTAATCGAATGACATTATCTCTCGATTGATGAGACGCGGTAACTCTTAGGTGACAGGGATAGATTCGTGTCGTGTTACCTGAATTATGTTTAGGATTTGTTCAACTGAAAATGGGTGATTGTTTGTCTTCGGTAGATGGGAAAGGGGAAATTCTAAGGTGGAAAATATTTAGGGTTTTCTTCCAGATGGTGATTGTTTTTATGCAGCTCTTTGTTCGATGGATGAGAAGTGACAATTATCAGGTGACAGGGAAAGATTCGTGTCATATAACCTGAGTACCTGAATCAGTCTTTGGAATGACCCGGTTGGGGATCGAACCCACGACCTTCCACATGCGAGGCGGATGTTCTACCACTAGACCACGCTGCGGTCTGTACTTGAATCTAGATGTATTAATCTGTAACAGAATCTTTTTTCTTAGGTGAATTCTTAAGTGACAGAGAAAGATACATACCATTCTACCCACATGATGGTAGAATGTATGCGTATATAAGCGGGTGGCATTATGTCTCCATTGCATATAAAATGTAATTCTTAGATGGCAGACACAGATTTATGTCATGAACACGAAATGAAAGCCTTCCAAAATAAAAACGGAATTTCCATTTGTCCGTTTTCCGTTAACAGTATGTTTTATTGCAATATAATGAACCGGAACAAAAATGAACGTTCCTCTGTGAATCTATTTTACAGGAGAATATTCCATTGTGAATTCATTTACTGCCACAAGCCAACATTCCTGTATGAACGTAATTTCGCAAAGGATTGAAGTCCAATATCTCACAAAGGACTGTTCCTCTGAAAAATCAAATAACTCAAAGAGGAGTATTCGTCTGATAACTCAAATCGACTCTTGTAACAGATGAACACTAATATTCGTTTGAAACTTGGGAAATTTCGTATGGAAAATTAAATAAAATATCTTTTTTTCTGTATAAAAACTTAGGTTTTGTCCAAATATTTAGGACATTAGTTTAAAATGTAAGAATAGTTTCATTTCTAGCGGTAATTCTTATAAAGCCGAGAAGGATTCGTGTTAGTGAAATGCTGTTGTAATGTTTATGCTCATACATAGACAAAATTACTAGTTATGATAATTTTTGGGAAGCAAAAATTGAATAATATATAAAATAAAATTGTCACGCATCGGTGATGGTTAAGCAAGCACGTGCGCGTATGTTTGTATCAGTGATCGTTTCTAAACTGTTGCATTTATTGCAACTGAAAGGAAAGTTTTATGGAATCAGTAACTATATATGGAGATTGCGGTTTTTGATAATAACATCTGAACAAGAAAAAAGTATATCAAGGTCACAAATCATAATCAGACTTTTACAAAATAAATACTCAAACGAATGGCATAACACAAAGTAATTGTGTCATGTCAGCAATGTTTTACAGATACACATAATCTATTATGGCTTTTTTCAAAATCCTTTTCACTTGTTACTTAATCTGTATATGGAATATATGTCTAGTATGTATATTGTGAATAAAATAGTGTTTACACTTATAGTACCAAGAATGGTCGTTCGGCCATTAGCAGGTAGGATGCGACATTCGTATAACTGTATCATTGCGTTTCTCATTTCTAGAAGCGGAAATTAGAGTTGTGTGTTTTTCATTTCTTTAAATGACGGAAATGTACAAAAGAAAACCGCTTTAGTCATGTCCACAGCGAAATTGATATTGATATTGATGTTCGTGAGAGATAATATATTGGCATTTATAATTGCGTTAGATTCACTGGCCATCTTGTTTTGCGCATGGCATGATAATTCAGTTTTGCACATGCTAAATCAATAGTTTTAATTCTTGATCGCCCAACAAGCATTTCTTAACACTATGAATCATGTAAATACAGATAGATCAATAGGGAAATAGTTGAAGCAATTTACGTTGAAAATTTATTTTTATCAAATATATAACCATGATAAATTCAGTAGCTTTGTGCAAAGAAATAAAAAAACAACATTTTCAATTAAAAGCGATTTATATCAATATTCCGATTATTTTATTGTATTCACCTGATTTATAGTATCATATCCTCAACATATCTTAATAACACATACTTTAAATGGCCATATCATAACAAGAGATGTATTATTGAATCATGGCATGTATCCTTAGGCAATATGACAATTTTATAAACGCTATATATTAAGTTATTCTCGATAAGCGAACAACTTTAACTTCAACAAGGAAATAATCTAACAGCTAGGATTGATTGATTGATTGATTGATTGATTGTTTGAATATTAAGCGTCATTCGTATGCCATCGAGGGCTAACAGACGATCAGTTAACCTAACGTTTTTTTCCTGGGATCCTGAAGGTTAAGCAATACTCGTGCATATTCAAACTCCGCAAGTAACTGATAACTTTCCCACTTGAATAAGCGGTGAGGGATGAATGATAATGAGACATAATGTCGAATATCAGAGACTGTTGCCGGGCGGGGATTCGAACTCACGACTCCAGGATTGATAGTCAGACGCGCAACCGACTGAGCTAATCGGGCCCGGCAAACGGAAGCTATGTGTCAATTTAAAAGCCGCCCTTAACTTGTGTAAACTATATTTGTTTAAGTGAATAAGTAGATGATGTGTTTCGAGTCATCTTTTTTTTCTATTTTCTGTTCAGTTTATTTTAGCCAGAAATGATGTATTCACAACATCTATTAATTTATTTTTTTCTGAATTCACATTACAAAATTGAAAATGCTTTTAGAATTTTCTAAAGCATTAGAATCAGGAAAGTGCATCACCATAACTTCTGGTTCCAGGGTGTGGTATTTTTTTATATTATCATTGTTGCAAAATTCGTTTTATACTGTTTGATTTAGCCTGGAATTGAAATAATTAAATTGATTCATAATGTTTACGTCTTTCTCTCTCTCTCTCTCTCTTTCTCTCTCTCTCTCTCTCTCTCTCTCTCTCTCTCTCTCTCTCTCTCTCTCTCTCTTTCTCTATCTCTCTTCTCAGATTTCAATTATCATTACAGATGCTTATTCGCAAACTATAACAAACTTTTGTTCGGTTGTTCACCGCAATCTAGTAGCTAGTTTGCTCAAATAATGCTTTATTGTACAATAAATAATGAGGTTATTAATGAATCACACGCAATAAAATGGTTGCGTAGCATTCATTATTGTGTAATGCATCTCAGTGCATTTTGATTTGCCTAGAAGGAACAGTTAATAGACACGTTGGCATTTGAAAGTACCAGGAGCTCACGAACTTTTGTCGTTCTTGAAATTACTGAGATGTAGTTAGCAATACTTGCATTTGGAAACTACTTTTATTGGTCTAGAAGATGAAATTTACACACAGCCCTTCTAGACAAATGCCGAGTGTTGGTCTCTTTTGCAAGGACATTTCTTGTAATTTCATAAAATATGTTTTAATGTTTTTGTTTATTTCTGTTTCACATTAACCAAGAGAAGCGTGTATTTTGTTTAAACTTTGTCTTATATATATTAAACAGTTATTATCAAAACTTTTTGCTATATTGATTTCTCGATAGTTATTTCAATTAATTATATTACATGCATGTATGATTTCGTCTTCATAACGATACACCACTTTAAAAAGACCATTTTAAACAGAGTCTCGTGGCACATGGCACTATTTGAATATATTTACTCTTCGCGTTTACGCTTCAAATTAATCTGTTTATAATGAGTTCATAGTCTCTTTTAATTCATATATTTGAATGGTTATGTGCATATACTGTATGATATTAATGTATTGTTATTGCAATGTACATAGATGAGACTGAAATAAAGATTAACTATATATAGTTCAATCCTCTGCTTCGGCTATGCGTGGTGTCCTTGAGCAAGACACTTTATCAACGTATACTAAGTACTGTTTCTACCAAGGAAGACATCGAGCGTGATTTGTCTAAGTTTTAAGAAGATTTTCAAACATATTGATTAAAACTGTTTGATTATATAAAGTTCTTGTTACAGATGACCATACGCATGTGAGAAAGGACTTTAGGCACTTTCCACCTTTCGAAGTAGACTTTTTCTTGCCATTTGGAATCATAGAGTATATTGTCGGCGGCACGTGTACATAGAATACATTGTCTGCGGCACCAGTACATAGAGTACATTGTCTGCGGCACCAGTACATAGAGTACATTGTCGGCGGCACCAGTACTTCGAAGCATTTGGGTTTGGTAATCCTATTCTGTAGAACGGACCCGGTCTGTTACATAGCAATGAGAATTAAGGCCTCACTTAAGAATTACCTCCCTTACATGACGGTAGCAAGATTCTTACGCCAAAGAAATTAGAGCTGTGTAAAGCGGTTTGGCATTTTTTTGTTAACAATGCATAAAATGTCTTATTTCTTTGTGCATATGGGAACATTGGAACATTTTCATGCCATTGGGAACTGTTCCATGATGCTATAACAGCTTAAGGATGCGTAGTGATACACTGCAACAAATGGGCAGAATTGTCAAAATGAAGGGGTGTCATCAAACCATTAAAATTGTGAACGAGGCACTTTTAGAACCGTTTGGAACAACCGTCGTGCTAGCGTCTGGTACTTCACCTGGCGGTGGGTAGGTGTTCAGCGACACCATATACGACATGCACCAATAAGTAAATATAAAAAAGATGTCACTGTGCTAAGAAAATGGTTTAATTTTTTTTTCATATGAAATGTCATAATTTGAGCAGGGTTAAGTAAATAGCATTGTTCTAGTGAGAGTGTGTGATCGTGGGAAACCAAAGCATGAACGTTATCGAACAAACACTTTACTCGTAGTGGGAGTGTGTGTTTTGCTATTTAATAATGTGTTTCATTTTTCGTTTTGTGAAATGGGTGGTCGGTTACAGATGCTATTTCTATATATTTGCTATATTGTTTGAATACATGACGGAACTTATCTTTACTTATTCCCCTTCAACAAAAGGAAATCGAGCTTTTCATGTGAATAGTCAATTAGTCCTCGAGTGTCTTGTTAACAAATAGAGTTTTAATTTCGTTTTCAAGAAAGGTTCAATATATTTGCACGAATTACTTTCTTTTATGTCATTTTCGCTCATACTTAAGTGGTTTTAATAAATGTATGGGCAATGCCAGCAAATAATGACGTTTTGAGGCATGGTAAACTTGCTAATTGAATATTGATGAAATAGAGGTTAAAATCGATGTTATTATTTAAAAGTTCTCGGATCTCCTGGCACCAAATGACACAAAACTCAGGTTTAAGTAGGTGGGTAAACAACAAGCGTAGTTATTAATTATTTCATAGCATGGAATATAACTTAATGGTACTCGCATTCGTTCTTTCACGATGTGAAATAGATTGTATTTATTTGATTTTTTTTTCGTTATATATTTATTCTCATCCGTTCTTTCATGGATTTGCTTTACTTAACATTTTTATTATTTAACTTAAGGGTATTAGCATTCGTTCTATCACTATGTTGAAGAGTGTATTTATCATAAATTTCACTTTTAATTGAACATAACTTAATGGCATTACCATTCGTTCTATGCTGATGTCAAATAGATTGTCTTTATTTAATAATTTCATTTACTTAATTGATTTCTACTTTTGTATTTTCAATAATGTCAATGAAGCTTTTCAAACTCTGCACTTTATTCAGAAATCAATCACAATTTCAAACACTTGCACTTTATTTAGAATTCAATTATAATTTTAAACACTTGCTTTTTATTTAGAATTCAAATATAGTCTCACACAACTGTACTTTATTTAGAATTCCATTTAAATCTCAAACATCTGCACTTTATTTAAAATTAAAAAATAATACCAAACACATTATATTTGATTTGAATGCAAATATAAGTCTGCTTTTTTATGTAGTTAGATACGACAAACATTTTCTTATCAGAAAAAAATACATCTTTGAATTACAGAGAGCAACCAAGAAATGATTAGATTCAGCACATTTCGTGTTTTATACTTAAGCCATTCAAAATAAAGCTTACAAAATATAAACCTACCATAATAGTAAACAAAATGATAACATTAGTCCGCTATCTAGCATTTGCGCAATGTGCCTTATATTGTTATGAGTTTTATTAAGGTCATAGTAAAATATTACAGCCAATAATCCAGGTGGTCATTTAACGAAGAGGGAATGAGAAAATGGTCCGCTGCCTGGGCGTGTTTGTATGTATAAGCGAGTTGCTCTGGTATACCGGAGATATCATTGTGATATAACTGTATTACATGCGATGTAAATGATGTTGTTGTTGTTTTTGTTGTATGGTGTTTAGCGTCGCTTTCAAAACTTTTTCAGTCATATCGCGACGGTGTCTACTTGAGACAGTATTCTAAGCACTGTCACACTGAAGTATCATGCCGCAGACACATGGTATGAAACCACATCCAGTCAGATTATACTGACACCGGACCGACCAGACCTAGAACTCTCCTCTGAATGCTGAGCGTCAAGCGGGGAAGATTATAGTACCTTTTTTAAAGTATTTGGAATGACCCGGTCGTGGATCGAACCCACAACCTTCCGCATAGGAGGCGGACGCTCTACCGCTAGACCAGGCTGCTGTCCAATATAAATGAAATATGAACGAACTCACCTCAATTGTGGCTATCAAACATTAGTCCATATCCCGGGACGTCCATTTCGGGTATTTTATTAAGACCGTCATCGTCAAGTGCATAGCGACCGGGTCATACCAAAGACTTTTGATTTGCAGCAAGAAACCACAACCACTATGAACGATTTTGAAAATATATCATAACCAAAAAGGACTTTTTTAAGCATAAGAATCATGTTACCGTGAGAAAAAGGGGCATTACTGTGTATACGACACATAATTATATTTAAATATTTGAGGTAAAATGATAATTTAATATATTACAATACCATTCCGCAACCTATATATCATTCTCGCTTGATTATGTTTAAATGTAACAAAATTAATATTTTTGTTTTGTTTTTAATCAGGAATTCTGCACAATATTGATTTATCATTTTGCGTTTGTTTATTGTTTTGATTTTATTTTCAGATAAGGGGCGAACATGCATCCTTTCATTGCTATTTAATTACTCCCTTTGTCGGCTTCTGAAATTAATGTTTTTGCTTTATTGACAATGTGTTTAACTGGATGTTTGTATTTTATGCATAATTCATTATAATATTGGATTTGTTTTTCATTTTCTAAATGAATACATTTTGTTCTATTTTGTAGTAATTTGATGAAAAAATTAATTTTACTTTGACAAGTTGCACTTTTATTTCTGTAGAATCATTTCATTTTTATTTATTTGCTATTTTGTATTGTAAGGAACTTAACGTATAAATCATCTTTGCACATTAAGCAAACGCATCAACTGACATATATATAAGCTCATTGTATTATTAGTTTATATTGTTTCATATACGTTAAATAATTATGATTTTGCTTTCATGTTTAAGCACCAACAGCTGTCATTTTGTGGGTTTTTTTACATTTTTTAATGTAATGTTACATTATTATAATTTTTATTAGTTAAAACCCTTGTTTAATTTAGTTTTGTGTGTTCTTCAGAGTTTTTCTTTATTGGGTCGGCAGGCGGTACCGGATTCAGATCTCGCGGTAAATTGCATGTTGCATTGCTATTGTATTTATGTTTATTGCATTAACTCTAAACACCTTCTCTTCTCGGACTTTTTAAATTTTCTGAATCTACAATTATTGATGACTGTCTCTATAAAATGAGTCATTGACTGGTTATTCATGATTTCTGTTTCATTTTACAATTAGCAAATTATGTTACAATAAAACGTTTGTTTAATCTGATGTTTAATGTAACGCTAAATTTTCACTAGTAAAATCATAGGCTTTTTCTGACGATTAAGTGAACTTAATGGACGAGTCGTGATGTTTAATGTTGTAATCTTTCTAATCGTCTCGCTAGTCTAAATGAGAGCACAAATTGAAATTATGATAAGCAAGAAACTTGCAGCACAGCTGCATTACAAAAGTGACAAAGTAATATAAAAGCAAAATTGGGACACCTTGTTATTTTCTTCAGATGTGTCATATGTTTGTTTTTTTACACGTTTGAAAATTTTGGCTGCCCAGACAATAAGTTAGCTTTCGTAACATGGTTAGGCATTAAATGAAATTAGACGTGTATCCTTAAGTCAAGGTTAGATTTTGTCTTCGAAATGACAATTTACTCTGACGTAATTATCAGTAATGGACAGGGATTTATCTTGTTAATTAACGTCTTGTTCCTATATTTTCTCTCGCCTATGGAGTTCAAGACTAATCTTTGTTTCAATGTAAAGTCGATATTTTCAATATCAAAACAAAATTGCAAATTGTCTGCAAATGGGAATTACTGGTATTCAATTTGAAATCCAAAGTATAAAGTAAAAGATGACGTTTCCATATTTTGATCCGATGTACTTAAGAAGAAATGCATCTTTATATTCATGACTATTTCGAAGGGACACAACTCGAATATAACTACAAAAAATCATTGTTGTACGGAAATGGATCGTAAAGTAACCTTTTTATAAGGAATAAAGATAACTACAAACTCATACCGTTGTAATATATTTTGCAATAGTCGTTCACGGTATATTTTAATACCTCACATATGTAAACTTATATATGTTATAACGAAGAACTATAAAAGATCATAAAACATTCTTATTCTTCTTCTTTCAAACGTCATAACTAACAATCAGATGTAGGTATGGTTTAGTATGCCGTTAAAATGGTGACCATTCGTGTGATAAATAGTTATATTGAATACGCATAAAATACGCATTGAATTCTAATTAAATATGCATTGGACTTTTATTGAATATGCGTTGAATACGCATTGAAGACAACATATGTATACGATTCTGTTAGTGGCTAACTGCTGTAATAGGCCATACATTTTCGATTATTTGTCTATTTTTCTTCACCAACTTTATTTGTATTGTATTAGCGTATTCATTAAGGTTAACTATTATTCAGGGGGAAATGAGTTTAATATCTGATTGGATGTCAAAGACTTTTCAAACTAATGAGAACCAAACTTCATTGCTTGCGTACTAGCATAGTCACATATTTTATGTCACACATATATTCTGTCACAATTAATAACCTGCTTTTACTTACATTATGCTTGCACAAGCAAGCGAATGTTTCGCCGATCGAAATGACACTGTATTGTATACGTATGACAGGTTCATAGTTTACCTTATACACACACATATATATGATTCCAGATTTTTTAAATATCATTACATTATGAAATAAGTAATAATTCTCGATTCTAGAGCCAAATTATCCGACAAATGAAATCGAGCCATGTTGTTATTAAGAAACAGAACCTATTTTCTTCACTAAAACTAGACCCATTGTCGTTTTATATTATTTTTTTCCTGGTATCATCACATTATACGTTGTTTGTCTGGCTCCACAGAATGACCCGTACACGCGAATGATACGTATATTATCAAATGATGTTATTTAGACCCGAGACAAATATATTTTGATTGGTGCAGTAAGTTGATATCCAAAATGTGGAAATACTGTTGTATGTATTTTAGTGATTAAATGTCTTTATTTTATAAAAAGTTATTAAACAACACAAACATAGTTGTTACACATACAGGCTCATGTACTGTATATGTATACATTTATTAATTCATAATCAAATATATGCTTTATAATGAGATTTCTGCACGGTCAAGTTACTGTCGATAAAACTTACTTTATTCATTGTGTATGTAACCTAACGATATACTTTATTTAGTTGGACATGTGAAAAAAAGTTAAAATGACGTGTATTTGGACACACTATTACGTAAAATAATGAAAAAACAATAAATTGATAATAGAAAATAATACAATTCATGAACTATACAATATAAAAATAATATTAAATGTTATAATAATATATCATATTTAATATAACAATAAAAATAAAAAAAAACTTGTACTAAATACACTGTAGCATCAATTTTGCAAATTCAAATGTTGACATTATTTACATTAAAGCTGATAGCTAGAGCCTGTGAATTACTTTGCTTATCTCACGTACATGATAGTTTAGAAAGTAATGGTATAATGTGCTATATACCTACAAAAGGACATTTCGAGGTATTCGATCCGCTTCGAATAATACTGGCCCTGTGATTATTAATCGATTTGGTAATGTTCTACTGCGGTCAGTTATAATCAGTCAATCGAAAACGCAGCCCGTCCGCCATATAAAACCGTAATGCGATTAAAATTTCGGTCCGAAATGAAAATGATTGTGAAAATATAGCAAATGTGTTTCAATTCATGAAACTGATTTATCTATGTAAAAGAAAAGAAATTTCAAGTAACTAATGACAAAGAAACATATTATCAAGAAATTCACTGTATGTCGTAAGAGAAATTTCAAAGCGTGAAATAAAACATAAAAAAAGCACTATTGCTAATGGCATATTTCTAGAACTCAGCTAATGTTATGGATTCTTCAAAGAGATAAATACATATTATTACAGTAACTGACGCCGTTTAACTACTCGTCCAGATAGATAATCTAACTATAATTCAGATAATGATTGTATGTTTTGGAAAATTACTCTTATCCAAATATAAAGAAATAGTGAAAATAAGCAATTCAAATTCTAAACAGCACATCAATTATTAAGAAAGACAAGACAGTTTGCGGTTTATAACATGGAACATTTACAGACACATGCTTATGTTTGTTTATTATCCTTGCTAAATACTTTTTGTAATAAATTGAATCATGAGCATAGCTATTGAAGCAGCATGGTGCGATATGGTGCAATATTGTTAAATATGGGAAAATATGTTTAAATATGGGAAAATATGGTAAAAGATGGGAAAATATGTTTAAAGATGGGAAAATATGGTTAAATATGGTAAAATAGTTGCTATCAAACCATTATGTGCTGATCATTCTGAATGTTGTTAGAGACAAAATGATAAATCATTGCATTTTTTTTTCAAATTAAGATCGATATTAAGGCCATTCAACACCTTTGTATTTGTACTTGTATAATTATGTAAGTATCTGTTCTTCCTGGAAATACATCGAACGTGATATGTGTAGGCTGTAAGCAGTTCTCTCATATAAAAAAGTAATATGATAAAAAATAAAGAGAAACTGTTTCACAAAGCCTTCCATGAGAAGAACTAAATAATAAATTGTCAGTATCTGTTTGCAAATTTAAAAGTTATTTCGATACTTTAATTTTGAATGAAATATATTATAGCCGTATACTAAACTGCAGACGTTTTAAAATAATAAATTGCAAAACAGGTTTAAACAGTTTATATCCACAGTGAAGCATAATCAAAATAAACTTCTGAAAATTTAGAATATGTGTTAATGCTAATAGCTCCCTTATACATTAATATTCGATAATGTCAAATTAATAATTATTGTTAAAGATTGAACATTCACTGCTTACACTAAACTGTAATCAATTGACTAATTAACGTTTTTTTCTTTCATTTGAATTTTAAAAGTGTTATTTTTTTTCAATTAATAATATGTTTTATATTGATACATTCTTTATTTCTTTCTTTGATCCAAACACGTTCATATGTACAGTAAATAAGATCTTTTTTGAAGATTTTTTTTTTTATTTTCTTACATTTATTTAGTAACATGTTCTCATTTAATTTACCCTATTTATTGTTTTAGTTTTGATTTATTGTTTGTTTTATACAGGTTATGTTGGGCAAGGATGTACTAAATAAACGCCAACTATATTTCCCAGAGGTACGATAATATTTGACCTACACCCAGTATATATCCGCAATTCAGAATAAATATGAAACTAGTAAATACTAATAAAAACTCACGGTCTTGACATTTTAAAGTTTAAAAATAAGAAAACATTTTGCATTTGTAAAATTTGATTTAAATTCAGTCATTGACAATTTGATTCATTTTTCTAACTCAGTATCTGTGTGCAGTGTGCCGTAACATTGTATGTGACTATGCGATATTGCATATAATTTATATTATGTCTATATACTAGTACTTTAGTTGACTAACTGTTTTCTGCAAATATTATTTAAAAGGATAAATGATTTCTGTGAAATATTGTTTTTTTTTTTTCATCGTATGATACCTCCTGCAGTGGTACGTGCGTGTTCATGGGTACCAAGTCACGAAAATATATGCCAATTTCAGATTTCAAGAGTAAAATTCAATTGATATATTACTGAAACCGACACCATTTATTTTCATTTTATAATTCGAAAAATTAAAACGCCAGATATAATTAACTGACACATATAAGGACTCATTCAAAAACGTAAAATAAAAACATATTTTTTTAATTTCCAACATTGTAGCGAGAAATTAGGTTCGCGGCACCGAGAGGAAAACGGACAGAAGCTGAAAATTCGGTACGTGAATTTGTCAATAAGTGATGTTGATTGAAAAAGACGTGATTCAAATTATTTCAAATGGTGCATTAAACTGCTATTGATATTAATTAAATCTACTTACTTTTACATGTATTTAAACAAATGTTGGAAGGGACAACAAAACGCTGATAATCTAAATTATATAAAACACACATTTTCGTTTCTCTTTTCCCCAATCAATTAAAATGTTAATTGTGATTTTCGGATGTGATTCAGTTTTCATGCGCGAGGTTGGAAGATTAGAAATGCAAAAGAAACTTATTTAAAGGGACAGTATTGCGATAATTGTTTTAAATGATATAAAAACAATGTGTTAAATTATTAAAAGTTAATTCATTGAAGAGTTTAATCTTGCATGCACGAGATTCTGATAATTATAATTATAATGGAACTCGCTAAACGCTAAGCTAAAGTATTTGTTTGGTAATTCTTCTGGAACAGATAATAGTGTAGAGTGACTGGTTAAAGCGTTCTTTAGTTTACTTCAATACAATAATCTCTCAAACAGATACCGCAAAGCTTGTTCTGTTTGATTTCGAATTGAACAGATAATAAACTACTATCTGATTTAAATTGCGCTGCACGTTGGGTCCTTTGTGGTTTAATCCGCGGTCTGATGATCCCTTACCTCTCTCCGCGAATTACCAAACAAATACTTTAGCTTAGCGTTTAGCGGTTTCCATTATAATTATTATTATCGGAATCTCGTGCATGCAAGATTAAACTCTTCCATGAACTAACCTCTAATAATTTAACACATTGTTTTTATGTTTTGTGTTAAATGTGGAATTAAACTCCACTCAAGTGAAAAACAAGTGTTTATTCAAACCCATGCATTCACTGTTAGCAACATCAACGAATGATTCAATATCAATATCTGTATAGCATTTATTTTATAATCAGCAATAATTATTCATCCATTCTAATAGTATCTCTTTGTATCTCACGTTTATCGAACCATCTTAAGAGTGAGATTTTCCAGTTGTATTCGTCTTAATTATTGAATAATTAATCTGTAGGGCGTGCGGGTCGTTGATTTATACTTGTGTTTAGTGACGTATTATGTTTTTCGTTTCTGTGTATATTTCCTTGGGGTCGTTTTTGCATGCATTGTTACCTTATATTTGTCATCTTTGGGACACTTTTTTAATTTAGAATAAATCTACTTTATAGGTTGATTATGACAAATATCCAATCGATATTTAACTATTATAGTAGGTACATTTCTATTAAAGGAAACTAGATCTAGAGCTGTCCAAAATCCAGTAGGTAATATTTTTCTTATGTGCTTCATCGCAGACTGCTCACAGCTCACTAGCTGTGAAATATGGATTTTAACATGTAGGAAACAAAACGTGCTATATCTATACAAAACACTCATACACGATTAATCAAAAGCAACATACAACAACTCTTAGAGGAGTAATGCTTTATTATTGTATTTATTAAGCAAGTTTGCAAAACTGAATTATGCTAGGCTCCTGCAGCGCAAATTTTGTGATAAATTATCTTATTAAGCATATTTTTCTTCAAAACTTATTTACAACTCGTTGAAGTCGCCGCTCTCTTGTCGGAGGCATTGTGCATGTCTTGTTTTGTGTTTCGTAAATTAATGATATTGTTTCAATTGCCTAATTGTTCAAGAGATGGGAAGGTGACGATTATATATTTCGTGCTCCTCGACCAGGCAAGCGTTCTTCAAAAGAAATGGTAAACAGATGCTTTCAGTCGTGGTTATCTTTCTATTTCTTTTGAAAAATAATCTTAACACATTCACAAAATAGTGACAAAATCTAGCGACAAATAAAATTGATATAAATATTTTCACTTTTTTTTCATCAATGTCTTAATTATATTTTTTTCCGTTTATTAATTTCTATTAATATACTTTTTTATTCATTAACTTTTAAATCAATGTAAGGAAACTGTTCTCGTGACATGTTAAGTGTATGCTTTTGTGTAGTACTGCAAATTGATGGTGATCTGATCTCTTTTCAGTCAATTGTTACTCACAAGCTCTTTAGAATCTATGCTTAAACCGTTTCTCTTTATCGTTCTTGCCAACACAAAATACAACTTTGTTAACTTTAAAAATATTATTAAGAGGTACACAAACAGCTTTGATGATATATTGAATAATATGACATTTTTGTTGTTTGTACGCAATGGCAAATGTCCACTAACTGCAATGACAGTGATTAATGGTGGGCAAAGAAGAAATATATACATTTAAGTATTACTAGTATGACTATTTAGTTTTAATAGATGGACACTGAAAATATGGCATTTACTTAAAACATGCATAGATATACATCCGGATTCAAGACATGGTTATGATTAATATCAACATTTTTATCACTACAAGCAATTGTTTATATGCAGCTGTCTGTTATGGTTGGCATATTTCTATAAGAACATGGATACTTAAACCGAATCTGTTTTTGTTCATGTCTTGGCTGGGTTGTATGCTATAAAAATGACGCTTTTATCAGATGTTATGTATTTTGACGTTTATTGAAACAGTATTTCATACTTTATAATTACGTTTAAGGAATTATTCAACATAGGATAGATTTTATACCTTAGAATACTTTTTATTCAAATCATACATTATCAATTAGGCGTGTACTATAACGCTGTCAGACTAAAATGCAATTTATAATATGCCATAAACAAGCACAATCAGATAAATTGTCTTCCTGACTGAAAAACAACGATATTGCTCTTGCAGTGACAATGGATTGTTATCTTTATTTAAAGCATTTGGGTTTGTGTTTATGCTTTGTGAAATCCCAAGTGGCAACCCGTGTTTGCTTAACGTACACTGGTTTGCTTTTATTGAATTATAATTCTGAATAATGTTATTCTAGTATAAACGATATTTTGGTATCTTGTTTACACTGAAATCATTTTTAACTAAGTTTTTAAGCGTTTCATGGCTAGATTAAAAAAATTTGTAAATTAACTAATTTTTAAATATCTTGTTCTAATCTTTCGATTATTAGCATTTGTTTTATTTATGTAGTTTCTTTTAGTTTTGTTTTGTATCAATATGTAACTTTGAAATACATTTTTATTTTATAATCTGTTTAATCCACCTGTTTTTATATTGTAGTTAACTAGTATTTTTAATAGTTTTGACAATCAGTTCTTAATACGCTATTTCCTTGTTTCATTTTATTTTGATTATTATTTTACAGTTCTTTCTTCGATTTCGGAGGTCAGCTGTTCTTGGGTCAACGTCCTTATGAGGAATTACTGCTACGATCCTTCCGATAACAAACGATAAAAATGCAAACAATGTGATATTGAGAAAGAACAAAAATATGAACAACAATATTCTTACTGCTTCAACTGATAATATGGTTCCTTTTAAATGATTTTAAGAAAATAATTATTTCATAATAACATGAGCACTTACTTCGAGTTGGTATATATATGTATATACATATATATATATATGTCATCAAAATGTAAACGATAAGCAGGGCAAAGATACTATTGCATAATATGAATGTACATGCGTACACTTTCACCTGTTTAACTCGGCTTCAAAATCATGTTAAGAATTCCTAATATATTGGAAATTTTCGAATTTGAATATATTTTTAAAAAAGGGTTATCAAAGAAATATGAATTTTCCATTTCAAACATTAACACTAAGTATATTTTAAGGTGTACTATGAGACAGATTGCATAAATAAACTGCATGATTCTCAAATGGTTTTATTAAAAAAAATCGGAAATGAATGTGTTTCCACGACATATGCATATTGCGTGATAGAGTGTTTGTGTGTTTGTATTTTTCTTCTAATAAGAGAATTAGTTTGATGTCGGCTGATATACTAGCATGCATAAAGAAAGGTTGTGTACTCAAATACATAAAACTGTCTTCTTGATAGATATCAAAATGCCAAAATTACAATAGAGATTCAAATTACTATTATATTAGCTATAAAATAGAATAAAATGAAATTCATATACACTGTTGCGTTTTAATAAGTCACACATTTTACTGGGTTTGTGTATGTGCAGTTGGTGCACATTTCGGTTTCGTCTCGTGTCTAGTAAAGACAATAATTTAAACTCGATATATTTCCGTGAATGTACCAACAAGAAAAAGTATTTCCCCGAGTTGAGAAATGAATTTGAACTGCTGGATAGGAACATAGGACAATTACATACCGACATTTTGTGATTCGTAACAATGTGTGATCAGTCCAATGATAGAAAAACGTTCGTTTATCCATATATAGTGTAATGATGATAGATGAACTTTAATAGATCAAGTCATGTTATGTAATTACAATCTGACTGGTCATTGGATGGTTTAAAAAGAAGAAAACATTAGATTTGACCGGTCATTGGATGGTTTAAAAAGAAGAAAACATTAGATTTGACCGGTCATTGGATAGTTTAAAAAGAGAAAAAAAATAAATTGACTGGTCATTGGATGGTTAAAATGAGAACAGTTAACCATAAACTTGACTAGTCATTTCAAAGCAAAACAATAAGGAAAATCAGTTCATTTTCCATCACATGAATAAACTTAGCCAATAATGAAATAATTTTAAAAACCAAAATGTATGCTTTCTTTTTCTTTTCAGTGTATATATATATGAATGTTTGTTACAATTTGACTGATACATATATGTGTACGATTTGTTGAGGGATGGCCCACCCCGACCCTCACAGACCTATAACGGGGTGATTAAATGGATCACTTTTCAGAGATTGAAATTAAAAAATAAATAAATAAATAAATTTGACTAGTCATTGGATGGTTGTGAAAAGAGAAAACCTTAAATTTGGCTAGACATGGTTTAAAATAAACTCCCATCAATTTAAGCAGTTTATATAAGCAATCGTATTGATCATGTATAGTGTTGTGATAACTGAAGTATATGACGTAGGATTATGGTGTCAGTTAGAGAATGTGATCTTACAGATAAGATACTTTATCTTAATCAAAATTCTCATATTCATTATCCTATTTGGGATCATATACGCACATAGAACATAAATTAAAAACATTATTAAGTATAATTATGTTTATATATGGAACTGCCTATTTATTTGAGAAATCTTTTGTATGGATAATAATATACGATAACAATTAATCAGTCACCACAAATATAGGCATCAACATGAAAACATTATCGTTATGATCATATAATATTACGTTTCTAATATTAAACATTTACGTCTTTGTACAGCGGTGTATTGTGCGAATGAAAATACAATAAACCGTGGTACAGTACATACAGAACAGATGACTAGTTTTGGCAAGAACGTGGCTTTACCGAGTTATCGCTATGGGCGGGATTTTCTATCTTTATAAAGGAAGGAATGGTTTTTTTTTCTTGCATCCCAAACACATTAGATGCCTATTTTATTTCAATTCATCATTATATTTTTAACCATAAAGCCTTTTAAGACATCGAATTATATAACCTGCGTCATATATCTTTTATACGTCATGTCATATGTATCTCCAATGTCACAGCGCAAGAGTCTTGTCTCGGCACAAGGGTGATATGGATCCTTATCGTGTATATGAGAAAACTAGCTATATTACCAGTATTTGAAGCCACTATTTCATATTTACAGTCGTATCAACTTGGACCTGCTGAAGAGGATTCGGTATGCAGCATTTTGCATGATGGATATTGTCATAATCCTAACACATATTATACTATAATTATATTCAAATAGAAAAAAATAGGTTTTCATATTATCGATTTTTTATCAGTTATAAATCAATATGTAAAATGTTGGGAAATATATTAAATCATTTTGGCATTTCTATTATTTAACAATTACTCTTGCTTAAAACAAAAGTACAAAAAATACATTTTTTTTTATTTATAAACAATGTTTAATCGCGAAAAGTGCTTAGTTTCTTCCACAATCAGCATTAATTAGTTATTTGTAAAAGATATAAGCATGTGTTTTCTGTCCAAATATCAATTTCATTCCGTGCACATAACATATTAAATTTGCGTGAATGGTTAATATAAGGAAAACATACCAAGTAAGTTTTCATCCAAATTGGAGTTGATTACCGTTAATGATTGGGGAACAAGCATCATATTATTTATCTGGGTAACAATAGCCTATTGAACATCAAAATGAAGGCTTAGAGCCTACCCGGTGTAACGTTTATGTTATAGGGACGGGCCGAACCTAATGTTGAAAGAACTTGTGGCCCAACCCAATTTCATGTTGAAATAAAATATGTTTAAACTAACGTTAGCCCCATTGATCTTCTCTTCAAAATATTTGAATAAAAAATCAGAGTTCCACCTTTTACTGAGCAGCTGGAAATTTATTTCCTGCTTGGACAACATCGTTACTAAATCATGGCTCATAAACCATGCCGTTTTCGGTACAGTTCGTGTTATTTTATTTCTCTTCTGTCATCTATAGTTTAACAGTTATGTCATAAAATGTCTTTGTCTGCCTGTCTTCTGTTCTGTACATGCGTATAAACTCTGTACTGATATTGTGATGTGTAATAAAAAGGTGGCGTATCTATCAAATTTATATCAAAAAATATCATTGTATGTCTGGAATGTCGGGTTTTCAACAATATATTTCTTACATTTGTCATAACGAATATATAGCACTTATATTGGCACGAAAAACATATATTTATATAGTGTTTATATTTAGTCTTTTTACTCAATATCTAGTTTTTATTGTATTTTATGTTTATTTAGAAACATGTTTGAACAACAAATACAAATTGCACTTAGTCTATCTATATCAATCGAATACTAAACGTGTGTCTTGTTCATCGACTAAGCGCACGGTAAACGGTGGAGAATTAACTCACAACTCCTGGTCCAATGCTGTACTTGACCATAACGTCTGCCGCAAGTATTGTTTAATATTTAAAAGAAGAAATAAAATTATGCAATGACGCTATAACCGCAGTGCATGTTCGATACAAGAGTGTTATAATGGTATTTGAATAACGAGTTGTTTCTCCGCCAATATCACGTCTGTGCTGTGCCCATGACCAAGCCAGTATCCTCAACATCCTTTAAGTACAAACAGATATTAAATAAATAAAAAATAAGAAGGCAGTAGGTACCGTTTTGCATTATGTGACGATATGCTTAGTACTGGTTTTACTCTCAAATACATCTCAATATCTGTACTGATCAATAATTGTTTGTTTCTTTGTGGAATGTATTAAGTGACATTAAATATTTCATACTTACTTTTCTTTCGACTCCTACTTATAAGCTCTTGCAAGTCTTCATAAATAGATTGTTCATAGTTTTGTCAAAGTATCACAATATAAATGAGAAACAATGTGCTAAATTGTATACCACCAGTATTAGTATATATTTCGAGATATCAACTTTGTATCATTGTGTAGAACATTGCATAAAACTATGTATTACATTTTACATTATGTATATTACATATGATAATATAAATATATGCTTAATAACGGATACAGTAAATAACTAAAATTTGAGAAAAAGCAGAGCCGAAATTCCTGACCTGTAATATCATGGTTTCATTCAAGTTGCTATTAATATATCGATAATGCAACATTGTGGTCACAACTTGTTAACCTACTGTAAATTAGGACTTAATTCGCCTACTTTCTCAGACTAACCGTCTGTAACTCATTGATCGTCGTAATGGTTACACTTTATCTGGTAACAGTCGTATGTCAATGATAATAACTTGGCTTTACTAATTAAGATATTTAATAAGACACAGTGTGGCGTGTTTTACACATAGTAATCGCTAAACCTTCTATTTTTAATGTTTGACACTCAATATTAATCTCAAATCATTTACGGACTACTTTAAATAGTTTTGTTCATAAATGGCAAAAGAAGTATGCATGTTAAATTACATTTGAATGTATATTTACAGAAATTATAAAGAATAGTGACTTTGACATGATGAGGTTGTTGTATTTCTCATTCCGTTTTGAAGACAGACTCAGTTAGTTCGATTCTGCACTGCTGTTCCTTGTTGTAGTCCGTGTTTCCAACAAGGAATCCATTTATCTAATATTTATGATCTTTCAGAATGTCTAAAAAAAGAGCAAGGTTGTTCACAACATGAAACCTATCATAATATCAATATAATATTAACAATGGGCACTTTGTAGTCCATCAATCAGTCCTGCTGTCTGGTCTCTATCCTATCTAAATATTTGTTTAGTATTTTATTCGTATGCTTTGTCTGTTTGATTATAAAGACAACGTATGTGATTCGTTATAGTTAAACTGTAAAAGCTGTTAATGGTTAGAATGATATTTTATCCGTTTTATAATACAGTCCGTCTTTTTTGTATTTTACACATCGCACTCTCTAATTAGAAACGGCTTCTCTCTGATAACATTATTTCAAAACTTGAGTTTTATGCAAACAAGATCATGCCATTTGAAAATCATATTATGTATGTGATAGTTCAGATTAATACGACAATATATCCCGTAGTTACACTTACAGAAGTCATCACAATTGGGAATGGTAGTATAGCGGATGGAGTATTGGACGCTCACGCCGGATGCTGCGGGTTCGATCCACAGCTCGACCCGGTGTCTCTTAAAAACACACATATTACTGGTTTAATCCAGAAAGCAGCTCAAGCGCAGTTCAAATAAGCTTTAATCTTTCTTCGAAATCAAGCTAAAATAAATTCGTATGTGATAACTCATGTGTCCCCTTTATATCGAATGCATTATAATATATACGCTCCAGATATATTTAATAATTGAACATATACCCATAATAGCCCTTTGTTTAAAATTCGTTATAATTGTACAATCAAGTTGTAACACACACAGGTGGATTTGCGCAGACAGTCATTATGTGAAACGATGTTAATCTACCCCAGAATCTGAAATCTCCCGAGTTAGGTCTGTTAACCACCAATGAAAAGGCAAAGATTTCTATGCCTGTCCTACAATTCATAGTTATTGAACGCTTACTAAACTATGACGTCATTCAAACTTTCAGTTGAAGGAACTGACCAATAAACGTGCTCAAATTAGGATTTCCCAACATTACTATTACAGACAAACAGTGTGCTGTATTCAAAATGTCAATAAAACTTTGTCTACCAAACTGAAACGTTCAGTATAATGAAACTGTTCAAACTAAGTACGCCCAACTGTTTAATTATGATTAAAAAGCCACAGGAAAATGACTTGGGATATGAATTCACGACGACACAATAATTTGTTTTAAGTAATTAAACGCATTCGGTACAAAACATTTTAACAACTGATTTATAACTTTCGTCATATACAATTGGCTGGGTCTCGAAACAGTTATGACTAAACATTTTCAGAATCACAGATCGCTATTTTTGGAATATATCAACTATCACTATAACTTACAGTTTATATTTTACGTGATAACTTTCTACGATTTCAGACATTTCTTAGAATTGGTAGGGCAGCTAAACAAAATGGATCAGTAAAAACGGTATGAATGGTGAATTTTTATTCATTATTCTGATATCAATTTGATACGTTGTAATATGATGATTGGTATTTATTTTAATTATGATTTAATCTAATTTGATAAATGTATGACACCTGATTTACTTAACTCTTGAGATCGAATCAATGCACACAATATGTGCGTTACCGATTGCAGATAAAAGGCAGCACGCTAACTTGTCATAGTAACCTTGCAGTGCCTTGACTCATCAATATGAAGTACAATAACATTATTTACAGTATTTTTTTAGACAAAAGACAAATTTGCACCACAGAAAATGATGATAAAGATAATTATATGTGTGGCATATTTACACAATGCTAACAATTATAGTTATATATATTGTAAATTTCCGCATGATTTTTCAAAGGAATTTTTATACTGTGTTCTATTTTTGCCTTGCTGCGGAGCAACGGTTTTGAACCAAATTCGAAGACAATTGTTATTGTTTGTTTTATTTGATTTACAGCAGTCTTGGCTGCGTATAGGACGGGCGGCGCCTCAAGATGATACATCGGTATGCAATATTAAAAGTTTATCATTTCAATAATGTTATCGCATTTTAATGTGGTTTTTACCTTGAGAATACATTTCAAGGTCACATATCATCCCTTATAAAGATAGCGCATAGACACTTCGGACTACTTTCTTCGAACTTTATTTCAAATAACCGCGTGTTATTTCGATTTATCTCTTTACTTTCATTATCTAGTGTTAAGATATCACGTGCACTTCTTTTAAAGAACTGCAATTATTAATTGTTTTATGAGGCGACGTTAATGAATCAAATAGTTATTATTAGCACATATCAAATAATTAAGAGTTGTTGGTTCTTGATATATCACTCTTTATTTCTATCTGAGCAAATTTACGTATCATAGTTATTAATAAATTTGTCATCTAAATGTTATTTCTTTCGATTTTTTTCTTCAGAAAATGGTCTTATATTAATATTCTTCAATATGAAAAGAATAACGACAAAAAATATCCACAAGCATCGTTCAATTTGACAAAATATCAATCTGAGTTCAGATGTGCAACACAAACATAATTTTTATTTGTACAGTTTGATCAAAAACTATTGTTATTACACGCTTACGTGGTTGAGTATTTTCTTTGAAGTTTCATATTGTTTTTGTTTATAACTTTTTCATCACCTTTTTTATACAGTATGTTAATTATAATATATCAAAGTGTTCTATATGTTAAAATAATCACCAAAGAAAATAGACCAGCTTGACATCCATCCATCTTCTACATTTGATTGTCTTTTCTTTTCAAAGATATGTTTCCGTTTCTTCTTTTTATTCATTTTTTTCTTACTGATAAACAATTTGAAAGTAAAAATAAGGAACAGATAATGATAACAATCACACTTGTGTAACAATGACATGGTAATTATCATCAATTAGGCTCCCCATGTTATATGGCAATTAATATTACTTCCTCATCTGCTGCCAACGTAATCTGATCAAACCAATCGCCTTAAAGGCATTTTGCACGTGCGTGATCATCAATCAAAATCATACTCTGCTTTCTGGTTTTCAGTCATTTCTCAGAATTGGACGTTCAAAAGAAAATCAACAGCCGGTAAAATCCATTATAGTTCTTTCTTTCAGCAGATAGCGCATTGAAAGTGTTAAAATCAATGTTAACAATTTAATGTTAAGAACATTGGCTTGTAACAGTGTTTTTTTTTTTTGAAAGATTTATAATTTTGATACGGTGTTGTTGTTGTCTAATTTTAATCGCTTTTCGTGTTTTTTTAACAAAACAAACGCATTGAATGTTTTAAATGTTGTCAATACTGGTTCAGTCAGATATTGTAAATCTCTTTAAGTTAATGTTTGACGCTTAGTGTTAACATTAAAGATAAAAAAAAAACGCTTTAGTAAGCATTTTAACTACTCCTGACTGAGTTGTTCATGTTTTGACGTGCCGTAATTCTACATCAGTATATTAAAGTCATATGTTATTTCAAAAGAATATAAGTTTGTATAAAAATACATCAATATAAAAATATCAATGTCTTTCGTGTCAGAACAATTTGCATTATTAGTTACCTGTTAATTTTCAGACATTTCTCAGAATCGGCCGTACACCATTTTATAGAGTAGGTCGCAGTAATAACCCTTATATGAGACTGGGTCGTGCACCATTCCTCAGGATTGGACGCCCCGCACAGGATAAATCGGTAAACACACAGATTTCGTTTAACCTAAGAAATTGTCTTAGAGTTTTTCTCAATAACATTGAACAATAAGTAAAATAAAATATAAAACGATTTGTCTGCGTGTATAATACGTCACCTTCAGTTGTATTGGGGTTGTGTATACGTCATAATTTCTATTTTCTGTATACATACTGTAAGCTATTCCTAATGATATCTTAACTTATATACTATAATAGGATATTTGGACAGCACTAATACGTATTGTTTATTTTGCTTAATGTATAACTTTAACATTTCGGCTATCTTAGCGTTCTTCCGGATACAAACTAATGACGTAAGCAATGACGTAAGTAATGACATAAGCAATGTTTTACCTATGATATTATAATGTACGCACGAAGATGATTTTACGTTTATACCTCCGCTGTTTCAGTCGTCGTTTTTGAGAATAGGCAGAGGTTCAGGAGACCAGGTGATTAAAGCATGATCTTTATATATCGTTGTCCCTTCATGAAAGTTTAACAGACAAACGTTGTCATCTATATATCTATATAAACATATCGTTACATCTTGATCTTAGTTTTATGAATGTTTATTTAAACAAACTGTGCTCTTTAAACCTATATCAGACTATTGTAAATAAAGGCTCGTTTTCTTTATTTATTTGTATATATTAACACAATGTGTAATTTTGTAATACACATATACACTGTATGTATTGTATCATAAACTAGTTGTCTTTATCTCTTTATGTATATATATAAAAACGATGTAATCTAAAAAATATAACTATTGTTACATATTTTTCTCAACCAGTTTTTATCTCAAGTATGTTTGCTGGAAAATTTAGATCTGTTTTATCATATTGAATATTACATATTGACATAGAATGATTTCAATACAATATAAATTCTTCATATTCAATTCGAGATAATACTATATGTTAGCAAATTAGAATAGCTCCATGAGCATATCCATCTCTAAGTAACACCTAAATTTAATGTTGATTTAATACAGTATACATAATACTACCTCGCCATATACGTCATATAATTCCCGTTTGTCTACGTCATTTCAGTCGTTTTTGAGAATAGGAAGAGGTGGTGGAGACGAGGTGATTAAAGCATGAATGTAGTGTACTGTTCATAACTGTGAAATAATCTATATTCTTTTAACATCTACATATATATAATCGTTAATTAATAGTGTGAAAATGATCAGTTTTGTTATTTACTTGAATGTACATACATATACCCCATGTAACCTTTCACATGTGAACCATATTTTTATATACGATATAAACACATGCCTTTCCGTTAAGAAGTACATAGACAAGAATGGTGAATACGACCACATTTTATACTGAAAACATAAAATAAATTAATCTGCTTCGGTTTTAGTGATATTTTTTTACATATACAGGCAAACCTGTGTAAACGGTCACTTCTATTAAACATCACATGTCTTTAACAGCCATATTTTCTATTTCTCATTTCTATGCGTTTAGAGTAAATTAACCTGTATTAAGCAACAAACTGTCTTAAAAGGCCACTTTTGTTCCTTCCGTTGACTGACTGTTTAAGACAGGCTTGACTATATTTGCAAGTGTTAGCATCATACGGAATCAGTTACCATTCAAGTATTAGATAACATTATCGTTCTATATCGACAATGTCGCCTCGAGATGTACTTACATGTATAGGCCCGTAAAATAAAATAGTCTTGAATAAACTGTTTATCCAATACAAACAGTATTAGGCAATAGTAAGGTTGTACCGAGTATACACTTTTAGAATCAACGGCAGTTTTATGCAAATAGATGTAATATATATATAGTGTTACTCAAATAAATGTAAAATATATAGTTTTACTCAAATGTATGCAAATAAACTTGTTTTAACTTATGCAAAATACACGTTTGTTTACTTAAACATATATATATTTATCAACTGAATGTAAAACATATAGTTTACCTTAAGAAAAAGTGTGTATCAGTAACCGCTTTGAAAATATTGACGCCGCATTATCTATATTGCTGATACGTTTGTACATAATCGTTATTTGTTATATGGATATCTGTGAACGTCATTAAATAGATCTTCTTTCTGCGTCATTTCAGTCGTTTCTGAGAATAGGAAGAGGTGCCGGAGATGAGGTGATGGCATATGTGTAGCATGGTCTATATTTCGTTGTTTGTTTACAAACAATACTCTACATTTAATATGTATATATATATAAATATATGTATAATTATATAGGTCTAATGAATTAAGTTGTGTTCTTTTTTTATTCAAGTACATAAACAATTCAAAACCTTTGATAAAGTATAACGTTAAGTATAACGTTTGCGCATGTCTGTGTTTCAAATTTTGCAGTCAACTATGTTTGTTGACGACAAAGAAATATACATATAGAAAATAATCTGTTTCGGCGTGGGTACCCTTTCCTCAACATAATACCCTTACTCAGCATGATGTCAATGTACTCTTTACAGGTGTTGTATCTATAAAATGAATGAGCGTGTATGTTGTTCCATCTAAGACTCTAGAAACTAATTGTGTATCTATATGTTCATGGAATTTGGAAAAGTAGATATATCATAGGTATATGAATATCACATCAAATATTAGCGCACATTTCGTTAATCTTAATTTACCTAAGAGTTTTTTTTGTTTGAATACGTGTGCTTTGTAAGCATTACTAGGTCGGTTTATTAGGACAAAACTTGGTATAGAAATGCGGTTTATTTTACCGATTTCAACTTTGTGCTTTAGAATATTGATATTGTTCTTACAGATGAAATGGTTATACTTGTATGAAACATATAATGACTTCTGTCTACGTCATTTCAGTCATTTCTGAGAATCGGGAAAAGCGGCGGAGACGAGGTGATGATAGCATGATCTATATTGTAAACCATGAGTTATAAACATACATGTTATGTTTTATAAACGTATATATGAACATATAAACACGTCACTATGTAAACCACATAACATTGTGTTCTCTCTATAAATGTGCATATAAATACACAGTCCATCCCTTTGTAATTTATATAAGTGTATGGTACCGATGGCAACCTATTCATAAAGAGATACATTTTGATCCAGTGTAAGGGCGTCGGACCAATGATGGAAGGATCGTGGGTTTAGTATCTCCCCAAGTAGCAGGGGTCGTTCATGTGCGCAAGCTCTTGCTGCGAATTTGATTTAATGTCTTTGGAAATATTGAGTGAGAATTTAACCCTAATTAATAATTTATTTTCGCTCTGTGATGATAATATGGCTATTATGTACTGCTTAACAGTTTTTTCAATACATAATTTTCATATTTGCCTATTTTTTTTTTAATATTTTCAAAACTTTTTTTTCCTGGAAATTTATGTAATAAAGTTTCGACCAAAAACACCCAAATAAATAAGATTTTAATTAATAGATAATTCATTAGTGTTTTGTGTATTGTCGATTGCGTTTTATTGATTAACTCGCGCATGGTACGCTCATGACTGTGACACTTGAATTGGTATACTCCAGAGAGTGTACTAATAGTACCATAAACTTTCGGTTAGTGTTTTTCGTGGCGTGTGATATCTGATTCTCTGCATACAATGTCAAACAATAACATTTCATCGAATAAAGGAGTATTCCTATCAGCTCTTGAACCTTGGATTTTTCCAGCAACAATGTGTTTATCATATTTAATTAATCACATTTATTAATTTAATTCAATTCAATTTTATTGGCAACCTATCAGCATACATATGCCTTTGGCCATTTACATGTTTTTAATCATATGACAAAGATATGACAAAAACATATTACAATCAATACATTTTGACTTGATTAAGAATCGTAGTATATGTGAAAGAGATTAGAAACACTATCAAAATGTAACTCATAAAAATGAACACTGTCGCTCGCGTATTTTTCACTTTTTCACGTTTTTAAGAAAAAAAGAAAGAAATATGTAATTAGGTAATATTCAGATGGAAATATTGATAAGTTGTTTTCGTTTTTTTCAATAATGTGGTTTATTGTAATGAAATATAGCGCATATTTTGTATACAATTTTAGATATAGGTTTTCAAAAACAATGAGACATGTGTTAACGTAAATAAGTTGTGATTAACCCCGATTGCTTTCCTTCAGTATGAATAGAAACCCTTTGATAAACTAATATAAATGGTAAAATATATATCTCAAATCAAGAAATAATGTTTGTATCTCACACAAGCATTATTAAGTTCTCCTTACGTATGTATTGAGAGTAAGTTTGCTTTTTTCTATTATCTGAGTGTCTCTTTCTTTCATGTTTCTAATTAATAATGGTGATTTGCATACACAAAATTATTTTGTCATATAATTATCACGTAATGTTAGAAGTAAATATATTTTGAAATCGGTTTTATAAAAGTAAATTTCAAATTGGTTGTTGCGGTATACCATTAAAACATCATTGAGTCAACTTTGTTATTATCAAATTATTTTTCTGTGTACGCTGTTAAATTCATCTTAATGAATGTGAACGTCATTTCAGTCATTTCTGAGAATCGGAAGGGGTGCGGGAGACATCAAGGTGATTAAGGCATGATATATATCGTTGTCGTATCAAAGCATATAAATATATAAACAATATACATTATATAATAATTAACATTTATACGTGTACAAGTTTGTGTATATGTGTTATGTAAGTGTTCCTTCATACAATATATTCGACTGCACAAAAATAGTAAAGAAAACTAATAAACGCATTCAGCGTATCATTTTATTAACTAAAAAGCGCTGAAAATAAACAACATAAACTGCTTTATACTTAAGCTCGCGTGTACGGTGCAGACAGGCAATTAATGACTATCTCGACCCACAAGATAGATGTATTTGGGATAACTGATGTCCAAGCATGGTTAAATAAACATGATGCATAATTAATACAAATACATATACATGAAGTTATGAATTATGTCATGCACTTCATTATCAATTATCAACCATATACAGCGCTATACTCATTGAAAACATTAGTTTTCATACATGTTTCATATACTTATTATAGCCCATTCATTCTCAAAATGGTCGATTTGCACGTTGTATTACAATCGTCTAAAACAACCTAGTTTCATATTCCCGTTCAATACATTCATAACTTTCAATGATATCACACAAATTTTAAATGTTTAATATTATAAATAAATTCTCTTCAAATGACTTCCAAACCTACAAAACACAGAATTTCCATGCATTGTTCTTTAAGATGATTAACAACAACTTAATATACCAACTATCATTTATTTGTAATGTATCCATAAACTTCATGTATACATGTAGGTCACGAACTGTATAAGACGGAAAGCAATAATTGAACTATAGAAAAAAAGCAGTATTACGTGTCTGTTAAGTTATTCTACAGAGGCAAATATTGTTCTACTTTTTTTCTGTAGAAACAATTAATGATGAATGAACTTGCATTTAGACCATTATGTTGCATTTATGGAGTCTCTGGTAGTCGGATTGATTCGGTTATGCCTTTAAAGGTTTTGTTTTAAATACCAGTTGCGTAGAAAAAGCATTAAAAGATCAGACAAAATTTTAAATACAACGGCTGTTTACAGTTCTAGTGCGAGAAATTAACACATTGTGTGTATACCGTTACCATGTCAATTAAGGAATAAAGGGAATGTGCATGATGTTTTACTTCATACGATTCCGGATGTTCTATTCATTTTAAGTACTATTTTGATACACATGCCAGTAACAATATTCGATGTTTGTAAACGTCTAATTTTTATTTATGTATTTATTTATGTTTTATTATATATAGTGATAGATTTTTGCTAAAATGTGTAATTCGGGTTCTCGTCTTGCGTTTTTACAATAACGGACAAATATTAGAAAAGTACTAAACAAAAATTGCCTTAAAATATACGTATATATATTTCCATGTTTAAATTAAAGACGACGCCATTGATATTTATTATATCTAAACGATTGTTGGGTCATTGGTTTGGTCCTCCGCCACGGATCTGTGTGGCATTGTGCAAAAACACTTATCCCGCATATATACCGCATACATATATATATATATATATATACTTAGTAATAGTTATACCTAGAACTACTTCGACCTTGATGTGTCTAAGCTTAATAAATTATGATCACATTCGATGTAAAATGAGTAAATTTAAACTAAACAAACGTTAGAAAACGACAGAACCAACACGACAAGTAGGAAACAAAGGACAAAGTCATCAAAGCATCATTTGCTCATTTGATATGCAAAAAAATTATAATAAGTAAATTTACAACAGAAGTCACCGCCTTGGAACGGTCAGTAGACAAATACGCATTCGTTGTGCTCAACCTCACTCTTTAATCTCCGTCACATCATAAAACGAGACTCTTTATAAAGATATCTTATATAGAGAATTCGTATAAACCAATATAACAACATGCATCAGTGTAAGGTGTAGATCTATTTTACCATGGTCATGATTAAACAAGTATTCGACTATCGATGCTATAGTAGTTATATACCTAGACAAACCTCTATTATATCGATATCTTACCCGATATATCGTATGCATGATACATATGATGTTTTAGTGTCTGATATACATATACCAAACTATTATTCAAACATGTTAACAGTTGTTTGTTTGTAATATATCGCATGCATGCACCCTTAATTGACGGTTAATAATATTTAGATACGATAAAATATGTAACGGCTTTTATTCAATTTCAGATAGAAAAAAAATATGATTTAAAAAAAAAAAAAGGATCAAACAGGACAAAAAGGACTGCACACGAATTTCATATCGCAGTGTCGTTACATTATCAACAACTTCTCCCAATTCAAACACTACATTGTAGTAACAATAAACAATAGGAGATAATATTAATTAGCGCAATTGTATGCATTTATTTTATTCGAACGTCCTATGGATACAGGATACCAGCAATCTTATAATATTCTTTATGAGATAAACATAAAAGTTATACACAAAGCCATATAAACCGAATATACATATTTTGTTTATTTGTTTTATTTTCTTGATAACGGCGCGGAGTGTAGACATATTCGAGTATAGTATCACTTTAAACTATATAAATATATATTTTTTCAGACATTTCTAAGAATTGGAAGAGATTCAAAACCGGTAGGAAAATATATAAACGCATGTTATCGTTGTCATTATAATCCTTATTAGTCCTGTTTGAAATGAATATAAGCCCTTAACTGAAAAAATGCCATACGTTTGATTTACTACACGTTTTATATGATATGATGAATAATTTTAAGATATTACTCCGTTCGCCATTTAAATACACTGCACACAAAACTACAGAGATCACAAACATTATATTTTGAATAAATGTAATTTCCTCTACATTTCTACCAAGTGTTAAAATGATACCTAAAAAAAGAGAATTATATCATTTTTTTTAAAAATCACATTAAGTATTTTAGTATATTTGTATATATTATGTCAGCTCGCTTTTTAAACTTTACAATGAGAGTGTTACACTAAATTATCGCAATTTGTTGTAATAAATGCAAATGTAAAACATTTATATATATAAACATTTGTGAAGCACATTGTACTTCCTTTATTTAACGTATATAAATTGTTGTCTTAATTTTCCCATAAATGCATGCCCATGAACGCTCATGTCTAGATTCGGGCATTATGTTGAACAAAACCAACCTTGTTTGAGATTTGCGATTGATCATTGCGTCAAAAATGATAATTATTAACATGTTCTCCGGTCATGAACTTTAGCTTTAAAATCATTAAGTATCGTACATGTTTATTTTAAAAGTATAAATCGAGCGGATTGATATATAAATTCACTTATTTTCACTTCCTTTGCATGTGTAGCAAGTAAGTTCACATCTTATGAACTTTCAGCAACTAAATTTCGTTTCTGCAATGAGTCAACTTAATAATCAAACACAGCATCATCAAACAATAAACCACATATGAATTAACTTAGTATAACATAGCCTGGTGGTACAATTTATAGTTCGGTATTCCCATCATATTCGTGTTATATATTAAATTATATACACTACACAATATCAAAATAACACTTACTGTATGTATCAGATATGGATATATGATATATGATCTGATCTATATCTGATTCAAGTGAATATTATGTCATATACGAATTTATGTTATGGTCCATATCGTGACTGGTATTGTAACATGAATAAAAACAATGGGGAAGATACTCTTCGGTATGAATGACAAAGACAATTTACGGTTTAGCACTGTATGAGAGGAATAGTGTTTATTTAGTAGCTGTTATGGTATTATTTTTAAAGATGTTTTTATTGCTGTTGCTAGAAATATAGAATAATTCTAGTACAGTACTTCGGACCCGGTTAGATCAGTCGGTAGCGTGTTTGACTGTCAAATCAATAGTTCGTGAGTTAAAATCCCAACCCGGCCACAGTCTGTGTGATTATTGGCAACTGCCTTTGTTCTAAAGTTATCTGCCATTTCAAAATATGTGGGGATGAAGGCAAATTGCTGCAGAAATAAGATTAGTGTTTTACACTGTTTAGCTGCCTAGCGGAGATTGAGTATGCTGACACCCGTTATATAACTTAACAACTGTTGAATCAAGCAAATATAACTCGTATACAAGAGAAAACATGAGAACGAAATGGTTTCAGTCGTATATCGTTAAAGTGAAATGTTCCACTGACATAATACACAACCATTAAATGTATTTTAGCCAACCCAAATTCTATAAAAATATACATAACATAATTATGTTTATTTAAGTATGTGCATTCTACTTGAATCATATTTCTGAAATACCCTCACCATCGTTGGTCGTGAATAATTGATTACAACACATTAGTATTTTTGTATTGTAAAATATTTAATTTAGAATGAGATCAAATCACAGATTTACTATGTCTGTTGACAGTGATGGGTTGTCCCATGGGTTGTTAATATCATAGTCATTTGTATTAAAATGCCTTGAGAAATATCGGTTATCGTTTTAATTGAGATTTTTCATATGCAGATAATTTGTGAGTTGGGAATACGGTGACGTTATATCATAGACAAAATAAAACAGTGCATAGCATACATCAATATTAAATTACGGCCATCAAATTTAATACACGTAAAATGATTTACGAGTTTAAATAATTACCAGTGATGTGTATTTTATACAAAAACATACGTGGTATCTTTTATATAATAATCATTTCCTAATTTTTATTTCTGTTTGCAGTCATTTCTGAGAATTGGACGCCAGCCTTCGGTATGAAACTCGTTGATATATATTAAACATTTAAAATATTGTACTATTAACAGTACAGATACATAAACACCAATATAGCATGACCGATAGCCTGTACACTAGCGTCCAAACGCTGGGTCAAGGACCGATGAATCGTGGGTTTGAATCGCCACTGTGCACGTTAAATGTCCCCGACACGCATTTGATCTATTTATGTTTAGTTCTGGTTCAAAAGTCGACGAAGACTTGTATAAATACAATGAATGCTTAACGATCAATGTTAAATAAATGCTCTTAACTTAAGCTATATACAAACATCTCAATTCCTACACAAGTTGAGTATATCTAGGAAGATGTTATATGTTGTAAACATGAAGGTTTGACAAAACCTGCATAAACTACTTCTTATTATAATACACACGAGTTTTATTCTACGTCGGTTGTTTTATAACCCCAAAGTTAACTGTACAAGCAACGTTCACATGAAATTGAGCAAGCAGACGTGAATGCGAATTATTTTAAAAATATTATTAGCAAGTTATAGAAATACTTATTAGTGATACGTAATTAATTACTGCAATAATCTTGATTTAATTGATTAGTTAAGTTTGGTTTTATCATCTGATAAGCAAATGTAATCTCTTATTCCTATTCGCTGTGCTAACTCTCTGTTCTGTCAACATATAAACTAACTTATCATTATTCTTAACATGGTTTTATTTATGTCTTTAGTTATGTAAATGAATGTGTTTGACATTTCTGAGATAAATTCAATTTCAAAATGAAAAATGAGCTCCGCGACATAACTGCATTTTCAGATATTTTCTTGCTAATACATGTAACAGTTCATGTTTACACCATTACCATGGTATGTTAGTTTTCTTTGTGAAAAAAAATATTTATCGTGTGACACATCTTTGGAGAATAAACTTTAAACTGTTTTGATTGTTAACAAAACAATGCTTAGAAAAAGTTTCCTAAAGTAAAGTCGCACTGATTGTTTGGTTTCAGACGGAATATGGGATCGGTTTGCCGTTGAAATTGGAAAACTAGACGATTACTTCAAAAGGAAAATTTATCAATAAAACCATTCGCTGAATCCATGAGACATTTTTAAATGATATTTATTTCATATATATATATATCTGAAGAAAATATAAACTATAACAATACTGGTGTATTCCTTATTTCATCAATCTTAAGATTTCTCCTTTGTATACCAAGAGCTGCAATGCGTTGTTAGAGTTAATGATTTAATTGGTTTGATATGTTCTCGCCTCAGGTTGCAATGACTATATATCGATATTAAAACGCTAACTTTTGCAAAGATTTACCCATATACGAAACTGCAAAGATTCATTCATAATATGTGCTCATATGTTTTCTCTATAGTTTTAATCGTTCATAAAGATTTAGTCGTATCAAGACAATGTCTTTAATTTATAACGAAAGTTTAGAGAACTAATTGTATAAAATATTTACAATTATAAAGATAAGGATCTTTGACTTCAGTATATGCTTGCATAATGACAGGCTCGCATTTTAATAAGCTATTACATCTAATTGCATTTATAATGGAATATTTCTCTGTGTGCACATTTCCTTTTCAGTGATCTAAATTTGTGTGCTCATATTAATAAATCAAATCAAATTGCACCGACAATTAAGGCAAGCAATTACCTTCGACCATTTACAACGTTTTAAAAATCAATATGGCTAAGGCACAATACAATAGAAAATCATATATTGTATACACAAGTTATAAACTAGTTAGTTAAGCACATACAAAATCATTTTCTTATTTCTATTTGACAAAATATTTGAATGTTTCTTGCATGATGGTCATGATGATATATTCAAATATAATTAGCATGTGGAATGATGGTCGGTTCCCTAACTCTTTTACATTTTATATGCAAATCTTTATTTTAATAGTTATCGTTCTAGTATGTGCAATAATTATTCAGTCGCCGTTCTGTATGTGCAAATTATGGTTCAGTTCCTTTGTTATATATGCAACTCAATATCCATTTCCCGTTCCCTATGTGGAAATTAGTATACAGTTCCCTTTCTTAATGTCCACGTGTCTTTTTCAGACCATGCAATATAGTAAACAATATTAAAACGTTTTACAATTAAACGTTTTCGAAGCATACTTCAACTGATAACGATCATTTTTTGTGCTAATTATAAAGACGCTTAGTAAAGAAATATGATATGCGTAACTAATCTATATGATTTGTGCTATAAATAGCGCTGTAGTTATTATATAACCCTGGCGATATGAGTTTTTGACAGTCGGTTTTGTAATTCATTAGACACACCTCATTTGACTATAATCCTCTAGATATACATTGTTTTAAGTTCATAGTGCATCACGTTTTTTCTATGACCCACTTAATTATTGTGACTGTTTAGGTCTCACTACACAGTTAAATTCTGTTCTTTGTTCTATATAAAATAATATCTAGGATTTCCATGGAAAACAAGACTTCAACATAAAAAAAATTTCAGTATTTTTTTTTTTCATAACAGGAATGTATACCCACATAAAAATGCACAATAACTGGTTGGTTGACCATGTTGTTGTTTTTAAAAAAGAGGGTGCAATGACACCCTGAGATTTTTTGAAAAAATAAGTCCTCTAGTGCTCATAAATATATGCATATGTTGAAATCCTATAAAAGTCACTTTATATATATATATATATGCTATGCCAACTTTTGCTCTTCTCATCTGCAGCAAGATATCACAACCATTATGAACCATTTCGAAAATATTTTTTTGAAGCGTAAGAATCAAGTTACTGTGGGGGGAAAAGGGGGCGTAACTGTGTAGTGAGACGTTAACAGTTGATATTATATCTCGTCAGATACATAACAACTTTCATATAACCCTATGGTAAGGTAGTGTCCTTGTTTGATAGTAGTCTTCTATATGATAAGGTGTTATGGTGTGGTGTGAATGGATCTTTTGAATGGTAAAACTATGGTTTTAACAGGCTATAGTTACTGTAAATATTTAAACAAACGTTTATAAAAACTAATAAGACGGCTATTAATACGGTTTATGTTTGACAATGTAAAAGGGTTCCAGTGAAAACAGAGGTGAAACCGGTACAGTCCAAAATAAGGTAAGTTGCTTTATACAATACAGCGGTCATGTGTCAAGTGATTAGGTAATAATTACATTAACTTTTACAATTATACTCTCTCAGTTTTCGTTTGGATTATCAGTATTCGAAGATAAGGTTTGTGTATACATTATATACATGTAATAAGATAAACTGATCAATACATAAAAGACAAAAACAAAGTTTCATTATTAATAAATGGTTATGTTTAGTACTTCCAATGGAACTGTTCATTAGGTGTTATTCAAATAAAAATATGAACATAATTGGACTGTTAAACGGACCAAGTTCTCACAGTTTCAGGACATGCTAGAAAACATTACATTTCTTTCGGTTCAACCCAATACCAAACTTTACCAGAAGTAGCATGTCATGCACTTCTAGGCGCTAATTGATAAATACTATTGGGATGTTGATGATGATTCTATTTAAAACTTTGACAATTTACTTAATTTGGATAAATATAATCTGTATTCATTCAGCAGATATTCAAAATGCAATTTATCGATATTTGCATAATTTGCGTGAGAAAAGGAAGATTTGACAAAATGTTATGTTTCTTAATGTTCAACAAAAACATTCTACCGTTTCGTTAATACATATGTGAGATTGTATAGATCAAATATAAGATATAGAAGTTGGTATTAAAGAGACTGATGCTTTTCCGAGAATGCTTGGGAAATGATTATAAGTTGATCGTATACAATACTGATTTTCGATTAAAACACATTTAGGGGTGATGCATGTGACGTTATACAACATAAACAGACTTGATCATCAGTACTGCTCCTTTCGATGGCGTTATGTGCATCTTGTGGAGCATTTTGTCAGATATGATTGATTACCACAACAGCAGTCTTACTACTTACCTATTCTATTTTCAGCCACTTTATTTGCTACCAGTTGTTTATTCACCTTGATGATATTTTAACCCAATGATTTAATGCCCCAAACATACCCACAGTAGTAAAGTACTGAACTCATTACAAGGTATTGCTTCATTAAACGTAAACTGTGTTTGGACGAAATAAGGACAGTAACTTTAACCTAGTGAACAAAATTTAGTACATAGGAGCTTACAAAATGTATTATTTTGTTTATTTTATTTTTCTTGTTATCTACAGTTTTGTTTTTCTTACTTGTGTTTATTGTGTTGTTTTTCACTTGCAACTTTTATTTTTATTTTTTAATTTATAGCCGAATATTAGACTAGAGAGACGGAATTTTCTGACAAATGGAGGACAGGTAAATATATACATAAATTGATCTGAATATGTAACCAGCCATTTTATTTTCAAATATGTGCTTCAAGAGAGTATATTTAATTTCTTTTTAGCTCCGATTTTTACAAAACTGTTTGACAATTTTGCTTAACTGTTTAAATTTATGATTAAATTGAGTTTCATTGAGTCTGTTATCAGTATTCTCGGGGCATTATTCTTTACAATTGATGGACGATGATTGGATTGTCAAATAAATTCCAAAATATCACGATCCAAATGTTACGGTTTTATTAATGTGTTATAAAATTTAAATGAAATGATTCTCTGACGCCAGAAGTCTACGTTATTTTGATACCAACTGCACATGGATGAGTCAAATAGCTCTTCATCACAAGCCCCATTGGACATTTTATCAAAATGGGTTATGTTTCCGATGGTTTTAACAATTATAGTCTTAAATGGCATTGTCCCGATCGCTTTCAGTTATTTCAAACTTAACTTGCTTGAATGGTGTCATGTAACATTATCTGCTGATGTTTAATGTTCTGTATTAATTTGTCACGATGCTTTGCAAAACCATTCTCCATATTAGCCAATTATTTACCGATATAACTACACTCGGCGTCTCGTGTTAGCGTTGCCAATTTTAAATTACTTTTCAAATGATTTTTTTTTTGTTCCGGAATGTTTTTTCTTTTTTTAAACACAATACGCACACTGTGGTTATATAATTCCGAATGAATTGTATTAAAGGAAATCAATGCTTGTTCTGCACAGTAATTACAATAATGATAATGAATTAGGTAGATTATCATTGGGCAATACATCATCTAACAACTATTGTATACGTTCGATAGTATTCTGAATTAATTGCTAATTGGAACGTAAAAGCTATTCAACTGTTTAATGTTTACTTATTGATACTGTTAATATGTCAGCTTTCCCGGGGGTCGGATGACATTATTCCTTTTCCCTCGCGTTTAAAATCAATCGGGAATATGAGCAATATGAGACCGCACGTGGAGGAATTCCATTGTGTACATGAATGTTAACCTAAATTAATCATTTTCTGATTACTTTTTGTATCCGATGGCACTTCAACAGAATATTAGTAATAACTGACGATTGAAATTGACTGGATGTTAGTTGTACATTAACAATTTTACGATAAATGATTATGCTTTAAATAAATAACTGCCCTGAAATTGGTGATCATGCTATAGTATCGTCAAATAGCGAAGTCGATCGGCACTTAAACAAATAATTTATGTTTATAAAGTATGTCTCCTTGCCTCCCACCGCTGAGAAATCGTACGATCAAATTCCGCTCGCTTCAAAAACTTCATGTGCAACAGTTGGACAGTCATTTACAGAAGGCAAATCAAATTCATTCTGAGGTCTTCCTCCACTTATTAAACCGAAGATGCCACACATAACCTGAAATTTGTTAAAGTTGGCGTTAAACACGGAAACATGGCTTAATTTTGAAAGAAAAAAAATAGTGAAGCATCCTAAAAATACAAAAATAAAAATATTATTGAAACTTTTGTTTAATATACTGATTAAAGATAGTGAGATAGTGCAATTAAAAATATCTAGCAATTTTTAACGCAAAAGACCATACATTTGAAAAATTAGGAAGTATTTCAGCTCTTTTGTAAGTAGAAATAATTCATACTGGATTATTCTAATTTCATATTTACATTATGTAAATATGTAATTATTAAAAATGGCGTTCAGTGAAAAAATATCAAAATTACTGCATGTGCCTTAAATGATAAGTACTTATTAAGTCCCAAAATGGGAGCTGCAGCATTCAGAAGAAGAAACACCACCAACTCAGCATAAACACCACAAACGTAACATAGATACCACCGAAGCAGCATAAACACTACCAAAGCAGCATAAACACCCCCAATAGCAGCATAAATACCACCAAAGCAGCATAAATACCACCGAAGCAGCATAAACACCCCAAAAGCAGCATAAACACCAAAGAAGCAGTATCAACACCACCGAAGCAACATAAACACCATCGAAGCAGCATCAACACCACCGAAGCAGCATAAACACAGTTAATATAAGGACTATTGGTAATCAGTATAATAAATACATAGATAATAATGGACAAGAGAGGTCACTGCCTTGGAATGTTCACTGTGGACCGAATACATGGTTAACGGGTGTCTCCTACCTCACTCTTACCCGTCCGGCAGCGAGATATTCTGATAGTAATAATTATGACCATTATATTTGTTATCAATATTCGTTAGCAAATATAAAATATTCTGATGAAGCTGATGGAATAGTATTTTTAACAATAACGAAGCCTCTTATATAAATTACAATTATTTTCTTTTAAATGTAAGTTTTACAGCGATGATGAAATAATCTTAGTGAAACGAAACTGATTTGATACAATGCTGATGTTTGCTTTTAACTATGAAATGCGCCAGCGATTGCGTTTTAAAGCTATAATCATGTTCACACGTAGCTTGTTAGTATGTGTCACATAAGTAAAATGTCTCAACACAAATGCCTTAAGATCATGTTTTGTGTATATGAATAGTATGTGTATCTGATGAGAAAATGTTTACAGTTTAAGTTAATAAAATTATGTTCTGTTCTGTTCTGTATAATCAGTACTAATATATTACTATTGAACACCTCAACATGCATCACGTGATCACAACTCTCCTTGCCTTATTCTATCTTTCTACTTTACCTACTCATTTCCACATTCACGGTTCTCTTCACAGTTATTAATTTGTTTTATTTGCATTTGTAACACCATTATATAGTCCTTGCAAGATATTCAGAAGAGAGACTTTGTGTAATCTAGAAATAGCTTTCTCCTCAGTTCTGCTGTATATCGAATATATGTATTATATGTTATATGCTGATTACAAATAAATATTTTTTAAACTAACATATCATTAAAAGTATAGTCAAATATCATAAATATAAATCACTATAAAAGGATTTGGTAGAGCGGTTGACCCCCGAGGAACTCCAACTTTTGATTGCAAATAAAGAACGCCTCCGGCGCTTACTTCATCTGTCGCAATCGGACAATGATGGTGACAATGCTAACGACGAAGGCAGTGGCGACGTGAGTGTTTGCTTGCATGCGTATTTTACACTTTTGTAAATTTATCTTATTTCATAAATGTAAATTTATACAATGTATATCACCAAACAACAGTTTCGTGAAACTGTTATAAACTGGTTGTGTGCGTTACAAAATAACGGTATAGTATCTTGTAAAACATGTGTGTAACTAATGTGATATCATGTATTCTTGGTTTTGTAATCATAAATATGTATACCCCTTTTTCCGGTTTTATGTTGTTTCTATACCATTTGTAGAGAATATGGAATTTTAAACACCAGAGAGAAATATATCTTAAGAAGATATGTATGCAATTAGTTTACCTTGTTATCGATATTTTATCACTGACGTCTTTGTGTAACCAAACAACGAAAATTTTGATTTTTGATAATATAGTTACAGAGACGCAGCATTGTGTCGAATTTGTATATTTAAATGGAAGTTAGTATTTACACCGCTGTAAATATTTTAAACTGTTAAATGCTATAACATTTCAAAATATATCTAGAGTTGGAATTCAATAATTATGTTTTTTAAATCGATACATTTTCTTTGAAATGTTTTAAAGTTTACAGCTTGGCCCTTGGCTATATCAGTTCAGTGTCTCAACATTGTAATGATTGCGGAAAGAACAAATATTTCGTTGAAGTATCCGCTATAAATACATGCAGAAACCAATCCCATGGCAAACACGTGCCACCGATTACGAAAGTATCCTCCATTTGACATTTATTTAAGAATATTTCTATCCTCTTACATAAAATGCTGGAATGATATTGCGAGAAGGCTCATAAACTGTGCATTTACTAACCATTTACGGAGCTTGTTTCAGGCAGTTAAAAATATATTCATGATACTGGGTGGGGTAATAGAAGTTGATATCTCACGTTGACTGCCTATTGTTTTGATCTCATGTCACAATTGATCTAATTATATGTGTTTTATTCCAGGGTTTGCACTTAAAATATTTTACTACTTAATAAGCGGTTTTGGTTTCAGATGGCGCCAGTTTTGTTTCCGACCAACTGATTCGATTATGTTTGCAGATGACACAGTTTTTATATCGTACGATGTTCGTGTGCTGATATTTTATTTATGTACAGTTTGTTGTTAAATGACAGAATTGACACAAAATAGTTTTGAATATTTTAAGATGCTTGTTTATGTAGATTATATAATAACATACACGAAGATATATAATTATAAATACTTTAACCATTTCTGTTTTTATATATGCTTATCTGTTTAATATAATAATTATAATAACTATATGCATGTATGTTAGACTAGGTTATTGATATATAAAATGTATGAATACGTCAATATTATATATATAATTTCTAAAAACGTCAAAATAATTATAAGTTATTAGTCATCCGATTACATATATATCTATCGGATGTTTCCCAGATCTCAAACACAACATTTAAACTCAAAGAACAATAAAAATGTCTTTCGCCGTATTTTTATTTACATTTCCACGCAATTCGTTAAAAAATAAATGTAAACTATATCATCTTATATTTTAATTAATTCATAAATATGAAAATATACCGTTTTCCGTGGCCTAGTGGTTAAGGCGTCCTCCTCGGAAGCGGGAGGTCAAAGGTTCGAATCACGGTGGAAGCACTAGGTTTTTATTTGATTCGGGCGGTTGCTCACCCAACAGCAAGTTTAATTGAGGGGTACCGATTTTCTAACGGTCTGAAGCCTTTAGAAAGTAACTTTGTACAACATAAATGTGTCTCATGAGCTCAGTGTGGCTGGCCCTTTCAATAGGAGTGACACTATAATAAGCAAACACTTTACTTTACTTTTACTTTTATATGCATGTAACTGAATAAATAAAACGATTTATCAAATATTCAATAATGAAAATATACATTAAATAAAACATTAATTAAGAAAATATAGAAACGTAATACCTAAGTTTATCTTTAAGTAAAATCTTTAGAACTATTTAAATCATAACACTGAACCATGTTATAGATTGCCCACTCAGTATTGTCAATAAACAATAATACCTTTCACCTTAAGGTAAAATAATAACATTACAATACATTTATATTTTTTCAGAGAGTAACAATCAACTAATTATTAATATATTTGATATTTTGCAGGGCTATTTTGCATTCCCGAGACAAGGCCGTGCAATGGTGAGTTTCAGTCTCGTAATTATCCAGTATATTTTCTCAGTACTTTATACTGAACGATACAGCTAACCCGCCACTTTTAATTTCCAAAATGTGCGTTATACTATTGAGTAGGGTACGCATTTCAATAATTTATTTTATTAATTAATTTTTCCAATTGCTGTAATATTAAGAGGTTAATACACGACAGAGCCGGGCCGGGAGGTGGTAATCGGGGCAATAACCTGCTTAAAACATGCTCATTTTTGTTACTTTAATACACATGTTACTATATATAGGTTCAAGCCGGTTATTGCCTTCACGCACTGATTATCACTTATTGGCCCGGGCTGAAAACTCAAAATCATAATAGGCTCGGCGTGCGTGTGAAACCAATGGCCACGTAAAACGTCATCACTGTAAAATTGTTTTCAACATGTCGGTATATTCTTTCACGGGTATAAAGTAAGTGTTTTTTTTTTAAAGAAAATCGATAATATGTTATTAAGTGTTTGTGTACATTATTTTATTATTTCCATTCTGTTTCTTATTTAAACAAATCAAGGGAAGCAACTGCAAAGCGACCTACATTTGAAACTGAAAAGCTAATAAATATCTTAAAATACGACGTTAACGTCATAATGGCACAATAGCTCAGTTGTTAACGTTCACGTGATTTTACACTTTATCAATATGAACGTCGTGTATTCAAGTTGCGTCAATGACGGTTTCTTTTTGTTTTAAATTAAAATTGTTTTTATTATTATTTTTCTTTCATTTTATACTCTGTTAAAATATAAATAAAGTATGTGTACACATAATTTAGACGCACGTGTAAAAAAAGAGGTTGATAAATGGATATCATGTGCATTGCCTTGTAGCGGTAACAGTCCCGGTAAGTGAAAACGTAATTACTCCCTATCAGTGGCGCAACCGAACATGTGTATTAAAGACATAAATACTCTAAAGCCATCGGGCCATTATTCATTTTTCGGGCCGATTATCACCTCCCGGCTCGACTCTGTCGTGTATTAAGCTCTAAATATATAGTAACATGTGTATTAAGTAATAATATAGACTTCTCATTGTTATCCTAAATGTTCTTCTTTATTCAGGTCTAAATTTCAAGGAAATGAATAACATGGCAACAGGCGGGTTAGCTTTTCCGTTCAGTATGTTATAGAGCACATGTTCTCAATAACTGATACGGTAGTAATGTGTCGCCTGTCAGTAGGAAGTGACATGTATTCGGCATGTATACATATAGTACCTCAGTACAACTATCATTTAGCACATGTTCTCAATAGCTGATACGGTAGTAATGTGTCGCCTGTCAGTAGGAAGTGACATGTATTCGGCATGTATACATATAGTACCTCAGTACAACTATCATTTACCACATGTTCTCAATACCTGATACGGTAGTAATGTGTCGCCTGTCGGTAGGAAGTGACATGTATTCGGCATGTATACGTATAGTACCTCAGTACAATTATCATTTAGCACATGTTCTCAATAACTGATTCGGTAGTAATGTGTCGCCTGTCAGTAGGAAGTGACATGTATTTGGCATGTATACATATAGTACCTCAGTGTAACTATCATTTAGCACATGTTCTCAATAACTGATACGGTAGTAATGTGTCGCCTGTCAGTAGGAAGTGACATGTATTCAGCATGTATACATATAGTACCTCAGTACAACTATCATTTAGCACATGTTCTCAATACCTGATACGGTAGTAATGTGTCGCCTGTCGGTAGGAAGTGACATGTATTCGGCATGTATACATATAGTACCTCAGTACAATTATCATTTAGCACATGTTCTCAATAACTGATACGGTAGTAATGTGTCGCCTGTCAGTAGGAAGTGACATGTATTTGGCATGTTTACATATAGTACCTCAGTGTAACTATCATTTAGCACATGTTCTCAATAACTGATACGGTAGTAATGTGTCGCCTGTCAGTAGGAAGTGACATGTATTCGGCATGTTTACATATAGTACCTCAGTGTAACTATCATTTAGCACATGTTCTCAATAACTGATACGGTAGTAATGTGTCGCCTGTCAGTAGGAAGTGACATGTATTCGACATGTATACATATAGTACCTCAGTACAACTATCATTTAGCACATGTTCACAATAGCTGATACGGTTGTAATGTGTCGCCTGTCAGTAGGATGTGACACGTAATCGGCATGTATACATAAAGTACCTCAGTACAACTATCATTTAGCACATGTTCTCAATAACTGATACGGTAGTAATGTGTCGCCTGTCAGTAGGAAGTGACATGTATTCGGCATGTATACATATAGTACCTCAGTACAACTATCATTTAGCATATGTTCTCAATAACTGATACGGTTGTAATGTGTCGCCTGTCAGTAGGAAGTGACATGTATCCGGAATGTATACATATAGTACCTCAGTACAACTATCATTTAGCACATGTTCTCAATAACAGATACGGTAGTAATGTGCCACCTGTCAGTAAGAAGTGACATGTATTCGACATGTATACATATAGTTCCTCAGTACAACTATCATTTAGCACATATTCTCAATAACTGATACGGTAGTAATGTGTCGCCTGTCAGTAGGAAGTGACATGTATTTGGCATGTATACATATAGTACCTCAGTACAACTATCATTTAGCACATGTTCTCAAAAAGTGATACGGTAGTAATGTGTCGCCTGTCAGTAGGAAGTGACAATAATTCGGCATGTATACATATAGTACCTCAGTACAATTATCATTTAGCACATGTTCTCAATAGCTGATACGGTAGTAATGTTTCGCCTGTCAGAAGGAAGTAGCATGTATTCGGCATGTATACATATAGTACCTCAGTACAAATCATTTAGCACATATTCTCAATAACTGATACGGTAGTAATGTGTCGCCTGTCGGTAGGAAGTACATACATAAATAGTTACATCTATATTTTTTTTATAAAACTATTCATGTAAATAATGTTTAAATCTCTGATATGACGAGTCCTAACGTTTTTTATCCTTGGTGAAGACCGATGTGTGTCGAAATGTTGCAAATAGAGTTACTAGTATTTTATTTATAATTATTTCTAAAAATAATTATTTTATTATTGCAACTACATTAGATGGCAGGCTCAATTTAAAACCATAATTAAACAATGTATTGATGAACCTGTCCCAGACCCATTTTGAATTTTTTTGGAAAATATAAATCTAACTGAACGGCTTTATAAAATATATTATTAAAATTACTTTATAAACCAATAAAAAAATGTTTAATTTGTTTAAGTGTTTAAATTGATTCACAGCCGCATTGTAAGACGAGCAGACCTTATTCATGTTCAACTTACTCATTACCAACATGACACTAAAGTAACAATGCCAGTTCCACCTACAATTATAAAACAGTAATTACTATTTATTCACATACAAACAGAGTTATACAATTGTCCTAGAGCACATAAACGATATAAATTAATAAGTACAAGTCCTTTTTTAAGATAAACAAGGAAACAAAATAAAGTTATTTGAGATAATTCCAATCGGTTTGAACAGTTATGATTTAAACCTTTTATTTGCATTCACTTTCAATCCATCGTGTATTGACAAAAGGCAACCCACTCCGACAAATTAAAGGACATCAAAGTATTCAAATATGCTAAAATCAATTGACTACAAACAATGTTGGCCTGGATGTCAGTTTGGCTCTGCCCTACAAGGAATTTTAAATAAGTTTTTTTATCATACAGGAAATTATTTTAACGAGGTTTTTTTTTCAAATAATATTAGTCATTGTTATAATAAACTGATAATTTTGTTTTGTTAAGTGTTTTATCATGTTTTATATGAATCAAAGAGGAAGTTGGTCATTATTCTTATCGATGATATGTTTTTATTCATAATGTTTGATTTAAATTTTAAAAAGAGGACTAAAGCTTGTTAAAAAACGACCATAGTGTACTTTGTGGATGTCCCCATTACACTATTTGATGCCATATGAATTATATTTTTTACCATGACCTAAATTCAGTAATACTTTTAATCTGGGGTCAGGACGAAGACTCCTAACTTATAGAACTAATTCAAATTGCTCTTTTCGGTGTAGTCGAGAGACGAGGCATTTATAAAATGTATGTTCGTAGGGTTTCAAATACACACTCCAGACACCAGTCGCGCCTGACTCTTCCAATTCCCAAATTACGAGGAAATTATGTATACAGTCACGCCTGACTCTTCAAATTCTCAAATAACGAGGGAAGTATATCCAGAGTCACGGCTGACTTTGCCCATTCCAGAATAACGAGGATTTTTGTCCTATTCGAAATCTCTAATAACGACTGAATTATGTTCACAGGTCTTCAGTAAACTTAAGATTTTCCGAGGTCGCCTTGTCAAGACCGGTTTGGAACCCGCGACCTCAGACAAGGGCGGCCAACATTTTACACACTGTACTACTGCTACAAGTAAAATGTATTTCCGAATTACTTATAAACATTTATGTTGATTTTTAATGAATTTTAAATGAAATAATTTAAAGAGGAACGCCTATATTACAACTGACAAAATTAGAAAACCGGCAAATCTAATTTCATTATATCACTGGATTGAATATGAGCTAATGTGCACTTACATTTATCAATGTATTTTAATTAGTCCAATAACATACACTCAACTCCAAAAAAAACCTTAAAGTTTTCTTTCCTAAATATATCTGTCACAGTGCATATACATTTTTATTAAAAAAATATATTCATATTGAATTATCAACTTGGTATCAATCGCCACCATAAAGTTGGGATCATGAATCCGCGCACGCACGCCACGCATAGATATTGCGAACCATACGATTCGCATGCTCTCGGCCTATCGTAAATTGCATGTGAAAAACGGTTGCAATCATGTTACACGTGTTCAGTATAAAGAAATCACAAGTCAGCGATGGCAGATGGGCAGGTTAAGACGCAGGTTGATTCATTCACCGCGTCAACGATGCGTGCAATGCAAAGCAGCCCGCTGTGTCCACATGCAAAATTGACTGTAAAAATGGAATAATTAGGTAGTACCTGTTAAGATCAAATAACTAAAAACGCTATAATTGAACTTTTGTTATGTTTTGACATTTTATAAAAACGAAATGATCTGTTTATGTGTAGATAATCATTGATTTGCCTTTATTAATCTTTGACATACAAGTGAAATAAAAAGTGTAAGGTTTCTTTTAGAGTCGAGTGTAAATTAGGCTATATTCACATTTTGTGGAATCGATAGAGAGATCCGTTATATACTAAGAATATGCAATCATATCTAGGTCATAAAGTATGGCATCCAGTACAAAATTACATCACGTTTACGTCAACTAAACAAAAATGATGTTGATTTTTTAGGGGGGGGGGGGGGGGGGGTTCTGGGGGTTTTTTTGGTGTGTGTTTTTGTTGTTGTTGTTTTTTTGTGGGTTTTTTTATTCATTTATTTTTTATTTTTTTATTTTTTGTTCTAAAATGATGTAAACAACATCTTTCAAAATTCACCAGGAAGGATTTATCATTAGAAAAACTACTCTTGAAACTTTGAATTTTAATTTCTTTATACTACTTTCTCATACTTTACCAAAGTTTTGTTATCTTTGTAACTGACCTATGGCAGACATCTTGCCAAGTTGCTTATTAACTTGGAAACTTATATTTTCTTTATCATTACTTGACAGAGCTTTTATTTCCCTCGGATGGGGAGGTCTGGCCAGGATGCAGCTAACACAGACGAGCCATGTTGTTTGGAGGGCGTGAGGAGTGTGTTCACCATGGGCAAGGGAACGTTTGAAATATGCCCAAAAGTTCAAGCTTGCTGTGACGGACTTGAAGAGAGAACAAAGCTCTACAAGGACTTGGTTATAACCGATTGTGCAAGAGTAAGTTAATCAGGGTTTTAAAATACAAACTAACCTGCCCACAAAGCCAAACATGGTAACCCAAGCTCATAACTCCGGCATAAATTATCCGCTTTGGCCAACTTAAAAGTTTCTCCGAGATATCTTCGTATATAACAACAGTTTAAGTTCGTGGAAGCGTAAATGATATCTTCAGATGCTAGATGACAATATGACGAACTTCGAATATTTGCCAACATCTGGTTTAACATTGACTGATGCCTTGTATTTCTGTACTATTAAGGTTACAGAGGCTTATTCTGCAGTTTATTCATGGGACGATTTCTTTAATTCGTTTTGTATGTAAGTTGTCTTTCCTTTTTTTGTGTGTCATTTAGCTTGATATCGCCTTTCGGGTTGTCCCTGTAGAGCCAATAATTTCCTTAAAATCCGGCTTATTCATATAACAAGTGAAGTTACTAAATAAGAATGAGTCAGTATAAAACCACCTTCGATTCACTTCAGTCTGTCGTCAAGTAACCATTGTTTCATGTTTGTTAAGTATGTATAGAAAGATCTTGATTATAAAACTTACATTTTATTGCTTGTTTGGTACATCTGGAGTTCTAAATGTCATCCGAAAGGTAGGGATTATTTTTTTTATTTTATATGTTTTTTCTTCTTTCCCCTGTACATTCTGTTAGAAAAGTGAAAGTAAATTTTTAAAAATATCCAGACTCCCGTCTCTAAACTGGAGTTTTCCATTTAAAGTTTAATCATGTCAAATTTATCCAAATAGCTTTTGCTTGAAAATTTAATGTCAATTTTATACCATCGAGGTTTGGAGACTTCGTATAGAAACAAGTCATACTTCCGTGTTAATGTGTTCAAGTCGATATAACACTATTTATATTTGTATCTAGATATAGATATATCGTGTATCATCCTTTAAAATTTGTCGCAAAACAACACCTATAACGGTAATCATCAGCAATTTGAAAGTAAGTAAAGTGTAAACATGAAAGAATTAAAATAAAAAATCAACAGGACTACGTTCAGCACCGTTAAACAGCAAACACATTAAAATGCCTGGTCCCCTATAACTTTATAATATATTTATATTCGTACTATTCGTATGTATAATTGTGTTTATTTTTTATATATTTCAGGACACGAGTTTAGAGAAAATCCGAGAACTCATGACAGAGGATTAATGGCAGTGGAGTCGTTTCCGGTTAATCACGTCATTTCCGGATTATAATACTCCGCCACTATGCACTTGTCATCACTTAAATTCAATCATTTGTCATCAGTGTCAGTTTTAATAGAGAATTTGTCAATTGGTATATAAATAAACATAAAATTCAAGACAATATTTCTTTGCTCAGCGTTGCACTCTTTGCTGCAAATATGTTATTTATATGACATTTGTTTGCTTTGTAAATTTATAGATTATCTTGCAATCCACTGTGGATCTCAACGCGTGTTGACTCTCTCATATTTTCACTAAATTTTCCAGTAGTATGTGTTTCTTTTTTATTATTGAAAATCAGTTGTTACGCTAGACATAAAGCAAGAACATATATTTTAAAATTATGAGGGTCGTCACAAAAGTTCCTTTGTTACGAAGAGTCGACTGTTTGTTTTCAGTTTTAAACAATTTGGAATGTGACTACCTTTGTCGTAGGGAGTGCAAATACTTATAGCCAATATTAATTTTGACATTTTGTTGATATTACTTTAAATTATTTGGTTCTGTTTTAGTATTGCAATATATATATATATATATAGATAGAGAGAAAGAGAGAGAGAGTATTTACACTTCATGCATAGAACGTTTTATGTGTTATAAACGACAATAAGAGAAGTAGTCAAAGCGATATACACGGAAAGGTAGTTACAAAAGAGTGTTATGAAATGACCAAATGCAATGATTTTATTGCAGTCTCTTTTATGTGAAACATGTTTATGAAATCCAATTTACATTTTGTTTTGTAAAAGACCAAGACATCACACACACAATTAATAAAATAATGTACATGTAAGTATTTTATCTCATAAGGATATTATATGTTGTGAAAATATAGGACATGTTTGTTTATGATACTTTGGAATTGCTCACGATTATCAAATTGTAATAAATATATATTGGTTCATAATATGCTGTAAAAATCTCACTATTCAAAATTCTAAACAAATTGTTTAATAGCAGTAAATGTACTATATATAACGGTATGTGATAAAAGATACGTATTTGTGGCAATAATGTAAGGTTAGTGAATATAAAGTATTGATTATATAGACAGTAAATAACGTTATTATGAATGAAAAAGAAATACACTGGTAAATAATTGCTATTTTTTTGTAATATAAGTACATTCAATCGACTGTTAACATATTAATCCCAACTCAAACAAGCATTATTCGCCTCAAGCAATGCACATGCACTTACGTTATACTTAACCTAATTAATTAACATGCGCATACTTGTCAATACTCGCTAAAATGGTTTTAGAAATAAACCTGCATATAACTAATCTAAAAGGTCAATCTAAATACAAGCAAATATTGTCAAAAGTATTATTTCATACAAACAAGCCAATAGTCTCAAAAGCAGTATATAAATGTTTTATATACCAGCAAATAATTGTCAAAAGCAGTATTACATACACACAAGCAAATAATTGTCAAAAGCAGTATTACATACACACAAATGAATATTGTCAAGGGCAATATTATACATACATACAAGCAATTAACATTAGGCAACCCCCTTACTAAGCATTAAATATTCAAAGCAATGCATTATTGCTATCAACAGTCCAATATCACTATCAGTAATTCAACGACCCGAAATAAATGTACTATCTACATGATTTAGTTGTTTGAAATATTCTTGTTCAATAAAAAAAATCTTCTTTGAATATTGTTGTTGATTGTTTTCTATACCAGTTGATTCCCAAACTGCTTCTTTATAAAACATTAAATCACAATGCATTCATAATCAATTTCTTCAACAATAAATTAAAGTAACTGCGTCCATTCAATATTAATTGCATCTCTGCGAACGAATGTCCCTTGATGCCGACGATCTGGGCTAATAATAAAACAATAATGATGAATATAAACAAAATGCAATGAAAGCATGAAATACTAAAATGGTCCATTAACAATATCAATCATTAAATATTTAAGTGTAAACAGAAACGCGTTAATAGTGGGGAAATGATCGTAAAGTACAGTGTATGTACCATTAACTCCCGTTACTTGACGTCGATAAAAATGATTCTCATAACTACCATACATTATCCACAGATGGAATCGATAATTGCGATATATCGAACCGGTATCAAAGTATCGTAATATTGTGATATTAGGGTCCTATCTGTAGTGGTTAACTGGGACGCATGGGTATTTATACTGGGCTATGATTGTTAAAGGTCATAAGCAATAAAATTGAATCCTCAATTTAGCTTTAAAAAACAATATATACCATTAACACATTGACGAAATACCCTTTTTCGATGTTTTATTTCTATCCGAAGTACTGAAAAATACTTACAAAAAATAACATATAAAAGAGCAACATTACGAAACACTGTCTCGCTTATCTCCCTTATCTCCTATAACAATGTGACGTAATGCTTGATTAGCCGCCAGCTAAATAACATGAAGTTGAATACGATTCCGAACTCAGTAAAATTTAAAGTTTTGACTTAAATGACGGAATACAACCATATATGTTCGAACAAATGGCTTTAAGGAATCAGGCTGACGCCAGTAACGTGACTCATTTCTCATCTGAGAGCGATTCGGAGGAAGAAACTGACCCTCAACAAACTCTGCAGATTTAGTTCTAGAGACGCAGTCTATGTATGTGCTACTGCGCTTGTGCTAATGCCAGTTGTCTATATCTATATTTTAAAAAGTCGCAATTCTAAGTCTCTTCTAGTCATTATAACGAAATTATGTTTTTTTATTTTTATATGTAAACCATACTACAAAATGTTTTTCGTATGATTGTTATGAGTATAATGAGCACAAATATTAAATTAGATATTGTCTTAGCCAATAAAATCGCTCAGATATTTCACAAGAGAATATTCCATTTAACATAGACTGTCATGATCAGCAGTGCTTGACCTACTTCCAAAACCAATGGAATGAGAAAAAATAGATCAACTTCTAAACCAGTTTGAGATTTGAAATATTTGTCGTTAAAAATCCTGTTTTCTTTATTGATTACGAGGATTTTTTTCCGTCAGATTTCGACCTTGTAATTATTGGTATCAGTTCGACAGTCCATCCTGATGTTATTTTTGGTATTGTTTTAAGGAATAGATACGTTAGTCTGATTCTATATATTCTTCCAAAATGTCTTCATATTAAACTTGATTCAAGCATTAATGCCACAATGCTCCGCAACAGCCCCGCAGAAACGCAGTACGTAGATGAAACACATCTGTGCTGAAACATCGTAGAAAGACCGCGATAGATTCAAAGTGTTGTGACTATCATTTCTGCTAACACAGCGTAATAAAACCGCAATAGATTCAGAGTGCTGTGACTATCATTTCTGCTAACACAGCGTAGAAAAACCGCGATAGATTCAAAGTGCTGTGACTATCATTTCTGCTGAAACAGCGTTAAATACATTCAAATACATTCAAAGTGTTTTTAGCTTTCACTTCTGCTTAAACAGCGTAGGAAACCCGTGATACATTCAGAGCGCTGTGACTATCTTTCTTCAAAAAAGCGTAGAAAGACCGCGATCGATTCAAATTGCTGTGGCTATCATTTCTGCTGAAACAGCGCAGACAGACCATGATACATTTAGAGTGTTTTTGGCTTTTAATTCTGCGTAAACAACGTATGAAGACTGCGATACATTCAGAGCGCTGTGACTATCATTTCTGCTGAAACAGTGTATGAAGACTGCATTGCATTCAGAGCGCTGTGATTATCATTTCTGCTGAAACAGAAATGATGTATTGGATTCGACAGACTTTGCAAACTGCTAAAGGACGCGGTTCACCCCTCTCCACATTTATCACAAAAAAGGTCCCGTGAATGCAATAATATTAAAATTTAAATTTTTGAAAAAATTGATGTTGTGTTTTTTATTTTGATGATTATTTATTCTTTTTAAAAGATACGTACTTTATTTTTCAATTTGACATTTTGTTGCTTAATACAATACAATTGAAAGTGTACATATACATCGGACATATGCAATAACTGGAAGAACGGCAAATTTTAAAGAGGTGTTCCTGGCTCAACATGATGACCTCACTAAACATTTTTAATGTCATAACTTCATTTACATCGATAAATTTGCATATTTTCCTTTACTTATGAGTTAAAATGTGTTCCGACTTTAATTCTGTGTTATCATTAAGAAGTGTGTGATGAGGTTGAGAAATGAAAATGCATTTTTTTTCCAACTTGAGCTGTTAAGTAAAACCGGCCCCCGAAAACCTGAAAACTTTGTGGAAAAAAACAGACAAAATGGTATGTTTTACGAATAAATACAAAACAACTTTTAAGCAAATCTAAATGAAGGTCATAATAATAAATATGTAACCTGAAAACAGTCATACCGGCGGACCGCCACTGGTGTTATAGTAATAATTCACACAAAAAAAAAACGGTTTGTTTTATCAAGTTTTAAAATAAAACTTAACTCTAGCTTCACAAAAAAATCCACGAAAATATCTAGAGACTTGTTTTAACTCACAAGACCATTTATGATAACCACTTAAAAGAAACCATGAATAATCCAACCAATAAATACCACTGGGCGAGAACGGAAGGGAAGGAAGGACGTTAACAAGGAACCAAATATGTATCACATATTACCACAGATTAAAACTTTGGAGAAGAAGAACAACTGTGAAAAAAACATTGCTTAAAGAAACATAACGCAGTTATTTCCCTTTGATATAATACCTGCCAAATGGATTTTTTATGGGATGTTAATATATTCCGAAATGATCAATACAATAAAATGAACATAAAAAAATGTATTACAGACTGTGAGCCTCCGTCAGTTTTTATACAAAACTAAATAACGAAACCAATAATCGCCTGAATAATGAAGAACACGTTCGTCGTGTAATTGTTATTTTGGCGCATTTGCTTAACTGGTATGTGCTAGACTGATGTCTATTCAATTTATGTTATGACTTGTTTTATGTGGAAATTGCAATTATATGAGCAACAAATGCAACTAACCTCATCCGTGGTAACCAGATATAAATTTTGCAAAAGACGTCATAAAATTAGATTATGGTAACAAATGGATGTAATGGTTGCATAATTAGACAATGAATCGTAGTTTTATAACAAGGTCTCAGGCGATACAAAAGGACTTGGTTCACGAACCTTTCAAAATTGCCCTGCATCATTCAATCAAATTAAATCCTAATATTTCTGAGAAAAAAAAAGATGTTTTTTTTCATTTTAATTATACAGACGAACTTGTGCAAGCGGTCACCCCTATTAAGCAGCCATTTGTCTTAAACATTTGCTATTTCGCCATATCTTTACCTTCAGAGTCAATTGTATTTAGCAACTATCTGCCTTAAAAGACCACTTTTGCCCGTACCCTTGACTAGCTGCAAAAGACAGACTTTTATGCAGTCTTACATTTTACGCCATTTTATGTATATATATATCATGTTTTTTATGTACATATATCATGTTTTTTTTATTTATATATATCATGTTTTCATGAGTGAAGACACTCTTGCTACCAGATTGAGAAACCTGTTGGAACATGAAGATTTGCTTTAAAGTTCTTTTCTCTCTCAAATACGAGTTATGTGATAAATAGCCTCTTGCGTTCTTACCTTTTTCATATTGAAATTATGAACCTCGTTAGGTGAAATAATATGATTCTCGGAAATAACCTCGAATCATATCATTTCACCTAACTCGTTCCATCTTTTTAATATGAAATAGGCACACATGTAGGAAAGTCTATATATATATATATCATACATTGTGAATGTGCATCTGAAAATATCCCAAAAATAGAAAATTCCGTTGTTGAGATTTCAGTTATCTCCCTTTATGAAATAAAATAAATATGATTCCATTGTATCCTCATGATTCAATGGGTTTCTGAATCAGTCCTTTATATAGCCATCAATCAAGTCTTACTGCCTGATTCAAATTTTCTTCGTTGCAAACTATCAATACGTTGGTCTTTAAGAGAAGCAAGCGTCGAAGATGATTAAGACTAATCATCCAATACAGGTAACACATAATGGCTACCATTCTGTCTTTCTAATAAAACTTACAAAATTATAGAGCTAAAAGTTAGATAATAAGATGTACACAGCTTAAAGAAAAACAAAGATATTTACAAAGTTTATTTCACAAAATGTCAAATTAGTATGCATTTATTTTTAAAGTTTACACAGAGTCGTGTCGAGGGTTTACACCGCGTGTGTATCCGGTACCTTATTTGCGTGAAGTATCAACTATACCTTCCTAAATAGACAACACATGTTAATTTGGCGATTGGTTTAGTACTATGATAAATAGTCCACTTTGATTAAAGACAAAAAAGACATTTGTGTCTCATCAACAAACGGTTTACATTTCTTTCGCGGTCAAGACAACGTTGTCTGTCATCTTTAATAAAAGACATCAATGTAAAAAATTTCAAAAGTTTAAGGTCTAGAAACAAAAAATAATACGTCTCGTCTATGAAATATTTATTATATTTTATGACACCTCGTGTTCCGCATAAAATCAATATTGTTTTTTATCGCAGACACTGAGAGAGATATTATCGCAATAGATATCGTTCCATTTTCCAGTTGGTGTAACGTAATATACACAATTTTTAACGAGCGAACGTATTTTGAGTATGCGTTCTTAGGCGGTAAAAATGAGCGGACGCGTCAAAAATGGCGGATTTTTGTTTGTAAAAGTTACATCAAGGCACAGAAAAACACGGTAATTTTTTTTATACTCATTATTTTTCTTAATGCATACTTCCAAGATGTAACTAAGCATATTGTCTTCCACCGGTAAGTCAATCCTACCTTGCAGCTATCACCACAAAAGACGCAATTCGAGAAAAACCGAGAGTGTTTACATGTACCGAAATCCATATTCACAAAATGGCACCTTCTTTTTGGACTTTTTCTATGATATCACGCTGTGTTTTCATGAATTTTACTGTCAGTACTGTTTTCACCACCAAGTATTTCCAAACTACACTTGATTCGTCCGTTTAAGACCTGCTTGTTTTGAAATGCATATGTGTACGACAATATATGAGGGTTTCCGTCAATTGTATGCCATAAATGAATGGATGCGTTCCCAGTAGGGAAGATACAAATATAGATATTGTCAGTTACACGTGTACGCCAAAACACAAGACAGTGTATTGTGAAACTATAACAGTTAAAGTGCTTCATTGGATAAAAAATCAGCATGGTGTGTCCTTTATTATGATTTTTCCTTTCCCGGTAAAATGCCTTACAGAAAAAAATAAGCCATTTCTTTAAATAAGCGGTCACAACCGCAGAAGCGGAAATTTATTTCACCCTCACCTAGTGCAATGTTACTAAGAACAACAAAAAGAAAATTTGATTCTCCGTTATCATCTATAAAGAAAAGACATAGGCATGAACAATTATTGGCACATTTTCTTCAAGATACTAGTAGCACATTCTCTCCTGGAGTATACATTGCCAAAAAAAAATAATGAAAACTCCAATAAATTCACCTTTACGAATTAGTAAGCGTAGGTTAAACTTTGCAGATGTGGTACATGATACATTTATTTAAATATTACTACAAATGGACGAGTCACGGATATAACCCTCTTTAAGACTCGGTGTGCCAGAGAAAAAACTATTTGAAGCAGAACTTAAATAGTACGTGTTTGTACTACGGATATACATGGCAGTTATGCTTGTCAAGAGATTGCAAAATACGCCGGTGTTTAAATTCATACATGTGTATGTTGCATTCCATGAACAGACCGTGGCACATGTATGGATCACAATTCGTGTATATATTGACACCGTGTGTTTCACTTTTATTTTTCGTCAGAATTAAAAGCGTAATTAATAACCTGCATTCATATGTATGGATCAGCGTTAATTATTGTTTAGTTGTTTGTTGTTGTTGTTGTTGTTTTTTAAGTAAACCAAATATAGTTCATATGGTATAAATCATTACGCCATTTAGTGCTAGCGTGCATGCACACGTTTCATGAAACTAAGACATATTTACTTTCAAAGAAGTTGTGATTTTACATTACAATAAAACAAAATAATAACATGTATATTTTAATACACACAAGATATAATATATTCATTGGAAAAAAGCATTAAAACGATATCATATTCTGATTGGTTTAATCAAACAAAAACAATTCTATATATAAATGCAAAGGCTGATAATGAAGTAAATAAATTAATATATTAAAGTTTATATAATGCAATCTGGAACGAAATAATATATACTCGATCTCAGTAAAAAGAAAACAAATTAAAAAATCTTGATATGCATAATAAACACACAGAATCTTGATTTTTCTGAACTGCAGTGTTTTAGCAAGTTACAACCAATACTGAAGCAGTTACCTCTAACGGTATGAATGAATCATTGCCTTACCAACACTTATGTGACACCACACAAATAAATAAATAAAGTTACGTATTTAACAAATATAGTATGCAACTTGCAATAAAATGGAACGATTGAAATATTTCATGAAAATAATACACAATACGAAGCATTCTCAATGAGCACAAACTATGATACTTTAACTTCGATCAGGCCCTGGTGCGATTATTTCGATGACAATGACTTGCTATGAAAATATGTTTTTCGAAGTAAGCTTATCGACGATATTCTAGTATATATGATGACACAATTTGAACGAATCGGTTTTTACGGTTTACCAACACATCATAGGTTATCCGACGCCAACATGAAGGAGATTCAAGGCTCACTCTACATGTACAAAACAACAAATTAACATAGAAATTAAAAAAAAACACATCAACAAATGAATATGCAGAATGAACCTAGAACCTTGATACCTGCAGAGTTTCAGCAAATTGTATAGTATTACTCAAACTGTCGCTTCTTACGACATGCACGAGCACAGTGATCAAGCATATGGCTCCCTGGAAGATACAATTTAAAAATTGTTGCAATTGGATTGCTAAAGTAGAAAGGGAAACACTAAAATAAAATATTGGTAATCGCACAATAAAAAATGTATCAATCAAGAAACCACCCTATTTTTTGATAATAATAGATAACATAATATAAATGAAATTTTTTTTTTTCAATTATCAAATTTATTAAAATTTAAATGATTAATCTTACCGTAAGAAATAGATGTCTTTATTGAAAGTAAATATGTTGAGCAAATAAGATAAGTTTCAAAACTTCGTGGAAACAAGCAAAATGTTTTATGTACGACATATTTGGTATGTGCACGGAAACTAGACTTCCAGATAAATATTCTCCCACACACTGTAAACACATACAGAGGTTCATCGTGAAGAAGCATGTGTTGTTTCAGTCCCTTTTACTTTTGACCGCCTTTAGGCATGAAGTACATGTATGGTTCAATGGTGTGACTGTATGTGCCTATCATAGTCGTATTTAATATGATATTCCTTGCTGCGCACTTCGCAGATCCATGAATTCGAATATGTCGTGATAATGCAGATTGTGATTTATAATTATTGTCACATACAGCGCACTGAAACCCTCCATCTATCTCCATAATCTCCTAAAAGTATAAAATGGATTTGCAGGCGCGTACCCAGGCTATGTTGAAGTGGATTCAAGAATCTACGTTCCGAAAGTCGCCGGTACGAGCCCTTCCCAGCCAGAAATTTGATTGCCTTTTATTAACTGCAAAACTCAGTAATGTTTTCTACCCAGGAAGCGGACGCGAGAGTTTTTTACATTAGCTCTAGAAACGTGTAACATTTAAACAATGTTGTGTGGTCGATCCATCACACTGAGTGCCATGGTCTAATTGTAAGGGTGTTGGGTAATCTCGTTTTAAAACAAAATAGTAATAATTATAAATAAGTTAAACTTTTTTAAGTTGGATGACCGGCATTACCAGTGCAAAAAGAAACATTTATGTTACCATCATCGACGTTAGAACAGTAAGACTGTCTTCACAAAGTCACAATTTGTACTCAACTGAGCGCCTCTGGTTCTAGATAAAGTCACATTTCCGGTTTTTCTTACCGGGATTTTTTTAATTACATTTTCAATGTCAATCTGCTCACGTCTATAACTATGTAGCATGACTAGTCCACAGAACGGCATTCAGATCTCATGATTGACCTTAGATAATCCGCACTCTACGCACGACACTGAACGACCATTCAGCACTGGCATGGTTATAGGATCAACCAGACAGGAAAGGATATCAGGATATAGTATACTTCACTTCGGAAGCTCTCAAGGTCACCACTGAGGTCAGTAAAGCACTGTCTCCCTGTTGTGCCGTCAGCTGATGCAACATACTCGACAAATCTGTGTGGTAAGCACATTGCTCTCCAATTGCCCTTTGCCTGCAACTACTTGTTAAGAGGCATTACATCCTGCGAAACTATGTCAAACTTCAAGATGCTACATCTGTGCATCAAGTGAACTCACAATTTTTGAATAGGCCTATTTAAACGTACGTGTGCAAGGAGCCTGGCCAACTTGCACATTTAGTTTCACAAAGATTTTGAAGTCGGTCCGTTTCTCCATCAAGATCATCATTTTCATACTTATTTTTAAATGCAAGTAGACGTTTTCCTGAATAGTTAAACGCTAATGCAATCTGTTGGACAGTATCAAACATATTACGTACGAATTTTCTGATATCAGCTAAAACAATCAAAATCATGTGGATCCAGCTGTGTACTTGCGTAAAGGCAGGTACGCGCCTGATTTGGTAGTAAACAGAGTGGAATATGACAATAAAAGTCAAATACAACCACCCTTCGTCATAGTACACGAACAACGTGGTGAGAGTGTCGATATGACGTCATCGAAACGAAATATACTGTTTTAATGTTAAGAGTTGGTCATCTGCAGCGCTTTCTTTTCTAAATGAGTAATGTTTTGACCATTTATTCTTTGAAAACAATTAACTGTACTCTGATAATGTTTCTGAATGGTTGATTCAAATAATGGATCTACCTTTGCGTTTCCCTTAGTTTTAGAAAAGCAAACATCGAAGATAATCAAGAAAATATTTGTATTTTCCCTACTGGGCATCAAACGCATCCATTCATTTGTGGCAGACAGTTGACGAAATCCCTCATATATTGTCGTACACATATGATTTTCAAAACATGGAGGTCTTAAACGGGCGAATCAAGTGTAATTTGGAAATAATTGGTGGTGAAAACAGTACTGACAGTAAAATTCATGAAAACATAGCGTGATATCATAGAAAAAGTCCAAAAGAAGGTGCCATTTAGTAAACATGTATTTCTGAACATGTAAACACTCTCGGTTTTCTTGAATTGCATCTTTTATGGTGATAGCTGCAAGGTAGGAATGAATTACTGATGAAAGACAATATACTTAGTTACATCATGGGAGTATGTATTAAGAAAAATAATGGGTATAAAATAAATTACCGTGTTTTTCTGTGTCTTGATGTAACTTTTAACCCCCCCCCCCCCCCCCCCCAAAAAAATTACCGTGTTTTTCTGTGTATTGATGAAACTTTTACTCCCCCCCCCCCCCCCCCCCCCCCCCCTGGTTAATGTCGTTTATGTCGTTTATTACTCGTCTACAAATTTTACTTACACTACTCAATATTCTGAATATATATTGGAAATAAAAAAACAGTGGCTGGTAAGCTGTTCTGATCAATATACCACAGCTATGACCTGCATACAGTGTAGTTTAAGTAATAACAGTATGAACATTTACATTGTTTGTCTTACAGTCTGACATTTGTGTTCAAATTGGTCCATGCTTGTTCCAATGCAAAGCGTTTGCAGCAGGGCGGAGCTTAAAATCAGCAGTCTGCATTTCATTGGTTGCATGATCTTGTTTTGCTAGTGCGACGTCATGTTGTCATGAGTTTAACGTTTGCCGAGAACTCATCCAGTGTGGTTGCAATGTCGCTGCTCATATCATTGTGTTTTGTGCGTATAATCTGGTTTGAGTATAAAAGTAAAATAACATAACAGTTTTACTTAAAACAGTGTGAAAATATAACATAAATATAAGTTTAAAAAAACACAATTTTGATTTTCATCTGGTAATGAAAGGCTTTATCCTAATTTAGTGTTTCCGAGAAACCCTCCGCTCTTCACGAACACGAAACTAAACTGAGGATTTTTATCACCCGATAAAATCTCAAAATTGTGCTTTTATTTCTTAATTAAATGAACAAACGACGTCTAATATAGGTATTTCCCAAGTCATTTCCAATTTTGCGGATATCGCGTTCTTTGATAAGATGGCGAAAATAGTTCCTTTCGTGTGCTAAAGTTATCGTTAAATATCAATGCGTGAAGTATTATATAAATATCACATTCCTGTGAGGGCGCTTTTGAAAAGTGTCAACCTGAGATTAAGTTGCCTCTGTCAATATCATTTTTCGAAGGTTGATAATTTCCAATAGCGCCTTCACAGGAATGTGATATTTATTTTATTATTATACCGAAAAAATAACATGCATACGTTGATTTGTGTAAGTTAGATATGCTATTACTGGCGCATTCTTTTTTATTGATAAATAAAAATAGTTTTTAATAGTAAACAGTTCTCTTATTTATCAAATTAAACAATCTACTGTTTAAAAAAACAAATATATGACAAAAATATGATTTTTGGTTGGCGAATCTCATTGTTAAATTATGATAAATTTTAATTTTTTCAAATGTTAATGTTAAAACATTTTTTTTTTCATATTTGTCAAATGCCTTTATTGATACATGCTGAAAACGTAATCACAATATGTAACGCCTATCAGGAGTTTTGGCAATATAATTTAATGTTTCCTGTTTTGGAAACACTACATCTATTTTCCCGATTTGAAATCATGTTCTGCAGTTAAATTTATTTTACTCGACAGATTTTTAAATGTAAAATATCTTTATTGACCACTGAAACAGACTATTCTCGTCTGATAGATAAACTGGTACTGGTATTGTTGAAAACACACAGCGACTTCTTGTTTAAACCGTACGCGCATCAAATTCGCGCATGTGATATTATTTTTTCCGATCAGTATTACCGGGCAGTATAAAAATTATCGACTCTCTTCCTCTATAGAAAATGGTAGGGGTAATATTAACGTATAATACATTATCAAATATCATTATCAACATGGTTAACGTAAGTTATCAACCCAGGATATGCCATTACATCTATTATCGTATTAATTTTAAAACCACAGAAGGTCGTGAACTGTTGTCACGAGTTGTGTTTCACAAGAGAAGTCTGATCTAAAGCCATGATTTAATGTTGTGAGGATTTTTTTTTCAAGATGATCTATAATATGTTTGCAGGTCATGTGTTCTAGTAGTTTACATGATACACATGTCAGGGAAACGGGTCTGTAATTTTCAGGGAGGTGAACTTCGCCTTTCTTGTATATTGGTGCCACATTTGCGTTGGGCCAGTCGGATGGGAGTTTACCAGTGTTGATGGAGCGTTGGAATATGGTCCTAAGGGCAGGTGCTAGTTGAGAGGCGCACGTCTTTAACATGATGTTGGCAATTTTGTCTGGTCCCTGTGCTTTCGAAGTGTTAATCTTCAGGAGAAGCTTTTCGATACCCTTGGTTGTAACTGTGAGTGGAGATATCGGATGTTTGGCTCTCTTCTTTGTGTCAGGGAGTATGGAGTCGCCAGTTTCTTTAGTAAAGACGGACTTGAATTGATCAACCAGGATCTGTGCTTTGTCCTTGTTTCCATTCAGTTGGATTCCAAGCTTCTTAAGTGGTGCCACACAGACGCTGTCTTGCCACGAGCCATTATCATACCTCCAAAAAGGCTTTGTATTTTTCTCATCGAGTCCCTTCTGAATAGTGTTGTTGATGTGGTCTATTTCTGCTTTCTTGACTGCAGTCTTGCACTGTCTTTGAAAGGTCTTGAAAGCATTCCACTGGTTTGATTGTTTGGCGCGTTTGTACAGTCTTGATTTCCGTCTCACCATCCTTTTCGAGTCTCTGTTGAACCAGGGTACTAATTTCCTTTTATTGCTGTTTTTTTAGGGATGTTTTGCATCATATATTGGTTGATTTCCGATTAAAATGTCTCCCAAAGATTTTAGATACATGAGGTATTAGCCATGTTGGTAATAGAATCAGTTGATAGATTCATGTCAGCGAAGATGTCATCCCAATTAGCCTTCGAGAAAATGAAGAAAGTTCTGGGCTTCTGGTGTATGTAATATGGGATGATATTGATGTCTGTGACAACCATGGCGTGGTCGCTGATACCTGGCACAGATATTGAGGTCTTGACAAGCGAGGGATTGATGGTGAATACTAAATCTAACATGTTGGAATATCTCATTGGTTGGTTGTGAACTTTAGTAAGCCAATGTTCTATAGAGGAAACTCGGACAAAGAGGTACAGATCGACATAGTCATCCTCGACTTTTCCAAGGCATTCGACACAGTCCCCCACAGAAGGCTACTTCACAAGATGGGACTCTATGAAGTAGATGGAAACTTCAATGTCTGGCTGACAGACTTCCTTACTAATATGACAATGCAGGTTGTGGTCGATGGAGAAACAACGGAAACAGTATCCGTAGACTCGGGAGTACCCCCAGGGCACAGTATTGGGACCCTTGCTGTTCTTATGCCATATAAATGACCTCCCAGTCATCAGTTCGTCTTTTTGCCGACGATTGCCTACTCTACCGAGTCATCAAAAGCCCAGAAGACCACACCACCCTCAAACAGGACCTACAACAACTAGAGACATGGGCCGATACATGGTGTATGCGTTTTAATGCAAAGAAATGCTTCTTGATGCTACTTGATGAGCATGAATAGCAACTCGTCACATTTCTATGAATTAGACAAAACGATACTACAACAAGTACCAGAAAACCCCTATCTTGGAGTGACAATATCCGAAGACCTTAAGTGGAGCGCCAACATCAACAAGAGCTCAACAAAAAAAACTCAACCATTGGCTTCCTTAGAAGGAACTTCAAACACTGTCCACCATCATGCACAAAGATCATGCTAGTAAGATCAACCCTAGAATACTGTTCCATCATCTGGGATCCTTACCAACAAAAGGACATCTTTACACTAGAGAAAGTACAGCGCCAAGCCGTTCGCTTCATCACAGGAGACTACAAGTCACGGGACCCAGGTAGCGTCACACGTATGATGAACGACTTATAATTACCACCCATCCAAGACCAGAGGAAAGCACAGAGGTTATCCTTTTTTCTATAAGGTGGTCGAGGGCCTGGTGCCAGCTATGCAATGTCTTGACCATTTATCCCCTGTCCGCGGCAAGCGCCAAATCAAAGCCAGGAAATTCTTAGGCTGCAAATCAGACAATATTATTGAAAAACATTCTTTAAATAACAGCAAATGCTTTAAATTAGTGCAGTGCTAAAGCATCTCATTCCAGAACTCTTAATTTTTGCAAAAAAACTATTATAGACTATAATCAACTGGAAGATAGTGCTGTGTGCGCAAATACAGTTAAAGGCTTTAAATCAGTCGTCTTTCATTGGGACTAATCAGTGTTTCCCAGGCCTTCTTTCCGTTGTGCATATGCCGAGAGGCTCTACAACGTACTTATTCAGATCCAGACCCAGTGCGTTGCGTGAATCTAAAAAAGTTTATCGGGTCTCAACAAATATATTCCATGCACCTTGCATGATAAACTGTTTTCATATCACGCAATGTACCTTTTAATCTCTATAAATTGTCGCCACCGGTTACCGAGACGCCTAGTTATTTAAGATTTTTTTAGGAAAGTGCAAGATACAGAATAAACTCCAATCCAGATCAGATGGTTTTGCGGCATTTAGCGTTGGTTGTGACACTTACCGTCAGTCTTGAGACATATAACGTTGACTGCGACAATTAACGTTGTCAACCGTAACTGCGTGGAAAAAATAATTGTTTTTCTCATGCTTATGTGGTTATTACGTTGCACCGAAATTTGACAGCTCGGCACGAAGACAAAATTACAAAGTTCCAAAAACTTGATTTCCTGGATTAAGATATACACTATAGATATGATTACAGTGTGTGTATAAACTATGCTTATTGTGAATATAAACTACACAACCGAACAACCAATCAGGTAAATAAATCAATTTATGCGGACATTTAAGAAAAAACAAAACTTTCATCATATATTGAAGTATGAATGGGTGGGGTACGGAAATAACACTTGGAGTGTACATTTGAAGTGTTGATAAGTCGCAGTTTATATGTATAAATAAATACAAATAGAAATAAAATTAAATTGTCACACAGTTTATGCTTTGAAAAAGTATGATTTCGCACTATTGTCCACTGGAACTCACTCCCTGGCAATATTGTCTCTCTCAGAGTCAATCAGTTCAGCCAGGCAGTCTGCCAGGTTGAACATGTGTTTCCCTAGAAACCTGCTCTGTTTTTAACCTGTTTTTAAATACAATCTGTATATATTCTGTCTTTTATGCTTTTATTCTTTTCTCTCTTTGTCAGTTGATGTGCGTCAAAGTCTATGTCCTCATGAGGGGTTTGACTTATTGGAAGATAGATAGATAGATAGATAGATAGATAGATAGATAGATAGATAGATAGATAGTTATACATTTAAACAATTAAAGCGTATCAAATTCAAGCCTGAAAAGAAAATTGCACTTTTAACTATCTTCTTACAATCTATCCACTCAGTTTGTGCAATGCCAATATCGCTTCAGTATTTAAAAAATGGGGTTGTTCAACTGCCGGAATTCTACCACCCAGTATCATTTTCCTGTGTGACCTACAAACTAAAAGAGTACATCAACTGCTGTCACATTCTTACTCATTTTGAAAAGAACATGAGTCTCACAAGCACCAGCATGACCTGTTTTTTCCTTTGACTTCCAACTACTTTTCAACAGTCTGAAACAAAAGTAATATTGTCATTCTCAACTTCTCAAAAGCCTTCGATACAGTACCGCAACAGGCAGCTGTTAATATATGTATGGGTTGATTGTAACTAAGGAGAAGAAGACTGAAAGCGACCATCTCTGCAAAATGGATGGTCAAGGAGTGTCAGCTTTCACTTGTCATCAATATTTAACCAAAATAAAATCTAAATGGTGACACGTATTAAAGTTATCATCCGTTTATGTTCGGAAAGAATCGGACATTTTTTATTAATCCCGAGTAAATGGTTAATGTAACCTAAATTTATATGGCCAGTCTTGTGATATTCCTACCTGGCATATTGGCTATATCTATGAATTATGATCAGGGTTCGAATCGTTTCAGGGTTTTCAATTGACGCGTACACTGGTTCTGACACTCGAGATTTCTAGTTGACCCGTTTTTGATGCATGGAAATTATGGCCGATGCATATTTTTGACACACTGCAAGTTTGGATGAAGCATCAGTCCAACAACATATTGAGTTACGTCCCGCTGGTACCGTTTCAATGCGTGGACATTTTGACCAATATCGTTGCCTCTGGCATAATCTACAGCTTGTCGATGTAGTGTTTACAACAAGAGCGTAATTGACAGTCACTTGATAAAAAGGTCAGCCAATCACAGTGCAAATATAAATAAACTAGGCGGAGCTAGGTAGAGTTATTCATTATAAATTTTAAAACAGGAACAAAATAAAACTAATAAAAGAATATCTATTGTTTTATTTAATTTCTTGCCATATATTACACTCGGATCCCGTTATAACGCGGATCTTGGGGTCCACAAAATGAAACCGCGTTATAAGCGGACCGCGTTGTAGCGATAATTACCTCGAAAAAAATCGATGTCGGTTTTTCACACCTATTGTGCTGTCCTACTGTGAATGGTATTGTTTGCATTGTAATATGATACAACGCGTATTTAGTTACAACAGATACACTAAGATATGTATGAAATTAATACAAAAAAAGAAAAGAAAGAAAACGTTTTCGTGTTTTGATTATACTAAAATTGGCAGCCATTTCCGTTTAACCCGGAAGGAGAAAAAACGGTGTCTATATAAAAAATCGCGCTTCAATTTAAACTCAACGCTGTTAGTATAAAAATATTAAAAATATAAATCTGAAGTATTAACAACAATTAAATAATAAAAATAAGTTTGTGTTTACGATCCGATAAGATACTCGCGATATATTAATACCTGTCAACCGCTTCGTTGCTTGATCACTCGATAATAACAAAGTTTGCATATGGCTTCCGTGTTTGGCGTGTGTCAGCATTTATTGAAGCACTCGGGATTATTACAAACTGTTAATTGTCAATGCTGGCATGAATCAATCCCTTAAACAATCCTTTAAACCACCATGAGGTAATGGTTATAACAGTTTGTTATAATCAAGGCTAATTGGTGAGTAGAAGATGAGCGATTATCAAATCAAAACATGGCAACGATCTATTATTTGGTTGACATTTGGTCAATCGCGCATATTTTCAAGATTTGTATCACGATCTTTCCCCCCCCCCCGCCGAAAAATTGGGAGCCAAGCAAAAACCGCGTTATAACGGAATTCACGTTATATCGGACCGCGTTATAACGGGACCGCAGTGTATATATAATACATGCCAAAACATAAAAATTGACTTCCAGCCACAAAATCTGGAGATGTTTTGCAGTTTAACGCGTAAAACCATCCGTTCTGTCCATATGGGCATTTATATCGTGCACACGTATATCTAGCATTCTAATATTACATAGGTATGTTATGGGAAACTGAAAAAATCTATTTAAAGCATTTCCTTTTCATAGGTTAATAGGTTAATAACTTAGTCTTTTTGTCTTTTTGTCACTTATTACAGTTGAGGGTATTTTCCATTTATAAGAGGTAAAGACGACCCCCAAAAGGGTTTAAACATGTATTGTGAAATTTTAAAAATACTATGGCCACTATAAGCCAGTAGAGCATCATCAGGGCTAGTAGAGCTTGTTACGTATAGTCTTTTTATCAATAATGAATTTTACCATCCAACTTAAGAAACTTGATTTTACAAAATTAGTCCTGAAGCTAAGATAACCATTCATTTAAAAAAGATACCGGTATGCATATCCCACCAACCATGTCAGCTGAACCATGTATTTTCAAGTTTATTTGTGTATTATTTATAACATACTTTATCACAATGTGTACATTTTAATGACTGACATTATGTTTCTGCTTTACTGAATAATTTTCATTATATTAACCCTTTACTCCATAGATACGCGTTTTCCTGCACCAATCACAGAAGGTCTTTGAAAACAGTGCAGGAAGAGTTCAGATTACTCGTAACGAGCAATCTGAACACTTCCTGCACTGTTTTCCTCTCTGTCAGTTAATATAAATATAATTCGACAAATAATTCAAATGCTTTCTATATTATGTGTCCAAAGGTGTCTATATTAGACGTGTCAAAAGATGTCTACATGAAGTAAAGGGTTAAAAACGCTCAATCGAACCTGAAGTGTCGCAAGTACCGTAAGCTGCGTTAAATAATCACTGTGGAAACCAATGTAACGGTTCATTCAACTTTTTGATATGCATTGTGCTGTAGCCAGCCACTACGTACAATTTCCAAAACCAGCTCGTATATATAATTAAAGTTATTTTTTAAAAAAATGAAACAAACAAGTAACATTGCATATTTTATCAAATATTTCAATGACGCAAACAATATTCGGTCCGACCGTCCCAGCTTTGACTAGCGGTATATCAAAGAAATTACGGACGCAAACACAAACTTTTGATGAACTGACAGAACGCTATGGGTCGCTGATCACACATTGAAGGCGTGCTACATAGCGATAGACTCTTCCGATAAACTCCCCCTTATATCGTTTATGGTTTAGTCAAAACAGCAGGTGACAAACAATCGGATTATTGGGTCAAATGATATTGCCACAAGGCGTATATCACAGGTCAGTATGGCATGGTAAGAGCAATTTATGGGATTTTATGAGATTTTATATGACCGATAGAAAATATCTGGACCGATTTTTTATTAAACTTTGAAACGAAAGCCGGTTTTGAACATCAGAAATCGGTCCAAAAACCGTAAAACCAGCAATTTTAGAAGGTGTGCCAGTATTTATAAACAGTGCTTGACACTTACAATTCCTGATCCTTCAAGAAACAAATTTTGAAAAATAATTATTAAATACGATATCAGAAATGCAGTCAAATTTCTTTAATATATAGCATTAAACATTCAAAAATACAAACATAAAATTTTATTTTTTTTAAATTTATGTGATGGAGTGTCCATACTACTTTTTTGTCTGTCTTCAATTATGATAATTTAATATTTTATAATAACAATATAATTATATTCTAATATTATAAAATAGAAGCATGTTAAATTAAATGTTAAAAATGTAAAACATAAAACTTTCCTGGGGAAAACTTAGACTGTTCTTTGACATTTTATGAATATATATAACTGATTAAAAACTTAAGGATTCTTATTCTGCTCCGCATGTGGACGGTTATGGGTTGAACGGTTCAATACCCGGTCAGGTCATACCAATTTGGCAAAGACTTAAAAAACAGTACTGGAAGCCTTCACGCTTGGCGCTCAGCATTTAGTGTAAAGTTCTAGGTCTAGTCATCCCTGTATCAGTATAATATGGCTGGGCGGGGTACCATACCATGACATTGTGTTTGCGGCAGTATACTCCAGTTTGGGAGCACTTAGAATACTTTCTCAAGTAGACACCACCACATAACTGAAAATTGTTGAAAGCATCGCTGACCATAAAACAAGTATTTTTCTTGCATGTTATGAGTAATTGTTGTGCTAGCATTTTTCACACAAGTTCTTAAATTATTATAGATTTACCATTATAAATTATTATTTTACTACATTTTTTTTATTGATGAAATCAAGACTTCCAGTATTTAAACTGTTTTATGCAAGATTTTTAAAGCTGATAATTCTGCTGGCTACCTCTTTAAAATGTTGGTGTCAAGGCCTTTTATCAGATACCTTACTCTCCCTGATCCCCTTGAAATTGGTAGACCTGGTGGGCTTTTCTCAAAAAGACTTGCAACAAAAATCATCGTAAACATAAACCAACAATTTTTTAGGCCATTATAAATATAATTGCTAGATAATCATCCAACTTTTTCTTAAAAATGGGGAGGGTTAGAGGATTTTATTTTTAAATTATTTTTTTTTATTTTTTTATATAAATATAAAAAGGGTCGGGGTGGCAAGAAAATTAGGGGGTGGGCTAATATGATAATTAAGCAGTTAATTTATTATGGCCTTATATATATAGTTTTTAGTTTTCATCGGAATGAATGTAAAATTTCAGCATACAACAAACTTAAGGCAATTTTTATTTTTAATTAAGTTGTTTAATGAAATGCAACCCAGACCAAAGTTCTAGGTGCATTCTACATAAATTATATTCATTTGTTGATCTGTTGTTTTTAGCTCTACTGGCCAAAGGCCAGAAGTGCTTATGTGATGGCGCGTTGTCTGTCGTCCGTCGTCTGTCGTCTGTTAGCAGCACTTTCTCTGAAACTACTAGGCCAATTAAACTGAAACTTCACATGGGTGTTTCTATTGCATAAGAGACTATACAGAAGATTTTTTTTTTCGATCTGAAATTCAAGATGGCCGCTGTTACTAAAAATAGTCCAAAACTTAAAATTTTTTCTTCTTCTCATGAACAGCCCAACAGATTTTCAAAATGTATATGTAGTATTGATGACCAACTAAAGTTTTGTTAGATTTGTTCAAATGGTGTCCCTAGGGTTAAATATGACCCCGCCCTGAGGGTTCAATTAGGGGACACATGTCATTATAATATATTTTTTTTTTTTTTTAAATGGAAATGATTTTGCCTATATCTTCACAGAAGCATTGTTTGGTGAAGGAGGTTCAGATTTGTAAAAATGACTGGGCTCCACTGTCTTAAGGGGTCAGGAGGGGCCCCAAAAGGGTAAAAATTGGGAATAACTAAATTCGTTTTCTTAACAACCGGTATGTCAGATTTGTTCATATTTTCCATAAATTATCCTTATGTATAGGGGTTTGATTGCAGATAAGAATTTAGGGGCTAAAATTTATAGGGGCCCTGTAAGGGGACTTAGAATTTTACATAGGGATACTATGGGAAAACAGAAATTCTCTTTTTCTTTCATCTGTTCTGAAACCACTAGGCCAGTTAAACTGAAACTTCACATGAGTGTTTCTATTGCATAGGAGACTATACAAAAGATTTTTTTTTTATCTGAAATTCAAGATGGCCGTCATTACTAAAAATAGTCCAAAACTTAAAAAATCTTCTTCTCATGAATGGCCCAACAGATTTTCAAAATATTTATGTAGTTATGATGACCAGCTATAGTTTTGGTAGATTTGTTCAAATGGTGTCCCTAGGGTTAAATATGACCCCACCCCAAGGGTTCAATTAGGGGATACATGTCTTATATTTTTTTATATTTTTTTTTAAAATGAAATGATTTTGCCTATATCTTCACATAAGCATTGTTTGGTGAAGGAGATTCAGATTTGTAAAAATGACTGGGTTCCACTGTCTTAAGGGGTCAGGAGGGGCCCCAAAAGGATACAAATTGGGAATTACTAAATTTGTTTTCTTAAGAACCGGTATGTCAAATTTGTTCATATTTTGCATTAATTATCCCTATGTGTTGGGGTTTGATTGCAGATAAGAATTTAGGGGCTAAAATTTATAGGGGCCCTGTAAGGGGACTTAGAATTTTACATAGGGATACTATGGGAAAACAGAAAATTCTCTTTTTCTTTCATCTGTTCTGAAACCACAGGCCAGTTAAACTGAAACTTCACATGGATGTTTCTATTGCATAGGAGACTATACTGAAGATTTATTTTTTCTATCTAAAATTCAAGATGGCTGATGTTTCTATTGCATAGTAGAATTTCAAAAAGTGCTATGGCCACTATGAGTCAGAAGAGCGTCCTCAGGCCCAATTGGGCCTCTTGTTTTTAATCTGCGCATTAATTTGTTGTTTTTGTATATATAAATATGGTGAAACTGAATGTGGAATAGGCATAAACAATTATAACCTTTATGTATGTACAGTGAAACCTGTCTTAAGCAGCTAGTCAATGGAATAAGCACAAGTGGCCTTTTAACACAGGTTGTTGCTTAATGCAGGTTAATTATTCTTTAGGCATAGAAATGGGAAGTAGCAAGTATGGCTGCTTAAGACAAATGGTTGCTTAATAGAGGTGACCGCTTACACAGGTTTAACTATATGCCATTTAAACTATAATTGTCGATAATGTAAATGCATCGCAACTAAGATATAAAAATGTCAGTGTCGTCAATATTGGTATTACAAATATTGCTGTATTGATGTTATACAGTGCAGTATGTTTGTTCTACTTACAGCCAAGCTGTCACTCACTTGAACCAGTTGATATATACATTTGTTTATCAACATTTATTATTCAAGTTGACAACCAGTTCTAGGTTTTTCTTGATAGTCACACTTTTGCATTGATTTGGATAAAAATAGTCTCTTTATCATTCTGCTATATAAATTATGTTTTTTCTAGCGTGCTTAATGTGATTGAGTAGGTATCAGGTTTTTCAAGATCAAAGGACAGTGCACTGCATGGCATTGCAACCTTCATTTTGAAAATATTAACAAAAATTACTTTTAGGTATAGGTTAAAAGTTATAAATATGGAATTTTCTACAATGGCTTAGTAAACTGGTGTGTTCTTTTAAAAATCTGAGCGATTTATTAGCCGAGAAATTAGGACACCATCTTAAAAGGTTTGAATTCAAATATTGTTTGTTTGCTCTTTTTATATCCTAAATTCACAATTTTTGACTGAGTTATGGATCTTTGCATTTTCAGAAATAAAACCGTTGCCCACGCTCCTTGTCATGATCACACTCTTAGGCAATTATAAATTAATTGCTAGATTATCATCCAAATTTTTCTTAAAAAGAAGGAGGGCGGGAGGATTTTATTTTTATTTTTAAATTTTTTGATGTTTTTTTAATAAAATAAAAAGGGTCGGGCAGCATGAAAATTAGGGAGGGGCGTGGATGATAATCTAGCAATTAATTTATTATTGCCTTATCTTAGAGGTTCAAGGTCAGAAAAGGGGTATAAAATTTTGTTTCTGCTCAATATCTTTTAAACCACTTGATGATATTTTGAAATTACACGACACAAATCATCACCATCATCAGGCGATGTGTCAAGTGCAAGACTCGGGTTTGTAGCTCAAACATCAAAGTCTCAGGTAGAGGTTAAAGTTCAGAAATAGATACAAACTTCATGTCCGCTCCATACCTTGGTACGGTGAGGTTTGACAGTTGTTATAATAACATGGCTGAAATGTTCACCTAATCAGATGATGTGTCAGGTTTTTAGCTTAAAGGTCAAGGTCATACTTAGAGGTTAAAGGTCTGAAAATTGGGTACAAATTTCGTGTCCACTCCATATTTTGTAATGTGCCATAACTGTTCACTGTAATGAGGCGTTTAATCACAGGCTTGTACTGGTGGGGTCAACATTGTAGCTCTTGGGAATCTATGATTATGATGAGATGGTTTTATTTATTTGTATTGGGGGATATTTTCTTAAAACAATAAATCTATTGAGCCCAGATATTTGTTTTCAAAGAGAAAAAAAAAAAAATTATTTTGTGGTATCTTTTCTAACTAATTGATGAATTATATAGGAGCTTTTAGAGAAAAAACATTTAACTAAATGCTTGCCTAATTGGTTTCCAGTCTCTCTCAGTTTTCTTTTTTTTAATTGCAAAGTGTTTAGCTGTTTTAAAAGCTCAAGCTAACCTTTAAAGCTTTTGATTGATTGATTGAATAATTAACGTCATTTTTATGCCGTCGAGGGCTAACAGACGATCAGTTAACCTAACCACTGTTTCTTGGGATCCTGACAGGTTAACCAGCACTTGAGCACACTCAATCTCCGCAAGTAACTGATAACTTTCCCACATGTATCTGCAGTGGTGAAAGATGAATGATGATGAGACACAATGTTTATCTCAGTCATCACGGAGACTGTTGCCTAGCAGGGATTAGAACTCACAACCCCTTGATTGATAGTCCAGACGCGTAATCTACTGAGCTTATCTGACCTGGCTTAGATTAAAGCTTTTGAATATTAAATTTTGTATTAATAAATTAATAGTCAGAGACAGGCTACTGATAAAATATAAAAATAACATTAGTAAAGTAACAAAATGGGCAGACTTGGCCACCCTTAAAAATTGTTTGTTTCCCATTTCTAATCCATACCATTAAGGGGTGGTTATTAAGATAGGTAAATTTATTTTTGTTAGCTCTACTGACCAAAGTTCAGAAGTGCTTGTGAAATGGCACGTTATCCAGCATCTGTTAGCAGCTCTTTCTCTCAAACCACTATTCATATGGATGTTTCTACTGTGTATGAGACTATTCAGAACCATGTTTTCACTTTGTCTTATATGGTGTTTAATATAACTACACAACTCTATTAAAATTCTTCTAACAAATTAAAAAACGTCAATTTCTATAAAGAAATATTTACTGGTATGGCCATAATAAATTAATTGCTAGATTATCATCCTCGCCCGTCCCCTAATTTTCATGCCGCCCTGACCCTTTTTATTTTTATAAAAAAATATTTTTAAAAAAATCAAAAATTTTAAAAATGAAAATTAAAAATAAAGTCCTCCCGCCCTCCCCATTTTTAACAAAAACTTAAATGATAATCCAGCAATGAATTTATAATGGCCTTATGTGTTTGTTTATGAATATGTGGACAATACAATGACACTGATTAATTGTATGATGTAAGTGTGTGTAATATTTATAATTGTTGCAACTATTATATAATGAAGTAACTTGCTCTGTTGATGACCTCAAGGGAAAATAGTTAAGTCATAATTGATTGAGTTCCCATCATTAAATGAAGAATTTATTGTTATTTATTATTATCAGTATAGTGACCCCAGGACTGTAAGGCCATAATAAATTAATTGCTTGATTATCATCCAAATTTAACTTAAAAACATGGAGAGCGGGAGTTGTTGTTTTTTTTATGAAAATAAAAAGGGTCGGGGCGGCATGAAAATTAGGAGGTGGGCGGGGATGATAATCTAGCAATTAATTTATTATGACCTGATGAGTTATCACTTAGTTTGCCGGTTACTTGCAGAAGGACAGTGGTTCTACTCAGATTCATTCTGAGATCTTCCACCGCAATGCAGCGATTTACATTGTCTTGAATGTATTTGATAAGTAAAGAAAGTCGAATATAAAAACAAATGAATGAAAACATTAACATTTAGATGAAAAGAAATGGCAAGGAATTTAAAACCATAAAATTAAAAAAAAACTAAACCCATAATAAACTCAATGGCAGATCTACTCGTTAAAATACCAAGTGATCCCCAAATTAAAAAATCATGTTTTTTTTTCCAAATTGAGGAATAAAAAATTCCCAAAATTAAAAAAAAACATTTTTTTTGTGGTGAATTATTCCAACATTAGGGGATTTAAACACTGGATATGAAATATAATTGTTGTATCTTATAATAAATGGTTAGGGATACTATCTTTAAACAGTGTTTTGCTCTTTATTTTCAAGTTTGCCAAAGCTAAACAATATTTTCCCAATCAATATTTTCCCAATTTCCCCTCATCCTAATCATTTTTCATGGCTGGAATTTTATCAATCTTTGTACAGACAAACTGTACTTAACTTAAACTTGTTTGTCAAGTCAAACTTCAGGAATGAGATTGATCGAATGGAATTTTTTTTTTATGACATGATGGATATCCTATCTGTAGGATGGTAGTTTACAACAAACAACCATCTGTTACCCAACTAACTGCTTTATACTGTATCTATGCATCTCAAACTGAACAATAGTGATCAAAACAATTTTTACATGTTACACAGATGGTTGAGATAACTATAAGAAGAAATTAATTGATTAATGAATCGTTGGTATTGTTCCTCATTGTTGTACCTGATTGTATGTATACCAGTAATGGGATGTTACTGTGCCACGTATGCTGGTTGTTAGCCCTGATTATAGTTTAATACACAATTACATTTATTTTTCCTTCCTTCCTTTTCCTTCCTTCCTTCATCCATTCATCTATTTATTCAGTTATGCATTCATTCATTTGTCAATTCATTCATGGATTTATTTCCTTTCTTCCTTCATTCATTTATTCAAACAGTCGTTCCAATCCATTTATTCGTTCCAACCATTTGTTCTTCTCCCATCTATCAATTAGCTTATTCATTCTTTTATCCATTCATTCATTCATAAATATTATTATGCATTTATTACTTTTTCACTCATAAATTCAAACATTTCTTCATTAACCATTCATTCATTCATTTATTCTTTTATTTGTTTGTTCAATTATTCATTTGTTGTTCCATTCATTCATCACTTCCTCTCATAGATTCATCCATTTTTTCAACATCTTTTGTCCATTCATTGGTCCCTCATTTATTCTTTCTTTTATTCACTGCAGGTAGCAGGATGACCATGAATGGGTACACAGAGGCAAATGGGCGTCTGCTGGCAGACAACACATTGCTCAATAAGGGAACAGAAGACGAACTTGTAAGTAACTTCTCCGACAGCTGTCGTGATTTGTACGCCACAGTAATAACTCTCATAATGCAGTCAAACCTGTCTTAAGCAACCAGTCAAATGGAGGAGCAAGAGTGGCCTTTTAAAAAAGGTTGTTGCTTAATACAAGTTGCTATGAAAGCATAGGAATGGGAAATAGCAAATGTGGCTGCTTGAGACAAGTCGAAGGATGCTCAGTAGTGCTGAATGCTTCCACAGGTTTGACTATATGCAAAACTACATAGCAGTTCGTATTGTTACATGCTGTTTTCCAATATACGTATATCAGTGCTCCAGATAAGCTTTATTTAAATGAGTATTTTACACCTTAAATTTGTATGCATTGCTTATTTTCAAATGTTATAGTTTTTCCCAATAAATCATGCCTTTATATACCAGTACTTACTGGCCAAAAGGATATACGTATATTCACTAATTAATGCCCCCGGGGGCATTACATTTTACAAGGTGGGGGCATTTATTAAAGATAAAAAAAGCAAATTTAACAACAGTTAAAAATACAGTAAAACAAATAAAACCATGGAAAAAAAACTTAAATCCAGTTTAGATCCCCGAAAAAGTGGTTCAGAATTATTTTAGAGTGAATGAAATAATCGACATAGGATGAAAAAAAGCTGAAAATCTGTATGAAATTACTAGTCTGCGTACTGGAATATCCGAATTTATGGTCATTGTACTCTTCACTTTAAATCACTTGGACTCTTGCTCTTATCTCTTTCTCTACAAAATTTAAACTTCGCTTTATTCTATGATTTGTTATGTGAATTTCAATACAGTATATTTAATTTTTAACATTTTTTGCAGTGTATGAGTTATCACATGTATGTATAACTGACAAACATTTGACTTAAACCAAATGCATTATTCCCTAATGAGTCTTATAAATGTAATTATATTCATAATACTGTTTAGTTTTGTTATGTAAATTGATGAAATATTATTAAGCATCTTAAATAATAATCTTTTTTTATTGTTTTGAAGCATTGTTATGGTTACCATGACAACCCAGTCAAGAAGACGATATTCTACATCCTGGTGGTTCTCACATTTGGATTGATTCTGTTGTTATTATACTGGAAACCAGAACTCGAGTGTTACTTGAAGAAGTCCAGATGTGCTCTATACAAGGCAGATACAGTCTTGCTGCAGGTAGACTTCAATGAAGTAGCACAGAAAATGGTTAATTCTTACAAACAGTATAAAAAGTCAAAATCAAAACAACATATTATTACATGCTATCTAAAAGGGAATTTATTAGGATTTTTTAAAATATAAATTTTAAATTGGCTAAAAACTTTATTTTTTCAATATATCATGCCCATATATACACCTATGACCCTGTATTTAAACATGCCACAATAATATATTGAAAAGGGGTTTCCTAACTTGGGCCTTACACTCACCTAGGGAGACTAAAATAGATTTCCCGCTTTAAATTGCGTATTGTGTGACATACTAAATGAGTCATGTGTCTTTGTTTTGATTTCAAGTTGATCTGTCATATTGGTTTTTACGTAAAATTTGCAGTCTCTTTTGAGAATGGGGATTTCATATCAGTTTGCAACTCCTATTGAAACATTGATTTTGTGACGTTTTGGAGGATTTGATATATATACCAAACAATTCGGATTTTGTTATTTATAGTAATGAGATGCTTTATGTCCATTTTAAAAATAATTATATTTTTTGTGACATTTATTGCGTTTTTTCTTGATATACTTACTCCCTTTAGGATTGGATCTTGAGGCCAGAAAAGTGGTTGCATGGACAAATCATGCTAACTTTCATAATCGCTATTAAAGTTAAATTTTACCCATTTATGTCGGCACTTTAATGCTCCATCAATATCAAATGTATTGCATTCTGGTTGTGTTCGAAATTTGAGACCGATACATATTGTGAAGCTGTCAGAAGATACTTCAATTAAAAACATGCACAATTTCTTTTCAACCGAGTATATTACTGGACATCTGGTCAACCGAGTATATTATTGGCCATGTGGTCAACTGAGTATATTACTGGCCATGTGGTCAACTGAGTATATTACTGGCCATGTGGTCAACCGAGTATATTACTGGACATGTGGTCAACCGAGTATATTACTGGCCATGTGGTCAATTTTTTTGTTTAGAAAATTCTATAAAAATGGAGAAATAATTTATTACGAATAAACAGATGTAAAATTTGGTAGTTTATCAATATTATGTGTCGATTTAAATCTGAATTCTGAAAGTAAAATATATTTCATCAATTCAGAGCAGATCAATTTCAGAGTGAAAATTCGCAAACACAGCAAAACTTGTGTAAGTGGCCACCGATTAAGCAGCCACCTGTTTTAAGCAACCATATTTCCTATTTCTTTGCTTCAGAGTAAATTAACCTGTTTTAAGCAAAAACCTGTCTTAAAAGACCAGTTTTTCTCCTTCCCTTGATTGGCTACTTAAGACAGGTTTAACTGTATTCAATGTTTGGTGAAATCAAAATCAGTTGCGATACAGGTTAGACAATAATTGCCTTACATATTCTGAAATGGAATCCATGTTAACACTGACCAACTGATTAACATTTTATGATAATTTCATCATAAAAAGTATTTCCTCCGTAATGTGAACATGCATAACTTGGTTTCAGTCAATGAAGACATAATCTTCAATTTTTTGTGTAGAGTAGACTACTTTTAAATGTAGTGAACTTGTACAACCTTTAAATGTCTGATTTGCTGTTTAGTTTTACATACCGCGAGTACTGTAAATAGAGGGTTAAAGGGCATAATATAATTATTGTCATTTTATCTCAAAGGTATACAAAGATATGCTAAGCTGTCAATATTTTTTTATTATGTACCTGTATAATTATTATGTTAAATGCTTATGAAAAATATTGTTCTGTATTCATTTTTCTAGTATTTGTTGTGATTCTCACCACGGATTATTTGCTTAATTTTGTATTATTATAAATTTTGGTTGAGTGTGGTTTGTTTCATGTTATTAGATGTCACTATAAGCTTCAGCGGTTCAATTTATTCTCACCAATGTTGTCTTTGTTAAATGGCAGGTTAACTCAGTCAGGGGTTGTGAATTTGAATTGGCCAAAGTCTCTGTTATGTTTCGCAATTTCAGAAATTTGTTCTTTGGCCATAAACCTCCTACCTCCGACTTTGTTCGGAAGTAGTCAATGACATATAAAGATGAGGTTTGTTTAGTACTAGTCAACTGCCCAGCTGATCCCAGGAACGATGATTAAATGTTCTGACTGCCGTTATATTTCTGAAATATGCCATCATCTTCATCTTCACTATTATATGCACAAAATAACCTATTTAAATTGTGTCAATGGGTCGTAAAATACCATTCATTCATTTCCATTTTCATTCCACTCATTCATTTTCAGGATCAGTACATCCAGAATTATGTGGTTATAATCAAGGCCTTCAACATTGAGGAGGAACTGTAAGTATAAGTCAGTTACAAGTTTCTCTGGTTTTTTTTACCATGTTGAAAAGATGACCCATATACTTGAAATTGGGAATTGAATGAGCATTTTCATTAAGGCCATGATAAATTAATTGAGTTCTAGATTATCGTCCTCTCCAGCCTGCCCCTATTTTTCATGTTGCCCAACCCCTTTTTATTTTCATTAAAAAAAAAAACATAATAATTTTTTTTTATAAAAAAGGAAAAAATAATCCCCCCCACCCCTCTCCCTTTTTAAGAAAAATTTGGATGATAATCTAGCAATTAATTTATAATGGCCTAAAATTTCGGAAAAAAATTGCAGTAAATTTATTTGTTCAACTTAAAAATAATTTATAGACCTGCTTAAGTGACCATCTAATTGAAGAATCAATTTCATACTCAATTCAGAATGGGAAAAAACTTTGTGTATCAAGGAATTATGGTAAGTTTCAAATTACAATTATTGAAGCTTTCAGTGGGGGAATATTTACCACTCAATTGGGAAAAAAATCTATTTGCTATTGGGAATATCACCCAATAATAGCTATAAAAATGGCAAAAAAAATACACAGAGTTCTCAAACTCAAACTCGGAATCAAAATTTTTAGTTTATTCCTACTTGAACAGTTTCTGTTCGTTTTTGCAACCTAAAGTTAATTTTTAAGACCCATAAAGCAGCCTAGCCAGTATCAATGTAATTTTTATTAATAAACAACTTGTAATAATTATTAATTACAGTATTTAGTATAAATTAGGATCATGTCTAATACAAAATACTGCTATTTATCGAGTCTCCTATCTCTGAATATGTGGAGAAGTAGTTGTTGACTTGAAAAAATAAAATGTATGTAGTACTAGGTTACCACCTGGCAGGTCCCAGGAATGGTGATGTTTAAGTAATTAAATTTAAATAATTAAAATACTGTCGAAAAAGGTGTCAAGTATTGTGCAAAGCCCCAAAAGAATCATCTCCACCATTATAGCTCGACTTACCATATACAGTAGAACTTTGTTGGCTCGGACACATGGATGGCTTGAACACCTGTATAGTTTTAACTTATTATCTGGTCCTGGCAAAATTCCTATTTCGACGTATATACCAGTGAAGTATTACTCCTACATGTACATGTATAGTATGATGTTCAACAGTACTTAGCTCAAAACAGCCCTTAACTCGAACTATTTTTTCTAGTCCTGTCAGGTTAGAGCCATCTACTGTATAACGTGCAATGTGTATTAAAAACCATTCAGAAAAATGTCTTAACTTTGAAATAGAATTATTTAATCTAAGTATTTTTAGCAACTTTTACTTTAAAACATAAAATATAAAGCTCAAGATTTCAAGAAGGTATCGTTATTGTGTTATGGCTAAACAATTAACAATAAATTGAATCCCCTTTTATTTATCTTCTCAGGTCAGAGTTGACAGATGCTTACAACAGAGACGAAACCTCACCAGAAAACCAAGACATAGAAGACATTGCAAACCTAACTGTAAAACAGGTACATGACTTATTATGTACTATAAAGCACTTTGATTCGCGAATTTCCTGTGATATGTCGCATTTTATTGATTTATATGCGAAATAGTCAATTGACAACATTGGAAAAGTGAATTGAAAAAATTGTCTTTTTCATATTAATATCGGAAGTAATACAATACACAAAAATGCTAAATGGTTTATCAACTTTGATGAACCTATCACATATTAAGTTTTTTTATCATTTGAAATCATTTAAAATGTGTCTTCATTGGTAAACACTTTAGAATATTGTCAATCAATCAATAAAATTTTATTAGCAATTTTGGCAAACATTTGTCTTTGTCCATTTACAATGGTTTTAAATAAATATGGACAGTAAACATGATTGTAATTTTAGCGAAAATTTTGGATACTTGAGGAATGTACATGTATCTCGCAATTAATGCCGGGCCTGATTAGCTCAGTCAGTTACACGTCTGACTATCAATCCAGGGGTCATGAGTTCAAATCCCCGCACAGCAACTGTCTCTTTGATGATTGATATCTGACATTGTGTCTCATCATTCGTCTCTCACCGCTGACTGAAGTGGGAAAGTTATCAGTTACTTGTGGAGATGGGGTGTGCTCAATACTGGTTAACGTTTCAGGATCCCAGGAAACAGTGGTAAGTTTAACTGATCGTCTGTTAGCCCTCTGTGGCATAATGATGCTAAATATTCAGTCAATCAATCAGTCATCTTTAGTGAATGTCTCGGAGTTTCTTGTATTTAGTCTAGTTAAGTTTATATTTTTTACCGTACAGACCGAGCCTGTGGTGTGTTACTTTGACCACCAGCACCTGCGTTACATCTGGAGTGACCACACAAAGTCATACACAAAATTACTGTAAGTTTGTTAGTTTTTAAATTTAGATTAATGGTCCTCTGTGGCCGAGTGGTCTAAGGTGCCATCTCAAGATCACTTACCTCTAACCTCTAAGGTCATAGGTTAGAGTCCAGCTCGCTCCAATAACTTTATATGAGAAAGTTTCCAGTTACTTGCGGAAGGATGGTGGTTCTACTCAGTCTAACTCAGTCTGAGGTCTTCCTCTACCAATAAAACTGGATATGCCATGTATAACCTGAAATGTGTTGAAAATAGCGTTAAACCCCATTCAAAAAAAAAAAATTAGATTAAGTCTTTCTTAAAGTGTTCTATTTGTCTCTGGGTATACATATATATATAAACTATCATGCTTTAAAGGAAGGTTCCTGAAATGCGGAGTGACCTAAGGTCCTGTTTCTAGATCCCTTACCTCTCATTGCAATATGGGTTCGAGTCTAAATTGGTCCATACCGAAATTTCCTCTGACTTCGTAGATTTGCGGGTATTAAAAACTGCATTTACCGTCAGTAAAATCACCACGTTTTCATGTTCCATGTATTACTATGTCATTTGCTTAGAACTTCACTGAAAAAAAGTGTTAACAGTACAGTCAAACCTGGGCAAGCAGTCACCTCTATTAAGAAGTCACTTGTCTTAAACAGCCACATTAAGTTTGCTATTTTCCATTTCTATGCTTTCAGAGCATATTAACCTGTATTAAGCAACAACTGTCTTAAAATGCCACTTTAGCTCCTCCCCTTGACTGGCTGCTTAAGACAGGTTTGACTGTTGTTTAAAAAATCTGTTTGTCAATTTGAATGACTATAATTTTATATTTGTAATGTTAAAAATATAAAGATGTATAAGATATTTTGAACTGTTTGGAGATTTTAACCAGAAACTTCCGATATAGCAAGCCATTTGCTGATATGCGTCATTCGGCTATATATGAGTCGCAAATTTAATTAAACAATTCCAATTCTGGTGTTGCCGTTAAGTTTTTTTTGCTACCATTATAAACCTCATATATGGTCGCAAATTTCAAAATTACAGTTTACTTAACCGTATAGTCAAATGTGGCCATATGGGCATGCAGAAGGACAATGGCAGAACTATAACCTGTAATGTGTTTTCAGATTTCAACTTCATATATTTTTTGTCCGTTTTAGTATCGTGGTTTACATACCAGTCATTTGTAAAAAAAACTACTTAAGATTTTATTCATGGTTTGTTTAGCCACAAAAAATGCTTTCACATTTTCGATTAATTTAGACTATTCTCCTTTGTAGGGATTTGTCGTCTGGCACGAAATGTGCAGATCTGCATGAACAATATCATGGGTTGAGTTCACGACAACAGGCACAGAGGTATGTTTACAAACATTCTAATATTGCAGCGGTAGATTAGTGGTAAAGTGTCCATCTATTATTTGGAAGGTCGTAGGTTCGATTCACAGCAAGATTATACAAAAACTTTGAAAATGGTACTAAAATCTCTTGCTTGGCTGTCATATTTTTTCCTCCAATGAAACTGGACCCCATATTATATAACCTGCAGTGTGTTGAAAATAGTGTTTTAGTCCATTTTTACACCAATGAAACAAAATGACAAATAATATTTAACAAATAATTGATGTATGGTGATGAGGTCCATATGCAAATTTAACGGCTGGTCAGCGAAGATCTAGAACGGTATATGAACTTAAGCGATTCGTCGTTCAGTTTCAGCATAACTCACCTGCCTATTGAAACACTTAAACTACACATTTTGAAGTTGGACTGCATGACATCATTACCAGACTATATGAAAATGAGATATCAAATTATTGTTTGTAATGTATTTGAAAGGGTATTAAGCTTCGATTTTGAGTTAAGATCCAATATTTTATAAGATGTTTTTTCAGTGTACATACAAAGAGGTTGAATTAATTTTCAAAAAAAAATAATGTTTTATTTACAGGCGTATTGTGCATGGAGAAAACATTGTGGAGATAGAAGTGAAGTCGTACTGGAGACTTTTCATAGAAGAGGTATATATTTTATATTGTAATCTTTATTCTTTTATAATAATACAGCCGGACGTACTATACAATTATGGACTTTTCAGCAATGCAAAATGATGTGCTATGCACAAGAAAAATTCATATTGACTAAAATGGTAGCCAAAATATACTAACTGATTGAACAGCTGCCTTTTTGTGGTATCGGCATCTTTATTGTCAATAGTTCTGCTGAAATTGGACAAGAATCTCTTGTCAACCATTTATAAACAAATCCACATTCAGAACATCTTGGTTTTCATTATTGCATTCAGCTAACTCTTGGAATTCTAGTCACTGAGATACATTCGGGTCCCTTTATAACGCGGATCTTGGGGTCCACAAAATGAAAAGGCACTATATCTGGACCGCGTTGTAGAGATAATTACCTTGAAAAAGTTGGTTATTCACACCTATTGTGCTATCAGACTCTTATATGAATGGTATTGTTTGCATTGTAATGCTTAGTTTATTTGGTTACAACTGATACATTTAGATATGTATATAATTAATAAAAAACAAAACAAAAAGAAAAACATTTACGTGTTTTGATAAAATTAAAATTGGCAGCTTGTGATCAAGCAACCAAGCACGAGTTTTTATATAGACACCGTTTTTTACATCTGGGTTACGTAAAAAATGGTGTCTAAATAAAAACTCGCGCTTGGTTACTTGATCACATGTTCATATGATAATAACAAAGTTTGCAAATAGCTACCATGTTTAGCGAGTTCAGCATTTATTAATTCACTCTGATTATTAGAAACTGTTAATACTCAATACTGCATGAATCAATTACTGAAACTTCTGTTAAACCACCACAAGGTAAATGTTATAACAGTTTGTTCTAATCAAGGCTAATTGGTCAGAAGAAGAGCAATGATCGAATCAAAACTTGGCGATGATATATTGTTTGGTTGTCATTTTTGTTATTTGATCATTCACACAGATTTTCAATTTTATATCACGGGACTGGTCGGACTGGTCAGTCATATATTGATATGATATTACTTACAGCAGTATCAAACTGTGTCTGCATGTATGATAGATATCACTTATTATTATATAATCTAAAAATAAACCAAGTGTCATTAGTACATTTGCTTACTGAGTGAAAATTTACATGTATCCTTTCAGTTGATGATAATAAGAATTAATAAATATTTATTACTTTTTTGATATGAATCTTTTTTCTTATATTCAGTGTTTTCTCCAGCTCCAATTTTTTGAGGGTCATTGATGACTCACTGACTAAAAATCTGGGGGTCATTTTCAAAATCTTGGGGTCATCAGTTGATTTAAACTTAATCAGCTTGAATAAATGAAGGTAAAAAAGTACATATTTTACTCAAACAGTTTTACTTACTGTTTCCCACAAATTTCTCAATCAAAGGTGCAACTTAAGTTAACAACTTCAAAACAATTTAACTTCAAATGAATGTTTCACTTTTTGCAACAAGTTACAACAACTAGAAACTAGTTGTTTTCATGATCATGGCCACAGGGCCATGAACTTTTCAAATGCCATAGCCCCAGCTTGATCACCATTGCCCTGACTATTTTTAATGAATAACACTAAAATCATTTCAATATCTTATATTTCAGCTGAGCTACATGTTGAGCGTTTCTATGCATTATACTCTTTTGAAAACAAAACTTTTCTTCTTCCCAAAATCATTTCTCTTCTGACACATAGATAAGATTCATTTAAGAGTAATGTTATCTTAATATAAAAACATTTTAATGGTAAATTAACAAAAATTAATAAAATTTCTGAAATTACATAATCATTTATCAAAATGAGTATAATTTTCTAAAAGTTTATTTTCTTTTTTCCATAATCTTTAAGACGAAACATAAACGCTGCCGGGAATACCGCCGTAAAACTTGGACCGGCCGATGTTTAAATTGGTATTAAAATGTCGCCAATGCATGTCTCAATACCTTACAGAAAGTAAAAACTTTTCAGATAGGTCTAGAGTAGGTCGTCTGTACATTGTAAACAACTTTTATTGGAAAGTTTCACGTATGTTTGTTTTCACAGATGTTGTCTTCAAACTACAATATTGCTTCGCGGAAAATAATGTTTAATCATCTTTGCGATTGCATCAATATAGCGTTAATAACCAATTAAAGCGTTTGTGTAACTTAGTAGAACCACGTGACTGGGGTTACCCTGAGTCACACCACTTGATCTGCCAAAACAGCTAGCTTGGTAAAAAAAACCTGAAACTAGCTTGCCAAAACAAATATGCGTAATTTGAACTTTTATATTTTTAACGTTGCGTCATAGTGGACGCATTGAACAAACTTGATTGCGTCAAATAAGATTTAATTGCGTCAAAAACGCAAGAAACGCGCTCTGGAGAAAACACTATATATTAGCCTCTATTTTTTTTTTTTTTTTTTTATAGTTAACCTTTTTCATGAAAAAGGATCTAGGAAATACTGGTGGTGGATTATGTAATACAAGAAGTGTGATGTGCTTTGCATGAGTAAATTGACCTTTGATGTCACCTCGATCGATATTAATTGTTTGGAGCATCATATTCAGAAGCTTAAAAGTCCATATTTGTGTCACAGTGTGTACGTAATCTACTTGGAGAGGAATTTATGTAAGCGGTTCAATTAGCTCAGTCGGTAGAGGATTGCCGTGTAAGTGAAGGGTCCCAGGTTTGAGTCCTGGGCTGGCTTTATATTTTTCTCCTCCTGTTACATTTGGCGCCGAACATCAGGCTGTGACTTACATATATTCCGAGAAACATTCACATGATTCTCTGATCTCTTGAAATTCGGGGATGAATTCAAAATTTGTGAGACATGTAATAGAAGGGTCTCGGGTTCGAGTCCCTAAGTTGCTGCATATTTTTCTCTCTCAGTGGGTTACATACACACTGTGACATTTGTATACTACAGTAGTTTTAACTTTGCTCCATGGAAGTGTGTGCAATTTCAGTAATAGTGGTGATACAAGACTACAGTAATTTTAACTTGATCATCCTCGATACTTGCTGTTTTAAAAACAAGCATTAAAGTTGATTAAGATTATTTAATCTGTTTCATAAGACACACATTTAAAACTTGTAAATGAAACAGATGTTCTGTTCACAGGTAGATAATGTTTCCTGACACGTGCACTTCACAGTTTTACTCGGATTAAATTTGAGGTCTTCCTTCACCAATGAAACAGAATTCCATATATAACCTGTATTATGTTTGAAAATGGATTTAAAACCCATTGAAATGAAAAGAAAGAAAACAATTCTTCTATCCATTTAGGCCATCCTTAAAAAAAATATTATTTGCCATGCTCCTACCTACTCACTCAAAATTGCAGCAACCCAAACTTTTTTTTTTAATGATTTTCGTCCATTTTTTTTCAACATGACTATGCAAAGTCAAAATGTGGCCAAAAATAAAATAGCTTCCTACCTACTCACATGAAAAATACTGGGTCGGAGCACAGCAAACAAATTTTTTTTTAAAGATTGCTGACAGGTTTGTTCAAAATTCCAGCATTTACAGTTATACTAAAACTAAAGTTGTGTTAAAACCAAGGTCAATCTTTATTATTATATTCATTATTTATATATAATTCATTGCAGGTCTTGAACCCGTTCTACATCTTCCAGATCGCGAGTATAATACTGTGGTCGCTGGATGACTACTACTACTACGCAGCTTGTATCTTCCTTATCTCTTGTATATCAATAGGCGTCTCCCTCTACGAAACCAAAAAGGTAAAAAAAAACAACAATTCTATTGCATTTATTAGATCATTAAATCATTAAATATTTACAGTTTTACTGCATTCAGCCAAAATGAACTGTATAGATTAACTGCAAAGACATTTACAGCTTGGTGGAGCTAAATAGGACTTGTTTGCATTTCATTGGTTGCATGATTTTGTTTTGCTGGTGAGACGTCATGTTGCCGTTAGGTTCACGTGATGTTTGCCTTAAGTTGTCATAAAAACGCATGCACATATTCAGTATGTTGACAATATTGCCGTTACATTGATGACATTGGCTTTGCAGTTCAATGTGTATAATTTGCTTCTTAAATATCAAAATACCAAAAATAACTTAATAGTTTTATCTAAAATATAATGTAAATAGAAGAAGGAAAAGTCGGAATTTTGAGTTTTCAACGGGTGATGAAAAACGTTAGGCCAGTTTAATGTTGCGAAGAAGCCCTTCATACTTCATGACCTAATGACCCTTCACTGCCCTAATGTTTTTCATCACCCATTGAAAACTAAAAATATTTTGGCTTTTAATCCTTAATAGAAGTTCTTGTTGAAATCACATTTCGAATTTTGTCTAGCTATCTTCACAATATAAAGAGTTAACTGTGGTCACTTCACTTTTCATTGATTTAAAATATGTGCAGCATGTGTTCACATTTATCGGATCTGCTCAAAGCTTTTTCTCCATATGACGTTAATAAACAAGAAGGTAAGATATATATGTACTTTTAGTCAGAATTATTGCCCATTTTATACTTGTTTTGATTGATTGATTGATTGAACATTTAGCATCATTTTATGCCATCGAGGGCTAACAGACAATCAGTTAACCTAATCCCTGTTTCCTGGGATCCTGGAAGGTTAACCAGTACTTGAACCCACCCCATCTTCTCAAGTAACTGATAACTTTTTCACTTAAATCAACGATGGGAGACGAATGATAATGATATGCAATGTTGTATATATCAAACATCACGGAAATTGTGGCCAAGTGGGAATTCGAACTAACAACTGAGCTAATCGGCCCGGCTTTTTATACTTGGAAAATGTGGTTAAATGTCTCCGGGGCCAAGTGGCAGGACTTCTTGTTCTTAGGCAGAATTATTGACCCTTGTGTACTTTAAAAAAATCGTTAAAGGTATTAATTGCTGTCAAGTATCATATGATGTAACGTTGACTCTCAAGATAATGTCATTTTATCATAACAAATCAACATGATTTATGTAGATGTTGAGCAAGTATAACAGTAGCTCAGAATGATCACTCAGTAGTGATATTACACTACGTCAATGTCGAAAATATGTCGTGGGTTTATATTAAACTCCAGCACCGGAAAGTAACTATTTAAAGCTTACACACCGACTTACATGTACACCTACCAGAATGCGGAGGTGTGTCAGAATACTGATCACTGATAGGTTTAAAAGTTTTGATGAGATCATGTCAAAATTATAATACGGAGCGATTTGACTTCATGTTGTATGTTACATTGTTATTTCAGCAAATGGTGACCCTCCATGACATGGTGACTATAGGAAGTAGCACAATCACCGTCTCCCGTGGCGACGGTTCCTATGACGAGGTCCCTGTCACTGACCTTGTCCCGGGTGATGTCATAGTAATTCCAGCCAATGGCTGCACAATGACATGTGACGCTGTTCTCATGGCCGGCACGTGTATAGTCAACGAAAGCATGTTGACAGGTGAGCTGTTGGTAATTGACATATGAAATCGACATGAGCGTTCTATCTGTCTGTCAGTTAACAACTCTACAGATTTCAACAAACTGCATCCTGTCTTGAATTATTTTTAGCTCTACTGGCCAAAGGCCAGAAGTGCTTATGCGATGGCGCGTTGTCTGTCGTCCGTCGTCTGTCGTCTGTTGGCAGCACTTTCTCTGAAACCACTAGCCCAATTAAACTGAAACTTCACATGGGTGTTTCAATTTGTTCAAATGGTGTCCCTACGGTTAAATATGACCCTGCCCCGAGGGTTCAACTAGGGGACACATGTCATTATAATATTTTTTTTATTTTTTTTTTTTTAAATAGAAATGATTTTGTCTATATCTTCACAGAAGCATTGTTTGGTGAAGGAGGTTCAAATTTGTAAAAATGACTGGGTTCCACTGTCTTGAGGGGTCAGGGGGGGGGGGGGGGCAAAAGGGTAAAAATTGGGAATTACTAAATTTGTTTTCTTAAGAACCGGTACGTCAGATTTGTTCATATTTTGCATAAACTATCCCTATGTGTAGAGTTTGATTGCAGATAATAATTTAGGGGCTAAAATTTATAGGGGCCCTGTAAGGGGACTTAGAATTTTACATAGGGATACTGTGGGAAAACAGAAAATTCTATTTTTCTTTCATCTGTTCTGAAACCACTAGGCCAGTTAAACTGAAACTTCACATGGGTGTTTCTATTGCATAGGAGACTATACTGAAGATTTTTTTTTTTTCGATCTGAAATTCAAGATGGCTGCCGTTACTAAAAATAATCCAAAACTTAAAAAATCTTCTTCTCATGAACGGCCCAACAGATTTTCAAAATGTTTATGTAGTAATGATGACCTACTATAGTTCTGTTAGGTTTGTTCAAATGGTGTCCCTAGGGTTAAAAATGACCCTGCCCCGAGAGTTCAATTAGGGGACACATGTCAATATAATATTTTTATTTTTATTTTTAAATGGAAATGATTTTCCCAATATTTTCACTAAAGCATTGTTAGGTGAAGGAGGTTAAGATTTGTAAAAATGACTGGGTTCCTATGTCTTAAGAGGTCAGGAGGGGCCACAAAAGGGTTACATATTGGGAATTAGTAAAATTGTTTTCTTAAGAACTGGTATGTCAGATTTGTACATATTTGATGTAAATTATCCCTAAGTGTAGGGGTTTGATTGCAGATAAGAATTTAGGGGCTAAAATATATAGGGGCCCTGTAAGGGGACTTACAATTTTACATAGGGATACTTTGGGAAAACAGAAAATTCTCTTTTTTTTCTCCATTTGTTCTGAAACCACTTGGCCAATTAAATTGAAACTTCACATGGATGTTTCTAATGCATAGGAGACTATACAAAAGATTTATTTTTTCTATCTAAAATTCAAGATGGCTGATTCTGTTGCATAGTAGAATTTCAAAAAGTGCTATTGCCACTATGAGTCAGTAGAGCGTAGTCTGTGAAAACAGTGAATAAAAACACAATTTTATGTTTATGGTAAGAATTGATGTTTTTTTGTCTGTGGCACAAGTGGTAGGAGTGATTACATATACAGTCAGCCTGTGTAAGCAGTCACCTCTATTAAGCAATGACTTGTCTTAAGCAGCCACATTTTTTTTCTTATTTCTATGCTCTCAGAGCAAATTAACCTGTATTAAGCCACAGCCTGTCTAAAAGGGCCATGTTTACTTCTTATCTTGACTTGCTGCTTAAGACAGGTTTGACTGTATTGCTAGCCTTGCTCTTAAAACTGTTATGACTGTTGGGTAAAAATTGTGCTGAATAGATTAAAACATATTTTCTAAACTTTAGATGTAAAAAAGCCAAGGAAGTATATTTTTATAAATTTGTAACCTGCAGGCGAGAGTGTTCCAGTTACCAAGACACCACTTACACAGCAGGAGGATGAAGAAATCTACGCCCCGGAGCAACACAAACGTCATACATTGTTTGCCGGAACTAAGGTTGTCCAGACCAGATATTATGGACAGGCTAAAGTTCTTGCTGTAGTGGTCCGTACTGGTGAGTCCTCAAACAAGCTTATGCTGCTTGTTTTAGATAATTTTGTATATGGAATTGATCATCGTTTGTAAGGTAATTGGCTGTGTTCAAATTGGTGTTAAAAGCTGTTGAAAAACTAAGGCCATTATAAATTAATTGCTAGATCAGTCAAATTTTTCTTAAAAACGATGAGGGTGGGAAGATTTTAATTTTTATTTTCTATTTTCATTTTTAAAACTTTCTGTTTTAAAAAAAAAAATTGATATATATTTTTTTTTACAATGTTTCGTCCGATTTAAAACTCAAATATTGTGTAAGTTTTGGGCCACTTTTTCAGAGCTGGTAGGTTTGATCCAAGGTCAACTCAGTGACTTTTCATTAACAACATTGATACAAGAGATTTTCACAAAAGCTGTCAGAGCTTATTTCACAATGGAGCTAAGAAGTTAAAAAGTTCTCTAATTAATATATCAGAAGTCTCTAATTGATATGTCACAAATCTCTAATTAATATGTCACATGTCTCTAATTAATATGTTACAAGTTTCTAATTAATGTGTCACAAGTCTCTAATTAATGTGTCACATGTCTCTAATTAATATATCCCAATTGTTTATTTCAGGATTCTGTACAGCTAAAGGTGAACTAGTGCAGGCAATTCTATATCCAAAGCCGCTAGGTTTCAAGTTTTACCAGGATGCTATGAGATTTATCATGTTCCTGGCTGTAGTTGCCTTCTTTGGAATGACATACAGCGTGATAACTTATATAAAGTTAGGGGTGAGTAGATTTATACTTAAAGCAAAAAGAAGATTAATCTCACAGTCCTAGATATTCTTTTTAGCTCGCCGGGACGAATGTCCAGGAGAGCAATATATTGCCATGACCCAGGCGTCATCGTCTTCATCTGTAGACACCTAGGTTAAACTTTTATGTTTAGTTGCATTTAAGTTTTGGAGTTTGCCTCCAACCTCAATCTTTGCATGGGTGGTGAGTTTTATCCCATAGGCGAGGCTTTGTTGTCATCTGACAACACTTGTTTTTGAAGCGGAGTGGTATTGCAGTTTAGTTTGTACTATTTAATTTTAGATTGATTGCAAAGTAACGTCAGAGCTTATTTAAAGCACTCTGGAGTCGGCTTCTTGGGTAGGAACAAGTACTGAATGTTGTTTTTGGGAGGCCAATGGGATAGAACTAGTCACCTATAGCGTGAGTGGCAACCAACACTACCCGCTGCACTACCACTCCGCTTACATAATGTCAGTAATTAAGATGTACGCAGTTATACATAAGACAAATAATATTAAGAAATAAGCACACATGTTTTCTTTTAGCAAACTGGTTACATGCGTGGTGCATAGGGATATAAACATGCACTGGTATTATATAATAATAATAATAATAATATCTTTACAAAAGCGATTCTTACAGAAGGAAAAAAAATCCTGGACTGATTTGCATTTTGAAATTTTAGAAGCTCTGCTCAAAAGTGTTTGCTGCTCATTTGAACAAACATTTGAAATGTTAACACATAGGACAAATCTTAGCCCAAGTGAAATCTAAACTAGAAAATGCATAATAAAAAAATGGTATCTCTCTCTCTCTCTCTCTCTCTCTCTCTCTCTCTCTCTCTCGCTCGCTCCATAGCGGGAAGAAAAGCAGTTTTACTCGGATTCATTCTGATGTCTTTCTCCACCAATTGAACAACTGTCGACTGCTTCACACAACACCGTAACACACAACTTATTCTTACAACTGCATGTAATCTTCTTTCAGGCATCTGTAAAGAGGATTCTTCTGCGGGTATTAGACATCATAACGATAATAGTGCCTCCTGCCTTGCCCGCGGCCATGACTGTCGGAACAGTGTACGCACAAAGTCGACTTAAAAAGAAACAGATTTTCTGTATCAGTCCGCCTAGGATCAACTTCTGTGGAAGATTGAATCTGTTTTGTTTTGACAAGGTAAGGGCAAGACCATAGATGTTCGATGAATGCTGCTTTTGTCAATCCTTAAAAATGGATACACATGGTGATCATATTTGATTTCAGACAGTAATACTTTGAAATTTAGTATATTCATACTTTATATGTTTGTAGGTGTAATAATGTTTCATAATATCAGATCTGCCACACTTGTGAAAAATTATCCATTCATTCGCCATTTGATTACGCTCAATGCAGTTGATAGTATTTGTGATGATTTGTTTTCAGTAGTAACATGAATGCATGTACCAAGTAAAATTTGTCTAATAAGGCATTACTTTAACAATTAAGACAACTAAAAACTTTAAAAAGCTGAAATATTACTTTCTTAAGTAAACGGACACAAAAATATGACACCTTTTCACTTTGGTAATTTTTGTAAACTCCTGGTTACGGGATTTGCCAAAAAAAAGCAGAACTCCATAAAAGTACCATGGTTTGTACCAGCGCAGCTAAAAAACATGGTATATCTGTTTTATCGTGCAGCTCTACATTTTACCTTAGATTTTCAACCTTATCATGTTTATAAATATTTAATTTTAGACTGGTACACTAACAGAAGATGGATTGGATATGTGGGGAGTAATTCCTGTGAGTGAGAAAAGGTCAGTAACACAGTCAAGTTTTCTTCAAATAGTATAAATGTGAAATAACATTCAAAGATTTTATATTTTCAAGAAAAATAAGATGCATATCTGTATAACAATTATTGTAATATATTGAAGTAAAGTTTACAAAGTTTTGCATGCCGCACTGCTATTAATACCCTTCCATACATCCAGATTCACATCTGTGTGCCATATTTTTGGGGTAAATGAGACATGGACATAGTAGTATCGTTGGGGGGATAATGAAGGTCTTGGATTCAGTTTTGGATTGGGATTTAAATTAAAAAAAATTCAAAAGTGATATTTTTATCTTCTTGTCCATTATTGTTATTTTTTCTCATTTTCATTCCCAGTCCCTACACAATATGCTTCTAGATGTGGGTAGTAAACTCTCATTCTTTCATTTGTTCTTAATTCTCATATCAGTCCTAGAATAATGTATTCATCTTGATCTCGTCTTAACAGAATCATATGAAACTTACCATTTTAATTCTAATATGATTCCTAATATATGAGAGTCATATATATATAAGAAATTATATTCTTTCGTATTGGAATCATCTCTGGCTCAGGTTACTCCGTGGTTGAGGCAACATCTCAAGGTCACTTATCTTTCGCTGCTAAGGTCGTAGGTTTGAGTCCCACTCGCTTCAAATACTATATGTGAGAAAGTTTGCCAGTTACTTGCAGAAGGAGAGTGGTTCTACTCAGTCTTCCTGCAATAAAACTGGATATACCATATATTAACAGAAATGTGTTGAAAATGGCGTTGAGCTCCATTAAAAAAAAATTTGGCTCAATCTTTTATGTACATCTTGTTTGATGTGTTGCAGATTTACACATGTGGTACGAGATCCATGCTTAATGGAACGTAGTGAATTTCTGGTTGGCTTGACAACATGTCACTCTCTGACCATGATTGAAGGAGAAATCAGCGGTGACCCGCTTGATCTTATCATGTTCAACTCCACAAAATGGGTATGTAAATGATTATTTAATTTAAGCTCTTCTGACTAAAGGCCAGAAAAGTTTTTATCACCCACTATGGTGTGTTGTCCATCGTATTGTCTGTTGTCATTCATTAGTAACATTTTTTATGAAACCACTCTGGAGAGCATGGTCCAGTGATAGAGCATTGAACCTAGGTTCGTGGGTTTGCTCTTCCCCCCCCCCCCCCCCCCCCCCCCCCCCCCCCCCCCCCCACCCCATGGCTATGTGTGGTGTCTGTCCTTGAGAATATGCTTAGTATTGGTTCTTCTACGGAAGACTAAAAGCGCGATTTGTTTCACAATCAATGTAAAATAGAAGTTTATAACTAAACTAGGTCAGTTATAATCAAGCTTCGCATAGCTGTTTTCCATGTGTATGTGAAATGATGCACAAGATTTCATTTTTAAACTCGACTTTTCTTTGATTAATAGAGTTTTTGTGCTTGCCCGGCTGCAGTGTACATAGGTGTACATTACGGTTATATCGATGAAACTTGGAATAAGCGTGCATGCTTATTTATACTCTGAGGCAGTATGTAGCGAATTGGGTTCCTTACTTAAAGCGTCATATTGCAGGGTAGATGTCACATTTTTTCTTTAAACTAACTACACTACTCTCTATGTATTCTGATAATTATTCTTCAAGTATTATATTAATTTTGTAACCAAATGTAGGCTCTCTTTTTTGACTAATGTGTATCATGTAGAACAGTACAACTCTAATCATATTTACCTTGGAGCTCAAAACTGATATTTGGTATTCCCCATTGTCTTGTCTCATATCTACTTTTGCATACCTTATCAAGCCCAACCAAGCCCCCTCCCCCCTCCCCCCTCCCCCCTCCAACCCCCCACAACCACTCCGACTTGAATATTGAATGATTACCGGTATATATTTTTCAAAATATTTTTTTGTATTAAATTAAATACTTTACCCAATTTCAACTTTGGTACTAATCAAAGATCAATAGAGGCTTGAAAACATTATATATATCAGGCAATAGGTTATGGAAAAGTTAGAAGGATCTCAAAAATATCACTGGCTATGGTATTTAGGTACACGCTTTGCAAAGCTACATAATAGTAAACACATTTCTTTTGTTAAATATTTTTCAAACTGTATTTTTATATTTAACAACAAAAACAGATTCTGGATGAGCCAGGTGGGGACACTAGTAAGTTTGATACCATTATGCCTACAGTGGTACGGCCGGCAACAAAAGAATCTTTTATTCAAGATGAAGATCTAGGAGAGGTAAGATTCTTGATGTGTTTAGCGTCACTTTCAACAAATTTTAGGTCATATCACAACAGTGTCTATTTAAGACTGCATCCTGCCACACTGAACTATCATGCCATAGACATATGGTGTGTTACCCCACCCAGTCACATTATACTGACACTAGGCCGACCAGACCTAGAACTATCCTGTAAATGCTGAGTGCCAAGTAAGAGAGCTCCTTTTCTAGTACCATTTCTCAAATCTTTGATATGACCCAATCAGGTTTGGACCCACAACCTTCCATATCAAACGGATACTCTACCACTGGAATACCACTGCTGTCTGGGGTGTAAAGATTTGTCTTTAAATCTTGTCTTTAAATCTTGAATATAATAATTCAGCAGTGTCCTCTGTGGCTGAGTGATGCAAGTCACTGTTGTCTAATGACCTCTCTCCTCTAGCAACTGCAGGCCCGGTTGGCTCAGCTAAATATTCAAACAGATCCTCTCAGAATTGAGGTCACGGGTTTGAGCCCAGCTAGGCCATTATAAATTAATTGATTCATTATCATTCAATTTTTTCTTAAAAACAGGGAGGGCAGGAGTATTTTATTTTTTATTTTAATTTTTTAAAAAAAAATTATTAGTATTATTTTTTTTTTTTTTTTTTTTTGTGAAAATAAAAAAGGGTTGGGGCAGTATGAAAATTAGTGGGAGGACGGGGATGATAATCTAGCAATTAATTTATAATGGCTTTAGTTTGACAATTACTTGCAGAAGGACATTGATTCTACTCAGATTCATTTTAGTTCAAGTCTTCCTCCACCAATAAAACTGGATATACCATATACCAGTATAATCCCCATTCAAAAATACTGCAGTGATGTCAATGAAGATTTTATCTATTTGACTACTAAACACTTATTGTGAGAAAATTGCAAGTGTTGTGGTTCTTCTCAGTTTCTTTTAATGCCATAAAAATATTCATCACAATAAAACTTCAGTGGTCTAAGATAAGACATTGGCTCAAGATCACTTACGAGTTACCTCTTACCACTGAGGTTGTGCTTTCAAGCCCAGTTTAAACAAAATCTTCATGCAAGAATGTTTACATTCAAGTGAGAAATGAAGGGGTTTTCTTATTTATTTGGACTCATTCTAAAATCTTTCTTCACTATTAATAAAACTGAATGACATAAGAAATGAAAATCCCCATTTAATAAACTTGAATAAAAGCAGAAATTTATGGTTAAATGCATGGACTGAAAAAAATATTGTTTTTTAAATACCACCATAATAACAACTGAAGCAGGGTCCTCTGGTTAATTGATAATAAATGATTTTTAGATGGAATCTTTGTAATCAGTTACGCAGGTTTGAGTTGTATTTGCAGGTAATATAATTATACTTTTCAGTCACAGTTTGAGGTTGGAATCGTGAGACAGTTTACTTTTTCTTCCACGATGCAACGCATGAGTGTGATCACAAGGACCCTGGGTAAAAGTGGCATGGACGTGTATTGTAAGGGAGCACCGGAGAAAATATCCAGTCTCTGTGATCTTGGCACAGGTAAAATATTATGTTCTTTATTATTTTCAATATGTCTATATTTTTTATTTTTTTTTGGTTCTACTGGCCAAAGGCCAGACGCTCCTATGCAATGGTGTGTTGCTTGTTGTCCATCTTCTGTTGTCGTCCATTAGCACCACCTTCTCTGAAAACTCTGGGCCAGTTATAATCAAACAGGTGAGGTAGAGAAAACAAATGGGCAATTAAAATAAACATAGTTTTTATAGAAGCTGATTATTATTTATATTTATTGATTTAATAAACTGTTTATCAACGGTAAAAAATGTGTCTAACGCAGGTTTAATGCAATGCAAAATCAATGACATCATCATTTTGTGAGTTGTTGTATGATAAACCTCCCCTACCAATAAAGTAAAAGTTTCATTTACCCTGCTTTATTACATATAATAAAACGTAATGATGTGATATATACAATTATCAGATAAGGTATACGCATTCAGTCATAAATGACCACATGGGTCAATTGCAGGGCATACATGTCCATTATCTTTTGGACAGGTGATATCCTTGGAGACACATGATCAAAAGTTAAACACAGCTAAAAGTTTCTTTAAATACCACAAACATTGAACCTAAAGCACAACTTCTTATGTATTGTGTAAGTGCTACCGTATCTACTCACGTATTGGACACATTCGTGTATATCGCGCATCCATGTTTTAAGACCAAGAACTGAGAAAAAAAATACAATTCTCCTATATATGTATATAAAGCGCATCATAAGTGACAATTTCGAGGTAGTGACAATTTTAAAGTTTCTCAAGAGAATGTCGTTAATTTTTTTAATCTACGTTTTATACACACTTAAAATACATGACACTTCTCATCACTGTCTCAGTACATACTCAAGTTGTGAACACCTGCTCAGGCGTGTAATTAAGATGTCAACTAATATGCAGAAGCCACATGGCAGCACCCGCTTTCAATACTCAATGACCGGTGACACTCGTACACAGTCATGTTTTTTTTTTTTTAAAAAATCTTACAAGATTTTTTTTTTAATCATAACAAAATACCGCATATTATATTGATTTTAATTTATAAACATAAACTACTACAAACCGCACAAACAAAAGGTACTGGGTGTCGTTTAAAAATGATTGATTTTCAACCAAAGAACAGTCGTCTCTTTGACGTTCACTCCATCACGCTTCGTCATCACTAACATATTTTTGTTAAAAAAATCAATAAATAATATACCGGTATATATCCCATACGAAAAGATTCATCAATTTGAGAAAACACAATTGCTTTGCATCCTTTGAAATTAAATACACACAGTAAGGCATCATGTCAATTCCATCAGATAAACATGTTACGGTCACGTAATCATGAAATGGCCACTCAAAGCCAGACTGGTTTACACTAAAGTAAACATTACGGAATCGAGAAAGTATGTAACAAATAAATGTGAACCAGTCTGTGTTTTTATTTTGCGATTAAATATGTCTATAACGGCTGTCTATAACGCCGATTTTGACAAAAATTTATATTTGGCTTTATATCAACAAGACCAAGGTCAAGTTAGACAATGGATGCATATTAATTAGGTGATCTGGACTCTGATTGACTGACGGTATCCGACCTCTAAAATCTTTATTGATGGACGGATTTTGATGAAACTTGATATTTGACTTTATTGATATCTACAATGTAGTTACAAAGCGGGGGCATCTGTGTCCCATGGACACATTTCTAGTTTTTATCACCTTTGGTGACAGCAGAGCAACAGAGCAGGCCAATTTCTTGACCCAGTTATATATTATAACATTTTCTACTTAATTATTTGTACTTTATACCACCAACGAAATTGAAAAGTAGTTTCCATGATGGCTTGTAAAATCTTAGAAGGGCTCCTCCGTGTTGCGTGGGTGAAGGTGCCGTCTTAAAATCATTTACATTGCTGAGGTCATAGATTCGAGTGCTGCTTGGTAAAAAAAAATGTGAGAAAATTTGCCAGTTACTTATAATGGAAGGACGGTGGTTCTGCTCAGATGCATTGTCGTCCTACACCAATAAAACTGGAAAATGCCACATATAATCTGAAATGTAAAATGGCATTAAACCCAATTAAATTTCTTTTATTTTAGTACCAGAAGATTTTGCAGGAATTTTACACCAGTATACAATACAAGGATTTAGAGTTATTGCCCTTGCCTGGCGACCTCTTGACCCTAAGATCACATGGCATCAAGCACAGAGGTTATCAAGGGACAAAGTGGAATGTAACCTGACCTTCCTGGGGTTAATTGTGATGCAGAATAAGCTGAAGCCACAGACGAAACCTGTGATCAAAACGCTGTCGGCTGCAAATATACGCTGTGTCATGGTTACAGGTAAGCCAATTGAAATTGTGTATTTTATATTACTTCAGTGGAGGATGTTAATAAAACCATAAAATGTTCAAGTACTGAGTTAAGCAAAGCTGGCTATTGACATCATATTGAATAAGTGAAATTCTTCTTGTTTTGTGTCCACTTTGTTGATATAACATGCTGAGCTCCACGACAGAAAAGTACCATTTTTCAAACCTTGGCTATGATCCGCCCCGGGAATCAAACCCACAACCTTCCGCAAGTGAGGCAGACACTATACCACTGCTGCGGTTTGTTTTAACGGAACTAAATGCATGACGTTTTGTTGCTTCTGCTCGTCAGGTGATATGATCAAGACTGCCATCAGTGTCGCGCGTAATTGTAGCATGATCGGTCAACATGACAAGGTCGTGATTGTGAATGCTCAAGGACCTGACAAGGATTGCCATGCCCATATAAACTGGGAGGAAGCGGAAATGCAAATGGAGGAGAGCCCAGATCAGTCGGATTTTGACAATGAGGTTAGTAAGAAAAAATTAATTTCAAAGAATTGAGAGACATAGCCCAGATTTTCATATTATAACCATGAATGTTTAAACAACACTGAATATTGTGTGGGTCGTAACTAGCGCCCCAATTTGCTCTGCAGTGGTATCCATAGTTTAGGACTACCTCTAAAGGTCAAACATTGCAAGCACATGGTTGAGAATGTAAATAGTGATGTGCAAGTCTAATCTTTCAATTTTCGAAATATTGCATTTTTTTTTTATATTCTGAAAGATCTACTTGGCAAAAAATGTTCAAGTCAAAGTAATTTCTACTGGCATTAAGAAAAATTAAGTTACAAGCTAACTTTGATTCCTAAATGACCCCAGATGCCCAGTCCTTACACAAGTAGCCGGGCCTGATTAGCTCAGTTGGTTACGAGTCTATCGTGGGGTCGTGAGTTCGAATCATCGCACGGCCACAGTCTCCATGATGATTGGCATACCATTATTATTCGTCTCTCACCACTTATTCAAGTGGGAAAGTTATCAGTTGCTTGTGGAGATGGGGTGTGTTTGAATACTGGTTAACCTTTCAGGATTCCAGAAAACAGTGGTTAGGTTAACTGATCATCTGTTAGCCCTCGATGGCATAAAAATGACGCTAAATATCAATCAATCAATCAAGTCTTACACAAGTAACATCTTGTTTGATACCTTTTACTCTCCTTGGGATGTTGGAATAATGGGAGAAACGATGTGTATCTTCCAACATACATGTATTCACCTGTGGTTGCAAATCTCTATCACTTTAACAACAGGAAAAGAATAGAACAAAACACATATGCATTCAGACTTAAAAATACTTCATTACTTTATTAATTACAGTATTATAGTTTTGTTATCATTTTCTAAGATAGTGCAATCTCATTAAAATCATATCTTAAAGAATGCTTCACTATGAGATCGGACGATGACACGTAGAAGGTCACGTTCAGACGACCTGTCCGCCAGTCAGTTAGAGACTTCCTTTCAAGGTTTGAAAGTAACAGTAGAATTCTATTTTAATCTGTATTTAACTGGGATACTACTTATCATGCGCGATTATCTTGCGTTTGTAATTGTAACAACGAAAACTCTGTAGTGGCTTTGCCGATGTTTTTAGCTCATCTGAGCAAAGCTCAGGATGAGTAATTGTGATCTACCTTTGTTCATCGTTAACTTTGCTTCAAACGACTTCTCTGAAACCACTTGACAGATTTTTACCAAATTTTGTATGAATCATTCTTACACTAAGCTTTCCAAAGTTTGTTCAAATTTGACCCCACCATGGGTTAATCAGTATTTATTTTCAAAATTTCAAGTCTTTTTCTCCCTCACAGCCATTTGTGCTGTCTTTGAGCAAGACAATTTTTCTTCATACTGGTTCTACCCAGGAAGACTTCAAGTCGGATTTGTATAAGTTGTATGAACTTGTTTGGTAATCAAAGTAAAACAAATAAGTTTAAACCAATAGATGCGTTTTATAGGGACATTTTAATACAAGATTCTGCTCTAGGTGAGCTATTCTGATGGCCTTTTTTGTTGTGTGCACTCTAGCACTCGCATTTTTCATTGGATCTTCACATATAACTTGTTTAGTAATTATACAAACATAATGTCTTGGACAAGCTGAACTGGCCTGATCGGATTATTAATGTCAAAGTTATTGCCCTTGAAACATTAAAAAATGCACTATTTGACTTAGTGTTCACTTTAGCACCCGCATTTTTCATTTGATTCTCACAAAACTAACAGTAGTTATTTAACTATAATATTTCAGACAAGTTTTTGAACTGGCCAAATCAGATTATTATTGTCAGAGTTATGGCCCTTGAAACATTAAAAAATGCACTATTTGACTTGTGTTCACTCTAGAACCCACATTTTTCATTTGATTCTCACGAAACTAACAGTAGTTATATAACTTATATATCTCAGACAAGTTTTTGAACTGGCCAAATCAGATTATTATTGTCAGAGTTATGGCCCTTGAAACATTAAAAAATGCACTATTTGACTTAATGTTCACTCTAGCACCAGCATTTTTCATTTGATTCTCACAAAACTAACAGTAGTAATATAACTATAATATCTCAGACAAGTTTTTGAACAGGCAAAATCAGATTATTATTGTCAGAGTTATGGCCATAACTCTGGATTGCATTTTGGCACAGTTATGGCCCTTTTTCGACTTAATTTTTTCAGGTTAAATTTTTATCAGGTAAGATATCTATGCAACCACTCATTGGATATGAAGAGACTTCGCATGTGTGTTCATCATCATCAATGGAACACACAGGGACAAGAACCATAACTCTGGATTGCATTTTGGCAGAGTTATGGCCCTTTTTCGACTTAATTTTTCAGGTTGTTTTTATCAGGTAACATATCTATGCAACCACTCATTGGATATGAATGAAAATTCGCATGTGTTTTCACCATCATCAATGGAACACACAGAGACAAGAACCATAACTCCAGATTGCATTTTGGCAGAGTTATGGCCCTTTTTTGACTAAATTTTTCAGGTTAAATTTTTTATCAGGTAACATATCTATGCAACCACTCATTGGATATGAATGAAAATTCGCATGTGTGTTCACCATCATCTATGGAACACACAGAGACAAGAACCATAGCTCGGGGTTGCATTTCGGCAGAGTTATGGCCCTTTTTCGACTTAATTTTTCAGGTTAAAGTTTTTTATTAGGTAACATATCTATTCAACCGCTCATTGGATATGAATGAAAATTCGCATGTGTGTTCACCATCATCAATGGAACACACAGAGACAAGAACCATAACTCGGGGTTGCATTTTGGCAAAGTTATGGCCCTTTTGGACTTAATTTTTCGTCTGTAGACACCCAGGCTAAACTTTTGTGTTTAGTTTTGGCGTTTGCCTCCAATCTCAATCTTTACATGAGTGGTGAGTTTTATCCCATCAGCGAGCTTTGTTGTCTTCTGACAACTCTTGTTGTGCAGTCTAGCACCCGTATTTTTCATTTGATTCTCATCAAACTTACACAGTAGTTATATAACCATAATATCTCGAACAAGTTTTTGAACTGGCCAAATCGGATTGTTTTAATGTCAGAGTTATGGCCCTTGAATTAATAAAAAATGCTTTTTTTTTACTTTGTGTACTCTAGCACCTGTATTTGTCATTTGATTCTCACCAAACTTAAACAGTAGTTATAAAACCACAGCAAGTTCTTGAACAGGCCAAATTGGATTATTAATGTCTCCTGTGCCACAGGTGAGTGATTTAGGGCCATTCTGGCCCTCTTGTTTTAAACTGTAAATTAGATTTGATGACAATATTTATAATAAGAAATTTGACAATTTTTTTCTGTCATCAATGACTGAAAATGTATGTCCATTTTCATATAAATTATTTTTCAAAAAAAAAAAATTCACTTGCCTGAAATTTTCAATTTTCGTTTTTCAAATTAACCATAACCTTTTTGTTCCCATGGACACGTTGACTTTCAGGAAACTCCGTTTATATCATCATCCCCATCGTACCAGCGTAAGGTCAGTGTTCGAGTCTTCCATCTACTGATTAATGCACTGTGTAGACACAAGCATGCTGCCCTAGACGAATGCTATTCATAATTCCAGACAAAATTTTAAACTCTACTTTGCATTAACCATTTAAGAATGTTACTTTCTTCTTTTCAAGATTGAAATTATGGTCTGCATTGTTTCAAATTTGTTCCTATTAACTGAATTTCTGTAATTGCCATCCATCTGTCAAGATAGTTAAAACTGTTAGCCACATCCATTATATGAGGACATAAAATGGGTTGTTAGCCCCATCAATTGTTTGTGAAAGTAAGCTGAGTTGATAGTTCCGTCAATTAGGAGCTATGATTGGCCTCATTATTATATGAGGATAAAAACTGAGTTGGCAGCCTCATTTGATTGGAATCTATGTTTTACCTAAGTAATTATTTAGAGATGAGAGCTCATCTGATATAGTTGCTAACAGAGTGAATAGTCCCATGCAAATGTATAATGGTGTAAACTGGGCTGATACCCTCATCCACAATATAAAGGTGTAAACTGGGCTGATACCCTCATCCACAATATAAAGGTGTTAACTGGTCTGATACCCTCATCCACAATATAAAGTTGTAAACTGGGCTGATACCCTCATCCACAATATAAAGGTGTAAACTGGGCTGATACCCTCATCCACAATATAAAGGTGTAAACTTGGCTGATACCCTCATCCACAATATAAAGGTGTAAACTGGGCTGATACCCTCATCCACAATATAAAGTTGTAAACTGGGCTAATATATTCATCTACTAAATAAAGAGGTAAACTGGACTTATAGTTTTATCCACTATATAAAGGTGTAAACTGGGCTAAAATATTCATCCACTATATAAAGATGTAAACTGGGCTAATAGTTTTATCCACCATATAAAGGTGTAAACTTGGCTAATATATTCATCCACTATATAAAGGTGTAAACTGGGCTAATATATTCATCCACTATATAAAGATGTAAACTGGACTAATAGTTTTATCCACTATATAAAGGTGTAAACTTGGCTAATATATTCATCCTCTATATAAAGGTGTAAACTGGGCTAATATATTCATCCACTATATAAAGATGTAAACTGGACTAATAGTTTTATCCACCATATAAAGGTGTAAACTTGGCTAATATATTCATCCACTATATAAAGGTGTAAACTGGGCTAATATATTCATCCACTATATAAAGATGTAAACTGGGCTAATAGTTTTATCCACTATATAAAGGTGTAAACTTGGCTAATATATTCATCCTCTATATAAAGGTGTAAACTGGGCTAATATATTCATCCACTATATAAAGATGTAAACTGGACTAATAGTTTTATCCACTATATAAAGGTGTAAACTGGGCTAATATATTCATCCACTATATAAATATGTAAACTAGGCTTATGGTTTTCTGCCTTGTAAAGATGTAACCATCACAATAGAAACTAAGTTCTGGTTTTGAAACAAATCACCAGATGATAAAAACGTCATCCTTTAAAAAATTCAAAATAGTTAAAATATACTTCATTAACTCTCTATGAACACAGGTCCTAAAACTCTTGGAACACAGGTCCTAAAACTCTTGGAACACATGTCCTAAAAGTGGATACAAGTCCTTAACAAATGTATATTTTGATAACTCCCTATGAGTACATTTCTTATAAGGCCACCCATAAAAAATGCTTGTTTGCCACTTCTGGCTCATACATTTAGGGGTGAGTAGGGAGGTAAAATCTATTTTTTTATTTATTTTTTTTTTTTTTTTGGTAATCAATCAGAGAATCTTTTTAAGGACATGTAATTTCTGAGAATGTTTTCGATGAACACCAACAGAAGTTTTAGGTTAGCCTGAAGCAGCAAACAAACAATATTTTAATTTATGCCAAATGTATGCTTTGACCACTTACACTTGATCCTGTTATAACGTGGAAGACGGGATCCAGGGGATGAAACCGCAATATACCCGGAACTATGTTATAAATATCCCAAGGGTACACTGTGCTTAATTATTTGGCAATACTGTTTCCGATTTAAATACTGTAAACAAACACACGATAATGTGTGATGAATATGACAGCCCATTGTTTGTCAGCGTAAATCAATTAACCCTTTACTCCATAGATACGCGTTTTCCTGCACCAATCACAGAAGGCCTTTGAAAACAGTGCAGGAAGAGTTCAGATTGCTCGTAACGAGCAATCTGAACACTTCCTGCACTGTTTTCCACTCTGTCAGTTAATATAAACATAATTCCCAAATAAATCTAAAGCCTTCTATATAAGGTGTCCAAAGGTGTCTATATTAGGGGTGTCCAAAGGCGTCTATATGAAGTAAAGGGTTAAAGTGATATTATTTATAACAATAAGAAATTGTTCCCATTTCAGTCTGAATTATCAAGGTGTAATTAATGCACAAATACATGGTCACAGTTTGGTAAAAGTAACAAGCTCACAAACACTTAGCGATTAAGTTGGGATTTTTGATCAATTCATCAGTTATTTTACTTTATTTTTAATGAATCTGGTTGAAAATATAAATTTGAAATTTGGGAGCCATAGAAAACTGCTTTATAATGAGTTTCGCGTTATATCGGACCATGTTATAACGGGACCGGAGTGTACTATAAAAAATATTTAATTATGTCTAAAACTGTATACTCTGTTCATTCCAAGGAATACATGTGCTAAAATGTACAGTTTGATCCTTACCTAACAATGCTTATATTTGGTTTATATCTTTCTTCAGATGAGATTTTAAGAAAGTATGATTAATAACATAGGGCAGCATGTTTGTAAAGCACTTGGATTTTGTGCAAAACTATTGCATTTGATACTTTTATTTTAATGTAGTTACACTTGTTTTACATTTATCCAAACCATGTACACATGTACTTTTAGTGTACCTTGCAGTGATAACAGTTTTCCTGTGCATGACTTATTTAATACATGTATAGATTTTTCCGTTTCTTTTTGTTGGTATCTTGTTTGAGTTTTAAGTTTGGCATACACTCCATTCCTACTGGGCAATGTGGAACCCCATGTTTGGTGTGCGTCTTTGGTGTAGTAGCGGGCAGCGGGTGCGCCAAACCAGTAGGGATTACTTTGTTGTTGATCCTTTTGTCTTCCTTATTTCCACATTTATGTTTAACTTGCAACTGAATTGACTAGTGGCTCATATCTCAGAATGATTCACTGTTGATAAAACAGATTGTGGAATGGATGTTTAGGAATATAAAACTTTCATAAACAGTACAATATCTTTATGACAGGGTCTGTAACTCTGAATGAAAAATGCAATTATCAATACAATAATCTTTGTGACAGGGTCCTTAACTCTGAATGAAAAGCTGTCATTAACTGTACAATAATCTTTGTGACAGGGTCCTTAACTCTGAATGAAAAACTGTCATTAACTGTACAATATCTGTGTGACAGAGTCCTTAACTCTGAATGAAAAACTGTCATTAACTGTACAATATCTGTGTGGCAGGGTTGGTAATTCTGAATGAAACACTGTCATTAACTGTACAGTATCTATGTGACAGGATTTGTAACTCTGAATGAAAAGCCATCAGTAACAGTACAGTATATATGTGACAGGATTCATAACTCTGAATGAGAAACTGTTGTTACATGTAACTGTACAGTATCTATGTGACAGGGTCTGTAACTCTGAATGAAAAATGGTTGCAAGCTGTACAATATCTATGTATGGGGTCTCATAACTCCATGGAATCCTGTCAAGATATTACAGTCTCATATTAAACAGCCGAAACATAACAAAAGTCAATTTATTAAGACAAATTATCTTGAGGCAATATGATTATAATTCAAAGCACTCCAGTTCTGGTTCTGAAGACAAAGATCCTGTTTCCGCTTAATTATAGTTTCAACTGTTATATAACCTGTACGACCTGTAGATGCACCCATACATCATAGATAATACTACTCAAATTTTGCTAAGGATCACATGCAAATTTGAACTTTAACCTGCCTTATGTAACTGTTTGTATGAAACATAGAACTACAGAACATTGTTTTATGGAACTGGATGAATCGTACAGACATGGGCGTTATGTTCTCTACCACTACCAACCAAAAATCAGTTGAACACAAATAATTACTAAAAAAGCGTAACCAGCAAGCGTTCACTCTAATGTGTGTGCATAAAACTTCCTAATGTTTATCTACTGTAAAATAATTATGCTTAAAAAAACTTTTATTCAGGGCACATATGTTTGAGACAAATTTTTTTTTTGTCCTTTTATAAATACAACTTTAGTGGCAGACAGCGAGAGAGTGACAGAGAGAGAGAGGAATAGAGAGAGAGACCAATTGATCATTAGTTTGTTAATAAGTTTATACTCCATAAATTGTATTTACAAAATAAAACAAACAAAAAGTAATATGCTAAAAATGGTGTTAAACCCATTAAAAAGAAAAAAAACCTTTGTTTGAAACAATTGCCCTGAACAAAAGCTCCATTCCATCAACTATGGTCCTTATCACATTTTGAGTAGTCTAGCCACATATACATATATCACATATTTATGTGAATAACAGTCTACATATGTAATAAAAACAGTCTACGTATGTAATAAAAACTGTCTTAGTATTCTACGTATGTAATAAAAACAGTCTACGTTTGTAATAAAAACAGTCTACATATGTAATAAAAACAGTCTACGTAATAAACTATGTAATAAAAACAGTCTACGTTTGTAATAAAAACAGTCTACATTTGTAATAAAAACAGTCTACGTATGTAATAAAAACAGTCTACGTTTGTAATAAAAACAGTCTACGTTTGTAATGATAGTAATGCAATGTGCTGTGCTTCCTTTTGTTCTCTGAAATAATAATTGTTTAATTTTCATTTCTTTAGCATATTTTGTTTTAGTTCAATTTTGAGTTAAAGAGTTGTTGTAACTGGACCTCTTCTATAATTGGTCTTTTTTATCTACATGTATATAAAATGTTTTTCCTTGCATCAGTTTACTGGACTTGGGTTTCATCTATCAGCTGTTTTATTTGTAGAGATGTTTTTCATTCCCAAACCAACAATTCTGGTAATCCTGAAAATTTTACATGGGTTTGAGGTTCAGATGAAAAATTTCGTCCCGAGGGATAGCTGTTTTGGCGGGAACGAGGCTCTGCAAACTTAATGTAACTGGTTAGATAAAAAATACTGGTAAAATTGGTATTCAAAAAAAAAAAAAAAAATGAGTCACACACATACATATTGGGTTACTGGTAAATTGATATTTGGAGCTTTTGATGCTCAATAAATATGAACCCCAATGAAAGTATGAAACTGCTTGTCGGAATATTCTAATCACTACATATAAAATATTCTTGTAATATTTAGTTTTTGATCTATAGTATATTACATGCATTAAATTTAAATGCTGTTGATATTTATATAAGAGTTTTGTGACATTGTGTAAATTATATCTATTTATAAATTGTTAAATGTCATTTTTGTACTTGTACAATGTATGGTTATATTTACCGTATTGTTCCTTATGACCATCCCCCGAATCCAATTTCAAAACTCACCCGCATTGTTTCTTATAAAAATAAAGAAAATAAAAATCAGTCTTACCTGATTCCCCTAGGGAAATATACCATAGTTATAGCGGTATAAAATACAAAATGACATGTAATAATTATCTACTTATTGTAATACCTGCTATTGCTTTAATTGACTTGCAACGGGTTGTCAATCAAACGAAGTCGATAATCCAATCAGCAATAGATATTGTTTCCAGACTGGTCTCACTGCATTGTTTTACATTGTATTTACTTGGACAAATAACACCCACTTGGCCAATGGGTGGAGTGATAACTGCAGTTCCCCTTTAGGAAAATATATAAGATACTATAACTGCAGTTCCCCTTTAGGACAATATATAAGATACTATGACTGCAGTTCCCCTTTAGGAAATGCACCACCCCCAGGGACAGTATTGCACCACTTCAGGGGAAGTAATGGGGAACAAAACAGTAAATAATTGTCATTATATTTTTTTTTTTTTCTGTTATATTGTTTTATTTACCAGTGCAGTATTACTTGAATTTATCAAGATACGTGATAATATATATTAGATTGTTAATTTGTTATATATATAATTACAAATCTGTGATAAACAATAATATAATCTACAGAGAAAAAAGTTATAGTTTCATAGTTGCATGTGATTTTTACTTTAAACATAGCTAGCTATACATGAGGTCAGATCTTAGGAAAGGTTAAATACATACTGTTATATTTGCATTTATGTGTTCTAAGAAACTGATACATTTACACTACTGCAAATATAACAATGACAATAAAAGACGAGCTTCTGCACCCTCTTGTAGTGCTCATGTTATTTTTTGTTGTTGTTTTTAATGAGAATGGTGTTATAGGTTGAGGGTAGGTGGGGAGGGGGTGGGGGGACATGTTAGAATTTATAATACAAACCTGCCAGATTAATTCTGCTTGTATTAGGAAACTTGCACTAATGTTGTTCTGCTATGTTGTATTTCTGTATACTGTGCTCCGAGGACTGGTTCCACCCGGGAAACAGACTTGAGGGCAATTTTACAAAAGCCCAGAACTAATTATTGAACTAGGACATAATGATGCATATCGAAATTTGTTTTTACAAGTCTTTACATTGTTTTTAAGTGGGGCGGTAGTGCACACAGGTAAAAATGTCAGGCATGGTAAACTCATATTTAACATATGGTCCAAAACATATGTTTGTCATGTAAATAGTACCATGTGCATTTAATATATGTTTTTACCATAACATAAGTTTAACATACAGTCGAAACAGGCATTATTCACAGAAATAGTATCACGCATGTTAATATGTTTAACATATGTTTTATGAACGCATGTTAATCAAAATGCATGTAAAACATACATTTAGCATATGTTTTGTCCAACATATGTTTAACCTACGTGTCATTTTTATCTGTGTAGTGCTCACTCAGATAGAGTGTTGACAGCTCACGCCAGAGATGGCGGTTTTAATCTCAACCTGATGCCTCTCAAAAAACAACCCTCAGTACTGGTTTTCCTCAGGAAGCAAACTCAAGAGTGGTTCATGTAAACTCTGAGCTTTGCATTCAAGCTAGAATAAATAAGTATAAAGAGCTACCTTGTTTTGGCTCTCAGTCAGTAAATAACAACTCTCTTTAATCTTTAATGGTTATATGATTGCCAAAATTTAAGAATATGAGAATCCTGTATAGAAAGTTAACAAAAGTTAACAATTGATCTGCCGTTTGAGTCTGTATCTGCTGTCCAAGTTCAACAGTTTGTCTGGCTTTGAATTGAAGCTTTGCTCTTGTGCATGTATTTTTGTTGTAACTTACAGTTCGGTGAAGCATTCGACTCCTACAGGTACCAGGCTGCAAACCAGGTCTGTGTCTGAGGGGATGTATTTTATCATCTATACTATAATATAATACTTTCACTATAGCATGGTTGCCATGGTCGTAGAAAAACTAGGGAATTCTGGGAGATTTTAAGTTTTCATGCTTTTTTAGTGGAATTGAAACAAAATGGATTAAATCTGTGGAATTTATGATTAGTTTATTAATATAGAAAAAGTCTAGAAGTAAAAATCAACGAAAAATGTAAATTTGATATTTTCATGGAAATTTTTGCTTTGCATGGTCAAGGAAATTTCAAAATGTTATGTAAACATTTGATATTTTGTAAATATGGAATAAAAGACAGCACAATTATTTTATACAGAGACCCACAATTTTGTACTGTACGTAATATATATTTTATTGAAAGAAAAATAAAAAGAACACAAACTAACTGTAAAGAATAACAGTAATGGATAATATATCTTTCACCAATGTTAAAAGGTACTCACAGGTTAACTTTCACCGCAACATTGCTGTTATCACTTCTTGGTTTTTAAATAATCTTGCTTGGGGTTTCATTCTGAAAAATACAAAGTAAGAAAATTTATTGAGGAGGGGACTGAGGAAGAAGAAAAAAATGAAATTTGATTTAAGGAATGACTGGCAGCCATGTATTACTAATAATTTGTATTATTTTTACTTTCTTACTTACACTAAACCTGTGTGGGATGAAGGTGCTGTTTCTATATTTATCTCTAATGTAAAACTTGCATGCATGGCGTAATGTAGCTACAGTAATTTGCAGATATTTTCACATTATTGATTTAGTGTTGTATTGGTATTCAGTCAGTAACCGTCCATTAATCAAAATTGCTTAATAATTGGTCGAAATTATAAAATAATGTTTGTTTGCACTCTCTCTCAGAACTAGTCTTCATAATTGTATTAATTCTCTCGGACCAACATTAAAATAATGTTTGTTTGCTCTCTCCCAGCAATGTTTTTTTATAACTGAGTAAATATGGGGGAAATTTCAACACACAAATGGGGGTGGGGATAACATGATTGTGGTGGGGTGAAGGGGGGCTATTATAACTGCTATATTTTGTCTTTGTGTGAATCTCAGATTTTTTAGAAGTTCTTTTGTTGGTAGGAAGGGAGGGATATGGCAAACAAACAGTACTTTTTTAATAATTAATTTGCTCATTTACTGCTGTACTTCTTCTTTGTGTGGAACTCACTGTCAAGATAAAATGAAGAATGAATATTCAGATGATTTTGGCAACAGTGTCACACTCACATTAATATACACGACGGAAAATAAATTGTTTTTCTCCATTTCATATTTTTTATTAATTGACTTTTTAATAAAACTGATATATAATACAACTCTGTAATTAACTAATGATGAATATTTTTCTGCTTTCTGAGTTAGTGTATTGAAATTGAGTAAAGTAATCAACCATTTCGATAAAAAAACAACGTCTTTGACAAAAATATATATTATATTATATTTTTATTTTTCATTAAGCTATTTTCAAATGCAACAGCCTTGAAATTTATTCAATGCTGTTTCAACAATCAAACCTGTATAAGCGTTAACCTCTGTAAAGCAGCAACTTGTCTAAAGCAGCCACATGTACTAGTTCCCATTAACCTGTCTTAAAGGGCCACTATTGCCTCTTCCTTTGACTGGCAACTTAATATAGGTTAGACTGTAGGTGCATTAAAGATATATTAAATTTTGTATGGTGTCCAGACCTAATCATTTAATGAAAAAAAAAATTCACTCGACACATGTTGACAGTTAGTGTGAATATCTGTAATGGATATATAGAGGATCTTACATGAGTTCTTATTTATTATTGAATTTATTAAACGAGTTGGCAAAATGTATATTTTGCGAGGTTCTGCCAAGTATCATATCATTTTTGCCAATGAGTTTAATAATTGTGCACAAATGTAAGATTCTTTTTATCACGTAACTCAGGAAATTGGTACATTTACCATTTATTTATCAGATCACCTCTGTCAACAAAAAGGGAAAATCGTGCATATTAGTTTCTGTCAGTTATTGTATGACATAACGTCTGAAAATAATGCCATTTTATCATAACAAATCAACATCATATATAAGTTTGGGCAAGTCAGAAAGGCTCTCATACGGTACTTAAAATGCCGAATAATGACTCAGTAGTGATATTACACTAGTTTAATATAAAAAATATGTCATGGATTTTGAGAAAATTGGGTTGAATAAAAATATTCACATAATTGTGTGTATATATATTTATTAACATAGATATTTATGTATGATTGATATATATAGTGCCTTTTTGGTTATTGAACCAAATGTTATAACTAAGGTTCTCAAACATTAAGATTTTTAAGCTCGGTATTGGCTATATTTTGAAGTCAAATGGTAGAATGGTTCTATAAATTCCAGCCCCATCTTCCCTCCATTTTCTCTCCATCACATGGAATTTTTCTTGTACATGTATATATGCTAAGTGTGACATGTCTTTATTGGTGAATACTTGCTTCAATGTTTTTTTAGAGGTTTTTTTGCCTCTTTGGAGCAGTTTTTTTTTACAGTAAATCATGGAAAAAGTTCTGTGGTGGTCTTATGGTGTAGACGTTTTGCTTAAAGGCAGGGTGTCAGGAAAAATTACTAAAATTGTCTTGAAAAAAAGAATTATTATTTTAATGAATACGAGGCATCTCAATGTTATTTATAGATGATACACAAATGAAATTAAAACAAAATCTATACCGGTTTTCTTAAAATAAATATCATGCACTTACTGCTTGATGACCTTTAACTCATCATTCCAATTATTTCAACAATATATAACCAGCATGATTGATTAAATCAAAATTAAAATATACATTGCGATTTTAATTGGAAACATATTTAGTCTAACCTGGTCGTATAGACCAAGACAGGAAATGCCTTTTTAAATGTACTATTTTGGCATGTTTAAATAGATATCCGCATGATAATATATTAATGCTATTCATTGGACAAAACTGTTTTTATGCATATTTTATAATTCTGAAACAAAATTATGATATACTTCCTTTCCCATGGTAGTGTCTGCCTAGCATGTGGAAGGCAGTGTGTTTGATCCCCGGCCATATCATACCAAAATGGTACTAGAAACTTCCTCGCTTGGCATTCAGCATTTTATAGCTTTGTTCTGGGTCCCGCCGGCCAGGTGTCAGTATGATGTGACTAAGTAGGGTATCATACCATATGTCTGTGACATGTTGCTTCAGGTGTCAGTATGATGTGACTGGGTGGAGTATCATACCATATGTCTGTGACATGTTGCTTCAGGTGTCAGTATGATGTGACTACGTGGGGTATCATACCATATGTCTGTGACATGTTGCTTCAGGTGTCAGTATGATGTGACTGGACGGGGTATCATACCATATGTCTGTGACATGTTGCTGCAGGTGTCAGTATGATATGACTGGGTGGGGTATCATACCATATGTCTGTGACATGTTGCTTCAGGTGTCAGTATGATATGACTGGGTGGGGTGTCATACCATATGTCTGTGACATGTTGCTGCAGGTGTCAGTATGATATGACTGGGTGGGGTATCATACCATATGTCTGTGACATGTTGCTTCAGGTGTAAGTATGATGTGACTGGGTGGGGTGTCATACCATATGTCTGTGACATGTTGCTTCAGGTGTCAGTATATGACTGGGTGGGGTATTATACCATATGTCTGTGGCATGTTGCTTCAGGTGTCAGTATGATGTGACTGGGTAGGGTATCATACCATATGTCTGTGACATGTTGCTTCAGGTGTTAGTATGATGTGACTGGGTGGGGTATCATACCATATGTCTGTGGCATGTTGCTTCAGTGTGTCAGTATGATGTGACTGGGTAGGGTATCATACCATATGTCTGTGGCATGTTGCTTCGGAGTGGCAGTACTCGGAATACTGTCTCAAGTAGACACCATCGCGATATGACTGAAATATTTTTGAAAGTGACGCTAAATATCACACAACAATATCCATGCAAGATGTTTGGTACCCAGCTGACTTTGTAGTAAAAATTAAACCTCATGGGGGTGGGGATCATAAAATTCACATAGATATTAACCGTCATATCAGCAACAACAAATCACACATTCACAGTCTATTCCGTTATAAGAACAACGTTTTGTTTTTTTTTTCATTTTCTCTTATATAGTAGGCCCCAACCCCATGGGCCAAACTGTGAGAACCAGAGGCATGCAATTCACAATTTTTATAAAGGACCCATATGCATTTATAATCATGCTCACCATTTGTTTCCAAGTGCTTCCAATAGTAAGAAGATTTTCAAAGTTTACCTTGAATTTGACTGTTTTGGCCTTGTCCCCAAAGTCCCAGCAGTGTGGGCACCATGTAATTCATAATTTTGATTCACCTTTAGGTACCAAAGCTGCATACAACATTTCATTACGATTGAGATTACAGTTTTTTAGACGGACGACGACGCACAACGACAAACAATAGGTCCCTTGAGACAAAGTCTCATGTGACCTAAAATGTCACATATTAGGTCAGTCATTCTATAAAGGGGGTCATTAAACCGGAGTTTAATTCAGAAAATTTTGTTGTAAAATTAAAATTTAGAAATTCTTTTTATCATTTTGCTTGTCTTTTGTAGCGTTATTATCAATAAACCAAAAAAAAAATACAAAAACAAAATGGTAAAAAGAGTTAATAAACAAATGCTTTGTGTATATTTAACTGAAACTAGCCTGCACATTCTGCCTTTATAGTATTACATCTTTGCATAGAGAGCAGCATTGTTTTATTTGATTTATTTATTTACGTTTTATTTCCGTGTGGGCGGGTGTTTAGTTGTTTTTATATTCTGTTTCTGGTATTTAGTAAGCAAATTATTGATAGAGAAGTAGTTTTTAATGTGTTTATGTTTAAGACTTTTTATAATTATATTTGTATTACCACTCCGACTATGAAGCATGTGTTAGGATCTTAAATTTATTAAATCTGTCGCCATTGCAAAAATATGAAATGAGTGCCAATTTGAAAAATATTAGACCAGTATGACTACATGTATTAAGGTCGAAATTAATTAATACTGTGGTTCCTATTACATAGAAATACAAAAAGGGGAGGCAGGGAGATAAATTATTTATTTTGCGTTGTCGATACTATCCATTATCTGCGAGTATATGTTATGTCTGTATGTGGACACACTTGTCATACATGATGGTGTGTCAGCTTTTGTTGGAGGCCACCATGTTGCTGCTATCGTTACTATGATCACTTCTGGCGGTGCACTTCTGGCGATCAGGTATAAAAGCTAAAGGCCTACAATACAGCCGAACCGTCGCCACCGGGAACGAAAACTGTGGACACGACAGATACGTGGAAATATTAGGGACAGTTGGGAGACTGGAACCACACTTTTATTTAATTTAGTCCTCATGGTTATATTTTGGAATAAATATGATAAAAAATTTTGTAAACCATCTTATTATGTATTGGCCTAGTTATGGACAATTATGTCTACCTGGCCCCGGTTTCACGAAATTATCGTCATTTTACTTAAACAAAAATAGCTGCTCAATTTTAGTATGAAATTAAGCACGCTATTGAGATTAACTAAAGAGTTTAACAGACTATAAAACTATTTGCCTAAAACCAGGGTCTGTATTATCAAATAATCTATTTCCCATTGATTTGTTGTAGCTTAATAACAGTTTTATTGAGGCTGTTTCTTGGACTCATCATGTGACTCTACAATTAAAATCATAAAAAATTTTAAACAAAAAAATTAAACATTTTATTTTTTTATATTTTTTTTTTTTTAAAAATATCAAAAAATTTAAAAATTAAAAAAAAATAAAATCCCTCCCTCCTCGTTTTTAAGAAAAAATTTGGAAGGTAATCTAGCAATTAATTTATAATGGCCTTATGAATTCTAAATTAGTTGGGCTCACCCAGCTGGTTATGTGTCTGTCAATGCAGGGGTCGTGAGTTGGAATCCCTGCAAAGCCGCAGTCCGTGTGATAATTTACCATTAACTACATGTATGTTCTGCAACTAGCAGCCAATCAAAGTCTACATTGTTATTTTGTCAGTCAATTATTCATAACACCCTACTAAATGATGTTGGAATTGTCAAAAAAAAAACGATGGAAGGGTCTATTATGGAAATTATGAAAGGTTAACATTGGTATGTTTATGTTTTAGATCGCCACGAGTGTTTCAGTAGAGGACAGGCCGCGTACACATCTTGCCGTGAGTGGGAAGTCCTTCTCTGTGATAAATAACTACTTCCCAGAGTTACTGCCAAAAATCTGTGTTCAGGGGACAGTGTTTGCACGTATGCTGCCAGACCAGAAGTGTCAGTTGATACAGAAACAGCAGGAGCTAGGGTAAAATTATATAATCAAGTGACATATTGTAAGAACTATCCCCTGCTCTCACAGGAAAAGAATAACCTCCCTTCAGAATGAATTTCTCCTGGCAAGGTTCCTCTGCAACAGAGTGGTCTATGGCTAAAGCTCCGCTCCCTCCAAATACTTTGTTGGAGAAAAGTTGCCATTTACTTGTGGAAGGATGGTGGTTCTACTCAGATTCATTCTGAGGTTTTCCTCCGCAATAAAATAGATATGCCATATATATAAACTGAAATGTGTTGAAATGTTGCTAAAACCCATTCATCATGCAAATGGTGTTTAAAGCTGTTTTCAACATGTTATATATTTATATATGGTATTATATTTTATTGATGGAGGAATACCTCAAAATGAATCCTGTAGAATTATTGATTGATTGATTGAATATTTAGTGTAATTTTTATTCCAAAGAGGGCTAACGGATGATCAGTTAACCTAACCACTGTTTCCTGGGAACCTGAAAGGTTAACCAGTACTCAAGCACACCCCATCTCTGCAAGTAAATGGTAATTTTCTCACTTGAATCAGCGGTGAGAGACAAATGTTAATGAGACACAAAATCGTATATCAATCATCACGGAAACTGTTGCTGGGCGGTGATTCGAACTCACAACCCATGGATTGATAGGCAGACGCATAACCGACTGAGCTAAATCGGCCCGGCCTGTAGAATTACAATCCTTTTGAAAAATTAACTCCTTTTAAATTGAAATTTATCGAAAAATAAAGTACAATTTCAGTAAATATATTAGAATTTGCTAGTATAATAAATTGTTTTCTGAACCTTCTACATTATTTGACATTCATTAAGTAAACTTCCTAAAGACACCGCCATCTTAATGACAATGGAACAGTCTAGAAAAAGAAGAAAAAAAATGATTGTTATGAAAATTAGGCCAATTAAGCTTTTAAATGAAATTAGTGTTAAAGTTTACAATGTCATGTTGAGTTGAATATGGGATATTCAATGTTTTTAGTGGAAGACCTCAGAATGAATCTGAGTAGAGTAACTGTCATTTTGCAAGTAACTGGCTTAAGCCATAATAAATTGCTAGATTATCATCCCTGCCTGCACCTTAATTTTCATGCAGCCCCAACACTTTTATTTTCATAAAAAAAAAAATTAAAAATATATTTATTTTTTTTGTTATATATATTAAAAAATCATCAAAAATTTTATAAGTAAAAAATAAAATAATAAAAACCTCCCGCCCTCCCCGTTTTTAAGAAAAATTTGGATGATAATCCGGCAATTAATTTATAATGGCCTTATTTTCTCATATAAAATTTTTGGTCTGATCTGTTGTGAAGCCCACAACCTCAGCGCTGAGTGATAAGTAATTACTAGATGACAGTGTCGTAGACTACTCAGCTATATAGAACCCATGTTGAGTTGAATTGTAAATATTCCTCAGTATTCTTGTCACATGTAAAGACATCTGGGACATAAGTATAACCATAATTAGTCTGACACACGAGAGCAATCGACTAACGCTATGTCCACTAGCCATGTGGTGTTGTTTGTCCAAGTAATAACAATATGATAAAATGTAGTGTTTACTTAGAGACTGGTCGCTTGTCTAAGGAAAATGGCAGTGCTGGAAGCAATATTGATCACTGATTGGATCATCAACTTGTTTGATTGACAGTCAATGTCAGATCAATAATGGAGATGAATCTACAATTATTAAAAGATTAGAAATAGAAGATTTTTTGAACATTTATAATAATGTGTACATGTCTTAAATAGCTGGTTAGAGAGTGTTGTTATTTTTTTTAAAAATAATCAGGACATTGAAGATAAACGACCTGTCTATTTAATTGGAGTATATAAAATACCAATATGTGTTTTAACGTCATGAAAATCCAGTTTATTCATTTTTTATTTTTATTTTTATTTTACAGGTATAGTGTGGGCATGTGTGGAGATGGGGCAAATGACTGTGAGGCCCTAAAGGCAGCCCATGCGGGGACGTCTCTGTCCGAGGCCGAGGCCTCCGTAGCTGCTCCCTTCACATCACGCGTCAACAACATCGGATGCGTGGTGACTTTAATGAGGTAAATTCTTACTGATTTAAATCATTATCATTTTGGCATGTACACAGACAGCAGAACAAAAATTATATATAGACACATCGTGCAGTTCGTTTGTTAATTAAAATGTAAACATTTCTCAATGTCTTCAATATAACTTTCAAATGCATGAATCAATTTTCAAATAACTTCACAAACACAGCATAACATGACAATGTTTTGCCTGCAAAAACTGGGTGGCTACTGTCAAGGTCACATGTACGGTGGTGTCTGGGTTGTGACTGCGAAATAAATGGACTGATTTTCAAATATTGTTACAGATGTCCATGTTACGAGGGACATCTGGATGGCTACCTCAAAGGTCAAGGTCATGTACATGACCCGCATATTGAAGCTGTGCATTTCCATATATACTACAATGTTGATCGTGTCTGGCCCATAAATTTTAAATTCTTTTTCAAATATCTTCACAGAAATGTCCAGCATAATATGATAGCCTGTATTATGATTTAGTATTAATTGGGTGGCTATCTCAAAGGTCAAGGTCAAATAAAAGAAATGGGAACATATTGAGGCTGTGTACTCCCATATACTGTACAGAAGTGTCCAGCATGCCATGATGATTAATCATACCAGGAATAATTGTCTAGCTATCTTGCCCACCTTTTTCCATGGCTTACTTTGAATAGTTTTAGTAGAAATCTCTCCAAGTATCGTCGATAAATGTTAAGATATAGTTCAATATATTGTTTTCAACCAGTATGGTGTTTAGCTTCGCTTTCAACAATTTTCAGTTACGTTGCGACAATGTCTACTTGATGCAGTATTCCCATCACTTGAGTATCATGCCGCAGACACATGATATGATACCCCACCCAGTCACATTGTGCTGACACCTGGCAGACCAGATCTAGAACTATCCTAAATGCTGAGCACCAAGTGAGGCAGCTTCTAGTACCATGTTTCAATTGCATTACTTTTAAATAACGTGTTTTGTATTATGATTTGTATACAGTTGTACTTTACTGTTAATTGAGTTTGAATCCCTGTCCGACAATAGTCTCCCTGATGATTGATATACGACATTGTGTCTTATTATCATTCATCTCTCATCACTGATTCAAGTGGGAAAGTAATCAGTTACTTGCGGAGATGAGGTGTGCTGGAGTACTGGTTAACTTTTCAGGATCCAAGGAAACAGTGGTTAAGTTAACTGATCGTCTGTTACCCCTTGATGGAAAAAAAAATTATGCTAAATATTCAATCAATCAATTAATTAACTGTTATTGCTGTTTTTTCCAGAGAGGGCAGAGCTGCCTTGGTGACCTCGTTTGGATGCTTCAAGTACATGGCCCTGTACAGTTTTATACAGTTTATATCTGTGATGATTTTGTACACAGTAAGTATTTATATTCCTTAACGCAGTACTTACACAATCTTTTATTTGATGGCATCTTAAAATTTGTCTTTCACCTGTTAAATACCTGCAATTGTTATATCATTTTTACATTTTATTGATGGAGGCATGCTCAATTTCTAAATACGTGGACCTGATCCTTTGACAATAACTGCATAAACATTTTAAAGTTATATATAGTTATTTGCAAATATTTAAAATATCATTATGTATATATTTTCTAGAGGTATATGTAGGTACTGCGAGAAAAAATAAATTGCAGTATACCAAAGTTTTTTAATGAGTATTGCAGTATGAACCATGGTATATCATGTTGCTTCTTAAAGCCAGAATGTCTCCAAATATCGGATATGTCATTGTTGCTGTGGACAATTTCCTATTTGTTGGCCATTTTGATTATGCTCGGTGTAGTTAATGGTATCACATGTGATGATTTATTTTCAATAGTAACATGGATACCAAGTAAACCTGGTCTAATAATGTTTTACTTTTACAGTTAAGACAACTAACAGATTTGAAAAGCCGAAATATTACTTTCTTAAGTAAACGGATAATAAAATATGATACCTTTTCACTTTGGTAATTTCCTTGACTCCTGGTTACGGAAATTGTTGAAAAAATGGTACTCCATGATACCATGGACTTGCATAGAAGGATAAGAAACTTGCATCTTCTGACTAAATGTTGATGAAAACGCACACCAAGGATTCATAATTTGCAAATTAATCATTCATAGTTTACAGTCACTTGATTTCTTGTACATAAACTGTAAGTTGTATGTAATCTCAAATGTTTAAGCATGCTTCAATCACGTGAAATGTTCTTGAATTAATGATATTGAGGTTCTAAGGAAATTTATCATAATTTGTCGGTTTTTAGCTGCAGTATACACATTTTGTAATCACAAGTACTTCAACAATTTTTAACACAAATTTCTGGGAATGGTATTGTTTTGATGACAATTTCATTTTGCAGTGTAAGAATTTTGATTTGTGTTCTTGAATGAATGGAAGTGAAGATAATTAACAACGAGATATTTCGAGATTTTGCTTGAATAGCCAGCGTTCACAAAATCTCAATCAGTTGCCTTTCCTTTTCTGTATAATTCCTGGATGATACCAGTATGTCATGGAAGGGTAGACAGGATTTGCTGTGAAGCTCTAATATTTTCAAATATTTGAAGGGAAAATAAATATAGTCAAACCTGTGTTAATGGTCACCTCTATTAAGCAACCACTTGTCTTAAACAGCCACATCTTCTGTAATTTATAAAATGTTGGTTATAATCAATCTGTATTAAGCAGCTACCTGCCTTAAGGGGTCAGTTTTGCTTTTTTCCCGTGAGTGGCTGCTTATGACAGGTTTGATTGTACTCTAATTCACAACATAGCAAAATATGTACAAGTATCATGATGGTGTAGAAAACAAAGCAGGTCATAGCACAACTTGTAGCGTAGAAAATGTTTCAATTTTAAATGAAAAAATTAGTGGAAGTTAGTACAATGTTACATAAAAAGCAAATTTGTTATAATTGGAGATTACAGTTTCTTTTCCACTATCCAGACCGCAGCGTGGTCTAGAGGTAGAGCGTTTACCTCGCATGCAGAAGGTAATGGGCTCAAACCCCGGCCTAGTCATACCAAAGACTCTTGAAATGGTTCTAGAAGCTTCCTTGCTTGTCGTTCAGCATTTAGAGGAAAGTTCTAGGTCTTGTCAGCCCTGTGTCAGTATAATTTGACTGGGTGGGATATCATACCATGTGTCTGCAGCATGATACTCAAAGGTGACAGCTCTCAGAATACTGTCCCAAGTGGACACAATGTTGTGATATGACTGAAAAGTTGTTGAAAGCGACGCTAAACACCATACAACAATAACATTGCCCACTATCCAGTTTGTATGCTTTACGGTGGTTTATGTTTTCAGTATGGTGTTAACCTGGGAGATATGCAATACCTGTACATAGATTTGGTCATCACCACCACAATTGCTATATTAAGTAAGTACATTACATTGTATATATATACATAATCCATATAGTAAACCATACCTGTAGCCTAGTAGTGAAGTGACTTCCTAACATATAGATGGGGTTTCATACCCAAGTCTTGTCATACTGAACACATAACTGGTTCTTGCACTTCCAGCTATCTCATGTGCTGCTCAAATTATTTATGATTTTACATATCAAAAATATATATAATTTGACATCTACAAAATGATTGTTGCAAAAAAAGAAGAGATGATAAATTTAAATCATCATTCAATTGTTTAATGCAAGAAAAAAATAATTCATTGCTTTAATATTTATTCCACATAGAAAATTCCATCCCTTTGGATTACTGTTTTTAGAGTAACAAAGCAGATCCTGCCAAAATAGTTATACCTTGATGGACTTTTCTATCCAAACCTCAAACACATGAAAGATTCTTATTATCTCTATCTAAAACTGAAAATCTGTAAGATACCCATTCTAAAACCCATTTACGGTTATTAAAATTCTTAAACATGGTAGTGTTTGTACATTATCTCTAGTAGAACCTACCTTGCTTTGTTGTCTCTAGTACTACCACCTTGCTATTAAGTCTTTAGTACTACCAGTTTGCTATATTGTCTCTAGTACTACCACCTTGCTATATTGTCTCTAGTACTACCACCTTGCTATATTATCTCTAGTACTACCACCTTGCTATTAAATCACTTGTACTACCACCTTGCTATTAAGTCTCTAGTACTACCACCTTGCTATTAAGTATTTAGTACTACCAGTTTGCTATATTGTCTCTAGTACTACCACCTTGCTATTAAGTCTTTAGTACTACCAGTTTGCTATATTGTCTCTAGTACTACCACCTTGCTATTAAGTCTCTAGTACTACCACCTTGCTATTAAGTCTTTAGTACTACCAGTTTGCTATATTGTCTCTAGTACTACCACCTTGCTATTAAGTCTTTAGTACTACCAGTTTGCTATATTGTCTCTAGTACTACCACCTTGCTATATTGTCTCTAGTACTACCACCTTGCTATATTGTCTCTAGTACTACCACCTTGCTATATTATCTCTAGTACTACCACCTTGCTATTAAGTCACTTGTACTACCACCTTGCTATTAAGTCACTAGTACTACCACCTTGCTATTAAGTCACTTGTACTACCACCTTGCTATTAAGTATCTTGCACTACCACCTTGCTATATTATCTCTAGTACTACCACCTTGCTATTAAGTCACTTGTACTACCACCTTGCTATTAAGTCTCTAGTACTACCACCTTGCTTTTAAGTCACTTGTACTACCACCTTGCTATTAAGTCTTTAGTACTACCAGTTTGCGATATTGTCTCTAATACTACCACCTTGCTATATTATCTCTAGTACTACCACCTTGCTATTAAGTCACTTGTACTACCACCTTGCTATTAAGTCACTAGTACTACCACCTTACTATTAAGTCACTTGTACTACCACCTTGCTATTAAGTCTCTAGTAGTACCACCTTGCTATTTAGTCTCTTGAAGTGCCACCTTGCTATTCTCTAGTAGTACCACCTTGCTATTAAGTCACTAGTACTACCAACTTGCTATTAAGTCACTAGTACACCTCACTATATTGTTTCTAGTAGATACCATCTTGCTATATTGTCTCTGGTACTTCCACCTTGCTATGTTGTCTCTAGTGCTACCACCTTGCTATATTGTCTTTAGTACTACCATCTTGCTTTGTTGTCTCTAGTGCTACCATCTTGCTATATTGTCTTGAGTAGATACCATTTTGCTATATTGTCTTTAGTACTACCATCTTGCTTTGTTGTCTCTAGGACTACCACCTTGCTATTTTGTCTTTATTACTACCATCTTGCTATGCTGTCCCTAGTGCTACCGCCTTACTGTATTGTCTTGAGTAGATACCATCTTGCTATGTTGTCTCTAGGGCTACAACCTTGCTATATTGTCTTGAGTAGATACCAGCTTGCTATATTGTCTCTAGTACTACCACCTTGCTATATTATTTCTATTAGAAACCACCGTGCTATGTTGTCTCTAGTGCTACCACCTTGCTATATTGTTTCTGGTACTACAACCTTGCTAATAAGTCCCTAGTACTAACACCTTGCTATGTTGTCTCTAGTGCTACCACCTTGCTATATTGTCTCTGGTTCTACCACCTTGCTATATTGTCTCTAGTACTACCACCTTGCTATATTGTCTCTAGTACTACCACCTTGCTATATTGTCTCTAGTAGTATCACCTTGCTATATTGTCTCTAGTAGATAACACCTTGCTATATTGTCTTTAGTAGTATCGTCTTGCTATATTGTTTCTAGTAGATGCTGCCATGCTATTATTGTAAGATTGCTAAAGACTTTGCTAATTATTAAATATTATGTATAACAGTGGGTTACACACACTCCTACCACAAACTAGTGGCCAGACGCCCGGAAGGATCCCTGGTTAAACCTGCCAACATTGTCTCCATCCTGATGCAGGTGTTGTGCACTGGGATATTCCAGCTTGCTGCAATATTCTACCTGCGAAGCCAGCCATGGTAAGTTTCTTTGTTTGAATTACTTAGTATCATTTTGGTGCCATCGAGAGCTAACAGGCAGTCAGTTAACCTAGCCGCTTTTTCCTGGGATCCTGGAAGTTGAACCAGTACTCGAGCATGCCCTTCTCCGCAAGTGACTGATAATTTTACCACTTGAATCAGTGGTGAGAGACCAATGACAATGAGACACAAAGTCGTACATCAATAATCACAGAGACTGGCCAGTCGTGGATTCAAACATAAGACCCTTAGATCAATAGTCAGACTTGGTACTTACTGGCTGAGCTAACTGAATCTGGCTGGCCCGGTGAGTAGTAAAATACTGTCATCATTGCTATTTTCATAATAGATTGATTGAATATTTAGCGTCATGTTTATGCCATCGAGGACTCACAGACGCTCAGTTCACCTAACCACTTTTTCCTGGGATTAACCCCATCTCCGCAAGTAACTGATAACTTTCCCACTTGGATCAGAGGTGAGAGACAAATGATAATGAGACACAATGTTGTATATCAATCATCATGGAGACTGTTGCCGGGCGGGGATTCAAACTCACGACCCCTTTTACTCCTTCCCTTGACAGGCTGCTTAAGACAGGTTTGGCTATATGACAACAACTTCTATTGTTGGAGAAAGGCCTCAGAATAGTTCAGAGTAGGACTGCAGACTGTCAACAAGTAACTAGCAAATTTTCCACTTTTTCTCACATAAAGTGTTAGCGCCAAAATGGGCTCTAAACTATGACCTCCACAGTGAGCGGTAAGTCTTTTTTAGGCAGCGTCTTAGAAATCTCTGCAATGAAGTTTTCTTAATCGAAAAGAGAATGGTGAAGAAGAAAAACAATGAAGAAACACATGTTTTTGATATTCTCTATGAATAAAGCAATGCATGTGAGTGCATTTACAACCTCAAAATTATCTACATTTCCTTTACCAATTGATTTATGGGTCTAAAGCATTAACAGCCCAATGTGTATCATTGAAAATAAATGACCGAAAGGCAAAAAGGTTGTTGAAAGATGTACATGTAATTAAATGCTGGTCTGGAAACTGAAGAGTATTATGATATAAATCTGAAAATTGAGGGAGTGGGATATCTGACAATAATTCAAAATATTAATATTTTGATTTAATAAATGATTTGTTTTGATATTGAAGTGGGTAATTAAATGGTTTAGAAATCAAAGCTAAATACATTTTGTGTAATTGTTTTAACAATTTTATTGGTTTAGGTTTAGAACAAAGTAATGAATTCATCTGAGAATTGGAGACTTCAAATATGAAAACTTGATCAAGCAGATTACTATTTACTTGCAAAATCAGGCAGTTTTCATGATTATTTAATTGGAAAAAAAGTTTGAAAATCTTTTTTTGCCTTAAATCTTATAGTTACAGGGTCATTATTTGTGTCAGTCGTCCATCATGTCATCTTCTTATTGTATACATGAAAGCACCCATATCTTTTATGTGATCTTCACCAAACTTGTACATTAGTCAGTATAATCGTACTAGTTCTGACAAGTTTCTATTTAATATGTTTCAGGTATGTGCCGGTGATTGTGGATGAAAGTGCCACGAGTGACAACCAGAGATGCTGGGAGGGTACAGTAATATTTCTCGTCTCCGCATTTCAGTACATCGGTGTTGCATTCTGTTTCTCCAAGGGACCACCATTCCGGAAACCCATCTATACAAACTGTGAGTGGTGTTATGTTCAATTTTAGTAACCTGGTTTCTAATTCACCAAATTAACTTAAAAACTTAAAACATATTTTTTTTTTTTAATTGGGTTTAATGCCATTTTTAACACATTTCAGGTTATATGTGGCATATCTAGTTTTGTTGGTGGAGGAAGACCTCAGAATGAGAACTGCTGTCCTTCCACAATCTAATGTTTTGTTGTGTTTTTTTTTGTTTTTTTGTGAGAGTGGGACTTGAATCTACAATCTTAGCAGTGACAGTTTAAGTGATCTTGAGATGTTGCCATAGTCCAATCAACCATGAGGAACCCTGTTAAAACCTATAGAAATGTATACTTAAATATCTAAAAACTTCGAGGCGTTTGACTGGCCCCAGGATAACTGCATTTGGTTTCATTGACATTTAATAGAGAAAATTAAAGTAAGCAGTCGCATATTATTTAAATTTTTAAGTACATGTACTTAGCAAAAATTGTTGAAACAGTTACTTGATAATCTTAAACAAACATAACTACGTACATTAACATGTTTGATTTATTACTTATTTAAGCAAATGTTGGTGAAACAGTAACTTGATAATCTTAAACAAACATAACTACATACATAAACATGTTTGATTTATTACTTATTTAAGCAAATGTTGGTGAAACATCAACTTGATAATCTTAAACAAACATAACTATGTACATAAACATGTTTGATTTATTGCTTATTTAAGCAAATGTTGGTAAAACTTGAGCCAGGATCCTCTGTGGCTGAGTGTTCTAAGGCGACAGCTCTCATCGCTAAGGTCATAGGTTCGAGTCACGCTTGCTCCAAAAATTTTATGTGATAAAGTTGCGAGTTACTTGTGGAAGGACGATGGTTCTACTCAGATTCATTCCTCCACCAATAAAACTGGATATTTATATAACCTGAAATGTGTTGAAAATGGTGTTGAACCCAATTAAAAAAAAAAGAAGAAACTTGATGAGGTGTTTCTGCGATAGTTATTGGGGGTTAAAAACTCTGTGTATGGAATGTTTTTGTTGGATTTTTTATTCAGTCTTCTTATTCAGATTTTAAAATTAAGTGATGACGATGATAAATAGGACTGCTCCGAGTTTAGTTGAAAAAATGGAGAGATGGAACGTGTTGTAATAATCCCAAATGGACGTGGCTGTACCTGCTGATGTTTATGTTATGTAACTCTTTATTTCAGTGCCATACATTATAAGCCTGTCTATTCTGACTGTCTTCACAGCTTGCCTCTTCTTGTTGCCATGGAAACCTTTCATGGAATTCTTTTATGTAAGTATTTCAATATGTAGAAAAAAAAAAGTTTCTGTCAAGTTTCTTATATTGGTAATTGATTTGAAAATATGACTATAAAAAAAAAGTTACCAATTTTGCCGTACAGTCACAATGGAACTTCCATTTTATATCCCTACCTTGACTTATTTCAAAACTTTTCAAAATAATAGTCTAGGAATGTATCTAAGGTACCTGTCTGTCCACACACATGAATGGGTATTTAAGTGGTTAGGGTTAAGGGTTTTTTTTGGATGGTTGAAAAACAGTTGAAAAAAAATGATGTGGCTGTATGCAGACACTTAAAAAACAGCTTTTATGTGGCTAAATTCTGTTGTGTGGCAAAATTTTAGCCACACAAATATTCAGATGGGTGCAAAGAAGCCTTAGAATGTCTGCTGCTCTGTCCATTACATTTTACCTTGTCCAGGCACATGTAACAAATCTAACACTACTTGTGTATCCCACAGTTGGAGAGATTGGACACAAAGGCATTTAAATTCCGTGCATTGCTGTTGACTATAGTGGCTGGCCACTTCATTGCTTCATCATTTATTGAGGTAAGTTTGTCATTTATTTTAGGCATAGTGCCACCATTGCAAAAAGGAAGTGCTTCCGTGGGGTAGTCGCATAATGGCGGTTATAAATAATCCTCAATTCTTCTTCTTTAAAAGTGCATTTTCCTTATTTTAATGCTCATTTTTTTATTTGAATGGCATTATTGATGTATTTTGAACATTTTGATAGCATTGTCATGTTTGAATTGTGAATTTTGAAAAAAAAAATGATGCTTGGAAATTGGGGTATGAATTCATGATTTCGGAAGTCTACTTTCACTTTGTCACCAGTGTACACACTGAGCAGAAAAAAAATCTCTTATATGACACATGACCCCTACTTTTCTCATCATATTTTGATAGTGCAGAGGTTGACAAACAGTAAAATGTAGGTTTCACTTCTTTCATTTGGGACTCTCTATGAATGACAAGCCTTCAAACTTTTATTATTTACTATAGAATAAAGAACAAAAATCAATGGTGGGGTTACACCTTTAATTCTAGGTCAATGAATGAAAACTTTTATTAATTTACAGCAATGACTTGTTTAGAAGGATAGGAAACTCGCATCTCCTGGCTATATGTTGATGAGGCAGCACACGAAGGATTCATAATTTGCAATTAAATCATTCATAATTCACAGGCAACTGATTTCTTGTACATAAACTGTATGTAACTTGTATGTTTAAACATGTTTCAATCACGCAAAATGCTCTTGAATTAAAGATATTGAGGTTTTAAGGAAAAAAAATTCGTAATTTGTTGTTATTTTAGCTGCAGTCTACACATTTTGTAATCACAAGTACTTTAACAACTTTAAACACAACTTTCTGGGTATGGTATTGTTTTCATGACAATTTCATTCTACAGTGAAAGAATTTTGATTTGTGTTCCTGAGATGAATGGAAGTGAAGATAATTAAAAACAAGATATTGCACGATTTTGCGTGAATACGCGAGTGCTCACAAAATCTCAATCAGTTACCTTTCCTTCTCTATATATAATTACAGTGTGTAAATAACATGAAGCATAGCTATAGCATTGCTAGTAATAATTTCTTAAAGGGACACAGTTGTAATATAACTTTAAAGGGCCAGGTTGAGAAAGCACCAATATCAGGTCTGTAAAATGCATTTGTATTAACTACACTTTATTCTTTAAAATATTTTAATGACCTCAAACCTCAAAAATTTTTTGGGGTTCCATAATGTCCATCCTTCCTTTGGATATTTCGTGTCTGGCCTGTAACTGTGTCATGCATAGATGTATTTTATAAATACTTGTTACAAATGATCAACATAACATGACGACGTGTTGTGCCTAAACCCAGACTCTCATTTCAAAGATGAAGGTCTCACTTTAACTTTGTTTGACAACACATTCAGTCTGTTTGAGATTTTGTGTCCGATCTGTAACTTGTCACCTATGGATAAATTTCAAAAACACTTGGCTCAATTCATCAGCATGACATGTCGATGTGTCGCGCGTAAGACTTTGGTCTTATATGGAGGGGTTTAACTTCAATTGATAAAGATGACAAGATTGACATGTCACACTTAAGACCGAGACCATTATCTCAAAGGTCATGGTCACACTTTGAGTTTGTTTGACAACACTTTGAGTCTGTTTGAGATTTCAAGTCCAGTCTGTAAATTTGTCATACATGGATAGATTTCAAAAACACTTGGTTCAATTGCTAAGCAAGACATGACGACGTGTCACATGTTTGACCCAGAACCTTACCTCAAAGGTAAAGGTCACACTTTCAGTTTGTTTGATATTTCATGTCTGGTTTGCAACTTTGTCTTCTATGGAGGGATTTTAAAATATCTTGGCATGAGTGATCAACATGTCATGATGATTGGTCACCTGCATGCACCTGTAGAAATACCCAGACTCTTACATCAGATGTCATGATTACGCAAATGTCAAGGTCACTTTTAAATGTAAAAAAAAAAACATGAAATTGTGTGTCTTTTTTTAAATGTCAGTCCATTACTCTTGATATTCATGGATACATTTAAATCGCTTTCTATTATGAAATATATTGTTATTTTCACAAACCATTTGGGGAGCATGTGACACTTACCAGTGACATTTCATGTTTTCCCATTCATAAGAATAACTCCACAAAGACGGTTTGTCCTCTTTTTTAATAGTTTTTAGCTCTAAAAACGGGGAGGGTGGGAAGATTTTATTTTTTATTTTTAAAATTGTTGATTTTTTTTTATTTATCTATCTTTAATTTTTTTTTAAATCTTTCATTCGTTTTATAAAAATAAAAAGGGTCAGGGCGGCATGAAAATTAGAGGTAGGGCTGAATGATAATCTAGGAATTGATTTATTATGTCCGTAACGCTACACAATACCTCTCCACACATGTCAATATGATTTTTCATATGTACATAATTTATACTTTATTTTTCAGTACCTTGTCACGGAGAATAGATTTATGAAATCCTGTTTAAAGAGTTGCATCAAGTGTGTTCGGGGGAAGAAGGCTGTGTCCAAATACAAAAGGGTTGAAAGAGAATTGGCTGACTCTGATTGGCCACCTGTGGGTCAGGTGACATACATGTCAGCCAATCACGTGGAAACTAACAGTGAAATGTGCTTAACAGTAGAAAGTATCCCATTGGATGGGGACTTAAATAGATGATTGAAACCCAGCAACTAGAAAGGAAAAAAAAATATAACTGCATACATCATCTTCATTTAATCTATAAATGTATATTCATTCGTCAACTAGATTCTACTTTAGAGTGGTCTTGGGTGTTGTGTACAGACTACTTAACTTTCACTGCTTAGGTCGTTGGTTGGAGCCTACCTCGGTCTAAAACTTCAGTGAGAAATTTTGCCAGTTACATGCTGAAGGATTGTGATTCTACTCAGATTCCTTCTGAGGTCACCCTCTGCCAGTAAAACTGCACTGTAACCATTCATTTGTCAACCAGTCAAATCTTCAATTTCACACCTCCCTAGAATACAAGAAACAAGCTAACTTTGTCTAAGTAAACACTACTTAACATTTACTTGGACAAACAATGATGGCCAGCCGGTGGAGCGATAGTCTCGCGTCAGGTCAACTCAGGTTGACTGAACATGTGTGACCGATTTAATCTGGTCGATTCACACCAATCCAACGATTATTGAAGGAAGCATATGTGTCAGCTTAAAACAAGTGACTGCTAAATTCAGAGTGGAAAACAGTGCAGGAAGTGTTCAGATTGCTCGTTACAAGCAATCTGAACTCTTCCTGCACTGTTTTCAAAGGCCTTCTGTGATTGGTGCGGGAAAACACATACCTATGGAGTAAAGGGTTAAAACAAGTGACTGCTAAATTCAGGTTGATTAACTCTCACAACAATGAACATGGGAAAAACAACACAAGAAAGCTTAAATCCGGTGAATGCTTAATTCGTGTGGACTTTTTGACAATGAACCTGGGAATGAGAATATGTGATTGATTGAAGCAAGAAACTACCAAATGAGGTAGTTTCATGATAAACAATAAACATAGTTAATATGTGGGCATTAAGATGGATGATTGCTTAATAAAGGACCAGGAGACCAACACAGGTTTACCTGTAATTGTGTACTGTATTGGTAATTATAAATTGATAAATAGTAATTATATTGATTAATAGGTGTCTATAATAAGTGATATATGAATGAGAATACAAAGATGATCGTAGATAATTAATGATTTACTCTGACGTTCATGTCAATATTAGGTTAGAAAAAATACGTGAGTTTAGGGTTACTTGACCGAAAAAATAATGTATTTAAACATGTAGGTAGGGATTTTTTTTTTTTTTTTTTTTTTTTTTTTTTCATAAATTTTTATTTCATGGAGAAAATGTCATATTGATTTTAACTTCTTTTTCCGTTGTATATAAAACTAATTGTGACAGTTAATCAATAAGGAACAATACAAACATTAATTTCTTATATTTTACATATAATTTTTTTTTCTCAAACTAAAAAAATAGGGTTAGGGTTGGGACACAATTTTAGAGTCAGACGGGTAACCCTCAATACAGGTATTTTTTCTGGCTTTACCATAAACCATAACCATAAACAATGTTGACTCAAGTACATGAACTAATAGTCAGATCAGGGCCTATTGTTTGGCTCTCAGTCATTCAATTTTCAATAGCATCTCTTCAACATGACATTAGAATTGTAACATAAAATAAGAACTCAAGAGTCTATTACAGAACTATAGTAATTAATACAGTAAATGATTATTCATATTACCATATTTACCATAAATTATTTGTTGCTGTCCCAATAAATAGGGTATATATGGTACTGTTGTTAAGTGCATATATTAACATACAATTAACTAATGTTGTTAGGCCAAGTTTATGTTTTATATCTTTTATTTTGTATATGTAACAATCTGTCTGTAGTTATCGGGAGAGGATGAGGTTATATTTCTTTATTAGGTGAAATCTGTCTTTCTTTAGAGGGGGACTACAGCAACTCAATGTTGTCATCATCAGTAATTCACCAGTCGCATCATTTATCATCATAATCATTATCAATCGAATTGTTAGCATGTCATCGTAATGCAACATTATTGTTGTAATCATCATGATGACCAGCGTCATCATTATCTTCATGACCATCATTATCATCTTCATTATTGCCATCATTACTATCATCATCATCAACATCAACATATACCAATTACTCACAAGAATTTCAATTTAATCATATTGTTTAATTTTTGTAGTTCATACATGTAGCTACGTGGGTGTGGGTGTCTTCCTCCATCAATACAACTGAATAATAGATACTATTGTAATATTACCTCGTACAGTGTTAATGTGTTAACAGTCTTTAACTGAATTTTTAATGGAAAGAATTGGGTTTAACACCATCTTCAATACATTTGGACTGTATATGGCATATCCACTGATATTGGCAGAGGAAGGTCCTAGAATGAACTCTGACCTTGACCCTCTTAAAGTAGTTTTATAAAAGACAAGCGTCTGCACCCACTTGTGCTGCTCTTGTTATATGACATGATGTGAAGGTATTCATATGTTGAAGAACTGTTACAGGAGTTGTACATGTTGTGTTGTGATACAAACAGATTAAAGGTTTTGAAAAGATATATATTTTAAGAATTCAATGCAAACAGTTGTATGTACATATAAATTAATTAAACTAATTAACTAAACAACATTTTTTCCAAAACAAATATTTCTATTTAAATGTTGTTGGGGTGGGGAAGGGGTGTCCTCCATTGACAAAGGTGCTGATATTCACCTGTAACATAGTAAATATAAACTTGATATTATAGGTGTTCACCTGTATCACTGAAGCATAATAAATATAAGCTTAATATAACAGGTGTTCACCTGTAACATAATAAATGTTAACTTAATATAACAGGTGTTCACCTGTAACGTAATATGTATAAACTTAATATAACAGGTGCTCACCTGTAACATAGTTAATATAAACTTAATAAAATAGGTGTTCTCTTGTAACATAATAAATGTAAACTTAATATAACAGGTGTTCACCTGTAACGTAATATGTATAAACTTAATATAACAGGTGCTCACCTGTAACATAGTTAATATAAACTTAATAAAATAGGTGTTCTCTTGTAACATAATAAATGTAAACTTAATATAACAGGTGTTCACCTGTAACGTAATATGTATAAACTTAATATAACAGGTGCTCATCTGTAACGTAGTTAATATAAACTTAATAAAATAGGTGTTCTCTTGTAACATAATAAATGTAAACTTAATATAACAGGTGTTCACCTGTAACATAATATGTATAAACTTAATATAACAGGTGCTCACCTGTAAATAGTATATATAAACTTAATAAAATAGGTGTTCTCTTGTAACATTATAAATATAAACTTAATATAACAGGTGTTCACCTGCAACACTGTAGCATAATAAATACTTAATATAACAGGTGTTCACCTGTAACATGATAAATATAAACTTAATATAACAGGTGCTTACCTGAAGAACTGTAACATAATAAATATAAATTTAATATTATAAGACTGGCCATCACCTAAAGCACAATAAATAGAAATAATGACCTCATACAAATTTTATGAATCTTGTGCCGGTATGTGGCACAAAGATCAGTATGTGATATATTTTAATGTAAATCTATATATAGCTTTACTGTATTAAATGTAGTATACCTTGCCACCTAAAATGTTGTTTTTGGTCCGATATTTTGGCTCTTATAGAGTCTTGGACATTTGCCATTGGTGATTGTCAATATAACTTTTTAAAGGGAGTATATCAGGAAAAAATATTGCGTAATTATATTTTTAGAATTGGGATTCCATTTTAATTGCTTCACTCATGATTAAAATATTATTTTGTCACAGTTTTGGCTAATTTGAAATTCCAAAATCATATGACTTTTTACATGTAGTTATAAATGATGAATATATGCTTTATATCCGTTTTTTTCTTTTTTATCCATTTTATAGTGATTTTTTCTGACACGCCACCTTTAAAAGGGGTATATCATGGGGAAAAACACTAAATTTATATGATAAAAAGCATCTCATTATCATTAATAAATAATTTTTTTTTTTTTTTTTTTTTTTTTTTTTTTGAATGGGGTTTAACGCCATTTTCAACACATTTCAGGTTATATATGGCATATCCAGTTTTACTGGTGGAGGAAGACCTCAGACTGAGTCAGACTGAGTAGAACCACCATCCTTCCGCAAGTAACTGGAAACTTTCTCACATAAAGTTTTTGGATTAATAAATAAAACACAAAGAGTTTGGTATTTCAAATCCACCAAATCGTAACAAAATTGATATTTAGATTGGAGTGTAAACTTAAAATGAAATCCCCATTCTAAAAGTAGACAACACTTAAATACTGTTTGGCGGCCTTCACATCATCATTCGTTCTCTATATTTACCGGTTTAACAGACCAAATTGAAAACACGTCACAAAATATGTTGAAATTTTCAACTGCAAATCTGTTTTAGTTTGTAACCTGAGCCTATCCCCACGTTCCAAGTTAGGAAATCTCTTTTCAATATATTATTTTGGAATGTTTAAATAGTTATCCTTCTGTCAATATGGGGCCAGTGAACATACATACATGAAGACATGATATATTGGAAAAACATGTTTTTAGCCAATTTTTGAAAAGTCATGATATATTCCTTTTAAAATGGAAACTACTATTTATTATATGCAATTGTATTATACATTATAAGCCAAAATTTTAAAGTCATTGATTCTTGTTTAGTTTGTATTTGTATTAAAAATGATCTTTCCAGTTTATTTTTTAATAGTTGTCTTACATTCAATATATTTATTAATTTAAATTTTGTTAATTTTGAAGAAAAAGAACATCTATTATTTTGAAAATTATGCTTTGGATGTCTTTAAAGCAAAAAATAAAAAATTTGCAAAATATTATTTTTGAAATACTAAGTTAGAAAATGAAAATTTATCTGAAATACATGTAGTGTATGATATTATGATTAACATATCTAAGACAAAAAAGTTATTCAAGATTTTATTTTTTTTTATTTATTTTTGTATACTAGTATTATGCTATTATCACAGATCAAATGATTGATAACTTGGTGAGCAATTTTCTTACTATTTGTGTTCCGAATCTCAAATAATTATTTAGTGATTATATTTATTTATTTCATGTAATTTTACCATGTTACTGTTAATGATGACCTGTAATATAGAAATCCACGATGATTTATGTGTAGATATCTATTTTTACATGTTTTAAGTGTTTGAACATAGTTTTAACAAAATGCTGGTTTTATTTTCAGGAAATACTCTGATTTATTCATATTAAAGTCCGCTGTGGCAAAGTGGTCTTCAATGCACTGTTGTCTAACAACCACTTGCCTCTCACCGCTGAAGTCGTGACTTGTCACTCGCTCATGATCACCAGACATAGCAGTGGGGAAGGATCGAACCCATGACCTTACGATCCTGGTCCGATGCTCCACCTCAAGACCATGCGCTTAATTTCCCTATGAAAAATATTTACAGCTTGGCAGAGCCAAAAAGTACCGGTTTGCATTTTGTTGGTGCCACTGTGAATATCTTGTTTTGCTTGTGTGATATCACATTGTCGTGTTTATTGTAGTAGACATAAAACAACATTTTGACAATGTCGTTGTTCCAACAATGATGATAACATCATGCAATGAATAACACCAGTAAATAGTTAATGTTAAAGAAATTTGAAACACTAACATTAAACTAGCTAATGTTTATCATCACCTGTGAGCCGGGCCCAATAAGCTCAGTCCATTACGCATCTGTCTATCAATCCAGGGGTTGTGAGTTCTAATCCACGCCCGGCAACAGTCTCCTTGACGATTGATATATGACATTGTGTCTCATTATCATTCTTCTCTTCCCACTGATTCAAGTGGGGAAGTTATCAGTTACTGGTGGAGATGAGATGTGCTCGAGTACTGGTTAACCTTTCAGGATCCCCGGAAACAGTGGGTAGGTTAAAAGGGCTTGAAATTTCTGATAAAAGCTACTCGTCCTCCTTTTCCAACATTTTTAATTGAATGCTTAAAATCAAAGAAATATTAAGGTCAGTTTCTTAAATCTTATTCATCCTGAACAAATGTTCACTCGTCACTGCAAGCGGACGAGTGGGACTGATCGTCTGTTAGCCCTCGATGGCATAAAAATGATGCTAAATATTCAATCAATCAATCACCACCTATGAAAACTCGATATTGTGCTTTAACACCCCTTATATCCCCTTATATATCATCGAAATCTCCCATTATTGCTTTGTTTTCCCCTTACTCATGTCCCATTCCAAGATACGACATAATGGTCTGTGTGACACTTGCATTATATGTGAATTATAGTTTCAAATACACTTAATTCACTGATACTTGAAGGTGTTGCAATGTCAAACATTGAATTATTTCTGCTTTGTTTCAGTATTTATTTTGTCTCATTGATTTCCATTTTGCTTATTTATAATGTACCGTAATTTTATTTTATTATTTCTGTTTCTTGATTTCTCTCATTTTTGCTCATCCATGTTCTTTCTCTGCTTACATTCCTTGCAGCATGTCATTATATAGATATATAAATGTCAAGAAAATGCTGTGTTGACACATGCGACTATATGTGGGCTGTCCAGAAACGGCCTAAGCAATGTTGTTAGCTTTTTTCTCAAACTGAACAGTCATATATATTGATCAATTAGACTGACTGTTAATTTATATAGAATACTTAACTGTGTTTAAGTTTTGTTAACTTAGGGTTTAAAAGTGCAATTTAGAAAAATATTACATGACTACATTTGTAAATAAGGGCTACTTTTCTGAAAGAGTGGCCTATGGGATATATTTTGTGGCCTATTGGGAAATATTTTATTTACTGACTAGGCATGTTGACATTTGTCAGCTTTGTAATGTCGACATGTCATCTTAGTACTTGTATATTGTCATTTTTTTTTAACTCAAACATTCTATCAGTGTCTATAATAAACTCTTTTTAATTATAGACATTGATATAATATTTTCTTCCCTTCGGAAAATTGATAGTAAATTTTATACATTCTATCAGCATGGGAGTTTATCGTATTAACTCTGTTGTCTGTATTTGTGACTGCTTCCCACCTGCATTCTTGTTTTGTTGCTTAATACCCTTTATGTCAATTCAAGCTCAAAGCAATATATACCATATGTATCGAAACACTAAACTAAAAGTAATGTAGTTAAGCATCCACCTTCCCAAATATTTTTTTTCTTTTTAATTCTGCTCTGTATTAAAAATTTTTATTAATATAAAAGCTCTTTTGTGACCAGGCTTGAAAGGTCTAGTTAACGCTGTTGTTTATGTTGACATTTTTTAACTTAGTATGTTAACATTCGTCAGCTTATAATAATCACATTCTCAATGGTGGAATTTGTCAATTAAGACTAGTATGTTGGCATTTGTCATTTTTTTACTTTTGTCAACGTTCACACAATGTTTACACATATCAACCTAAAATGTATTTTGACACGTGTCAACCCTTATGTGTTGACACTTGTCAACCCTTGCATGTTGACACTTGTTTAACCCTTGTGTGTTGACACTTGTCAACTCTTGCGTGTTGAAACCTGTTTACGCTTGCCTGTTGACACTTGTTTAACCCTTGGGGGTTGACACATGTTTAACCCTTGGGTGTTGACACTTGTTTAACCCTTGCATGTTGACACTTGTTTAACCCTTGCATAATGACAATCCTTGCATGTTTACACTTGTTTAACCCTTGGGTGTTAACACTTGTTTAACCCTTGGGTGTTGACACTTGTTTAACCCTTGGGCGTGGGCACTTGTTTAAGCCTTGGATGTTGACACTTGTTTAACTCTTGGGTTTTTACACTTGTTTGACCCTTGTTTAACCCTTGGATGTTTACCATTGTTTGACCCTTGGGTGTTGACACTTGTAACTTAGTTTACTGACATTTTCAGTAGACAATTTAATTGCACAAATATAAGAGTTCAGATTAATTGTGAACTATATCCCCGATACTGATTATTGTAATACCAGCAATTTTTTTATTATTCATATTTGTTCAAATCATATGTAAGCTAATATAATCGTTAAAGTTATTTTCAAAATGAATTATTTTATTGATAATATGAATTAAAAAAAATAAAATGACTAATGGCAAAATATGTGTTTTTGTTTGTTAAATTTCCAGATTGACATTTTGAACTAAATTCATTAAAGGTAGTGTGTGAGGAAAAGTTACTATGAACGTATAAAAAATATAACGAGTATAAAGCATATAATAATCATTTATAAATATATGTCAACTAGTTTTATGATTTAGAAGGGTCCTGTATGGGCGAGTGTTCTAAGGCGCTGTCTCAAGATCACTTTGGCTACTGTGCATTTATTGCTATTTATTTATAGGAGAGACAGGCCGTAACTAATGTTGGCAGAATGTGTGGCTCAACCATCTTGCTCACGGAATTATAGAGAAGGAAAGGCAAATGATTGAGATTTTGCGAATGCTCGCATATTCACACAAACTCTCGCAATACCTCGTTTTCAGTTATCTTAACTTCCATTCATCTCAGGAACACAAATCAGAATTCTTACATTGCAGAATTAACTTGTCATCAAAACAATACCCTTCCCAAAAAAGTGTGTTTTAAATTGTTGAAGTACTTGTGATTACAATATTTGTATACTGCAGCTAAAATAACGACAAGTTACGATAAATTTTTCTTCAAACCTCATTATTATTAATTCAGGAGCATTTTGCATGATCGAAACATGGTTAAACACCTAAGATTACATACAACTTACAGTTTATGTAAAAGAAATCAGTTGCCTGTGAATTATGAATGATTAATTTGTAAATTATGAATCGTTCGTGTGCTGTCTCATCAACATTTAGTCAGGAGATGCAAGTTTCCTATCCTTCTACACACGTCCTCGGTTCAACTGCTATATAATGCAACTACTGTTACAGACATGTTTAAAGTTAAACCAATGAAGCGTGATATTTACGACAGTAGACATTCAGTATAAAAAACAAGGCTGGTGGAAAGGTATCTATATTTTTTTTGAATTGGGTTTAACGCCATTTTTATCACATTTCAGGTTATATATGGCATATCCAGTTTTACTGGTGTAGGAAGACCTCAGACTGAGTAGAACCACCTACCTTCCGCAAGTAATGGAAACTTTCTCACATAAAGTTTTTGGAGCGAGCGGGACTCGTTAGTGATCTTGAGAAGGTGCTTTAGGCCAATCGGCCGCGTAGAACCCATACGTTACGGTAATAAACACTCGACTATTGAAAAGATGCAACACCTATAAAGTAACTAAACCCAACACATATGTGAAATTTCAGAGATCTCAACTTGTTTACCGAACGAGTAACGTTATATAAATCATCTTCCCTTTCTAATGTAATAGAAAAATGTTTTATTGACATTTAAAGAGTGTTATGATTTTGTAAAAAAGAGACAAAATGCCAAGACTGGTAAACATGGATAAAGTGGGTACAAAAAGTGCACCAAGGCTAAAAATCAAATTAGTGATGTAGATATGAAAATTCAAGACTTACAAGTAAATTGATTGGTGACATTTCTATTGGAATACCTCCTGTGTAAGCTAGTATCGCTAGGAAGAAAGAAGAAATGTTATGAAATAATAATCGTAGCGATACCATAGTGACGTACATCATCTGACATAATTACTTTGTTTTGTAATAGTATATTGTGTTAAATACTATCAAATTAAAAAAAGCATACAGCTGAACATTTCTTGCTGGTACCTGCATATAAAATTAAAGATGATTAACTTTGACATTTCGCACGATAGAAAGCGCGCACGAGAGCTGTCGCAGACAAATATGCTGGTAGAAATGATATAAGCATTCAATTAAGTGGCATTTAATTAAAGTTTGATAAGGACCATGCATAAATCAATTATACTGAATTAAAATTCAAACTATTATGTGGAACAGCCTTGAAAAGGTAACTGAAAACGGTTTTCTGAGGCTTGCTAAGTTCATTAACATAGATTTAGAGAACTTTTTGTACCATTTTGGGGGGGAAAAATGTTAAAAAACATTTTAATGAAAAATGTTTCCTTATATTGGAGTAGTAAATCATTTATATGGTCAATAACATCTTCAGATGTTAGATATAAGAGTATTTCAGTTGAAATAGTGGAAAAAAGGTTTCTACTTGAATTTTGGAAAACCCTTCGAGAATTATAAAATCCGCATTGAACCCCGTAACACCCCCTTCCCCCACCCCCAACATATAGATCTCCGGATGACAATCCTGGATCCGCATATGTACCCACATTTTCAATTTGTACAATTGACAATTAGCGAATTTGACAACTACAGCCGTCGAGGACATCATGGATATGACAAGGATTTTTAAATTATTAGGCTTATTTTGTGTTTTCTCAGGTATGTGTTTCTCAGATTGTTTGCTTAATTTTTAGATATATTTGTTGTTTTTTGTTTTTGTTTTTATGTTGAGCGTCAATTTCATGTCACCAACGACCAAGAGATAATCAGTTAACCTTACCAATCTTTCCTTGGATCCTTAACTCTAGCACACCGATCTCCGCAAATAATTGATAACTTTCCCACCTGAATCAGCGGTGAGAGATTAATGGCAATGAGACACAATGTCGTATATTAATCATCACGGAGACTGTGGCCGGGCAGGAAATCGAACTCATGACCCTGGATTGATAGTTAGACTGAGCTAATCGGTCCCGACTTTTTAGATATATGTTGGTGTATTCTAGAGCTATACCAATCGTGAAACATCGGGTATTTCCGTATCCTCCGTAGAATACACTGCACTGCGTAGCATAAAGGCCGAGGTGATCAGATTGGAGCTATACACAAGCAATCGTGAAACATCGGGTATTTCCGTATCCTCCGTAGAATACACCTCGTGTATAGCTCTAGAATACACCAACGCGAATCTCCTGTGTTACAAGTCTGTGTTCATTCGCGTGAAAGTAACAAATAATGTATCCGTCATTAAGTTGATTATATATGGCGTTGTTATATCGATTTTTTTATTTATACACTCGACATGGGTCATATATATAGGGAAATTTAAAATATCAGTCTTGATTAACAAACGTTTATATTTTCAACAGGTGGCATAAGAGGGCCGCCATTTTATTTTATCATGTGACTGAAAGTATTACCAAAATGGCGCCTTATTATGTCAGAGGTCTATTGCGTAGCATAAAGGCCGAGGTGATCAGATTGATACACAAGGTGTATTCTACGGAGGATACGGAAATACCCGATGTTTCATGATTGCTAAATTTAGTCATAATTAGATGTCCTACTTTCTCAGCCAATGAAATCGCTCCAGGAACGAGAAAGTAGATAAATAGGGGGAGAGTCTAAACTTTATTTGATTAAGTAATTACAATTTAAGGGAAACTTTATTCAAATAATAATAATAACAAAACTTTTCGCACATATCGATATACTGGCTCAGTACTGTGTCCAGGGCGTAATTAGACTCAATATCTGTGTATACACACGTGGACACACTACAAAATAACCATGGGGTAAGTCAATACACACTCGGTATCGATAAGCATGGCTTCGCGGCTCGGTACACACAATTTGCACGTGTCCAGGTGTCGAAGTAAGCTGCAAAACGTCAGACGTGTGAAATCGGTACATGAGAAGTAGTTTATAAACATTTCCCAAGCTAAATACAGTTTTAAACAACTGAGCATAAATCGTCAACCATTTTCGTCCATAGGGTCGCTTGCTCTGAAGTGTTACGTCTGCAACGACTACGACACAGGGTTAGAGAACTGTTCAGATCCTTTCAAAGTCCCGGATGTTGGAACCGCAATCCAGGTGTGTAAACCATGGCAGTTCACGTGCTACAAATTTGTTGTTTCACATATGGGTGAGTACATGTACGTTAAATGTCTACTGGAAGAGTATGGGTTTATATATGGTCAAGTACTGAACATGCTAATTTGCTAAACTTCCATAATGTTTTTAATGAGAAAGTTAATGGTAATTCTAAACAAAAATGGTTTAATGAAATAAAAAAAAAAACAGCTGCTCGTTCTGTACTTATAAAATGAAAAAACTATTTTGGAATTCGAAAATTATTTATATATGCTTCCAAGAAAAATTCCTGTCAGTAGAAAATTCCATGTAACTTATAACTGGCTTAGATGTTGATCTAATTCACCATTCTGGAGCGTTTGCATTGACCGAGAGAGTAGGTTAACATCTACTGACGCCCATAACACACTTTGTAAAATTGTTTGTTCTATTTTGAAAAAATCTGAGTGATTTTATTGGCTGAGAAAGTAGGACAACATCAAATGTTAAATGGATGAAATAAATCATATTTTGCATATATGCGGTCATATACTTATATGTTAATCAAAGCACTTAAAGTAATGAAACCTGAGCAAAATTTGAAATAATAAAGTTTGTGTCAGATGTACCCCGGCACATTATAAAGCATACTGATGGAAAGTAATTAAGTAGATGTTTACTATTTACAAACCATTGTTTGTTGTACTGGCACAACAGAACACATAAGTCGGGATGATATTTTATCTTAATTAACTTTTATTTAGAATGTTTAACTGTAAAATAATATTTCTTAGTTTAGTCTCCAATGTGATTTGTATACACACTGAAAGGAAAAAGAAAGTATACATTTTGGTTTTTAAAATTATTTCATTATTGGCTAAGTTTATTCATGTGATGGAAAATGAACTGATTTTTTCTTATTGTTTTGCTTTGAAATGAATTAACTGTTTGTTTTTTTATTCAACAATATGATGAAATATAAATATACAAAATTTATATGCAATACATTTATTGTTCCTTGACCTGTCGATGTTTATAGGTATGTATTCTTTCTTTTTCCTTTCACTGTGCATTTGGTGTGTTTTTTTTCAAGAAAGTTCAGTCTCCAAGTTAAATGTTATATTTCAAAGACACTTCAGTCTCCAAGATGATCCATATTGGTATACATAAATCACAGTGCTTATCAATTCTAAAAAATGGGCAAACTTTTGTTAAGTAGGCATGATATACAGAGAATACTAGGTCAGTACCTTATCCTACAAAGATATACGGAGAATACTAGGTCAGAACCTTACCCTACAAAGATATACGGAGAATACTAGGTCAGTACCTTATCCTACAAAGAGAACCTTATCCTACAAATAGAACCTTATCCTACAAAGATATACGGAGAATACTAGGTCAATACCTTATCCTACAAAGATATACGGAGAATACTAGGTCAGAACCTTATCCTACAAAGATATACGGAGAATACTAGGTCAGAACCTTATCCTACAAAACGAACCTTATCCTACAAAAAGAACCTTATCCTACAAAGATATACGGAGAATACTAGGTCATAAAGGGCCATAAACTCTGCCAAAATGCAACCCGAGTTATGGTTCTTGTCTGTGTGTGTTCCAATGCTGATGGTGAACACACATGCAAAGTTTCATTCATATCCAATGAGTGGTTGCATAGATATCTTACCTGATAAAAAACTTTAACCTGAAAAATAAAGTCCAAAAAGGGCCATAACTGTGCCTAAATGCAACCCCGAGTTATGGTTATTGTCTGTGTGTGTTTCATCGATGATGGTGAACACACATGTGAAGTTTTATTCATCTTCAATGAGTGTTTGCATAGATATATTACCTGATCAAAAACTTTAATCTGAAAAATTAAGTCCAAAAAAGGCCATAACTGTGCCAAAATACAATCCAAAGTTATGGTTCTTGTCTGTGTGTGTTCCATTGATGATGGTGAACATACATGCAAAGTTTCATTTATATCCAATTAGTGGCTGCATAGATGTATTACCTGATAAAAAGCTTTAACCTGAAAAATTAAGTCCAAAAAGGGCCATAACTCTGCCAAAATACAATCCCGAGTTATGGTTCTTATCTCTGTGTGTTCCATTGATGATGGATAACACACAAGCAATGCTCATTCATATCCAATGAGTGGTTGCATAGATATCTTAAACTTAAATGCAACTAAATGCAAAAGTTTAACCTGGGTGTCTAAGTCAAAAAGGGCCATAAATGAGCCAAAATGCAACCCAGAGTTATGGTTCTAGTTTTTGTGTGTTCCATTGATGATGTTTAACACACATGCGAAGTTCCATTCATATCAAATGAGTGGTTGCATAGATATCTTAAGCTTTAATGCAAAAGTTTAACGTGGGTGTCTACAGACGACACCGATGCCGCTGGGGTCATGGCAATAGCTCTCCTTGGATTTCGTCCAGGCGAGCTAAAAAGGAGAAACTCTATTTATACAACTATTTAATTATGTGCATTTGTGCTTCAGAAATACATATTGCCTTCATTATTCTACTGATGTTTTAGCCCGTGTGGTTCCGGCTAAGAATAGAATCGCTGTCGATCTCTGCAGAGGGGTAGGAATCCTCCGAATAGGTGTCATGTTCATTTTATGATTTTTTGTCATGTTCACTATTGTGGTTAAATAATCAACCCCTGTGTGGTTCAAGGGAGCCATGAGTGATGGCAAGAATAGAATCACTGTGGCTTATGCATGTCGTAAGAAGCGACAAATTGAGTAATACGATAGAATTTGCAGAAACTCTGCAGGCATCAAGGTTCTAGGTTCATTCTGTATATTCATTTGTTGATGTATTTCTTTTAATCTGTATGTTAATTTGTTGTTTTTGTACATGAAGAGTGAACCTGGATCTTCCTTTCTGTTGGCGTTGAATAACCTATAATGTGTTGGTACGCCGTAAACCCCTATCCATTCATTCTACTGATGTTTTAATCAATTGCTTATTATCATGTGAGATTGCATATTACTTCTTGGCAGAGACTTATAGGCCCATTGGGCTAGGTGCCCTATTAGATATATTTGTCAGTTTGCATTAATTACTAGTAGCGTCCCTACCTAATAAACCTAAAGGCCAGGGCCTGCACATATTATTTAGGCTAGCTACGCCACTGTATATGTTAATAAATCGGCATGCACATGTCACCAAGAGAAACGATTTAATACATATATTTCAGGTCATACTTTCCATGCAAGGTCATGTCACAATTCAACAACTTCCGGATGTAGTCGTCGTGAAAACGTCACATTGTCTGTCTCCGTACTCGACTGCTTCTGCCGAAGAGAATTATGTAACACTGGAAGTAGAAAACATAAAGTGACGCACAGCTCCATGCTTTTTGTGCTCATCTGGACAAACTACCATGGAATTGTGTAACTCATTGATAGTGTGCAACAGCATTATTATATGATAGATCTTTATAAAGTTTGTCTTCAAGGAATCAAGAGTTCATTTACATTGCAGTATTTAAAAGTAAAAACAGACTTCATCAAATGATTGTACAAATATCGATTTCAACATTGGTAGCCTAAATATCCTTAAGAATTGACTGAGCAATTTCTCTATGTGAAACAGACTATCTGGAATAGCTAAAGATCAGTTATTTTTAACAAAGTGTTTTAAGCTGCCTGGTGCTCACTGCACACGAGGACATGAACCTAAGCTGTTTGGAACCATCTTTCATAAAGGACTGTCATGGAAGACAGTTTTTCAGCAGTTGACAATAGTTTCAGTTGGAGTGGCCTCTGTAATCAAAAATATGGTACACTGGAGGCAAAGCCTAAAAGTCACATAAAACTTGTAAATGTGATGTGCGCTGACACTTTGAATGTGTAAACCTGAATGACAGTCGAGTTTCCTCTGTTCTCGTGTGGTGATTTAGTAATTTAGAGCACGTCTTGTTCCATTGTAATAACTATAGAGCGTGAGGCAAGTGCTTTTCAACGCACTGTCTGACTTGACAATATAGTCCTTAAATATTTTCTCTTTGAAGAACAATATATTGACTTTGAGACAAATATTCCAATTTGCGATGCAGTACATTCTTTTATAAAACAAGAGGGCCAAGATGGTCCTATATCGCTCACCTGACTAACCTTGAGTCACCCAACATATTATTAAATAGATTATATAATACATGTACGCTCAAAATTCCAGAAAGACGAAATGGGCAAGTAGTTGGAATTTTGATTTGTTTTGAAGATGTAACAGATGCGTAGAAGAGTTCAAACTTGGTTGAGGTTCACCCATGGTAAATGTCAGTGAAATTACATCAAAATCAGGTCAGTAGATTCTGACAAGAAGGCTTTTGAAGTTTTTACTATAGATGTTAAGTCTTCGAACTAAGATAAAAATCAAGTTCCAGCACAAAACTAATCTATTATGTTTGAGAACAGGTTCAAACTAAAGCATCAGACTAAACTAGTGTGCATGAAACAATCCGCAGTACCAGCACAATAAATATTCCTATGAGTTTCAAACACAAGCCCTCCCAAAGTATATCACTTGAAAGAATCTTTGTTGCAGTGCACTCTCCCCCAAAAACAATTACGCTCCTCCTCCAAGATTTCAGTTACACTTTGACACTGAAAATCTCAAGCAGACTTCTTGCTGTGGTGAAACTAGCTAAAAATATGGTATTGCTTTATTATGAAGCAGTAAACCATCCCTGTCTGAACCATAAAAGCTCTGACTTTTATATTCAGAAAAACACCTATTTTAAAATGGTTAATGATATTTGAATAATATATTGATTATAATTGTATCATTCATCTTTTTATGATGAATTATCTTTTAAAACTTATATCTAGTATAATATTGTATAATAATAGCAAAAAAAAGTTTATTTAAAGAGTTTATTGCCTCTTCTTATAATAATTGCTATATACAGACAAAACAGGGGAAGTAATTTGACATAAAAAACTAACCCCACCCCCTGGCTGCCATGTTTTTTGACGAATCAAGATGGCTTGAACAAACTTGGTAGAGAGTCACCCAAGGAACATTTCTGTGAAATTATTTTAAAATCGAGCCAGTAGTTTCTGACAAGAAGATTTTTTAGTTTTTACTATAGCTTATATAGTAAACTAACCCCACCCCCTGGCCGCCATGTTTTTTGACGAATCAAGATGGCTTGAACAAACTTGGTAGCGAGTCACCCAAGGAACATTCCTGTGAAATTATATAAAAATTGGCTCAGTGGTTTCAGAGAAGTTGTCAAAAGCTAAAAGTAAACAACAGACGACGGACACCAGGCAATCACAAAAGCTCACCTGTGAGCCTTCGGCTCAGGTGAGCTAAAAACAGTTCAAGTAGACCTATTCATATTGTTGAGAGTATAGCGTTGTCGGTTTTTCCCGTGTCATCCTTACATTTATTTTTAGTTTTCTTTCAAGTTAGTTATTTTAAAAATGTATTATGTATGTAATAATTAGTTAAACACCAGTTTTATCGTACCCGTCTCTCTATTAATTTATGTTTCACATATTTATGTATAAATTAGTTTACTTTTTGACATGTGTAATTTGTAGTACGACTAGGAGAAGAAAACCATAAGCATTTTTCTTTCGTCATATTCCTTTTCTATTATTGTTCACCAATATATTATGGAGATCATTATTTGTGAATAACCAAGACATAAATGTACAGACCAGACTATGGCAAGTGCGCCTAGCTACAATGCAAACCATAGACACAATATCAAGGCCTCTGCCAAACCAATAAATTTGGTGTCGACCATAACTTATATACTATGGATTTACATGCAACACATTTGGACAGGGTGGACAAATTTAGAGTATATATATATTCAGAAATACAATATGGTTAAACTTAACCTGAATGATACCACATTGTCATTTAGATTTGTGTGAAAGTAAATGGAATTCCCTTCAGTTTTTTTTTTAAAATCTTTCAGAAATTCTAGAACACTGACTCAAGACAAGAAAAACACTGGTTTAAGGTTAGGCCTCTGATATTAAAATTGAACGTCAGATCGGTGTCGTAAATATATGTGTGAAAATACATGGAATGCCCTTTAACGGGTTTAGAACAATAGCTCATTGCAGCCAAGACACGCATTGTGATTGTGACGCATTCTGTAACTTTCTTCAAGTGTGACCTTGACCTTGAACTTCTGCACCGGAGTTTTGCTTGCACACTGCACATATGCTTTTTGTCCAAAACATATATGACATTCGATAGACAATTCAATAGTTTTAAAGTAATAGCCAAAACACAGACTATGATGACCTACTTATCTATGCGTAACTTAAATTGACCTTGACATCACCAAATACCTCAGTGATCTAGAAGCATGTGCTAAATGTAATGGAAGCATTTAAGCTGATTTAAAATAATGGCTAAGAAATAAAATGTGATGACAAACATCAGACATACATTGTGATCCTGAAAAATTTCCTATTACCTATAAAATTTCATCAGGGTATATAAATGGGAATCCAGTGTTTAGTGTTTAATTCTGGATCTACACAGAAAAGAGAAAAAATATATTATGATAGTGACTATTTTATTGCATTTGCTAAAATATAAAAGCCATACATTTCATGAAAAGCAATCAACTTCATCAAAACACAATAAGCTTTGATCATTCGCTCACATCAAATTGCCTGGCCCCGATTTCACTTTACTCCAAACTAAACATTGATATTTTGTTTAAAAACAAATCAAAATGCCTTTCACAACTCAAATCTGACTCGTCCAGCCCTTACTCAAGTCTTAATTTGCCAACCAAAAAGGGAAATTTACAAGTAATTTGAGGTTGATTAATGTGTTTAATACTCAAGTTGAGATGTTTACTGAATCCTGGGCTTGGGTAATTACTAAATTTATACAAAGTTAATTAGCCATAGAAACAAACTGTGTGTATAGGTTAATACACAAATAATTTTTGTTACTTTTGCCTTATACAAGTTATATAAAACCTTGTACCTTACTTAAAGTTTCAATTTCATTTTCTTTTTTTTGTAAAAAATGTTGTGAAAATAAGCCAAAATTGTAAATCAAGCTGGATATCCCACATATCTAGGACCTCACACAACACTGCTTTATTTACATAAAAACACATAAGGAACTAGAGCATTGTTGCACTGAACTATCGATTAGGCCATTATTAATTAATAGCTAGACTATCATCCATTTTTTTCTTAAAAACAGGGAGGGCGGGAGGATTTTATTTTTAAAACTTTTGATGTTTTTTTAATAAAAAAAACAAAAACAAAACTTTAATGAAAATAAAAAGGGTCGGGATGGCATGAAAATTTGCAATTAATTTATTATGGCCTTAACAATAAAGACCAATAGAACAACAGTTTGTATTATAATGTTTCAGACCAGTTCATTTTACTGTTTCAGACATATGTTTTTAATATTTCAAGTCAAATACATGTATGTATTTTGAAAAGAGATTTTTAATTCAATATATGTTTGACAGGTGTTGGGTTTGAAGCATACATTGAAATGGACGTCTGAGGATGCAGTAGTCATGGTACATGATATATTTACAAATAAAAAACCAAAATAACCTAAACATTTTGCAATAAAAAATAACAAGAGGTCTATGACCTTTAGGCGCTCTATTGACATAATGTGACTGATTTTTATTACAAAGCAATGACAAATGCCGTATTTTTGTTTTATGCTCTTTCATGAATGATAAAGATTTTTCAGTGAAATATTCTTAATAATTTCACTGTTTAAAAGAGTATATTAAGTATAAATGACAATAAAATAATTAATAATTAAAAAAAAGAAGAACATTTTCTGGTTTCAGACAAGTTAATTAAATTTCACTCAAGAGCACTGAAATTGACACATGCACTTATGGTATTGCTCACTTGATGAAATAAAAATGATATTCGTACTGAAACCAAAATTTATTCTTTATTGAATTATTTTGAGTAAAAAAAAACACCTTTTTATTTTCATAAAAAAATATTTTGTTTTAAAAAAAAAAAAAGGGTCCAGGACTTGGTCATACTTGACCAATGATGTTGTGTGTATTTATGTTAAGGCCATTACAAATAAATTGCTAGATTATCATCCAATTTTTTTTTAAAAACAGGGAGAGTGGGAGGATTTCATTTTTTAATTTTTTGTTGTTTTTTTTTAAAATAAAAAAAAAATATTTTTAATTTTTTTTTTTATGAAAATAAAAAGGGTCAGGCGGCATAAAAATTAGGGAGTGGGTGGGAATGATAATCTAGCAATTAACATAAATTCATGATCAGTGTACAAAGATATTACATTAGTGTAAAATCGGAACGTTGTAATAAACTTTTTTATTGAGCATACTAAAAGTAAAAAATTATAATAAAAAATGACCTTTGACTGTGCAACTGAAAATCAGCAAACCCCGCGTGTCATATTCACCAACAATTCTTGAGAATATTCTTAGATTTGAGCTTGAAAATCCTACTTTCAATCATAAATATCTAGTTTATCATGACAGATAGCATAATTGTGAGAGTTCCAATTGACTATATGTTAGGTGTCCCTACATGCTTGCAAATTTTTGCCTCAAAAAAGGTCTCTAAGAGTGGTTTTCAAAATTTCTTCTGGAGTTCCAAGCCTAAGAATATTCTTAAGAATGGTTAATGAATAGCACCCTGAATAAAAGTACATCAGCTGGATTTGGAGATCATCATACTGTTCACTTTCACAAACAAGATCAAGATAGAGACTGGAACCCGTGTTACAATAGTTAACATGATTCTGTCATTCACATCAATGTACATGTACATATTATGTCAACTCACAACACACGCGTAAACTGAACAACAGGAAAATTTACATTGATTGTGACACATAAACAAATACAGTACACTTTAGCCATGATTAAACATCACTTTCAAATACGGTTTCAAATTCAGCATATAATAAAAGAATGAAGGAATGAATAACATTTACAGCATGTCCACATATACGGGAGCCAAGCAAAAATCACGTTAAAATGAATTCGCGTTACATCAGACCATGTTATAAGGGGACCACAGTGTATATATATATAATATATATTATATTATATATATATACACATACAAACATCAGGTTTTTCTTAGAATAGACGAAAACATTTCCCCCCACAAATATATGTCATAGAATTTCCTAGCCTGGTCAATGCACCCAGATTAGAATAAAATAAATTTTCCACTTCATATTTCAATGTATTTAAAAACGTATCACATGTCAGAGTGATGCGCCTTCATTTTTGTTGATTTTCCATATTCATTGATACTGGTTATACATTCTGTCAATCTAAGACAGTGTCCAAATGACGAGGTGATGATCATCAAGCAGTATGTGCATGATATCTATATTTAGAATTGGGATTACTTTATTATTTTTTTGTCAAGTCTTGGCCAATTTAAATTCCAAACCATTCATATTTATTTATAAATGGCAATAAATGGATGCTCTATATTCATTTTAAACAGAATTTTATTTTAGAAATTTATGACAATTTTTCCTGATGCAATGCCTTTTAGTCATAAAATCAAACACTGGAGTTACTAAGATGAAAATATCTAGGCAGTAAAATGATTTATCTAGAAAAAAATATTTCAAAGCATTTATATAAGTACATGTACAGTTATATTTCACAAATAACTTTTCAAGAACACAGCTAAAGCAAACTAAAATATAGGAATAGCTTACCACAGTTTTGTATAAGAAAAAGTACACTTGTGAAACAAAAAAACAATGATATGAATATATAAATTAAAAATAGTCAAATATAAAATCTCATATACACAAGTCATTGAACATTTTTTTTAAATGGCAAGTGACCAATTTTGTTCCAAGGTAAAATTATTATTTGAATATCAAGCATCATTTCTGTACCATGAAGGGTTACAGATGATCAGTTAACCTGAATTCACCATCCTGGGTTCGTGGACGGTTAACCAGTACACCAGTACACCCATCTCTGCAAGTAACTGATAAATTTCTCACTTTATCAATCATCACAGGGACTGTGCCTAAACAGGGATTCAAACCCTAGACTGGTAGTCAGACGTGCTATGAACTGAGCTATTCAGAACTGGCCACGTAAAATCAAAGCCCTTAATAAATTCTAAAGGGAAACATAGCAATTTTTCTGTTAGTATAGGCAGCAAAATATTTGATCTTACTGTGTTAGCTGACATTGGCAACATTCAGTAAGATCAAATATTTACTGTGTTAGCTGACATTGGCAGCATTCAGTAAGATCAAATGTTTACTGTGTTAGCTGACATTGGCAGCATTCAGTAAGATCAGACATTTACTGTGTTAGCTGACATTGGCAGCATTCAGTAAGATCAAACATGTACTGTGTTAGCCGACATTGGCAGCATTCAGTAAGATCAAACATTCACTGTGTTAGATGACATTGGCAACATTCAGTAAGATTAAACATTTACTGTGTTAGCTGACATTGGCAACATTCAGTAAGATCAGATATTTACTGTGTTAGCTGACATTGGCAACATTCAGTAAGATCAAATATTTACTGTGTTAGCTGACATTGGCAACATTCAGTAAGATCAGATATTTACTGTGTTAGCTGACATTGGCAACATTCAGTAAGATCAAATATTTACTGTATTAGCTGACATTGGCAACATTCAGTTAGATCAGATATTTACTGTGTTAGCTGCCATTGGCAACATTCAGTAAGATCAGATATTTACTGTGTTAGCTGACATTGGCAACATTCAGTAAGATCAGATATTTACTGTGTAAGCTGACATTGGCAACATTCAGTAAGATCTAATATTTACCGTGTTAGCTGACATTGGCAGCATTCAGTAAGATCAAACAATTACTTTGTTAGTCGACATTAGCAGCATTCAGTAAGATCAAACATGTACAGTGTTAGCTGACATTGGCAGCATTCTGTAAAATAAAAACATTTACTGTGTTAACTGACATTGGAAACATGCATTAAAATCAAACATTTACTGTGTTAGCTGACATTGGCAGCATTCAGTAAGATCAAACATTTACGGTGTTGGCTGACATTGGCAGCATTCAGTAAGATTAAACATTTACTGTGTAAGCTGACATTGGCAGTATTCAGTAAGATCAAACATTAACTGTGTAAGCTGACATTGGCAGCATTCTGTAATATCAAACACGTACTGTGTTAGCTGACATTGGCAGCATTCAGTAAGATCAAACATGTACTGTGTTAGCCGACATTGGCAGCATTCAGTAAGATCAAACATTCACTGTGTTAGATGACATTTGCAACATTTAGTAAGATCAAATATGTACTGTGTTAGCAGACATTGGCAGCATTCAGTAAGATCAAACATTCACTGTGTTAACCAACATTGGCAGCATTCAGTAAGATCAAACATAAACTGTGTTAGCCGACATTGGCAACATTCAGTAAGATCAAACATGTACTGTGTTACCCAATATTGGCAGTATTCAGTAAGATCAAACATCAACTGTGTTAGCCGACATTGGCAGCATTCAGTAAAATCAAACATTTACTGACAGTGTTAGCTGACATTGGCTGCTTTTAGTAACACCAAATGTTTACTGTGTAAGCTAACTGGCCGCTTTAAAAAGTACCAATTGCATTAAAATAATTATTTGAGTTTAAGACAATAAGAACAAACATGGTTCACAAAAAAACACACATCCCAGATGTTGTTTTTAAAGAAAACAAAGGACAATAAACTGTATGTGTTACCTCTCTTACAAGAAAATATTAACAGTTCTTACCTCCTTTCATAAGAAAAAAAAAAGAAAAAAATGTGCAGTATTCAATACCACTTTGGCAAAAACAAAGAGTGTTCCCTACATTGGCCTCGAGCCATCTCTTTATCACTTTCTAAGCACGAACAGATAGCCCAAGCAATTGTCACAGGGGACAATTTTGCATGGACGGATAGCCCAAGCTATTGTCACAGGGGACAATGTTGCACAGACCTATAGCCCAAGCTATTGTCACAGGGGACAATGTTGCATGGACGGATAGCCCAAGCTATTGTCACAGGGGACAATGTTGCACGGATGGATAGCCCAAGCTATTGTCACAGGGGACAATGTTGCCTGGACGGATAGCCCAAGCTATTGTCACAGGGGACAATGTTCAAGGCTTTATATCACCGATATAAGCCTTTATGGACATTTCCTTTACCTTTTATCATACTCGGTAAGGCATTGCCAAAACCAGGTCATGTTTCACACATATCAAGCATGGGAAAACAATTATATCACTACATGTATGGATAAGTGAATCATACTATTGGGTTAAAATGCAGTTTTTTTGCAGTATTTTGAATGACATCACTTTCGCAATATCCAATTTGTTTGAAATAATTTCGCATAATGCTTTTTTTCACTGCACACATTTTGAAAAAAACATTTTCAATTTGAACATTCCTAGTAAAGTTCAAGACAATTTAACTAGCAAATTATCGCTAGAAATCATGATGTTTTACATAGTATCAACTTCCCTAAACAGAAAATTTGGCGTCATTACACACTCATGATAGAAGTTACCGTAACAACAAAGTGTATCCCAATTGCTTTATAAAAATGCGCTGTCGACCCCAAGTCGTGTAAAGATATATGTCCATATCAGCATTCTTCATAACTTTGATTGATTCACAAGTCTCGTCTACACAAGCACCACCATTGTTATCTACCCTGATCAAAGCCTATAGTTCCGTCCGGGCCTCGGGGCTCTCGTAAGATCTGTACTTTGTCATCTATATGTTTCACCAACTTTATAGGTCTACAAAATAAATACAAATAAATTATAAGTTGAAGTATATATATCATCAAGTATGTGAATAGTTTGAATGTTGTTAAAATCTTGCAAACCGGAGACACCGACAGACTGAAAAGAGCACAGTGCAGATAATTCTGAGAGGAATTAGTTGACCATGGTGATCCGATATCTTGGTTGGCGAAACCTTGTTTATTTCAGGGAGGCCTCAATTACATGCATCTTGTTATCATTATGTTACCAAACATTACTATAGTCCCATACCTGCACTCTGATACTGCTGCAGAGTTGTTTAGACTGTTATTGTTGTTCGAGTTATCTGCCCCTGAGTAATTTTCTCCCAGAATCCTCAGTCTGGCCTCCTTATACTCGGCCTCCCTCTGCTGAAGAGTCTTTTGGGGTGTGGCCTGGGTTCTGCAATGAGATGATTCATAAACAATATTTAATACACAATTTACTATATATATTAACAAAAATGGGCTTGTTTTAAGCTGGTTATTGCCTTCATGCGCTGATTATCACTTATCGGCCCGGGCCGAAAACTCATAATCATAATTGGTCCGGTGAACGCGTGCAAGTGAAACCAATGGCCATGTAATACGTCATCATTGTCAGTTTGTTTTCAACACGTCGGTATATTCTTTCACGGATAAAAAGTAAGTGTCTTCTTTAAAGAAAATCACTGATATGGTATTGAGTGTTTGTGTACATTATTTTATTATTTCCATTTTGTTTCTAATATAAACAAATCAAGGAAAGCAACTGCATAGCAACCTACATTTGAAACTGAAAAGCAAATAAATATCTTAAAATACACCATCAAAGTCATAATGGCGCAATAGCTCAGTTGGTAAACGTGCACATCATATTACATTTTATCAATCTGAACGCTGTGTGTTCAAGACGTGTCAATGACAGTTTCTTTTTGTTTTAAATTATATCTTTTTTATTATTTTATTATTTTTCTTTCATTTTGTACCCGGTTAAAATATAGATAAAGTATGTGTACACATAATTTAGAAGCACGTGTAATAAAGAGGTTGATTATTAGACATCATGAGCATTGCCTTGTAGTGGTAAGTGAAAACGTTATTACTCCCTTTGAGTGATACAACCGAACATGTGTATTGAAGACATTAATACCCGACAGAGCCATGATGAATTCGGGCCGATTATCACCTCCCTACCCTGCTCTGTTGTGTATTAACCTCTAAATAATTAGTTTGTACTAATTTATCTTAGATCAATTACAAAGTCAGCTCAGAGCTTATGAACTGGTCTCGAGTCTGCTTCCTGGGCATAACAAGCACTGATTGGTTTTATTTAGAGGCATCGGGTCAAGCTTGGATCTTACAACCTTTGGCGTAAGCAGCCAAAACTATACCCACTTCACTATCCCCAAGCTATATATATAATTTATAAAATTAAAATTCCAACACTATGCAATCAATATGGTAGGTCATATTGAAGTCTTGTCACTCAATACATCCCAAAAATCATAGAACTTTCATGCTTGAATATAAATTTATTGTAAATCTGGCTGTGTAGGTTAGGTTGAGAAGCTTATCTCTTTTCAATAAGCTTGTTTTGCGATCTTTTAATACTGAGATTTCTACTAATGGTAATGGCCGATGATTGACTCATACTGACCTAGTTTTTGCTACATTGGTCCAGTTAAGTTCATATCAAATGAGAAATTTCCTCAGTGACACTGCTAATGCAAAAGAAATAATATATGAAATATCGAATTATCCATAGTATAACATACTTTGGGGCAACTTTGTCCGAGTCTGGGTCAGTCTGACGCTTCAGAATCTTGACCTGTGGTGCATACTGTGTTCTGTTGCCCTCTTCCTGCAACACCAATACCTGACCAGATGACCTTAAAAACAAAAAAAATATTATTTCGTTATATTCTTTATGAAAATGAATAATTTTACGACGTACCTACCAACACATTATAGGTTATTCAACGATAACAGGAAGGAAGCTTCCAGGTTCACTCTACATGTACAAAAACAACATATTAACTTACAGATTAAAAAATCGCATCAACAAAATTTAATGAATATGCAGAATTGTCCTAGAACTTTGATACCTGCTGAACTGCAGAGTTTCAACAAAATTTATCGTATTACTCAAATAGTTGCTTCTTACGACATGAATAAGCCACAGTGATCTTATTCTTGCCATCACTCATATGGCTCCCTGGAACACACAGAGGTTGGAAATTTAACCACAATAGTGAACATGACAAACAAGAGGGCCTGAGGACGCTCAACTGACTCATAGTGGCCATAGCACTTTTTGAAATTCTACTATGCAATAGAAACATTGGCCATCTTGAATTTTAGATAGAAAAATTAAATCTTCTGTATAGTCTCCTATGCAATAGAAACATCCATGTGAAGTTTCAGTTTAATTGGCCGAGTGGTTTCAGAATAAATAGAAGAAAAAAAGAGAATTTTCTGTTTTCCCAGAGTATCCCTATGTAAAATTCTAAGTCCCCTTACAGGGCCCCTATATATTTTAGCCCCTAAATTCTTATCTGCAATCAAACCCCTACGCTAAGGGATAATTTATATCAAATATGTACAAATCTGACATACCGGTTCTTAAGAAAACAATTTTACTAATTCCCAATTTGTACTCTTTTGGGGCCCCTCCTGACCCCTTAAGACAAAGGAACCCAGTCATTTTTACAAATCTTAACCTCTTTCACCTAACAATGCTTTAGTGAAAATATAGGCAAAATCATTTCCATTTAAAAAAAAATAATAAAAAAATCATATTGATATGTGTCCCCTAATTGAACTCTCGGGGCAGGGTCATTTTAACCCTAGGGACACCATTTGAATAAATCTAACAGAACTATAGTTGGTCATCATTACTACATAAACATTTTGAAAATCTGTTGGGCCGTTCATGAGAAGAAGATTTTTTAAGTTTTGGACTATTTTTAGTAACAATGGCCATCTTGAATTTCAGATCGAAAAAGAAAATCTTCGGCATAGTCTACTATGCAATAGAAACACCCATGTGAAGTTTCAGTTTAACTGGCCTAGTGGTTTCAGAACAGATGAAGGAAAAATAGAATTTTCCATTTTCCCATAGTATCCCTATGTAAAATTCTAAGTCCCCTTACAGGACCCCTATAAATTTTAGCCCCTAAATTCTTATCTGCAATCAAACCCCTACAAATAGGGATAATTTATGCAATATATGAACAAATCTGACATACCGGTTCTTAAAAAAACGAATTTAGTAATTCCCAATTTGTTCCCTTTTTGGGCCCCTCCTGACCCCTTAAGACAGTGGAACCCAGTCATTTTTACAAATCTGAACATCCTTCACCAAACAATGCTTCTGTGAAGATAAAGGCAAAATCATTTCCATTTTAAAAAAAAAAAAAAAAAAGAAAAAAATATTATAATGACTGGCCCCTAATTGAACCCTGGGGGCGGAGTCATATTTATCCCTAAGGACACCATTTGAACAAATCTAACAAAACTATTGTTGGTCATCATTTCTACATAAACATTTTGAAAATCTGTTGGGCCGTTCATGAGAAGAAGTTTTTTTAAGTTTTGGACTATTTTTAGTAACGGCGGCCATCTTGAATATCAGATGGAAAAAAAATCTTCTGTATAGTCTCATATGCAATAGAAACACCCATGTGAAGTTTCAGTTTAACTGGCCTAGTGGTTTCGGAACGGATGGAAGAAAAAGAGAATTTTTTGTTTTCCCATAGTATCCCTATGTAAAATTCTAAGTCCCTTTAAAGGGCTCCTATAAATATTAGTCCCTAAATTCTTATCTGCAATCAAACCCCTACACATAGGGATAATTTATGCATAATATGAACAAATTAGACATACCAGTTCTTAAGAAAACGAATTTAGTAATTCCCAATTTGTACCCTTTTTGGGCCCCTCCTGACCCCTTAAGACAGTGGAACCCATTCAGTTTTACAAATCTGAACCTCCTTCACCAAACAATGCTTCTGTGAAGATATAGGCAAAATCATTTCCATTTAAAAAAAAAAAAAAAAAAAAAAAAAAGAAAATATTATAATGACATGTATCCCCTAATTGAACCCTCGGGGTGGGGTCATCTTTAACCCTAAGGACACCATTTGAACAAATCTAACAAAACTATAGTTGGTCATCATTACTACATAAACATTTTGAAAATTTGTTGGGCTGTTCATGAGAAGAAGATTTTTTAAGTTTTGGACTATTTTTAGTAACAGCGGCCATATTGAATTTCAGATCGAAAAAAAAAAAAATCTGTATAGTCTCCTATGCAATAGGACAACCATGTGAAGTTTCAGTTTAATTGGCCTAGTGGTTTCAGAGAAAGTGCTGCTAACAGACGACACACAGACGACGGACGACAGACAATGCGCCATTGCATAAGCACTTCTGGCCTTTGGCCAGTAGAGCTAAAAATGATAAAAAGGAACACGACACCCATTTGGAGGATTCTTACCCCTCTGCAGAGATCGGCAGTTATTCTATTCTTAAGTCCAAACCACACAGGCTTCTTTATGAAAATAGGAGATTTATCTAAAAAGATAAAAACTGTCTAATTTCTAAGATGCCAGCATGTAGTATTGGATAAAAGGAAGCACAGAAACTTTCCAAGGAATGAAAATAGCAGTCTTGATTTTATTGATTATCTTTATCAGGATAATGAAAAAGCCAACACCACTCTAACTTAAGGCACCCTGCCCCCTCTGAGATATCTGGGGCGCCTATTTTACTAATGTGAATAATGTCAGATAATAAACAAGAGGCCCAAGAAGGCCTGAGGACGCTCTACTGACGCTTAGTGGTCATAACACTTTTTGAAATTCTACTATGCAATAGAAACATCAGGGCGGGGTCATTTTTAACACTAGGGGCACCATTTGAACAAATCTAACAAAACTACAGTTGGTTATCATTACCATATAAACATTTTGAAAATATGTTGGGACTGTTCATGAGAACAAGATTTTTTAAATTTTGGACTATTTTTAGGAACGGTGGCCATCTTGAATTTTAGATCAAAAAAATCTTTTGTATAGTCTCCTTTGCAATAGAAACACCCATGTGAAGTTTCAGTTTAATTGGTCTAGTGCTTTAAGAATACATGAAAAAAAAAGAGAATTTTCTGTTTTCCCATAGTATCCCTATGTAAAATTCCAAGTCCCCTTACAGGGCCCCTATATATCTTAGCCCTAAATTCTTATCTGCAATCAAACCCCTACACATAGGGATAATTTATATCAAATATGTACAAATCTGACATACCGGTTCTTAAGAAAACGATTTTACTAATTCCCAATTTGTACCCTTTTGGGGCCCCTCCTGACCCCCTTAAGATATAGGAAACCAGTCACTTTTACAAATCTTAACCTCCTTCACCATCACCAAACAATGCTTTAGTGAAGATATAGTCAAAATCATTTCCATTTAAAAAAAAAATATATATATATATATATATATATTATATTATATTGACATGTGTCCCCTAATTGAACTCTTGGGGCAGGGTCATATTTAACCCAAGGGACACCATTTGAACAAACCTAACAAAACTATAGTTGGTCATCATTACTACATAAACATTTTGAAAATCTGTTCATGAGAAGATTTTTTAAGTTTTGGACTATTTTTAGTAACGATGGCCATCTTGAATTTCAGATCGAAAAAAAAAAATATCTTCTGTATAGTCTCCTATGCAATAGAAACACCCATGTGAAGTTTCAGAATTGGCCTAGTGGTTTCAGAGAAAGTGCTGCTTACAGACGACAGAAGACGCGCCATCGCATAAGCACTTCTGGCCTTTGGCCAGTAGAGCTAATAAAATCATTTTAATGCCATTGAGGGCTAACGGACGATCAGTTTTTAACCCTTATAATTAGCATGACAAAATTACAAGACAAATTATTGCAGGGCAACCCACATTTCATTAAAGGTAGAAGCAATTAATGTAATTTATATTTCAAGGGAAAACAGTGACCTTTTTGTAAGATAGTGATCACAATGGTTACCATTAAGGAAGGTAGATCCACACAGCAATGAACTTATCAATTTTCATGCTCAATCATCATGGCACTAAGTATTTTTAACGAAAAACACTATAATTTTTAATTTCAATATTTTTATATTTCAGCTGTCAGGGCTACATGATTAACATTATACTCTTTGGAAAACAAAACTTTGTTGTGTTCATTATCCAAAAAGCATTTCTCTTCTGGCTCATAGCTAAACTCATTTTAGAGTAATGCTACCTTAACATTAAAAAAATAATATTAAAACATTTTAATGGTAGCTGAAGAAAAATTAATTAAATTTCTCAAATTATGTTTATAATTTTCTAAAAGCCAATTTCTTTTTTCTAGAACCTCTTAAACATCCGTAAAAGAAACACAAATGATGCCCAGAATACCACTGTAAAACATGGAGCTGCTGATGTTTAAACTGGTGTTAAAATGTCACACACGCGCGTCTCGATACCTTATAGAAAACAAAATAAAAAGTTATTCAGATAGAGTATCGTCTGTAGATCTACAGTTTAAACAATAAAATAACATGACTTCCACATTTCATCTTTATATATAAACAAACGGGCCAAGACGGCCCTATATTGCTCACCTGACTGACCTTGAGTCACCCAACTTAAGTAGATTATATAATACATGTACACTCAAAATTTCAGAAAGGCAAGATGGGCAAGTAGTTAGAATTTTTATTTGTTTTGAAGATGTAATAGATGCGTAGAAGAGTTCAAACTTGGTAGAGGTTCACCCATGGTAAATGTCAGTGAAATTCAGGGTTCGAATTTAAGCACTCGCCACTCGCAAAATGCGAGCTGTATTTTGAAACTACGAGTTGAAATTACTTCAGCTGGCATTTTTTTGTGAGTGGATTTCAAGTTGAGAAAATTACTTTTAAAAATAAACAAGTATTATCCTGATAAAAATAACGTGTTCTTGTCAATTTTACCCAATTTCTTTTGCTTCTCGTGCCAAATTACCCCCCACAGCACCATTGTCAATGACATGTATTAAATATTTATATGAGAAGACTACGTCCAAGTGTTTTTGATCTTGAGTTCATTCTGCCAAAAGGAAGTAAAGTTAAACCCGTCAACAAAATGAGTAGACTGCGTCTAGTTTGATCGATCGTGCATTCACTCTATAAAATAAAAGTAAAGTTGAAACCCATCAAATTTATTGTTCACATATTTTGTCAGCTGTTAAAATGGCTGCTAAAATAACATCTTTTTCTCCATTGAACCGGCGAATGAAAGGGAGTCCCAACAAGAAAAAAGAGAAATAATCCTTCCGTTAATACTGTAATGAAATGGGAGCGACAGTTAACATTAACACATGCTAAACAAACATCTTTGGCCAGATCTAATTTTAAAACGAACAGCCATTGGCTATATTAATTCTATAAATAGAAATATGTGTATGTTTCAATCTCAGTCTCTATACACTTGTTATTGTTGAATCCATGATTAATATTTTTGTTTAGTTAAAAGTGTTTATTTATGACATATCATTGTATGCATTTATTTATGGTAGAATAATAAATAACAAAGACAATTTTATATTTTAAAATATTTTGTTTCGTAAAGTACTGCTTTGAATTGTACCTTAACATATATATAATAACCTTGATACCATTATTTTTAAAATAAATACAAGCTAATAATGCATATTAAATAACACGAAGGCTTTGAAACAATTAATTTTGGGTTTATTAAGACATATCGGACTAGAAGTTTCTGCAAAAACTAGTTTGGCTAGTTAGTTTCAAATTTGGCCACTTGAAATTTTAGGCACTGGCCAAAATTGCCAGTGCACAAAAAAGTTAAATTCTAGCCCTGGAAATTACATCGAAATCAGGACAGTAGATTCTGACAAGAAGGCTTTTGAAGTTTTTATTATAGCTGCCTATATAGTAAACTAGCACCTCACTGTGGCGGTCATGTTTTTTAACAAATCACAACAGCATGAACAAACTTGGTAAAGGGTCACCCAAGGAACATTTCTGCGAAATTGTTTTAAAATCGAACCGGTGGTTTCTGACAAGAAGATTTTTTAAAGTTTTTAGTAAACTAACCCTAACCCCCTAGCCGCCTTGTTTTTTGACAAATCACTACAGTTTAAACAAACTTGGTAGAGGGTCATTCAAGGAACATTTCTGTGATATTATTCTGTGATATTATTTTAAAATCGAGCCAGTAGTTTTTGACAAGAAGATTTTTTTTAAGTTTTGACTAATTAAACTTGCCCCACCCCCTGGCGGCCATGTTTTTTAATGAATCAAGATGGCTTGAACAAACTTGTTAGAGGGTCACCCAAGGAACATTTCTGTGAAGTTATATCAAAATTGGCCCAGTGGTTTCAGAGGAGAAGTTGTTAGAAGCTAAAATTTAACGACAGATGGCAGACACCAGGGGATCGCAAAAGCTCACCTGTGGGCCTTTGGCTCTGGTGAGCTAACAACCTAAAACCGGGTATTGTTGCAGCGTACGTTTGTTTTCAAATATGTTTTCTTCAAACTACAATATTGCTTCGCCGAAAATTATATATGTGCTCATAATCATCTATGCAATTGCATCAATCTAGTGCAAAAAACAAATTAAAGTGTTTGCATAACTTAGTAGAACCGCGTGACCGGGGTTTTCCTGAATCATACCATGTGATCTATCAATACAACTAGCATTGTAAAAATAACTCTGAAAGCAACTTTTTGATTATAGGTAAACACAGGTGTAATTTGATTTTCTGTTATTTTGTTTAAACAAACTTGATTGCGTCAAATGAGATTTAATTGCGTCAAAAATGCAAGAAACATACTCTGGAGAAAACAATGATCACCAGCTTTCAAGAACCAACGACTTCAACTACTTCAAGAATCATCAACAGCGACCAGAAATGATGGATTAACAGAACCAGTGGAAAACCAAAATAGTGATAAATTATTACAAATAAATAGTTACCTCTCATTATCTGTTACTTTGATTCCTTTCAACTTCTTATCCAAAAGCTGAAAATAATTTAAAAAAAAGGGTAAAATATAGAGACCAAGCAACATGTTAAATATACGAAGAGAAGACGGGGAGGGGTGGGGGTTGGCTTAGAAAGTTTGTAGACTTATGCCATAACTGATTTATATCAACTTTACAGTGAACAATAGTGTTATTGTATTTGAAATATATTGGACATATTTTGAAAATTTTAGCATGATATGTCAACTATTAACAAAATTGTCAGAAGACAACAACACTCGTCGATGGGATAAAACTCACCATCCATGCGAAGATTGAGATCGGAGGCAAACACCAAAACTTAAACGCAACTTAACGCAAAAGTTTAACCTGGATGTCTACAGACAAAAAATTAAGTCCAAAAGAGCCATACCATTGCCAAAATGCAACCCCCCAGTTATGGTTCTTGTCTCTGTGTGTTCCATCGATGATGGTGAACACAAATGTATGTGAAGTTTCATTCATATCCAATGAGTGGTTGCATAGATATCTTACCTGATAAAAAACTTTAACCTGAAAAATTAAGTCCAAAAATGGCCATAACTCTGCTTAAATGAAATACAGAGTTGTGGTTCTTGTCTGAGTGTTCCATTGAGTGAACAGATTAACGAAATCTGAAGATGGTACTATACTGGACACAACATTCTTTAGAGCATGTTTTAATTCAAACATGTCTTCAAATCAACTTTTCATTTGATTTTTGTCAATGATTGATTCCTGGCTATCTCAAAACACTAATTTTGTGACATTTAAACACTAGAGACCTTGAAACATCACGTTCACCATACGCACTCTTGTTTCTCTGTTTGAGTAGGTGTATAAAAGGGAGCAGAACTTTACAGAACTGCAGTATTCCAAGTGCAAATCCATTTTTAAGTGTCCCGATGTCATTTTGTTTCAAACAAAATGTCATACCATAACATCATAATATTGATGTCATTTTGAGATGCGCATAATCGGTGCCATTTTCTTAAAGGATTTAAACAAGCATACAAAACAACACACATAGATATTTTTTATTAAAAAGTAAAACCTGTTTTGGCTTATTTGAATAGTAGAGGTATAATCGACGTTTCCAAAGAATATAAAATATTGATGGAAAATTATCAAATTTTTGCAAATTACTACAAATATATACAGACACTGGCTCCCTGAGAATTATTAGAATACAATGATAAATAAAAAAGGTTATGGAAAACTCTGCAAACTTTCTGGCCCTCCACCCTCGTATATAATATATAACAAGCAAACTTGTTGAATTCACATCTTGGTTTTGTCAAATATGACTTAACAAAGACCAGCAATGTCACTGACAGGTTGGTGCCACAGTTGACACCAGACCATTTAATTTAGCTTTAATTAAACAAAATATACCGTGTATGGATAGTTCATAAATATTTTTAATGGCAATATTTTGTCATTAATAGCTGTATCTAATGATATTTGTATATATATTCTTTATGCTTCATATCACTAATATTGTGTAGTGAAAACACGTCAGTCACTTACAACAGCCTCGCAATGCACTGACTGTATTGACTGTATATCAGCGATGTTGTATGGGGTTAGTACACAGGGTTCTCCCAAATATATTTCACTCGTAAAACATGTATTAATCAGTTAAAGTCATCATTTTTAATATGTTTCATTTAACCCTTAACTTCATATAGACGCCTTTGGACACATAATATAGATGCCTTTGGATACCTCTAATATAGAAGGCTTTTGAATATTGGGTGAATTATGTTTATATTAACTGACAAGAGTGGAAAACAGTGCAGGAAAAGTTCAGATTGCTTGTTACAAGCAATATGAATTCTTCCTGCACTCTTTTCAAAGGCCTTCTGTGATTGGTGCGGGAAAACGCGTATCTATGGAGTAAAGGGTTAAAATAAGAAAAGATATATATGCAAAGAAAAAGCAGGAGAACAAAATCATTATAATTGCAATAAGTTCACCCATAAAAATTAAAAACAAAAGTGTGGCTGGATAGACCATGCCAAATGCCAGTGTCGTATTATCCATAGCTATTTTGTTATGGGGCTGTGATAATCCAGTTTCATCTCAAAACACTCAATATTTAGAGGTCTCTGAAAACACTAAACAAGGAAATTTCGGAAACCTGTCTGTTTTTTAACATTTTTATACTTCATCCCTCACATCCATATATTTTCTGTACCAAATAATAATTAAAGCCGACAGACGCAGTCTGCTTTGTAAATGACAAAAATTGGGCAACAGTACTGGTTGAAACAGAAACCTACTTTCTCATTTTGGAAAATCCAAAAATCTGACAGACAGGAATTCGTCAAAAGTTTCCATTGAATAACAACACATATGACGAAGATACAGTCATATAATTTTAGGGGAATATTAAACAAATAAATGAAAATATTTCCATCGGTACGAAACTATAAATAATCTAAAAGATACCTCTTTATCATCCAACTCTTCCCAGCTGTCCAATATTTCGCCTTCATCCGCCATGTTTACGACTTTTGACAGTTGTCGTAAAAGTTTTGTTAATGACCCAAAAGACTAAAAATGAGCTTAAACCAATCTTAGTTAACCGAAAGGAGCACAAGGTGCAAACCACAGCGTTGCCTTCTTATATTATGTATTGTTAGGGGAGGTTGCAGGCAATTATATATTTTCAGCAATATTTTTTCAATACGTGGAGAGGTGGGATTTTGAAATGGCAATTAATATTTGAATACAGAAATAAATTTTTCGGTACCAAAATGAAGGCAGTAAATAATATTTTAGACTATATTAAGTTAGAGTCCATGTAAATGTCGGTATATTTAATAGATATATTCCATCTAATGCATCTAACTGTGTAATTCTGCCATACTCTACATAAAAACAAAATTAAAAACTATTAAATTCAGTTCCTAAGATTTCTTTTAACTTGAACCGTTTCGATTATAAAATAACCACAGAGAAAGAAATCAGAAACATTCTCATCACAATGTGTTCCCTTGTTACATTCACAACTTATCTCATGCGTACACGACTCCAAGCTTCCCCCTCTCTCTCATTGATGTTCCCGTTCTAGTGTCACCTATCATTTGTGACCACCTTTCCATTGTCTCTCTCAATCGGCATATGACCATTGCCTTACTGCCTGCCTGCCCCCCCTCCCCTCTCTCTCACCCCACCTCTCTCTCACTCTCACTCACTCTCTCACTCTCTCTCTCTCTCTCTCTCTCTCTCACTCACTCTCTCTCTCTCTCTCTCACTCACTCTCTCACTCTCTCTCTCTCTCTCTCTCTCTCTCTCTCTCTGTCTCTCTCTCTGTCTCTCTCTCTGTCTCTCTCTCTCTCTCTCTCTCCCCCCCCCCCCCCCATTGCTCTGCAGTATGTTTCATACCTATTTAAGCACGTTCTTACACACACTTCAAACATAACTCTCATCCAACGAGAACCAGGTTCGCCTAGCTAAATAAATAACACGTCTGGCTAATACGAGTTCGAATACCAGTTCGGCCACAATCTCTGTGATGAATGATCATAAACATTGTTTTACGGCCATGAGATTCACACCTCTGTATATGTGGAGAAGTAGTTAGTAACTTGCAGAGAAAAGGTGTGTCTAGTATTACGGATCGCTAAATAGAATATTGATTAAAACAGCATACAAACAAACAAAGTGGTAAAGTGTCTTGTTCACACAACATAGTCTTGGCGGTGGACCTAAATAAAACACGATCCTGTGATCTGATGCTTTACAAATACACCACGCGTTCCGCGGTTCCACCGTGGTCATCGGTTACATATCAACGCTGAGGCCGTAGGTTGGAGTCCCGATCGCTCCAAAATCTGAATGGGAGAAATTTTGCCATTCTCTCACGGAAGGACGGTGGTTCTACTCAGATTCATTCCGATATCTACCTCCAATAATAAAAACGGATATGCCATATATAACCTGAAATGTGTTGAAAATAGTGTTAAACTACATTAAAAAACACACAAACAAACAAACAAAACAAAAAACACTCGCTTCGTGAATATTAAATGCTGCAGTTACAATTGTTGCAATAGCCACGGTTGCTAGGCTTATGTGTATTTGTATTTTATACATTTTACGAATAAAGAGTATAATTTGAAGGCCTGTATGTTGATACGGAAATAAAACATTCAAGTTAAGCCGAGATGGTGACAAAGGAATTGTATAAAGATATAAAGATAGGCAAACAAATTTAATCTTGTTTTACTCTAGTTCTTTTTTATGGGATTTAACGTCATTTTCAACACATTTCAGGATATATATGGCATATCCAGTTTTACTGGTGGAAGAAGGACTCAGACTGTGTCAGACTGAGTAGAACCACCGTCCTTCCGCAAGTAACTAAAAACTTTCTCACACAATGTTTTTGGAGCGAGCGGGACTCGAACCTATGGCATTAGTGGTGAGAAGTAACTTGATCTTGAGGTGGCGCCTTAGACTACTCGGCCACGGAGGACCAACTTACTTTAGTTCTGCAGATATACGTAATACTATAATATACCTTCTAAATCTCGAATTACCAATCGCTATGATCGAGCAAAACAAAAGTGCAGGCCCGTTGCTGTCCTTAAAAGTATCGACTACTACTACTTATTTGAGGCTGAGCCAGTGTCCAGGAACAAATGTTACCTAACGTTAGCAAACGTTTAACCGAACTGAACGCAGCCTGGTTGTGAAATATAACATTTTTAAAAAATCTGATTATTGAGTATGAATAAAACTATCATAAAATATTAGCTGAACTAATTATTTTGTATAACAAAATTGTAAACAATTTACCTCTATACAAGTTGTAAAAGTATGTTAACGTTAACAAGTTTATAATTACTGTATGCCAAGTGTTTATTTCTACAAATTCAATATTTAAATATACGTATAACATGTCATCAATATCAATGTATATTCAAGATAATAGTGTAAAAATGGGCAATCGTATTGTAGTTTGTGTTAGTCGTTGGTAGTTATTCCTTGATAGGTTAGTCATTGAGAGGTTAGTCCTTGGTAGTCAGTCCTTGGTAGGTTAGTCCCTGGTAGATTAGTCCTTGGTAGTTATTCCTTGATAGGTTAGTCTTTGGTAGGTTAGTCCTTGGTAGGTTAGTCCTTGATAGGTTAGTCCTTGGTAGGTTAGTCCTTGATAGGTTAGTCCTTAGTAGTCAGTTCTTGGTAGGTAAGTCCTTGGTAGGTTGGTCGTTGGTAGTCAGTTCTTGGTAGGTTAGTCCTTGGTAGGTTAATCCTTGGTAGTCAGTCTTTGGTAGGTTAGTCCTTGGTAGTCAGTCCTTGGTAGGTTAGCCCTTGGTAGTCAGTCCTTGGTAGGTTAGTCATTGGTAGTCAGTCGTTGATAGGTTAGACCTTGGTAGTTATACCTTGATAGGTTAGTCCTTTGTAGTCAGTTCTTTGTAGGTTAGTCCTTGGTAGGTTGGTCCTTGGTAGTCAGTTCTTGGTAGGTTAGTCCTTGGTAGGTTAGTCATTGGTAGGTTAATCCTTGGTAGTCAGTCTTTGGTAGGTTAGTCCTTGGTAGTTATTCCTTGAAAGGTTGGTCCTTTGTAGGTTAGTCCTTGGTAGGTTAGTCCTTAATAGGTTAGTCCTTGATAGGTTAGTCCTTGGTAGATTAGTCCTTGATAGGTAGGTCCTTCGTAGGTTAGTTCTTGGTAGTCAGTCCTTGGTAGCTTAGTCGTTGGTAGTTATAACTTGGTCGGTTAGTCCTTGGTAGGTTAGTCGTTGGAAGGTTAGTCCTTGATAGGTTAGTCGTTGGTAGGTTAGTCGTTGGTAGGTAAATCGTTGGTAGTTAGTCCTTGATAGGTTAGTCCTTGATATGTTAGTCCTTGGTAGGTTAGTCCTTGATAGGTTAGTCCATGGTTGGTACGTCCTTGGTAGGTTAGTCGTTGGTTGGAAAGCCCTTGATAGGTAAGTTCTTGGTAGGTTAGTTCTTGGTAGTCAGTCCTTGGTAGGTTAGTCGTTGGTAGTTATTCCTTGATAGGTTAGTCCTTGGTAGGTTAGTCGTTGGTAGTTAGTCGTTGGTAGGTTAGTCCTTGATAGGTTAGTCGTTGGTAGGTTAGTCCTTGGTAGGTTAGTCCATGATAGGTTAGTCCTTGATAGGTTAGTCCATGGTAGGTTAGTCGTTGGTAGGTTAGTCGTTGGTAGGTAAGTCCTTGATAGGTAAGTACTTGGTAGGTTAGTCCTTGGTAGTCAGTCCTTGGTAGGTTAGTCGTTGGTAGGTTATTCCTTGGTAGGTTAGTCCTTGGTAGGTTAGTCCATGGTAGGTTAGTCGTTGGTAGGTTATTCCATGGTAGGTTAGTCCTTGGTATGTTAGTTCTTGGATTAGATTAGTCCTTGATAGATAAGTCATTGGTAGGTTAGTCCTTGGTAGTAAATCCTTGATAGGTTAGTCGTTGGCAGGTTAGTCCAGGGTAGTTAGTCGTTGATAGGTTAATCGTTGGTAGGTGAGTCCTAGATAGGTTAGTTGTTGGAGGTTAGTCGTTGGTAGGTTAGTCCTTGATTTGTTAGTAGTTGGTAGGTTAGCCCTTGGTAATTAGTCCTTGGTAGTTAGTCTTTGGAAGGTTAGTCCTTGGTTTATTAGTCCTTGGTAGGTTCTTCCTTGTCTTTGGTAGGTTAGTCCTTTGTAGGTTAATCCTTGACAGGTAAGTCCTTGATAGGTTAGTCATTGATAGGTTAGTCTTAGGTTAGTTAGTCGTTGGTAGGTAAGTCCTTGATAGGTTAGTCCTTCGTAGGTTAGTCCTTGGTAGGATTGTCCTTGGTATGTTAGTCGTTTGTAGGTAAGTCCTTGATAGGTTAGTCATTGGTTGGTTAGTTCTTGATAGGTAAGTCCTCGATATGTGAGTCATTGATAGGTTAGTTCTAGGTAGGTTAGTCGTTGGTAGGTAAGTCCTTCATAGGTTAGTCCTTGGAAGGTTCGTCCTTGGTAGGATAGTCATTGGTAGGTAATCCGTTGGTAGGTTAGTCCTTGGTAGTAAGTCCTTGGCAGGTTAGTCCATGGTAGTCAGTCCTTGGTAGGTTAGTCGTTGGTAGGTGAGTCCTTGATAGGTTAGTCGTTTGTAAGTTAGTCGTTGGTAGGTTAGTTCTTGATAGGTTAGTCGTTAGTAGGTTAGTCCCTGGTAGGTTAGTCCCTGGTAGGTTAGTCCTTGGTAGGTTAGTTCTTGATAGGTTAGTCCTTAGTAGGTTAGTCCTTGGTAGGTTAGGTAGTCAGTCCTTGGTAGGTTAGTCGTTGGTAGGTTAGTCCTTGATAGGTTAGTCCTTGATATGTTAGTTGTTGGTAGGTTAGTCCTTGGTAGTCAGTCCTTGGTAGGTTAGTCCTTTGTAGGTTAGTCCTTGGTAGGTTAGTCCTTGATAGGTTAGTCGTTGGTAAGTGAGTCGTTGGTAGGTTAGTCGTTGGTAGGTTAGTCGTTGGTAGGTAAGTCCTTTGTAGGTTAGTCCTTGGTAGGTTAGTCCTTGGTAGGTTAGTCGTTGGTAGGTATGTCCTTGGTAGGTTAGTCCTTGGTAGGTTAGTCCTTGGTAGGTTAGTCTTTGATAGGTTAGTCATTGGTAGTCAGTCCTTGGCAGGTTTGTCCTTGGCAGGTTAGTCGTTGGTAGGTTAGTCGTTGGTAGGTTAGTCGTTGGTATGTTAGTCCTTGGTAGATAAGTCTTTGATAGGTTAGTCGTTGGTAGGTTAGTCGTTGGTAGATAAGTCTTTGATAGGTTAGTCGTTGGTAGGTTAGTCCTTGGTAGTTAGTCCTTGGTAGGTTAGTCGGTAGTCAGTCCTTGGTAGGTTAGTCCTTGATAGGTTAGTCGTTGGTAGGTTAGTCGTTGGTAAGTTAGTCGTTGGTAGTTAGTCCTTGGTAGGTAAGTCCTTGGTTAGTTAATCCTTGGCAGGTTAGTCCAGGTAGTCAGTCCTTGGATAAGGTTAGTCGTTGATAGGTTAGTCGTTGGTAAGTTAGTCCATGGTAGGTTAGTCCTTGGTAGTTAGTCCTTGGTAGGTTAGTCCTTGGTAGGTTAGTCTTTGGTAGGTTAGTCCTTGGTAGTTAGTCCTTGGTAGGTTAGTCCTTGGTAGGTAAGTCGTTGGTAGGTAAGTTCTTGGTAGGTTAGTCCTTGGTAGGTTAGTCGTTTGTAGGTAAGTCCTTGGTAGGTTAGTCCTTGGTAGGTTAGTCTTTGATAGTTTAGTCCTTGGTAGTTAGTCCTTGGCAGGTTTGTCCTTGGCATGTTTGTCCTTGGCAGGTTAGTCCTTGGTAGGTTAGTCGTTGGTAGGTAAGTCGTTGGTATGTTAGTCCTTGGTAGATAAGTCTTTGATAGGTTAGTCGTTGGTAGGTTAGTCCTTGGTAGATAAGTCTTTCATAGGTTAGTCGTTGGTAGGTTAGTCCTTGGTAGTTAGTCCTTGGTAGGTTATTCGGTAGTCAGTCCTCGCTAGGTTAGTCCTTGATAGGTTAGTCGTTGGTAGGTTGGTCGTTGGTAGGTTAGTCGTTGTTGTTAGTCCTTGGTAGTTAAGTCCTTGGTAGGTTATTCCTTGGCAGGTTAGTCCAGGTAGTCAGTCCTTGGATTAGGTTAGTTGTTGATAGGTTAGTCGTTGGTAGGTTAGTCCATGGTAGGTTAGTCCTTGGTAGTTAGTCCTTGGTAGGTTAGTCCTTGGTAGTTAGTCCTTGGTAGGTTAGTCCTTGGTAGTTAGTCCTTGGTAGGTTAGTCCTTGGTAGGTTATTCCATGGTAGTAAGTCCTTTGTAGGTAAGTCCTCGGTAGTCAGTCCTTGGATGAGGTTAGTCCTTGGTAGGTTATTCCATGGTAGTTAGTCTTTTGTAGGTTAGTCCTTGGTAGTCCGTCCTTGGATTAGGTTAGTCGTTGGTAGGTTAGTCGTTGGTAGGTTAGTCCTTGGTAGGTTAGTCGTTTGTAGGTTAGTCCTTGATAGGTTAGTCCTTGGTAGGTAATTCGTTGGTAGGTTAGTCGTTGGTAGGTTAGTCCTTTATAGGTTGGTCGTTGGTAGGTTAGTCCTTGGTAGGTTAGTCCTTGATAGGTTAGTCCTTGGTAGGCTAGTCCTTGGTAGTCAGTCCTTGGATTAGGTTAGTCGTTGGTAGGTTAGTCGTTGGTAGGTTAGTCGTTGGTAGGTTAGTCCTTGGTAGGTTAGTCCTCGATAGGTTAGTCCTCGGTAGGTATGTCGTTGGTAGGTTAGTCCTTGGTAGTCAGTCCTTGAATTAGGTTTGTCGTTGGTAGGTTAGTCGTTGGTAGGTTAGACCTTGATAGGTTAGTCCTTGGTAGGTTAGTCGTTGGTAGGTTAGTCCTTGGTAGGTTAGTCCTTGGTATGTTAGTCCTTGGTAGTTAGTCCTTGGTAGGTTAGTCCATGGTAGTTAGTTCTTGGTAGATTTGGCCTTGGTAGGTTAGTCCTTGGTAGTCAGTCCTTGGATTAGGTTAGTCGCTGGTAGGTTAGTCGTTGGTAGGTTAGTCAGTAGGTTATTCGTCGGTTGGTAAGGCGTTGTTAGTCAGTCCTTGGATTAGGTTAGTCGTTGGTAGGTTAGTCGTTGGTAGGTTAGTCCTTGATAGGTTAGTCATTGATAGGTTAGTTCTTGGTAGGTTAGTCTTTGGTAGTGAGTCCTTGGTAGGTTAGTCCATGGTAGTTAGTCCTTGGTAGATTTGGCCTTGGTAGGTTTGTCGTTGGTAATCAGTCCTTGGATTAGGTTAGTCGTTGGTAGGTTAGTCGTTGGTAGGGTAGTCCATGCTAGTTAATCGTTGGTAGGTTAGTCATTGGTAGGTTAGTCGGTAGGTAAGTCGTTGGTAGGTAAGGCGTTGGTAGGTAAGGCGTTGATAGTCAGTCCTTGGATAAGGTTAGTCGTTGGTAGGTTAGTCGTTGGTAGGTAAGTCCTTGAATAAGGTTAGTCCTTGGTAGTTAGTCCTTAGTAGGTTAATCGTTGGTAGGTTTGTTCATGGTAGTCAGTCCTTGGATTAGGTTAGTCCTTGGTAGGTTAGTCGTTGATAGGTTAGTCGGTAGGTTAGTCGTCGGTAGGTAAGGCGTTGGATGTTAGTCCTTGGATTAGGTTAGTCGTTGGTAGGTTAGTCGGTAGGTTAGTCGTTGGTAGGTAAGGCGTTGGTAGCCAGTCCTTGGATAAGGTTAGTCGTTGGTAGGTTAGTCGTTGGTAGGTTAGTCCTTGAATAAGGTTAGTCCTTGGATTAGGTTAGTTCGTGTGTCGGTCAGTCTTTACATTAGGTTAGTCCTTCGTTTGGTCAGTCCTTGGTTAGGAAAATCCATTATATTAAACCAGTATTCACTGATGCTTATTGTATGAACTTTCCGCATACAGAAATATTTGATATATAATAATTTGTAAATTTTGCTTCTTTGCTATTGCAGTATAGTCAGGGGCGTACCTTGACAGGTTTGAACTGTATGCCAGTTATGAACAGCGACGCTACGAGTACGTGGGGTATGAGTGATATCTTTGTTGGGATCCCCTCTAGAACATTTTCGAAATTAGACTGCAAATGATGCATTCTCATGCTATATTTCAGTCTTTTATACTTTCACTTTTTCTGACGAAGTGTACGCATTATCGTACGTGCGCCGGTATGCCTGGATACGCGCCTGACATGGCATCAAACCACAAGTGACATACCTGCACTCCCTCTTTAAACTCATCAAAAAGTGTCCCTACGTGCCAGAGATAAATTACGAATTGTGCACATTGGCACACGTACAATATGACTGTATAAGCGGGAAGTAAAACAGGTGGTTCATCAGGGTACATAAAACACGAATTACATCGTGTTGACCTCGGGAAAAGTTTCAGGAAGTTATTTCATGTTGACATGACACATGGCAGGCACGAACAGATATTCGTAAACACTTGAACACGGTATACTTTTCGATGATATAATTTTATATTCGGTACTCTGTATGGATATAATCAGTATGTGTATGTAGTTTGCCAGGGCTGCGTTCAGTTCACTTAAACGTTTAATTTGCTTGTAAACGCTTGACAACAGAAGTGAACTGAACGACATGTTCGCTTTAAACGTTTGCTAAAAGATTAAACACCTCCGCGAGCTGTTTGCTTGTGTTTAATCACGTGACTCATTGGGAAGTGGAGCGACAACGCCGAGTAGACCGATTTCCGTTTCCTTTCTTTTGTTTAACCGCGCTGAACGCAGCCCGGTTTTAATATTACACTGTCCTTATCATACTTGTCAATCGGAACATTGCTCGGCCATTTCCGTAAACGTAAATTATTATTTCGAACGTTTACGGAAATGGCCGAGCGATGTTCCGATTGTCATACTTATGTGTGTGAAATGGAGGAAGTGCTTTACTACTTAACTTGACTAACTTATACTTTCCGGTTGCGTGACTTGAAAACGCGTGTAATAGGATGATGCAGCTCGCATTCATACTTTCGTTTTTATTAATTGTGTTTTTATATCTATCATTATCGTTGTGTATAGTGTAAGATATGTTTATAATGTGATATTTTGAGTGATTTTTTTGTATACATGTATGGACATTTTTAAAATATACATGTGCACCTAGGCCCTATTTAAAAGTATGCAGTATATAGAGACTTATTTGAATCTGTTTGGATTAATTTATGCAACACCTGTTTGAATTAATTTGTGCAAAACATACGAAGCATTTCAAAAGAAGCTGACAAAATGAATTATTTGAATGTTGGGAGTTATAGCAAGAATCAAACGTTTATCGAATCAGATACAAAATGTGTTTCGATACCAAATTATGTGCTCATAGTGACCGGTGTAAGTGCCGGATTATCAATAATCGGCGCTTTCATAATTATTTATTCGTATTATAAAATACCAGAAATACGAAACTTCGTCCGAAAGATGCTTCTAGCTTTAACAGTTGCAGACGCCTTGACAGCGATTGGAAATCTTGGCGGCACAGTGAGGTACGCTGTTTTAAGTCCACACTGGGATTGTGCTAAGCACACTACAGAAGTTGGGACAGATGCATTTTGTAAAGCTCAAAGTTTTGTCACCACTTTTTCCAGCATGGCGTCATTCTTTTGGACGACAGTGATTGTGGTCCACGTGTACTTAACCGTAGTTTACAGGTCGCACAACCTCGGCGGACGACGAATGGTTGTAACGTATCACGTGCTGTGTTGGGGGATACCAGGTAAATCAAACTTATGGACTGTCTTTGGATTGGTTTATAGCAGAAACTTTCTATTCTATTATTATTTTCATTCAAACAACAATTACAATAAAATGTCTGCATGTTGTTGTATTGGCCTATGCGCTGGTCAATGTAAATATGCCAAAACACTATAATAATTAAGAATAATGTGAACTTTTTGTCTTTATCATCAAACTATGTCAACTCGTTTCATAAATCAAAAAATTAATGAGCACTTGCTTATGATTCTTTACTATAGCTATGTTTTTGAAGGTTTGATAACTGTTATTGCGGCTTCCATGGACATTCTCGGCGAGAATCATACAGTTGGGACGAGCACTTGGTGTTGGATTCGCAATAGTCTTGATGACGCCACACAGATCACGTGGATGTTCATTTCAGGAAAGTTTTGGGAGATCCTGTGTTACATCTCGACAGTGTCACTCTATGTACTGTTGAAACTGTACAGGGTCTTGGAGGTAAACACAAGGCTAGAATCATTATTTAGATGCTTTTTATGTAGAGAAAACGCAGGAAATACAAGCCAGTCTAATATTAATAGCACCCCGCTGCGTCAACCATATTGTCACGTGGTTGTGCGTTCTGGTGAAGACGTTGACAAACCAGTATGCTCATAAGTCTTGATCATATGCGACGCTTGCTTTTCTAAAAGACCTTGTCTTGATCATATGCGACGCTTGATTTTCTTAAAAGACGTCTTGATCATATGCGACGCTTGCTTTTCTAAAAGACCTAACGCAAGCGTAGCATATGATCAAGACAACTATGCTCATCATGGTAATCACCATTGGAAACAGGAAGAGCTTCCATGGCGTATAATGGCGGTCAAAATTATCCTTGTTTCTTCTTCTTTAAAAAATGATTTTTCATTATTTTAATGCTCGTTTTTTATTTGAATGGTATTATTGATGTATTTTGAACATGTTGAAAGCATTTTCATGTTTGAATTGTGCAATGGTGCTTGGAATTTCGGGTTATGAATACTTGATTTCTGTCGTCTACTTTCACTTTGTCTACAGTATAATTAATGAAAAAAAGTAGTAATGTGCAGATATAGTAGTTTCACGTTAAACAATTGATATAATCAAATTAGTAAAACATACTGTATCTACATCACAATGCATTATCACAATATTTCAATGTTTCAATATTTTTTGTATAATATTATATTATCATTTAATGCGTTTTATTGTTGAAAGAAGTAAGAACACACTTGTTAATTTATATTTACATCCATTAGGGGTACTGATATAAATTATTCAGATAATTAAAAATAGCTTATATTCTTCCGTAAATAGTTTTATGCGCAATTGTGATGAAGAGAGAAGAAAGTCCACATATTTTAATTATTAAATTAAATAATGAAGATCTCACCCGATTGCTTTAAAACTTGCAATAATATCTCATACAATAGTTTTACACTGAACAAAATCATCAATTTCAGCGTGAAACTATTGTAACTGACATTCTTCTTTATTTACTGGAATAGAATTTGTTCAAGATTATCCTTGCAATTGTAATAATGAATGATATTATATGTATAATCTACGTTTACTGTTAATTTGGTCAATATTGTAACTTAGAAAGTACGTTTTTCATTCTCCTGAAAACTTTTTCCAAATGTAAGATAGAGTAGTTTCACGCGGAACCCTCCAAATGTATGTTAAACATTCAAAATAGCCAAAGATTAACCGGGTCTGGCACCAATATATACACATAGGTAATGTGTCGGTTAAAGATGCAAAATCTTATGTATTTCATTTTCTGTCAACCACAACTTGCTTAAAAAGGAATGAATCAATATGCTTGTTCTATGACTTTGAAAAATATCAGACATACTGGGCTCAATCTTGTCTTTATGTAACTACAAAATGTGTTTCGAACAAAGACCCTCAAACAATGATTACATACGTTCTATATGACGACCCAAGTATGAATTAGTATATTTTTCAGTGAAACAACTCTAAAATATTGCCATAGAGTACTTTGTCCAACGTATTGAAAACGATAGTTTGAGATTTTTATTATGATGGTCATAACCTCTGAACTTTTCTTCATTATCTCATTTTTCTAATTTATTTTAATTCTTGTTCCTTTGCAGAGGAGGCGGGGCAGACGGTTTGATGACTTAAGTAATGTCGGTGATTTCAGAAAAGAAGACATTAACTTCATGTATATATTTCTGATACTCTACGTTCTGAGAATCTGGGGCACTGTTCGCTTCTTTCTGGCAATAACGCAGAAACACGTGGACAATATTCACGTGACGAACGTGCGGTCATATCTTCTAGTATTACAAGGAATTGGCGACAGTGGTCAAGCTTTCTGGAACTGCGTCCTGTTCTGTTTATGTGACAAGAAGGTCAGACAAGAACTGTGCGGCAGAGTGAGACAAAATTCAGCCATACAAGAGTAAACAAGTTGACATTGTTAAGGCAAAGTACCACCATTGCAAACAGGAAATGTTTCCGCCTGGTAGTCGCATAATGATAGTCTTGATCATATGCGACGCTTGCTTTTCTAAAAAGACAAACGTCTTGACAAGTTCGGCCGAAAATAATAAACAGTTTTATTTAGCGAAAATCGAATTACGTTTTTGATTGGTTGAATCAAACAGTCGGAATACCTTGCAAACAGCTTGCACTCAAGAGACATCCATAGTATTTCAAAATAGTATCGTTTGGCTGTTTATATTTTATTCATTATTTCAAGGACTTGTATAATTTTATTATCTCTATATAATTCCTTAACTATTTTTTTATATTATTAGATATTTTCTATGACAAAGATCTTGCACAAGATAACAGCAATGACTTCCGCCCAAATACATATTTTTAAAATTTATTATAACATAACCTTGGAGAGGTGTGCTTGTTTCAGCCAATCAGTTCTAACTCCAAATCCAAACTTTTCTTCAGTACAACTTGTCAATACGATTGTCTTTTATAAAAGCAAGCGTCGCATGTGATCAAGACTACATAATGGCGGTTATAAATAATCAGTGTTTTCTTTTTCTTTACAAATGCATTTTCCTTATCTTAATGCTCTTTTTTATTTGAATAACATGACTGATGTATTTTGAACATTTTGAAAGCATTGTCTTATTTGAATTGTGAATTTAGAAAAAAAAATGTTTTGAAATTAGGGTATGAATACATGATTTGGGAAATAAGTCTACGTTAATTTTGTCAACAGTGTACACAACGGACAGTAAAAAAATAAAAAAAGAAAGAAATAGCGTTCCCTAGTATGTGAGCACATCAGGCACGGGTACGGTTAACTGTATCCTGAATTACACGACTGTTTCTGCTGTAACAGTGCAGAAGGGGAGCGTTCCATAACAATATGGTAGTGGGAGAAAACAGTTTTTGTATGCATCCGTGATTGTAGTTTCCGTAGCCTAGTGGTTAAGGCGTCCGCCTCTGAAGCTGGAGGTCGATGGTTATAATCCCGGTGGAAGCACTTAAATGTTTTCTGATGTGGCTGGTTGCCAACGTTTTACTAGTAAGAACGATATCTACTTTAGATAAGTGCATCACGCGCCCATTATCCACCATTAGCTGTGACAATTTCTCCGCTTTGTTAATTGCCATGACGGTGCAATATGTACGAACTCGCCGACCTTGTAGCTAATGAGACCTTTGACAAATGGGTCAGGTGGACGGCGGTATAATTGTCCCGTGTTTGTGTTTTTATGCGTGCCTTTACTTTTTAATAAGTGTACGTTTTTGAATACAACAGAAATCTAATTTATTCTTACAAATCCATATTGGATTCCTGACTTTGTTACACTGGCAATGATAGCTTTCGGGAAGTAACTGTGTACAACATAAAGGTTTCTCATAAGCCCAGTGTGGCTGGCCCTTTCAATAGGGGTGACACTATAATAATAAACAAACTCTCTACTTATAAGGTTAAATATTAGGAATGATTTTGTATTGTATTTGTTTGTTTAAGTATTAATAAATCAGATTGGTAAATGGCAACTAAGTGGTAAACAATTTTATACAATAGGATAAGTCTTGTATTTAGTCAGCCCGTGTGGTTCCGGCTAAGAAAAAAATCACTGTCGATCTGTGCCTGCAGATGGGTAGGAATCCTCCGAATGGGTGTCATGCTCATTTTAACATTTTTTTTGTCATGTTCACTATTGCGGTTAAATTATCAACCCCTGTGTGGTTTCAGGGAGCCATATGAGTGATGGTAAGAATAGAATCACTGTGGCTCATGCATGTCGTGGGAAGCGGCAATTTGAGTAATCATACAATAGAATTTACTGAAACTCTGCAGTTCTTCAGGTACCAAGGTTCTAGGTTCATTCTGCATTTTCATTTCTTGATGTATTTTTTTATATCTGTATATGTTTATTTGTTGTTTTTTGTTCATGTAGAGTGAACCTGGAATCTTCCTTCCTGTTGGCGTCAAATAACCTATAATGTGTTGGTACGGCGTAAAACCCTATTCATTCATTCATTGTTCATCCATTCATTGTATTTAGTCTGCTTTGATGAAGGGTTTGTAAGTTCATTGTATATAGCATGTCTGTTATTGAACTAGTGGTATGGCTTCCTCGACATTAAATCACTCTTTGTCTTGCTGAGTTGCCACCATTGCTATATTTTGATTTTTTTAAATCAATTGTCCAACAAGACAAGTCACGTACGAAGCCTTCCAGGATAGAACCGCCACTAAGCATATGTGAATAAAGTGCTTTGCTCAAGAACACCACACCTAGTCGCGGCGGGGAATAGAAACCAGGACGACCCTCATATCCCTGTTTCAATGCTCTACTCATGGACCACGCTTGCTAAATGAACTTGCTAAATCGCCTAACAAATGTACGACAGTGTTTTCCATTGGACGATAGCTATCGTCTGTGCTTATCGGTACAAAAATAGAGACACAAATATACTTTTTCATCTTCAATTTTGTTTATCATTATAACGATCACACATTTTGATTGGTTAATCTATAGCCAAACATGTTGTTTTTCTGTCTTTTCCACAATATTTGTAAACGATTTTGATTTTGTAATGCATTTTGTCATTGTTAATCCAGTGATTATGCAACATGTAGGGGAAGGGTCGAATCTAATGTTTAACTTGTGAACCAACCCTATTTCATGCACAGTTAGTTTGTTTTACAGTTTTTAGCCAGGCTTTATGCCAAAAGGAATAGCCTGGCTTGTATCGTCGTGTTTAAGCTTTGCAGTGACTGCACCGCCAACATGATCAAACATTTAGTTTATACTAATTTATTTTAGCTCGATTGCGATGAAAGCTCAGAGCTTATATGAACCGCTCTCGAGTCCGCTTCCTGGGCAGACCCAGTACTGAGTGTTGTTTTATGAGAGGCATCAGGTCGAGCTGGGGATCAAAACCGTAACCTCTGGCATGAGCGGCCAACACTATATACATTAGACTACCGCCCTGCTTCAACCATACGTGACAGGGACTAATTTTTATTCCTCGAATATTATTTTGTCATATATCTGATATAAACAGACAGAAACAAACCAAACAATAAATGTATATTGCGTGCATTGTCATGAATATGTCATTTTAAAGGGATTATATTGGCAAGTAACACAAACACGCTGTTAATCCAAACTTTTCCTGTATGCAGTGTGCACAAAATAATGCATATGAATTGACGTATAACTTTTATTTACTTGAAAGTTATCAAATTAACAGTAATTGAATATTGACCAAAACTTTAATACGTCTCGCAATAAAGTATTGCGCAATGTTTACATTGAACTCCGTAAACTTCCTGAACAAAGCCTTGAAAACAAGATCGGGAACGAGGATTCACGATGTTATTCGATGAATGATCGGAAACCCGAAAGCGGTTCGTTGTAAACGGCGAATATAAGCAAAAACAAAAACGTGGCTTCAGAAACTCGATGTTTGTAAAGAAGAGGTTATGCAATTAGACACTAAAGACGCGTATATCTCTAAGTTATAAGTGTATCTTCATGCTGGGCGTGTGTATTTAGGACAGGGAATTGACGGTAATATGTCAATATAATTCCTTTGAAAAAATGTTGCATAAAATAAACCAAACGCTACAAAATAATATCAATCAAATTAGGAAGGCGTATCCATATTAACACCCAGTTATCGGTCTCTTGGATACTTTGATTAGTTAAGCCATGCTTGTTTGTAGGGACATAATGAAGTAGAAAGAAGGTTTTGATTTTTTTGCCTTTTTATTTAACAGTTCCACTTAGAATACCTATATAACACACAAATATATATCAGCAAACGCACGCTCAGTTGAACAATGAATATTTATAATGAACAGTCACGCATATGCGCAGTCCAAAATTACACAAGCAATGAAGCAAACATAGTCTATATATAGAAACCGATATCTTCCGAATCGGGGAGAATTTCGTTCAACAGACTAGAAGCAAACAGCTTGCACTCTAGAAGCAAATGAAAATGTTGGCTTTCATCATTTTTTGTCTAAACAACGGCTTTTTTGTCCGTGTTACCGATTATAAAATTAAAATTGAATCAAGAACTTATTATGTCTCTATTTCCTTGTTGAAATGTAGTTTATTTGAAATAATGGGTATTTAATATCCAGTATGAATATAAGTTGGGGGAAAGAGATAAAAACGACTGCCCTTGTTACAAAGTTACTTTGAACTTGTCATACACATATTTTACATATTTAATCAACTCTTAGCAATTATTTTTATTTTTTTACTTACCATTCATAAACAAACAATACCATATACTGCACATTTAGCCGTGTCGAAAAATAAACACAACCCGTGCACAAACGCCACGTGAAACCGTGTTTTTTTTAAATGCATGTTTGCAAAAGTACCAGCTCAAACAATATACACGTGCGTTACTTTAAAATGAAGGCAGTAAATAATATTTTAGACTATATTAAGTTAGAGTCCATGTAAATGTCAGTATATTTAATAGATGTATTCCATCAAATGCATCTAACACTGTAATTCTGCCATACTCTACATAAAAACAAAATTAAAAACTATTAAATTCAGTTCCTAAGATTTCTTTTAACTTGAACCGTTTCAATTATAAAATAACCACAGAGAAAGAAATCAGAAACCTTATCATCACAATGTGTTCCCTTGTTACATTCGCAACTTATCTCATGCGTACACGACTCCAAGTGTCCCCCTCTCTCTCTCATTCATGTTCCCGTTCTGGTGTCACCTCTCATTTGTGACCACCTTTCCATTGTCTCTCTCAATCGGCAAATGACCATTGCCTTACTGCCTGCCTGCCCCCCTCCCCTCTCTCTCACCCCACCTCTCTCTCTCTCTCTCTCTCTCCCTCCCTCCCTCCCTTCCTCCTTACCCCTCTCTCTCTCTCTCCCTCTCCTCTCTCTCTCTCTCTCTCTCTTTCTCTCTCTCTCTCTCTCTCTCTCCATTGCTCTGCAGTATGTTTCACACCTATTTAAGCACGTTCTTACACACACTTCAAACATAACTCTCATCCAACGAGAACCAGATTCGCCTAGCTAAATAAATAACACGTCTGGCTGTTACGAGTTCGAATACCAGTTCGGCCACAGTCTCTGTGATGAATGATCATCAACATTATTTTACGGCCATGAGATTCACACCTCTGTATATGTGGAGAAGTAGTTAGTAACTTGCAGAGAAAAGGTGTGTCTAGTATTACGGATCGTTAAATAAAATATTGATTAAAACAGCATACAAACAAACAAAGTGGTAAAGTGTCATAGTCTTGGTGGTGGACCTAAATAAAACACGATCCTGTGATCTGATGCTTTACAAATACACCACGCGTTCCGCGGTTCCACCGTGGTCGTCGGTTACATATCAACGCTGAGGCCGTAGGTTCGAGTTCCGATCGCTCCAAAATCTGAATGGGAGAAATTTTGCCATTTTCTCACGGAAGGACGGTGGTTCTACTCAGATTCATTCCGATATCTACCTCCAATAATAAAAACGGATATGCCATATATAACCTGAAATGTGTTGAAAATAGTGTTAAACTACATTAAAAAACACACAAACAAACAAACAAAACAAAAAACACTCGCTTCGTGAATATTAAATGCTGCAGTTACAATTGTTGCAATAGCCACGGTTGCTAGGCTTATGTGTATTTGTATTTTATACATTTTACGAATAAAGAGTATAATTTGAAGGCCTGTATGTTGATACGGAAATAAAAAATTCAAGTTAAGCCGAGATAGTGACAAAGGAATTGTATAAAGATATAAAGATAGGCAAGCAAATTTAATCTTGTTTTACTCTAGTTGGTTGGTTAGTCCTTGGTAGGTTAGTCCTTGGTAGGTTAGTCCTTGATAGGTGAGTCCTTGGTAGGTTAGTCCTTGGTACGTTAGTCCATGGTAGTTAGTCCTTGGTACGTTAGTCCATGGTAGTTAGTCCTTGGTAAATTTGGCCTTGGTAGGTTAGTCCTTGGTAGTCAGTCCTTGGATTAGGTTAGTCGTTGGTAGGTTAGTCGTTGGTAGGCTAGTCCATGGTAGTTAGTCGTTGGTAGGTTAGTCGTTGGTAGGTTAGTCCATGGTACTTAGTCGTTGGTAGGTTAGTCGTTGGTAGGTTAGTCGGTAGGTTAGTCATCGGTAGGTAAGGCGTTGTTAGTCAGTCCTTGGATTAAGTTAGTCGTTGGCAGGTTAGTCGTTGGTAGGTTAGTCCTTGATAGGTTAGTCCTTGATAGGTTAGTCCTTGGTAGGTTAGTCCTTGGTAGTCAGTCCTTGGTAGGTTAGTCCATGGTAGTTAGTCCTTGGTAGATTTGGCCTTGGTAGGTTAGTCGTTGGTAGTAAGTCCTTGGATTAGGTTAGTTGTTGGTAGGTTAGTCGTTGGTAGGGTAGTCCATGGTAGTTAGTCGTTGGTAGGTTAGTCGTTGGTAGGTTAGTTGGTAGGTTAGTCGTCGGTTAATAAGGCGTTTGTAGTCAGTCCTTGGATTAGGTTAGTCGTTGGTAGTTTAGTCGTTGGTAGGTTAATCAGTAGGTTAGTTGTCGGTAGGTAAGGCGTTGGTAGTCAGTCCTTGGATTAGGTTAGTCGTTGGTAGGTTAGGAGGTAGGTTAGTCGTCGGTAGGTAAGGCGTTGGTAGTCAGTCCATGGATTAGGTTAGTCGTTGGTAGGTTAGGAGGTAGGTTAGTCGTCGGTAGGTAAGGCGTTGGTAGTCAGTCCTTGGATTAGGTTAGTCGTTGGTAGGTTAGGAGGTAGGTTAGTCGTCGGTAGGTAAGGCGTTGGTTGTCAGTCCTTGGATTAGGTTAGTCGTTGGTAGGTTAGTCGTTGGTAGGTTAGTCGTTTGTAGGTTAGTCGTTGGTAGGTAAGGCGTTGGTAGTCAGTCCTTGGATTAGGTTAGTCGTTGGTAGGTTAGTCGGTAGGTTAGTCGTTGGTAGGTAAGGCGTTGGTAGTCAGTCCTTGGATTAGGTTAGTCGTTGGTAGGTGAGTCGGTAGGTTAGTCGTTGGTAGGTAAGGCGTTGATAGTCAGTCCTTGGATAAGGTTAGTCGTTGGTAGGTTAGTCCTTGGTAGTTTAGTCCTTGAATAAGGTTAGTCCTTGGTAGTTAGTCCTTAGTAGGTTAATCGTTGGTAGGTTAGTTCATGGTAGTCAGTCCTTGGATTAGGTTAGTCGTTGGTAGGTTAGTCGTTGGTAGGTTAGTCGGTAGGTTAGTCGTCGGTAGGTAAGGCGTTGGTAGTCAGTCCATGGATTAGGTAAGTCGTTGGTAGGTTAGTCGTTGGTAGGTTAGTCGGTAGGTTAGTCCTTGAATAAGCTTAGTCCTTGAATTAGGTTAGTTCGTGTGTCGGTCAGTCTTTACGTTAGGTTAGTCCTTCGGTGGGTCAGTCCTTGGTTAGGAAAATCCAGTATATTAAATCAGTATTCACTGATGCGTATTGTATGAACTTTCCGCATACAGAAATATTTGATATATAATAATTTGTAAATTTTGCTCCTCTGCTATTGCAGTATAGTCAGGGGCGTACCTGGACAGGTTTGAACTGTATGCCAGTTATGAACAGCGACGCTACGAGTACGTGGGGTATGAGTGATATCTTCGTTGGGATCCCCCTCTAGAACATTTTCGAAATTAGACTGCAAATGATGCGTTCTCATGCTATATTTCAGCCTTTTAAACTTTCACTTTTTCTGACGAAGTGTACACATTATCGTACGTGCGCCGGTATGCCTGGATACGCGCCTGACATGGCATCAAACCACCAGTGACATACCTGCACTCCCTCTTTAAACTCATCAAAAGTGTCCCTACGTGCCAGAGATTAATTACGAATTGTCCACATTGGCACACGTACAATATGACTGTATAAGCGGGAAGTAAAACAGATGGTTCATCAGGGTACATAAAACACGAATTACATCGTGTTGACCTAGGGAAAAGTTTCAGGAAGTTATTTCATGTTGACATGACACATCGCAGGCACGAACAGATATTCGTAAACACTTGAACACGGTATACTTTTCGGTGATATAATTTTATATTCGGTACTCTGTATGGATATTATAATCAGTATGTGTATGTAGTTTGTCAGGGCTGCGTTCAGTTCACATAAACGTTTAATTTGCTTGTAAACGCTTGACAACAGAAGTGAACTGAACGACATGTTCGCTTTAAATGTTTGCTAAAAGATTAAACACCTCCGCGAGCTGTTTGCTTGTGTTTAATCACGTGTACGTGTGTGGGCATTTTTAAAAATATACATGTGCACGTAGGCCCTATTTAAAAGTACGCAGTATATAGAGACTTATTTGAACCTGTTTGGAATTTATGCAACACCTGTTTGAATTAATTTGTGCAAAACATACGAAGCATTTCAAAAGAAGCTGACAAAATGAATTATTTGAACGTCGGAAGTTATAGCAAGAATCAAACGTTTATCGAATCAGATACAAAATGTGTTTCGATACCAAAATATGTGCTCATAGTGACCGGTGTAAGTGCCGGATTATCAATAATCGGCGCTTTTATAATAATTTATTCGTATTATAAAATACCAGAAATACGAAACTTTGTCCGAAAGATGCTTCTAGCTTTAACAGTTGCAGACGCCTTGACAGCGATTGGAAATCTTGGCGGCACATTGAGGTACGCTGTTTTAAGTCCACACTGGGATTGTGCTAAGCACACTACAGAAGTTGGGACAGATGCATTTTGTAAAGCTCAAAGTTTTGTCACCACTTTTTCCAGCATGGCGTCATTCTTTTGGACGACAGTGATTGTGGTCCATGTGTACTTAACCGTAGTTTACAGGTCGCACAACCTCGGCGGACGACGAATGGTTGTAACGTATCACGTGCTGTGTTGGGGGATACCAGGTAAATCAAACTTATCGACTGTCTTTGGATTGGTTTATAGCAGAAACTTTCTATTCTATTATTATTTTCATTCAAACAACAATTGCAATAAAATGTCTGCATGTTGTTGTATTGGCCTATGCGCTGGTCAATGTAAATATGCCAAAACACTATAATAATTAAGAATAATGTGAACTTTTTGTCTTTATCATCAAACTATGTCAACTCGTTTCATAAATCAAAAAATTAATGAGCACTTGCTTATGATTCTTTACTATAGCTATGTTTTTGAAGGTTTGATAACTGTTATTGCGGCTTCCATGGACATTCTCGGCGAGAACCATACAGTTGGGACGAGCACTTGGTGTTGGATTCGCAACAGTCTTGATGACGTCACACAGATCACGTGGATGTTCATTTCAGGAAAGTTTTGGGAGATCCTGTGTTACCTCTCGACAGTGTCACTCTATGTACTGTTGAAACTGTACAGGTTCTTGGAGGTAAACACAAGGCTAGAATCATTATTTAGATGCATTTTATGTAGAGAAAACGCAGGAAATCCAAGCCAGTCTAATATAAATAGCGCCCCGCTTCGTCAACCATATTGTCACGTGGTTGTGCGTTCTGGTGAAGACGCTGACAAACCAGTATGCTCATAAGTCTTGATCATTTGCGACGCTTGCTTTTCTAAAAGACATTGTCTTGATCATATGCGACGCTTGCTTTTGTAAAAGACGTCTTGATCATATGCGACGCTTGCTTTTCTTAAAGACGTTTGTCGCATGATCAAGACTACTATGCTCATCATGGTAATCACCATTGGAAACAGGAAGTGCTTCCATGGCGTATAATGGCGGTCAAAATAATCCTTGTTTCTTCTTCTTTAAAAAATGATTTTTCATTATTTTAATGCTTGATTTTTATTTGAATGGTATTATTGATGTATTTTGAACATGTTGAAAGCATTTTCATGTTTGAATTGTGCAATGGTGCTTGGAATTTCGGGTTATGAATACTTGATTTCTGACGTCTACTTTCACTTTGTCTACAGTATAATTAATGAAAAAAAGTAGTAATGTGCAGATATAGTAGTTTCACGGTAAACAATTGAGATAAACAAATGAGTAAAACATACTATATCTACATCACAATGCATTATCACAATATTTCAATGTTTCAATATTTTTTGTTTAATATTATATTATCATTTAATGCGTTTTATTGTTGAAAGAAGTAAGAACACACTTGTTAATTTATATTTACATCCATTAGGGGTATTGATATAAATTATTCAGATAATTAAAAATAGCTTATATCCTTCCGTAAATAGTTTTATGCGCAATTGTGATGAAGAGAGAAGAAAGTCCACATATTTTAATTATTAAATTAAATAATGAAGATCTCACCCGATTGCTTTAAAACTTGCAATATTATCTCATACAATAGATTTACACTGAACAAAATCATCAATTTCAGCGTGAAACTATTGTAACTGACATTCTTCTTTATTTACTGGAATAGAATTTGTTCAAGATTATCCTTGCAATTGTAATAATGAATGATATTATATATATAATCTACGTTTACTGTTAATTTGGTCAATATTGTAACTTAGAAAGTACGTTTTTCCTTCTCCTGAAAACTTTTTCCAAATGTAAGATAGAGTAATTTCACGCGGAACCCTCCAAATGTATGTTAAACATTAAAAAAAAGCCAAGATTAACCGGGTCTGGCACCAATATATACACATAGGTAATGTGTCGGTTAAAGATGCAAAATCTTATGTATTTCATTTTCTGTCAACCACAACTTGCTTAAAAAGGAATGAATCAATATGCTTGTTCAATGACTTTGAAAAATATCAGACGTACTTGGCTCAGTCTTGTCTTTATGTAACTACAAAATGTGTTTCGAACAAAGACCCTCAAACAATGATTACATTCGTTCTATATGACGACCCAAGTATGAATTAGTATATTTTTCAGTAAAACAACTCCAAAATATTGCCATAAAGTATTTTGTCCAACGTATTGAAAACGATAGTTTGAGATTTTTATTATAATGGTCATAACTTTTCTTCATTATCTCATTTTTTTTCTAATTTATTTTAATTCTTGTTCCTTTGCAGCGGAGGAGGGGCAGACGGTTTGATGACTTAAGTAATGTCGGTGATTTCAGAAAAGAAGACATTAACTTCATGTATATATTTCTGATACTTTACGTTCTGAGAATCTGGGGCACTGTTCGCTTCTTTCTGGCAATAACGCAGCAACACGTGGACAATATTCACGTGACGAACGTGCGGACATATCTTCTAGTATTACAAGGAATTGGCGACAGTGGTCAAGCTTTCTGGAACTGCGTCCTGTTCTGTTTATGTGACAGGAAGGTCAGACAAGAACTGTGCGGCAGAGTGAGACAAAATACAGCCATACAAGGGTAAACAAGTTGACATTGTTAAGGCAAAGTACCACCATTGCAAACAGGAAATGTTTCCGCCTGGTAGTCGCATAATGATAGTCTTGATCATATGCGACGCTTGCTTTTCTCAAAAGACAAACGTCTTGACAAGTTCGGCCAAAAATAAAAACAGTTTTATTTAGCGAAAATCGAATTACGTTTTTGATTGGTTGAATCAAACAGTCGGAATACCTTGCAAACAGCTTGCACTCAAGAGATTTCCATAGTATTTCAGAATAGTATCGTTTGGCTGTTTATATTTTATTCATTATTTCAAGGATCTTTATATAATTCCTAACTATTTTTTTATATTATTAGATATTTACTATGACAAAGATCTTGTACAAGATAACTGCCATGACTTCAGTCCGAATAAATATTTTTAAAATTTATTATAACATAACCTTGCAGAGGTGTGCTTGTTTCAGCCAATCAGTTCTAACTCCAAATCCAAACTTTTCTTCAGTACAACTTGTCAATACGATTGTCTTTTATAAAAGCAAGCGTCGCATGTGATCAAGACTACATAATGGCGGTTATAAACAATCATTGTTTCTTTTTCTTTACAAATGCATTTTCCTTATCTTAATGCTATTTTTGATTTGATAACATGACTGATGTATTTTGAACATTTTGTCTTATTTTAATTGTGAATTTAGAAAAAAAATATGTTTTGAAATTAGGGTATGAATACATGATTTGAGAAATAAGTCTACGTTAATTTTGTCAACAGTGTACACAACGGACAGAAAAAAAATTAAAAAAAGAAAGAAATAGCGTTCCCTAGTATGTGAGCACATCAGGCACGGGTACGTTTAACTGTATCCTGAATTACACGACTGTTTCTGCTGTAACAGTGCAGAAGGGGAGCATTCCATAACAATATGGTAGTGGGAGAAAAAAGTTTTTGTATGCATCCGTAATTGTAGTTTCCGTAGCCTAGTGGTTAAGGCGTCCGCCTCTGAAGCTGCAGGTCGATGGTTATAATCCCGTTGGAAGCACTTAAATGTTTTCTGATGTGGCCGGTTGCCAACGTTTTACTAGTAAGAACGATATCTACTTTAGCTAAGTGCATCACGCGCCCATTATCCACCATTAGCTGTGACAATTTCTCCGCTTTGTTAATTGCCATGACGGTGCAATATGTACGGACTCGCCGGCCTTGTAGCTAATGAGACCTTTGACAAATGGGTCAGGTGGGCGGCGGTATAATTGTCCCGTGTTTTTATGCGTGCCTTTACTTTTTAATAAGTGTACGTTTTTTAATACAACAGAAATCTAATTTATTCTTACAAATCCATATTGGATTCCTGACTTTGTTACACTGGCAATGATAGCTTTCGGGAAGTAACTGTGTACAACATAAAGGTTTCTCAAAAGCCCAGTGTGGCTGGCCCTTTCAATAGGGGTGACACTATAATAATAAACAAACTCTCTACTTATAAGGTTAAATATTAGATTATGATTTTGTATTGCATTTGTTTGTTTAAGTATTAATAAATCAGATTGGTAAATGGCAACTAAGTGGTTAACAATTTTATACAATAGGATCAGTCTTGTATTTAGTGAGCCCGTGTGGTTCCGGCTAAGAAAAAAATCACTGTCGATCTGTGCCTGCAGATGGGTAGGAATCCTCCGAATGGGTGTCATGCTCATTTTAACATTTTTTTTGTCATGTTCACTATTGCGGTTAAATTATCAACCCCTTTGTGGTTTCAGGGAGCCATATGAGTGATGGTAAGAATAGAATCACTGTGGCTCATGCATGTCGTGGGAAGCGGCAATTTGAGTAATCATACGATAGAATTTACTGAAACTCTGCAGTTCTTCAGGTACCAAGGTTCTAGGTTCATTCTGCATATTCATTTCTTGATGTATTTTTTTATATCTGTATATGTTTATTTGTTGTTTTTTGTTCATGTAGAGTGAACCTGGAATCTTCCTTCCTGTTGGCGTCGAATAACCTATAATGTGTTGGTACGGCGTAAAACCCTATTCATTCATTCATTCATTCATTATTCATCCATTCATTGTATATAGTCTGCTTTGATGAAGGGTTTGTAAGTTCATTGTATATAGCATGTCTGTTATTGAACTAGTGGTATGGCTTCCTCGACATTAAATCACTTTTTGTCTTGCTGAGTTGCCAGCATTGCTATATTTTGATTTTTTTTTAAATCAATTGTCCAACAAGACAAGTCACGTACGAAGCCTTCCAGGATAGAACCGCCACTAAGCATATGTGAATAAAGTGCTTTGCTCAAGAACACCACACATAGTCGCGGCGGGGGATAGAAACCAGGACGACCCTCATATCACTGTTTCAATGCTCTACCCCTGGACCACGCTTGCTAAATGAACTTGCTAAATCGCCTAACAAATGTACGACAGTGTTTTCCATTGGACGATAGCTGTCGTCTGTGCTTATCGGTACAAAAATAGAGACACAAATAGACTTTTTCATCTTTAATTTTGTTGATCATTATCACACATTTTGATTGGTTAATCTATAGCCAGACATATTGTTTTTCTGTCTCTTCCACAATATTTGTAAACGATTTTGATTTTGTAATGCATTTTGTCATTGTTAATCCAGTGATTATGCAACATGTAGGGGAAGGGTCGAATCTAATGTTTAACTTGTGAACCAACCCTATTTCATGTACAGTTAGTTTGTTTTACAGATTTTAGTCAGGCTTTATGCCAAAAGGAATAGCCTGGCTTGTATCGTCGTGTTTAAGCTTTGCAGTGACTGCACCGCCAACATGATCAAACATTTAGTTTATACTAATTTACTTTAGCTCGATTGCGATGAAAGCTCAGAGCTTATATGAACCGCTCTCGAGTCCGCTTCCTGGGCAAACCCAGTACTGAGTGTTGTTTTATGAGAGGCATCGGGTCGAGCTGGGGATCAAATCCGTAACCTCTGGCATGAGCGGCCAACACTATATACATTAGACTACCGCCCTGCTTCAACCATACGTGACAGGGACTAATTTTTATTCCTCGAATTTCATTTTGTCATATATCTGATATAAACAGACAGAAACAAACCAAACAATAAATGTATATTGCGTGCATTGTCATGAATATATCATTTTAAAGGGATTATATTGGCAAGTAACACAAACAGGCTGTTAATCCAGACTTTTCCTGTATGCAGTGTGCACAAAATAATGCATATGAATTGACGTATAACTTTTATTTACTTGAAAGTTATCAAATTAACAGTAATTGAATATTGACCAAAACTCTAATACGTCTCGCAATAAAGTATTGCGCAATGTTTACATTGAACTCCGTAAACTTCCTGAACAAAGCCTTGAAAACAAGATCGGGAACGAGGATTCACGATGTTATTCGATGAATGATCGGAAACCCGAAAGCGGTTCGTTGTAAACGGCGAATATAAAAACAAACAAAAACGTGGCTTCAGAAACTCGATGTTTGTAATGAAGAGGTTATGCAATTAGACACTAAAGATGCGTATATCTTTAAGTTATTAGTGTATCTTCATGCTGGGCGTGTGTATTTAGGACAGGGAATTGACGGTAATATGTCAATATAATTCCTTTGAAAAAATGTTGCATAAAATAAACCAAACGCTACAAAATAATATCAATCAAATTAGGAAGGCGTATCCATATTTATTAACACACAGTTATCGGTCTCTTGGATACTTTGATTAGTTAAGCCATGCTTGTTTGTAGGGACATAATGAAGTAGAAAGAAGGTTTTGATTTTTTTGCCTTTTTATTTAACAGTTCCACTTAGAATACCTATATAACACACAAAGTATATATCAGCAAACGCACGCTCAGTTGAACAATGGATATTTATAATGAACAGTCACGCACATGCGCAGTCCAAAATTACACAAGTAATGAAGCAAACATAGTCTATATATAGAAACCGATATCTTCCGAATCGGGGAGAATTTCATTCAACAGACTAGAAGCAAACAGCTTGCACTCTAGAAGCAAATGAAAATGTGTGTTTTCATCATTTTATGTCTAAACAACGGCTTTTTGTCCATGTTACCGATTATAAAATTAAAATTGAATCAAGAACTTATTATGTCTCTAATTCCTTGTTGAAATGTAGTTTATTTGAAATAATGGGTATTTAATATCCAGTATGAATATAAGTTGGGGAAAAGAGATAAAAACGAATGCCCTTGTTACAAAGTTACTTTGAACTTGTCATACACATATTTTACATATTTAATCAACTCTTAGCAATTATTTTTATTTTTTTACTTACCATTCATAAACAAACAATACCATATACTGCACATTTAGCCGTGTCGAAAAATAAACACAACCCGTGCACAAACGCCACGTGAAACCGTGTTTTTTTTAAATGCATGTTTGCAAAAGTACCAGCTCAAACAATATACACGTGCGTTACTTTAAAATGAAGGCAGTAAATAATATTTTAGACTATATTAAGTTAGAGTCCATGTAAATGTCAGTATATTTAATAGATGTATTCCATCAAATGCATCTAACACTGTAATTCTGCCATACTCTACATAAAAACAAAATTAAAAACTATTAAATTCAGTTCCTAAGATTTCTTTTAACTTGAACCGTTTCAATTATAAAATAACCACAGAGAAAGAAATCAGAAACCTTATCATCACAATGTGTTCCCTTGTTACATTCGCAACTTATCTCATGCGTACACGACTCCAAGTGTCCCCCTCTCTCTCTCATTCATGTTCCCGTTCTGGTGTCACCTCTCATTTGTGACCACCTTTCCATTGTCTCTCTCAATCGGCAAATGACCATTGCCTTACTGCCTGCCTGCCCCCCTCCCCTCTCTCTCACCCCACCTCTCTCTCTCTCTCTCTCTCCCTCCCTCCCTTCCTCCTTACCCATCTCTCTCTCTCTCTCTCCTCTCTCTCTCTCTCTCTCTTTCTCTCTCTCTCTCTCTCTCTCTCTCTCTCTCTCTCTCCATTGCTCTGCAGTATGTTTCACACCTATTTAAGCACGTTCTTACACACACTTCAAACATAACTCTCATCCAACGAGAACCAGATTCGCCTAGCTAAATAAATAACACGTCTGGCTGTTACGAGTTCGAATACCAGTTCGGCCACAGTCTCTGTGATGAATGATCATAAACATTATTTTACGGCCATGAGATTCACACCTCTGTATATGTGGAGAAGTAGTTAGTAACTTGCAGAGAAAAGGTGTGTCTAGTATTACGGATCGTTAAATAAAATATTGATTAAAACAGCATACAAACAAACAAAGTGGTAAAGTGTCTTGTTCACACAACATAGTCTTGGCGGTGGACCTAAATAAAACACGATCCTGTGATCTGATGCTTTACAAATACACCACGCGTTCCGCGGTTCCACCGTGGTCATCGGTTACATATCAACGCTGAGGCCGTAGGTTCGAGTCCCGATCGCTCCAAAATCTGAATGGGAGAAATTTTGCCATTCTCTCACGGAAGGACAGTGGTTCTACTCAAATTCATTCCGATATCTACCTCCAATAATAAAAACGGATATGCCATATATAACCTGAAATGTGTTGAAAATAGTGTTAAACTACATTAAAAAACACACAAACAAACAAACAAAACAAAAAACACTCGCTTCGTGAATATTAAATGCTGCAGTTACAATTGTTGCAAAAGCCACGGTTGCTAGGCTTATGTGTATTTGAATTTTATACATTTTACGAATAAAGAGTATAATTTGAAGGCCTGTATGTTGATACGGAAATAAAAAATTCAAGTTAAGCCGAGATAGTGACAAAGGAATTGTATAAAGATATAAAGATAGGCAAACAAATTTAATCTTGTTTTACTCTAGTTGGTTGGTTAGTCCTTGGTAGGTTAGTCGTTGGTAGGTTAGTCCTTGATAGGTGAGTCCTTGGTAGGTTAGTCCTTGGTAGGTTAGTCCATGGTAGTTAGTCCTTGGTAGGTTAGTCCATGGTAGTTAGTCCTTGGTAAATTTGGCCTTGGTAGGTTAGTCCTTGGTAGTCAGTCCTTGGATTAGGTTAGTCGTTGGTAGGTTAGTCGTTGGTAGGCTAGTCCTTGGTAGTTAGTCGTTGGTAGGTTAGTCGTTGGTAGGTTAGTCCATGGTACTTAGTCGTTGGTAGGTTAGTCGTTGGTAGGTTAGTCGGTAGGTTAGTCGTCGGTAGGTAAGGCGTTGTTAGTCAGTCCTTGGATTAGGTTAGTCGTTGGCAGGTTAGTCGTTGGTAGGTTAGTCCTTGATAGGTTAGTCCTTGGTAGGTTAGTCCTTGGTAGTTAGTCCTTGGTAGGTTAGTCCATGGTAGTTAGTCCTTGGTAGATTTGGCCTTGGTAGGTTAGTCGTTGGTAGTCAGTCCTTGGATTAGGTTAGTCGTTGGTAGGTTAGTCGTTGGTAGGGTAGTCCATGGTAGTTAGTCGTTGGTAGGTTAGTCGTTGGTAGGTTAGTTGGTAGGTGAGTCGTCGGTTAATAAGGCGTTTGTAGTCAGTCCTTGGATTAGGTTAGTCGTTGGTAGTTTAGTCGTTGGTAGGTTAATCAGTAGGTTAGTTGTCGGTAGGTAAGGCGTTCGTAGTCAGTACTTGGATTAGGTTAGTCGTTGGTAGGTTAGGAGGTAGGTTAGTCGTCGGTAGGTAAGGCGTTGGTAGTCAGTCCATGGATTAGGTTAGTCGTTGGTAGGTTAGGAGGTAGGTTAGTCGTCGGTAGGTAAGGCGTTGGTAGTCAGTCCTTGGATTAAGTTAGTCGTTGGTAGGTTAGGAGGTAGGTTAGTCGTCGGTAGGTAAGGCGTTGGTTGTCAGTCCTTGGATTAGGTTAGTCGTTGGTAGGTTAGTCGTTGGTAGGTTAGTCGGTAGGTTAGTCGTTGGTAGGTAAGACGTTGGTAGTCAGTCCTTGGATTAGGTTAGTCGTTGGTAGGTTAGTCGGTATGTTAGTCGTTGGTAGGTAAGGCGTTGGTAGTCAGTCCTTGGATTAGGTTAGTCGTTGGTAGGTAAGGCGTTGGTAGTCAGTCCTTGGATAAGGTTAGTCGTTGGTAGGTAAGTCGTTGGTAGGTTAGTCCTTGGTAGGTTAGTCCTTGAATAAGGTTAGTCCTTGGTAGTTAGTCCTTAGTAGGTTAATCGTTGGTAGGTTAGTTCATGGTAGTCAGTCCTTGGATTAGGTTAGTCGTTGGTAGGTTAGTCGGTAGGTTAGTCGTCGGTAGGTAAGGCGTTGGTAGTCAGTCCATGGATTAGGTTAGTCGTTGGTAGGTTAGTCGGTAGGTTAGTCCTTGAATAAGCTTAGTCCTTGGATTAGGTTAGTTCGTGTGTCGGTCAGTCTTTACATTAGGTTAGTCCTTCGGTTCGTCAGTCCTTGGTTAGGAAAATCCAGTATATTAAATCAGTATTCACTGATGCGTATTGTATGAACTTTCCGCATACAGAAATATTTGATATATAATAATTTGTAAATTTTGCTTCTCTGCTATTGTAGTATAGTCAGGGGCGTACCTGGACAGGTTTGAACTGTATGCCAGTTATGAACAGCGACGCTACGAGTACGTGGGGTATGAGTGATATCTTCGTTGGGATCCCCCTCTAGAACATTTTCGAAATTAGACTGCAAATGATGCGTTCTCATGCTATATTTCAGCCTTTTAAACTTTCACTATTTCTGACGAAGTGTACACATTATCGTACGTGCGCCGGTATGCCTGGATACGCGCCTGACATGGCATCAAACCACCAGTGACATACCTGCACTCCCTCTTTAAACTCATCAAAAGTGTCCCTACGTGCCAGAGATTAATTACGAATTGTGCACATTGGCACACGTACAATATGACTGTATAAGCGGGAAGTAAAACAGATGGTTCATCAGGGTACTTAAAACACGAATTATATCGTGTTGACCTAGGGAAAAGTTTCAGGAAGTTATTTCATGTTGACATGACACATGGCAGGCACGAACAGATATTCGTAAACACTTGAACACGGTATACTTTTCGGTGATATAATTTTATATTCGGTACTCTGTATGGATATTATAATCAGTATGTGTATGTAGTTTGCCAGGGCTGCGTTCAGTTCACATAAACGTTTAATTTGCTTGTAAACGCTTGACAACAGAAGTGAACTGAACGACATGTTCGCTTTAAATGTTTGCTAAAAGATTAAACACCTCCGCGAGCTGTTTGCTTGTGTTTAATCACGTGTACGTGTGTGGGCATTTTTAAAATATACATGTGCAGTTAAGCCCTATTTAAAAGTACGCAGTATATAGACTTATTTGAACCTGTTTGGAATTGATGCAACACCTGTTTGAATTAATTTGTGCAAAACATACGAAGCATTTCAAAAGAAGCTGACAAAATGAATTATTTGAACGTCGGAAGTTATAGCAAGAATCAAACGTTTATCGAATCAGATACAAAATGTGTTTCGATACCAAAATATGTGCTCATAGTGACCGGTGTAAGTGCCGGATTATCAATAATCGGCGCTTTTATAATAATTTATTCGTATTATAAAATACCAGAAATACGAAACTTCGTCCGAAAGATGCTTCTAGCTTTAACAGTTGCAGACGCATTGACAGCGATTGGAAATCTTGGCGGCACAGTGAGGTACGCTGTTTTAAGTCCACACTGGGATTGTGCTAAGCACACTACAGAAGTTGGGACAGATGCATTTTGTAAAGCTCAAAGTTTTGTCACCACTTTTTCCAGCATGGCGTCATTCTTTTGGACGACAGTGATTGTGGTCCATGTGTACTTAACCGTAGTTTACAGGTCGCACAACCTCGGCGGACGACGAATGGTTGTAACGTATCACGTGCTGTGTTGGGGGATACCAGGTAAATCAAACTTATGGACTGTCTTTGGATTGGTTTATAGCAGAAACTTTTTATTCTATTATTATTTTCATTCAAACAACAATTACAATAAAATGTCTGCATGTTGTTGTATTGGCCTATGCGCTGGTCAATGTAAATATGCCAAAACACTATAATAATTAAGAATAATGTGAACTTTTTGTCTTTATCATCAAACTATGTCAACTCGTTTCATAAATCAAAAAATTAATGAGCACTTGCTTATGATTCTTTACTATAGCTATGTTTTTGAAGGTTTGATAACTGTTATTGCGGCTTCCATGGACATTCTCGGCGAGAACCATACAGTTGGGACGAGCACTTGGTGTTGGATTCGCAATAGTCTTGATGACGCCACACAGATCACGTGGATGTTCATTTCAGGAAAGTTTTGGGAGATCCTGTGTTACCTCTCGACAGTGTCACTCTATGTACTGTTGAAACTGTACAGGTTCTTGGAGGTAAACACAAGGCTAGAATCATTATTTAGATGCATTTTATGTAGAGAAAACGCAGGAAATCCAAGCCAGTCTAATATAAATAGCGCCCTGCTTCGTCAACCATATTGTCACGTGGTTGTGCGTTCTGGTGAAGACGCTGACAAACCAGTATGCTCATAAGTCTTGATCATTTGCGACGCTTGCTTTTCTAAAAGACATTGTCTTGATCATATGCGACGCTTGCTTTTGTAAAAGACGTCTTGATCATATGCGACGCTTGCTTTTCTTAAAGACGTTTGTCGCATGATCAAGACTACTATGCTCATCATGGTAATCACCATTGGAAACAGGAAGTGCTTCCATGGCGTATAATGGCGGTCAAAATAATCCTTGTTTCTTCTTCTTTAAAAAATGATTTTTCATTATTTTAATGCTTGTTTTTTATTTGAATGGTATTATTGATGTATTTTGAACATGTTGAAAGCATTTTCATGTTTGAATTGTGCAATGGTGCTTGGAATTTCGGGTTATGAATACTTGATTTCTGACGTCTACTTTCACTTTGTCTACAGTATAATTAATGAAAAAAAGTAGTAATGTGCAGATATAGTAGTTTCACGGTAAACAATTGATATAATCAAATTAGTAAAACATACTATATCTACATCACAATGCATTATCACAATATTTCAATGTTTCAATATTTTTTGTTTAATATTATATTATCATTTAATGCGTTTTATTGTTGAAAGAAGTAAGAACACACTTGTTAATTTATATTTACATCCATTAGGGGTATTGATATAAATTATTCAGATAATTAAAAATAGCTTATATCCTTCCGTAAATAGTTTTATGCGCAATTGTGATGAAGAGAGAAGAAAGTCCACATATTTTAATTATTAAATTAAATAATGAAGATCTCACCCGATTGCTTTAAAACTTGCAATATTATCTCATACAATAGATTTACACTGAACAAAATCATCAATTTTAGCGTGAAACTATTGTAACTGACATTCTTCTTTATTTACTGGAATAGAATTTGTTCAAGATTATCCTTGCAATTGTAATAATGAATGATATTATATATATAATCTACGTTTACTGTTAATTTTGTCAATATTGTAACTTAGAAAGTACGTTTTTCCTTCTCCTGAAAACTTTTTCCAAATGTAAGATAGAGTAATTTCACGCGGAACCCTCCAAATGTATGTTAAACATTAAAAAAAAGCCAAGATTAACCGGGTCTGGCACCAATATATACACATAGGTAATGTGTCGGTTAAAGATGCAAAATCTTATGTATTTCATTTTCTGTCAACCACAACTTGCTTAAAAAGGAATGAATCAATATGCTTGTTCAATGACTTTGAAAAATATCAGACGTACTTGGCTCAGTCTTGTCTTTATGTAACTACAAAATGTGTTTCGAACAAAGACCCTCAAACAATGATTACATTCGTTCTATATGACGACCCAAGTATGAATTAGTATATTTTTCAGTAAAATAACTCCAAAATATTGCCATAAAGTATTTTGTCCAACGTATTGAAAACGATAGTTTGAGATTTTTATTATAATGGTCATAACCTCTGAACTTTTCTTCATTATCTCATTTTTTTTCTAATTTATTTTAATTCTTGTTCCTTTGCAGCGGAGGAGGGGCAGACGGTTTGATGACTTAAGTAATGTCGGTGATTTCAGAAAAGAAGACATTAACTTCATGTATATATTTCTGATACTTTACGTTCTGAGAATCTGGGGCACTGTTCGCTTCTTTCTGGCAATAACGCAGCAACACGTGGACAATATTCACGTGACGAACGTGCGGACATATCTTCTAGTATTACAAGGAATTGGCGACAGTGGTCAAGCTTTCTGGAACTGCGTCCTGTTCTGTTTATGTGACAAGAAGGTCAGACAAGAACTGTGCGGCAGAGTGAGACAAAATACAGCCATACAAGGGTAAACAAGTTGACATTGTTAAGGCAAAGTACCACCATTGCAAACATGAAATGTTTCCGCCTGGTAGTCGCATAATGATAGTCTTGATCATATGCGACGCTTGCTTTTCTCAAAAGACAAACGTCTTGACAAGTTCGGCCAAAAATAAAAACAGTTTTATTTAGCGAAAATCGAATTACGTTTTTGATTGGTTGAATCAAACAGTCGGAATACCTTGCAAACAGCTTGCACTCAAGAGATTTCCATAGTATTTCAGAATAGTATCGTTTGGCTGTTTATATTTTATTCATTATTTCAAGGATCTTTATATAATTCCTAACTATTTTTTTATATTATTAGATATTTTCTATGACAAAGATCTTGTACAAGATAACTGCCATGACTTCAGTCCGAATAAATATTTTTAAAATTTATTATAACATAACCTTGCAGAGGTGTGCTTGTTTCAGCCAATCAGTTCTAACTCCAAATCCAAACTTTTCTTCAGTACAACTTGTCAATACGATTGTCTTTTATAAAAGCAAGCGTCGCATGTGATCAAGACTACATAATGGCGGTTATAAACAACCATTGTTTCTTTTTCTTTACAAATGCATTTTCCTTATCTTAATGCTATTTTTGATTTGATAACATGACTGATGTATTTTGAACATTTTGAAAGCATTGTCTTATTTTAATTGTGAATTTAGAAAAAAAATATGTTTTGAAATTAGGGTATGAATACATGATTTGAGAAATAAGTCTACGTTAATTTTGTCAACAGTGTACACAACGGACAGAAAAAGAAATTAAAAAAAGAAAGAAATAGCGTTCCATAGTATGTGAGCACATCAGGCACGGGTACGGTTAACTGTATCCTGAATTACACGACTGTTTCTGCTGTAACAGTGCAGAAGGGGAGCATTCCATAACAATATGGTAGTGGGAGAAAAAAGTTTTTGTATGCATCCGTAATTGTAGTTTCCGTAGCCTAGTGGTTAAGGCGTCCGCCTCTGAAGCTGGAGATCGATGGTTATAATCCCGTTGGAAGCACTTAAATGTTTTCTGATGTGGCCGGTTGCCAACGTTTTACTAGTAAGAACGATATCTACTTTAGCTAAGTGCATCACGCGCCCATTATCCACCATTAGCTGTGACAATTTCTCCGCTTTGTTAATTGCCATGACGGTGCAATATGTACGGACTCGCCGGCCTTGTAGCTAATGAGACCTTTGACAAATGGGTCAGATGGGCGGCGGTATAATTGTCCCGTGTTTTTATTCGTGCCTTTACTTTTTAATAAGTGTACGTTTTTTAATACAACAGAAATCTAATTTATTCTTACAAATCCATATTGGATTCCTGACTTTGTTACACTGGCAATGATAGCTTTCGGGAAGTAACTGTGTACAACATAAAGGTTTCTCAAAAGCCCAGTGTGGCTGGCCCTTTCAATAGGGGTGACACTATAATAATAAACAAACTCTCTACTTATAAGGTTAAATATTAGATTATGATTTTGTATTGCATTTGTTTGTTTAAGTATTAATAAATCAGATTGGTAAATGGCAACTAAGTGGTTAACAATTTTATACAATAGGATAAGTCTTGTATTTAGTCAGCCCGTGTGGTTCCGGCTAAGAAAAAAATCACTGTCGATCTGTGCCTGCAGATGGGTAGGAATCCTCCGAATGGGTGTCATGCTCATTTTAACATTTTTTTTGTCATGTTCACTATTGCGGTTAAATTATCAACCCCTTTGTGGTTTCAGGGAGCCATATGAGTGATGGTAAGAATAGAATCACTGTGGCTCATGCATGTCGTGGGAAGCGGCAATTTGAGTAATCATACGATAGAATTTACTGAAACTCTGCAGTTCTTCAGGTACCAAGGTTCTAGGTTCATTCTGCATATTCATTTCTTGATGTATTTTTTTATATCTGTATATGTTTATTTGTTGTTTTTTGTTCATGTAGAGTGAACCTGGAATCTTCCTTCCTGTTGGCGTCGAATAACCTATAATGTGTTGGTACGGCGTAAAACCCTATTCATTCATTCATTCATTCATTATTCATCCATTCATTGTATATAGTCTGCTTTGATGAAGGGTTTGTAAGTTCATTGTATATAGCATGTCTGTTATTGAACTAGTGGTATGGCTTCCTCGACATTAAATCACTTTTTGTCTTGCTGAGTTGCCAGCATTGCTATATTTTGATTTTTTTTAAAATCAATTGTCCAACAAGACAAGTCACGTACGAAGCCTTCCAGGATAGAACCGCCACTAAGCATATGTGAATAAAGTGCTTTGCTCAAGAACACCACACATAGTCGCGGCGGGGGATAGAAACCAGGACGACCCTCATATCACTGTTTCAATGCTCTACCCCTGGACCACGCTTGCTAAATGAACTTGCTAAATCGCCTAACAAATGTACGACAGTGTTTTCCATTGGACGATAGCTGTCGTCTGTGCTTATCGGTACAAAAATAGAGACACAAATAGACTTTTTCATCTTTAATTTTGTTGATCATTATCACACATTTTGATTGGTTAATCTATAGCCAGACATATTGTTTTTCTGTCTCTTCCACAATATTTGTAAACGATTTTGATTTTGTAATGCATTTTGTCATTGTTAATCCAGTGATTATGCAACATGTAGGGGAAGGGTCGAATCTAATGTTTAACTTGTGAACCAACCCTATTTCATGTACAGTTAGTTTGTTTTACAGTTTTTAGTCAGGCTTTATGCCAAAAGGAATAGCCTGGCTTGTATCGTCGTGTTTAAGCTTTGCAGTGACTGCACCGCCAACATGATCAAACATTTAGTTTATACTAATTTATTTTAGCTCGATTGCGATGAAAGCTCAGAGCTTATATGAACCGCTCTCGAGTCCGCTTCCTGGGCAAACCCAGTACTGAGTGTTGTTTTATGAGAGGCATCGGGTCGAGCTGGGGATCAAATCCGTAACCTCTGGCATGAGCGGCCAACACTATATACATTAGACTACCGCCCTGCTTCAACCATACGTGACAGGGACTAATTTTTATTCCTCGAATTTCATTTTGTCATATATCTGATATAAACAGACAGAAACAAACCAAACAATAAATGTATATTGCGTGCATTGTCATGAATATATCATTTTAAAGGGATTATATTGGCAAGTAACACAAACACGCTGTTAATCCAGACTTTTCCTGTATGCAGTGTGCACAAAATAATGCATATGAATTGACGTATAACTTTTATTTACTTGAAAGTTATCAAATTAACAGTAATTGAATATTGACCAAAACTCTAATACGTCTCGCAATAAAGTATTGCGCAATGTTTACATTGAACTCCGTAAACTTCCTGAACAAAGCCTTGAAAACAAGATCGGGAACGAGGATTCACGATGTTATTCGATGAATGATCGGAAACCCGAAAGCGGTTCGTTGTAAACGGCGAATATAAACACAAACAAAAACGTGGCTTCAGAAACTCGATGTTTGTAATGAAGAGGTTATGCAATTAGACACTAAAGATGCGTATATCTTTAAGTTATTAGTGTATCTTCATGCTGGGCGTGTGTATTTAGGACAGGGAATTGACGGTAATATGTCAATATAATTCCTTTGAAAAAATGTTGCATAAAATAAACCAAACGCTACAAAATAATATCAATCAAATTAGGAAGGCGTATCCATATTTATTAACACACAGTTATCGGTCTCTTGGATACTTTGATTAGTTAAGCCATGCTTGTTTGTAGGGACATAATGAAGTAGAAAGAAGGTTTTGATTTTTTTGCCTTTTTATTTAACAGTTCCACTTAGAATACCTATATAACACACAAAGTATATATCAGCAAACGCACGCTCAGTTGAACAATGAATATTTATAATGAACAGTCACGCACATGCGCAGTCCAAAATTACACAAGTAATGAAGCAAACATAGTCTATATATAGAAACCGATATCTTCCGAATCGGGGAGAATTTCGTTCAACAGACTAGAAGCAAACAGCTTGCACTCTAGAAGCAAATGAAAATGTGTGTTTTCATCATTTTATGTCTAAACAACGGCTTTTTGTCCATGTTACCGATTATAAAATTAAAATTGAATCAAAAACTTATTATGTCTCAAATTCCTTGTTGAAATGTAGTTTATTTGAAATAATGGGTATTTAATATCCAGTATGAATATAAGTTGGGGGAAAGAGATAAAAACGAATGCCCTTGTTACAAAGTTACTTTGAACTTGTCATACACATATTTTACATAATTAATCATCTCTTAGCAATTATTTTTATTTTTTTACTTACCATTCATAAACAAACAATACCATATACTGCAGACACGTTTAGCCGTGTCGACAAAAAAAAACACAACCCGTGTACAAACGCCACGTGAAACCGTGTTTTTTTTAAATGCATGTTTGCAAAAGTACCAGCTCAAACAATATACACGTGCGTTACTTCACGTACGTTACTTGCACCCATGTGACATGATATATGAGGTATTAATTATGATGAAAACATTATTATATTGATATTTCATCTACCTTATCCCGTACGTTGACTACATGTTCATATTGGTTTAGGATATCTATAATTTTATATTAGTCTACACGGTATAAATACACACACACACACACACACACACACACACACACACACACACATTTGTTCATAAAACAGTTTAATAAATCACCCAATAATTTGATTAATTAAATAGTTATATGATTCTCTCCACGGATGCACTGCGCTACGTTCAATTAATATCTTCCAACGTTCATATTTTGCAATCTTCTTGCAAAGTCTTATCTATTTGTACATTTTACAAAATAAAGACACGGCCGTTTTAAATAAGTGTGTTCTATACGTTCACATGTGTTTAAATATAAAACTTTAAATTAGGTTTATGTTTTGGATTATTTTACGCGGACGTAAATGAGAGTAAACAGGCATGTCTAATTAAAAACATCTTAAAGTAAAATGCTGATTGAATTTGAATAATAAACATGTATGTCAAAATCACCATGGCTTATTTCTGTCAAGTATATGAGTGATCATGTATAGGTTTTAATAATATTATAGACTTTGAGAGTCGGTAGGTGTTGAAAGGAACCCTGGGAGATATTGAGTGTAATCATACTTGATAAGTAAATGCATTTTACTTTAAGCTCTTGATGAATTATAGAGATTTCCGAGTGAATTATTTATGGTAATCCACTGTTTCAAAGTGAAATTATATAAAAAAAAAATTATCCTTGCATATTAATTAAAAAAAAATATTTAAAATAATATCTAATGGTGAATTGAGGTCAAAATAAACAAAACATTATGTAAATGCATAGAATAAAAAAAAATGTGTTTGTGTTGATGTAAAATCAAATAATATTTCATCTTGTGATCACCACAAATGATATTCTCATGACTTTTGGTGATCACTTGATGAAATATAATTCGATCTTACACCAAAACACACAAATATCCTCTACATCATCATACACATACATGTACACATACATGTACACATACATGCTGCTATGAGATTCAACAAAACAACTCTACATTATCAGATGAGCAATAACAAGTCAGTCATGGCAAAGACTTAATTACAGAGCTCTGTTTCTATGTCTCTGTATTAAACCACTGGTCATGGGAAGTCGTGTTGAGGTTTCAAATGTATCGCGTAAAAAGCACATCAATTTCAGAAATTTTTATCGTAATGCATATGCAAGCAAGGTACTTTATTTTCCGAATATTTCAAATTGACTGCATATATAATGCAATCAATTATATATATACAAACCAAAAAATGAAGATACTGACCGATATAAACAAGAAAGCTATCATTTTTATTGAGTTCGGTCTCGTACGTGTATTAATCTTGGTTAAGTTATAAGCCTTTTCATGTATACGGTTTTTCTGTAAGGCAAAGTACCACCAATGGAAACGGGAAATGCTTCCATGTGGTAGTCGCATAATGGTGGTTATAAAAAATCATTGTTTCTTCTTGTTTCCATTATTTCAATGCACATTTATATTTTAAATAACTCGAAAGCTTCGTCATGTTTGAACTGTCAGTTTAGAAAAGAGGCGCTACTTGGGAACCAGGGTATGAATACATGATCTCAGAAGTCTACTTTCACTTTGTCAACAGTGTATACACTGAGAAGAAAAACATATCATGGATGATATATGACCGTTACTTTTCTCATCATAGTTTGGTAGTGCAGTGGTTGACCAACAACAAAATGAAAGTTTCCTAAGTTTCACTTCTTTCTTCTCTCATTCTCTCTGTGAATGACAAGGATGCAAACTTTTTTTTATTTACTATAGCATATAGAACAGACAATGGTGGACTCACACCTATACTACGATTATTTTTTGATATACAAACATGACTATGAATTATTATATTATTCGTATTAATTCAATGATAATACCGGGGAGAGGAACTACATACTTGCCCCCTTTTTTTGACGACCTGTAATTTACAGACCTTCCACTTTAGATTTTAAAAATATACAAAAAGTACCCGTTTAGTAATATTAGTGAACAATATGTAGGAGCCCCTCTGTAAGAATAATGAAAGAAGTTGTTCCCCATCCAACGTTTTAAAAATTTGAGAAAATCTGAATTTGCAAAGGACCTGATTTCTGAAAATCCTTGATCCGCTTTATGTTTTGACTGACATGACTGAAAATTTTGAATCCGCTCCAAATGTGTACACAGCGACAATTAGTATTTAAGAACTAATGCATAAAAATAGGCATTAACATTGTAGTTTAAAAAAAACAAATCAAAATTACTAATTAAAATATACAGTAACACTTATTCTGGTAAAAAGCATTTCAGTGAAAATGACAGAATATCATTAAAACAATACAGATAAAAAATAAATTTTAACAAAACAGGTAAAATACTGTACAATTTGAATGATACAAAGATGTTAAATCTTGTTTTTGTTAAAAATTTGTAAAGCACTCTTTTTATAAAATAAATTAACATAATAATAATGCAAAAACGATCTTGTAAGGTCAATATTAGCACGTTCAGTTATAAAACTGATTATAGTTCAAATAAATTATTCATAAAATCATGTTTTATTTATAAATATGAAATACAATGTATCAGCACTATTTATAGTTTTCTGTCTTTCTAAGCACTTAACGAGTGTTCTAGTTTATCATTACCATTTAACACTACCTTGTTATTTTATTAAAGAAATTACATAACATAGGCTTTGAAAAACTTTATATAAATCTTAACTAGCACTAAATAAAATTCTAGAAGTTCATTAATGGTTATAGGAGCACTATATGATTATTCTAACATGTTAGTCAAATTTTAGCATTAAAAAAAGCACATATATATATAGTTATATAGATCTAGCCAGTCACTTAACGATGAGCACTTAATAAACATTTGAGCACTGAATTATTAAATTATAGATATAGAATACACTTTAGCACAAAAAAATAAATCTAAAAATTCAATAAATGTTTAACATAGGAGTGTTATTCCAGAACGCCAGTAAAATATTAGCACTAAATTACAAAATCACATTAATAGTTTACATCAATTAGATGTATTCAAGAATAGAAAAAGGAATGCGGAAACGTAGCATTAATCGCTAGTATAAGTTTGTGCATTTGTTTGGTTCTTTTATGAGTTCACAATATGGCATTATCATTAACGTCCGCTACTATTTTCGTTGACTGAAGTACAACGTAAACTATGACACACCATTGCCATAATAGGTAAACCACAAAGTCACAATTTGCTGTGTCTTCAAATAAGGATACACATCTTCTTAAGTAATACAAACACAATGCCATACATTCCTAGTATATTTCTATTTCTACTGAGATCGATCTAAATGAACTACAGTCAAACCTGTCTTAAGCGGTCAGTCAAGGGAAGGAGCAAAAGTGGTCTTTTAAGACAGGTTGTTGCTTAATACAGTTTATTTGCCCTGAAAGCACAGAAATTAGAAATAGCTAATGTGGCTGCTTTAGACAAGTGGCTGCTTAAAAGAGTTGACCACTTACACAGGTTTGACTGAATAAAGATACGCTGTATTTCATTTCCAAAAAAAAACAATGTTTGCAGCTGAGCGGAGCTTCAAAGGACCAAATTGTATTTCAATGATTTCTTGCCTATTAAAAATGACATCCTCTTTTTGAGAAACATCTTTCATGGATTGGAGGTTTAATGCGTATAACATGTGTTTATAATACCAAAATGGCAAAATAAGGTAAAAGTTTTATGTAAAACAGTTGGGAAATATAATGTAAATACAAGTTTTAAAAACACTATTTTGAGTTTTCATCAGATGATGAAAAACTTTACTCTAGTTTAATGTAGCCGAGAAGCACTTCGGCATCACGGATATTAAATTAGCCTTTTATATTCATCACTCCATGAAAACTCAAAATTTTGCTTTTAATCCTTAAATATAATGGTAAAATTGAAAATATTATACCGTTGGCCGATATATTTCTTTTCTTCTGAAATGTTTCAAAGAATCAAGAAAAACTTTGTATTGATAACTAAAACCGTAGGCTCGGTTTTATTGAGCCTATTCATGGGTGACAAAACAAAATGTGCATCGCTACCCACGCCCCCTAGCATATTTTTTATCAATATATAAGCAGTATTCAGTTTCAATATATCAATACAGTTTCGCAAATATTGCTGTTTATAAAGCTTGACTGGATCCTTCAGTTCCATTTCATTTAACCATTTTAATTACTTTCATATAACCCAGTAGTCGCATATAATGCATATTCATGCATTGCTATTTGTTTGAACAGTTAGCATCATTTTTATGCTATCGAGGGCTAACAGATGATCCGTTTACCCGATCACTTCCTGGGAGCCAGAAAGGTTAACCAGTACCCGAGAACACAATCTTTGTAAAATACTGATAAGTTTACCACTTGGATCAGTTGTGAGAGACTTATGTAGGTAAGAAGCAATGCTGTAAATCTATCATCATGGAAACTCAGACAGAGCTAGGATTCTAACTCGCAACCCTTTAATTGATAGTCAGATATGCGATCGTCTGAGCTTACCAGTGATTAGATATTATAGCTAATTCCCAGTCTTTAAAAGGCATTGGAAAAAGCCTATTAAATAAGATATCATCTGATTTAATCTCTAGAACACTCTAGACAAGAATAAGTTACCTTTTACGGAATCCTTTGTTTTTAGAATCGATCTTTTAAATGCGACAATTTGTCCTTTCAAATTATTAAAATTTTACATTTCAAATACAGTACCCACTGACTGGGGGCTAACTGTCCGAATTTGGCACCTTCTGGACGCACCTTTTGGTTATGAAAATATACGTTTATATCCTAACAAAACATTGCTATCGTTATAACAATACATTTCAAACATTAGAAAACACAACAGACTAAATATATAATCGTTGTAACACTAGTCATGGTAAAACAGAGTATACTTCCTCTATGGCCAAGTCACGTTAATTGAGTTGATGCCCTTGATAACGCGATAGACGTATTTGTTCGACATGGTCATACTGCATTGCAAGTAGTGTGGCCCATGCCAATGTTCTATATAAATCTATATTAGTTTTGCAATGATTCATCCTATAGTAATGTCTCGGAACATTTTCAAACTATTGCAGCACTACGTGTAAAAGTGTTTGTTCTTTAAATACAGAAATGGTGGAGTTTAACAATTATGGTGTACTGCAAGGTGATATTTTTGCATGGTTTTCGTTTTAATTACTAATTATCAGATGAGTCAACCCATTTTTGACACATAAAGACATTTACTCTTATACTCATGGACTGTGTTACGATTAATTTACATAGTTAAGATGGCCTCCTAACTCTGACACGTGCGAGAATTATTTTTCTTTTAGAAAGTCCAACTACGTCTATAAGTAAATTGACAAAGCATTGAAATATTTAATAACGCATGGGTCGTTACAAATGTTTGTAGGTATGTGTATAGGACTTAAATATTTCCATGCATTTATATTAGTATGTAATACCATTTACGTTTTTTCCTAGAGTAAAATATTAATATAAACTCTTTAACAATGAAGTGTCAAAGCTTACTAGAAATTCCCATCTTGACCAAATGTCAGACACATGCACGAAGCACATGCGTTACAGGGAACATTCTATTTGTAAATGGTCAATCAGTTTCATTTAAACATTTTAAAATAGATGCGTCTTACAATACAGACTATTCATCTTTGATGCTTGGCTTTTTGAAATAAAGCTTTGAAGATTATCAAAATAACTACCCTAGTCTGGCAAATCAATCACGATTTACCCAGATCTTGAAGTTTACAATAATAAACTACCCTAGTCTGGCACATCCGTCACCATTACCCAGATCTTGAAGTTTACAATAATAAACTACCCTAGTCTGGCACATTCATCACGATTTTCCAGATCTTGAAGTTTACACTAATAAACTACCCAATTCTGGCACATCCATCATGATTACCCAGATCTTGAAGTTTACAATAATAGTACACTAGTGCAGACAATTGTACATCTTGAATTGAATCTGTTGTATGTAAAAGGAACTGTAATACAGGTTTTCTTGTTTTAAAAACAAATCGGGTTTCGTATTCGTTAATACTTCATTGCCTAACATTTTTTTTACTGTCTTCCATCTTTGGAAACCTTATTTCTGTTCATCTCGACCAGAAAATATTTAAAGATATGCCAGCACATTAGCACCTTCTGAAGCAAAATACAAGTTAACACATACTGCCCACGCACTCGCTACAACGGGAACTAGCTGCCTCGACAATTTAACAAGCGACACAATGCCCAATATCGTGTTTCATGTACATATCGGTTAACACACTATACAAATGTAACACAGTATACAAGTGTTTCCACAACTTTCAATATCTAGAAATATAAAAAAATTTACTGACATAATATCTGTCGTACTTTATACCAATAGTGCGTTAAATAACTTAATATTGGTTAAATGATTACAAAAATGCCATAACATACAATGAATGTTTTGTTGATATTTCTTTCATTTCTGGAATATAAATCTAAAATAGACCAAGTACTTATATATACTTCCTTGAATAGATGTATTCACAGCTTTTTGAAATACGTGTTTTTGGACAATCTTGGTTTTATTCGTACAGTTTTGAAACAGCGCACAACTGTGTACTGTGTAATAAACATGAAATAAAAGTTACTGTAATTGTTATGACTAATAAGATAAGAAAACAAAAGAATATTAATTAACGACCTAAATGTTAATTTTTTCTAATTTATAAATATGATAACTGAATTTTTTTCAAAACATTTGTTCAAGATCTCTGCAAATCTATGATGTTGAAAACAACTTTAAATTATTTGTTCATGATGGCTACAATTCAACAGTTTTATAAACAACATCAAAACATGTTTTCATTATCGCAAGCAATGCATTAAACTCGACAACAAGTGCTTACAACAGGGTAACAGGTAACAATAGGTGTTATTACGTCATGACGTACGTCACTAACAAAATACACAATAAGTTACTAGTCAACATTATCATATACATGTAAAATTATATCAAGTTATAATGTAAATGCCCACGAATTTTAAAATAATAAAAACCAACAGAAAAAATATAACAATACAAAAATGTGACCTACAGTTCAATAAACAGTTCACTGCGCATGTCCAACAGAACAACGTTGAGTTCTGAACACACATACACAGAGGGGCGACAAATAATTTAGAAATGTAAACTGTTTGTTGGGCATGACGTCCATTCATATTGAGTACCAAACCATAAATTTAAACCAGAACTTTTATTTTCCTGCTCGCCACATATATCATTCGACAGTGTGATATGAGTCGGAATAGACACCATTAACGTATACTAATTATAATTAGAACACTCAGCTGATCAATATAAGGGAAATCGGTAAGGTGTTCCAAATGTTAATTTGTAGACTAAAAGCGTCTGTTGGATCCAGAGCATGTTGTTGATATATGCAGACATGATTGGTTGATATAAAGATATACTCACACTATACTAACCATGAATCCCAATTCTATGTAATCAGTATGCCATTAAACAGAACAGTTTGCTGTGCTCATGTCTACAGAGCACTGACGTCAATATCAAGTGACTCCATGTACAACATATTGTTTAATACCAATAACATAATTGTTCAATCATTTAGATTGACAAAATAAAAATAATGAGGGGAAAATGAGTTAAAGACTACAAAAATGATACTATATCTAGAACTCAGTTATCATTAAACTTTCTGCCCGCCCCCCATTGGCTGCATCTCTTCGGCATCGTTGACGTTGAATGCGTTCTTGTTACTGGATCGTCCAAATGCAATGGATTGCGCAATCTCGTCAAAAGTCTTGTTCTTTGTTTCCGGTACGAAGAAGAAAATGAAGATGATGGATGCCACAAGAATGACGATAAAGATAAGGTACGTGTACGGACCTATTCCTTTCTGAAAACGACAAAAACACAAGAATATATTGATTTGATGGCACTGGTAGAGTGTTAAAAGTAAATGTTAAAAGTGCGGAGCTCGTGGTCCAGTGGTAGAGCATCGAACCCAGAATCGGACGGTCATCAGTTCGATCCTCCCTTACGGCTATGTGTGGTGTCCTTGAGCATGACACTTTTTCGCATTTGCTAAGTACTAGTTCTACGCAGGAAGGCTTTGAGCGTGATTTGTATGGAAGGCTTTGAGCGTGATTTGTATGGAAGGCTTTGAGCGTGATTTGTATGGAAGGCTTTGAGCGTGATTTGTATGGAAGGCTTTGAGCGTGATTTGTATGGAAGGCTTTGAGCGTGATTTGTATGGAAGGCTTTGAGCGTGATTTGTATGGAAGGCTCTGAGCGTGATTTGTATGGAAGGCTCTGAGCGTGATTTGTATGGAAGGCTCTGAGCGTGATTTGTATGGAAGGCTCTGAGCGTGATTTGTATGGAAGGCTTTGAGCGTAATTTGTATGGAAGGCTTTGAGCGTGATTTGTATGGAAGGCTTTGAGCGTGATTTGTATGGAAGGCTTTGAGCGTGATTTGTATGGAAGGCTTTGAGCGTGATTTGTATGGAAGGCTCTGAGCGTGATTTGTATGGAAGGCTCTGAGCGTGATTTGTATGGAAGGCTTTGAGCGTAATTTGTATGGAAGGCTTTGAGCGTGATTTGTATGGAAGGCTTTGAGCGTGATTTGTATGGAAGGCTTTGAGCGTGATTTGTATGGAAGGCTTTGAGCGTGATTTGTATGGAAGGCTTTGAGCGTGATTTGTATAAGTTATAACAACTTGTTTCACAAATGAACTAAAGCAAAGAAGTTTAAACTAAAAATAAATACACAATAACAAATAAATGTACGTGTGTTTTCAGGGATTTTCAAGAAATTATATAGAATTTTTTTTTAACTGTCAACATGTTTGAAACAAAGTTAAAAAGTACTTTTTTAATGAGGAATCAACAGTAAGCAAGTTGCGAACCCCACATCAGCCCACTCTTACAATCCTCGGAATATTCCTACATTAACACCACACTAACACCAATAAGACATTGAACACCCTTTTTACATTAGCACAGTTTCCATAATTGCATCACATGTATTATATATATATTGTGCAGATAAATGACATTTTGGATCAATTTCAAAGGCTGACGAGTGTGTTATATTTTTGGCTCCCCTTCATTAATTATTTTAAACGTTTTTGGAACAACTTACTTTATTTAGGTATTAAATCGGTATGAAATTCATATGAAATCGGATATTACCATTTTACGAACACGTCGCCTACTTTTGGTTTTAATAATAAAGTACAACTCCCCTGGCTGGAACACCACATATAGCTATAACCACTTCCCTGGTCCCGACTGAATTTCTATTTCGATGTATAAACATGAACATCTAGTTTTAACTTGTTTATTTTACTTCAATTGTGAAAAAATTCTTACAACTAAGACAAATCACTCTCGAAATTTTCTGGTTAGAACCAGTATTAAGCACATGCTGAAAAGTGTCTTGCTCAAGGACACCACACATAGCCGTGGTGGAGGATCGGACCCACGACCCTCTGGTCAGGAGTTCGGTGCTCTATACTAGACTCAAACAACCCGTAACTTGAAATATATAGTCAAGTCCCATCAGGTTCGAGTCATCGAAGTTCTACTGTATTTAGTACTTTTGCAGTCATCTTATTTAACAAAGCTGTGTAGACCAAATGACATTAATTTACCTGAATGAACCTGAATGTCAACATGAGAATGAAGTTGCAGATCCAGTTGAAAGCGAGGGAGAAGCTCATCGCAGCTGCACGTGGTTCCTGTCGGAAAATCTCGCCAACGACGATAAACGGGATAGGTCCTGAAACACAGATATAACATGAGTAAATATTTAACTAAAATTATAAAAAGTAATCGAATATAGTAGCATAAACTCCGAATAATATGTCAATTTTCTTCGATCAACAACATTATTAATAAGTTGCGGATCGTTAATCTAAGGCGGTAAAAACCACGCTCACTTCCAGGAGTGATCTTATCCACATGAAGGTGAAAGATTAGCAAACTAGCAGAGTTGCAAGAAAATTGTTATTTTCTTTTCAAGGCAAGTTTGTTAGTACATAAACGATCGTATACGAATTCTTGTTTATCATTGGCAAACAAATAGTATACGAGGTTCTGCGGAGTTCGATAAATTAAATGATAAATAAGGACCCCATTGGAAATAAGTTGTAAAACTAAATGGGTTATCCAGTGTAATAGGCATGCCTTATTTCTCTTAAACTCTTTGTACTTAAATGAACAGTAATGTGCTATAGTTGTTAATAATGAAAGAATGTGTAATACTGTGATTTAATATTTGTATAGTTTGTGATATACAAATGTATGTCTGTGATATTTATTGTATTCATTAAATATACATATATATATATACACGAACAAATCTTTATTACGTCAATGTATTCATTTCTGTTGATAAACTGCCTGCCTGATTTATCACGTCAATGCAAGTTTATCAGACACACCACGTCATTATGTATAGTTATATATTTTGACCTGGACGGAACTACTTTTAACCCTACTTTTAATTGATTTCAATTTCATAAAAAAAAATAATTAGAAATATTGACATGATAAAAACAATACCATGTTAAGAGTCCACTTCACCAGGTTCGACACGAACAAAACAAGGACTCGACAGAGGCTCGTCCTGTTTTTTTCTTAGCTTCATCTGATAAAGTTGTTTGTTATGTAAAAATATGTTTATTATAAATATCAGATACTAACATGGTATTATTTACAAATATCACTGACATTATGTGGATGCTCATCTATTTCTAATGGTTTGTCTATACGTTCCAGGGGTCGTGTGTTCGAATCCCCACCTGGCAACAGTCTCTGTGATGATTGATATACGACATTGTGTTTCATAGTCATTCGTGTCTCACCGCTGATTCAAGAGGGGAACTACTTGCAGAGATGGGGTTTGCTCGATTACTGGTTAACCTTTCATGATCCCAGGAAACAGTGGTTAGGTTAACTGATCATCTGTTAACCCTCGTTGGCATAAAATGACGTTAAATATTCAATCAATCAACCATTGTCTATACGTACCTAGACCTAGAGCAAATCCAATGACGTAAGTCAGCATGACAATGATGGAAATAATTGCAAGCAAATTCTTCTTATCCTGCAAAAAACAGCGTTCAGAAACAATTTACTTTTGTGTTAGATAATTATATACATATATTCACATATATAAAAATCAAGATTTCTCCTTTAACAGTTTTAACACTACAATTCCAAGGACTCCTTTACCACAGCAAGGAGTTATATAGAAAAGGAAAGACAAATGACTGAGATTGTTTAAACGCCTGCGTATTCACGCAAAATCTCGCATTATCTCGTTTTTAAATATCTTAATTATGATTCATCTCAGTAAAACACATCAAAATTCTTACACTAAAGAATGAAATTGTCATCAAAATAATACCATTCCCAGAAATGTGTGTTTAAAATTGTTGAAGTACTTGTGATTACAAAATGTGTATACTGCAGCTAAAATAATGACAAATTACGATAAATTTCCTTCAAACCTCAATATCTTCAATTCAAGAGCATTTTGTGTGATCGAAACATGTTTAAACATCTAAAATTACTAACAATTTACAGTTTATGTACATGCAATCAGTTGCCTGTCAATTATGAATGATTAATTTGCAAATTATGAATCCTTCATACGCTGTTTCATCAACATTAAGCAGGGAGATGCAAGTTTCCTATCCTTCTATACATGTCCTTAATCACAGGCAACTGATTGGTTTGTATATAATGTAAGGTGTATGTAACCTTAGATGTTTTATAACGCTTTAAACACACATTAGGATCTTGAATTTAAAATATTGCAGTTTGAAGTAAAATGTCAAGTACTTTCCTTGATTTTTTAGTTGCAGTATACACATTTTGCAACATAAGTACTTCAACCATTTTAAACACAAAAAGTGTGTACATGTGTATACATTGCTTTACATTTCAGAAATAGTTAACATGAATGAAATATAATTGTAAGTGTCTCGATACAGACAAGGAGGCCGAAAATTTGAATAAAGGTTGATTTTTTTTAAAAATTTAATATACATGTTTTATTAGCCAGGTTGTATGCCGATCTTATGTCGCAATGATTAAAGTTTGCTGTCTTGATTGCCGCCAAAATGACCATACGCGGCAGGAACTACTTTTTATTCGTCGAATTTCGTTTTTTCCATGTACTTTATTATATGAAACATATATCACATACATGTATAAAACAAATATTAAACCCATAAAATAAACTGTGGATTCTATATTATGTTATTTTTTAAAATGCTACATTAAATAAACCAAAGGCTACAATACTGTCAAATTAGGCAGGCATACGAATATTTATCAAAGGCCGGCTATCAGTACTTACCGTGCTTAGATTACTTCCCTTTGTTATATGTTTATGTATATAATTGAAGTGTAAAATATTGTATAGTTGATATAGATACATTACCTCCATCCCTGGAGTCTGCAACAACTTCAGAGAGACGGTCAAAATGATAAAGGAAACCACCATACCAATCATAGGAAAGATCAACAATGGGCGGCGTCCGAGTTTCTCCATCAGCGGCAACTGTTGAGATACATATGTAATACGTTAGCTATACTTACATAATGTTTGTTTTTAAGACAGACAGACAGACGGATGAAAATACGCTGTCAATTATGTAATAATAACTTGAACATCAAGCTCACAACGCAAGGTTTCGTTACATTATCCAATGGATATCAGACACTGATCTGTTTAAAAATTTTTACTTTCAGTAAATGACTGTTACAATTTTTTAATGGAGTCTAACGCCATTTACACCACACTTCCCGTTATATATGGCATATCCAGTTTTATTGGTGGAGAAAGACCTTAGAATGAATCTTAGTAGAACCGCCCTTCTTCCACAAGTAACTGGCAAACATTCTCACATAAAGTTTTTGGAGCGAGCAGGACTCAAACCTACGAGTCAAGACTCTTTCTTAGGCATTTCATTTCAAAGGTCGATAACACGCAGATCATTTATATATATGGTCGGTAACCTTAGTCATGAGATTATGTAGTGATTTACTTAACAATCAAAAATGAATTACTAAAAAAGTCGAATCAGGTTACACCTACCGCCACGATGGTTGCCAACACGTTTATAGCGCCCTGGCCCACGATGACGTACGGGATAGATTCTTCGGGCACACTGGCTTGTTTAAAGATAAAACGGGAGTACGACATGGCCTGGAATAGAGAAGTCAACATAATTGTAAAAGTGAACACTTTCTTAAGGGTCAAACCTCTCTACTGTGGCCGACTAGAATGAATGGACATTTAGACTGTATTCCTTTTTTTCATAAAGCTTTGTGTATTCAATTATAGAGATCCAGTCTAGATCTGCAAGAATGCACATATTCAAATGACAGTTTTGCAATACATGTATCTTTAAAAACAGTAAGTTTAAAGAATTTTTGTTTTGTCTTTATTGCTTATAAAAATATGAACAAATATCAGTATGTGTAGAGTCAAATCTGTCTTAACCCTTTACTTCATATAGACGCCTTTGGACACCTGATATAGACGCCTTTTAAATTATTGGGTAAATTATTTTTATATTAACAGACAGAGTGGAAAACAGTTACTCGTTACGAGCAATCTGAACTCTTCCTGCACTGTTTTCAAAAGCCTTCTGTGATTGGTGCGGGAAAACGCGTATCTATGGAGTAAAGGGTTAAGCAGTCATTCAAGGTAAGGAGCAAAAGGGACCTTTTAAGACAAGTTGTTGTTAATACATGTAAATTTGCTCTGAAAGCCTAGAAATGGGAAACAGTAAATGTGGCTGCTTAAGACAAGTGGTTGCTCAATAGAGGTGACAATTTACACAGGGTCGTCTGTATTTATTAAGTATAAAAATATTAAGTATAAAAATAGGAAACTCAATTTATAATTTCATCAAACTTTTACTGACTTATCACATACATGTATTATAATTGTAACCAGACCGTGGTGGTGTTATTTAGATAGTTATAGTTTTATTCTTTATTTAAGTCTCATCATGGTAAATACATAGTATAAATAGTCAAACCTGTCTTAAGCAGCCAGCCAAGGGAAAGAGCAAATGTGGCCTTTTAAGACAGGTTGTTGCTTAATACAGGTTAATTTACAATGAAAGCATAGAAATGGGGGAAAAAAACATGGTTGCTTAAGACAGGTGGCTGTTTATTGAGGTGACCACCTACACAGGTTTTACTATACATCATATAAAACAATCCTTACACCTAACAAATAACCATGCCATTCTCTATAGAGAATTATAAGAGACTAGTCACATGATTAAAACATGTCAAAACATGTTTTTAACATTCAGTCACACATCCGTTTATAAACATTCATGTATTTAACAATACAAGTGTTAACGGCTATGTACACAGTAAAAAATGAGGGACCGGTGCTTATCTTGACATATAGTCTAAAATGTTAAATAGGAGAGACATTATCCACTATTAGTTTATCTAGTTCACCGAGCACACCAATCCAATCTCGAGTATAAAATGCTAGTTTGCTGCCTCTTATATTGAAATATTTTTAGCCGGGCTTTATAATAAGGACACAGCCCTGATTATGTCGTCGTTATCAAATGTTGCAGTGTTGATCACCGCCAAAATGACCAAAAAGGTCTTACATTTTATTCCTTTAATTTAAATTTTTCATGTATTTTATATATGTCAGCATAAACAAACCAAACAATAAAATGATATTGTAGACAATAGTATAATGTCATTTTTAAAAAAAAATGTTGCATAAAATTATTACAGATCAGTTATTATTACTTTTAAGTGCTTGATTGGTCAAAGCTATCTTGTTGTACAAGTTACAAAACAGGAATATATTCCATACCGCGTTAATTCCAGACCACTGCTGGGCCACTTGTGAGACTACAGCAATGATTATGGGCAATTTCAGTTCGGGTGAACTCAACAATTTCTTCAGTGTGAATGACTCCAGGGACGAGGCTTTTCTAGCCTCCACTCTCATCTCCTCCATTTCTTCCTCCACGTTGTCATGGCCACGTAGTTTCACCAATGCTGCACGTGATAAAATATAAAATCTGAATGCAGTTTTTCTTTTTTTTATTGTTTGATGAATTTTGATATATTCATGGTTGAAAAATGAAATTATCAATGACATTTTACAGTTTTCAAAGTGAATATAAAAAAAAGTTGATTTTAAAAGAATCGTGAAGATTCAAACTAGTATTTTCAATGAAACAAACAGTTTTTCTGTATTAATTTGGGGTCCTCCGTAGCGGAATGTATAAGCGCCATCTCAAGATCACTTGTCTCTCACCGTTTAGGTTGCAGGTTCGACTCCCACTCGCTCCTAAAATATTTATGTAATAATGTTTTTCAATATCTTACGGCAAGACGCTGCTTCTACAACCCAGATCTATTCTGAGGTCTTTCTCCAACAATAAAATTGGATATGCCAAATATAACCTGAAATATGTTGAAAATGGTGTTAATCCAACTTCAAATACAAATCTAAATCATTTCAGTGCTCACGCAATCGAACATTTCACTGAAACCAGCAATAATTCCCTATCTTAAATATTGACATTGCCAAATAACATTTACGTATACATGCTTAGGTGAAGACCCACCATTGATTTTTGTTCTTTATTCTATACTATTAAAATAATAAAAGTTTGAAGGCTTGTCATTCATAGAGAGACCCAAATGACAGAAGTGAAACTTACATTTTACTGTTTGTCAACCTCTGCACTATCAAAATATGATGAGAAAAGTAGGGGTCATGTGTCATATAAGAGATTTTTTTTCTGCTCAGTGACAAAGTGAAAGTAGACTTCCGAAATCATGAATTCATACCCCAATTTCCAAGTATCAATTTTTTTCTAATATCACAATTCAAACATGACAATACTGTCAACATGTTCAAAATACGTCAATAATGCCATTCAAATAAAAAAATGAGCATTAAAATAAGGTAAATGCCTTTTTAAAGAAGAAAAAACGAGGATTAATTATAACCGCCATTATGCGACTACCCCACGGAAGCACTTCCTTTTTCCAATGGTGGTACTATGCCTTAACTTCTTAAAAAATAACTTGTGCATGAACACCAACGAACACACGAACAACTGATTGGCGGCAAAGTAACCGGCAAGTGGTACATGACAGACAACGGCAGAGGACACTTATGTGATATGATATCTCAGCTTTTGCTTCCTTCAGATGGGCTAAACATGTTGTAGGTTAATAAAAAGCCCAAACCTTTCTTAGCACCATCTTCATCGTTCTTATTTATCAGGAGATATCTGGGACTTTCCGGGCAGAAGGGGAAAGCAATTAAGCACACGAGGGCTGGAAGTGCGTTGAAAGCGAAGAGAATTGGCCAAGCTTTCCATCCACCTGAAATATAAAAGCACCATGTAAGAATGACATATATATATACGATTTTGTCATCAATTTATCAGCAACCAAAAGACAATCATCAATATCCCCTAAATAACTCCCTCATAGCAAAAGGCACAACCAAATCACTAGGTTTAGGAGTTAATTTTTGGACATTGAGAATTTCTTTGCTATTTGTCTTTATGGTAACAGAAAACTAAAACTCTCTCATTGCAAAAGGCAATACTAAACCATTTAGTTGACATTGTGTACAAAGTTTCATGAAGGTCGTCAAGTAGTATTTAAGGGCTGTCTAGTTTAAAGATTTGGATTTCGTTTCAAGTTTATCACCCCAATTTAAATATCGATTTGGTCACATTTTAGTATATTTGACGTACAAAACTATTCGGATTTTATTTATTAATTAATGATAATAAGATGCTTTTTATCCACTTTTAAAATAGTTTATGTTTTAAGACTTTATAGGGTTTTTTATCTTGATATACTCTATTAATTAAAGTTAAAAAACACATTTGTATAATCATGAACTATGTAATTAACCTTTGTGTAATTCAAGCCAGATTTACTAGATTTGCCGCTCGTTAAGGTGATTAGCACGTTCAGAAGAAACAGTGTATTAGCATGTCTTTATATTATTGTATTTCTATTACCTGACAGTTCTGGAAGCCCGAGAACCATAGACCAAAGGATTCCGATTGTGATAAACAGCTGGTGACACGTGCCAATTGCTCCACGAATCTTCTTCGGTGAGATCTCAGCAAGGTATAACGAGGCCAAACTTACATTTATACCTGCAAAATATATGTGTATATGTCATTATTTCATATAAAAATATATTCTCTTCATATATTACACTTTCTAGTTTTAAACCGGTGCTTTTTATCAAATAACGTTCGATTTATACTGATGTTCAAAATCATACTGGTTCTAATAATTTGAAAAATTCTCTTTTTACAATATTGATTTTTATTGTTTGATCTTGTAAAAGATTCTATTTTCGAAAATATCAAATGAATATGGTATTTTTTGTCTGTAAACACATGTTGTTGTCATGTGTGTTATTTTTTTAGTATAATGTGCCAATACTTATATCATCTTTTTAACAGAAATATGTTTGCATTCAGATACGCTGATTCAAATTGGAAAGTTATCAGTTACTTGCGGAGATGGGGTGTGCTTGAGTACTGGTTAATCTTTCAGGATCCCAGGAAACAGTGGATAGGTTAACTGATCGTCTGTTAGCCATCGATAGCATACAAATTACGCCAAATATTCAATCAATCAATCAATCAATCAATCAATTAATCAATCAATCACATATGCCCTGGTTCATGTTAAGCTGTATTTTGTGTATTTATTTATTTTTTCCTATGCATATTTTGTTACATAATTTATTATTTTGTAACGAAGATTATTAGTTGTGTTTGGACATATGCATGGTTAGTCCGTATGAGTCTCATATTTTGCGGAAATATTGGAAATAAGCTTGTCAATAACAATTCGTCTTGGTTAAATGTAACTTATTCAAAAATAGACAGCAGCTATCTGCACGTCAGACGTGTTGGTTAATATTTGGATTCCCTCCAAAGAACATGTTAAAGTGTTCACAGAAAGACAGGCATAGCTAAATAGAAAGTTAACAAACCAAAGTGAAAGCCGCCAAAGTCCCAGACAGACAGACAGACAGACAGACAGACAGACAGACAGACAGACAGACAGACAGACAGACAGACAGACAGACAGACAGACAGACAGACAGACAGACAGACAGACAGACAGACAGACAGACAGACAGACAGACAGACAGACAGACAGACAGACAGACAGACAGACAGACAGACAGACAGACAGACAGACAGACAGACAGACAGACAGACAGACAGACAGACAGACAGACAGACAGACAGACAGACAGACAGACAGACAGACAGACAGACAGACAGACAGACAGACAGACAGACAGACAGACAGACAGACAGACAGACAGACAGACAGACAGACAGACAGACAGACAGACAGACAGACAGACAGACAGACAGACAGACAGACAGACAGACAGACAGACAGACAGACAGACAGACAGACAGACAGACAGACAGACAGACAGACAGACAGACAGACAGACAGACAGACAGACAGACAGACAGACAGACAGACAGACAGACAGACAGACAGACAGACAGACAGACAGACAGACAGACAGACAGACAGACAGACAGACAGACAGACAGACAGACAGACAGACAGACAGACAGACAGACAGACAGACAGACAGACAGACAGACAGACAGACAGACAGACAGACAGACAGACAGACAGACAGACAGACAGACAGACAGACAGACAGACAGACAGACAGACAGACAGACAGACAGACAGACAGACAGACAGACAGACAGACAGACAGACAGACAGACAGACAGACAGACAGACAGACAGACAGACAGACAGACAGACAGACAGACAGACAGACAGACAGACAGACAGACAGACAGACAGACAGACAGACAGACAGACAGACAGACAGACAGACAGACAGACAGACAGACAGACAGACAGACAGACAGACAGACAGACAGACAGACAGACAGACAGACAGACAGACAGACAGACAGACAGACAGACAGACAGACAGACAGACAGACAGACAGACAGACAGACAGACAGACAGACAGACAGACAGACAGACAGACAGACAGACAGACAGACAGACAGACAGACAGACAGACAGACAGACAGACAGACAGACAGACAGACAGACAGACAGACAGACAGACAGACAGACAGACAGACAGACAGACAGACAGACAGACAGACAGACAGAGATATATAGAAAGTCAACCAACCACAGTGTAACCCGACAAACGCCCTAGACACAATTAAGCACTCCGGTGATTTAAGAACTACGGTGACGCCGCCAAAAAACGCTGCTATGAACATGATAACCGTGATGATAATCAAGCCCTTTTTTCTGAAAAATATCATTTTAAGTTTTGAAGAAAAACACGACGCTCCACAGATAAAATGATAGAAAATGAAGCAACACCAACTGTTACATCGTAAACAACTATTACATCGTAATTCAATTCCCATCTAATACCTACATATAGTACTTAATGTCTCGTTATTGTTCTATACAGAAAACTGTGAAATCTGTTAGTTCAATTAATATTCATAATTCTAGTTCTCTATATAAGTCCTAGTTCTCTAAATAAGTCCTAGTTCTCTATATAAATCATAGTTCTCCATATACATCCTAGTTCTGTATATAAATCCTAGTTCTCTATATAAGTCCTAGTTCTCTATATAAGGCCTTGTTCTCTATATAAATCCTAGTTCTCTTTATAAATCCTAGTGTTCTATATAAATCCTAGTTCTCTGTATACGCCCTAGCTCTCTGTATAAGCTATAGTCATCTATATAATCCCTAGTTCTCTATATAGGGCTTAGTTCTCTATATAAATCCTAGTTCTCTATATAAGGCCTAGTTCTCTATATAAATCCTAGTTCTCTATATAAGTCCTAGTTCTCTATATAAGGCCTAGTTCTCTATATAATTCATAGTTCTCTATATTAGGCTTAATTCTCTATGTTAGTCCTAGTTTCTTATATAAGTCCTAGTTCGCTATATAAGGCCTTGTTCTCTTTATGAGCCCTAGTTCTCTATATAAGGCTTAATTCTCTATATAAGTATTTGTGCGCTATATAAGTCCTAGTTCTCTATATAAGTCCTAGTTCTCTATATAAGCCCTAGTTTTCTGTATAGGCCCTAGTTCTCTATATAAGTATTTGTTCTCTATACAAGTATTTGTTCTCTACTTAAGTCTTTGTTCTCTATATAAGTCCAAGTTCTCTATATGAATCCAAGTTCTTTACATTAATTAAGTTCTCTATATAAGTCATAGTTAACTTTTTTAGTCCTAGTCCTCTATATAAGTTCTAGTTATCTGTATAAGTCCTAGTTATCTGCATAAGGTCATAGTTATCTGCATAAGTCCTAGTTCTCTAATGAAGCCCTAGTTCTCTATATAAGTCCTAGTTCTCTATATATGTCCTATTTCTCTATATAAGTTCTAGTTTCTAGTAAGTCCTAGTATTCTATATAAGTTCTAGTTTCCAGTAAGTCCTAATTAACTTCATACGTCCTAGTTCACTATATAAGTCCTGGTTCTCTATAAAAATTATATAAAATCTAGCTAAGGTAATACAAAGTTACCATAGACTATGGGAAAACACAAACATGTACTAGTATAGGGAAAGAATATGAAATAAAGCAATGTATAACAAAAATAAAATAAATCATATAGATGACCGTTAAGTTTTGCAAGTGTTAAATCTAAAAAAAAAAGTGGAAGGAAAAAGTTATAGTCGCGCCTGTTTGTCAACACATACGTCGGTTATATCTGCCGTGCCAAGCACTTGGAACTTGGGGACAGTCACCAACATGAAGAAGACATAGGTATATTCTCAGTGTTTTTTTAAAATAGTGCTCAGACAACTCAGTCATTAACACCAGATGGTCACAATCTATGAATACTCAATTTCGGGATTAGAACCCACGGTACCCGCGCCGTCAGCGACAAATTCATTAAGTCCGTCGTTTAGACGCTAGAACGCCAAAAAACAACACTTTGAGCAAACGATATATGTGTCCAGCGTCTCTCTACTGAGGAAACAAAAAAAAACAGGAGCGAAAATAAATATAACTTACATAAAATTATTCATTCAAGAATCAAATATAATATATATATACCTTCCAAAATAATCAGCAATTTTTCCAGACGAGAATGCGCCTATCATGCCAAACAATACAAAAATAGCCACTGTCAAGGACCATAAAAACTCGAGGAAATTGTCGCTTTCGATCTCTGTAAGAAAAAAAAGAAAATATTAAATTCGAATCTGAATGTATTGAATGACTGCAGTCAGTCGCCAAGGGAATTTATCAGAATTTTTCAAACTTTTAAAATTGGCAAAAAAACATTTTATTCTCAATATATCATACCTCTATTAATACTCACTGACCCCGTATTGCCAAAAGGATATATATTTAAACATGCCAAAATTATATATTCAACATGGATTTCCCAACTTGGGTTACACGCCCAAGAAAGATTTCCCGCTTAAAACGCAATATATTTTTTTAAATTATTCAAATGATTTCAGTTTGATTTCATAAAATTTCATTTCAAATTATTATAACAAGAAAAGCTATCGGGCAGAATCCATTTTTTCTATTAAAAGTATCAGCGACCTTGAGCTGAATGACCCCAAGCTTACTTTATCAAAAGAAACTTCCACCAAATTTGGTTTAAATCGTATTTATTGGATATCAGCATATTGCATATATACATATATTCAATATACAGCGATATATAACAACAGCTTTGAGAAGAAAGCTATTTCTAGCTTGTACAAGGTCTCTCTTCTGAAAACGTCTTCATACATTACAAGGAATACTATTTACAGAGCTGAACAGTTCTTGGCGGACAGAGTTAACACTCATAACCTATAAAATTGCAATTAATGAAGCGTGTATCTATTTACCCGATGAGGTTCTTGCTAAATCTGCTGCCACGCTACTTGTATTGTCGGTGTATACCGGTCCTGCCTGCGTCACCGCCACAACTACGGCCGTTGTAGAAGCGTTAGAATCCGGCCGATTGCCGGTGTAGTAAAGATGTCCATCCTCCCGGTATTCTGTCGGAAATCCGTCACGTGCTAGGTAGGTTTGGGCGTAAAATACTTTGATAATCTGAAAATATATGCAAACATTTGGACTTAAACATGCGTATCAATGTAAAAATCAGCAAAGCGTATACACGTCAACAAAATGGTCACTTTGTAAAATCTTGGATCTCCCATTCTCATGCCAGGGTCGTCCGTGGGCGCGTGGGTAAAGTCGCTATTTCAGGATCACTAACCCCTCAGCGAAGTCCGACCACAAATACTTTATGACCTTTATGAAATGTGTCAATTACTTACGTTAATAGTTCTTCTCATATTCAACCTGCGCTTTTCTTTAATCAATAAAACCAAAACCATATACATGACCTGTAAAACATAAATATTTACCGCTGCGAGTGAGTTGACGCCATCAATTTTATAGACCTAGCCTAACAGAAATACCACTGCGGGTGAGTTCACGACACCAATGTTGTAGGCCTAGCCAAACATAAATACTTACCGCTGCGGGTGAGTTCACGACACCGATGTTGTAGACCTAGCAAAACATAAATATCTACCGCTGCAGGTGAATTCACGACACCGATGTTGTAGGCCTAGCCAAACATAAATACATACCGCTGCGGATGAGTTCACGACACCGATGTTGTAGACCTAGCCAAACATAAATATCTACCACTGCGGGTGAGTTGACGCACCGATGTTGTAGTCCTAGCCAAGCATAAGTACCTACCGCGGCTGGTGAGTTGACGACACCGGTGTTGAAGGGATAACCAAAGATAACTTGAGTACTAACCGCTGCGGGTGAGTTCACGACACCGATGTTGTAGACCTAGCCAAACATAAATACCTACCACTGCAGGTGAGTTGACGCACCGATGTTGTAGACCTAGTCAAGCATAAGTACTTACCGCAGCAGGTGAGTTGACGCACCGATGTTGTAGACGTAGCCAAGCATAAGTACTTACCGCGGCTGGTGAGTTGACGACACCGATGTTGTAGACCTAGCCAAGCATAAGTACTTACCTCGGCTGGTGAGTTGACACACTAATGTTGTAGACATAGCCAAGCATAAGTACTAACTGCAGCTGGTGAGCTGATGACACCAATGTTGTAGACGTAGCCGAGCATAAGTATTTACCACTGCCGGTGAGTTGACGACACCGATGTTGTAGGCCTAGCCAAGCATACGTACTTACCGCGGCTGGAGAGTTGACGACACCGATATTGTAGACGTAGCCAAGCATAAGTACTTAGCGCGGCTGGAGAGTTGACGACACAGATGTTGTAGACGTAGCCAAGCATAAGTAGTTACCGCGGCTGGAGAGTTGACGACACCGATGTTGTAGACATAACCAAGCATAAGTACTTACCGCGGCTGGAGAGTTGACTAGACGTAACCAAGCATAAGTACTTACAGCGGCGGGTGAGTTGACGCACCGATGTTGTAGACGTAGCCAAGCATAAGTACTTACCGCGGCTGGAGAGTTGACGACACCGATGTTGTAGGGATAGTCAAACATAAGTACTTACCGCGGCTGGTGAGTTGATGACACCGATGTTGTAGCCTTAGCCAAATATAAATACTTACTGCTGCGGGTGAGTTGGCGAAACCGATGTTGTAGACTTATCCAAATATAAATACTTACTGCTGCGGGTGAGTTGGCGAAACCGATGTTGTAAACTTAGCCAAACATAAGTACTTACAGATGCGGATGAGTTGACGACACCGATGTTGTAGACCTAGCCAAACATTAGTACTTACCGCTGCGGGTGAATTGACGACACCGATGTTGGAAGGATAGCTAAACATTAATACTTACCGCTGCGGGTGAATTGACGACACCGATGTTGGAAGGATAGTTAAACATTAAGACTTACCGCGGCTGGTGAGTTGACGACACCGATGTTGTAGCCGTAGAGAAAACTGTTTCCGAACACACATATTGTCGTACTGATAAACAGCCATGTCGTCAATTTACCTTCTGTCTCGGGCTGAAATAAAAAGATCTTCATTAATCCGACGGAATGGTAATTAGCACGCCTATGGATGTTGGCTTTCAAGTTTCCGTACTTTCATGATCATGAATTTTATATCCTAAATAAAATAATGCTATATTTCTATTAAGTCGCCTTTTTTTTATTGCATTGATACGAGTATGGATACATTGAACAATTAAATGACAAATATGTCTTTTTTTATTATTAAGAATGACAGTACAATTAAAAAACGTTTAACTTTTAGATTAAAAGCTTTTCAAATCAGAAATATAGCCATATATATGTCTGATACACATGTTGACCATATTGTATTATATCTGTTTTGATGACATGACATTTGAATCTTATAACTGTGTGGCATATACACATACAGTACCGCTTTCTCTACGTTCGCCTTCGCTTAAATTTAAATATAATAGTATTAGTGTTCGACATGAGCTATATCTGTTATAGGCTTACAGTTTACTAAAACACCAACCGTCTGGCATAAATTATGTTTTTGCTTTAATTATGTACCAGATAGGACTTTTTGCCTGTTGGATTTATCTATTTATTGTTTGATTGAATATTTAGCCTCATTGTATACCATAGAGGGCTAACAGACGATCGGTTAACCTAACCGCTCTTTCATGGGATCCATTAAGGTTAACCAGTGTTTGCGCACATCCATCTTCGCAATTAACAAAACATTTTCTCACTTGACTCATCAGTTGTGAGAGACGAATGATAATGAGACGCAATGTCGTTTATCAATGATCATAAAGACTGTATCAGGTCAGGGCGAGGGTTCAAACTCACGACCCTTGTATTAATAGTGAGATGCACTACCGACTGAGCTAACCAGACCCGGCTTTGGGTAATGAAAATAAACAATACATTATATTTGACAATCGTGGACTTCCGAGTGTATGACAAACGCCGGGAAGTTCCTTAAAATAAAAGATATATTATTAACCGTGTGTCGGTGTATTTACACAAAAACACAGGACGCGGAAACATTTACCAACAATTATATCGTGTCGTAGCAGGAAGCTAATGAAGATAACTTCGACATGTCTCAAGGATGTACCTCTAGCTGATTATATTGTCGTTTTTATAATATTTGCAATGTTTTCTACGTTAGTCATCTCAAAACAAATTAAACTACACAGGGCTATCTTTAAAAAAAAGATTGTTTGCTGTATTTCCACCAAGTGTTTTTCATGTCGGTAGGTAGGCAGCCATTTCTTCGCCGCCAGATTATGATTTTAAACATAAGTGGACAGATATCACGAAAATAAAAGCAACGCTTTGAAAGTCCTTAAAAAGTTAATTGAAAAGTAAATTATCAAACAGTACACTATCGATCCAGGGGACGTGAGTTCGAATCCCCGCCCGGCAATAGTCTCCATGATGATTGATATACGACATTGCGTCTCATTATCATTCGTCTCTCATCGCTGATTCAAGTGTGAAAGTTATCAGTAACTTGCGGAGATGGGGTGTGCTCGAGTACTGGTTAACCTTTCAGGATCCCAGGAATTATTGGTTATGTTAACTGATCGTCTGTTAGCCGTCGATGGCATAAAAATTACCCTAAAGATTCAATCAATCAATCAATTAATCAATCAATCAATCAATCAATCAAACAGTACAATCAAAATTGTATTATACACATCCAAGTGGTAGTACTTATATATATCCGCGACACTTTAGTAAAATTAAAGACAACTCTAGCTGACACGTCTGCAAACTTACCATATGTCTACTCCCCTTTAATTTTTAATATAAATATACACACAGAGTTATACGCAAATTCCATATTTGTGTTTAAGTAGATAGGACAGTTTTGCACTGAATCCTCGATATAATGTTATTTAAATGAGAGTAAATCTATACAATTTATATTTTTCAATACAAAGTTTCTCATCATTTCTATATTTTGAAAGATAATCTTGAGGGATACAGGAGCGGATCGAGGACTTCATTTTAAGGAAGGCGGACTTAGTGGCACAACACAAAATCTGAACGGACACACGTGTTTTTTTAGTATACATATGATCGATTTCAATAAAATATGGGATTTTGTGGAAAAGGGGGGTGGGGGGGGGGCGTAAGCCGGTTTGTTTAATAGTAGATCCGCCATTGGGTACTAGGGCATGATATTCTGGGATAATATACCTGGAATAACTACCTATCCTCTTTATTGTATTATTAATATTTAAATAGAACGTGTATAGAATGTCAAAATACTTGGGTCGCCAATCCTGTACGTACGTGCATGTAAATGTGACTGACGCAATGCACATTTTCTGGACTATTAAATTCAAAAGAGTGTAGGCGTTATCTATATTACAATATTGCTTAAGTATCAAAGGTTAGATTTAATTTGTTTTTAAAGGATTCTCCAATCCCATATGAATATAAGCTCTAAACCATTAACGACTGATGCCGTACAGGTACGTTGTTATTAAAACGATTGATATATTCACAACATAAATGATGTCGTTACGTGTTGAGAAATTCATTTTTTAAGCATCAAGATTTATTATGACTGAATATCTAGTTTTACCAGTCCAGTCGAACCATCGCTGTATGAGAACTTGATTGACTTGACTAACTGGACGGATTTCTCGGGGGAGGCCGGCTGATGTATTGTCCTTGGTAAAAGTTTATATGTAAAGCTGCGGGAAGTGGGTGGGGTAAAAATAACACTAATGTACCAACGCTTTATCCATAAATCTTCCTGTTGCAAACCAAAGTATATCAAAACCCCGATATTTATTATTAATTGCAACATAAAATCATAACTTCTCAAATTAATGAAACAAAATTTAAAAATTCTACTGAAATACACACTAGCAGTAACGATTTTTTGTAAGACTGTAAAACATCACAATGCTGAGAACGCTTGAAATTCATTTGTATTTAATTTCTGTTATAACGATCAGACTAATAGAAAAAAAAAATTTCTTACACTTTTTGTCTTACAAAAGTAAAGACTAAAATATCACATTAACTGAATGGGCCAGTCACAATATGCTTGTGAAGCTCAGGGACAGCTTTATGTTGTGCACAAATACTTCCTAAAAGCTGCCTTTGCCAGGCATAAGGCTGCTAGACATTCGGTTCTCCTCAATTACCGGCCGCATCAGAAAAAATCCACAAGAGTTTCCACCAAACTCGAACCTTCGACTCCCCGCTTCCGAGGCGGACGCCTTAACCGCTAGTCCATGGAAGAGTTACGTGACCACGTACATGTATATGCGAAATATGATTTCCATTAATTTTACAAACAAATAGAAACGAAAATAACGGTTTGTACACATATTCTAATTTCACATTTACATAATGTAGGCATAATGTTGTTTATAATTTATAAAAAAACGGTATTTAATAGGACGGTCATCCGTGGCCGAGTGGTCTTAAGCGCCGTCTAAAGACCACTTACCACTCACCGCTAAGGTCGTAGGTTGGAGTCCCGCTCAGTCCAAAATCTTTATATAAATATATTTAAACTGTCGATTTTTTGTTAAAGGGGAAGTAAAACATGTAAAGTTACTTTCCTCTTTTAACGAAAAGTGGTGAAAACCAAAAGTGGTTCATGATAAATATTTTTTATTAGTTGCTTATAATGGCAGCTGTAGTTCGGCTCGTGACGACAATAAATAAATTCTCTCCAATGCCCCGTATTTATCATAGGTTAGAAGTTAAAAATATTGATATTGTGTTATCATATTACAGAGTTTGCATCGGTGTGCGGATGAGTGGAGGGTGTGGGTCTTGTTTACATTTGTAAAATATCTAAATCACTGCATCAAGTGTTTGGACCGAGCTGGCATGAACTCAGGACCTCAGAGGTGAGAGAATACACTCATTTCAATCAATCAAAACCACCGCCCGTATCCTTAAAGCTGCATATGGAAACTAAATAACATAAGTCATGTATCTGGTCTACTTCTATCTAATAATTTATATACCGGAAGAAGTAACCATGGATACCGCGTAATAGAACATATCCGTATGCACATCCTGTTTACAAAATTAAACTAACGCTTTCGTATTGTTTAAACAAATTGTATTGTAAATATTTTTAACAATCGCAAACCATATAAAAAAATATCCTGTTACATAATTCAATATATAGAAGTTTACGTTGGATCAATATTGAGGTATGCATCTGAAATATGGGGCTACACCAAATCAAAAGAAATTGAAAGAGTGCATATAAAATTGTGTAAACAAATACTCAATGTTAGAACAAGTACATGCTCATCGGCTATATATGGCGAGTTGGGTAGATACCCTTTGTACATATCATGCTATATTAGAATTATAAAATTCTAGTACAAATTGATAAATGCAGATAATATTATTTTACAGAAAGTATACAAACTTGCGTATGATGATTGTATAAAAGGTAAAAAGAATTGGTTGTGTAATGTTAAACAAATGTTATCTGACTATGATTATATTTAAGACAACAATATATAGGCAACTATTTTTTTCAGAGACCTAGTATGTTTCTATTTATAGAATTATTACAGCCAGATAATAGAAATACTTTTAATAAAGCAAAATATATAAAATGTGCTTTATCTATTAGATTGTCTTTGACACATAGTTGAATGTTGTCATCCTCATTTAATTTCAGCACTAGAACACGGTTATATGAAAGTATTTGTATATATATATATATATATATATGCGTGCGTGCGTGCGTGCGTGCGTGCGTGGGGTGTTTTCCACGTGACATGATCTAAATATATTTGTTAACAAATGTATAGTCATGACGATGTACTATGTAAAAGTCAAATAAAATGTATTTTCTGTTCTGTTCTGTTCTATAAACAACGTAAATTCCATTGCCATTATGAAGACAATAACATAAATTCTCATGCACTGCCTTCTTGAGATGGCATTCAGAACAAATCAATATAGCTGCATTCTCCGATAAAACTACGTCATCAAGGTGACATTGGAGAAGCCGATAACCTTGTTTTGTATTGGAACGAATACAAAATGGTATACTAGAAATCAAGCAGTATTACATCATACAACATACATATAACACATACGATATCATAGTATGGCCATATCTACAGATAACGTGAACGGCGGACCTCCGCAACATTAACTTCCATAAAGACGATTATTGTGACAGTTGTGTGGCAACATATGTTGTATGGATAAGAGGACAGACAGACAGAGTCTTAAAGAAACCCAAATAAGTCTTAAATAGTAGTTTATCAGAATGATATCAATTTATTTCATCTTTTCTAATTTAAGTGTCTTTTTTATAAAACATTGTATCTGGAAACTTTGTGGTACGTTTATATATCATTCAGCGAAAACGCCATTGAACTATAGAGTCATGCAATTTTCAAATTCGAAAGTGTTATCATTTACAAAAAAGTTGAACCGGGTGACTGTATTGTCAAGTTTACGTAGATTTACTTAACGTTTCAAAGTTAGTTACCGCGAGAAGGAAGTTTTCTCAATGGTCGTTACGTACAATTGAGGAAATAATATGAACAAAAACATTGCATCATCAACCATTGAACGTATGCTTGTACTTTACTTAGAAAAAAAAACACAATTAAAAATACGACTGGTCTTAAGTTAATAGATGACAAAAATAATAATAAAAAACAAAAAGTCCATGTAGATATAAAAACGGGTATAGTAGCTTACCACAATGCATCTTTCACACTGTAATAAATATTTTTTTAAAACTGTCTTTTACAGATTTTTTTTTTTTAATTCTTTAAATTTTCATTGAAAAGATTCAACTACAAACACCTTTCTTTTCTTACTTAACATTATTAAGAAACTAATTTATTAAAACAAACAAACAAACAAATAAAACAAATACTCCATTATTTAATAAGAATATACATAAATACGTGTATATATTGGTACCTGTAAACTATATGAAGCCTTTCCGTTACTTTCCATTACTAATAAACAAAGATATTGTCCAATATATTGTATTTTCTTAATATAACATCCAATAGCGTAGTCTGCTGAAATCACTCTTATAATGCGTGATCGAGTGCGCCAAGCTATATATACACGATATGGTTTATTACGTCATAGCCTGGTATGCACCAGAACGTCAAGAGGTAAACAAATACGAGACTTTATTCACATATCATTTATTTCTATTCTATACGGATACATGTTATATATACAGTCAACTCTGTCTTAAGCGACCACTTCGGATACATGGTGTATACAGTCAAACCTGTCTTAAGCAATCACTCCGGATATGTTATAGATCTATAAAATCAAACCTGTCTTAAGCGACCACTTCGGATAAATGTTACATACGGTCAAACCTGTTAAGCGACCACTTCGGATAAATGTTACATACGGTCAAACCTGTTAAGCGACCACTTCGGATAAATGTTATAGATCTATGCAATCAAACCTGTCTTAAGGAAAAGAGTAAACAATGAATTAAGGCAGCTGTTTAATACAGGTTAATTAAAACTATAAGAATAGTTAATAGAAAATGTGGTTGCTTACGACAAGTGGTTGCCCAATAGAGGTGACACAGGTTAAAATGTACATGTCATCGAATTTAGGGACACTGATATTGGGCGTTGGGTGGTAACCGCATACATACGAAATCTGGGTACAACCCATTATCGTTCAAGAGGAGCTTACCCATGGACTATATTTATTTGTTTTTAAACATTTTAATAGTTTTCGTCTTTTTGTTTTGTTGAGTTTTTAGTTGATCAAGCTTATATTGCAGTGATGGAGTCGTATGTTCATACGCAAAAGGATTAAATGAACAAGTGGATACTGAGTTTAGGATAGGTACATAGACAGCATTCAATATATTCATTAAGGTATTGGACTCGAGCCCAGCTTGCTCCAAAACTGTATTTGAAGTAAGTTCTCCAAATATTCGTTGCGACATGATGGCAGATCTGCTCATATTCATGTATATGGATGGGATAGTCTTCAGAATATAATAGTTAATTATTATTATTATTCTTTCTGAGCTTTTGTTGTCAGTATACGCTCTCTCTCTCTCTCTCTCTCTCTCTCTCTCTCTTCCTACCACACTCTCTCTTTCTCTCCCTCCCCTCTCTCTTTCGCTTACTCTCTCTCTCTTTCTCTCTCTCTCTCTCTCTCTCTCTTTCTTTCTTCCTACCCCACTCTCTCTTTCTCTCCCTCCCCTCTCTCTTTCTCTTACTTTCTCTCCTCTCGTCTCATCTCCTCTTCACCCTCTTCTGTTCTGTATATATAGGCATCATATCAGAAGCCATTGATCAGGATTTGCAAAAAAGTAAATGATATTTATTGATTTATTTTGTATTCCCCTTGCAGTACCTCAGCCATTCAAGCGAAGCAGCATACACATGTATTTACACACAACATAAAATAACAAAAGCTTAACACTATCATCCTAAACACAGCATAATTAAAAATATGAAAACACATTTTTTTTTACAGTAAAATGTATGCGGAAGAACAATCTATATATAAAACATGTGTGGTATAGTGCAACTATTGCATCATTCTGTACTCTCTTACTCATCAATATTTCATATTCAGTCAAGTCGACGTGGAGGGTGTGTTATTCTCGACCAATCAAAATTCAACAAGTGACACACCTCCACATTCCACGTCATGCTTTCGATTTATATACTCTAATTAACCTAACAAACGATTCCTTTCGTGTCTTCCATTGCACACGTGTGACCTAGTGACGTGGCCGAACTTATAATAAACTTTTATGTTAGCGTTCTTCAAACTATTTTTTTTCAACGATTAGTTGTATGGCTAACACCCAGTGTACATATTTAATTATAAAGCCTGTCAACAGGTCGTATAAATTATTGAATGCGTAGCTATTACTGCGAAGGTTAATATATATAACGTTCTACTTGCAATATTTGCCAACGGAGTATTTATATGTATATATACAGGTACACTAATGTGTATTGGCCTAGCATTTGAGGACATCTAGAGCGTAGCAGGTATACAACCCAATGTCATATACTGAACGGAACAGCTAATTTGCCACCTGATTTATGTAATTTCTCAAAAAGTATCCAAGTAATTTCTTTGAAATTTGGACTTAAAAAACACAGAATATTTTGGTTCTTGAAAAATCAATACATATGTGTCTATTTTAGAAGTCGTTTATTGGTTTTACGCTGTTCCATATATTTACAAAAATACTGGAAATAGAAAGGTTGTGGGTTAGCTGTTCCATTCAGTAAAATTTTTATAAGGACAAGACAAATTGGCTAATGCAATTATGAATATGTTCTTGTATACCGCAGCCCATTTGTTTGGTTTCTGTGGCATTTTGCCAGAATTTAAACCCAAATGTTATATATTAAGTGCCTTTGTCTTTTTTTTTTTTGTCTTTTATTTTCTTTTATCAACACATTACATGTTATAAATGGCACGTCGCTCTGGTTCAATTGAAGGAGGCCGATCTGAAATAGATGCAGATGGATCAGTGTAGAAGAAGCACTGTTTCAGGGACTGAGTGGCACACATTGTCACAAAAAGGGTTTGGCGTGATTTGGGCTCAATCCAGCGACCTCAGCCGTGAGAGGAAAGTGCAGATTCAAACGACGTTTTAAACCAGTTCCGACGGTTACAATCAAATGAAAACAATTCTATTACGACACAATCTTAAAGACAGATGGTCGTACGGTCGGATGGTTAGACAAAAACTGGATTGGACTGGGCTGGACGGACCGAACGACCGACGCATTAGTGGGTGGATGGGATTTGGATAGATGGACGGACAGACGGATGGTAAATCACACATTTAAAAAACTCAGGGTAAGCGTTTGACGACAGTAATTAAAAAGAAACAAGATTTTACTGAACTCAGCATTTACAGAACAGAACAGAACATATATTTTATTTTGACTATCATATTAAAATAGTTAAACGTTGTTAAAGATAATTTCGATGTTAAATACAACAATAATGGCATTATTTTCAATTAATAATTGAATTTATTTAACAATTGCGCATGTCCACTCCTCATATTCGATTACCTACAGAAGTGTAATTTTAATAGGAGATACGTTGAGACAAACAACTATGTGCAAACCAATTAAAATGTGCCCTTAAGATCTTAAAACAGAATTGACTTCTGACATATTTTAAATATTCTAAATATATCACCTTTCATGTTTAAAAGCTTATATGAAAGTTCACAGTTATTATATATTTGCTTGAATATTAAGCGTCATTTTTATGCCATCGAAGGATAACAGACGATCAGTTAACCTAACAACTCCTTGCTAGGACTCTGGAAGGTAAACCGATACTCGATTACACACATCTCCGCAAGTAACTGATATTTTCCCACTTGAAATCGCGGTGAGAGAAAACTGACAATGGAAACCACTTTCGTATACCAATCAAGGCGGGGATTCGAACTCACAACCTCGGGATCAATAGTCAGACGCGTTATAATGCATTTTTTTCAATATATTGGCGGTAATTATAGTCAGAGTCAAATTGAATACCGAAAGACGACTAATAAAGATCAGGCCCCGAGGTTATAAAACCTTTTTCATGCTCAACTCAAACACAACATCCAGTATTTATATACCAACACAAATTAAAGCCCAAAACACTTGATTCGGGCTCAGATTGGGTTTTAGTAATGCTGATGTGAAGTAAAACGTTACCGGTCATCTTAAGCTGAGATTTTCATCACCTCAACGTTTTCAATGTCTATAAATAATTACTCATTACACGTTAAATGACCACACATAATTAACAGGTGGAACACATCTTAAATCATTACAAAATGATAAAATGCAAAATGGTCAATGTAAATGAAGTTATATAACATTACAAACATTTGAGTTGAGCATGAAATCTTGAGTTGAGCATGGAACAAGATTTAATAATAACCTCTGACCCTATGCTGACGTCACCTGACGAAATGTTTATGTTTACTTCGAGGCAACCATTTATCTGATATAGAATTAAAATACAGTCAAACCTGTCTTAAGCAGTCAATCAAGGGAAGGAGCGAAAGTGACCTTTTAAGAGAGGTTGTTGCTTGAGAGAAGTTAATTTGTTCTGAAAGCATAGAAATGTGAAATAGCAAATGTGGCTGCTTAAGACAAGTGGATGTTTAACAGAGATGGCCACTTACACAGGTTTGTCTGCAGTTCACAAACATCATTTCATGAACGTAACACTTCTTTGTTTAATTGATTGAATATTTAGCGACATTTTATGCCATCGTGGGGTAACAGACGATCAAATAACCTAACCGCTTTCCTGGGATTCTGAAAGGTTAACCAGTACTCGAGCACACCCCATCTCCGCAAGTAACTGATAATGTTTCCACTTGAAGCAGCGGTGGGTGAGAGATGAATGGTAATGAGACACAATGTCGTACTTTCTGTTGTTATCTTGGTCGTATATCGGTCATCACGGAGACTGTTGCCGGGTGGGGATTCGAACTCACGACCACTGGAATGATAGTCAGACGCGCTACCGACTGAACTAATCGGATCCGATGAGTGCTTCTTTGTATAACTTAGTACAGCGTTCCTATTTTAATGACGTGAATAAAGGCTATGATGAATATAATGTAGGTGTACTGCGTACTATTTATGGAAATTTAATAGAATTATGTTTGTCATGTAATGTTCATTCGTAATCTGTACAAAATATAGCAATCAATAATTTATTTCCTGTCAATTCCATCTCATAAATATTCGTTAGGACTTACATAAGGTATTAACACAACTTAAAATGTAGTTTTGGGTCGTATATTGAACGTGCGGTTTAAGTGGACTGGGGGCAACCTTACAATCGGAGATTTCCGGATATAAAAAGTACGTTTTCCTGTGAAAGTGGTGAAAAACACACTTTGACACCCCCTCCTCTCTTACATTTACACAACCCACATTTTATGTAAATGAAAGTAATATACACCTACATGATCGACTGTTCCGTTAATCAAAATATTATGAATATCTTTATTGTTGATCTTGATTTCGTTCAATGGTTTAAAGGTTTACGCGAAAATCACACTCGTTCACTTTAAAAGTATGTATTGGTGTGTGCATGCTTATGAGCATCCATTTACTTTTCAAACATGCATAACACGCTTGACTCGAACTCACGGCCTCAGCGGTAAAACATATGTGATCTTTAGACAGTATGTTGGCCCACTGTGCTACGGTGGACACCCTTAAGTCATTATGTGATATTTTATGGTTTAGCTTATTAATTTGTAACTTTCGTGAAGATCTAAAGACAGCTAAATAAGTGTACAAGATGTTAAAATTACGGAAGTCAACGGACCTTCACGGACAACTTTATAATAACGGACGAAAAACGTATATAATGATACACTGTTATTGCTCTTTTGTGTGTATAAAATATGTATAGAATATGACGACCTTATGACAGATTGAATCATTATTATTATTAGTAGTATTACTATTATTTTTATTATTATTAGTAGTAGTAGTGGTGGTGGTGGTGATAGTAGTAGTAGTAGTAGTAGTAGTAATAGTAGTAGTAGTAGAAGTAGTAGCAGCAGCATCAGTAGTAGCAATAGCAGCAGCAGTAGTAGTAATATTAGTAGTAGTAGTAGTAGTAGTAGTAGTAGTAATAATATTAGTAATATTAGTAGTGGTAGTAGTAGTAGTAGTAATAGTAGTAGCAGTAGTAGTAGAAGTAGTAACAGCAGCAGAAGTAGTAGTAGTAGCAGTAGCCGCAGCAGTAGCCGCAACAGTAGAAGTAATACCCTGGAGACACGCAAAATAAAATGGGCACAGTTCACAGAGTAATGGAGAAAAGACAATGGAGAACATAGTTCACATACTCATGAATGGCAGAAATATGTTTTATATCATTATTATTATTATTATTACTATTATTATTATTATTATTAGTAGTAGTAGTAGTAGTAGTAGTAGTAATAGCAGTAGTAGTAGTAGTAGTAGTAGTAGTAGTAGTAGTAGTAGTATTAGTAGTAGTAGTAGCAGCAGCAGAAATAGTAGCAGTAGCCGCAGCAGTAGTAGTAATTCTCTGGAGACACGTAAAATAAAATGGGCACAGTTTACCGAGTAATGTAGAAAATACAATGGAGAACATAGTTCACATACTCATGAATGGCAGAAATATGTTTTATATGGACGTTATTTGTACTAAGACAGAACTGAAGGCATTTCAGCCAGCTGTCGGAATGTTCAATAGAAATACTTGTCGTATAAAACACAAATAGGCATTCTTACAATCTTAGTAAATGTCTCCATACATTGCATCAGCATGCCTGTGACACTCGCCCTATTATTCAAGTAATATTCTTACTCATGTTATTATTACTTACGTTCTCCTATCACGGAGATAAACGCTGATGAAACAAAAACACATTTTACATTTTCTTTTTTTTTTCTAGACAAAGTAACCGCGCCGTAACTGTAAATATTGAATATTGTGATTTATACAGTTTTCTTTACCGCAAGTCATTGATAACATTTAAATCAGCGGCGAGAGACGAATGGCTTCGAGATGTGTGTATAAGTTTTTATTTACCCTCGCGGTTTCAACCAGTCATATTGGCGAGCAAAGACTACGAGAGTGTGGTCGGGCGGGTATTTAAACTCACGACCCCTGGATTAATAGTCAGACGTGGTAATCGAGCACGAAAATGAAATGAAACCTCTGCACCATAGAATGCTTAAAGCTAATCAACGCTATCTAAACAAATCATTAATTAAATAAATATTTGACACCAGCATTATCAAGGAATCAACACAGGTATAAACGTAACTATCAGTCAGTGCTAAATACCTAGAATTAATTATGAAACGAGTCTTGAGATTAATTAAATTTATAATTGCGAGTACAATAGTATACTACATAAAACACGGGCCTTTTCTTATTGTCCACCTAGGTCACGATACGGCGTATACTAAATCCGTAAAACAAGACATAGTAGAACATCAATCATATAGTTTTCTTTGTTACACACCAAAACATAAACCGTCTTCCGTGGCCTAGTGGTTAAGGCGTCCGCCTCCTAAGAAGGTTGGGAGCACTGGGGTTTTATTCTGATGCGACCGGTTGCTGACCCCAACAGCTAGTTAAATTGAGGGGTACCGAATGTCTAACAGCCTGACGCCTGGCAATCATAGCTTTCGGGAAGTAACTGTAAAAAGGTGTCTCATAAGCCCAGTGTGGCTGGCTGTTTCAATAGGAGTGATATTATAATAAACACTTTACTTCACTTAATTATAAATCAAATCTTTATACCAGGATAACATGCAGTAAAACGAACCATACTAATGCATAAATACACTTAAAATACAAAAAAATCCTTGTTATATGATAAGTAGAGGACGAGGAGAGGAAAGAAGAGGGTGGGGAAAGGAGAAAAAGGAGAGGAAGAGCAGAGAGAGGAAAGTGGAAGGGGATGTCAGTAAAAGGCGGCTAGAAAATATAAAGGGAGAGTAGAGGCGAACAGAAAAGAATAGAACAGAAAAGGAAAATGGGGATGGGGAAGTAAAGGGAAGGGGGGAGGGGGGGTGGGGGGGGGGGGGCGATGGGAAAGGGAGAGAAGGGGAAGTGGAAGGGAAAGAAAAGAAAAGAAAAGTTCATCTTAATTTCAATATACAAATTACATTATATAGACAATGCTAACTCATCTACATAAAATAACCAGGACACAAACAGAAACCTGCTCGGTTGTTGCGGTTAATGAAAATACATAACCATAAATAATGACCACAATTTGTAAAACACCCATTGTATTCCATTAATACTAAACTAACTGATAAATATTTGATTAATTATCTCACTGTTGTATATAAATGTACACAAGCCCCGGGGCGAATTAATTATAAATGCAGTAACCACGTTTCATAGTTGAAAACCACATTTATTTTAGTACATAACTTCTGGGCCCGTTCCAAATACAAATGGACATTTTTTCTGTTAACACGATTGATTTGAGTTTCATGAGAAAGTTTTTAAAACAGATTAAGTTTAGTGTTTGCGTATTTCAATAAAACCAACAAATGTACTTGCAGTTGAACTGTGCAGAATGTTTAAATATTGATACAGGCTTAGGTTTTAGCATACCGTTTTAAATGTAGCGTTGTATATATTGAAGGTTTAGTGACATTGGGAAATAATCTCAACATTTTAAAATGACAGACTATATTTAAAATATATTTTCACTTAACAACATTTTCTGAAAATTATAAATTCATATGATGTAAATAATTATGTAATAAAATGTCTTTAATATCGTTTTATTTTAAATTATATTTTCTTTAGAAAATGGTTACTATTTTAAAGATATGTTGCCAAAAATTGTTATATACATCTTATTCTTACATGTATAACAGTAGGTCCAAAAATAACGTGGAGAAGTTGCTTTCCAATTACCTACGAAAATTTCAGACGGTATTCTAATAAACCTATTTTTTGAATAGGTTTAACACTATTTTCACCACATTTCAGGTAATATATACTCTGTTTCGTTGGCTGATGAAGACCTCAGAATGAATCTGAGTATACCCACCATTATTCCGCAATTAACTGGTAAACTTAACATAACGTTTTTTGAGCCAGCTGGACTCGAACCTACGTCCTTAGCGGTGAGAGGTAAGCAATCTTGAGACGGCGCCCTGGACCACTCTGCCACGGAAGACACTTTCACTAGACTAGTATTTAACATGTAATGTGTTGAAAATGGTGTTAAACCAAAGTTAAAAAATAAATATTAAAAAAAATCGGTGTGCCTGCTGACACAGTGCATCTTCTGGACATCTTGTACATATTATAGTTGGCAGTTTAACACGGTGATTGATGGCATAAATACCACCGGAGAACACATTGAATAAAACGTCAAATATAAAACAAACACTAATTACGAGGTGACCTATATAAATGGCCAGTTTGACCGTTGTATTTAATAAGTCAAGCTCGAAAATGACAAATAATTATACGAGGGGCATTCCAGGAATATCTAAGCTACTCACGGTGGGCCTACTAACGGTGGATCTACTAACGGTGGGGCTACTCACGGCGGGTCTACTCACGGCAGATCTACTCGCGGCGGGTCTACTAACGGCAGGTCTACTCACGGCGGGTCTACTAACGGCGGGTCTACTAACGGTGGGGCTACTCACGGCGGGTCTACTCACGGCAGGTCTACTCACGGCGGGTCTACTAACGGCAGGTCTACTCACGGCGGATCTACTCGCGGCAGGTCTACTCACGGCGGGGCTTCTCACGATGGGTCAACTCACGATGGGTCTACTTAAGATGGGTCTACTCAGGACGGGGCTTCTCACGGTGGGTCAACTCACGATGGGGCTACTCACGGCGGGTCTTCTTACGATAGGTCTACTCACGGTAGGTCTACTTAGGGCGGGGCTACTCACGGTGGGTGTACTCACGGCGGGGCTACTCACGGTGGGTGTACTCACGGCGGGTCTACTCACGGTTGGTCAACTCACGATGGGGCTACTCACGGCGGGACTACTCAGGACGGGGCTACTCAGGACGGGGCTACTCACGGTGGGTCAACTCACGATGGGTCTACTTAAGAGAGGTCTACTCAGGACGGGGCTACTCAGGGTGGGTCAACTCATGATGGGGCTACTCACGGCGGGTCTTCTTACGATAGGTCTACTCACGGTAGGTCTACTTAGGGCGGGGATACTCACGGTGGGTGTACTCAAGGCGGGGCTACTCATGGTGGGTCTACTCAGAATGGGTCTACTCAGTGCGGGGCTGCTCACGGTGGGTCTACTCACAGTGGGTGTACTCACGGGAGCTACTTTCGGTGGGTCTACTCACAGTGGGTGTACTCAGGGCGGGGCTACTCACGGTGGGCTTACTCTGGGTGGGTCTTCTCACGGCGGGTCAACTCACGGTGGGTCTATTACGGAAGCTACTCACAGTGGGTCTGCTCACAGTGGGTCTACTCAGGGAGGGGCTTCTCTGGTGGGTCTACTCACGGCGGGTCTACTCACAGTGGGTCTTCTCACGGGAGCTACTCACGGTGGGTCTACTCACAGTGGATCTACTCACGGGAGCTACTCAAGGTGGGTTTACTCACAGTGGGTCTACTCACGGTGGGTCAACTCAGGGCGGGGTTACTCACAGTTGGTGTACTCACAGTGGGTCAATTCAGTGCGGGGCTACTCACGGTGGGTCTACTCACGGTTGGTCTACTCACGGGAGCTACTCACGTTGGGTCTACTCACAGTGGGTCTACTCAGGGCGGGGCTACTCACGGTGGGTCTACTCACGGTCGGTCTACTCACGGGAGCTACTCACGGTGGGTCTACTCAGGGCGGGGCTACTCACGGTGGGTCTACTCACAGTAGGTCTAATCAGGGCGGAGCTACTCACGGTGGGTCTGGTCACGGGAGCTACTCACAGTGGGTCTACTCAGGGCGGGACCACTCACGGTGGGTCTACTCACGGGAGCTACTTACGGTGGGTCAACTCACATTGGGTCTGCTCAGGGCAGGGCTTATCACAATGGGTCTACCAAGGGGCCACTCAGAAATGGTCTACTCATGGCGGGTCTACTCACGGTGGGACTACTCACGGTGGACCTACTCACGGCGGGGCTTCTCACGGTTGGCCTACTCATGCTGAATACCGAAAGACGAATAACAAACTGACATCAGTCTGTCAAACACTGAAAAAAATCTTCAAGTAAAAACTTTATGTACCTGACCTCAGACCAATCCAAATCAATACATCAAAATAGGGTATCAATCAGTTATAGAGAAGGAAAACTCCAGATACGATATCCTAATCAAATAAATCAAACCTCGGTTGCGTTTTACAGAGTGCTGTTCAACAGAGCAGAATACGTGTAGCGTTTAGTGTGGTTTCCACAAGTGTAAAGAACCACAAGTGTAAAGAACAAAACACATCAAGCAAATATAACAAACAACAGCTGCAACTTGAAGGTCAAAATACAAAATGAAACATGTTATACATGATGTAGATGTGTTAACCTTCCGGGCATTTTAGTAACAAGGACGTTTTTGGATGGTAACAAAGAATATAAATGTTTCAACATTCGCCTCATTCAGGTATTTTATAATGGGTACAACTCCTGCTGGTTGGAAATTTATTCTAAATGCGCCAGCGTAAAACTGTTCAAATATATCAATATGCTGCATATTTTTAAATTCATATTTTTAAACAAGAATGGTTAAGACCGTATAAAAGAACAACTGTAGCTAGAATCGGTTCGTTTTACTCTCTTCTGTTAATCTCTTTAGATACTTATGGAAATCCACCACTACATTCCAGTAATTAACATATTTTTTTCAGCCTCGTTTTCAGTATACGTCTCCGATATCTGCAAGAATACTTTGTCGTCTGCAAAACAGATTCCATGCAGAACTGTTACATTCCTAATTAATTATCTTTATAGGAAACGCTCATATTATGCAATTATAACACAATTATGTCTTTAATTATATAAATTTATGCAAGAAGGACTGCTATTCATTGCCTCGTGACTTGGCAGATATGGAATATAGAGCAACCATCGTGACTGACCAAATGTGTTACACTGGCAGCGATATTGCTTATGTATTATAAAGAATGAAGCTTGATGTCTAGTGTTTGGAGTTTGGGGGTTAAAAGGTATACACCTATAAATACCATGATAAGTGTGTCTAAAAAGAATAATAAAAAAGCCCTAAAATGACACCCTGCCTTCAAACTCAAGCCTGCAAACTAAAAAAAAAACAGACTCCAGCTTCCAAACAGCAGAAAACAAACACCAGCATCCTATCTCCAAACACTAACCTCTAATTCCGAACCCAAGTTTTAAAACTTCAGTATCCAGAGTCCAAACTCGATACCTCAGTCTCAATACTACAGACTCCAAACTTTACAACTCCATATTCCGGACTTCACACTCAAGTTCAAAACCACAGACTTCAGTCTTCAAACTTCAGCTTCAATACTACAGACTTCATATTCCGGACTTTAAACTCAAGGCTCCAAACACCAGATACCAAACTCCAGACTTTAAATCTCAGCCTCCAAACTCCAGCCTCCAGCCTCCAGACTTCAAGCTCAAGTCTCCATTCTATTTTTTACACGAGGTCAATAGATGCGTTATTTTAAAAAAAATAGGTGCATAACAACATGACAAACTGCCAACGATACAAACGAAATCAGTCTAGTTGCCTTTAACTGAGTGTTAAACGTGTCATACACATTACATAATGCCTAAGTTACTGTGACCTTTCAAAATAATAAAACAAAGTTGTAGAAGTAGTAATGATGCAATATACACTATTTACAATACCGTTGCATCATATATTTGTTTGTTTGTTTGAATATTTAACGGCATTTGTATGCCATCGAGGGCTAACAGACGATCAGTTAGCCTAACCACTTATTCATGGGATCACGAAGGTAAGTCAGTACTCGAGCAAACCCATCTCCACAAGTAACTGACAACCTTCCACCGTATCACAGAGAGTGTGGCCGGTCCGAGATTCGAACTCATGACGCCTGGATTGAAAGCCAGACGCGTTACCGACTGAGCTAACAGGGCCCGACTTGATTCATACAGTTGGGTTGGAAGTGGGAGACAGGGAAGGTGTGTCGTCAGGAGTGTTGCTTTTGTCATTACTCCTCACACAACTCTTTTGAATAAAACAGAGTCTGCTATTTTATTTTCTTGGACCCGTCTTGTGCTTCCTTTTGATTCTTTGTATCCGATACCATTCCTTTTATTTCATTTATTGCATTGTGTTGCGATTCGTTTCGTTGCGTTGCATTGTATTGTACTGCATTGTGTTTTATTGTATTGTACTTCATTACATTGTAATGCATTTTATGTGTTGTGTTGCATTACATTGTATTTCACTGCAGTGAAATGGATTGCATTGTATTGCATTGCTTTGTATCGTATCTGTAATGTATTGCATTGTATCGGATCGTATCTTATCGGACAGTGCTGTACCGTGCCCCGTACTGCACTCTGCTGCACTGCCATGAACTGAATTACACTGTAGTACACTTACACACACCATGCTTTATAAATATATGAACATTTGATGGTTAAACAGAGTTAATTTATGACCGTCATCAATATAAAACGGGGTTGAATTTCTGTGAAAGGAAAATAAATGAATTCTATCTGATACCTTAAGTAGGTAAATAGAGAAGTGTCAGTAAGTCAAATGGCGGCTATAGAATACGACTTTCGATAATTCAGTGATCAGATACAGATATTTTAATCTACATTATATGTATGCTTTCAGCAGTATTTCAACACCTGGGCCGACCCAGGTTGAAATTTACGCACAATTGTAGACCACTCACTCTCAAACAAGCTTCTCTGCAGATTTTTTTGAATGGGGTTTAACGCCATTTTTAATACATTTCAGGTTATAAATGGCATATCCAGTTTTACTGGTGGAGGAAGACATCAGACTGAGTCAGACTGAGTAGAACCACCGTCCTTCCGCAAGTAACTGGTAAACTTTTCACATAAAGTTTTTGGAGCGAGCGGGACTCGAACCTACGACCTTAGCGGTGATAGGTAAGTTATCTTGAGGCGGCGCTTTTGACCACTCGGCCACGGAAGACCCATTCTTAAATAGATCAACATACGAACAAAAATATATGTTTATGATCATGTCCATCCGATATCTTTTACAGCTACGTGTTTTATTTTTAATGTTAACTAGAAACGAAATGACAAAATAGAAACATTTCAAAGGTTTCTTTCTCAGGAGTAAATAAGCTATTGCTTACTGAACCTGCACATTGGAAAGTATGTAGGAAATGAAACTACCGACTATTCTGTTAGTACTGCTTCATTTAATTCTACCTTCGGTTCCGTTTTAGATGTTGATAAATTGATATCCTCTTTGCTATATGCATGACTGCCTTGCATTTCATCACCCCGTCCCCCAACCCCAAACACACCCCTTCCTTCTATTCCTTTCCAGTATTCATACTAAATACATACCAGTACGCCGGGTCCGGTTAGCTAAGTAGGTAGCGCACCATACTACAAATTCAGTGGTCGTGAGTTCGAATCCCCAGTCCGGCCACATTCTCCGTGATGACCGATATACGACATTGCGTCTCATTGTCATTCGTCTCTCGCAGCTTATTCATACTCTGTGATCCACCGATGGCTTACAAATGGCACTCAATATTCAAACAAACCACCACAAACACACACCAGTATATGACCAAGAGAACAACAGAAAACTTCACAAAACCTTGTTTAGTTCAGACTTAATAATGAGAATTCGTCTTAGCGGATACTATTGTATTTATTGATGACGTTGACGATGCTAATATAACTGAAAAATCGATAACTTGTAACTTGTACTTGCTTCACATCACGTAGACAATATTGCGTCATTTCCAATCACTTAACAGACAGGAAGAGAACACAGCTCTGATAGATTGATCGATGGATGAAAAAATATAAAAGATGATGTTCAGAGATATGTTGTTTTTTGTTAAATGTAATAGTCATTATCTATTAAAATACACTGTTCACTGCAACTGTGAAGATTTTTTGCTTGTTATGAAATGAAATGGTACGCATTGAACTATACGGATATGTTTAATACCGCATTTTGACATACGTACTTGTCACAATTCATAAAAAAAAAAACACAACATAAAGATGACAAAACTTATGTTTTTTTGTTTGTTTACATGAACTGTGCTTAAATACCAATAGAAGGGTAGGTACAGTGTTTTATCCAAGAGATTTGCTTTCAGTTTTATGTGAGCATTATTGGCACTTTGATACTTCCAGAATAATGCACCCGCCCCCACCCCCGACCCAACCCCCTCCCCCTCCAATATCCAAGTCTTTTCTAAATTCAGAATTCAAACTTCATTTTCCTCAAAATATTACACCAAATAAACAAATAAAGTCGTTCAAATTATACATTTACCATTAAAATAAGAAAACCTTTTAAGTAAAAATAAATGATTATATATGAACGCCATTACGCTACCCATGGACGCACTTCCTAATGCCTATATTCAACATTGCAACGTCGATCAAGTGACGGTAGAGCATCAGACGTGCATGTGGAAGGTTTGAGACTCGATCCGTGTCACTGTTATACCAAAGAAAAATGGTTCTTGATGTTCGGGTGGTTGGCGCTTAAGTATTTAGAGTATAAATTAAGGTCAGGCCGTCGTTTCAACGTCAATATTTTGTGACAGGGGGCAAATTTTTAAAAAGTTCATTTCAACTATTGTCTGTGCTTCAGCAGCCTACGATAAAGGAATGCACTCCTTTATCCACTCTCATTTCTCTCTGTGGATGTGTCGGTTGCCGTAACCAATGGCGAATCTACTCTTTAAAAAAACTTCACCTCCCGTAAACTCACATATTTTTTTTTTCTTTTATCAAATTTCACTTTACTTCTACTGAAAAACATGTGTGCCCGTTTAGAATTCGCGTTGCGCACCCTAAGTACACTACCTCTAAGTTGAAATCCTGGTACCGCCGCGGTATCGGACGGGCGGACGGACGGACGGGTGTTATGACTTTCATGGTTTTCATCGGAAAGGTGGTGTGGTTTCGGGTAAACAATGAAAACACCAACAAATACGTGACATCCATCAGTAGGTAAACATACTACAAATACTATCTAGTACTAATCGGAACTACATGTACTTGTAACAGTACTTGACCATAGCGATTACTTCCGTCTGCTTTGTATTATGGTGTAAGTGATTAAAGTGCATACTCTACTTTTATTATCCAACGTAAGCAGGGGGACTGTCAACGTCATAGTTTCATAAACAACATAATGGCCCTTCTTACTCGACCCCGCCTGAGCCCTACACTAAGTCAGTAAGAGTATTAACGTGTCACTACAGAGTTGCACCCCTTTCATTGCCATTGTAACATGATTATTACACTGTTAAAAAAAAGATCTATGTAATTCGGTTTGAAATGTTTTCATGGTTCATACCAGTTGTGATTTCTTACTGCAGATGAGTAGAACGAACGCTGGCATAGCATATACTGCAATAAGACATCATTGGTGTTAAAATGTGACTTGTATAGGACTTTAACATGTATTGTATTACTGAAGGACGTCACTGTACCTTCATTAAAAAAACAAAGCTGGTCAACCTACCAGTTGTTGTGCATTTTATGTGGGGATACATTTCTGCTATAAAAAAAACTTTAGTTTTGATATTAAATATTACTGTTATGTTTGATAATTAATGGCTGGAACTTTTGTTACAATTTACTTTTCCAGTTTGCTAGTCTTAAAATATTCCCAATTTCACTTCGATCGCGCTGATTTTCCAACAATCTCGAAAGCTTGGACTTCTTCCCAGTTTCGAGGGGAAAAGCCGTGCATAAGTTATAAAAGTGTTCAGTTGGCTAGATAACTATTTGAAACCGCATACTTGTGCAACGATCGAATATTTAACACATGCTATAAAAAAGACTGATCAATCTTGGAATGGAAATCTTGGCAGAGGACGTACGCTATAACTAATTAACGATAAGCTTTATATCGATTGCATTTCGATCACATTGCATTACGTGTTCACGTCTTGATCAAATAAACTTTGTCTGCTACTTTATACGTTTACCTAATCTAAAAGTTTATTATTAAACACAATTCATGATTTGGCACTGATTCCCAAATCGAGAATGCTTTTAAAAAAAAAAAATACAGTCACACTTGGAATTACCCAAATAGTGCAATATGACGTAAGTGTGCCCATATTCGGTAATAGCATGAATTAATTTTATTATTAATGCAGTTTATTTTTATAAATAAATGCGTTGTAGAACATATTTTCTGAAAAGCACCGAAAAGTATTAAGAAAATTCTAACAAAAATGTCAACCTATACTTTGATGACATTTTTGATAAACTATTACATTTGTAATATAACAGACATGCTGTAGTAAAAATGTTCAATAGTGCTTATATAATAAACTACGTTTTTTGCAGGTACATCCCGTCCAACGTATACGTTACATAAACGGCTACTACGTCACATGTTTGGTGCCGACTACACACAATAAACCGGTACTTCCTGTTGTTTTTTACACGTGATTGGGCAGTGAGGTAAGACAATCCCATTATTTTCATATTAACTTTTCGTTTCCAAATCAAAGATATTGTCGATACGTGCGGCATTGTATTAAAGTTTCAAGCATTTTTCCTCTTTATGTAAGTCCGTCTGTGTGTGCGTTGGATTGATAATTAGATCAGTGATTTACATTCTGTTCATCACGAAGTAACCACACTTAAACAGCCAATTCTTTAATTATTCAGGTGTGTTGAAATGATCATGGGCTACTGTCCTTATTTGACTTTTTTAATATACTTATTGTTTTAATGAAAAACAACACCTATATGATGTCCTCACTTTTATCATTTTCTATTCATCATACTTGATTACTTAATTATCTCACTCTTGTTTTAATATTTCCAGATGAAAATTTTTTACTCTCAATTGGCCAATCTAAAAAGAAAAAGAAAAAAAATCTACAGATAAGATCTACATCCAAAAAAAGTAAAAACACGCACATTTCAAACTCCTGTAAAAAAACTAATAGAAAGAGGATCTAAGTTCAACGCCTTGCTCTAAAACGCCTAAGAAAAAAACATGTACATTTTGATTATGGTTCCTGTAATAGTACTGGTTTAGAAGAAATCACCTATTTATCCAATGCTTCTACCCAGACAATAGATGAACGTGAACTGGAAAACACACATCATATTAATCATAATGTAACTTCTGATTTAGGTTGTAAACCTCTGAATAGTGAAGAAAATATCTACACGCAAACCACTCTTAAAATGTATGGCTTAAAAGAATGTTTCAATCTATTTGTCAATTTGCTTGATAATGGAAGATTTCCAGTGGACAATATATCACTGATACTTTTTTTAGAAACAATTAAGTTTTGTGGACTTTCTAACACATCTGGAATGTCTTACTCGAATGAGTTGAAACGATTTTGGAAAACGGGTTATGAACTATTCCATGCCAAGTTTTTGTTCTTTATGGGTGGTCCAAAGAATACTGGTAACATCTATAATGGTGACCGACGAGGACAATTAAGGCCGCCAAATTCAATCATCAACATTGCAGTTCCCAGTTTGAATAATATAAGTAGCTTTGAAATGTGTGATTTAAAAATACCTAAACGAATTCCAACAGGTGTTATGTCTCCAATACTAGGATCCCTATCAAATGTTGATGACAAAAAAAAGTACAAGCTGTGTGCCGACGGAAAAAAAGTAACAGCTGGAGTAGATAAAGTTGGGGGAGAAGTTGACATGCTCGGTTTTGAACGAAAGTATGTTGTATATATCGACTTTTATACTGAATTTGTCTGAAAATATACCGTATATGTGTTTTAGTCGAGGTCAAGGACCTCGTTTGTGCCAATCAGATCTTTATCCACTGACTCGTAACCATAGCCTACCTATTTCAATTCTTACGCCAACGAAAACATCTTTAAAAAGATAGCCGTTACGTCAGAGAAATAACGTCAACATTATTTCCGTGACGTTTAGCTCCCTACGACAACAGAGTCAGGGTAAAAATTATATTTACGTGTATTGTTTGAACAGGCAATATGCGGGGAGATAAACAGTTGTAACTTTTGGTAATCGCAATCGAGCTAAACTAAATTAGTATAAACTAAGAGATCTTTGTTCTGTTCAGTGAGTAGACTATTGACAAAGTGAAAGTAGACTTCAGAAATCACGTATTCATGTCCCAATTTTCAAGCATCATTTTTATTCTTAATTTACAATTTAAACATGACAATGTTTTCAAAATGTTTAAAATACATTAATGATGCCATTCATATAAAACAAGAGCAGCATTAAAATAAGGAAAATACACTTTTAAAGAGGAAAAAAGGATTATGTATAACCTTCATGACGCCACTACCCCACTGAAGCACTTCCTGTTTGCAATGGTAGTACATGTACTACGCATGGAAACTTTCAATTCAAACTTTTGGATACACTCCTGCAAATTGTATACTTCATCTCGAACAAGAAAACGGTGTTTATTGTAGCAAAAAAAAAACACCTCCCAAAACAAATAATAAGAAAAGAAAAAAACATACACAGGTTACTTAACCGAGCCGCTTCATAACACGGGAACTGTGTCAAAACACATCGTTGCCATGGCAATACAACACTTAATGTCGTCCTGTAATGCTGATTGTCTTGAAAGATATTCCTGGCTCTGAAGCAGAAGCAGCAGCAGCAGCAGAGCAGGTAAATGGCTTCCAATCAGAAGATAGCAGAAATCTTTCTTATATTGTATGTAGAATACTTTACACTGTGTTGATTTTAACGTCGCCAGGGTCCTCCGTGGCCGAGTGGTCTGAGGCGCCGTCCCAAGATCCCTTACCGATAAGGTCGCAAGTTCAAGTCCCAATCGCTCCAAAAACTATATGTGAGAGAGTTTCCAGTTATTTGCTGAAGGACGGTGGTTCTACTCAGTCTGACTCAGTCTGGGGTCTTCCTCCACCAGTAAAACTGGATATGCCATATATAACCTGACTCAGTCTGGGGTCTTCCTCCACCAGTAAAACTGGATATGCCATATATAACCTGAAATGTGTTGAAAATGAAGTTGAACCCTATTTCAACTTATATCAATGGTACAGTGAGCTGTGTGCGCATCGTGCACTTGAATACTTTGTGACGCCAAAATACTAAATTAGATGTTCATATAAACAAAGCAATGGTCATTTCTTTGAAACCATGCAGCTTCGTTTTTACGGTTTTAATTTTTTCCTCATTTCCTCATGTTCCTTGTGAAAAACAAACACATGGTTTTGTGTCGTTTAGTGCTTCCCGCCGGGGAAAGATAAACAAACACATGGTTTTGTGTCGTTTAGTGCTTCCCGCCGGGGAAAGACACATGGTTTTGTGTCGTTTAGTGCTTCCCGCCGGGGAAAGATAAACAAAACACGGTTTTGTGTCGTTTAGTGCTTCCCGCCGGGGAAAGATAAACAAACACATGGTTTTGTGTCGTTTAGTGCTTCCCGCCGGGGAAAGATAAACAAAACACGGTTTTGTGTCGTTTAGTGCTTCCCGCCAGGGAAAGATAAACAAACACATGGTTTTGTGTCGTTTAGTGCGTCTTGCCAAAGACCGCCGTGGAAATATAAACAAAACATTGTTTTGTGTTGTTTATTGCTTCCCGCCGGGGAAAGATAAACAAACACACGGTTTTGTGTCGTTTAGTGCGTCTTACCAAAGACCGCTGTGGAAATATAAACAAAACATTGTTTTGTGTTGTTTATTGCTTCCTTCCGGGGAAAGATAAACAAACACACGGTTTTGTGTCGTTTAGTGCGTCTTGCCAAAGACCGCCGTGGAAATATAAACAAAACATTGTTTTGTGTTGTTTATTGCTTCCCTCCGGGGAAAGATAAACAAACACATGGTTTTGTGTCGTTTAGTGCTTCCCGCCGGGGAAAGACACATGGTTTTGTGTCGTTTAGTGCTTCTTGCCAATGATCGCCGTGGAAATATAAACAAAACATGGTTTTGTGTTGTTTGGTGCTTCTCGCTGGGAAGAGATAAACCGTGAAACACATGGTTTTGTGTTGTTTAGTGTTTCTCGTCAATGACCGCCGGGGAAAGATAAACAAACATACGGTTTTTTATGCTGTTTAGTGCTTCCCGCCGGGGAAAAAAAACAAACACACGGTTCAGCATGTAGTCCGGATCACCCAAGACAACACGGTGAATTACGAAAAATAGTGAGTGTAGGGTTAGCTCTTTTGGTCAATAAACATACACAAGATTAACAATATCAGTATTTACAACATATATTGGAGATTATCACAACAACATATTACAATCGCAAAGTATAGTGCACACAGTAAAATACATGTTGTTCGTCAAAGATATAGCATGTTTCGTGGTAGTTACATATATGCCCGTTTCAGTTACATATAAGATTTTAGTTTCATTTGTGTCCGACTTGTCACATTTGTGCCCTGTCGTTTTTTTTTCTAAATAGTTACAACGTGTCCTTTATGTTACATAATGTGCTTTAGTTACATGTGACCCCAACAGACGATTTATCGCTTTACAGTGCCGGGGACGATAACGCATCGCTCAACGGAAACGGCGAGAATAAAGTAAACGGTTAACAGTTCTACATTGAGATTATAAATAAGATTTTGTGATGCATGAACGAACCAGTCAAGGTTCCGTGTCATAAGGAGGGATGTTTTCTCAACAGCCATTCTCCTGGGAATAATACAGTTGAATCCACGTTGCAAATCAGAATTCAAGCCTAATTTTTTTAATGCAGTTTTACGCCACTTTCAACACATTTCAGGTTATATATGACAGATCCAATTGTATTGGTAGCAGAAGACCTTAGAATGAATCTGAGTAGAACCACCGTCATTCAGCAAGTAAATGGTAAACGCAACCGTTACATATGACGACTACCCAAAATGCATAGGATCGTGTCGTTCTGGCAATACTATATAACTATGTCTATACTTAATACCCAACGTACATCACCGCACCTGCTTTACCACGATGCATCCCGCTGTTTGATATATAATGGGAAACGCCCATGACGATGCTAGGCTGTGTGTAGATATGTTTTGGAAGAAACCTTTAAGTAGGTGAGACTGTGTCAGAAACAAAAGGAAGTCGATGTTTATAGAACAATATGACGTGATAACGAGGGAAAAGTGCCAAACTCATTGTTTTATATATTCGTTAAGAGCTAACTTTCCCGTGTTACCAGCTCAATGGTAGCTAAATCTGATCGCTGTGCAATATGGGAAATAGGTATTGGTGTCAGACTTCTACACTGTTTGTGTATTTATAGATTTATATATCAATAATATTCATATACATGTCTGATTTGATTGTTCAGTACATCCCGTATTCCTGTTACAGAGTAATACTTCTGCTGATGATGTTGCCGCTACCTTTACTAAACAGTTCCCCCCACCACAAGTACTTTTTTACTGCTGCTTCACATACTGCTGTTACGCCTGCTGATGTCAATGTCAATGCGTCTACTGCTGCTACTATTGTAACAGTTGATGTTACTAGTACCGCTACCTGCTGGAACATTTTTACTGCAAATATTTATACTGTTGCTACTGCTGCTACTACCAATGTGACTGCTGCTACTACCAATGTTACTGCTGCTATTATCGATGCTACTGCTGGTACTACCAATGCTACTGCTACTGCTTGTACTACCAATGCTACTGCTGCTACTACCAATGCTACTGCTGGTACTTCCAATGCTACTGCTGCTTTTACCGATGCTACTGCTGGTACTACCAATGCTACTGCTGCTACTACCAATGTTACTGCTGCTATTACTAATGCTACTGCTGGTACTACCAATGCTACTGCTGCTACTACCAATGCTACTGCTGCTACTACCAATGTTATTGTTGCTTCAACCGATGTTTCTGCTGCTACTACCAATGCTAATTCTGCTCCTACCTTTGCTACTCTGCTTCTACCGATGCTACTGCTGCTACTTCCGATGCTACTGCTGCTACTTCCAATGCTACTGCTGGTACTACCAATGCTACTGCTGTAACTACCAATGCTACTGCTGCTACTACCAATGTTACTGCTGCTTCTACCAATGTTACTGCTGCTACTACCGATGCTACTGCTGTAACTACCAATGCTACTGCTGCTTCTACCAATGTTACTGCTGCTTCTACCAATGTTACTGCTGCTACTACCGATGTTACTGCTGCTACTACCAATGCTACTGCTGTAACTACCAATGCTTATGCTGCTTCTACCAATGTCACTGCTGCTTCTACCAATGTCACTGCTGCTTCTACCAATGCTACTGCTGCTGCTAACAATGTTACTGCTGCTGCTACCAATGTTACTGCTGCTGCTACCAATGCTACTGCTGCTTTTACCAATGTTACTGCTGCTACTACAAATGCTTCTGTTGTTAATACCAATGCTACTGCTGCTATTACTAAAGTTACTGAGAAGGATACTATGTCCCTTAACAAACAACAACAACAAAAACAACACATATCACAATTGCGCAGCTACGTAGCACGCCATGAGAGACAACTTTTCAAAAAAGACGAATAACTTAACCAAATAACCAACATGAAAACACATAAAAACATAACCCACATTTGAGAGCAGTCCTTAAGTACGAACATTTCCAATCAATATACATGTTTCATATCCTTTTCTATTTCCGGCGATTCCATATTTTCCGAAATATAATAACGACCTTCACTTTCAGCAGAATCCAAACAAATACGTCTGCTCGGAATTGATTGTCCTGTTTTCAAGGAGAAACTTGATTATCTTCTACGCACTTTGTTACGGGACAACTCTCAGACAGTCGGTGCTGGTATATTTCGTAATTACCCATAAAACCTATTGTTCTGCGCAACTTTTAAATAATTATCCGAAATGTCAGCAGACGAGATAAGCCATTCTTTTCTTTGAAATTATGCATAAATCACACTTTCACACAACGGTGTATGCGTTTAACATTTCAGATTAACATCTATTTCTGTCTGGCATTCAGTTTAAATGCGATTTCTGGTACTTAAAGGGCAATTTTAAATTATTTAACAAGAGCTGTACAAAAGGTACCAAATCACCACAAAGTATACAACGTGTTTTTGTTTTATATTATCATTTTTTCCCACATCATCCTTCTATTTCCCAACGCATGACAGCAATTGTGATATCAATTTCCGGCGTTATGTCATTATCATTGGCACAACTTATTCGTTTTCCTTCATTAGTAAAACAAGTTATTACAACGTAAACAAATCAGACTCTTATTCTCCCTGGGTAGAACCAGTATTAAGCATATGCGGAAAAGGTGTCTTGATCAAGGACACCACACATAGCCGTGGGAGAAGATCGAACACACGACCTTAAGATCCTGAACTCGTTCTCTACCACTGAACAACGTGCTCTTGAGTTCGAGCTCGTTTTCCAATTTCATTCGGAACAATTCGGATTAATTTTGAGGTCTCACTCCACCAAAACTGCTGATAAATCCGGTTGCTATAATTAAACTACGTAGGTCAATAAAAATCAGTATATTTGATGTTCATTGGTTATAATGAATGTGTAACACTGTTTAACACTTAGTCTAACTGAGATTTCTCGTAAAACAATGTTATTATTATTATTAATATATACTGAGTTAAAATAGCGCTTTTGCACATTACTCTCTATTATCAATATAAACTAATGTTTTCTTTCAATCAATGTTTATACATTTTTGGACAGCCCAGAAGCTAAATGATGTCATATCAATGAAACTGGGTGTGTGTAGCTTTTACGCGATTCTGTGACGATAGACGTCAGGATTATTGCATTATACAACAGGAATATGTCGCCTAATGTGTATGTGTATGTGTGTGTATGTGTGTGTGTGTGGGGGGGGGGGGGGGGGGGGGGGGCTATTTGCCTGTCGGACGTGATTATCGATATAGTTTAGGATTTCTCAATAAATACAATTGATCATAGTGTTAGTACATTTTTTTGCCATTTTTGCTCCATGGTCAACGGACAACGGTCCACGATTCATTCGCGATAAGTTAGAATATTCAATATTACAAAATTTTATGGTGTTGTTATATGGCGTTTTGGGTCGCTTCTAACAATATTTCAGTTACAACGAGACAGTGCATCACTGGAGTCTCATGCAGCAGAAACACAGTTTGATACCCCACCCAATCACATTATAATATATTGACACCTGGCCGACCAGACCTAGAACTATCCTCTTCATGCATGCTGAGCACCAAACGGGGACGCTTCTAGTACCATTTTCAAGTATTTTGTATGAACCGGCCGTGGGGGAGGGGGGGGGGGGCGAGCTAGCGACGTTCCGAATGCAAGGCGGACGCTCTACCACTAGACAAGACCACCGCTGCAGGTAAGAATTCTTGCAAAGTAGATAATAAAACTGTGTACAATAATTCATGTCTTAAGCGGCCACTCTTTTAGTTTATACCAATTTTACATAGAATGTGAAGAAAGCTTAAAGCTTATTTGAACCGATCTCGAGTCCGCTTCCAAGGTACAACCTGTCGTTTTTTAGCAGATCGATCTTGGGATCTACCCGCAGCCTCTGGCGTAAGCGATATGTTTTGCTATACTTGCATCATAATTTAATAATATAAGAGGGTCCTCCGTGGCCGAGTGGTCTAAGGCGCCGTCTCAAGATCATTTACCTCTCACCGCTATGGTCGTAGGTTCGAGTCCCGCTCGCTCCAAAAACTTTATGTGAGAAAGTTTTCAGTTACTTGCGGAAGGACGGTGGTTCTACTCAGTCTGAGGTCTTCATCCACCAGTAAAACTGGGTATGCCATATATAACCTGAAATGTGTTGAAAATGGCGTTAAACCCCATTCAAAAAAAAAATAATAATAATATAAGTATTTTTATATGTTTTACCTTAACTTTTTAAAGTACAGTGACTAGCGTTAGCCGTGTTATTAAAAAGAAGTTTCAGTACAAAGCCTAGTGCAAAAAAAAAAGAACGGAGCTAGGCAATGAATGAGCCCAGGTATTATTTGCCAACTACCCCTGGGAGGTATTATAATGATTTATCTTTAATCCCTGAAATAGTATTTGATTTACGATCCAACGTTTGCGGTCGGGCACCTCAAATTCTCATGCTCTTTGCATGCGACAACAATAAACTTATCGCTTCGAATTCATTCAAGTTACAATTTATTACAATACTGTTGCGGCTTGAATTTGCGATCATGCGTCCGTTTCAAGGTTGTAAATGTTTATCTTTTTTATAGTTTTGTTTAAAGAGTTGTAAATTCTATAGAATTCACGCTAATCAGGCGTGAGGACGTGTGACACAGTTGGATATGAGCCGAGTAGGATAAGACAATTAGTCAATATATTTTTTGTCCCTTTTATGATAAAATAAGTATTTAGAAATACAATAGAACTTCGTTGATTCGAACACGGATAGTTTGAACACCACATATATTTCGAACTACTTATCTGGTCCCGGCCGAATTCCTATTACGACGTATAAACATGTACATGTATGATATGATGTTGAACAATACTTGGCTAGAACAACCCTCAACTCGAACTATTTTGTCCCGTCCCGTTAGGGTCGAAGTTCTACTGTATACATTAATTAAATCACTGAGAGCAAACAACAATCAACTTCCTGGCTAACGCACGCAACTAATGTTTTAGTTTTTAAAGTTTTAGCCGCAACGAAGGATACACAATGCTTATTTTATTTCCCTCCCATGTACGTACGTTTTTTTTGTCAAATTTTAAATACTAAACACAGTCAAACCTATCTTAAGCAGTCAGTCAAAGGAAGGAGCAAATTTGGTCTTATAGACAGGTTGTTGCTTAATACAGGTTAATTTCCTCTGAAAGCATAGCAACGGGAAATAGATGATATGGTTGCTTAAGACAGGTGGTTGCTTAATAGAGGTGACCGCTTACACAGGTTTGACTGTACATACGTAGTCAGCACCTATGGCTTAACTTGTAACTGCATTTTAAGTTCAAGTAAACTTGAATTCACTCCCACCTGTCAGCGGATTAATACGGATGGGTGACCACAGGTATTAGTTATTTTGTATCTAATTTGTATTCATTCAAGTGGCTATTAAGCCAGCATTAAATGACGTTTGTTTTTGTCTCTTTAAAGTGACAATAAGCGAATATTTTTGTCCAATATCACGATATGACGATGCAGCACATAAGAACATTCAAATTATCAAAAAAAGCCAAAAAAATGCATATATGCAGGCGTGGTCAGGATACATAACCGATTCTACTCTTTCACGCCGACCTTAATATATTTCTCGGGGTGGTGGTGATGTACATTCCCATAAATATGTATTAAAATTGTTTAAGTACTTGTGATTACACATTTTTTATATTACAGCTAAAATAACGACAAATTACGATAATTTTTCCTTCGAACCTCAATATTTTAATTCAAAATCATTTTGGGTATTCGAAACATGTTTAAACATTTAAGTTTACATACAACTTGCAATTGATGTACAAGCAATCAGTTGCCTGTGAATTATGAATGATTAATTTGCATATTACGAGTCCTTCGTTCGCTATTTGATCAACATTTAGTCAAGTGATGCAAGTTTGCCATCATTCTATACAAGTGATTGGTCTTCATAAGATGACCAAAAACAAATGGAGTCGGAAGTCTGTTCTATGAAGAGAGCAAATAAAACAATGACCATGTTCAATATTAAAGATAAATGATTAGTCGCATATATTTCTACTATGTCATTATTCACGACCGATAAGAACTGACAATAATGTGCATTGTCAATGTCGGTATTTAATATCAATCACTCGCTTATTGGCCGTTAATGAATGGCATATTTCGATTATCTGATCAGACAGGTTTGAAAAACTTGGCAAATGTTGAAGACAAAACGGTTTAAAAACTATATCTTGTATGCATACATTGGATTCGTTTTAAATTCCCCGTTTTACTGGTACCCCGACTTTTGTACACTATGATAACTCACTGGACTCTTGATACGCCAACCATCCGCCTCAAACACGTGCTTTTCTGTATTCCCCGATTAACGGAGCACTTAAGTCGACACTCTGCTCTACAACGGTTTCCGAATTTAAACTTTTCCATCTCTCTCTTTAAAATAATCAAATAAAAAAAAGTTCGCACCAATCTTGAAACGACTCCGTGGTAAATGTGATATCTTATTCCACATTAAGAAATAAATATCACCCTATTCAATACATGTATTTTCAATTCATTCGATCGTGTCATGACAGTGTATATTAACGAAAACAAATAAACAATTAGAATGGAAATCAAACTAGAATAATTTGCGTAATCCGCCGGAAAAGCCGAATTACATTTCTATTTTGGTGTATCCTTCGACTTCTGCGAGGCGTAAAGCCGAAGGATGACGGAATTGTCCGAGTATGTACGATTGTAGTTCGGCACTGACCCATTCTTTAATAAAAGTAACTGCCCGAAGCCACCGCCATGCATATAAACACAATCCCAGAATATAATACTTTCTTTACCTAACTTTTCAACTACGATGGACCTAGTATGTTATACAATGTGTACCATCGTATTCTACGCCCCACAGCCAGCGGACATTTCCCTTTTTTTGCCAACTCACTCGCTCAGCTAAGTGTTACATTTCGCTTTTTGTTCCCCTACGACATCATAAGAGTAGTGACTAAATGACATGATTATGGCGAACACATGTACTCTATCTACTAGCTTAGGAAACATTCTCAGCAGAATCGTTTAATTACTTAGAAGTTAAACTAATGTTCCCTTTTCCTTTTTCGCAGGGCTTTATATTGCAGTGCTTTTTTTTCAGAACATGTGTTAAATGGTCAGTATCTTAAAAATTACCACTGAAAATTTGAAGCTGATACCAGATTTCCAGCCAAATTATATGTCATTTTAGAATGTATGGGTCGAATCACATCGTGAATGTATTACCCTGAAATTTGATAAGTATCACAAAACCATAGAATTTAAATGAAGCCTGGTCGAGTATGGTTTGTTTTTCTTTATAACTGCAGATCTTGAACCAGTGAAGTATTTGAGCCCAGACACAAGGTGCTGATTTTGTTATTTCATTGTGTTTTGGACACGTGTTACAATGGAGACCTATGAGAAATGTAATAGTGACGTGATCTATTTTTTTAAATAAAATTATATGAAAATTAAATAAGGACGAGCAAACCAATCTTTTCACTTTCACACAGTCAAATTCAATGAACATATAAAAAATGTATAAACAAACAACGCAAATAATATCAAATTGATCGGTTTTCGATTACACTTCTTGTATTCAGATTTAGTTTCACTAAAAACAATTACATCACATTTATTGAGATTATATTCATTTGTACCTTCAGCGGTGATTGTTATACCTTTATCGGATGTTGTTATACCTTCAGCGGATGTTGATTTACCTTCAGCGGATGTTGATTTACCTTTAGCGGAGGTTGTTTTGTTATACCTTCAGCGGATATTGTTATACCTTTAACGGAGCTTGTTATACCTTCAGCGAAGGTTGTTATATCTTTAGCAGATGTTGTTATACTTTTAACGGAGCTTGTTATACCTTCAGCGGAGGTTGTTATATCTTTAGCGGATGTTGTTATACCTTTAACGGAGGTTGTTAACCCTTTAGCGGATGTTGATTTACCTTTAGCGGGGGTTGTTTTGTTATACCTTCTGCGGAGGTTGTTATACCTTCAGCGGATGTTGATTTACCTTCAGCGGATGTTGATTTACCTTTAGCGGAGGTTGTTTTGTTATACCTTCAGCGGATGTTGTTATACCTTTAACGGAGCTTGTTATACCTTCAGCGGAGGTTGTTATATCTTTAGCGGATGTTGTTATACCTTTAACGGAGCTTGCTATACCTTCAGCGGAGGTTGTTATATCTTAAGCGGATGTTGTTATACCTTTAACGGAGGTTGTTAAACCTTTAGCGGGGGTTGTTTTGTTATACCTTTAACGGATGTTTTTATACCTTCAGCGGTTGTTGATTTACCTTCAGCGGATGTTGATTTACCTTTAGCGGAGGTTGTTTTGTTATACCTTCAGCGGATGTTGTTATACCTTTAACGGAGCTTGTTATACCTTCAGCGGAGGTTGTTATATCTTTAGCGGATGTTGTTATACCTTTAACGGAGCTTGTTATATATTTAGCGGATGGTGTTATACCTTTAGCGGATGTTGTTATACCTTTAACGGAGGTTGTTATACCTTCAGCAAATGTTGTTATACCTTTATCGGATGTTGTTATAATACTGTTTATTTTAAAGGTTGTTGTTAAATAAGTTGAGGTCATAACCATAAACGTTGCTTCCCAATGACCTCTCCATTACATTCAATTTTACCGCCAAAAAACAGAAGCCGCTTAAGCACTTTAAATTCCATATAATAAAGCGGTTTGATCTTTTAACCATGTTAAGCGGATCGGTAATATAACAAAAGACACAGCAGTATAGAACACAATGGGGTGTCTAACCAACTGAACATATCTGATCCGAACATACCCTCCAATTTTTATTGGCGTGTATTAAATTCAACCTTGAAGTTTTTCACATGTTCGGGCGGCAGTAGGTCAGACATAGTAAATATTTGCCCTTGTTTTGAAAAGCAATATAAAACGTCCCTATAAACGGTTCACCGTGACAGCGAGCCTGAGGTATTCAGGCCGTATATTGTCAGAAGATATTTGAAGAGAATGTGTAAATGTAAATGTATGTCAAAATGAAAAATAATTTATTTATAGAAAAAAATCTTATGTGAAGTTCTAGTACAACATACGACGTGAGCACCCTGCCCTATCCACATTCGTACGCCCCTTCCCCCAGAGGGTCTATCTCAGAGAGAGAGAGAGAGAGAGAGAGAGAGAGAGAGAGAGAGAGAGAGAGAGATGTTGTTTTTGTATAGTGTTTAGCGTCGCTTTCAACAACTTTTCAGTCATACCGCGACGGTGTCTACAGTACTCGGAGCGCTGTCACACTGGAGTATCATGCCGCAAACAAATGGTATGATACCCCAGCCAGTCACATTATACTGACACCAGGCCGATCAGACCTAGAAAGTCGCTATATTTGGTGACCTATTGTCATTTTGCGAGATTTAAAGTTTTCATCTGCTTACTTTTGGGGCCAGGTATAGAGGTAATCCAAATACTGTCGGTTGTAGTTGGCGTGGTTTTTCTCAACGTAACCTAAAGAATAAAATCAACTATAAAAAGTAGGTAGGCTTACCCCTCGTGCGTGTGCCGACTCGCAATGTGGATTGAGTTTCTTAAACATATCATGCCGTGCAATCAACATCGAAGTTTATGCAAAGAATTGAAGAAAAAAATAGAAAATTTGTTTTGATTGTATAATATACTATTTATGTACAGTCATCAAGTCAGTTGTATATACCGTCTCAAATGCGCTACATAGGGATATTCTAAATCCTAGCTTTGTCCTGAGGAATGTTTATTGTTCTATAAAAAAACACGGTCTATTACAATTTGTTTGTATCGCCATTGGACCGTATATCCCCCGATCTCGTTCAATAGAACAATATGAGAGGACTGCAAAAACATACCCTTTTTAAATTGGTACTCTTCTGTGTTTTGGTTGTAAATAATTCGAACAAATATTCTGACATTTAATGTAGAGGAGATAAGCCAGGAATTCGTCCGCTAGTCGTGGATCGTGATTTGGCGTATGTTTGGGAATTGCAGTTTTGTGGGTCTCGGGCAGGATTTCATTTCACATTCTGATTACCTATGATCAAGATGACCATTTTTAACTGTTAGCATTGGAATTTTGAAATTCAGCATTTTGAATTAAGATTTAAAAATAAAATCGGCATTGGATATCAACAATTTCAGCCATTTGAAATATCGAGAGCAAATGAAGTGAAATATTCCTTACTGTTTGTCGTTCCAAGGTTTCGGTCATATATTAGAATGCTGAATTGCTGTTACAATTGTTACAGTGTTTTACTTAAGCGAGTAAATACTCATTCCAAGAAACGTCATCCAAAATAATGGCTTACAGAACTTTGATTTAAATGTTGTTGTTGGTGGTGGTGGTGGTGTATGGTGTTTAGCGTCGCTTTCAACAATTGGCCATTTATATGGCGACGGTGTCTACTTGAGACAGTAGTCTAAGCGCTGCTACAGTGGAGTATCATGCCGCAGATACATGGTATGATATCCCACCCAGTCACATTATACTGACACCGGGCCGACCAAACTAGAACTTTCTTCTAAATGCTGATCACCAAGCAAGAAGCTTCTAGAACCATTTTCCAAGTATTTGGTGTGACCCGGCCGCATGTTAGGCAGACGCTAAATAATAACGGACCAGAACATATGTCCTCCGAACAAGTATATAATAAGTAAAGTGTGTTTAGTATGAACACGTTTACAATATAAACACATTACAAAACTAATCTCACGTATTTTGATATGTTCCAATACCTAAACAGTGAAGTCGTTGCCCCTTTATATAAAACAGTGTTTTGTGACATAAAATTGTTAGTTGCTTTAAGAAGCATTCCCTACTTATGACAGTAGAGAACTTTTTCAAGGAACTCTTTCTGTATCCAACAGGCAAACTGACACTTAAATCTCCCTTTCTGCGCGCCAATTATAACAGGGAATCACGCTATGTTTACAACAAACAATAGTGTTGATTCCTTCCATGTTTGTTTACATTTGCGTATTAATCGAGAAACCGCGCAGAAAAAACAAAAAATAGTTCATCATTCATTCGCGTAAAAGCTGCTTTGTTGTTTTTGTTCTAATGTAAAATAGTGATGGTATGTTTCTAGTTTTGTTGTCTGGTTTTAATGCATGAACTGTTATTACCAAGTTTCGTAAAAAAAAATCCTACCATTTAGCCTGTTGCCAGGGGGTGAATGGTTGTAACGAACGATAACTCTGCGAAGGAGATTGCGAAAATACATCACAATTGAACGCTTTCTAAACTATGACGTCATTCAAACGTTTCCTGGAGCAACTGACCAATCAGCGTGCTCGTAACAATTGCTAGTTAACAGACCCAATCGGGAGGGCTCGGTTCGTTCTACAGACTAGTGTTAAAGGGATTATATTGGCAAGTAACACAAACACGCTGTTAATCCAGACTTTTCCTGTATGTCGTGTGCACAAAATAATTTATGCATTGACGTATAACCTTTATTTACTTGAAAGTTATCAAACTAACCGTAATTGAATATTGGCAAAAATTTTAATACGTCCCCCAATGAAGCACTCGGAACACCTTGGCTATTACTAGGTAATAACCTCGGAAATAATACGGGGGCCGCCATATTGCTGTGACCCGGCCTTTCTGCCGTGTACCAGACTAACACATGGCCGGACTACATTCAAAATGGAGACTATCAACCTGAAAACGTGCTCATTATGTTTACTAAAGAATAAAGACATGTATAATGTTATTGGCAGAAAAGTCGAAAAGTCAGCCATTTTTGTTTACGATAATAACGGGAAGTAACTTGCCGGGGCAAATTACCAATTGGTGTATTCCTACAATTATTTACGAGGTCTAATATCGAAGGATGACGGAATTTGCCGATTATGTACGATTGCCAATGAAGTATTGCGCAATGTTTACATATTGAACTCCGTAAACCTCGAAAACGAGATCGGGAACGAGTCTTCGCGATGTTATCCGATGACTGGTCGGAAACCCGAAAGCGGTTCGTGGAAAATAGCAATGTAAACAAAAGCAAAAAAACGTGGCTTCAGAACCCCGAAGTTTGTAATAAACAGGTTATGCAATTAGACACTTTAAACGCGTATATCTCTAAGTTATAAGTGTATTTTCATGCTGGGCGTGTGTATCTAGGACAGGGAATTGACGGTCATATGCCAAAGTATTAACATGGATAGCAGCTAGATACCTGCAGGGTGAATTTCCCGTATGTTATTTTACATGCATTATTGGTGCTAAACTTCCAGACCGGATAATTGTATACATATACTGCGGATATAACAACCAGGCCACAATGAAATGCCTTACTGTATAAGCAATATTATATGAATATATCATATAATACATTAACACACATTCCGGCCTTCTCGAGTGGCACAGCAGCGGCATGAATGCAAATGCATTATAATTAAGCATACTAAGCATTGTTCAAAAATGGCCCAACATTCCGAATGGGTTGACTGACGCAACCTTTACTGGGTTGACTGAGGCAATCTTTACTGGGTTGACAACATGGGTTTGCTAACACAACCTTTATTGGGTTGACGATATGGGTTGACTGACGCAACCTTTACTGGGTTGACTGAGGCAATCTTTACTGGGTTGACAACATGGGTTTGCTGACACAACCTTTACTGGGTTGACTGACGCAACCTTTACTGGGTTGACAACCTGGGTTGACTGATGCAACCTTAACATATATTTGTTGTTCTCGAAAGTAGGAGTGTTTTTTGTGTTGCTGGAGATTCTTATTTCGAAAAGCTAATGGTTTAATATTTGGTTACAGTCAGTGACTTTCCATTGTGTGCGTCATTTTAGACACTGGAAAGAACATCCTAAAATAGATATTTAAACTGGGCTGGTGGTCTTGTGCAAGGATGGTTGACCGCTCACGCTAGCGCATGCGATTTCGATCCCCAGCTCCTACCGGTGCCTCTGAAACACTTAGTACTTAAGTCGTATTCACCAACCATTCTAAAGAATATTCTCAGACTTGAACTCAAGAATGAATTTTGAAAAGCACACTTTGAGTTTATTTTTTGAGACCAAAATAAACTCTCACAATTATTCTGCTATCGTAAACTAGATATCAAAGGTTGAATACGACTCCAGGTTCTACCCAGGAAGCGGACTCGAGACCCATCGTATTTTTAAAATATATGCTGTGGGTTTACTTCGCATTCGAGTAAATATAATTAGTATAAACTAAATATTGAATCACAGCATAAAGCTGATGCTATCAACATTTCATTATGAAGTGTATTGTCACAAGTAAAACGTATTTTTATATATTATCATGTTAATGAATCCAGCATAATGTTATTTCAAAACACGAATTTCGTTATCTGATAAATACATATGATGATACTTTACACTGCCATACTATTTATCTTGTTATTATTACACGTATTGTCAAAACTATATTAATGATTCACATCCGTGTACCTAAATTCGAGGAATAATTAGTTATACTGCTATTGCTTTTGTTTTTCACGTGATTGCCATTTAGCACATTTGTGTAAATAATTTATATCATATGTTTGAGTACCTCGTGGAAGATTAATTGACTTGTTCGAATGAGTTCTCTCGTTAATTAAAGACTTTATTATAATTATTGTTCTTATTAAAACAAGCTAACAAGTTACAATTAACATGTTTGTTTCATTTGCTATATTCAGAGCCTTTTTTCTAGAAATTTGGAAGAGGCCCATGCCTTTTTGATTGGGAAAAAAACCAGAGCGATTGAGGGGAAATTTCTTTAAAGCTTGAGCAAACTGGAAAATAAAGTGTAACACTGTTAAGATCTTGTTCTAACCAATAATTATCAGATACAATAATACTTTATATTCAGTTGGGAATTTTATCCTCTAATGTATGAAAAAAACATTTTTGGGATTTTTCCAGCCTCAATTGGAAAAAAACATAGTTTTTTTAATTGGAAGCCACCGAATTTCGGCATTTATTTAATTTATGATAAAAAAAAACCCTGAATAAACGCATCGAAAAATCACGAACATGTTTGACAATAAAAAAAACATATGCAACAACCCATGGAGAGCGATTGAAAGGATTGGACTTGTTGTCATTTTTAAACAATGTACAGGCTTTTCATGGCGCCAGGACCGCAACGTGGTCTAGTGATAGAGCGTCCGCCTCGCATGCGGAAGGTCGTGGGTTCGATCCCCAGCCGAGTGATACCAAAAACTCTACAAATGGTACTAGAAGCTTCCTCGCTTGACGCTCAGCATTTAGAGGAAAGTTTTAGGTCTGGTCGGCCCGGTGTCAGTATAATGTGACTGGGTGGGGTATCATACCATGTGTGAGAAATGCAACTGGCACACTTTCAGTGTAGACCTCAGCTCTGATAGGTAAGTGATTCTGAAGTATCGACTTAGACCTCTGGGCAACGAACGACCCCATATATACTCAATAGAAGTTATAAACTGACTTCATATAAAAAAATGACTTCATTTCTATTCATTCATTTAATAGAGGTAAATAGACATTGTATTCCTGTTCAGCTTCTTAAAATGCAAATGTAGAGGTTTGAACCTCGGTAGCCTTGTAGTCTTACTATCTTAAAGACAAGCTTTCAGACAAGCTTTCAGACAAGAAAGTGTTGCACTGATTAAGACTATCCATAACCCAGTTTTCTAGGTTGTTTTCTCAAACCGCACTCCTATCTCCACGATGATGCTGCGAGTTCGAGCTCTGCAGCTTGTTTTTTTTTATGGGAAACTAATGAAAGAGGTTGATATTAACCAGATTCACGTAAACCAATGTGTATTGAACTATACTGGGCCAATCTAATCTAACACTTTATCAAGTCAATATGCGTCAACAACGTAGAAATACAAACGTTGTCGGCAACTATGTATCAAAAGAAAACATACATAATTCTAATAAACAAAAAAAATTCTACAATTAAAACATAAAATGTAGGCCTGCAAGCAATGCGTTTCTAAAATAAAATTTGACATATATTTTTTAACAATCACTGGTAAAAATAAAACACTGTTCTGACAGCAAATCAATTTAGCTACATCTGGCAGCGCTCTTACACCGACATTGTCTTTGTGTTCGTTAGTAGGTGATCCGAGATAGTAAGAGGTATTATTGTTGTTCATAGCTATTCCAGGTCACCAGATGCTGCGGTTAGCGTGTATTGATGGTTTACTCTATATCGATTTTCCCTACACGCCAATATGTTGATTCTTCAAACAAAACTGCGAAGGTTTGCGATACTGGTATTCAAACAAACGACACTCTCAGTATGACAGGACAAAACGTGGCCATATTTCATTTTCAAAATGACATACCCTCGCTCAATTTTAAGTTGACGGCAGCAACTTCAACATCCCGGTTAAACATTTCTATGAATGAGTGTGTATATATCGGCTGGATGCGTATCCGACGAAGCGTGGCATGACGTGTGAAATGTGTATATGCTATGTTTTTATGAATATGATTTATTTTATATTGCGAGACAGTTCATGTTTCACGTCAGAAACGTTGTTTTGTGTGCATTACTTGATATTTATGTGGTCTGTGTTACTGTAGATTGTTTTTACATGGCCTTGACCTTTAACATGCCAGATCCAGAATTACGATGCCCTACAGCATCTGCATCAGTATCAAATCGCAGCAGTTCAAACATGAATGCGCGCACATCAATAAAAGGTGTGTCCATTAAACGGTCATCGATTGGTACACAGCTATTATACAGCATCCAATACACGTTAAGTTTTATGTTTATAAATATACACCGTATCCATCCGAACGATCTTTGACGACCTTCCTTAATCGACCTCTACCACGTGAGAATTCCTTATCTTAAAGGGGAAAACCGAAAATAAGGCAAAACTACAGTTGACATGACATAGTAAATACAATACATTTTTAAACGAAAATAAAAGAAGAAATCACTTACCATGTTTTATATTATATCAAAGTTTTGCCCTTGGATATTGTACACACTAGACGTACACACACGCTATAACACTAGCTGTACGGTAGTAAATTTACGCAAAGTAATATTGGATTTCATTGGTTGTGTCGGCGAGGGGTATACAGTGGGGTTATTTAACCCCGGTACAAGACACGCGGCAAAACATGTATTATGTTTATTTTGTTTGTTCAGTTTGTTTTCTTCGTCTTTTTTATAAAGTTTATATTAATTCATTTTAGCTCGATTGCGATGAAAGCTAAGAGCTTGTATGGACCGCTCTTGAGTCCGCTTAACGGAACAAACCAGTACTGAGTGTTGTTTTATGAGAGGCATCGGTCGAGCTGGGGATCGAACCCACAACCTCTTGCGTGAGCGGCCAACACTCTATCCAATACACTACCGCCCTGTTTTTATAACGGCAGACAGTGTTCCAGTGACTCGCTATGCTATTAACCAGTAGAGCTGATGCTTCTTATTTCGACAATTATTCCGTAATTACGACACTTTAGTAATTATATCGCCATTACTCTAATTGATTGCAAATGATTGACACGTATGTGAAAATACTATGATGTCATAATATTTGATTAAAAATGACTAGACACGCCTTATCTCTGCAAATCATTGACTACTTCCACACATATTTAGAGGTAGGATAATCAAGATCGTAGAACATGGTCCTTAGCCACTCATCATAGCAACTTGCCGGGCGGGGATTCAACTCACGACCCCTAGGTTGAAAGTCTGGTACCGACTGTTTTCAAGCAATAAAGTGACGCACATAAGTTATAACTTATACTATTAAAAGCAATACATTTGCAAATTATATTTTAATTTTACTTCTCATACACAATAACACTACCAGAAACTTTTTTTTTTTTTAAAAAAAATATAAAAAAAAGCCAGTATTTAAATTTAAAAAAAAATAAAATTGTAAATTTCATGTGCTTGATGTGTATACTTACCAATTTTAGCGTCTTTCTTTTTCAAAATCAATCAAGGGATATAACTATTAGCCCCACCACCCTCTCCCCATCGCCTTATTGATTTCCGTCATCAAGACTACTTAGAAGTCACAAAGGAACTTACACAATCTTAGCAGTATACTATAATAGCTGACCTTTTATTTAAATTTAACATAAAGAAAATAACGATTTTTATATTAATTTTTTTTTTACATCGTTGTGAAACAAATTCTTGCAACTTGGACATTTCCGTAGATGTTTTCTTGGGTAAACTAGTCCTTAGCATAAAATTATGTTAACTTACTTTTAAAATTATATGGTTCTCATTAAGGAGTTGAAGTTGGCAGGTTTGTAGAAAGCACAATTGCCTTCTGTTTGCAGGTTGGCAGATTTTGAGAAAGCACATTTTCATTCTGTTTGCAGGTTGGCAAGTTTGGAGAGAAAGCGAATTCTGCTTGCACGTTGACAGGTTTGACGAAAGCACAATTTCCTTCTGTTTGCAGGTTGGCAAAATTGGAGAGAAAGCAAATCTTAATTCTGCTTGCAGGTTGGCGGGTTTGGAGAAAGCACATTTTCAATCTGCTTGCAGGTTGGCAGGTTTAGCGAAAGCACAATTTCAATCTGCTTGCAGGTTTGCATGTTTGGCGAAAGCACATTTTCATTCTTTTTGCAGATTTGCAAGTTTGGAGAGAAAGCAAATTTTAATTCTGCTTGCAGGTTGGCAGGTTTGGAGAAAGCACATTTTCAATCTGCTTGAAGGTTGGCAGGTTTGGCGAAAGCACAATTTCAATCTGCTTGCAGGTTGGCAGGTTTGGCGAAAGCACATTTTCCTTCTGTTTGCAGGTTGGCAGGTTTGGAGAAAGCACATTTTCATTCTTTTTGCAGGTTGACAAGTTTGGAGAGAAAGCAAATTTTCATTCTGTTTGCAGGTTGGCAAGTTTGGAGAGAAAGCGAATTCTAATTCTGCTTGCAGGTTGGCAGGTTTGGAGAAAGCACATTTTCAATCTGCTTGCAGGTTGACAAGTTTGACGAAAGCATAATTTCCTTCTGTTTGCAGGTTGGCAAAATTGGAGGTAAAGCAAATCTTAATTCTGCTTGCAGGTTGGCGGGTTTGGAGAAAGCACATTTTCAATCTGCTTGCAGGTTGGCAGGTTTGGCGAAAGCACTGTTTCAATCTGCTTGCAGGTTGGCATGTTTGGCGAAAGCACAATTTCCTTCTGTTTGCATGTTGGCAGGTTTGGAGAAAGCACATTTTCATTATTTTTGCAGGTGGGCAAGTTTGGAGAGGAAGCAAATTTTAAGTCTGCTTGCAGGTTGGCAGGTTTGCACATTTTCAACCTGCTTGCAGGTTGGCAGGTTTGGAGAAAGCATATTATCAATCTGCTTGCAGGTTGGCAGGTTTGGCGAAAGCACAATTTCCTTCTGTTTGCAGGTTGGCAGGTTTGGAAAAGCACATTTTCATTCTTTATGCAGGTTGACAAGTTTGGAAAGAAAGCAAATTTTCATTCTGTTTGCAGGTTGGCAAGTTTGCCGAAAGAACCGTCGGAACATTTTCATTATGTTGGCAGATTTTGAGAAAGCACGTTTACTTCTGTTGGCAGGCCGTTAGACTGGCAGGAAGAGGGTGGTTGAAGTACACTTCCATTCTGCTGACAGGCTGGCAAAATGTATTTATCTTTCTTTCTATGACAGACTAACAGAATAGCAAATGAACTTTTATTCATTTTGCTGATTTGCTGATATACTAGGAAGACATTGTGAAGACGTTTGTCCTTTAGAAAAGCAAAACTATAATTATGTACTATGAAAACATAAAATATATATATTCTCATGATGAATTAGTGCTTGTGCCATACTTCGAAGGGAAACAACAGTCATTAAATGTTGATTGACATGTACACAAGTTGTGTACATTTCAAATGGTGATTTAGTTTATACTAATCCATTTTAAGAAACACAGAGCTTATATGAACCGCTCTCGAGTCTGTTTTCTAGGTAGAACCAGTGCTGAGTTCTGTTTTTAGAAGCATCGTGCCGAGCTTGAGATCGAACTTGCTACCTCTAGCGTGAGCGGCCATCACTCTATCCACTACACTATCGCCCCGCTTAAAAGGGGATTTTAGGACTAAGTCTTATGCGTGATACATCTTCTGAGTTAATTCTGGATGATCCTTTGATTTTAAAGTGAAACATGAAAATTCTGAGAAGTTTTCGCTGAACATTTGTTTTATAAATAATGCAAATTTGAAATTAAAAAAAAAACAGTATGTATTCAGACCCTAATTTCCCAGATAACGGCACTAAGTTCTATTAAACGCCACCTAATAGTAATTTAGGTTAACTGATCGCCCAATAGCCCTCAATGGCATAAAATGACACTAAATATTCTTAAGAAACTGATAAACATTTTCACACATCTTTTGTTAATTGCTATGGCCGAGTGGCCTTAGACACAGTCTCAAGGATTCACATCACTATTATCTCAGATGAAGGAGGTAGAAATAAAACTTTAGTTCTATTTTTTCTTCTTTTTTCAGGGCTTTGTACTGCAATGGTTTGATTTTTGCTAGCATGAGTTAAATGGTCAGTATTTTAGAAATCACCACTGAAAATATGATGATGATACCAGCTTTCTGGACAATGTTGGTTCGAACTGCATCTAGGACGAATAGTTGACATTTTATTACTCTGGAAATTGATAGGTCTCACAAAAGCATTGAATTTAAAAAAAAAAAAAACCTGGTCAATGTATGCTTTTTTTCTTTTATAATTGCATATCTTGAACCAGTGAAGAATTTGAGCCCAGACACATGCTGCAGAATTTGATTTTTCACTCTGTTTTGGACATAATTGTTACAATGGAGCCCTATGGGAAATGTAATAGTGGTGTGAGACGTTAATGTCATTCATCTCTAACTTCTAAGGTTTGAGTTCCGCCCGTTCCAAAAGGTTTGCCAATAACTTGCGGAAAGACGGCGTTATGCACCGTTCAAAAAAAAAATTGCTACAAAGGGAAACAACTGCTATAATAAAGTGTGCGCGAGTGACTTACCTTTTTAAACTCTATAATGCTGCTGATGACAGGCGCTTTGTGACACACATATTTTCATACTAACCAAGTCAGACGTCACCGTTGTGTCTTCAAAGGATGTACAATATAACTTTTGGCCTAGTGTCATCACTATTCCTAAGTCCTACATTATCACAATGACTTGTATTCTATATAATTCCTTGGTCGGAGGAATACACCAGATTCAAATTAAATTGTCCAAAATGGGTGGCTCGATACATGGATGCAAAGAAGTTAAGTCATTCATCTTAAATAATGAATGTAAATATAACTTTAACTTGAACGAACATCTGGCCAGACAATCATACACCTTTTTGACACGTTTTTGGTCCCTGAAGTTTGTGTATCCCAATGCTCTAGTTTATTACAATATGTTCCAGTCTGTCGTGGTTCTCGGCGGGTGCCCTAGTTTATCATAATATGTTCCAGTCTGTCGTGGTTGTTGGCGAGTGCTCTAGTTTACCAGAATCTGTTCCAGTCTGTCGTGGTTCTCGGCGAGTGGCCTAGTTTATCAGAATATGTTCCAGTCTGTCGTGGTTGTTTGCGAGTGCTCTAGTTTACCAGAATCTGTTCCAGTCTGTCGTGGTTCTCGGCGGGTGCCCTAGTTTATCAGAATATGTTCCAGTCTGTCGTGGTTGTTGGCGAGTGCTCTAGTTTACCAGAATCTGTTCCAGTCTGTCGTGGTTCTCGGCGGGTGCCCTAGTTTATCAGAATATGTTCCAGTCTGTCGTGGATGTTGGCGAGTGCTCTAGTTTACCAGAATCTGTTTCAGTCTGTCGTGGTTCTCGGCGGGTGCCCTAGTTTATCAGAATATGTTCCAGTCTGTCGTGGTTGTTGGCGAGTGCTCTAGTTTACCAGAATCTGTTTCAGTCTGTCGTGGTTCTCGGCGGGTGCCCTAGTTTATCAGAATATGTTCCAGTCTGTCGTGGATGTTGGCGAGTGCTCTAGTTTACCAGAATCTGTTTCAGTCTGTCGTGGTTCTCGGCGGGTGCCCTAGTTTATCAGAATATGTTCCAGTCTGTCGTGGTTGTTGGCGAGTGCTCTAGTTTACCAGAATCTGTTTCAGTCTGTCGTGGTTCTCGGCGGGTGCCCTAGTTTATCAGAATATGTTCCAGTCTGTCGTGGTTGTTGGCGAGTGCTCTAGTTTACCAGAATCTGTTTCAGTCTGTCGTGGTTCTCGGCGGGTGCCCTAGTTTATCAGAATATGTTCCAGTCTGTCGTGGGTTCTGGCGAGTGCTATAGTTTACCAGAATCTGTTTCAGTCTGTCGTGGTTCTCGGCGGGTGCCCTAGTTTATCAGAATATGTTCCAGTCTGTCGTGGTTGTTGGCGAGTGCTCTAGTTTACCAGGATCTGTTTCAGTCTATCGTGGTTCTCGGCGGGTGCCCTAGTTTATCAGAATATGTTCCAGTCTGTCGTGGTTGTTGGCAAGTGCTCTAGTTTACCAGAATCTGTTTCAGTCTGTCGTGGTTCTCGGCGGGTGCCCTAGTTTATCAGAATATGTTCCAGTCTGTCGTGGTTGTTGGCGAGTGCTCTAGTTTACCAGAATCTGTTTCAGTCTGTCGTGGTTCTTGGCGAGTGCTCTAGTTTACCAGAATCTGTTTCAGTCTGTCGTGGTTCTCGGCGGGTGTCCTAGTTTATCAGAATATGTTCCAGTCTGTCGTGGTTGTTGGCGAGTGCTCTAGTTTACCAGAATCTGTTTCAGTCTATCGTGGTTCTCGGCGGGTGCTCTAGTTTATTACAATATGTTCCAGTCTGTTGTGGTTGTTGGCGAGTGCTCTAGTTTACCAGAATCTGTTTCAGTCTGTCGTGGTTCTCGGCGGGTGCCCTAGTTTATCAGAATATGTTCCAGTCTGTCGTGGTTGTTGGCGAGTGCTCTAGTTTACCAGAATCTGTTTCAGTCTGTCGTGGTTCTCGGCGGGTGCCCTAGTTTATCAGAATATGTTCCAGTCTGTCGTGGTTGTTGGCGAGTGCTCTAGTTTACCAGGATCTGTTCCAGTCTATCTTGGTTCTTGGCGGGTGCCCTAGTTTATCAGAATATGTTCCAGTCTGTCTTGGTTGTTGGCGAGTGCTCTAGTTTACCAGAATCTGTTTCAGTCTGTCATGGTTCTCGACGGGTGCCCTAGTTTATCAGAATATGTTCCATTGTGTTGTGGTTGTTGGGGAGTGCTCTAGTTTACCAGAATCTGTTTCAGTCTGTCGTGGTTCTCAGCGGGTGCCCTAGTTTATCAGAATATGTTCCAGTCTGTCGTGGTTGTTGGCGAGTGCTCTAGTTTACCAAAATCTGTTTCAGTCTGTCGTGGTTCTCGGCGGGTGCCCTAGTTTATCAGAATATGTTCCAGTCTGTCGTGGTTGTTGGCGAGTGCTTTAGTTTACCAGAATCTGTTTCAGTCTGTCGTGGTTCTCGGCGGGTGCCCTAGTTTATCAGAATATGTTCCAGTCTGTCGTGGGTGTTGGCGAGTGCTCTAGTTTACCAGAATCTGTTTCAGTCTGTCATGGTTTGTTGGCGAGTGCTCTAGTTTACCAGAATCTGTTTCAGTCTGTCGTGGTTCTCGGCGGGTGCCCTAGTTTATCAGAATATGTTCCAGTCTGTCGTGGTTGTTGGCGAGTGCTCTAGTTTACCAGCATCTGTTTCAGTCTGTCGTGGTTCTCGGCGAGTGCCCTAGTTTATCAGAATATGTTCCAGTCTGTCGTGGTTGTTGGCGAGTGCTCTAGTTTACCAGAATCTGTTTCAGTCTATCGTGGTTCTCGGCGGGTGCCCTAGTTTATCAGAATATGTTCCAGTCTGTCTTGGTTGTTGGCGAGTGCTCTAGTTTACCAGAATCTGTTTCAGTCTGTCGTGGTTCTCGGCGGGTGCCCTAGTTTATCAGAATATGTTCCAGTCTGTCGTGGTTGTTGGCGAGTGCTCTAGTTTACCAGAATCTGTTTCAGTCTATCGTGGTTCTCGGCGGGTGCTCTAGTTTATTACAATATGTTCCAGTCTGTCGTTGTTGTTGGCGAGTGCTCTAGTTTACCAGAATCTGTTTCAGTCTGTCGTGGTTCTCGGCGGGTGCCCTAGTTTATCAGAATATGTTCCAGTCTGTCGTGGTTGTTGGCGAGTGCTCTAGTTTACCAGAATCTGTTTCAGTCTGTCGTGGTTCTCGGCGGGTGCCCTAGTTTATCAGAATATGTTCCAGTCTGTCATGGTTGTTGGCGAGTGCTCTAGTTTACCAGAATCTGTTTCAGTCTGTCGTGGTTCTCGGCGGGTGCCCTAGTTTATCAGAATGTGTTCCAGTCTGTTTTGGGTGTTGGCGAGTGCTCTAGTTTACCAGAATCTGTTTCAGTCTGTCGTGGTTCTCGGCGGGTGCCCTAGTTTATCAGAATATGTTCCAGTCTGTCGTGGTTGTTGGCGAGTGCTCTAGTTTACCAGAATCTGTTTCAGTCTATCGTGGTTCTCGGCGGGTGCCCTAGTTTATTACAATGTGTTCCAGTCTGTCGTGGTTGTTGGCGAGTGCTCTAGTTTACCAGAATCTGTTTCAGTCTGTTGTGGTTCTCGGCGGGTGCCCTAGTTTATCAGAATATGTTCCAGTCTGTCGTGGTTGTTGGCGAGTGCTCTAGTTTACCAGAATCTGTTTCAGTCTATCGTGGTTCTCGGCGGGTTCCCTAGTTTATCAGAATATGTTCCAGTCTGTCGTGGGTGTTGGCGAGTGCTCTAGTTTACCAGAATCTGTTTCAGTCTGTCGTGGTTCTCGGCGGGTGCCCTACTTTATCAGAATATGTTCCAGTCTGTCGTGGTTGTTGGCAAGTGCTCTAGTTTACCAGAATCTGTTTCAGTCTATCGTGGTTCTCGGCGGGTGCCCTAGTTTATCAGAATATGTTCCAGTCTGTCATGGTTGTTGGCGAGTGCTCTAGTTTACCAGAATCTGTTTCAGTCTATCGTGATTCTCGGCGGGTGCCCTAGTTTATCAGAATATGTTCCAGTCTGTCGTGGTTGTTGGCGAGTGCTCTAGTTTACCAGAATCTGTTTCAGTCTATCGTGATTCTCGGCGGGTGCCCTAGTTTATCAGAATATGTTCCAGTCTGTCGTGGTTGTTGGCGAGTGCTCTAGTTTACCAGAATCTGTTTCAGTCTGTCGTGGTTCTCGGCGGGTGCCCTAGTTTATCAGAATATGTTCCAGTCTGTCGTGGTTGTTGGCGAGTGCTCTAGTTTACCAGGATCTGTTTCAGTCTATCGTGGTTCTCGGCGGGTGCTCTAGTTTATCAGAATATGTTCCAGTCTGTCTTGGTTGTTGGCGAGTGCTCTAGTTTACCAGAATCTGTTTCAGTCTGTCGTGGTTCTTGGCGGGTGCCCTAGTTTATCAGAATATGTTCCAGTCTGTCGTGGTTGTTGGCGAGTGCTCTAGTTTACCAGAATCTGTTTCAGTCTATCGTGGTTCTCGGCGGGTGCCCTAGTTTATCAGAATATGTTCCAGTCTGTCGTGGTTGTTGGCGAGTTCTCTAGTTTACCAGAATCTGTTTCAGTCTGTCGTGGTTCTCGGCGGGTGCCCTAGTTTATCAGAATATGTTCCAGTCTGTCGTGGTTGTTGTCGAGTGCTCTAGTTTACCAGAATCTGTTTCAGTCTATCGTGGTTCTCGGCGGGTGCCTTAGTTTATCAAAATATGTTCCAGTCTGTCGTGGTTGTTGGCGAGTGCTCTAGTTTACCAGAATCTGTTTCAGTCTGTCGTGGTTCTCGGCGTGTGCCCTAGTTTATCAGAATATGTTCCAGTCTGTCGTGGTTGTTGGCAAGTGCTCTAGTTTACCAGAATCTGTTCCAGTCTGTCGTGGTTCTCGGCGGGTGCCCTAGTTTATCAGAATATGTTCCAGTCTGTTGTGTTGTTGATGGGGTGCTCTAGTTTACCAGAATGTGCTAAAGTCTGTTGTGGTTCTCAGCGGGTGCTCTAGTTTATCAGAATATGTTCCAGTCTGTCGTGGTTGTTGGCGGGTTCTCTAGTTTACCAGAATCGTTTCCAGTCTGTCGTGGTTCTCGGCGGGTACTCTAGTTAATCAGAATATGTTCCAGTCTATCGTGGTTGTTGGCGGGTGCTCTAGTTTACCAGAATGTGTATCAGTCTGTCGTGATTATTGGCGGGTACTCTAGTTTACCACAATGTGTTTCAGTCTGTCGTGATTATTGGCGGGTGCTCTAGTTTACCAGAATGTGTTCCAGTCTGTCTTGGTTGTTTGTTTGAGCTTTAGTTTACCAGAATGTGTTCCAGACTGTCGTGGTTGTTTGTTTGAGCTTTAGTTTACCAGAATGTGTTCCAGTCTGTCGTGGTTGTTTGTTTGAGCTTTAGTTTACCAGAATGTGTTCCAGTCTGTCGTGGTTGTTTGTTTGAGCTTTAGTTTACCAGAATGTGTTCCAGTCTGTCGTGGTTGTTTGTTTGAGCTCTAGTTTACCTTTAGATTTAATCAACCTCATTATACATACGAGGGACGTTAAAAATGAATCAGACTTTTTTTCTTAAGAGATTATTATATGTATAGGATACCAAAACTTACATGAATGAAAAACACTTTCCATTCTGAAACTTTTTGAATACGTTTATGCACAAGTTGTATGCTACGTTTAAAGCAACCAACGTTCCATTTACCATATTGCGTTACCATACTAGCGCATATGCTGAACCTTTCAACGTGACAATTGTATATTGTGGTTGTCCAATAGCTTTAAAATTCCGCCAAACTGTGAGGTAACTTCATCATAACAAAACTGCTAAATTTGATGTCATTTGCATCTTTCAAATACAAACGTAAACTGCGTTTTGTATGACTATAATATAGATAAAATTATTTGCATGAAAGTATGGTCCGATTTATTTTTGAACGTCCCTCGTATAGAAATATATATTACGTAACCTCCCGAACCATCTCACTATGCAGCTCCGTTTCTTTTTTCGAAATGTACACTTTCATGGTTACTAGATAAGAGGGAAGTACAAAAAGTGAACACGTGTTCATACATTACATTTCTTTGTAGCATGGGTACATACGTAGGTAGAACTACTTTGTTATTTTCGTTTAAGCACATACACCTTTACGATATCAAGTGACAATTGAATCACCAACTGACAAATTTTGGCAAAATGAAGTACAACATTATTAAAAAAACATTACCTGTTTTTCAATAAAATATTAAATGAACCTAAACACTTGTTGTACAACTAAAGTTATGATCTACAGAGTTGGCAGCTCATTAATTTTGACTTAAAGGGAATATAGGCCTATCAGGACTTTTTAAAACGGTAAAATTGGCTAAAATGATTTTTTTTAATATATCGTGCCTACATATACTTATTGGTCCACTATTGTCAACATAATATATATTTAAACACGCAAAAATAATATATTAAACATGCGGTTACTTGGGCCTCGTTAATATAGATTCTGCGATTTAAACTTGCAACTTTCAGCTGTCAAATGCAACCCTGACACAGCCATATTAAAGGTCCTTGCAGATGTGAGAGCGTCCTTTGATTCAGCAAGGTATTGCTTTAACAAAATCTCGAATTTATTATTCGGAAAATTACATTGTGAGATTGTGGCATATTATTACGTGAGATTTTGTATTATTTTGTTGGTTTAGTTATTTTTTATGCTTATGAGTGATTTGAAGGTCATGGGTTCAATCCCCGGCCGGGTCATACCAAATACTTTAAAAATGGTACTAGAAGCTTCCTCGCTTGACGCTCAGCATTTAGAGGAGAGTTCTAGGTCTGGTCGGCCCGGTGTCAGTATAATGTGACTGGGTGGGGTATCATACCATGTGTCTGCGGCATGATACTCCAATGTGGCAGCGCTTAGAATACTGTCTCAAGTAGACACCGTCGCGATATGACTGAAAAATTGTTGAAAGCGACGCTAAACACAAAACTTCAACAACAACAGTTTTACGATGTATGTTCGGGGTCCTCCGTGGCCAAGTGGTGCAAGTCGCCGTCTCAAGATGACTTACCTCTCACCGCTCAGGTCGTAGGTTCGAGTCTCTCTCGCTCCAAACACCTTATGTGGTTCTACTCATTGTGAGGTCTTTCTGCACCAGTAAAACTAGATATGCCATATATAACCTGAAGTGTGTAGAAAATGGCGTTTAAACCCAATTTAAAAAATGTATGTTAAAAATAAAAACTCGTCTGTGTTCTTGGAAAAAGTCATTAAGCCGAAATAGATAACAATAGAGATATTAATTAGCATTGCATATCAATATAATACACCCGCTTTGTCAGTGTAATTCGTTACTGCAGCTGATTACATAGCGTTAAGTTCGTGACTTTTGAAAAAAGGACATTATCATCATAGACTATTCTTTACTAATTAGATATTACTAAAGACACATGTTTGTATGGTTCTCGTCTATCTGTTATAATTAACTGTAATGATGATTATAGTACACGGATACTGATTTATACCATTATAGTCTAATGCATCTCATTTTGATTCACATGTTATACATTGACAATAAAGTCATGTTTACCCAATTGGACAAACGGAGTAGCAAAAGCAAGGATAATGATACCCGTACAGGAACATAATACATATACATATGGGGTATTTTAAGCTGTTTTTTTTTTACTTAAATATCGCATTTAAGACAATAGTGTTATCTCATTTTTATTACTGACTGATGTATATTTCTATGACTGAATGCACGTTTTCTACTTTGTTCGTATATTTAACACTGACCCCATTGTTTCTGTTATTTCAGTATTACACGTTATAGCGACAAGTTTCATTAAATTAATTGCAAATTTTTTGAAACATACAGTCGACATACAACCTCATCTTTTACCATTAGTGTTTCCTTAGTATTAGGTACATGACTCTCTTTACCTCTTCCGAAATTGAAGCAAGCAGTAAAAGTTTGGGAAAAATACCCTCGTGCACTGTCCATTCATAAAATACAGTTTTATAAAATTTAGTTATTCTGATTTTTAGGTTTACACAGAATTCTTGGAAAGTTTCAATATATCCCATGGAATGATAGTTTCCGATACGAAATTTATATTTTTAAAATGTATCTCAATATTTGTACATGATTTTCTCTTTAGAAACCTCTCTTTACCAAAATACTATAAGCTATAAAACTATTTAAAGGTTTAGGAAAGTACTGTAAATTCGGCAACAGTTGAAGCTTCGTCGTGTGATATAAAATATAAGAAAATATATATCTAACAACAGATCTAATATTCAACACATGTATATACCGTATCAACATATGTATATACCGTATCAACATATGAATATACCGTATCAACACATGTATATACCGTATCAACACATGTATATACCATATCAACACATGTATATACCGTATCAACACATGTTTATACCGTATCAACATATGTATATACCGTATCAACACATATATATATACCGTATCAACATATGTATATACCGTATCAACACATGTATATACCGTATCAACACAAATATAATCAACAGCTACATACAGAAGAAATGACTGCTGAAGTAACCGCTATGTAGGGGTCAGTTGGAAGAAAAAAACTGCGAACCAGTGTTTAAAGATGGTCACGAACTCTTTTCTCCTTCCTGTATAACATGAGCCAGTGAAGAAAAGTGTTGCACCGCCAGATTACCCTTATCATAATGCGACAGCATATGTGTAAACTCAAACATTACTGATACAATCTCAGCTTGGTTGGTTATTCCAATGCTTGGTAATGAATTGCGGCTATCATACAGAAACTTATAGATCTGATCATGAATTTTCCAAAAATAGATAATGAAACATTTCTCGCTTCAATTCCATTGCATTCAATGCTAGCATTCTTGGAAAATAACATTCACATAGGCTACACGTCGCGTCAAACAGAACCGTGAAGATAACAAAACTTAACAATATCAAGACTTGTTCTATATAAAAATGATTGATATATTTTTTTCCATTGTATTAATAGTAATCATAACGACCGTCTCTAATTTAGGCAGAGATAGAATCTATATTAAATCTTGGGGTTTCTCCATCTCGCATCATCTATGCAAATGCCTGTAAATGTATTGAAATAAGAAAACGTGTCTTTATATGCAAATATTCCAAAACAGTCATATTGTAAAAAGAATAATTAGAATATTTTTAATGTATATAATATATAATATGATTGTAAATCTATCTGCCGTAACCGTCGATTCAAATTACAAAACATTGTGTAAGACGCCATTTGCATGGGCCAGAGAGCGTGTTTCTCTAACAAATTGGATTATTCTGAGTGATGGAGATGTTTACACGTGACGACCATAACTTACTTTTGACATAGGGCTAGCCCAGTGCGAGTTATTATGTACATTATGATATAAAAGTAGCTTGGGCAATAGGATTTATTTCGGACTGAAACCGAATTATAAACGGCTGTGTTTTGACGAGTGAATTCAGATTACTACTTGCAAATTTTCCATTCAAGAGATAACTTTAGATTTAGACTCTTCTCTGCTTAAATACTACATTCTTTCAAATTTCGTTCAGTAAAATATTTCCATTATTTATTTCACCGTGTCCAAACGTTTCCGGAGGAGGCGGTGGAGGTAACGTTGGATGACGGTGGGGTAACGTTGAATGGCGGTGGGATTCGCGATCAGCAGTGAGAAAACTATTTTTTTTAACTATTGTTGATAATTTTTGAAAAATCTGAGTCGGGCAAGATGATGTCGTATCATTTCTGATCACTCGGCAGCAACCGAATCTGTGCAGACTGCAGACGTTTTCTTGATCATTCGGGAAATACAAGGAATTTTCTGTGTAAACATTGGCACGAGTGTTTTAAAAGTGCGAAAACTGTCTTGTTACCGAACATAATTTGATATAGTATATTCTTTTATAAGCAACACCCTCCTCAACATTATATTTTTACCTCATTCGGTCTTTTACTGGTGTAAAATTGATTTAGTGACGGCTTTATGGTGAAAAATCAGCGTAACGATGGAGGAGCTGGTGGAGCTGTTTGAAAGTTGCGTAACGCTGGAGGATGGTGGACTTACAACAAGCACTTTTTCTAAGGTTTCCCATGTAAGCGGTCAATGTTTCGGTTGTTACAATGTTGTAAATGTATTTCAAAAATGTTACTATGGTGTATGTATGTCTATGTATGTACTGAAAAGAAAATCAAACTGATTTTTGCCATTATGAGCTGTATAAAAGACATACAGATTTTAATAAGTATGAAATAATGCACAACTAACATTCTAAGCATAGTTAAGTTTAATCAGTTACCCGGGAGGATTTTGACGTGAGTTAGTGCCAGTCATTACCATTTATAAGTTTGTCTTCTTTATATTGGACTTGCCATGAACTGTCCTACAGAAAAGTATTTATATAAGACATTCGTCGTGTGATCATTTGCGGTATCGCACTTTTAACCAGATTTATAAGCTTATTCCAATTTTAATGAAACTGATTGACAATGTCAATGTATATTATATCCTATACAGATAGCACCATTAGCACTCGAGTTGCGTTCATCAATTAATCAAAAGTGTCGAAACTGGCGACGTACACTCAGTAATAAAGACATTTTTGATCCAGTCGTGGTAACATAACGCTGCATTTCAATAACCGGCAACGCTTTTGAGTATTTAACTGCCAAATGTATAAATAACTGTCAGTGTATTAGTGCATTTAACTGCCAAATTTATAAATAACTGGCAATGTTTTTGTGTGTTTAACTGTCAAATGTATAAATAACTGGCAAGGTTTTTGTATGTTTAACTGGTAAATGTAGAAATTACTGGCAATGTTTTTGTGTATTGAACTGCCAAATGTATAAGTAACTGTCAATGTATTGATTTTAAATACATATATAGTCAACCATTATAGCATATTGTGGAACGATGTATTATCAACACAGAACATTGTTTTAATATATTAGAATTTGAAATATACTGCGACAGTTGAACATGTGATGTACATTATTATCAATGTAGTCAATTGGTTAATACGGATAGGCTAAATTGTATCCGAAGAAAAGATACAGGATTGTACCATGGTACAAGTAAGTGCGAAACGGAACGCTTGGACCTTTATCACACTTCGCCTTAAGGTATACATGTACATGTAAATATATTTTCAGATGAGGCCAAAATTTCCATGTCTACACAAAAATCAATTTGTACTCCTATGAAAATAGTAACCTCCTATCATTGCGATACTATGGTGGCATAGTTATGCCACCAGTTATCCACTTAACTAATGCGATAAGTTTCTAGTTAACCACTTAATTTTCGCGAAAATTATCTAGTTATCTAGTTAACTAACACGATAAGTATCTAATTACGATAAATAACATAATTAAGATAAATCACTGTTAGTGCCCACTTACTGCCACCACTTATCTAGTTAACTTTTGCAAAAAACTATCTAGTTAATGCCGAGACCATATAGTTGATGTGTTGTCTAGTATATTTTCTAATGTTTTTAGTAAAATTAGCTTGTTTTACATTTCCATTAGCCAGCATCTGTTGTTTTGAGATATAGCTTTTTATTGTTTTGCTTCATTTCTTGTGGATTTTGTAACATCTATGAAATGTTTTGTTCTACCGGTAACGGTTGAAGGCGGTAGTGATTAGATAAACGGTAAGATAAACACTTGGTGTAAAGTTCAGCCACTGTATTTCAATTTGTATATTCAATAAACGTTATGATACAACATAAACATCCGTTTAGTAAATAACAGTATATACACTTTCATAGAATTATATAAGTGTAACAGGAAAAACACTTGTACATCGTATGTCCGCAGATATACACTATAGTAATATAGTACAGAGTTGCATAGTCACTGCTATTTAACATATTTGTCTGAAGTTGTTATTGTTCCTGTTTGAAGTTAAAATGATAAAAATGTTAGTTAGAAGTCCTGATTAAACATTAAGCACGTTCGCAGAATCAACGCGTCGCGCCTATCGGCAAAAACCGCTGCATTACTTAAGAACTTCATTGTGAATATTGAAATCCGAAAACTAAAGAATGCAACTAAGTTAATAAAGTGGTCATCACAGGTTCGATAAGCGGATAGATTTTGCTAAACAAATTAACGTGTATAAATGTACCTTGCTGATAAAGCAAGTACATTAAAACATGAATCTACATAAATAATAATTATTTTAAAATTTGAATAAAACGCTTTCCATATAAGTTCATTGTAAGATACACTTACAGATGTAACAATATTTGGGGATTATACAGAACGTTTTCGGTGCCGACTTTTCTATTTCTTTTGGTAATGTTACACTTTTATTTTCGATGAATCAGGACTACCTTGGTAGTCTTCTGGTTATCCAATTAAACAGTTAGTGTCTAGACCTGTTGTGGATCTTTGAAAACTATATACCTTGTTTTATTCTGTTATTTTTGTTTGTTTCCTTTTTTTACATTATGTAGCTTTTTTAAACAAAAGAAACGCATTACAATGTAATATTCGTGAGAATGCAAGTTGGTATGTCAGGCTTTTCTTGTCCGGACTACTCCAACTTAGGTACTGTTCAGATTTTCATGAAACTTGGTGAGAAATATCTGTATGAAGTCGGATTGGCGTGTTGTCGGGTGTTTATGTTCATCAGCTTTTAGCTGAGGTATTGCCCTTTAAATTCGTTTATATTGGATAGAAGAAAAACATAATACAGTCAAACCTGTCTTAAGCAGCCAGTCATGGGAAGGAGCAAAAGTGACCTTTTTAGATAGGTTAATTTGCTTTGAAATCATAGAAATAGGAAATAGCAAATGTGGCTGCTTAAGACAAGTGGCTGCTTAATAGAGGTGACCCGTTACACATGTTTGACTGTTATAGTTTGCTATTTTGAACATAAACGACACATTTTCTTAAATTATTCCTTAATTTTAAAAATATTATATATATGGCATTAAGTCCTACATTACGGCACCGGAAGGATAGTCAGTAACGATCATGGCACCTATTCGTGACCTGCGCATGGGAAAATACATGTTGCTTTTAATTCGACGTTTAAATAAAACATTTACTTTATTTCCTCTCTATTTTTCACTAAAGTATTAAAGACAAAGCACTGTGATATTCCCAAAACGATCTCAATACATACATAACATACTGAGAACCTTCCGTGTGGATGTTTTGATAAAATCGATGTCTCGTATGATATAAGCATTTAAGGCATTTTTTAACTTGATTTGTCTTATATGAGCCTATTTCATCGTCGTAACATATTGTAATTGTTTTACATTGTATTGGCATTCGAGCAGACACGTGTTTGTATCAAAAACAACAAAAAAATGGCTTTTTGTAAATCCACCATCCTCCAGCGTTACGCAACTTTCAAACAGCCCCACCAACTCCTCCATCGTTACGCTGATTTTTCACCATAAAGCCGTCATTAAATTACTTTTACATCAGTAAAAGACCGACTGGGGTAAAACATATCATGTTGAGGAGGGTGTTGCTTATAAAAGAAAATGATATATCAAATTCTGTTCGGTAACAAGACAGTTTTTGCACTTTTAAAACACTCGTGCCAATGTTTACACAGACAATTCCTTGTATTTCCCGAATGATCAAGAAAACGGCTATAGTCTGCACAGATTCGGTGGCTGTCGAGTGATCAGAAATGATACGACATCATCTTGCTCGACTCAGATTTTTAAAAAAATTATCAACAATAGTTAAAAAAGATAGTTTTCTTACCGCTGATCGCGAATCCCGCCGCCATTCAACGTTACCCCATCGTCATCCACCGTTACCTCCACCGCCTCGAGGCCTCCGGAAACGTTTGGACACGGTGTATTTGGTTTGGTGATTTTCTACACTGTGGATGTAGCAGGCTTCAGTTTTTGGCTAATGGGATGACTGTCTCGCCCACAATAGATCTACTTACATGTAAGTTCTTGGTTTAACTTACGCAGCGAGACTACTGAATTTTATCATAATCATCCTGGTCCTTGTAAACTAGTTTCAAGTGAGGTAGTAGTGTATAGAACGTTGCATGTTGGCTGCTCACGCAAGATTTTGCAGGTTCTATCCCCAGCTCGACCCAATGCCTTTCGAAAAACAACAACACTCAGTACTGGTTCTACCCAGGAAGCGACTTGAAAGTGGTTCATATTTAGATAAATGAGCTTTCTTCATAATCAAACTAAGATAAATCGGTTTAGCTTTAACACAGGCAAGATATATGCAATTCAACATTATTGGAAGTTATTCATTGATTGTTTTTGGCAAACAACAAATATTTTAAGTGGAATAATCATTTATTAAAATAATTTCAAACGGTATCTTTTATATAACTCATATTTAATATCATAGTTGATTAACATAATGATTAGCGATATCATTCGACGGTAATAAGTATTTGTAATTCACCAACTGTAAATTGTCACATTCTTATTTTCCTAACAAAAATAAACTTGAAACTGTCAATTGTAACTGTAAACATGAAACTGTCGATGATTCTCTGTTTTTTTCACTTCTTTATTTTTCTTCAATACTAGATGAACTTGGAGGCTTCAAATTGTGTATGTTAAGTGTAGCCCGTTAAACATAGAATTGAATTGCTGGGTGGCGGTTGATGATTGTGCTAACATTGGCAATTCAGTATCGCGGCTGCTTGGGGTAGGTGAAGCTGGCATTGATGTATTTTGTATAACTCAACTGTTTCTAACTGAAGCATTATTTTGCAATATGTTCAAAAGTTTTTGTTGTCGGTCTTCAGATAACTCACTGTAGTTGAAGATTGATCGCTCGTTTGATGCCCAGTGATTTGCATAATGTCTCTTGTTAGTACATTACTATCAGGCAATTTCTGCACCAGCCTATGCCTGCAGCTTTGGTTTGTCAATTGTTTGACGTTGTTTAAATTTGCCTAGTTAGCCATGACCCTCATTAAAGATGACAGTTTCTTGTGACTACTTTTTGTCGTTTAAACCATGTGCCACTTTCTTTATTTTCATTGCGCGCAACTGTACTTATTGCCATATAATACGAATCATCTATATTGCTGTATGCAGGTGGTCAAAAGATGCGTACTTATTGTATAAAAGCACTGGACATCGTAATAAATTTTCTGCATTATCATACATTTTAGGTACTGTGCTCCATATTTCTCATTTTCCCCCAGTTCTAGGTTTGGTTAACCTCTCATTAAAAGTGAAATACTACGTGCCTTCGGCCGTGTTTCTCAAAGCAATGTCCATCCATTAAGTGAATACTGTTCGTTTACTTCCCTCATACCAAACATACCAGCACTGTTTATAACATGCTCTCTGCATTATTTTCTTCAAACAAGTTCAGATCATACAAAATGTCGTATTTACTGTCTGTAAGACAAACTGCTTTATTGGGTTTATTCCCTTTACCCATTTTAGATATGTTTGTTTGGACTTTACAGCATCTCCTCTTGTTAGTACATATTTGTCTCCTAACCTAGTCAAGGTTCAAGTACCATACTTATGCCGTTTCAGTTTTCTCTCGATTGAACTAGTGTATTGCCATATTGTGGAGGGCTCGTACTCGTCTGCGTTCAGTTTGCGTATTGAACAAACTCTACTGGTGGAATATTCTGCATGAAGCGATATTATCTTTTTAGGGTTAATACCGCTGGAGAACCTGTGTTTTGATCTTGTATTTTTGTTCTCCATTTTGCTTATGAATTTTACAACATTATCATTTGTCATGTCTTGAAATTGTATATTTTCAGGTTTACAATTCAGTTGACAAGCGATCAAATCGGGCTCTGGTGGAATATACTCGTCAGGAGGACTTCCATCTAGTACATGTGTATGTCGTCCTACTCTTGTTCATCTGGAAATGTGCTGGTAAAATATTCAACAATTTCATTTATTCAGCTAACATCCAAATCCATTTCAACAACTTCAGAGCAAGATAAATACAGGATGTGATTATTTTACCCTTTTTAGTGTATAATACCCCAAAATATGGATATTTTAAGTCAGACATTTTTGGAAATGAACAAGACGGCGAAGTTTTATTTATAAAATATAATAATAGAATATTTAAAATGACTTATTTTTTTATTAATTTTAGTTTGATATTTTATGAAACGAAATGATAAGCTCTTATTTTTTTAACTTAATGTATTTGAAGATAATTTATGTTCATTGATACTGTAACATATTTGTATGCTGCATACAAATAAATAAAAGCATTGGCCTGAAAAATTGTTTTCTTTACATTTTTCATCTAACGTCATAACGGATTTTCCTGCCTTAACATAGATTTTTGGAATCTCGGTCAAAAAGATAATTCCAATTCAACCGGCATATCTAACCCAATACAGCATGTTATATATAAAGGTAGTTGAGATGATCGATTTCAATGTGTATTAGGTAACTAGAAGAAATGTTTGCATGAATAATATATGATGACTGGAAATTGACAAGCATATGTGTTGTGTTTATTTTTGCAGGCAAAACTTCGGTAGTGTTCTTTACATTTCGTCAATCTCTTCAGCAAAGTCATCGATCATATTCACGTATAGAGTTTTTTGTTTCGTTTGATATCATATAACAATTGTAGTAAAATAATCATCTTGCGGGACTGTTTTTATGATGTAATGACTGTAAACCTGGTTATCATGGCTCTTCCTCCCAGTGACAGCTTTAATACATTCAAACAACATGCTATACCATGACGCATGTATTCACATTCATATTCCTAACCTTCTCCTCCTTTTCGTCATCATAACACATAACATAATAAACGTAACAGTATCATAAGCATGAGCATCATCATCACCCTTATTGTTATATTCATCCTCCTCAGCATCATCATTAAAATCTTCAACATCATATCATGATAATCAGCATCATCATTAACGTCATTATCATCATCATCATTATCATCACATCATCATAACCATCGTTATCAGCGTCATCATTATCGTCGTCGTCGTTGTCGTCATCCTCATTATCATGATCCTCATCATCTTCAATATCATCATCATTATCATAATCATCATCATCATCATCATCATCATCATCATCATCATCATCTTCTTCTTCTTCTTCTTCATCTTTATCATCATTGTCATTATCATCATCTCACAATTTTACTGAATTAAAGACAAAATATGTTAATTCTTGAAATGTCACAGTACAGAACATGACAATTGCATTCATTGACAGTGCCAATATAATAAACAACAACGTTTAGTTCACAAGCATGACTTGAGTTCTTGACTTAACCTTGTAACGACAGTATGACACGTGTACATCAAATTCTCTATTTTGTCTTTAATCATTGATTCAAATTTGCATAACAACGATTTTATTTTACCAAGTAATGCTATAAAGGTACAAAAAAGACGGGTCGTTTTTTTTCTAAAATGAACGTTTTGTTTAGTGAGTTGATACCGTTAAGCTAAATAATATACTTGTATAAATTAAATTTTGTGCTAATTCACATCTGTTCAACAGAATATAATCCAAACAAAACAAAACAACTGAAGAGGTTGCGGTATGCCAAATGATACTTAATGTGGTTTATGTTCGAAGCAATATGTGACATACCTCTGTAATATAAGACACGTGTTCATTATAAGCAAAACATACAATCACGACTAAGTATCTTATATATCTGCTTTCTGCACGTGTAGTATTTTTTGAGACAATTGTTTTATGTCAATATCGTATCATAAAGTATATCATTGTAATTATTTGTTAATACTTTAATAACTAGATACTGTCCAGATAGTTCGACTTGAAAACAATATTAATGATCGCTCCTACTGTCCTGATACAGGCGTATGTGTTATCATTGTATGGGATTATCCGAGTACCCGATAAAACGTATGTTATGTAATAAAATTATGTTGTCTTACATAAATGTTGGTGTCTCCTACTCGATATAAATGGTATGCATCGCGCTTGTCAACTGTTGACACACATTTGCAAACTATATTGATGTCATAATCAAAATGAAATCTTAGATGGATTATATTCAACCACTCAGAACAAAACACTTCACTTGCAATATATTTCGACCGTATCACATGAAGACTGTGTGAAACGCTCGAAATATACTGTAAATCAAATGTTTTGTTCTGACTAATGGAATATAATTTATCTACGATGTTAAATCAAGAACAATAGAACAACCTATATTGTTGTCAATTGAAAATTATATTGAAGTTGCAATTAGCGTGATGCCTACACTGTTTCTCTTAGCATCAATATTGTTTTACCATAAAAAAAACCATAATGCATTTAATTTGGCATGTGCGACGTAATATGTCCTGGTATAGTTTGGTATCGCTTAAAAGAAAAGCGATGCCTTTGGGATACTTTTTTCTTATGTATGTAAGTTTGTTTTATGCAATTTTGTGCGTTCTCTATCCTATTTAGGTCAGATTTTTACTTTCTATTGGTCATGTAGCCATATTGATAAAACTGTATTAAAGGTATGTTGAAACGGTCATAAGCTATTATCCTTTACTGACTGACTGTTTTAAGACTGACAAATGATACTCATTGTTTGTATGAGAAACAGCACTTATATGGTGTTCTTGCTTTTATAATTCTCTCTTTCATTATGTCTGTATAATATTCATCTTTCTTCGTTTTAGATATGTTTTCAGATGAAATCTCAGAAAAAAAATATTCGCCTTCAACTGGTCTATCAAACAAGAGGCCCATCATTGAGTATCATGTTAGTAATGCAATGCCATTAACACAGAGTACACTCAATAAAACATGAGTATTAACCGCCCTGTCAGCAACAACAAACAATGTTGGCTGTTTTGGCACCAACGCAAGGCCCATGTGGGCGGGTGCCATGAAATTAACGGTTTTCATTTACCTTTATGATATGAGGATTTGATTGGAATGTTGTTAATGGATGTTTTATTGGGATATGGTTGCTATTGAGGATTTGATTGTAATATTGTTATTGTTTTTTTATTGGGATACGGTTGCTATAAAGGATTTAATTGGAATGTTTTTTTGTTTTTTATTGGGATACGGTTGTTATTTAGGATTTGATAAGAGTGTTGTTACTGTTTTTTTATTGGGATATGGTTGTTATTAAAGGTTTTATTGGAATTTAATTGTTATTGGGGGTATGATTGGGAGGTTGTTGTTACTGAGGATGTGATTTGGAAGTTGTTGTTACTGAGGATGTGATTGGGAGGTTGTTGTTACTGAGGATGTGATTGGGAGGTTGTTGTTACTGAGAATGTGATTGGGAAGTTGTTGTTACTTAGGATGTGATTGGGAGTTTGTTGTTACTGAGGATGTGATTGGGAGGTTGTTGTTACTGAGGATGTGATTAGGAGGTTATTGTTATTTGGGGTTTAATTAGGATATGGTTGTTATTGAAGATGATGACCGCTTTATGCTCTATGATTCAAATGTATAATTTGCGACTATTATTATCAGACTTTTGTCTGTAAATATTTATAATGTATACGTGTAATATTCTATGAGTGTGTGGTTATGATTGTGTGTCAGTGTATAAACCAAATACGCTATTTTGGAAATACGTCATTCTTTTAAAGATGGAATCTACCGTATCAAGGATGATAACACATTTATATGTTACATAAATTGTACAATACAATAGATTCAGTATTAATGTGTTAACTGTAGTAGACGAGTCTAAATGACGTAGTTTCACAATAGCGTATTTGGTTTATAGTGTTTTTTGTAAATGTGTATTACATTTATGAAAACTTTAGTGTTGTAAATTGTGAATTAACTTTAAAATATAATTGCAAACTAGTCTAGTTTGAGACTGTGATGTTGTTTTTTTAAGATAATTGATGTTGTTGGTGTTGTGAGATAGTTGCTGTGAGATACGTGTTATTGTGAAATAATTTTTATTTTGAGGTAGTAGTTGTTGTGATATAGTTGTTGTTGTTGTTGTTGTTGTTGTGAGAAAGTCGTTGTTGTGAGATAGTTGCTGTTGTGAGATAATTGTCGTTGTGAGATAGTTGCTGTTGTAAGATAGCGGCTGTTGTGGGATAGTTGCTGTTGTGAGATAATTGTCGTTGTGAGATAGTTGCTGTTGTAAGATAGTTGTTGTTGTGGGATAGTTGTCGTTGTGAGATTGTTGTCGTTGTGAGATAGTTGCTGTTGTAAGATAGCGGCTGTTGTGGGATAGTTGTCGTTGTGAGATAATTGTCGTTGTGAAATAGTTGCTGTTGTAAGATAGCGGCTGTTGTGGGATAGTTGTCGTTGTGAGATAATTGTCGTTGTGAAATAGTTGCTGTTGTAAGATAGCGGCTGTTGTGGGATAGTTGCTGTTGTGAGATAGTTGCTGTTGTAAGATAGTTGTTGTTGTGGGATAGTTGTCGTTGTGAAATTGTTGTCGTTGTGAGATAGTTGCTGTTGTAAGATAGCGGCTGTTGTGGGATAGTTGTCGTTGTGAGATAATTGTCGTTGTAAGATAGTTGTTGTTGTGGGATAGTTGTCGTTGTGAGATTGTTGTCGTTGTGAGATAGTTGCTGTTGTAAGATAGCGGCTGTGTGGGATAGTTGTCGTTGTGAGATAATTGTCGTTGTGAGATAGTTGCTGTTGTGGGATAGCGGCTGTTGTGAGATAGTTGCTGTTGTGAGATAGTTGCTGTTGTGAGATAGTTGCTGTTGTGAGATGGTTGTTGTTGTGGGATAGTTGTCATTGTGAGATTGTTGTTGTTGTGAGATAGTTGCTGTTGTGGGATAGTTACTGTTGTGGGATAGTTGTCGTTGTGAGATTGTTGTTGTTGTGAGATAGTTGCTGTTGTGGGAGGGTTGCTGTTGTGAGATTGTTGTTGTTGTGAGATAGCGGCTGTTGTGGGATAGTTGTCGTTGTGAGATAGTTGCTGTTGTTGTGAGATAGTTGTTGTTGTGAGATAGTCGTTGTTGTGAGTTAGTTGTTATTGTGTGATAGTTGTTGCTGTGATATAGTTGCTGTTGTGGGATAGTTGTCGTTGTGAGATAGTTGCTGTTGTTGTGAGATAGTTGCTGTTGTGAGATAGTCGTTGTTGGGAGTTAGTTGTTATTGTGTGATAGTTGTTGCTGTCAGATAGTTGTTGTTGTGAGATAGCTGTTGCTGTGAGACAGTTGCTGTTGTGAGATAGTTGCTGTTGTGAGATAATTGTCGTTGTGAGATAGTTGTCGTTGTGAGATAATTGTTGTTGTTAGATAGTTGTTACTGTGAGAAAGTTGTTGTTGTGAGAAAGTTGTTTTTGTGAGATAATTGTCGTTGTGAGAAAGTTGTCGTTGTGAGATAGTTACTGTTGTGAGATAATTGTCGTTGTGATATATTTGCTGTTGTGACATATTTGCTGTTGTGAGATGGTTGTTGTTTTGAGATGGTTGTTGTTGTGATATGGTTGCTGTTGAGGGATAGTTACTGTTGTGAGATAATTGTTGTTGTGAGATAATTGTCGTTGTGAGATAGTTGCTGTTTTGAGATAATTGTCGTTGTGAGATAATTGTCTTTGTGAGAAAGTTACTGTTGTGGGATAGTTGCTGTTGAGAGATAATTGCTGTTGTGAGATGGTTGCTGTTGTGGGATAGTTGCTGTTGTGAGATAGTTGCTGTTGTGGGATAGTTGCTGTTGTGGGATAGTTGCTGTTGTGAGATAATTGCTGTTGTGAGATGGTTGCTGTTGTGAGATGGTTGCTGTTGTGAGATGGTTGTTGTTGTGATATGGTTGCTGTTGTGAGATAATTGTTGTTGTGAGATTTTGTTGTTGTGAGATAATTGTCGTTGTGAGATAGTTGCTGTTTTGAGATAATTGTCGTTGTGAGATAGTTGTTGTTGTGAGATAGTTGCTGTTGTGGGATAGTTGCTGTTGTGAGATAATTGTCGTTGTGAGATATTGTTGTTGTGAGATAGTTACTGTTGTGGGATAGTTGCTGTTGTGAGATAGTTGTCGTTGTGAGATAGTTGTTGTTGTGAGATAGTTACTGTTGTGGGACAGTTGCTGTTGTGAGATAATTGCTGTTGTGAGATAATTGTCGTTATGAGATAGTTGTTGCTGTGAGATAGTTGTTGTTGTGATATATTTGCTGTTGTGAAATAGTTGTTTTTTTAGATAGTTGTTGTTGTGAAATAGTTGTTCTTGCGATATACTTGCTGTTGCGAGATAGTTGTTTTTTTTAGATAGTTGTTGCTGTGAGATTGTTGTTGTTGTGATATATTTGCTGTTGTGAGATAATAGTTTTTTTAGATAGTTGTTGCTGTGAGATAGTTGTTGTTGTGATATATTTGCTGTTGTGAGATAATTGTTTTTTTAGATAGTTGTTGCTGTGAGATAGTTGTTGTTGTGATATATTTGCTGTTGCGAGATAGTTGTTTTTTAGATAGTTGTTGTTGTGAGATAGTTGTTGTGAGATAGTTGTTGTTGTGAGATAGTTGTTGTTGTGAGATAATTGTTGTAGTTGTAAGATAGTTGTTGTTGTTAGTTAGTTGCTGTTATGAGGTTATTTTTGTTGTGAGATAGTTGCTGTTATGAGGTTGTTTTTGTTGTGAGATAGTTGTTACAATGTGAATGAGGATAACTTCCAGGCACATGTTATATCAACGTCAGCTACACTCAGATAAGATATCAGTGATTACACGGAAGACGATACTGAGGATCAATTTCAGTCACATGTTATAGTAACGTCAGATAAGAATTATAATTACCATACAGAATATAACAATAAGTATCAATTCCAGGCATGTGTTACATCAACACCCGAGACAGTCGGGTAATAAAATAGTAATTACAAGGATGATGATAACTAGGATCTATTCCAACACAATGTCATATTAACGTTGAAAACTATTGACGAGCGTAACAACAACAACAAGAAAGTTAAACGTTAAAGTTAAAGAATACATTGGTGAATGAATACGATCAAACTTGCAATATTGAAAACTATTTGGTTACTCTTAAAAGGCAACTAACTAATGAGTCTGCCAGTAATATCGATACGACCAATACACCAAGACAACAATACTTCCAACGGATCGAACTGAAAACGAAAGTATGTCCATCAATTTGAAACATACTATTATATAATATTTAGTGGACTATTTTTGACACGTGTTGTTTGGTATTCAATCATGACGCTCCGTGTATTGTATTTCATCAGAACTATAAATCCAGTAATACAAAATCTAACAAACGGTGGTCAATAAAGCAGGTAAGTGCTGGGTACCAATATTTATTTTTGATAAGCGTCTTGCTTTGTTGCACTGTCATATTATATCAGGTAAATGCAATAACTGTATCGTATCAATTGTTAAGTAAACCAGTCTGTTTTCATACATTCCCAATGAAAGTAAATGCATTTGCACGATATTGGATAGGTGTAGAAAAAAAGAATATCTGTCGGTGCCTGCTTACTTGGTTTTAACCGACTGTAATAATGTATACATGCTTAAAAATCTTAGGATATCCTTTCGATATTTCGAAAATTAAAAATTCTGCCATTATACCCCCTACCTCCAGAAGTGTTATGTAAATTACTGTCGTGCGTGTACTCTCACTCTCCAAAATGTATTGGACAATGAACAGTGCCTTATTTTATATAACACTTTTTTATATTATGCATTTAACATGTTTTAAATTCATTGTGTTTACCAACTGAAAAATATTTCTACATACAAATCAACCTCATTGTTTTTGTAAGGTAAAGTCCTTCAATGAAAATTATTTTGAACTGCCCTTTTATGGGAACTTATAACTTGAAACACGCGTGCGGTTGTTTCATTTATGCCTACATTCAATATGCCCTTTCGCTCAAATAGTGCATCTTAAAAACACAAAATTGCATCTTCATTCCCTCTAACTGCAATCTCCGTTATAAGACCTAACCATTGACTGTTTTTAAGGCGTCCTGTCTATGTTTTCATAACTACAGCGTTGATATATAACTTGAGGAACAGCAAAACCACACGTAAAGGTTGATGTCTGTGAGTTTATTGGTTCAATTATATCTAGTTTAACAACTGATTCAATCAGAGTCGTTATGACTTACTTCACAGTCGATTTTGCTAATTTACAGACACAAGTAACGTTAAAGTAACGGATGAAGTTCGCTGACATATAGCTATTGTTCTCGTTTTGATTCTTAAATATACATGTACGATTATATATGACATATTCCTTATATGACGTATAACGGAATACCATGAAAAGCAGCTGTTGGACGACAGCGCGCCCAGCTTATGCAAGCATATCTTAAAACAACAGCTGCCGAATGGCAGAAGACTGGACAATAACCCTGGGCGCTAGCCTATTTCTGAATATTATGCACATACCATGTCATTTGAATGTCGTTCAAGACTTCGACATTGTTTGGCCATGACGATTCAGTAAATCACGTTTTATAACTAATAGATGGAGCGTGTGGTCCAGTGGTAGAGCACTGAATCCATGATCGGAGGGTCGTGGGTTCGATCCTACGCTACGGCTATGTGTGGTGTCCTTGAGCAAGGCACTTTTTCCGCATATGCTTTGTACTGGTTCTACCCAGGAAGACTTCGAGCGTGATTTGTCTAAGTTGTAAGAATCGAAGTAAAATAAATAAGTTTAAAAATATAACTAATAGGTTGTGTGTGTTACTGGTTTTGAGACGTTACGTTACCTTGTAAATCAAAAGCGTGGTATAGGTGCTGACGCCCTCCTGTACACTCGGTACCACTTATGGTATAATGATGCATATAGCCTATTTAGTATACATACTTATATTGATTGTGGTATAATGATGCATATAGCCTATTTAGTATACATACTTATATTGATTGTGGTATAATGATGCATATAGCCTATTTAGTATACGTACTTATATTGATTGTGGTATAATGATGCATATAGGCTATTTAGTATACGTACTTATATTGATTGTGGTATAATGATGAATATAGCCTATTTAGTATACATACTTATATTGATTGTGGTATAATGATGCATATAGCCTATTTAGTATACGTACTTATATTGATTGTGGTATAATGATGCATATAGCCTATTTAGTATACGTACTTATATTGATTGTGGTATAATGATGCATATAGCCTATTTAGTATACGTACTTATATTGATTGTGGTATAATGATGCATATAGCCTATTTAGTATACGTACTTATATTGATTGTGGTATAATGATGCATATAGGCTATTTAGTATACGTACTTATATTGATTGTGGTATAATGATGAATATAGCCTATTTAGTATACGTACTTATATTGATTGTGGTATAATGATGCATATAGCCTATTTAGTATACGTACTTATATTGATTGTGGTATAATGATGCATATAGCCTATTTAGTATACGTACTTATATTGATTGTGGTATAATGATGCATATAGGCTATTTAGTATACGTACTTATATTGATTGTGGAATAATGATTAATATAGCCTATTTAGTATACGTACTTATATTGATTGTGGTATAATGATGCATATAGCCTATTTAGTATACGTACTTATATTGATTGTGGTATAATGATGCATATAGCCTATTTAGTATACGTACTTATATTGATTGTGGTATAATGATGCATATAGCCTATTTAGTATACGTACTTATATTGATTGTGGTATAATGATGCATATAGGCTATTTAGTATACGTACTTATATTGATTGTGGAATAATGATGAATATAGCCTATTTAGTATACGTACTTATATTGATTGTGGTATAATGATGCATATAGCCTATTTAGTATACGTACTTATATTGATTGTGGAATAATGATGAATATAGCCTATTTAGTGTACATACTTATATTGATTGTGGTATAATGATGCATATAGCCTATTTAGTGTACATACTTATATTGATTGTGGTATAATGATGCATATAGCCTATTTAGTATACATACTTATATTGATTGTGGTATAATGATGCATATAGCCTATTTAGTAAACGTACTTATATTGATTGTGGAATAATGATGAATATAGCCTATTTAGTATACATACTTATATTGATTGCAGTTGAACAAATGTAAAACAAGTCAACGGTACGTTTACATGCCGTTTCGATTCCAGCATCATTATTATCATTTTGTAAAAATTCATCAGCCGAATTTCTGCACATATGTTTAATGACTAATGACTGTTTACATACAAAAATGAGGGTGGGTGAACTACTTACCGTCGTTCTTTTACCAGCTTACATACATTCAAAAACAGAACCTAAGTATGGTCATATACTATAACACTGGTTCAACTAAACAAATAATAGATTAACATTATTAATGGATCTCCATAAATCCAAAGTAGATCAGTGTACTGAATCATGTGTACACAGTGTAACACAAGACAAGCATCAAACATATACAAATAAAATGTTTTGTTTTAAGGCACAATATTATGGCCATGGCGGGGATTCAAACCCCGATCCTTTGAATAAACGACCCAATAGAATTGGTGTCAACTATGTCTTATATACAAAAGTTGAATATGCAACATATCTGGACTGATGGGGTTATTTACATACATCAACTAATAGTTTTATATGAGGAGGATCCAGTAAATGATTCATAACAACTCACCAGTCATAGAAATACACTGGGGCATGAAAATACAGTGATAATATTTTACTTCATAAAGGGAGATAAAAAAAATCAACAACAGTTTTTTTTTATTTTGGTATTTATGTGTGTGTAATTATGTGTTAACATACACGTTCAAACCAGACTACGGCGAGCGCACCTCACTACAATGCAAATCAAGAACAAAATACTATAAAATCAACCAAACCAGTATTAGTGTCAACTATGATTTATATACAATGTTTTTACATGCAACACACCGCGACTGTTAAGACAATTTACATACATATTACGAGGGGCATTTCAAAAGTAATGTAACTGGGGTAATGTAAAGCGCGCGTTTGATAGATATTAAATTATTTACGCGTCATACCCTCAAAGTAATCCCCCTTGTTACGTACACAAAGTTTTAAACGTTTAATCCAGTTCTTAAAGGCATCTTCATACTTATTTTCAGGTATACCCAGCATACACTGATAAACAGCGGACCCCAGGGCCTGTCGGGACCTATACCGTCTACCAGCTAAATGTTTTTTTCAGTTTAGGGAACAAGAAATGGTCACACGGGGCTAGGTCTGGGGAATATGGTGCATGTGGAAGAACTCGAACCCTTTCCTTGTTCAAAAACGAGGTCACAATAACAGACTTATGCACAGGGGCGTTGTCAAGCAACAGGGATAGGTGCTTTAAGCCAGTGTGTGGGCGACGTTTGAAACATTGTTTTTTAAGTTTCTTCAACACTTTTTCTTTATAAAATATACCAGTCACAGATTTTCTATTTGGTACAACCAGTTGCATGATAGGACCACGTATATCAAAGAAAATAACAAACATTGCTTTCTTAGCACGGATCAATCTTTTGGCAATTGTGGGGCGGTGACAATTTTTGGTAGCCCATATTTTGTTGTTAATTTTTCTGGTAGGCTCGAAAAAGTGTGCCCATGTCTCATCTCCAGTAATAATGTCAGAAAACTGCTTTCTTTGATATTTTGGAAACATTTTAAGCAGTTTTCTGGCGGGTTCAAGTCGGACACGCTTTTGCTTGTCTGACAACAAATGAGGGATCCATCTAGCTGTAATACGTCTCATTTTTAAATTACGTTTTAGAATGCGGAATACGATTGCGGCTAAAATACCAACTATACTAGCTATCTGATGCACAGTTAGTCTTGCGTCAGACTTAACCACATCACATACTTTGTTAACCATAATGTTAGAAGTAGCACTACAAGGACGTCCCGATTGTGGTGCATCATTAATGGAGTCACAACCGCTTTTAAACTTCTTAATCCACCTCGTGACGTGACATACGACACTTCATTCTGTCCATGAACAACACACAATTCGTCAAAAATCTCCTTCGCTGATACGCTAAGCTGGCATCGAGTCTTTACATAACCTCGAATTTCAGCTGCCTTTACACTTCTCTTGCCAACCATTTTACTATAGTGTCAATGACTATATGTTGCTTTTATCACTGTATTAGCGATAATACTGCGTGTACACCTGTAAACTTAGTATGTATGTGTAGAGAATGGATGTCTCGCTACATCGGTACAATTTTCACGAAAATCCCGTGCAAGGCGAGGCCGCACGATAATCAGTTGCATTACTTTTGAAATGCCCCTCGTATATGTTATATTATATATTAACTAATTATTTTCAAAATGACTAAAGTGTATGATAAAATGATAACAATTAAGATTTCAAACATGTTATAGCCATTATATATTTGTATTAACATATGTTATATTACAGATACAACGATGTACAACTATGTAATGGTATGTTTATTTTAATATTCACACAGAAAATTGAAATCAATGTTAAAAGAAACAAACACAACTTTAAGTCTCTAAAATTGTCCAAGATGAATGTATAGAAATAAGCGGTAATTAATGCTGAAATCATTGTACTATTATAAACTTGTACCTTGCATTTCGAGGGTTCGATATCTTACATTTGGAAAATATTTCAGGAGAAGGAAAGACGTACTTTCTAAGTTACAATATTTACCAAATTAACAGTAAACGTAGAGTGTACATGTTATATCAGGCAATATTGCAAATGCAAGGATAATCTTGAAAAACTTCTATTCAAGTAAATGAAACAGAACGTCAGTTACAACAGTTTCACGCTGAAATTGATGATTTTGTTCAGCGTGAGACTACTGTATGTCACATTATTGCAAGTTTTAAAGCAATCAGACAAGAACTTCAATATTTAATGTAATACCTGGTTAAAATAGTTGGTATTTCTTCTCTCTTCATCACAACTGGACATAAAATATATTTATGGATAGATAATAGATGATTATAAAATATGAAACAAAAACAAGATTAAAAACATTGAAATATTGTGATATTACATTTTGATGTAGATACGATATGTTTTACTTGTTTATCTGAAGTGTTTAGCGTGAAACTATTGTATCTGCATATTACCTTTTTTTCATTTATTACTGTAGAATTAAGACTAATAATTACTTTTAGAGTACTAGATAGTAATGTATTACAGAATAAATTTCAAACTATTAAAGAATCGCAGTAACAATGTCTTATTAATATATTTTCAAAATGTTTTGTGTGAAACTATAGTATCTGCTGGTGTTGCTCCGATTAATTGATTACTCACCAAATTGTTACACTGACACGATTATTGACGATGGATTTGATGTTCTTAGATGAGTTGGACTAATTATTATGTAAGAGTTATTGTTCTTCCTTGTCACTAAATAAAACGATGATTGGACGAATAAAATAAGTCAGGCACCTTATTCCTGGGACCGTTTCAGGTTATTATACATAGAAAACCTATCATAGATCAATCCCGAATTTCATCGCTAATCGATCGTCTGCAATGTCCGATTAATCTTTTCAAAATTTCAGCTCCGATTCCCAACTCTGGTGTCTGCATATCTCCATTGCAGATACAACAGTTTCAAACTAACATTTTTTTTCAGTTGCAGATACAATTTGAACTAATCATTGTTTTCCTTTCTTGGAATGGAATTTGTCAATGCTATTGTTTTCTGTATCTATGGGAAACAAAATAATTTATGTGAATACAGGTGATTTTAAGTGAAAAATGTCAAATACAGTAGTTACACGCCGAACCCTCGATATGTTTTGTCAAACATTTTTTTCTTAAAACTTGTTTAAATGAAAATAATACCGCTTTAAAAGGTGATGTCACTATACTTATAAATATTAAGAAATATATATATATATATATTAGAAATACATGTATCTAGCTAAGACAAAACGTCAATAAGATTAATAATTTAGCCAAAGCTTCACTCAGAATCTTTGACAACAAATGTCAAGGACTTGGCCGATATGTTAACGTCACTTGTTGTTGGATAAAGCTCGTCCCTGAAAAGAAAACAAAAACTAAATAATAGATCACTAGTACAGATATTCAATAAGCCTAACTAGTGTTTTGATAACAGTCTGTACCACTCTCTCGGTTCGTTGGATACATCCCAATGAAAGCACGTGCATGCATGTCCAGCAATTAAAAGCGCGCGAGAACGTTTGGAATAACGGTATATGTCAATTCGAGATGAAACTATATGCAATATGCCTGAGAAAAGTAGATAGTTTTTATTTACTATGTGCAAGAAGCGATTATATGAGAAAAAGCATTGTATTTTGAACTTAAATTGTCACCTTTATTAGGGCTTTCTCTTTTTTAAATTAACTGACTAATCAGTGTGCTTATACTATTGATATCCAATCAAAGTGCCCACACCTATGCTATGTACCATGTATGCTGTTTTCAACATATCAGGTGTAATAAACAAATTCAAGTCAATCAAAGAAACACGAAATAATTACTGAATAGACACAAACGCTGAACAGAGCAATCGAGGTATTATCATTTTTAAAGTGAAAGCAAATTGTACAAAATAAAATAATGCGTGGTTATGATATATAATGGTTTATGGAGGTAAACACACATATCAAAAAAGATACTGTAAATTTTAAAACCAAACCAAAACGTCTGATGACACAACTATGACAAACATGAGGGTATATCATGTAATCATATATATTGAATGCTATTTTACTTTTAGAAACTACCAAATGATTCGGGGGAAAATGATACATGTGTTATTTGTTATATGGTTAACATGTCAATTATTGTAAACAAACAACATATTATTCACCAAGTAGAACCCCCATGTATTGGCTTTGAATGTTGATAATGCTGTTGTTGTATGGTGTTTAGCGTCGCTTTCAACAATTTTTCATTCATATCGCGACGGTGTCTGCTTGAGACAGTATTCTGAGCGCTGTCACACTGGAGTATCATGACGGATTGATACCCTACCCAGTCACATTATACTGACACTGGACCGACCAAACCTAAAACTCCCCTCTAAATGCTGAGCGACAAACAAGGAAGCTTCTAATACAATTTTTAAAATCTTTGGTATAATCCGGTCGGGGATCGAACCCACGACCTTCCGCATGTGAGACGGACACTCTACCACTAGATCACGCTGTGGTCGAATAGTGATAAACATGGTATGATGATTTCATGTTTGGGACAGTTAAACCAATGTCTTAGATAGTACTACCTATTGAATTACAACTGATATAGATAACAATCTTATGGATCATTTGATTTTGAAACCTACCATATTTGTTTTAGGCAGTAGTGCCAACGTTTTGGTGGTGGCATGCTATTAAAGTTTGTCCAGAGTGACGAGTTGTATGCTCCGACAGGGTCGAAATACAACCACTGGCCGACCTTGAGGTCAGGAAGCCGGATGTTCTTCATAACAATATCTGTACCTGCACATGTTGGTCCCCAGAGAGTGCTGGAAAACGTACGACTCCCATCATTGATCTTCAAAGAGAAACACAGAAAGGTTATGCGTAATGCTTTATATTTTTTTATAGGAATAACTATATATTTGTGTAGCAATATGGCAATATAAAAATTTACAAACATTGTTAGTATCAACCAAAGTATTCATTTTAGGAGGTACATGAATATGCAAACTCGTGCTGAATAAATATTTAGAATAATAGCAAAATTAGTAGAATTCGAAGAATGAAATAAATACGTAAATATGACAAAATGTATTGGATCACTACCTATAAATAAAAGGACATATTATAGACATGTGGAGTATTTATGAAAGAAGTAAACCTATTTTAAGTTCATGAATGTTATATCATACATTATCTAGTAGTTAGAGCTATCCATAAATATTAATCATGCAAGTCGGTCTTTTTGTGCATCCTTTAAACATTATCGGACCTACATATTTAGTCAACATGACTGTGTGGATACTATATAACATCTTGCATTTATATGGTTCGTTATAAAATAGCAACAACCAACTCAAAACATCTTTATTGAAATATCAAAAGTATATCTAAATGTAAGATAACACTTCCATATACCGGAAGTATATGTGGTATCCTGTTGTCAAGACACGGAACTTGTAAAGTACCATACATTCCATCGTTGAGGTGATAAGATACATGTGAGATATTGTTTTCATCATCTGAAAATATACAATGTAAGTGTACCGTTAGAGAGATGCATGTACTTATATCTGATATGCATGTTTACAGGGAAAATTAGTGTCGAGCTATAGACTTGTATGAAACGAACAAATATTTTGCATAAATATTTAAAATAATTTATGATTTCATTATAATTATTCAATATAACACAGGTACGTGGATAATAGATTTATATAAATGATAATTACAGCAACATAAATAACAAATAATCGATGTTTATCATTAGAATCACTCACGGCGTGAAAATAAATAGTCTGTAAAATAGTATGTATAACGTAAATAATGAGAACACTGCAACATTGTTATTGCCGAATCAATATTGTGGACAAGTGTCTGATCCGCATCCCCATCTAGAATGTCTAAAATGTGGATAGAACCAAACAATTTCGTGGTTAAACATATTTGGCATCCTTGTTCTTGTTGGACCCACATGACTAACATAATGGATTCGATCATGATTGACCAAAGGATAAAATAGACAACATTTTATTTGTATGCTTTGACAAATATTGTTTTTATTTAAATGAAGATGAACAATAATATTTACCTTCTTCGCGTTCACCATTAAACCTAACTTTTTTTGTCATAATTTGGACAGCAAGGGAAGACGATGACTGTACGTAATATGTTCCAGGTTCAGCAATTACCTCTAGTCCACTTTCCTCAGGAAAGTACTTGTCTAATGCTTCTCTAATGGAAACAGCAAACTGGAACATCGTATCAAGTTCTTATCCATTGTTTACGATTACAACGATTAAAAAGTATATACATGAGCAGAACCACAAATTGTGTAACTAACTAGCATTTTTGCTAAAGTAAAATGTTTGAACAACTGTCGTTCTTCTGCTTATAAATGTATCTATTCATAGGTAAATTTATTTTTCTATCCAATCAGATAACAAACAAATAAAACGTTGTATACCTGGTAAAGATATTTCACATTTAACGATATATTTATAAACCATAGCGATGGTTGACATTTACAAGCTCCTAAAGTATATTTGCTAATACGACAATGGATGATAAAACATCGATATATTCAATTACGATCTCAGTGGTATGAATCAGAGCGAAATACATGTAACAAACCAGTGATACCTTGAATTGGACAAATCTTATTTCAACATATTACACATGAAAATTCGTGTAAATTTAACTTTATACAGTTAAAATATTTCACAATGGCACTGACTCGGGGCTGTACATTGTATGCGATATATGAACACGAAATGATACAGGTAATCTATCAAATTAGAATTGCAAATTATACATATATATCATTAAATAAAATAACACATATAATACACATATGTACCTCATTAGTATTTATGTTACTATTTTTAAAATTTATCACCTGCTCAAACGTGACTGGAACATCCTGTACCCCCGGTAGACCTCCTCCTATGTCTAAGAGCTGCATGTTAAATCCAATTGTGTTTCCATAGTCAAATACTGCCCGGGCTTCTTTTATAGTCACAGAAAATGCTCTGGCATCGTAACAACCGGTACCGATATGGAAACTGCCATCAGAAAAATGCTGTTGCCATGATACAACACTCATCAATAACGGTAAAACATGTTAGTATTCGTCTTTTAACATTGTCTTGAACCATCGCTAGAATTCATTCTATCATGAAGTCATTTAATCAAACAGACGTTCAAATGGGAGTTCAGTCCATTCTTCTTTATTTACTATCAATTGACGCATGACAAAGCTGTTATGACATGCATGCTAATATATCGCCCCATTGGTACAAAAAGGTACCAAGTGCCTTCTAATTTCATATACACTTGGTACCTTATTGCTCTAATGGGACGATATGCGTGTGAAAGTTACTTAAGTTTTAGGGTTTTCGATGAAATAAAAGCAGCATTTCAATAATTCATCTCCATGTTTTATTATTCTTATACGGAAGCAATCTTAATTAATGTGATTGATTTCTATTCTACAGCTTCCTTACCTAGTTTGCGTCTAAACTCTGTTCCATCTTAGGACGTCATGTATTGTGCTATTCAAAGAGAAAAGTTCCTAAGAGTGAAATTGTTGGCAATTCCGCAGTATATGCTTACCCTGAATAAATTATATTAAAACAAATCCTATCAAACATACCTGATTCCCACAACATTCATTCCGAGTGAATACGCCTTCTCTAGAAGATGGAATCCTTCTTCTTTATCACAGCCAAACTTACATCCAACAGGAAAAATAGCATCGAAAGACACACTCGGTCGTATTCTTAACACCAGTCTGATTGAAAGACAATATAGTCCATATTATGTTATAGAACATTGAATTTAATTTCGTTTAAAATGGATTCCATATTACGATATATATTTGTTGTTTAGATAGTGGGCGTGCAAACAAACTTGATTAGTATAGATAGTATGTTATTTTCATTATTTTTAATACTCCGTAAATAACGACACCGGGTATAACATTGGTCATTTTTAGGTATCAAATGTTTTTTTATAATCGCGGTAGAAATATAATGTTTTTGCCAAATATTACCTCCAATATTACCTATCATGTCGGTAACTGGGCGTTATGCATTGAACTGTTCAAACTGTTCAAACCATAAGAAACATCTGGCATCTCACGAAATCCCATAGTACCCCTGGTATACTGTAGGATCTGATGTATTTGCATTAGCTGGTCAATGTTATCTTGTGTTATGTGAATACTATTGTAACTATTGGAATAATGGAAAGTACACAGCATAAACAGCCCTTGTGTAATTAAGCACATGGAACTTGGTATGCTCATAACGAAATTCAAAACATACTGTCGACAAATGGAATCTTTCGTCAAGATAGCTAAATAAATTATCAAAGTGCCCCAGCAATCTGGTAAAGTACATTCTGAAGCATTGCAAGACTACCGGGTAACCCCACTGACCTCTGTTTTCCCCTAGCTAAACTGTTAATAGGACGAAAAATAAGGTAATTATTATCTATTGATCTTAAACAATTGACCGTTTTCCTAACGTTCGTAATGTAACAATTGAAGTTACAAACAAAGTCGGGAAATTCATTCAGTGTTTCACGTGTACCAGTTTATGAACCTTTTCTAGCTTTATTAGTAGCATTCTTTTTCAAATTTGCAAACACTACTGCAAAAATGAAACTTGGATATCACCATTTTCTTAAGACTTTCGAACAGTAGTATTGAAACGGACCTCTGCTGTTTATTTGTACAACAAATCGTAAGACAGTAAGAAAGAAATTGTACAAAGAGAAACTTCAACAGAATAAGCATTATGACAGATCTAGTGGTAACATAATTCATGTTTGATCTTTAGCATAATAAATGCTATAGTAACTTCCTTTTACTTAGAATAAGAAATAGCCTTATACATTGTCTTTATGCGTTTGTTTACCATGATTCACTTGTTACTTTAATACTCGGAATTACACATGTTAGTTAGAACACGGGTTTTGTGTCGTTTATTAAGGTTCCATTATTACAATAGTGTAATTATGTGTTCCCATGTATACAATAAATCGAACTAATATCATCGAATATCTTTTCAAAATAGCAAATTATCAGTAAGCAAGAGCAAAAGAATCAATACATCTGGAATGTACGCGTATGTCTTGTATTTTTTCATATTCATTGATAATATGTTCCGTTATATTTCAATATTCAAATGTAAATACCTCGACATACAATCATGCGGTTTTAATAACAGCATAACACAACAAATCCTGACACACCATATTATTATCTTAAACTCGAATTGAAGCATTATACAAATTTCTCTTTATGATTTACTTATAAACATAACTTAACTGATAAATGTCTTGGTATGTTTATGAATTACCTGGCGATAATGTGCAATGCAACTTTCAAAACCTGTCTTAAGCAGCATAGAAGCATAGACATGGAAAGGTGTTTGCTTGAGAAAAGTGGTTGCTCTATTGAGGTACCTGCTTACAATGGTTTAACTGTACACCAAAATTGCTGAAGGTGCCACACAGTTCCTAAGATAGTCTTATAATCATATGATGTAGCTACGTGTAGTATAAATATGCCTATGGTGTATAGTTTCTGTTGATATATTGCACGCATCTTTCACATATAAAACAATTACGATTTGTATAAAACAATGTTTGTGAAAAAGGGTCATTTAAAGCAGTTCAATAAAGAGCACACGATGTAGTTTGTGTCGAGTTACCTCGCATCAGGGTTTATCTGTTTGACTTTGTGAAGTTCGCTCTCGCTGTCAAAGGTCGTTTGTAGCACACCATGGTCCGTGGCATATTTCAGCATAGAGACTTGTTTGCAGGTATTTGCATAGATGATACGAGATGGTGCTACCCCTAGGTTTAATATAGATTCTATCTCTGCCTTAATAAGAGACGGTCGTTATTATTACATGTACTTTAATTACAACGAATATATATTCATCGATCATTTTTATACACATGTAGAACAAGTATTACTATTTTTCAGCTTTATTATCTTCAAAATTCTGTTTGACGTAACGTGTAGCCTACTGTAGTTACTTATTATCTAATAATGGTATCATTGGTACAATGAAGCGAAAGCGAGAAAGCTCATTGCTCAATCGTTTTTATTGGAAAACTTATTATCAGATATTTTTCTGTATGTTCGCCATTATTCATAACCAGGCATTGATAAATTAACCATGCTGAGTTTGTACAAGTTATGGTTGAATTTGCACTTATGCTGTTGCCTCATTATCAGGGTAATCTGGCGTGGCATTTTTTTCTTCACAGGCTAATGTTATAGTGCAACGAGAAAAGAGCAAACTTGTGCGCATTTTTAAAAACTCGCAGTTTTGTCTTCTTCCCACAATGCGTTCATTATTCTGCATTTAATCTATGTGTTCACTATGTTTCTGCTGTAATGTTTTATACACGTGTTAAATGTTACGTCTGCTGTAAGTATATATTTTAGTATATTTTATATCACAAGAGAACGCTGCAATATGTTGAATCATCTCAATACTTTCCTAAACCTTGACGATCTTTTAAATGTAGCTGATTGTTATTTTGGTTAAACGATTTTTTAAAAAAATATTTCTAAAATATATATATCAGATATTCTTATTTATTCTGTTTCATGACATGTGGATGTCATTATAAGTAGTATATGATGCGTACAGTGTGCATCGATAATGTGACCCTGCAATTGATCGACAGATGTTAAGGTCATGACCTTTGAACAAAAGGACATTTCAGGAGATCATGAGTGATTAAGGAATATATAATAATTATATAGTCTGATAGTCGTTATAACACTTCCTTAAGGTAATTTGTTCATTCATCATAGCGAATAGTATCAACCACAGTGAAATAATATAATTATACTTTATATATATAAGTATATACAGTGCATCAACAAGGATTTTAGCTTTTAGTTAGTGAACAGTTGCGGAGATAATATTGCTGAAATGTCTGAAATAGGACAATAAATAACCTGTTACGAGAACGATCATCACCATTGGTCACGTGACGTATAATTATAACTACACCTGGTCCACCTTTCTTTTGATTGATTGATTGATCGATTAAATATTTAGCGTCATGGTTACGCCATCGAGGGCTAACAGACGATCAGTTAACCTAACCTCTGTTTCCTGGGATCCTGAAAGGTTAACCAGTTCTCAGGCACACCATATTTCCGCATGTAATTCATAACTTTCCCACTTGAATCAGCGGTGACAGAAGAATTATAATGAGACAAAATGTCGTTTATCAATTATCACGGAGACTGTTGCCGGGCGGGTAGTCAGACGCGTTACTGACTGAGCTCATCGGACACGGTCCACCTGTCATAGAATCTCATTGGCATTGGAAACGGTATAAACTAGATATCTCCTTCAATAGTTCTGGATAAAAATATCAGAATTGCAGGTACCACACTGACACGGCGTACCATAAATGTTCAAACAAAGTATTCATTACAATGTAAATTAAAAGGATGTAGCGTTTATTTAGACACCGTCAACTTATCTAAGATATATAGTTGCGTGAAGTTGGCTATGAGATCGGCAATCGGAGATCAACATTCAATACAGATCCAGGTCTGACATCGTAGATCAACATTCAAAATATAAGTCGGAATTTGAATACCGACCCAGGTCTGCAATCGTAGATCGACATTCAAAATAAAATTAAAAATACGGACAAAATTTGAATGCAGACCCAGGTCTGAGATCGTAGATCAACATTCAAAATAAAAGTCGGAATTTGAATACCGACCAAGGTCTGCAATCGTAGATCGACATTCAAAATAAAAGTTAAAAGACGGAGTTAACTTGAATGCAGATCCAGGTCTGAGATCGTAGATCAACATTCAAAATAAAAGTCGGAATTTGAATACCGACCCAGGTCAGCAATCGTAGATCGACATTCAAAATAAAATTAAAAATACGGACAAAATTTGAATGCAGATCCAGGTCTGAGATCGTAGATCAACATTCAAAATAAAAGTTAAAAGACGGACAGAACTTGAATACAGACCCAGGTCTGCAATCGTAGATCAACATTCAAAATAAAATTAAAAATACGGACAAAATTTGAATGCAGATCCAGGTCTGACATCGTAGATCAACATTCAAAATAAAAGTTAAAAGACGGACAGAACTTGAATACAGACCCAGGTCTGAGATCGTAGATCAACATTCAAAATAAAAGTCGGAATTTGAATACCGACCCAGGTCTGCAATCGTAGATCGACATTCAAAATAAAAGTTAAAAGACGGAGTTAACTTGAATGCAGATCCAGGTCTGAGATCGTAGATCAACATTCAAAATAAAAGTCGGAATTTGAATACCGACCCAGGTCTGCAATCGTAGATCGACATTCAAAATAAAATTAAAAATACGGACAAAATTTGAATGCAGATCCAGGTCTGAGATCGTAGATCAACATTCAAAATAAAAGTTAAAAGACGGACAGAACTTGAATACAGACCCAGGTCTGCAATCGTAGATCAACATTCAAAATAAAATTAAAAATACGGACAAAATTTGAATGCAGATCCAGGTCTGACATCGTAGATCAACATTCAAAATAAAAGTTAAAAGACGGACAGAACTTGAATACAGACCCAGGTCTGAGATCGTAGATCAACATTCAAAATAAAAGTCGGAATTTGAATACCGACCCAGATCTGCAATCGTAGATCAACATTCAAAATAAAATTTTGTCCGTTTTTTTAATTTTATTTTGAATGTTGATCTACGATCTCAGACCTGGGTCTGTATTCAAGTTTTGTCCGTATTTTAGATTTTATTTTGAATGTCGATCTACGATCTCAGACCTGGATCTGCATTCAAGTTAACTCCGTATTTTAGATTTTATTTTGAATGTCGATCTACGATTGCAGACCTGGGTCTGTATTCAAGTTTTGTCCTTCTTTTAACTTTTATTTTGAATGTTGATCTACGATGTCAGACCTGGATCTGCATTCAAATTTTGTCCGTATTTTTAATTTTATTTTGATTGTTGATCTACGATTGCAGATCTGGGTCGGTATTCAAATTCCGACTTTTATTTTGAATGTTGATCTACGATCTCAGACCTGGGTCTGTATTCAAGTTCTGTCCGTCTTTTAACTTTTATTTTGAATGTTGATCTACGATGTCAGACCTGGATCTGCATTCAAATTTTGTCCGTATTTTTAATTTTATTTTGAATGTCGATCTACGATTGCAGACCTGGGTCGTTATTCAAATTTTGACTTTTTTTTTGAATGTTGATCTACGATCTCAGACCTGGATCTGCATTCAAGTTAACTCCGTCTTTTCTCTTTTATTTTGAATGTCGATCTACGATTGCAGACCTGGGTCTGTATTCAAGTTTTGTCCGTATTTTAGATTTTATTTTGAATGTCGATCTACGATTGCAGACCTGGGTCGGTATTCAAATTCCGACTTTTATTTTGAATGTTGATCTACGATCTCAGACCTGGGTCTGTATTCATGTTCTGTCCGTCTTTATAACTTTTATTTTGAATGTTGATCTACGATGTCAGACCTGGATCTGCATTCAAATTTTGTCCGTATTTTTAATTTTATTTTGAATGTCGATCTACGATTGCAGACCTGGGTCGGTATTCAAATTCCGACTTTTATTTTGAATGTTGATCTACGATCTCAGACCTGGATCTGCATTCAAGTTAACTCCGTCTTTTAACTTTTATTTTGAATGTCGATCTACGATTGCAGACCTGGGTCTGTATTCAAGATTTGTCCGTCTTTTAACTTTTATTTTGAATGTTGATCTACGATGTCAGACCTGGATCTGCATTCAAATTTTGTCCGTATTTTTAATTTTATTTTGAATGTTGATCTACGATTGCAGATCTGGGTCGGAATTCAAGTTTTGTCCGTCTTTTAACTTTTATTTTGAATGTTGATCTACGATCTCAGACCTGGGTCTGTATTCAAGTTTTGTCCGTATTATAGATTTTATTTTGAATGTCGATCTACGATGTCAGACCTGGATCTGCATTCAAATTTTGTCCGTATTTTTAATTTTATTTTGAATGTCGATCTACGATTGCAGACCTGGGTCGGTATTCAAATTTCGACTTTTATTTTGAATGTTGATCTACGATCTCAGACCTGGATTTGCATTCAAGTTAACTCCGTCTTTTAACTTTTATTTTGAATGTCGATCTACGATTGCAGACCTGGGTCTGTATTCAAGTTTTGTCCGTCTTTTAACTTTTATTTTGAATGTTGATCTACGATGTCAGACCTGGATCTGCATTCAAATTTTGTCCGTATTTTTAATTTTATTTTGAATGTCGATCTACGATTGCAGATCTGGGTCTGTATTCAAATTCCGACTTTTATTTTGAATGTTGATCTACGATCTCAGACCTGGGTCTGCATTCAAATTTTGTCCGTATTTTTAATTTTATTTTGAATGTCGATCTACGATTGCAGACCTGGGTCGGTATTCAAATTCCGACTTTTATTTTGAATGTTGATCTACGATGTCAGACCTGGATCTGCATTCAAGTTAACTCCGTCTTTTCTCTTTTATTTTGAATGTTGATCTACGATGTCAGACCTGGATCTGCATTCAAATTTTTTCCGTATTTTTAATTTTATTTTGAATGTCGATCTACGATTGCAGACCTGGGTCGGTATTCAAATTCCGACTTTTATTTTGAATGTTGATCTACGATCGCAGACCTGGGTCTGTATTCAAGTTCTGTCCGTCTTTTAACTTTTATTTTGAATGTTGATCTACGATGTCAGACCTGGATCTGCATTCAAATTTTGTCCGTATTTTTAATTTTATTTTGAATGTTGATCTACGATTGCAGACCTGGGTCGGTATTCAAGTTCTGTCCGTCTTTTAACTTTTATTTTGAATGTTGATCTACGATGTCAGACCTGGATCTGCATTCAAATTTTGTCCGTATTTTTAATTTTATTTTGAATGTCGATCTACGATTGCAGACCTGGGTCGCTATTCAAATTCCGACTTTTATTTTGAATGTTGATCTACGATCTCAGACCTGGATCTGCATTCAAGTTAACTCCGTATTTTAGATTTTATTTTGAATGTCGATCTACGATTGCAGACCTGGGTCTGTATTCAAGTTTTGTCCGTCTTTTAACTTTTATTTTGAATGTTGATCTACGATGTCAGACCTGGATCTGCATTCAAATTTTGTCCGTATTTTTAATTTTATTTTGAATGTTGATCTACGATTGCAGATCTGGGTCGGTATTCAAATTCCGACTTTTATTTTGAATGTTGGTCTACGATGTCAGACCTGGATCTGCATTCAAGTTAACTCCGTCTTTTCTCTTTTATTTTGAATGTCGATCTACGATTGCAGACCTGGGTCTGTATTCAAGTTTTGTCCGTATTTTAGATTTTATTTTGAATGTCGATCTACGATTGCAGACCTGGGTCGGTATTCAAATTCCGACTTTTATTTTGAATGTTGATCTACGATCTCAGACCTGGGTCTGTATTCAAGTTCTGTCCGTCTTTTAACTTTTATTTTGAATGTTGATCTACGATGTCAGACCTGGATCTGCATTCAAATTTTGTCCGTATTTTTAATTTTATTTTGAATGTCGATCTACGATTGCAGACCTGGGTCGGTATTCAAATTCCGACTTTTATTTTGAATGTTGATCTACGATCTCAGACCTGGGTCTGTATTCAAGTTCTGTCCGTCTTTTAACTTTTATTTTGAATGTTGATCTACGATGTCAGACCTGGATCTGCATTCAAATTTTGTCCGTATTTTTAATTTTATTTTGAATGTTGATCTACGATTGCAGACCTGGGTCTGTATTCAAGTTCTGTCCGTCTTTTAACTTTTATTTTGAATGTTGATCTACGATGTCAGACCTGGATCTGCATTCAAATTTTGTCCGTATTTTTAATTTTATTTTGAATGTCGATCTACGATTGCAGACCTGGGTCGCTATTCAAATTCCGACTTTTATTTTGAATGTTGATCTACGATCTCAGACCTGGATCTGCATTCAAGTTAACTCCGTATTTTAGATTTTATTTTGAATGTCGATGTACGATTGCAGACCTGGGTCTGTATTCAAGTTTTGTCCGTCTTTTAACTTTTATTTTGAATGTTGATCTACGATGTCAGACCTGGATCTGCATTCAAATTTTGTCCGTATTTTTAATTTTATTTTGAATGTTGATCTACGATTGCAGATCTGGGTCGGTATTCAAATTCCGACTTTTATTTTGAATGTTGATCTACGATCTCAGACCTGGGTCTGTATTCAAGTTCTGTCCGTCTTTTAACTTTTATTTTGAATGTTGATCTACGATGTCAGACCTGGATCTGCATTCAAATTTTGTCCGTATTTTTAATTTTATTTTGAATGTCGATCTACGATTGCAGATCTGGGTCTGTATTCAAATTCCGACTTTTATTTTGAATGTTGATCTACGATCTCAGACCTGGGTCTGCATTCAAATTTTGTCCGTATTTTTAATTTTATTTTGAATGTCGATCTACGATTGCAGACCTGGGTCGGTATTCAAATTCCGACTTTTATTTTGAATGTTGATCTACGATCTCAGACCTGGGTCTGTATTCAAGTTCTGTCCGTCTTTTAACTTTTATTTTGAATGTTGATCTACGATGTCAGACCTGGATCTGCATTCAAATTTTGTCCGTATTTTTAATTTTATTTTGAATGTTGATCTACGATTGCAGACCTGGGTCTGTATTCAAGTTCTGTCCGTCTTTTAACTTTTATTTTGAATGTTGATCTACGATGTCAGACCTGGATCTGCATTCAAATTTTGTCCGTATTTTTAATTTTATTTTGAATGTCGATCTACGATTGCAGACCTGGGTCGGTATTCAAATTCCGACTTTTATTTTGAATGTTGATCTACGATCTCAGACCTGGATCTGCATTCAAGTTAACTCTGTATTTTAGATTTTATTTTGAATGTCGATCTACGATTGCAGACCTTGGTCTGTATTCAAGTTTTGTCCGTCTTTTAACTTTTATTTTGAATGTTGATCTACGATGTCAGACCTGGATCTGCATTCAAATTTTGTCCGTATTTTTAATTTTATTTTGAATGTTGATCTACGATTGCAGATCTGGGTCGGTATTCAAATTCCGACTTTTATTTTGAATGTTGATCTACGATCTCAGACCTGGATCTGCATTCAAGTTAACTCCGTCTTTTCTCTTTTATTTTGAATGTCGATCTATGATTGCAGACCTGGGTCTGTATTCAAGTTTTGTCCGTATTTTAGATTTTATTTTGAATGTCGATCTACGATTGCAGACCTGGGTCGGTATTCAAATTCCGACTTTTATTTTGAATGTTGATCTACGATTGCAGATCTGGGTCGGTATTCAAATTCCGACTTTTATTTTGAATGTTGATCTACGATCTCAGACCTGGATCTGTATTCAAGTTTTGTCCGTATTTTAGATTTTATTTTGAATGTCGATCTACGATCTCAGACCTGGGTCTGTATTCAAGTTTTGTCCGTATTTTAGATTTTATTTTGAATGTCGATCTACGATTGCAGACCTGGGTCGGTATTCAAATTCCGACTTTTATTTTGAATGTTGATCTACGATCTCAGATCTGGGTCTGTATTCAAGTTCTGTCCGTCTTTTAACTTTTATTTTGAATGTTGATCTACGATGTCAGACCTAGATCTGCATTCAAATTGTGTCCGTATTTTTAATTTTATTTTGAATGTCATCTACGATTGCAGACCTGGGTCGGTATTCAAATTTCGACTTTTATTTTGAATGTTGATCTACGATCTCAGACCTGGATCTGCATTCAAGTTAACTCCGTCTTTTAACTTTTGTTTTGAATGTCGATCTACGATTGCAGACCTGGGTCTGTATTCAAGTTTTGTCCGTCTTTTAACTTTTATTTTGAATGTTGATCTACGATGTCAGACCTGGATCTGCATTCAAATTTTGTCCGTATTTTTAATTTTATTTTGAATGTTGATCTACGATTGCAGATCTGGGTCGGTATTCAAATTCCGACTTTTATTTTGAATGTTGATCTACGATCTCAGACCTGGGTCTGTATTCAAGTTTTGTCCGTATTTTAGATTTTATTTTGAATGTCGATCTACGATCTCAGACCTGGATCTGCATTCAAATTTTGTCCGTATTTTTAATTTTATTTTGAATGTTGATCTACGATTGCAGACCTGGGTCGGTATTCAAATTCCGACTTTTATTTTGAATGTTGATCTACGATCTCAGACCTGGGTCTGTATTCAAGTTCTGTCCGTCTTTTAACTTTTATTTTGATTGTTGATCTACGATGTCAGACCTGGATCTGCATTCAAATTTTGTCCGTATTTTTAATTTTATTTTGAATGTCGATCTACGATTGCAGACCTGGGTCGGTATTCAAATTCCGACTTTTATTTTGAATGTTGATCTACGATCTCAGACCTGGATCTGCATTCAAATTTTGTCCGTATTTTTAATTTTATTTTGAATGTCGATCTACGATTGCAGACCTGGGTCGGTATTCAAATTTCGACTTTTATTTTGAATGTTGATCTACGATCTCAGACCTGGATCTGCATTCAAGTTAACTCCGTCTTTTAACTTTTATTTTGAATGTCGATCTACGATTGCAGACCTGGGTCTGTATTCAAGTTTTGTCCGTCTTTTAACTTTTATTTTGAATGTTGATCTACGATGTCAGACCTGGATCTGCATTCAAATTTTGTCCGTATTTTTAATTTTATTTTGAATGTCGATCTACGATTGCAGACCTGGGTCTGTATTCAAGTTTTGTCCCTATTTTAGATTTTATTTTGAATGTCGATCTACGATCTCAGACCTGGATCTGCATTCAAATTTTGTCCGTATTTTAGATTTTATTTTGAATGTCGATCTACGATCTCAGACCTGGATCTGCATTCAAATTTTGTCCGTATTTTTAATTTTATTTTGAATGTCGATCTACGATTGCAAACCTGGGTCGGTATTCAAATTCCGACTTTTATTTTGAATGTTGATCTACGATCTCAGACCTGGATCTGTATTCAAGTTCTGTCCGTCTTTTAACTTTTATTTTGAATGTCGATCTACGATTGCAGACCTGGGTCTGTATTCAAGTTTTGTCCGTCTTTTAACTTTTATTTTGAATGTTGATCTACGATGTCAGACCTGGATCTGCATTCAAATTTTGTCCGTATTTTTAATTTTATTTTGAATGTCGATCTACGATTGCAGACCTGGGTCTGTATTCAAGTTTTGTCCGTATTTTAGATTTTATTTTGAATGTCGATCTACGATCTCAGACCTGGATCTGCATTCAAATTTTGTCCGTATTTTAAATTTTATTTTGAATGTCGATCTACGATCTCAGACCTGGATCTGCATTCAAATTTTGTCCGTATTTTTAATTTTATTTTGAATGTCGATCTACGATTGCAAACCTGGGTTGGTATTCAAATTCCGACTTTTATTTTGAATGTTGATCTGCGATCTCAGACCTGGATCTGTATTCAAGTTCTGTCCGTCTTTTAACTTTTATTTTGAACGTCGATATACGATGTCAGACCTGGATCTGCATTCAAATTTTGTCCGTATTTTTAATTTTATTTTGAATGTCGATCTACGATTGCAGACCTGGGTCTGTATTCAAGTTTTGTCCGTATTTTAGATTTTATTTTGAATGTCGATCTACGATCTTAGACCTGGATCTCCATTCAAATTTTGTCCGTATTTTTAATTTTATTTTGAATGTTGATCTACGATCTCAGACCTGGGTGTGTATTCAAGTTCTGTCCGTCTTTTAACTTTTATTTTGAATGTTGATCTACGATGTCAGACCTGGATCTGCATTCAAATTTTGTCCGTAATTTTAATTTTATTTTGAATGTCGATCTACGATTGCAGACCTGGGTCTGTATTCAAGTTTTGTCCGTATTTTAGTTTTTATTTTGAATGTCGATCTACGATCTCAGACCTGGATCTGCATTCAAATTTTGTCCGTATTTTTAATTTTATTTTGAATGTTGATCTACGATTGCAGACCTGGGTCGGTATTCAAATTCCGACTTTTATTTTGAATGTTGATCTACGATCTCAGACCTGGATCTGCATTCAAGTTCTGTCCGTCTTTTAACTTTTATTTTGAATGTTGATCTACGATGTCAGACCTGGATCTGCATTCAAGTTAACTCCGTCTTTTCTCTTTTATTTTGAATGTCGATCTACGATAGCAGACCTGGGTCTGTATTCAAGTTTTGTCCGTATTTTAGATTTTATTTTGAATGTCGATCTACGATTGCAGACCTGGGTCGGTATTCAAATTCCGACTTTTATTTTGAATGTTGATCTACGATCTCAGACCTGGGTCTGTATTCAAGTTCTGTCCGTCTTTTAACTTTTATTTTGAATGTTGATCTACGATGTCAGACCTGGATCTGCATTCAAATTTTGTCCGTATTTTTAATTTTATTTTGAATGTCGATCTACGATTGCAGACCTGGGTCTGTATTCAAGTTTTGTCCGTATTTTAGTTTTTATTTTGAATGTCGATCTACGATCTCAGACCTGGATCTGCATTCAAATTTTGTCCGTATTTTTAATTTTATTTTGAATGTTGATCTACGATTGCAGACCTGGGTCGGTATTCAAATTCCGACTTTTATTTTGAATGTTGATCTACGATCTCAGACCTGGATCTGCATTCAAGTTAACTCCGTCTTTTAACTTTTATTTTGAATGTTGATCTACGATGTCAGACCTGGATCTGCATTCAAGTTAACTCCGTCTTTTAACTTTTATTTTGAATGTCGATCTACGATTGCAGACCTGGGTCTGTATTCAAGTTTTGTCCGTCTTTTAACTTTTATTTTGAATGTTGATCTACGATTGCAGATCTGGGTCGGTATTCAAATTCCGACTTTTATTTTGAATGTTGATCTACGATGTCAGACCTGGATCTGCATTCAAGTTAACTCCGTCTTTTAACTTTTATTTTGAATGTCGATCTACGATTGCAGACCTGGGTCTGTATTCAAGTTTTGTCCGTCTTTTAACTTTTATTTTGAATGTTGGTCTACGATTGCAGATCTGGGTCGGTATTCAAATTCCGACTTTTATTTTGAATGTTGATCTACGATCTCAGACCTGGATCTGCATTCAAGTTAACTGCGTCTTTTCTCTTTTATTTTGAATGTTGATCTACGATCTCAGACCTGGGTCTGTATTCAAGTTTTGTCCGTATTTTAGATTTTATTTTGAATGTCGATCTACGATCTCAGACCTGGATCTGCATTCAAATTTTGTCCGTATTTTTAATTTTATTTTGAATGTCGATCTACGATTGCAGACCTGGGTCGGTATTCAAATTTCGACTTTTATTTTGAATGTTGATCTACGATCTCAGACCTGGATCTGCATTCAAGTTAACTCCGTCTTTTCTCTTTTATTTTGAATGTCGATCTACGATTGCAGACCTGGGTCTGTATTCAAGTTTTGTCCGTATTTTAGATTTTATTTTGAATGTCGATCTACGATTGCAGACCTGGGTCGGTATTCAAATTCCGACTTTTATTTTGAATGTTGATCTACGATCTCAGACCTGGGGCTGTATTCAAGTTCTGTCCGTCTTTTAACTTTTATTTTGAATGTTGATCTACGATGTCAGACCTAGATCTGTATTCAAATTTTGTCCGTATTTTTAATTTTATTTTGAATGTCGATCTACGATTGCAGACCTGGGTCGGTATTCAAGTTTTGTCCGTCTTTTAACTTTTATTTTGAATGTTGATCTACGATCTCAGACCTGGATCTGCATTCAAATTTTGTCCGTATTTTTAATTTTATTTTGAATGTTGATCTACGATTGCAGATCTGGGTCGGTATTCAAATTCCGACATTTATTTTTGAATGTTGATCTACGATGTCAGACCTGCATCTGCATTCAAATTTTGTCCGTATTTTTAATTTTATTTTGAATGTTGATCTACGATTGCAGATCTGGGTCTGTATTCAAATTCCGACTTTCATTTTGAATGTTGATCTACGATCTCAGACCTGGGTCTGCATTCAAATTTTTTTCGTATTTTTAATTTTATTTTGAATGTCGATCTACGATTGCAGACCTGGGTCGGTATTCAAATTCCGACTTTTATTTTGAATGTTGATCTACGATGTCAGACCTGGATCTGCATTCAAGTTAACTCCGTCTTTTCTCTTTTATTTTGAATGTCGATCTACGATTGCAGACCTGCGTCTGTATTCAAGTTTTGTCCGTATTTTAGATTTTATTTTGAATGTCGATCTACGATTGCAGACCTGGGTCGGTATTCAAATTCCGACTTTTATTTTGAATGTTGATCTACGATCTCAGACCTGGGTCTGTATTCAAGTTCTGTCCGTCTTTTAACTTTTATTTTGAATGTTGATCTACGATGTCAGACCTGGATCTGCATTCAAATTTTGTCCGTATTTTTAATTTTATTTTGAATGTTGATCTACGATTGCAAACCTGGGTCTGTATTCAAATTCCGACTTTTATTTTGAATGTTGATCTACGATCTCAGACCTGGGTCTGCATTCAAATTTTGTCCGTATTTTTAATTTTATTTTGAATGTCGATCTACGATTGCAGACCTGGGTCGGTATTCAAATTTCGACTTTTATTTTGAATGTTGATCTACGATCTCAGACCTGGATCTGCATTCAAGTTAACTCTGTCTTTTAACTTTTATTTTGAATGTCGATCTACGATTGCAGACCTGGGTCTGTATTCAAGTTTTGTCCGTCTTTTAACTTTTATTTTGAATGTTGATCTACGATTGCAGACCTGGGTCTGTATTCAAGTTTTGTCCGTATTTTAGCTTTTATTTTGAATGTCGATCTACGATCTCAGACCTGGATCTGCATTCAAATTTTGTCCGTATTTTTAATTTTATTTTGAATGTCGATCTACGATTGCAGACCTGGGTCGGTATTCAAATTTCGACTTTTATTTTGAATGTTGATCTACGATCTCAGACCTGGATCTGCATTCAAGTTAACTCCGTCTTTTAACTTTTATTTTGAATGTCGATCTACGATTGCAGACCTGGGTCGGTATTCAAGTTTTGTCCGTCTTTTAACTTTTATTTTGAATGTTGATCTACGATGTCAGACCTGGATCTGCATTCAAATTTTGTCCGTATTTTTAATTTTATTTTGAATGTCGATCTACGATTGCAGACCTGTGTCGGTATTCAAATTCCGACTTTTATTTTGAATGTTGATCTACGATCTCAGACCTGGATCTGCATTCAAGTTAACTCCGTCTTTTAACTTTTATTTTGAATATCGATCTACGATTGCAGACCTGGGTCTGTATTCAAGTTTTGTCCGTCTTTTAACTTTTATTTTGAATGTTGATCTACGATGTCAGACCTGGATCTGCATTCAAATTTTGTCCGTATTTTTAATTTTATTTTGAATGTTGATCTACGATTGCAGATCTGGGTCGGTATTCAAATTCCGACTTTTATTTTGAATGTTGATCTACGATCTCAGACCTGGGTCTGTATTCAAGTTTTGTCCGTATTTTAGATTTTATTTTGAATGTCGATCTACGATCTCAGACCTGGATCTGCATTCAAATTTTGTCCGTATTTTTAATTTTATTTTGAATGTCGATCTACGATTGCAGACCTGGGTCGTTATTCAAATTTCGACTTTTATTTTGAATGTTGATCTACGATCTCAGACCTGGATCTGCATTCAAGTTAACTCCGTCTTTTAACTTTTATTTTGAATGTCGATCTACGATTGCAGACCTGGATCTGTATTCAAGTTTTGTCCGTCTTTTAACTTTTATTTTGAATGTTGATCTACGATGTCAGACCTGGATCTGCATTCAAATTTTGTCCGTATTTTTAATTTTATTTTGAATGTTGATCTACGATTGCAGATCTGGGTCGGTATTCAAATTCCGACTTTTATTTTGAATGTTGATCTACGATCTCAGACCTGGGTCTGTATTCAAGTTTTGTCCGTATTTTAGATTTTATTTTGAATGTCGATCTACGATCTCAGACCTGGATCTGCATTCAAATTTTGTCCGTATTTTTAATTTTATTTTGAATGTCGATCTACGATTGCAGACCTGGGTCGGTATTCAAATTTCGACTTTTATTTTGAATGTTGATCTACGATCTCAGACCTGGATCTGCATTCAAGTTAACTCCGTCTTTTCTCTTTTATTTTGAATGTTGATCTACGATCTCAGACCTGGGTCTGTATTCAAGTTTTGTCCGTATTTTAGATTTTATTTTGAATGTCGATCTACGATCTCAGACCTGGATCTGCATTCAAATTTTGTCCGTATTTTTAATTTTATTTTGAATGTCGATCTACGATTGCAGACCTGGGTCGGTATTCAAATTTCGACTTTTATTTTGAATGTTGATCTACGATCTCAGACCTGGATCTGCATTCAAGTTAACTCCGTCTTTTCTCTTTTATTTTGAATGTCGATCTACGATCTCAGACCTGGGTCTGTATTCAAGTTTTGTCCGTATTTTAGATTTTATTTTGAATGTCGATCTACGATTGCAAACCTGGGTCGGTATTCAAATTCCGACTTTTATTTTGAATGTTGATCTACGATCTCAGACCTGGGTCTGTATTCAAGTTCTGTCCGTCTTTTAACTTTTATTTTGAATGTTGATCTACGATGTCAGACCTAGATCTGCATTCAAATTTTGTCCGTATTTTTAATTTTATTTTGAATGTCGATCTACGATTGCAGATCTGGGTCGGTATTCAAATTTCGACTTTTATTTTGAATGTTGATCTAAGATCTCAGACCTGGATCTGCATTCAAGTTAACTCCGTCTTTTAACTTTTATTTTGAATGTCGATCTACGATTGCAGACCTGGGTCTGTATTCAAGTTTTGTCCGTCTTTTAACTTTTATTTTGAATGTTGATCTATGATGTCAGACCTGGATCTGCATTCAAATTTTGTCCGTATTTTTAATTTTATTTTGAATGTTGATCTACGATTGCAGACCTGGGTCGGTATTCAAATTCCGACTTTTATTTTGAATGTTGATCTACGATCTCAGACCTGGGTCTGTATTCAAGTTTTGTCCGTATTTTAGATTTTATTTTGAATGTCGATCTACGATCTCAGACCTGGATCTGCATTCAAATTTTGTCCGTATTTTTAATTTTATTTTGAATGTCGATCTTCGATTGCAGACCTGGGTCGGTATTCAAATTTCGACTTTTATTTTGAATGTTGATCTACGATCTCAGACCTGGATCTGCATTCAAGTTAACTCCGTCTTTTAACTTTTATTTTGAATGTCGATCTACGATTGCAGACCTGGGTCTGTATTCAAGTTTTGTCCGTCTTTTAACTTTTATTTTGAATGTTGATCTACGATGTCAGACCTGGATCTGCATTCAAATTTTGTCCGTATTTTTAATTTTTTAATTTGAATGTCGATCTACGATTGCAGACCTGGGTCGTTATTCAAATTTTGACTTTTTTTTTGAATGTTGATCTACGATCTCAGACCTGGATCTGCATTCAAATTTTGTCCGTATTTTTAATTTTATTTTGAATGTCGATCTACGATTGCAGACCTGGGTCGTTATTCAAATTTTGACTTTTTTTTTGAATGTTGATCTACGATCTCAGACCTGGATCTGTATTGAATGTTGATCTCCGATTGCCGATCTCATAGCCAACTTCACGCAACTAAGATATATAGCGGCGATGGAAGAATACCTATCCCTGATTGGATTATTGACGTGTTTGAATGACACTCCGCATCATTAGACAATATGGACGGTGAGTTGGACTGTACTTTGAAAAAAATCTCATTGATTCTAGAATTAAAAAGAGAATTTTACCATTTCTGTTCTGATTTTGAAGATCAAACTAACATAAACACATTAACATTGTCAGTAATTAGCAACATTGAACTAACTAGAAACGTTCAAAATATTCTCTGTAAACCTGACCTATGTGAAGTTAAGCTACGAAACAGACACATTTTATACAACTGTATTTTATAGATTAACAGTGAACGAGGGTATTGTACCCCAACTGCATGCACCAATTTCGGACGAGGTGCATTCTTTGAAGTATCCAATACTAAGAGAATAAAAATGGTTAAAGCTGAAACTGTTTGCCGTCACCATTTTTCAAAAATTTTGCATTTAATTTAATCGCATTTGTCGCTATAACTTGGTTATACTGAAAGACAAAAACAATGAGGTTAATGTTAAAAGTACGAAAGAAGTAGACCATTCAGTCATAGAAATATCCATCAATCATAAAAAACAAATGGTATAAATGGTATAACCCTATTGTCTTATATGTTATGCCACAGTTAGGCAAAATAACCAGCTAAAAATAACCCATATACATGTACTATATCAGTGTTCAGGTATCCTCCCTTTTCCTATTCCCTTTGTTCAATTCGTTTAAGCATGACTTTATTGTCTGTGTATAATACAATAAACAACCAACACGTAACAAGAGATGAATCCAACTACTATAATATACATCAGTATACTATATTCACCATTACAGTTAATTATAACATATAGAAACGAGCCATACAAACATGATTTAGTAATATCAAATTAGTAATGCACAATCTATCATTAAAATGTCATTCTATTCAAAGGTCGCTTATTTATCCAAATGTTATCAGCTGCAATAACGAGGTACACTGGCTTAGCCAGTATCCTTTATTGTTATGTAACGTTAATTAATATATCTATAAAGTAGTATTTCTTCATAAAGCCTTTTTCAAGAACACCGACTTTTTTTTAATGAAAGCTATGTTTTCTTTAAAATGAGCCATGCTTAAGTATTAATTACGACAGATACTTATTGACATTGCAATATTTTATTCATCTTAGAACACCTGCCTGCAAATTACCCAAAAGTATACAAAACATCTAAACTGGCAAAAAAAACATCTCACTTTCACGTAACAGTTTAATACAATTACTTAAAATGCTTATTTTCCTATATGCAACATTACATAAGCCTCACAATGTGTACTTCCAACAATAAATTATGTAAATTAATGTTTTATATTTAGCATACATTCAAAACAAAAGCATAAACAAATTATGTGGAAATGATACAGAAAATAGTTTTAAAAGCTTGAGTAAATCTGCGTCCATAACAGTTATTTTACAATTCATAAATACTTTATGGAACTGTTCTGAAATAATTTCAGTTAGGCAAAATATGCAAACATTGATCACAGAAAGCATTATGATTTATTCAAAATATTTTAAATAATAAAGGAGTATTGGTTGAAGCAAAGGAAAGTAAAATACTTCACTGCTATTATCTTCTTTTATAGGTTCATTCCGATACAGGGGATAGGTGTTTTGCAAATGTTTGTCTATCAATTCAATTCATTTAGTAATCATTATTTCTTTCTCACTATCTAAGATCAAATAGAGACGTGTCGTCATAATTATGTAAGTAAACATAGCCTCGACTATTACAAGTCATTACCTATTTAATTGTGTACGATACTCAAAACGTTTGATTTTTGTAATATAATTTTGAACTGCCATAAAAATCGAGTTGTTGTCAGTAAGTGTAACAGTTTTTTTACCATACAGATTTGAGATACCAATACCTTGCTGGCACAATCAAAAGACGCTCCTATGTCTGCAAGGACCTTTAATATGGCTGAATCAGGGTTACATTTGACAGCTGAAAGTAAAATGTTTAAATCACAGAAACTATTTGACATATTTCAATAAACATTATTTTGTTAACTCTAGGCATAATACTTGCTACCTAAGCACGCAGGTACACAGATACACCTAAATTATATACATTGTTACATTTATATGTCTCATGTAATGGTTCCGTTTAAGGTATTGCGTCTATAACGAAATCGGGTAATTTCGGATAGGTCCGTAACTTGGGAATGCCCTTGAAATTTTGGGCTTGGTCATCTGGGACGCTTGCCTTTCTTAGTGTTTTCTTTTAATTTTCTACACACGAATTACCATAATATTATCATTCGTGATTTTCGTGACATTTCACGAATAAATGGTCTTAAAACACAATGCATGAATTAATTGATCACTGTTTTGTGTTTTTTTTTAATATATATCAAAAATGAAGATTGTATGATAATGGCGTTTGCCTGTTTTGATAACGTTAATCTGGAGTAAATTATAGAACGTTCATGATAGATAGCTTAGTGTGGTCGGAGAATCGTTGACTTTCCAGATTTCAGTCTTACCAAGTGTAGATATTGCTGTTTTTTTCCGTTTCAGTGACATTTTAATTGTGACGGAGAAATGAAAAAGGGACTTAGCATTTATTTGTATGTATATTTACAAAATACTGACAAATGTCAAACACAAACTGGCGGATGTAAAACCAAAACTAGTCGTTTGAGATGTTGAAAGTTTAATATATTTTTACATTGTCAGGTGATTTATTAAGAAAGATTATACACTTTTCTATGATATTTTTGATGTTAGGAAAACGTATTATAACATGTAAATATTCGAAAATTGGCGAAATTGGCACAAGTTAAAAGAGGGTAGGGGTTTTATATTCTGTTTGTTTTTAATTTTGGTAAACGTTTGATATAGTGATGTTTTTGCATTATTAGTTGGTGTACTAAAAAGTTAATGTGCTTTTTCTACTGTACCTTTTATATTTTTATGTGTCAGAATTACTTATTGAAATGTTATACATGTATTTGAAAGTGACAAGTTAAATGCCCATTTTATAATGTTAATGAATATGGAGATCTTACATAAATTTTTGTCTGATCATATAATGAAATATTCTTGCCATATTTGTAATTTCAAATGTTTTGTTTACTTACTAGTATATAATAATAGATGTTTTGTGAGAAATGAATAAAAATATGACCAATTGAATATGTACGACTAGAGTAAGAATATTGTATTTTGGACAGAGAGGGTTATACTTGTAAAATACGCCAAAAACTGAAAATATATCAGGTAAAAGTTCCTAAAAATTTAAGATTGATTCCAAAATTTAATGTGGAAAAAGAGAGTAAAAAGTTTGCTTAGTTTTTAAACATTGAGTATTATAGATGGAATACCTTAAGACATTATTTCAGCGAATTGTTCCTTGCTTTTGTGTAAGGAATTATTGCAAACCAATTACAGTAAAACCTCGATGGCTCGAACACTATGGGACTGGACAAAATAGTTCGAGTTAAGGGTTGTTCGAGAAAAGTATTGCTCAACATCATACCATAAATGTACATGTATATATATATAGAAATTGGAATATGGCCGGGACCAGATAAGTGATTCAAGCTATATGTGGTGTTCCAGTTTATTATGCCTCCCGCAGGCAAGGAAGGAACTTTGTCAATTATGATCTACTAGATTTATTACAGTATAAGTTGTTGCTATATAAATAGATGTAGTTCATGTTTATTTTTTTAAGAAACGGTTGTCACTAGAATGTCTCCGTCTAGGGCTTAGGGCCTGACCCCCCTAATGTCTGCGATCACGCCCTAGATCGAGTATAAAAGTCAGCTCTGTATACTTTTGAGACGTTCTTACTAAAAGCATGACTAGGTCAATTAAAAACAGAAATAACTAAAATCAAGTCAAAAATAACTGTTTGCCAGGAAAATGTCACTACTTTAGAAGCTACAGTTAATGAGCTTAGAAATAAAGTTTCAGACATGGAGACGACAATGGAATCTGTTGTGAAGCAAAATAAAACACTCACAGACAAAACTGTTTCCTTGGAGGACCACGTTAAGCAAAGAGAATTTGTTATTAAGGCTCAAGGGAGACAAATGAATGCACTTGAGCAGTATACCAGTCGAAACTCAATTCGACTATATGATCTACAAGACTCGAGTGCAACGGAATCTGCAAAAGAAACAACAGAAAACGTAATTGTCTTCTTAAAAAATCAGCTGAATGTGACAATTGGAACCAACGACATAGACATTGCCCATCGGTTGGGCAAGTTCAGCTCCACAGCAAATAGATCAATCATCTGTAAATTCGTGTCCAGACTACATAAGTTGCGGGCAATCAGGCAACGAAAAACACTGAAAAGCACCAGAACTGTGATAAGAGAAGATCTAACATACATGAACGCTAAGTGACTGGAAGAAGTCAGTGCACTAGATACTGTAAAGTCGGCCTGGACAGATCAAGGAAAGATAATAGCTTTACTTACAAGTGATAGGAAGATTGTTGTAGATCACAAGATGGATCTGTCAAAATTGTTATGATTTAACTGTTTAAAATTGTTTGCTATTGTTATCTATGCACGTGCATATGTGGGAAATGTGGTAAAAACTTATTCTCTTTATATCTCTCCTAAAACAAACATGTGTCTGTTTTACAATGATTTGGCTCCATGTAAATTGTATTACCACTTCTGCTGACATGTGCCTTTGCTTACAAACTTTACACGCTATAAAGAGTAGGTAAAGAGGCTATTAATAGAATTGTCTGGTCCCCGCGCCAGCCTTCTTATTCCCATTTGATACCTCGTGACGCTATTTATAAATTATGCGTTCGCTTTATAGTTTGCCGTACGTCTAGTACGTATATATTAAAACTCGTTTTAATGACCGAGACTTCCTTTTAACACGAGAAAATAACAAAACAATTCGTCTTTACAAATTGATTTAAATTTCACGAGTTAAAACAAAAATGCCTGAAAAGAATGGGAGATAAACCACAACGATTGTTTGTCCTGTCTACACTAATGTTGTGCTAGCTGATTATGTATGAACCCCTCAAAGTGTCTCAAGTAAACAAGTTTCTAATTGACAGTAGACAGTAGTCTCGTTTCGGGTCAGTTAATTAAAAAGCTTGCCTGATTTCTGTTATTTTAATATTATAAGCTTATCTTCAAATGAGTATTTTACCCTTTAAATTAGCATGCAATGTAAAGAGTAATAGAGAACATTTTTATTAAATTGTCATTTAAAATAAAATAATCAACACTGAAATTGAGACTACCCCTTAATTGAAATTACTATGCTTTATTTGGAGGTTTCAGTGCTTAAATACCCCCAAATAGTGTTTATCTGAAGCGCTGAATATCACTGTACTGTATAGATATATATTGGTTGTGATGTTGTCGTAGATCAGCTGGTACGTTTTGTCTGGGGCAGCATTATATGTCCATTATGATAAATTAATTTATTGAATCGTATAGTTTTGAGTAGTCTGGATCAGCTTGTACTTTTCGTCGGGACTGCTCAAGACTGACTTTAGCAGATTTGTGATTATCTTTTAATATTTAATTAATTAAAGACATACAGTTGTGGTAGTCTAGATCAGCTTGTACGTTTTGTCGAGACAGCTATCATTGTGTCTACATTAAATTTTTGTAAAATATTGTTTTAACAAATTACATGTTACATGAAGGGTCATGTGGAGCACGTGGTCCAGTGGTAGAGCACCGAACTCATGATCGGAGGGTCGTAGGTTCGATCCTCCGCTACGGCTATGTGTAGTGTTCTTGAGCAAGACACTTTTTCCGCATATGCTTTGTACTGGTTCTACCCAGGAAGACTTCGAGCGTGATTTGTCTAAGTTGTAAGATCTTGTTTCACAATCGAAGTAAAATAAATAAGTTTAAACTAAGGGTCGTTGCAATGTGGATCAGCTATTACGTTTTGTCTGCATTGTGCGACACTTTTTTATTATAAAAATAATGACTTTTATGAAAGACATATAGCAGGGCCAGTTTTGATCTGCTAGAACGTTTTGTCGAGACGTGCTGTTGGTGTTTGTCTTTTGCATAAATTGTCAATTGGGGGTTTATTTTAATTTAAATGTGTTTTAGTAACCACCTATCATTCGCATGTCTGTCATTCCACCAATTTATCGCTCATTTTATTTTAATATTGATTTTGTAATTATGTATCAGATCACTTGTTTTACTGTAATGGATCTGTATGATGCCATGCTAGTGTAATATTATTGATATACTGTGCTAGTGGAATTACTAACCGTAACCTGGATATGCTTTGCAATTATCTCTGAAGTGGCTGTTTGTTCTTGTTAATGTTCAATATAAAGTGTTACTATTACTTTCTGGAATTAGTATTGTTGCACATATTAAATTATGTATTTAGTGGTTCTTTTCATGTGTCACTCTGACAATCCATTAATGCAGTCGTTATATGAATAGCACTCTAAGTAGTCGAGTGCACAGCTATTGTATAGCTGATTTGTTTATAATTCAATAGATGGCTATTATATAGCTGATTTATTTTATTTCAATGCATAGCTATTACATAGCTGACTTGTCTATATCTATTGTTTAGTTAGTTGTGATACTGTTACTTTCATGTTTTCAAATCAGTGTGTCGGCATGTTGCTGCTGCTCATTATTCATATTAAGTTTAGTAATTCATTATTTGAACACTAAATTTCAATGCTTGGACTAGTTACGTAATTTTTTTATAATGTTACTGCTACAAGTTTTTTTCTCTTAATAATACTGTTAATCACTTGGTCTGGTTGTATGGTTGTTATATAGCATTTTGATCTGGCAATAAATTAAATTCATCAATTTAGTCAAATATTATATACTTACGTTTTTTTCAATGACTTTATTAATTTTATATACCAGTGTTACACGAGTCTTTTCAAATAAGGAGGGGGTAGAATGTTGTGCTAGCTTATTATGTATGAACCCCTCGAAGAGCCTCAAGTAAACAAGTTGCAACCAGCCAATCAGAAGACGGACCGAAATGTTGTGACGAAGGAAATAGCCTTCAATTGCTCTCTTGCTAACCAACCACCCACCAATACAGACGCTCACTATAAACGGACTTATTGGTTAGCAGTGCATAACCCCACTTATAATAAGGTTGGTTAAATTTATCTTGTTGCTATACATTCTCTTGTATATGCCTTAATAGCCTGTACAACACTTTTCATGCAGGGATAAGTATATTTACCAATTAATGCGTACTTTGACAGACATCTTGGCTATGTATTTTGCATGGTTCTTGTGTTATGATTTTCATGTGATTTTTATGGTTTTAACTATATCGCTTCTTGGTTAAACTAAACAACTTTAAAACAACACAGTAGTAGATTTAAGTATACGTAGAGGGGCCGTAATAATGAGTCCGGTCTTCTAAACGTCTCAAAATAAGTTGAGATTAAATGAACATTGGTGTGCAGTTAGTCAGATTTCTAAAAATAGATATCGCACACATTCAGCAATATTACATTGTCTGTTATGATCTACTTAACTGTGAGAAATGTTACACCATATATTATTTTAATGATAAAATTCTCATTACGTATTCACAATGTGTACTTAAAGTACTAGGAGAGAAATGTAGGTAAGTGGTCTGGTTAGCTCAGTCGGTAGAGCATTCGCACTGTAAGCGAAGGGCCTCGGGATTAAGTCCCGGACTGGCTGCATATATTTCTCATCCTGTTACATGTACTCGTATATGTTTGTTATTTTTGGACTTGACTTTAAATATAAGTGGGATTTAACTTAATAATTGAAAGTGAATATGGTGTTTATTAACTCACAGGTACTGTTTGAAATACTACACTTTATAACAATGATAGATTCTTTCAGCAAATGTAAATAGTATATGTGGTATTTAATATGAAACCTAATTATGGATAATGTAACTAACTTTTATAGATACAGTGTAAAAAAAACATAGCAGTGTGTGTGTAATAAGAACAGTGGAGGTTTCCCTCACTCTTAGTGGTCCATTTTATATAACATTATGACAAATAAAGTAACATTTGCATCTATGAATGTGCAAGGGCTTGGTGATAAAAACAAACGAAAAGACACTTTAAATTTTCTGAAAAGTAAAAATTATTCGGTATATTTTTTATAAGATACCCATTTTACAGACAAGGAAGTTAATTATATACGTACTCAGTGGGGGTTTGAATGTTATTTCAGCAACGATTCCAGTCAATCAAGAGGGGTAGCTATCCTTTTTAATAATAATTTTGAATTTAAAATTCATGCGGTAGAACCTGACAAAGATGGAAATAAATTAACTTGAAAACTACAATTTCAAATAAAGAAATTACACTTATCAATATCTATGGCCCGAATAGGGATGACCCAATGTTTTATACAACCCTTAAAAATGACATTTTAAATTATGACGGTTTGTTCATTATTGCAGGTGATTTTAATATGGTCTTAAACCCTGACCTAGATTGTTTTAACTATGTCAATATAAATAACCCAAACGCTCGAAATATTCTTATTGATGGAATGGTTGAATGTAATTTAATTAATTGTTGGCGAGATCAAAATATGGAAAAAAAGGAATTTACTTAGTTTTAAAAAAATCGTCAAAGAAAGCAAGACTTGATTATTTTTTTATTTCGGATTCACTTTTAACAGATATAGATACAGTAAAAATTAAGCCTGGATATAGAACAGACCACTCTTTATTAATTTTGACATTTGAATTGGCAAATTCAAAAAGTGGAGATCATACTGGAAAATGAATAATTCATTGTTAAAAGACCAAAAATATGGCGATGAAATAAAACAAATAATAAACAGAATAAAACTACAATATTCAAAGAAAACGCAACATTTACACATCAACACAATCGAAAATAAAAATTTAGAATTAGAAATAAATGATCAATTGTTTTTTTTTAAGTATTGTTACTAGAGATTAGAGGAAAAACTATATCATACTCATCATTTAATAAAAAAAAAAGACAAGACAAAAAAGAACAATTACCTTATGAATAAATAGATAAACTTGAAAAAGAACTCGTATGTGATCAAAATACTATTGAAATTAAGAGACAAGAATTAAATGATATAAGAGAAAAAAAATTAGAAGGTATGAAAATTAGATCAAGAGCAAAATAGATTCAAGAGGGGGAAAAATGTCTAGATACTTTTGTAATTTAGAAAACCAAAATTTTGTGTCTAAATCAATGTTGAATTTAAAAATTAATAATGAACAGACAATAAACGATCAAGATAAAATTATTAAAGAAACAGTAAAATTCTATAAAAAAGTATACTCCCAAAATGAAACTGTAGAAGTAGATTTAAATAGTATATTTTCTGATATTAATGTCCCTAAGCTAAATAATGACTTGAAAAAATCATTTGAAGGTCATATAACATATGGTGAAATATTGGGCTGTATGAAAAATATGTCAAATTTTAAAGTCAAGGATTCGATGGTTTTACAGTAGAGTTTTATAAGATTTTTTTGAAAAGACATTGGCCATTTTCTTGTACGTGCGATAAATGATTGATTTGACAAAGATGAACACTCAGTCACACAAAAACAAGGTGTAATCACTTGCATACCTAAAGGAAATAAAGAAAAACAGCTTTTAAAAAACTGGCGCCCAATATCACTTTTAAATGTAGCATATAAACTAGCATCCGCAGCTATTGCACAACGAATTAGATATGTTTTGTCATCTATTATAAATGAAGACCAGACAGGCTTTTTACCAGGAAGATATATAGGTGAAAACACCAGGTTACTATATGATATGATGTTTTACTTAGAAAAACAACATAAACCAGGAGTATTACTTCTGATTGATTTTGAAAAAGCTTTTGACTCTGTATGCTGGTCATTTATCTTTAAAGTTTTCAATTTCTTTAACTTTGGCCCATCAATAACAAAATTGATAAAATTATTTTATACAAATATAGAAACATGTATTGTTATAAATGGCCACCTATCTGAGTGGTTATTCTTAAACAGAGGTTGTAGACAAGGGGGCCCTCTATCTCCTTATATATTCCTTTTATGTGCAGAAATCCTGGCTGTTCTGATCAGAAATAACCCAGGTATTAAAGGTATAGATATTAGTGAAAATAAATTTTTGATTTCACAATATGCAGATGACACCTCAATTGTTTTAGATGGTATAGAAAAATCATTGTTAAATACACTTAAAGTTTTAAAATTCTATGCAGAAATCTCCGGCCTTAAAATGAATATTGAAAAAACTAAGACGGCGTGACTAGGATCAAGAAAAAACTATCAAGAACAATTATGTGAGGAATGGCATCTTTCTTGGGTAAATAAATTCACAATATTAGGTTTAAAATTCTCTGTAAATTTAAATGAAATAATAAGTATTAATTATAAAGAAAAAATTCAAGACATTAAAAAACTTCTTGCCAATTGGTCAAGGAGAATTTTAACTCCAATAGGCAAAATATTAGTTATAAAAAGTTTAACATTATCAAAATTAAACCATCTAATTATGGCATTGCCAAGTCCAACTTGTGCAATGATCAGAGAACTAAAATCATTATTCTTTAATTTTTTATGGGACGGTAAACCAGAAAAAATAAAACGTGCAGTTATATACCAGTCATATAAAAAAGGTGGTTTAAAAATGATTGACGTTGATGTTTTCTTTGGCTCCTTGAAATTGATATGGATAAGACGGCTTTTTCAGTCAAATTAAACCATATTTATCTATTTTTAAAACTATGTACCCCTATATTATTTTTTTTCTTCATTTGGAGCAGATTTCATTTCTCGACATGTTAATAGAATAGATAATCCTTTCTGGAACGATATATTTAATATTTATAAACAATTTTCAACAAATATCATACCTAAAAACTGGAATAACTTTCAGTCCACTCCATTATGACACAACCCTAATATTAAGGTCAGAGGATCTAGTATTTTACTGAATCATTGGTTTAAAAAAGGAATATATTTAATAAATGACCTCATGAATACAAATGGCAATTTCTTAACCAACAGAGAATTCATTGAAAAATATAGTGTTAACACTAACTTTATCGAATTTGAAGGATTCGTAGCATCAGTCAGTCACTATTAAGATAAGTTATCTTCTCAACTTTTATCATGCATTTGCCTTAACCCTTTAATACCATATACAATGTCAACATTGCTGAAAGATAAAAAGGGCTGTAGAACAATTTACTAACATTTCATGAATAAAAATTATAAGCTAACTTCTAAAACAAAATAGGAGAATGATTTAAATATTCAAATTAATCTGAGAGATAGTAAGTATTACACTCTTCCTTTCAATGTCACTAAAGACACAAATTTACAATGGTTCATATTTAGAATTAATCACAGAATTCTTGGAACAAACTCATTGCTTAAAAAAAATGAAGATTAAAGAATCCGATGTATGTTCCTTTTGTCAAAGAGAAACCGAAACTATTAAACACACATTTATTGACTGCATAGTAAAGCAACAATTTTTTCAAAGTTTTAAAAGTTATCTGAATGAAAAGTGCAATACAATAAATACAGACTGGTCATCTTCAGACATAATCTTTGGCAGTATGAAATTCGAAACTGTTTTGAATAGGCTGCTATATACTGCTAAACACTTCATATATTGTCAAAAAATGAAAAACAATATTCCTTTTTTTTTAACCATTCAAACACTATATTAAAATGTTGTATGAAACAGAACGATGTATTGCCAAAAATAACATTGAGGTGGAAAAATTTGATTTGCTATGGAACCTGTACATTTCCCTTATATCTTAAATATAAAGACTATTAATTTTACATTTTTCAGATTTATGTTTGATAAAAGTTGCCCTCCAGGATGGCCTCTTTGCTTATTTTGTGGAGACAGTACTTGAATGAAAATCTCCTGCTGCCTCGATTTTTTCTATTGTTGTTTTTGTTTTTTTCTTTTTCTACTTATATATTGTTTTATAATGATCCAACTTCTGTTTTATTTCTCAGTAAAAGAAAAGGAAAGTGTTTATATAACAATTTTACATCTGGTCATAGAACACATGTACATTCTAACTAGAGTTTATCTTATTTGTGAAAGCAAATTTTGCAATAATGTAAGATCTTAACTACTGTTTACATCAATAGTATAACCTATATTTTTTGTGTCTCAAATGGAATCATTATAATTATAAGGGACTCTGTTAAACTATAAATATCTGCTTGGAAATCGTGTTTACACATGTACAATCCTAATCATGTTTCTTTCAAAACAATTGTTGTTTCATTTTATTAATTTTTAATATTTGATTTTTAAAAATCAACAACAAAAAGATCCTTACACTACGCACCTGTTTCTCTTGAATTCACATATAAGTTTGTTACTTATTCTTTCTGTATATTGATATATATAATTGACATACTATTTTAGTTTGTATGTGAATCTGCTTAATGTTTTATGAAATATATGCAAATGAGAAATATATTACACTAATATTCAACCAATCCAAAAACTGAAAACACATGTTTTATAAAATTTAAGAAATAGGTGATTCTTTTGTGTTTTCTGATTCTCAAATATAGTTAAATTTACTAGAAAAATATAAAATGAACCAAGGTATCTTTGATATTTTTTTAATGTCTTCTCCTGGCTTTCAATAAACACCATCAATTAACACACAAAATAAATTGTGTTTATAAACCATTCCAATTATAGATACCTCTAATAAATATAAACACACAAAAACAACCCCAATACAATAAAATTCATGTTATTATTGCCACTATATCTTTTCTGTAAAAAGGGATACACCAAAATACATATTTAATATTTAGTAAGGTCCTACACCAAGCCAGCCACTATAGACTTAAGAGAGAAAAATCGCCTGAAGTCATTAGACAACATAATTTTCTTATACTATCATCTGCTGAGTCAAACTATATTTTATTTCTGTTTAATTTTTGTTTTAGCTCTAGCTACAGTCTATAATTTGTTGAGACTGGTGTTTCCCTTTAAGATAAATGTATATATCGAGGGCCGAGCGCGAAACTATTCTAACTACATTTTCAACATTTTTCAGGAGAAGGAAAAAACCTTTTAATTTTTTTAATATAGTCTCAATCAAAATGGCGTCTTCATCTACTGGTGCTAAATCTTAAAATAAATAATAAACACATTCAATTTTTAAGCATTTTCTGTTTATTATGATTTTATAACATGTTTGTTGACTTGAAATAGTTTTGCATTAAAATCTCTAATAATTTGAATACTTGCTGAGTGCAAAACTATTCCAAGTCAAGTTGGAATAGTTTTGCAATAAACTACAGACACAATGGGATAACTTATGTCATTGCAAAACTATTCTAAGTTTAGTTGGAATACTTTTTAAAATAAAAGAGGTTTAACATTTAATAAATTACAAATATTTATTTGTATTTTATATTCTCACAGTATCGGTAGTAAAACTTAATTATGATACTTTTTATGCCCACGCCGACTGATATCTTTAGTTTTAATGAACTGATTTAAACCATATTTGGTGTGTGACTTCACATTCAGGTAATACAGGTCAAGTGTATTTCGTTCCGTTTTTTGATGGAGTTATACCCCTTTTTGGACTTAAATTATTGACAAATGTCAAGAAATTGCTTTCAACTCGATATCTCTTGAAGAATTGGATGGATTTTATTCATATTTGGTAGAAACATGTACGGTGATAAACTACAGCTCAAGTTGAATGTCGTCAAATTCCCTGCATATTAATAAGGTGTTCTGGGCTCTGATTGGCTGATAGTTTCCGACCTCTAAAGTCTTTATTTATGGACCGATTTTGACGAAAATTTATATTTGGCTTGATATCAACAAGACCTAGGTCAAGTTCGACAATGGATGGAATTGGCGCATAATATTAAGTGATCTGGACTATGATTGGCTGATGGTTTCCGACCTTTAAAATCTTTATTGATGGACCGAATTTGATGAAACTTGATATTTGGCTTTATTGATATCTACAATGTAGCTACAAAGCGGGAACATCTGTGTCCTATGGACTTTGTTTTACGATTTACTAAATTCAGATAGCCTCACTAGGCAAATTCATGAGGTAGAAGTAGACAAAACACATGATGGGTCTTTGGTATGATTCCACTTTTACACAAAGATAAAATATCTGTGTATTTCTGCCAAGAGAGAAGAGGACTTTCTGTATGCAGTCTTTCTAAGAAAATGTCATTAGGATTTGCTACTACTAAAATAAATGTCCTCGCAAACGCTAGGCCAGGTTCAAATGGTACATGCATCCGTCATAGTCATATTGATAGATGACAGAGTTTGGATCAATTGATGTTAATTTGAATGTTCTTATATCAGATCAGACAACATTCTCTCGTTCTGAATTGAGATAAATTTTTTTTAAGAAACTAGCTACCTTCTTGAAATTGAAAAAATCAGATGTGTCCATTTCATTAACACTGTATGGATTCTTTAACTGTGCAGCCCTCTTGGTAGCAGCCCACTGGGGTGGGGTATAAATTGAGATAACCTGACTAGCTGTTTCTATAGCGGCATGAACCGAGTAGTTTTCATTTTGAGTATGACCTTTTTCAAGGTATTTTTGTTGAACAAATTCCAACCCAAATATTTGCATAGCAATTCAGAGCATAGCTACATAAAACTTGTTTTTATTCCCCCCCCCCCCCCCATTCCCAATCTCTCTATCTACATTATGACCTACTCCCTCACCAATGTCCCCTTGACCATTTACAATCTCTCTATCTACATTATGACTTACTCCCTCACCAATATCCCCTTGACTATATCTACATTATGACCTACTCTCTCACCAATATCCCCTTGACCATTGATAAACTCTCTATCTACATTATGACCTACTCCCTCACCAATATCCCATTGACCATTTACAATCTCTCTATCTACATTATGACCTACTCCCCATATCCCCATTGACCATTTACGATCTCTCTATCTGCATTATGACCTACTCTCTCACCAATATTTCCTTGATTATTTATTATCCTGTCTATCTACAATATGATCTATTCCCTAACCAATGTCCTCTTGACCATTTACCATCTGCCTATCACCATTATGACCTATTTCCTCACCAATACCTTTTTGACCATTTACCATCTCCTTATCTATAATAATACATACTCCCCCATGAATACTCCCTTGACCATTTACCATCTCCCTATCTACATTAACATTTTCTTCCTCACAATTATCCCCTTGACCATTTACAATCTTCCTATCTATATCACGGCCTACATCCTCTCGAATACCGCCTTGACTGTTAACCATCTCCCCTTTTACTCTTTGACCCCTATCAGTTGTGTAACCCTTTTCTTTGACAGTTTAACAGCTTTACATGCTGGTATCTTTTTAAGGAAAGATTGAGATCCAGTATCATCTTCTGATGTTACCATATCAGAATCAGACATGTTTTGGTGTATTTTTGTTTCAAAATCAGTAAACAAGTATTCACTTCTAGATATATCATATTCCGAGATCCAATCAAATTCTGAAATGCCTTCATTAAAATTACAAATTTTAGAAAGAAAAACTAAGGAAATATTGTCTTCATCATCAATATCATTATCATCAATATCACCACCTAATAAAATCTCTGTAAAATTTTCATCTAATAGTTTGTCTATAGACTTATTACTTATAATAGTCTAGATCTAATAAATTATTCAGTTGGTCAGATTTTTCTATGTAGGCATTCTTTTTCTCCTCTGCAATCTGAAGCACTCATGAGTATTAACCATCACTTATATCGTAAAATCTTTCAAATTCTGAATCAGACTGTGTTTGATTGTTATAGAAACATGAGTAACTTCAAATTTAACCTCATCTTTGACTCGACTGAAACTGGCGGCCAAATGTTTAAAAAATAAACATAGGTTGTCCAAACTGGTAAAGGTGGTTAGGACAGCAATACCATCAGGGCATGCCATCCCGACATCAATTCTTGAATGGGGCTCAAAAACATGATACATTTTGTCCTCTTTTATGAGAGCTACAGTGTAACATTTAATTGTTAAGAAAGAATACTGATGTAGTTCCTGCAGTGACTTTACTAAGCTCATTCAGGGTTTGCTTATAACATTGATATAAATTAAACCAGCACATGATTGTTCAATGGAAAGTTAATACTGCTCCCATGTTTGTGGCAGTTCTGTTACCAAAAGGTACTGCTCTTTCAGGCAATTAAAAATTAAATTTTGGTATATGGCATCCCCTATCGACAGAGTTTCATCTAAGTCATGGTTATTCCAAGATGATGGTTGCCTCTGTTTGGCGCTAATCATAGCCACATAGCTGTTGCTTCCCAGCACCAAAGTATTGTGCACAAACTTTTGTGTTGAAGGTCAAAGTTAAAAATAAATAATAAATTATTTTATTTTTTATTTTTAGTACAATGATGATAGGTTATAATTAAATAATTAAAAATTTAAAGGATTCAAAAATAGTTTATTAAAAAGGGAAGTATTTTATGCATTCAAAATTATTCTAGCTTGAGTTAGAATAGTTTTGCAATAGAAAAAATAACTGCTTTGGCTAAAATGTAATGCAAAACTATTCCCACTTCAGTTAGAATAGTTTTGCTATAAACAATTTATCCCTTTGAGATAGATTATTTTTGTTAAATGTAAATATTAAACAAAGTAAAATTCTTTCAAGCCTAATATTTTTACAGGTTATGTATTACCATATTACAGTTAAAGTTATAACAAAAAGCCATTTTCGTAAAATATGTAGTTAGAATAGTTTTGCGCTCGGCCCTCGATATGTGTATGCGGTGAAAGGAAAATGAAAGTATACATACCTATTAACGTCGACAGGTCAAGGAACAATAAATGTATTGCAAATAAATTTTGTATATTTATATTTCATCATATTGTTGAATATAAAAACAAACATTCAATTCATTTCAAAGCAAAACAGTAAGAAAAAATCAGCTCATTTTCCATCACATGAATAAACTTAGTCAATAATGAAATAATTTTAAAAACCAAAATGTATGCTTTCTTTTCCTTTCAGGGTATACATATATGAATGTTTGTTACATCTTGACTGATACATATATTTGTACGGTTTGTTGAGGGAAGGCCCATCCCGACACTCACAGACCTATTACGGGGTGATTAAATGGATCACTTTTCATTAATTGAAATTAAAAAAAAAAGCATGACTACCTTTTTAAACTTAGATATGACGTCAGTCGGCTTCTATTTTAAAACTTTGGCCGCACATACGACGTTATCTAAAATGGTCGCCGCACATGCGTAAACGGGTTACCACCAGTAGTCATCCAAGATGTTCGCCTTCCGACACGCGCTCAAAATGGCCGCTGCACACAATGGCGTACATCCAAAATGGCCGCCGCTCATGCGCTTATAATAGAAACCAAATGACCGCCGCGCATGCGCATATTATACAAACAAAATGGTCGCCGCGCATGCGCAGTCCGTGGGGCAAAAGAGACGCCTATACTACTAACAACGATATGTCCCATAAACGTTGAATGAACAACACACCACGAAGTTAACACGAACTTTTAATGTGTTGAAACAAAACTTACCATAGAATGGTTTAATCCGTGTTAATGCATTTTCCCATTTTCTGTGTTGCTTAATGATTTTTCCCAGGTCAACGGCGATAAACGGTCCGTCATATCCCTTAAATTGTAAAACTTTTAGCTATTAGATCCATGTACGTCGTATACTCTGTCTACGTAAAACTGCTTCACCCTCTCCGGATTCCGTAAGCAATAGATACATTTTTAAATCAGCAAAGAAATTATACTAAATTGTAATTGCTTAGTACTACATGTAGTACCAAAAATATGTATAATTTCAGAATCATCAAGTAGAAACATATCTAATGATATCCTTTAAAATGATACGTTTATATATATAAGCTGTTAAAAGAACATCAACAAAAAAAATAGCATTTTCTTTAAATGTTTATTTTAAACGGTGCTTTTGTTATCACTCAAAATAACATTTCATTGAACGTCTGACAATATAGTGAATAAATGTGTACATGTCCATAAAGTTAGTAAAACTAATAGTTGTGCGAAAATGGACACAATTTTGTCGAATTTTAAATCAATTTCAGAACTTTAAAAGGAATTTATCAGGACTTTTCCAATGTATCATGACTATATATACTCACTGACCCCGTATTGCCAACATGATATATATTAAACATGTCCTAAATTATATATTGGAAAAGAATTTCTTAACTTGGGCTATGCACCTAGCTTAGAACACTGATATAGCTTTCCGGCTTAAAATTGCAACATAATGCGTGACGTATTAAATGATTGTCTTTAAATATCCTTTAAAAGTATCTGATTAAAATATGTTAGTTGAAATCGTCAATACTGTTACAAAATGTTCCATTGATTAAAAAAACGGTATTTGTGTCACATGCCATTCACCTGTTATCATCGAGTATGTCCATTGCTCTTTATTTATCCGAAAAAAACATTCAGAATGCTTGAAAAAATGCCTTCAATTGTAAAATCAACTGTGTGTCAACACGTGCGTTCTATTCGTCGTTAGATTTATTAAATGTGTCCCTGTCCTGTATGAACATTCTATGCGTAGAATCGTTTCACCGCTCTTCTACCGTTACAATGTATTAAAAGTTATAATGTAGATGGTATAATGGTAGAGATTCGAATCAGAATTCCGAGGGACGTGTTTTTGATTTCCCACCACGGTATTTTACCGGTGTCCTTGAGCAAGACATTCTATTCACATTACGCGTTCTACTGGTTCTCTACAGGGATATTTCGAGCGAAAATTATCTCAGTTATAAAACCCTCATTTTACAATCAATGTAAAATATATCCAATTTAGCAATGACGTTTTAAAATATCCGGAGTCCTGTACGACTATACCTCACATTTAAGATTCGTTTATTAGCAAACCTACTAAATCTATATAGAAGTGATTAATACCGTTAGTTGTCGACAGAAGGAAATACGACGGGTTGTTGAGTCCATTAAACGGACATAAGCTGTTGTGCCCACCCGGAAGAATGGTGTCAATAGGACGAATTCCCATTGAGCCAAGTCATATTTGATAATTATATCACAATGTACACATGCTGTGACACATTAGATCCGATTCCATTAAACCCTTCAATCTATTGTCCACAGTTTTGTCCCGTTATGTCTTTTTATATTCCCGTTTGCTTCCAAATACCTTTTATTGTTTTAACAGTCTTACGAAAAAAAGCAATCAAATAAATGTCAAAATTTAAACACATACACATACCTCTTTGTCAAAATGTGTCGCTTTTTCATAAAGTAGGGTATCTAGATTCTTCTCAACTGACAACAATTCGACGTTACATTGTGCATTTCCCTCCATTTTGTTCTTATTCAGCTCAAGTAACTGATTGTAAATGTCCTTTTGCAGATAGATCCACTTTACGACTGGTTAGATAGTTGTTGTACAAGATTTCAGATAGCTACGTTATGCTACCCTAACTGTGTATGCGGTATTTATTTTACGCATGAACAACATGCATGTGTAATTTGAAAACTATACACTGCGGAGGTTTCGTCTTGTCATAATCCTTGAAATATAATATGCATTTAGTTAAGATGACTTATACCATTAAAATAGCGACAGTTATTTCGTCCAAGTTACGAGTCCTAATAAATGTTTACATCTTACAACTAATCTTATTATCATAGTGACAATATTTATGATACCTTAACTATATTGGGGTTTATTTTTGTGTGTTTATATTTATAAAAGAGGTATCTATAATTAGAATGGTGAGTTAATAGATTTTGTTTGAATGTTAATTTATGATGTTTATCAAAACCCATGAGAAAATACATTATAAAAGATCTACTATAATTACTCTTTTCTAAAAGATACCATTGTTGTTTTTTTTGTATTTACTAAATTGTTGATGTAATTTGGACCTCTGTTAACCATTTGCCTTGTGTGTTCCGATCATTATATATGGATGACAAAATATTTTATTATCATATTGAATTCATTCAGGCATAATATCATTGTTTATGAAAATTATCAATAAAGTACTTATTAATAAATATTTAACAGATCAAATATAAGTAGTGCAAGGAACTGGAGGTCTCATTAACCGATTACCACTCCTAAGTGACACTTGCAAGATTATTGCGCCCAAGAAATTAGAGCTGTGTAAATTGGTTGGAAATAATTTTTGTTGAAATTACTTAAAATGGTCATATTTCTTTGTACATATGAGAAAATTGGAACATTTTCATGAGTTATGCTAAGTTTGGATGACATTGGGTACTGTTGGATGAAACTAAAACAGTTTAAAGACGATACACTTCCAAAAATGGGCAACAGTAAAAAATGAGGGGGTTCTTCAAAACATCAAAATTGTGAAAACTCAACCTGGTTATTACCATATTTTTTCCATCATATTTTGACTAACACTAGACACTATGGACACAAGACACTTTTAGAACCGTTGGAAATATGTTCAGGGTTCCAGAAGCGATGGCTCTATATGTAGAACAGTACAAAATTAATTGGTGTGTGAGACGTTGGAACATAGTTATCACAATTGAAAACCTTATGATCTTAGAACCTGCGATGACCCATCAATATTTAGTGTGACTGGCAAGTCAGATGTCAGTATAGTGTGACTGGCGGGTCAGGTGTCAGAATAGTGTGACTGGTCAGCCAAGCGTAAGTATAATCTGGTTGCTGAGCCAGTGTCAGTTTAGTATGACTGGCAGTCAGATGTCAGTATAGTGTGACTGGCCAGTCTGGTGTCAGAATAGTGTGACTGGTCAGCCAAGCGTAAGTATAATCTGGTTGCTGAGCCAGTGTCAGTTTACTATGACTGGCAGTCAGGTGTCAGTATAGTGTGACTGGTCAGTCAGGTGTCAGTAAAGTGTGACTGGCCAGTCAGGTGTCAGAATAGTGTGACTGGTCAGCCAAGCGTAAGTATAATCTGGTTGCTGAGCCAGTGTCAGTTTAGTATGACTGGCAGTCAGGTGTCAGTATAGTATGACTGGTCAGTCAGGTGTCAGTAAAGTGTGACTGGCCAGTCAGGTGTCAGTATAGCGTGACTGGACAGTCAGTTGTCAGTATAGAATGACTGGTCAGTCAGGTGTCAGTAAAGTGTGACTGGCCAGTCAGGTGTCAGTATAGCGTGACTGGACAGTCAGTTGTCAGTATAGAATGGTATTTGTATTGTTTGACTAGTCAGTCTGGTATCAGTATTGTGTGACAAATCAGGCTGGTATCAGAATTGTGTGACTAGTTGGCCTGGTATCAGTACTGTGAGAGTAGTCAGTTTGGTATCAGTATTGTGTGACTAGTCAGCCACATATCAGTATTCTGTGACTAGTCAGATCGGTATCAGTAGTGTGTGACTAGTTGGCCTGGTATCAGTATTGTGCTTCTAGTCAGTCTGGTATCAGTATTGTGTGATTACTCAGCCTGATATCAATATTCTGTGACTAGTCAGCTTGGTATCGGTATTGTGTGGCTAGTCAGCCTGGTATCGGTATTGTGTGACTAGTCAGCCTGATATATGTAGTGTGTGATTAGTCAGCCTGGTATCAGTATTGTGTGACTAGTCAGTCTGGCCTCAGTATTGTGTGATAAGTCAGTCTGGTATCAGTATTATGTGACTAGTCATCCTGGTGTCATTATTGTGTGATAAGTCAGCTTGGTATCATTATTATGTGACTAGTTATCTTGGTATCAGTTTTGTGTGACTTGTCAGTATGATATCAGCTTTGTGTGACTAGTCAGTCTGGTATCAGTATTTTGTGATTGGTAAGTTAGGTGTCAGGATAGTATGGCTCGTCAGTCAGGTTTCAGTATTGTATGACTGGTTTATCATGTGTCAGTGTAGTATTGCTGGTCACGTTTGGGAGTATTCATATGTTTTATATGCAGAGAAAACATATGTTTGTATACCTGTCATTTGAATATTGCCGGCTTTTTTGTAACGTTTGTCTACTTTTTATCACGGTGAGTCGCTTTTAATATATTTAAAGGTTCGTTTTTTTATTATAGTTATTGATAAATTGTTTTGATGAACCCTTTACTATGGAGTAAAGGCTTAACTTCTGTTATTTAGGTCGTATATAGACAATGAGATGCATTGAGACAATGTTTATTTTGTGATTGATTGTTTTAAATGTATTCGGTTGTACTGGTGAGGAAGACTTCAAAATGGATCTGAATAGAATCCCATTCTTTCCGGAAGTAAATGGCACATTTTCACCATATAATTTATAGACGGGGCTGTTCTGTATACATGGAACTGCCAGGTATAATTTATGCATTGATAAAAATAACGAAATGAACGTGCTAGCTAATGCCGTCTACTGCTAACAATATTCCGAATTTGATTTTAGACAATATTCAACTACCCCAGGATCGTTGTATCCCCTATGACCCAATTATATATATTGAATAATGACAGCAAACCGTACTAGATATAACTGATGTTTAAAGATAATACTTTGTCAAATGTATTTGTTATGGAATAACAGTACGATACGTCCCTTTAAAATGCTAATGTTTTTTTTCACAACTGCCGGTATTGTCCTTAATACTATTATTCAGGGTTAATGGTTTTGTAAATTTACATTTGACGGTATGTTATCATTTATCGTTTATTATTCAATATGTCATGGGTACAAAGTGTTCTTACAAATATAATTACAAATATAACATTTTGTTCTTAGCATCTATGTGGAGTTACGTGAACTTGTTTTCGGTAGTTTAACAGTTATGGCGAAGAATTGATTTTGGCTCATTTGACACTTAAATGCGTGAATATAGTACAGCAACACATGTTCGTGAACATTTGTTTGGAGTTTGAGTAAATTGCCTTAAGCACCGTCAAAGGTATGGCTAAGACACGATTTATTCAGACAGGTAAGCGAATGTACAGGAAAATTGTATTCACTCAGAATACCGTGTGCTTTGGTTAAATTAATTGCTGGATTCCTTCTTCACTACGGCTCGTGAATGACGTTAATTTCCCACAAACTGACAAATTTGACTTTAGATGTACATGTGTATTTGTCATCAATATACGGTGTTTCAGTATATTTCATATGTCAGTATTTATGTTATGGTATCCGTAACAACATACATATATAAGTAGTGCCGCAGCTCAAACTGTTGAACAATTCGACAGATAAACACGTGAAAATTAACAAACATTTTCCTGTAAAACTCGTATATCATTGAGGACACGTTATCAACGTCTGCATGACAGTGTGATTCATGAATTCCCCGCAGGTGTTAGGAGTTTTAATTAACTTGTATTGAAAAGGAAAGCTAATTCATATGCAAATAGTGCGTTTGATGAAATGGTGAAACAACGAGCTGCATTACAGCTTGTGTCAATATAAGCCAAACACTAATTCAGACGATAGATAACACAAACGGTACAGTGAGGAATGAGAAACAATAATGGACTGTAACAGATGTGACGTCCTGTTTCAAATTCACGCAAAGTGACGTCAACGTGGTAAAAAGTATCTCAATAAGGATTGCTATAGTACAATTCATGAATATGCTGCGAACTAAGTATAGGTTACACTACAGTACACATGATAATAAAGAATAAATAGCATGTATTTAAGTACTCGCATGGTTCTAAACGAGTATGGGTGGAGCGACGAGTAAGAGTATGAGTAGTGTAGTATACCCTCTATTTCAACTTCTTCGTGTTCGTGTTTGGATTGGCCTATGTTCTATATTCTGAACCTCGTTCAGTGTATAGGTCATGGTGTACATGCCATTTAAAACCGCAGGAATGTGCCGAGTCAGTAAATATAGCTATTAATCACGCTTTTATCTGATCAACGTGACAAGCGTAATGGGATATTTCCCGTCATCGAAGGAACGTTTCGGTTACTGAGATGATATTTAAAACCGCAGGAATGTGCCGAGTCAGTAAATATATCTATTAATCACGCCTTTATCTGATCAACGTGACAAGCGTAATGAGATATTTCCCGTCACCAAAGGAACGTTTCGGTTACTGAGACTTTATTTAAAACCGCAGGAATGTGACGTGTCAGTTAACGAACTCTGGAGATAACACAAACATTAAACATTTGTATGACTCAAAAGCAACTGGATTTGTGTCATTTTCATTTAAATTTGGGGGATTTAAGAAAACTTGAAGTTACACATAATCTAGCGATTTTGCAGTTAAATGAACAGTTTGCAATCAAAGTGAAACGTTACAAAAAAATAACTTATGTTTCGTTAAAAAGTGGTAGAAATTGTATTAAATTAACCTCGGATATGTTCGACTCTATTTGTAACGCTCAAGTCAGCGTTGCATATTTAAAGCATTTTCTAGAAGGAAACAAAGTGTTAGATGAAATATATCCATACTTTCACAAAGTGGTTATGTTCCTATTGCGGACTAGAATTTATGTTAGAAGATGACTTACTCGACCACGAGGAGTGTGAACATATCATATCTTGTGTGGAGGAAACATGCTGTTTTCACCAGAACTACTTAGAGAGCGAGGACTATGCTAAATGTAACCCGTATCTTTAAATCGATGATCAAAGTTTTCATAAATTTATCAGCGACGATTGCCGTGACAACCACGAGGAGATGGAAAATATTTATCATTGCGAGACGTGCTCCCCCACTTGGCCGTATTGTTCGATTTGTCTGGAATATTACCCATTCAACGAGACCAGGGATCTTAAATTTCTTCGTGTTCGTGTTTGGATTGGCCTATGTTCTATATTCTGAACCTGGTTCAGTGTATAGGTCATGGTGTACGTGCCATTTAAAACCGCAAGAATGTGCCGAGTCAGTAAATATAGCTATTAATCACGCTTTTATCTGATCAACGTGACAAGCGTAATGGGATATTTCCCGTCACCAAAGGAACGTTTTGGTTCCTGAGATGATATTTAAAACCGCAGGAATGTGCCGAGTCAGTAAATATAGATATTAATCACGCTTTTATCTGATCAACGTGACAAGCGTAAAGGGATATTTCCCGTCACCAAAGGAACGCTTCGGTTAACGGGTACGGTTTGAAGTGAAGTGTAAGGTACAACGGCTCAATTAGATGTGAGACGTCCGTATCATCTGCTAATTTTATATAGATATTGAACTCCTGAACTTCTTTCCGCTTGACAGGTACGTAAAACGGACTGTCGAAAGAGTAGTCCCACTGACTCTTTTTATTTTTCTCTAATCGTCGCAACAATGGCCGCTCCTCACCGTGAACGATACTTTCTTTACACAGATCTGAGTATATATACAACCCTTCACTGGCTTTGGATTTTGTTTTCTCGGTCGCATTAAATTCCACCATCGCCACTTTCCACATCCCCGGTAAAAATAAAGGTAAATTCAAGTGTACTTTAAAGCGACACGCTTCATTCTCTGAAAAGTATATATTACTTTCATCACTTTTGACGTAGATGTACCTATCCATAACTGTTTAAATGCTTTTACAACGGGTTTCAGCAGCAAAGGTATAATGTCCTGATATTTGTTTAATAGTCTCTGTTGTTGTTTCTCAGTAATCTCTTTGGAAATCATTCGTCGAATGAATGCTCTGAACTTGAATAATGTCTTTTTATCCTTGGGATGTAATGGACAGGTTCCCTGTAAAACGTTGTAGATCGCTTCTAAGATAGCGCGTAATTGTTGATCCGTCAAAGTTTTGAGTATCGCTTTTCGTTGAAGTTCAGAGGTTTCTGTCAATACCTCAAACAAGGGTAAATGTTTCTTGTTCATTTTGAATGGCTGTTAAAATCAATTATGACGAATTGAAGCCGTACACTCACTTTTTTATAGCTCTAAAATCTTCCTCGGTAATCCAAGAATTAAACATAGATGCCCAGCCTTTCCAGCTGACCAAGTACTGTTTTCCTTTTCCTTTTCCTATCGAAGTTATTACTTTATCTACCATATAGGTATCTTGTTCTGTCGCTTTATTTAATTGTTTTTGATAAAATGTACCCGTTACGATCTCACCAGCATAGTCCTTTAACTGATACTGAGCTATGCCCTCTTTCATAAAACGATGATTAACTACAAACAACTCTCGTGACCATCGTTCGTCGTATTCTCTCTGAAACTGTCGTCGTAGGAAGGAAACACTCACTAGGTCATCCACTTTGAACTTGTAGTTTTCCACTCGTATTGGAATATCGCTTTTAACTTTAGGATTGGTTTGGTATTGCAGCTTCCACAATTCAACAGAGTCTTTTTTCTTTACGCTTACCGGGGAACGTATGATGGAACGATGATGAGTTTTGTTGTAACTCTCTGTAATATCTGAAAGAATGTCTATCCAGCGATGATCTTGTTTATGCGTCATGTATCTAACAACACGGGATTTAATGTTTTTGATTCCTCTTTCTGCATAGGACGCTTTAACGATATTCTGCGTTACGAAGTAGCCAACACTTGCCTTCTTTAGAAATTGTTTAACGTTCGTGTTGACAAATTCTGTCCCTCTATCACTTCGAATACGTGTTGGTTGTCTCTCTGAGAAAAAATCATCTTTATCGCCCGCATCATTTCTTTACCCGTCCTGGTACGCAGTACCACTGTCCACACTTACTTTGACATGATGTCAGTAGCCAACAAGAAATACGCGTACCCATCATTGACTTTTTTGTAATGTTCCATATTGGCAGTGTCCATGTCCCATTGATAGTTCACGAAAGGGGCAATAACTCTCCGGCATTTGAACTTGCTGCGTTCTTCTCGGTGCACAGCATAGTTCTCCTGTTTCAACAACCAATTTCTAATTTTAGCTCTCCCTATCACAAACTTTCCATCTTTTCTCATGGCTCTGTATAATTTTTCCACGCCACCATATGCTCCAGCATGCTTCGGGTCGTAATAAATACTTGACAAGTACTCTTCATACTTCATAGCTTGAGCCATTTGATATTTTTATCAGACGCTGTAGATTTCTTTCGTTTTACCGGAATACCAGGAGGAGGTGGGATGTTTCCTCTTCCTGTCTGACCTCTCTGTGATGCGGCCAAAAGGCTTTGAGGGATGTTCATGTCTGTTACAAGTTTTTGGAAAGCTTCGGATCCGATAGGTGTAAACTCCTTGTAATCTTTCAGGTGTACTTTGACAAGATCAACGATGTTCGAATTTGGTAATAAATGTCCAGAAATAATCACCTCGCCTCTTTGATTCCAAGCGATGTGGAATGACGAAAGACAACAACACTCTCGCTCTACTTTGCAAAGATCTCGGGAACTAAAATCATCTAAAATTATCAGATTGCAATGATGTTCACTCGCAAGACTATTTAAAACCTCTTCGTTGGGTAGACCATTATGGAATGTAACAAATGATAACTCCTTTTCCATGTCCTCGAATAATGGTTGGTAGATACCATAACAATACAACACTTGGTGGTGTAACAAACATAACATCTTTGTGACGTAACAGACGAAAAACCCAGTATGTTTTGCCGCTACAGGTAGCTCCAGACACGGAGATTGACGTACACTCTGGGAAGGAATACATGTTGAAATGATGATGACTTACGTTTGATTAATTGTTTATAGCATCTTATCCTCGCTCTCTTCTAAGAGTGCCACCAATGTATCGACTAATTCAGGGTCATTAACCTCTTCTGTCGGTGGAAGAGGACATAGGGTAATGCCGAGAGGTTCAGTGTGAATTCCATCATTCAACACTTTCCTTTTGCAATAGAAATAATTTAAACCTGTCCTTTCTTGGGTGTAAGTAAAAATGTTATTATTTCTAACACGGAAACCACGATTTACTCCTGATCTGGATTTTCCAGTTCGAAGGACGCGTCGAAACTTGGATATAGGTGCTGTAATATTTCTCTTACTAATACCTTTTGAACTAAATTTATATTCGTTAAACGTACGGGGTAAGAGTCGAAAACGTTTAAACTTGATTCTTTTAGCACATTGAAGAAGTTTGAAAGCGACCATTCGTGTACAGGAATGTCTGATCTTTCTCAGCTTACGAACAATATAAGTCTTAGAGCAAAGTCCGATCATCTCATCACCTTGATATTCCAATTTGAAAAGTCCCGGCGTTCTCTTGCCATATTTTGTGTGCTTATTACAACAGGTGCGTTGAAACCAATGAAACCTCGCGTCGGCTTCAATTTCAGCGTCACTGCAAAAACCATTAAGACCGTGTTGATACTTTTCGAGCATGGCGGGTTTTATCACATCCTCGAGACAGGAACCGGAAATGGCCATGTAAGCACTGTCGGTATCCATCTCACAGTACTCGAAGTCTTGTCTGTCCACGTAGACGTTCATGAAATCGTAATAAAACTCGAATCGTAATAAAATACGAAGCTTGGTATATTGAAGGATAAAGTAGCCTAGCTGAATGGGTAAATCTAATTTAATTTTTGATTTTGCCATTTCTATCTCGTAATATTGGTCTTCATTATCTAGGCATTCGAGTTTCCGAAATCGAGGGTCATTGATTTCATACACGTTTCATTTTCGCCTTGTACATACTTAATGTTTCTGTGTTTGGTCTTGTCCATGATAAGTGAACCATAACCAGAGTTGCCAATGACTTTTATTGTGTCGGCGATAATAGCAGTATCAGAGTTTATATCTCCTTGTCTTCTAGCATCACTGACTTCTTGGACAAAGTTTGCGAAGCAGTTTTGTTGTTGAAATTCTACCAGTTGATATATTTTTGTCAAGAAAATCCCAATGCTTGAGATACCACTCGAGGAGTGGTGTAGCGATCAAAAGTTGTTTTCCTTTCATACCACCGATTAAAAGTCGTCTAGGAACTTTTGACAAATTATGTTGTTCCACGTGATGTTGCATATGTTCGCCTATCTTTTCGAACGGGATGTCTGTCGAACAAAACAGGGGAGACATTTCTTGGAAATAGTCGTATGGCGTCAGGGAAGGATGTTGAAAATACCATGGCCATTGTTCGGGTACCTCTATATCCACTTCGATCATACCAAATATGTTATGTTGTATTACACCCTCTAAAATGAGATTTTCGGTGATTTTTCCTTTATGTTTTTGGAAAAAGCTAGGCCGCATCGAGTCTATGAAGGTGTATATTTCCGGATTCCTTCGACAGTACTCGCGAAATTGACAATCCCACATTTCCACAACGTTGTGTCCATGATGGTACAAGGTAATGTCTAACGTTTTCTCATATTTCTGTTTCCTGGTAGCTCTCCATTTTTTGTCCTTGACACCTTTGGTAACTTCGCAAAGATGTCCGTGCCAAAAGCAACCTTGAAATTGGAAGCATGTGGCTTTCTCGTGCGGTTGTTTAGCGGGACAAAATCCATCCACTGGATATGGACCAATTCGAATCTCAGACCCGTGGTTCAGTTTATGTTGGATCTGTATTCCGTGTGTCTCCATCAACCATTCCATCCAGTAGTACGCCGCCATATACTTGTCCCTAACCTCCGGTCGAAAATCATTTTGAGCGCGACGACGTACGAAGGGACCTACTGTCATGGGTTTTCCTACAGCTTGTAAATAAAGCGCGTTTGCATCAAAACCGAGAATAGCACCACATCTCTTCTTGCCTCGAATTCGCGTAACGTTGGCACGATGATGTCTCGTGAAGATAATACTCGGACCACCCACGATATTATGTTTGATGGTTTGGTATAGATCAGCATTGTATGTATCGAAGAGGGCGAAATTAGCATTTTCTTTTTTAGCTGACCTAAACAGCAATTGTCTAGCGATTCCTGGCACTGAAATTGCAGTTTTGAAGACGTCAATGCCCTTGTCAAAATAAAACTTTTGAAACCGTTTTATTACCGTGACAAATGGGCTCACATCCAAATTGTTATACCATATGAGAAAGTCCCGAAAGGTGGACATGTCGTTGTCTCTCCATACTTTTTGACAATATCCTCGCTGACATTTTTATCTTTCAAAGAACTATAAAATGCTTCGTGGTTTGGCAGACTTGTTTCATTCAGTATGTCAATATTATCCATCCATTCACATGGGAAAAATCCTTTGCTTTCTTCAACCTGATACGCTTTTAGGAAGCCAGCATATGAAGACCCCGCGGCGAGGAATTGAGAGATATCGAGAAACTTCAAGTCTGATGTAGCGATGCAGGTGTATGCTTTATTGTTCTCGACGACAAAAGAATCTTTTGTTTCGTGTATTTCTAACTGTTTAGGCAAAGACCGTTTGATCAGATTTATGTCGTACTTTGCGGAGTTGAAACCTAGTACTGGTAACTGCTTCATATAACCTTCGAACTGACCATATAATTTCTTTAAAGGATGCGTGGGTTCCTTTCGTTCATCATCATTATCATCGTCATCATCATCATCGACGTCATCCGTGTTCACATCGCCATTATATAGGTCTTGTTCTATGTTCTAATCTATCATCTCCAAAACCCAACCCCATTTGTCTTCCGCGAGCTCTAAAGCAGCGCAAGCTATGTAAAGTCGTGACCATCCTTTGCACCAACTGCTCCTGATCAGGTTCGACAATGCAGAAGGGTTCGGTATAGCCTTCAATATTACTACAAATGGACACACTTATCGGGACGTGTTTTTGTGTCCATTGCAGAAACTCGGTGGGTTGGTTATCGACCTTCTGCAATACCGCTTCAAAATCATAGCAGACAAACCACGGAAATGTGCGTTGATCGTTCGGGACAGAAATACCAAACTGATCCAAACGCTCGAAAATACTGTCTTGAGTTTTCTGTTTCGTTGGTGGCGGAGTGGTATTACTATTTTTTCTTCTTTTCTCACCACGTTCCGGGCGAGTCTTGGGGGCTTTGTCGTGCCATTGAAGATGGCGCCTGAGTCCGTACGCTGTCGAACATCGCTTGTTGCACGCATAACAGATATGGTTGCTACCCTCGCACGTTTTCACGTGAACGTGTTTATGGCTACTATAATTGAACTTTTTCGAGCAAGACGAACATGAAAAGGAGATAGCATCACGGTCAGCTTTTTTATGACGGTTCAGCGACGATATGTTCCTATATTTCTTTTCGCATTTATCGCATTGAAACGTCATAGGTGCCAATGCTTGGGTATTGTCTGCTCCCTAAAATGTGAAACAATAACAGAATACAAATTTTGTGGATAATATCAAAATAAAAGTTGTGTTGTCAAAAGTTTGATAAAGAAAATAAAACAACTTAAAAATAAATAATCAAGTTAATACGCGTACATTTATTAATGTCAAAATGTATTTGATATGATTACAGCAAGTCGGGAATATGTAAGAAAAGATAAACGATGACTTTGTAAATAAATAACTGACAAAATGCCCTTGATCATTTTCTTCTTTCTCAATTTCACATCCGTTAGCTTCCGAGTCTTAAAATTTAAGAGTGAACATGTGCTCATAACACTGCTTACTTACACTGCTTTTATAGACAATAAATTATTGAAATTAATAAAAATGCATAGAATGTTACCAATCATTTTAACAGTCGGCTAAAACTTTCCACACGAGTTATACAATTTAAAACATCTAACTTCATCGAATAATATGTGTCATAAACACCGAAAATGCTTACATTATCGATTCCAGTCAGCAGATCGAGGTGACGATGTACGTCTTCGTGATTTAGCAATTCTTCTTGAGTTTGCAAAAAATATCCACACCATCTACAGGGTCTAGACATCTGGATAAGATAACCATAAAAAAAATTCAATGATTATACTTTTGTAAATAAAAATTGATAAGATATTAACATTTTCTACTGTAGTGAAATCAAGAGAAATACAAACTTTAATATATTTCCAACTTAAAAGAGAGATGATTGATAACTTAATTTCATGAAAGATAAACTGAAATGTCCAACACTATGTAATAGATCTTTTTGTTTCTTAAATAAATCAAAAGCGAAATGTGATAAAATGCTACTTAAACACGAGTGACTAGCTTTAAAGTGTATGATGTCTAAACTTGCTAATAGGGGTTACTTTATGTGTGTCTTTACGCCGATATTCATTACTATATTTAAACCCCAAACTTTTCTATAAAAAGAAATGGGAGGAGCCTAATTTCAAATGGTGGCTCTTTTTTGCAACAATGTTGAATTGGGCGATGTTTTTCTGTAAAACATAGTAACAAATATGTCATTATTTTCCAAAAGAAGTGAATTTGTAGGGACATATTTTGTCTTTATAAAAATGCCCTTTATTCACAAAAGCTCCCTGAAACAAAGTAGTAGTAGTCCTTACAAAATTGAAATATCAAGGAAAATTTGCTAAATATTTGAATTTTGAACCCCGTTTGACCCTTGTCACGTGGTGTAAACAGCAACACTTGCTTGGAGATGTGTATAACCTACTTGTGAGGAGCCATGCAGTGTTTGATATCTCAGAGTAGAATAATGTGTTTGACTTTCAGTTTGTGATCTTCATAATATTTCTGCCTTTTTCATATACATGTATAAACAAATGATTATACATCGTAGTTTATGGCTTATCTCAGATACATGCATACTTGCTTTTTTATTTGGATGTAAATAAGTTACAATTCACACTTACCTTGGCTGATCATTGTTTTAAATCCCATAATTCACAATAGCTTCCTTTTGGAAATAACTTTTAGTTTTGTGTTTTAGCAAATGAAATGTCATTTTATTGTTTATACAGTTCTTATGTGACAGCCTTCAATTAAAAACACTTAGTGCTATATAGGTGGCCTTGAGTGTTTGTGTATGAACCATGTACTAGGTTCAGAACACAACTTGGCATAATTTAGATCTTGGTTGGTTTAATAATCTTTGCTTTTTTTTCTTACATAATGAAGTAGGAACCAAACTCCTACATTTGAAAACATATTCCAATATTGTCTGTATCTACGTTTTGGTAAATGACTGTTTCTTTGATTAGGAAATGAAAATTCACCTAGCCAAAACTGATGTTGAAATGTTATTAACGGACATGAAACAATATCCATAACTGTACTACAGGAATGTATTTATTTTCATCATCATCATCATCATCAGCATCATAATCACTTCCCCACTTTCCCCATCTGTGCCTCAATTTTTGTCCTGAATGCCATCTGACAATAAATGTTCCTTTAAGTTCTGTGTCTAACTATAGTTATTTTCATCAACATTAAATGACCAGTCTGGTGTAACTAAATGATCTTGAAATCACACTCATTATAATCAAATAAATGAAATAATATACGAAATTGTTCCCTCGAAACCTTCAAAGTATTTCCACATTTTCTTCCATTTGTAAGTTTTGCCAGGAAAATTGTGAACCTAAATGGAATGGGTCATTCTATTATGTTAAAGGGGTTTCTGTATTTCAATCTTTTTATGTTTTGTCTCACAAATAATTGTTTGCCCTTTACTTGTGTCCAAGCAATTGATTTACAATTCATTACAACATGTATGCCTGTTTGATATAAGTCCATAATGAATACGATAAACCATTTTTCATAAATAGTTTTATTCTCTCTCAGTAAATAATGTACTAATCCATGGAACTTGACCCAAATAATTTCACTTTATCTCTTTGATCATGACCAGAGATGTGTTATATGTAGCCCAGCATGAAACTGTAAATTAGATGTATCTAATTAGCAATTTTGTTTATTATACATGCTTTATTTTAATCCATAATACTGAGGAACCTGAATGTACAATAAACATTGTTGCTTAGATTAACTTCCATAATATCAATCAATTATAATTACAAGAAATTCAGTGTGTATTAACTTGCAATAGGCAGTATCATCTATAGCTATGCTGGTAGTTACAGCTTATGTTGGACATGAGTATTATCAAATAACTGTAGTAAACTTGTCGGCTGCTAGTGATAAGCCCCGCCTATAATACTGTGTATAGGAGCTACCGGCGATGGGCCTTTAAGATAAGATCGCTTTGCAATAGCAACGGGTGTAAAACGAGCGACTTACGATAAAGCATTGTATATATGTAAGGTAAACATCTAGGTTTAAAAAATCTCTGTTTTTGAATAATAATTTTATTTGTGATTTAAATCTTATGAATTATGTACAGAATGAACGCTGCAGACGTAAGTTTCGAATGATATATCATGTTTTAAAATCTACGAAGGAATAAAACCGCTACGGTAAAAGAGAGATTTAAATCCTAACGCTTGTTATATCAGGTAAACAGTTATGTACATGTAATTTCTTTAACTTTTTATTCACAAAACGAACGTGGGCTGTACGCGTAACTGAAATATGATTCATAGATAAACTTCAAATTTTAAAGTCATTTGCTAATAACAGCAAAAATATATGATGCTTTTTACAGTGTGTGAAATTATATTTAATCTTCGTGCTTAGAAGATGACTGAGATTTAATTGTTTAACTTAATCTAAGATGAGTGGAATATGTTTACAATTATAACCGTGAGTGTTTTTTTAAGAAAAAAATATATTCGGAGAAGAAAGCTAAATAGTTACTACATATGGCTGTATAAACAATTTTGTGTATATTTATTTGGTCATATTCATGAATGGAGACAAAATCTAGAACATCATTAGATGTTTAAAGCTAACTTGCAGTGATATTATTATTTTTTTTTTTTACAATTTTTGAATTGAAATCGCGCATAATATTTTGAATTGGTGTTGAAAATCATATTTAAAACAGTGACATGTTACATATTGATGTGAATAAATGTAATGAATCGTGATTGGTGACAGATATATATGATGAATGTATATCGTGAATGGTGACAGATATATATGTTGAATGTATATCGTGATTGGTGACGGATATATACGAATACGAATACGAATACGAATACGAATATTTTATTCAGCATAAAACATCAATACAATGTTTATAGCCTACACACATTGAAAGATGGGTGAATAACATGAAATAGATCATTTAACAGAGAAGCAATATATATTATCTATGTGAATTACATATATTTATATATGCATATATGATAAGAGTCACATTAACACATTGTTAGTATAAAGAATGTCAGTCGCTTTTATATGTAGATACTGACTGTTGTATATACATTTTGAGTTTGTGGATATCAGTGATTGAAATTTGTTTATCGTTGGCCAACTACAGTAGTATCCTTTAAAGTAGGTATTCCTCAAGTGTCTATATGCGGGACACACCAGAAGGAAATGATATTCATTTTCGATTTGGTTCATTTGGCATTTTGTACAAATTCTGTTTTCTGAATTGGTCAGTTTTTGTTTCGTCCCATACTATTTTGTTGACAGGTTGACTGTCCGCTCGTGCGTTACTTGAGTTGTGTTGGTATGCTGTTTTATTAAAACAAAATAAAATTGGTGAGTGATCAGAAAATTCATTTGGTTCTAGTATTTGGAAGTTATACAGGGTTGTAAAATCATGAAAATTTAATAACAAATGATCGACTGTGCTATTTCCTAGTTGTGATTGATACGTATATTCGCCAACAGTATCATTGTATAGCCTGCCATTTGCTATGAGAAGTCCTGTGGACTGACACATATTAAGCAGATGACGCCCATTTGAGTCGATCACGTGGTCTTTGTTAGTGCGTAATGGTATGTCGTGTGAGTCTTCAGTGTATGAATGGGTATTTAGATACTTGTCATAGGTGATAAAGTCTTGCATGTTAGCGGTTCTACTGTTTAGATCTCCGCAAATATATATATTTCCAAGATTACAATATTTAATCATTCCTAACTCTAATTGTTCGAAAAAATCAAAATTGTCTGAATTAATTACTTTTGAACAAATTGGTGGTATGTAAACATGACAAATATAAACATCTTCATTAAATATCAATAAATCAGCATCAATTTTCAGCCAGATTAATCCATATTGTTCTTTCTCTATAATGTTTATATATTTACCTACGTTATTTTTAAAATAAACTGATAATCCGCCACTGTAACGTCCTTTTTTGTATTTTTTGATTTATTACCTACAATATGAACACTTTTATAGCCTTTTATATCTAAGTTAATATCGTTTATGTCTGCCAGCCACGTTTCACAAAGAAAAATAATATCGTAACTGTTCAATAAATTGATGAAATCTGGATCACATAGTTTACGTTTTAGTCCGTTCACATTCCAAGAGATTATTTGGAGCTGCTCCTCTTGACTTTCCTAGTATTCCATGGTGGTTCCTGTCGCTTGGTTGGTCTTTGGGACAAAAACGTTGACCGTTGATGAACAGTTTATCTCCAACTAGTTTGACGTTGTTGTTTCCCTTTGCTTTTTCTTGCTGCATGATTGGAAAAAGCTGTTTCCGAACGTCGCGCACCTGTTTTGGCCATTGGATGCCTATTCCAAGATTTGTCTGTTTGAGTGTTTCTGTTTTTTCAAACGATTTCTTTCGAACGTTTTCTCTGTCACTGTAGTAATGAAACTTTCCTACAATTGGTCTCGGTTTGTGCTGCAGTCTCGGTCCTACCCTGTGTACTCTATCAAACATTATGGAGTCAGAGTTTTCAATTCCTAGCTTTTGTCTTAGCATTTCTTTTACCTTTTCCTCACATTTTTCAAGATCTCCTGTTTCTGGTATGCCGTAAAACATGAGATTTTCTCTCATTGATCTTGACTCTAGATCTGTCAGCTTGGCTTTTAACGACGTTTTATGTTCAGAGAGTTCCTTTGTTGTGGCTTCGAGATTTTGACATTTTGTTTGTAATTTTTTTAATTCACGTTTTGAATTCTGTATTTCTTTTTATTTGTCTCTGACTCAGAGTTCATATGATGAATGTATATCGTGAATGGTGACGTATATATATATGTTGAATGTACATCGTGATTGGTGATGGATATAAAACTAATGTATATCGTGAATGGTGACGGATATATAACGAATGTATATCGTGATTGGTGTCGGATATATAATGAATGTATATCGTGAATGGTGACGGATATATGATGAATGTATATCGTGAATGGCGACGGATATATATGATGAATGTATATCGTGAATGGTGACGGATATAAAATGAGTGTATATCGTGAATGGTGATAGATATAAAATGAATGTATATCGTGATTGGTGATGTATATATATGATGAATGTATATCGTGAAAGGTGATGGATATAAAATGAGTGTATATCGTGAATGTTGACGGATATAAAATGAGTGTATATCGTGAATGGTGATAGATATAAAATGAATGTATATCGTGATTGGTGATGGATATATATGGTGAATGTATATCGTGAATGGTGACAGATATATATGATGAATGTATATCTTGAATGGTGACAGATATAAAATAAATGTATATCGTGATTGGTGATGGATATATATGATGAATGTATATCGTGAAAGGTGACAGATATAAAATGAATGTATATCGTGATTGGTGATGGATATATATGGTGAATGTATATCGTGAAAGGTGATGGATATAAAATGAATGTATATCGTGATTGGTAATGGATATATATGATGAATGTACATCGTGATTGGTGATGGATATAAAATGAATGTATATCGTGATTGGTGTCGGATATATAATGAATGTATATCGTGATTGGTGACAGATATATAATGAATGTATATCGCGCTTTAATAAAAACAAAGGAATTTTATAATGTAATATATATGTTTTATGTCATTATGTTACAAACAAAATGAGTAGTGTTTTGTCGTTTGTGATCATTTAAGAGCTATAAAATAATACCTTAACTATCATCTCTGACCGAAATTTATGATTTCCATAATCGTATTTATTACCCAAGCCTAAACGATGCATAGAATCAGGGATGATGGTTAAAGGAGTTATTTATACAGACCCCGTTGAGAAGGTATATATATATAATTGCGTTTTATGTTTATATATTTAATCCTTGTATCCTTTTTTTTTTTTTTTTTTTTGTAAAACTATCAAATTAAAAAGAAATGGCGAGTACCAGGGTTACATGTGATTGAAAAGTTTGTAATTAAATAATAAATACCTTTTTGGTAAAGTATTTCCAACATCTTAGTTAAGCGTTTTAAGTGTTAACTGCAGGATTAAATCCAATACATCAAGCTTAATCACGGGTATATCCATAATATAAATTCCAATTGAGCTCGCCTAAAACACATACACACACATGCGCTCGCCTAAAACACATACACACACATGAGCAAATCAAACTTTTAATGAAGTATTTCTTTAAAAGATAACATAAAGACACGAATCCTCTGAAACAAATAATCCACTAAAACAATTCACGGTAAATAAATACGCAGCTTTGTACCAAAATTACCAACACTGAGGGCATATTGACATAATGTCTACCCCTTACCAATGCTTTTATATGAAATAACTGAATGAGGGTTATCGATAGCTGGATTATTGCGATTTAACGCTGGCCCGATGTCTGGAATATTCCTTTTGAAGACGCAAAGTAAACCATTACGCTTGTCACGTTGATCAGGTGATACATGGTGCGTAAAGCAAAAACCTACCTCTTCACACATTCCTGCGGTTTTAAATAAAGTCTCAGTAACCGAAACGTTCCTTTGGTGACGGGAAATATCCCATTACGCTTGTCACGTTGATCAGATAAAAGCGTGATTAATAGCTATATTTACTGACTCGGCACATTCCTGCGGTTTTAAATATCATCTCAGTAACCGAAACGTTCCTTTGGTGACGGGAAATATCCCATTACGCATGTCACGTTGATCAGATAAAAGCGTGATTAATAGCTATATTTACTGACTCGGCACATTCCTGCGGTTTTAAATGGCACGTACACCATGACCTATACCCTGAACGAGGTTCAGAATATAGAACATAGGCCAATCCAAACACGAACACGAAGAAATTTAAGATCCCTGGTCTCGTTGAATGGGTAATTCCAGACAAATCGAACAATACGGCCAAGTGGGGGAGCACGTCTCGCAATGATAAATATTTTCCATCTCCTCGTGGTTGTCACGGCAATCGTCATTGGTAAATTTATGAAAATTTATGAAAAACACCTATATTGAATCGGTACATTCCTGCGGTTTTAAATGACAGATGCAACATTATACAAATCATTATTTCAGTTGACTGAATTTCCAGATGTCGTCAATTATATCTACACCTGTGTCGGACAGTCTTACAAAAGAGAAGATTATACAGGTAACTGTTTTATCAATCGTTAGTTTTATCTATATGTGAAAATAATTTCAGTCAATCCTGTGTAAGTAGCCACCTTTAAAGCCATGGTCACATTAACGGTCATGCACGTAGTTGACCGTAGTTCGCTTCAAACGTAGTCCACCGTAGTGTAACGACGGTCAACTACGTTGAAGTAGATTCGAAGTAGGTTCAAAATTGGCAAAAAGAGGAAATATAGAAAGTCTAAGTAGGTTGAACTACGTGTAAGTACGGTCAACTACATCGATTTACGAGCAAAGTGGCTATGTTTAATTAGGGTATCACTACGTCTTACTACGGGTAACTACGTTACACTACGTATAAACTACGTTCTAAGTACGCACAACTACGGTAAACTAGGGTCAACTGCGTTGAGCTACGAAAAAAAAACTTCGTGGATGCGCCTGCGCAGTACGGGTAAGCCATGGTCATTGTGTTTTTGGATGTTGAAGAGCCAACATTGCTGATCACCTAATTCTACGACGTGCTCTGGACAGCCATCGTCGAAACCGCGTCGAGGGAACTGTTTCATCAGCCAGGTCCTCATGGCGAATGCATTATCCCCTATGATGTAGTAGGGGGTGTTTACATCATCCCCTGGTAGCGGGTCTGCATCTGGGACACCTAGGACACCATCCTGCTGAGCTTGGCGAAAGTAACAATGGTTCCAGATCTAGCCATCCGAACTAGAGCCGACGTCTCCAATTTGTGTCCACAGGAAGCGGTACTGAGCATCCACCAAGGCCATGAGTACAATGAAGTCAAACCCCTTATAGTTGGCGTAGATAGAACCTGAGTGGGGTGGTTTCTTGATTCGGATGTGCTTCCAATCAAGAGCACCAGTGGTGTGTGGGAACTGCCACTTCTGCTGAAAAGCCCGAGCCACCTGCTGCCACTCTTCAGCTTCTGTGGGAAGCTTGACGAACTCTGGTTCCAGGATATCAACCAGAGCCTGACACACATCAACAATGAGACCTGACATGGTGTTGTGGGCTACCCTGAAACCGAACCGGAGGTCTCGGTAGTAGTTTCCAGAAGCCAGATACCTGAGGGTGAACACCAGCTTTAGCGCAGGAGAGATGGGACACCTGAAAGTGGTGGACTGTTTGGTGATTCTCCCCTCAATCCTTGCCAGGATATCATGGAATGTGGTCACATCTACACGCAGAAATTGCTAGAAAGCCTGGGGTCCTCCACATGAAGCTCTGCCATCAGACCCTCATACTGGCTGTGGACGGGTCTACGCAGTAGCCAGTCCCTGGTCCACCATCTCCTTTGTCTTCTATTCTCCCTCCTTTCCTGTTCCTCTAGGTCCTCTAATTCCACAAGGTTTCTTGCCAGACCCGCAAGTTCCATGAACCTGACCCAAGAACTTCGTAATCATGACTCTGTCACCATTTGTGTACGTATGCAGTTAAAAGAATAATTGAATCCTCAAACAACAAGATGTTTGTAATCCTAGAAATGTAAGCGACATATTTCTTATAAGTTGACCATTACGGTTTTTGCTACGGTCAACTACGGTAAACACTACGGTGAAGTAGGGTCAATTACGGTTAACTAAGGTCAATTACGTTCAAACACAGTAGGGTCTTGGCATCTTAGTTGACCGTAAACAAGTTTTGAACATGTTGAAAAATTATGTGCTTACTACGGGCAAATCATAAGTTCGAACTACGTTTATTAATACGTTGAACTACGTGTAACTACGTTCAACTACGTCTTATACGTTCAACTACGGTCCACTTCGGTCATTCCCCACTACGGTCAACTACGTAAGATGTGACCACGGCTTTAAGCAGTCACTTGTTTTAGGCAGCCAAATTTGCTATTTCTCATTTTTATATTTTCAAGGCAAATTAATCTGTATTAAGCAACCACCTGTCTTAGACGGCCACTTTCCTTCCCTCAGATGGCTGCTTAAGACAGGTTTGACTGTATATGTTATCACATTTGATTTGAAAGCAACAGTAGTATTTTGTCAAATAAAGAGGAGGCAACTCTTCTTGAGGTTTAAGAACTTTATTCGATATTATAAACACATCCAGTAAAATAAAAAGGCATGAATAACGGACCTTGGTTAGTCCTCTGTACACCGTCCGAGTATCGTTTGACAATTGTGTGTCTATTTGTCAAATATATGTTCAATCAATTCAAAATACCTACGTTTATACCCAACTTATGAAAATGATACCGTGACAAACATGAGTTGAGTAAAGACCTTTAACCGCAATTTGTAAAATCCATAACGATTACACCTACACGGCATGCACAGAAAGCTAGCAGGCGTATCACGTGATAAATCAGCCCAACTTTAGCAATATCAAACCAGCCAACTTGGGGATAAAAAATTAGACGGCAATAAAGTGGCACATGTTTGGCGCCCTACGGGCGCCAGTCAGTTCAACACAATATGGCGCATGGTTCCATAAAAGTGTTGATAGTTCACTAAGCCATTAAATATGATGAGACAAGTGATGACCTTCAAAAAGTTGATGATTGTTGCATAAGTTCAAGATGGTATTAGTGGTGTTTAAATGCAAGGGAAAGAAAGAATGCGTGCAAAGTTTGATGTATGTAGTTTCAACGTATATACTACATAAGCAGCAGAATCTGAAACAATTCAGGACAACTTAAAAGTATTGAATGTAATTTTCGGACTATGAGCAACGTGATTAATATTATCAGACATCAAATATCATAATATTACACATATTTTGTTTATATCGTATTACATAGTTTGGTGTTGAAAATAAATGGGTTTTTTATACCGAGACTGAAGGTAACAATGATCTCACAATCACGAGAAATCGTGACAGTGCTTTTTAACGTATTTTTTCAGAGTTGCGCTGGAAAAATCATGTGACACTATGCACCATGCCCTTGCGGATTGATCAAAGTAATCACAAGATAATTAAAGTTTTTACCTTTTAGTATTGTTCTAAAACTCTATGTGTGAGTATATAAACTATTAATAACAGCCCAGATATTTAGCCAACACTGTTAAAATAACCTCAAACCCCCTCGGAACGACACAATAACTCATAGCGCAGAAACTCACACGGTTTATCGGGTAACGTATATCGGTCCATAGAGAGTAAATAGGGCTGTTTTTACTAATGAATTGATAACTTAAGTTCTATTTATCCTATTACATTTTTGCAAATACTTTTGGAAAGCCTAATCTATTACGGTTATACACATATTTTTTTCAATTTTTTATGTTTATAGGAATATGGTCTTTTTTTCAGTTTCAATACGGCACCATAAACTCATAGTTTTCCCTATATTTCCAATGTAAAATATTAAACATTATGAGAAGTAGTGTGTATTTAAAAGCAGTTTACGTATCTTTAATATATAATGACATATTTTTTGCAATTAATTTCAAAATTTAAAGATGCATATCTTTCCAACGGTATACTTTTAAATTGTTTAATCAGTTGGAAACACGGTCTTTTTTTAACAAAAGTATTAGTATTTTTTCTATTTTTCACTTTTTACGTCCGCTAACAAAACCAGAACGATATTGGTCACGTGACTACCTGCGGGCGATAGTTGAAGGTTGCGTTTTGAGAGCTATTGCTATGCTACTTTATACTTTACTATTATTAACAAATCATGCCGTTATATACATTATTAATGTATGTATGTATTAATGTATCATGAACAGTGAAACTTTAGTAAATTTTATCTATATTAAGTAAAGCATTCATTTGTTAATAATAGGATAATGCGCTATTTGAATGACTTGTGATTTAATGATCTGTTACTTGCCATACATTATGTTAATCTGCTTTATTGTTGTTGTTATAAAATAAACAAAGTAATTATGAAAGCAAAATTATCAATTGTATTTTCACAGTTTTTACAGCGCTAATTGATAGCGGACCGAACCATTTTGCCTTTAATGACATTAGAAACAGTTTATACCTTCATTATGCCTTAGGACATGTTTTGTTTTTAATATTTTGCCAGTATGAGATTCAAGATTCAAGATTCAAATTCTTTATTCAATAATTTAAACATATAATGTTTCTCATTACATACAAATTCAGATAATAAATGTAACACATGACACATAGATAATAGATCAATATTATGTTAGATTATTTTAAATTAGAAAATTACGTTATTAAAATACATATATTTTAAGGTTTTGAGGTTGGACAAATATAAATTAAACATTTAAATACTTTGTCAAATAAATACTTGAGTAGATCAACACAAAAAGATAGATGTATATATTATGTATTTTGATTGTACAAGGAATTGCGAGTACTAAAAGCTTGATGAATATAACACAAATTTAACAAGACTGAATACTTCTTACTTTGCATTAACTCAATGAATTTTATCATACTTGGCCGTATAATAATATGATTTAATAAAGCTTTTACGGATATCCTTATAACTAGGACATATTAACACAAAATGGTATTCATCTTCTATGTCGTTAAAGTTACATAGAGTACAATAACGCAAGTTACGTTCAATTCTGTTCTGTGCATAACGACCGGTTTCAACTTTCAACTGATGTGAAGATAATCTTAATCTTGACATAGGAATTCTTAATTTTCTTGGAAGCATATCTAAATAATTTTCAAATTCTAAAGTAGTTTTAACATTTTATAAGTACATAGTAAACGACTGTTTTCGATTTCATTAAACCATTTTTGTTTAAAATTATCTAGTACTCTCTCTTTAAAAACAATATGGAAGTTTAACAAATTTGCATCATCAGTACTTGACCATATATACGAAAATCCATAATCATCCAGTAGATTTTTGATGTTTTTTACCAAATTCTTACCACCTTTATTACAATCAATAAGTAATGAATTATATAAATATTTAACTATAATGTTATCAGATTTAACAATTTAATTCAGTATCTAATCATACGAACATATATATTTATATACAATGGGTATCTACCTAATTCTCCATATACACCCATATCACTTGTCGAGGTTTTAACATTTAATAAATATTTACAAAATTTCAGATGAATTCTTTCGATTTCTTTTGATTTGGAAAATCCCCATATTTCGCAGGCATAATTAAGAGTTGAGCCAACAAAGGCATCAAATAATTGACAGACAGTTTTAGGTTTCAATGTATATTTACGAGTATTTGACAGTAAAATGTTTAATGCTTTAAGACCCTTTCCAGCCAATGCTTCCTAATTAAGAGAATAGTTACCGGTATAATTGAAAACAGTGCACAGATAATTAAAATTATTCACTACTTCTAAAGGTTGGTTATTAAAAGTCCAATTTTCATCGCTTTTTAAAGGACCCCTTTTTCGAAATACAACAATCTTGGTTTTAGCAGTATTCACCTCTAACCCCCAAGTTTCAAAGATTAATAATTTTTTGGTGATCAGTCGGGTTTTTACCTAATATCACCATATCATCAGCAAAAAGCATTAAAATAAATGTAATGTCATCCAAGTTCATGCCACAGTTTGGATCTTCGCACAAGTATAGCGTTAGATCTTCCAAAAATAATGAAAACAACAGAGGAGAAATCACTTCCCCTTGCTTTAAACCGATAGCACATTCAAAAAAACTCGGAATAGGAGTTACATCCCTTAACACATGCTTTCACATGTGAGTACATGTCACGAATAATTCGTAACATTTTAGCATTAACACCCAATCGATTAAGTTTAAACCATAAACCATTTCGATAAAAACTATCAAAAGCTTTCATTAGGTCTACAAATGCAAAAGCTAAGCGGTCATTTTTTAATTATACTTTTTGTATAATGGAATTAAGTACAAATATTGCATCAACTGTCGACCTTCCACGTCTAAATCCAAATTGAGCGTCACTCACAATATTATTATTTTCAATACAAGTATTAATTCGCTTATTTAAAATACCCGTAAATATCATAGATAAACAACTGACTAAGCTTATACCTCTGTAATTATTGACATCGTCCGGGTCATTTTTCTTATAAATAGGCACTATAATCGCTTCTGACCAATTATCAGAAAATGACCAGAATTAAAAATACCGTTAAAAATATCAACAAGATGTGAAGCCAATATATCACACGATTCAATAAAATATTCGTTTAGTAGTAGGTCACCAGCAAAGGTTTTATTTTTCTTTAAACTTTTTATACATTTTTCTATTTCTGACACAGTTATTGGCATATCGAGTTCTTCAAAAGAATGAGATACATATTTAAAAATAACTAAAATTCATCATTTAAAAAAATGTTGACACAATGTTTAAAAAGAACATTTCCGTTTATTCACCAGGTAATAAAACATTACAAAAAGGGGAAAGGTTCCTATTGGTTTTATTGTCGCCATATAATGACAACCGTATAAACTGTTAAACTCTTAACTTTAGATGTACGTAATTAATACCTTAGGACCAAACTACCAGTAGATAAAGTATTTTCTCCTTTTATGATCTTTTTTTAGAATAAAAAATAAATGTTAATTACGGGTAATGGTTTGCATCAAAACAACAACTGTATAAACAGAAAATCAAAACGAACAAAAAAGAATAAGCAAACAAAAAAACGCAAACGCGCGTACATGTATGCGTGGGTCAATTCAAACAGGTGTTAAGGTGTGTAGAATAAAGTATCATATCTTTAAGAATATATTTAAAAAAAAGAAAAGTTCGTTTTTTTTCTTATTTTGTATATAAAATATTTGTCTAGCGAAAATGTCCAATGACATTAAAAATAGTCTGTCGTAACGTTGTAACGCGGGATAAATTAATCAGTTTTATTGTCTTTATTTGCCTCGGGTCATAAGTTTATTGGTCATAAAACAGTTGGGTGCTCCTAAAAAACTGATCATGAAGGGTAATTTGCAAACAGAGCATTTGTTTGTTGTTTCCATGATGACTCTTGATGATTTATTTTTAAAAACGAATTAATCTGAATGAAATTAAGAATTAAAAAAGAAAAATTAAGACATTGGTCCTTTGTACAGTTAATTTTTCTGCTTTTTATTGAAGGCGTGAATTTGATATTGTCAATATTTGTATTAAATATAAGTCAGTGATAATTAACTACATGTATCTAGATTGAAGCCAAAAACATGTCCATTTTTTAACAAAATTTAAATTCGATATTTTTCCCCCAACTTTTTTTACCAAGAAAAATAAGTAATTTAAGTTAAATAAATATTTTTCAATAAAGGAAATCTTGTTGTTTTCTTTCGAAAAGTTGTACAAGTGTATGATAGAATGTATTAGACAAATTTTAATTAAACATTTAGTTGTCAAATACATGTAAAAATATTTTTAAAATAACACCAAAAATGTCAACTGATTTATTTCACTGAATGATTGAATGAATAAAATTGAGAAATATGAATAAATGATTGAATAAATTAACGAATTCGTTGTGCCTCCAGGCAGAGACATAATACAGAGCTCTGTATTATGTCTCTGCTCCAGGCGGGGTCATAGAACTTGAGAAATCTAAAATATTGATTATATGACCATATTTTACACATGTTTGGTTTGATAGACCCAACACCTGACGCCCTGCTTGCTAGAAAGCGACTTGAACTTAGTTTTGTGCAGAATTGCGATAGGGAAAAGCGGAAGTACGTTAAAACGGACAGTACAAATTGAAACCAATTTAAAATATCAGCCTGAAACGGTTACTGGAGATTGTGACTTGGAAGAATTGAATGCAAATGAACTGAAAATGAGACTAAGTTCATTAGGTGTACACACCAATTTCAGAAAGAAAGAAAAATTACTAGGTTTACTGAAATCAAAATTACGATCATAATCACGGGTGCACACCAGATTAATCAATGAAAAATATGCTTAATTAGATGTATGTACATGTATTAGATATTTATGTCTTATAAGTATCGTAGTATTCTATATTAAGTTATGGATATTTTGTTTATAAAACATAAATAAATAAAATAAAGCTTAATGAACATTAATGAAAAATAAAAAAATAAAACAATTAAATAAATAAAGATGAAATAAGTTATTTTACTATTTAATTGTTGTCATGTCTTCTTTCTTAATACATTGTATATACCCTTTTATTACATTAAAACTGCCGCAACAATTGATTAAGCAAAAATGTACTTTATAACAATTTTATCGATTGAATCTTAATATGCCCGCAGGCAAAAGATGTAGCGACTTCTCATTATCGGAAAATGTAAAGGGAAACAATACGTTATCGACTACTAGACAGAGTAGCCTTTATTGGATTTTATCGATTTAAGTGTCTGAGGTAGTTTCTTCGATATGGATCTTCCAAACTCCAGATCTGCTTGTTTCTTACATAACATGTATCGTTATATAATGTACTAGTCTTAGAGTTACAAGACGAATCATGTCGCTCAATGTAACATTTACTTATCCAATTAGATAATCAACCAGGTGAATTCACCTGTATTATTGACAATACTATCTGATACCATTATCCTGAGAGTCACATTGATAAGTAATTACACGTGCCATACCTATAGCGAACACCTGGTGTATTGTGTTGTAATGAACTAGGTTGGTAGCAAAATAAATACACAAAATGCGGAATTTGAATGTGCTATATTCAGAGCACTTTCAGATTTTATATATGATACGTGCAGAAAGCTTGACATATTTGAAAATAGTCTATAATATATATATATATAAAGCAGAAGATCTAACACTAAATAATAAAGGCTGGTCTTGGAAGAATATCATACTTTTAAAAATAACGAACTATTTGACTTGACCATCACGATCCATCAAACTGTGCATGTGTTACATAATTCCACATTTTAGATACACAATTCTTATAGCTCGACTGTATTCACGAAGTATCATTAATAGACAATTACATTGTACGTCTGAATAACGACCCTTAAATATTTACAAACTATTCTTGTTTTCTAATATAATCTACACACAATATAAAAATGAAAAAAAAATACATATGTAGTATATAATGCTAACTTAAATTGTATAATATTGGACAATAGACATCCGCCAAAGTTACGTAGTACATACAACTGCATGCCATTGTATGAAATGTATGTCAATTTTACGTCTGTATAAGTCTGTCTATTAATTTTTCACCGTCCCGTAATAGAGGGGTTCTCTTCTCAGAAATACTTTTTTTCGCATTACGATTAAACACAATATATGAATAATATATCTATAATTTTTTTAGGCATTCGATAAGATAAAAGGCGATTTCACAGTTGAAGCCGGAAGACTTGAGCTTATAACCGACGATCGATTTGCGGATGTCTGTGAAATAATGGCCAACCATTTCGTTCCCGATGAACCTGTTTCTCAAGGTTTTGGAGTTGTTTGGGACCAATACTTTGAGAGGATAGAGTGTGCAGTATTGGAAAATAATATTTCAGTAATGATGGTCTCTAACGACCAGAATGAAATAATGGGTACTGCAACGAACGGCATAATTAAAAGGAATGATGTTGAAGACTTTTCCGAAGTGGATTACGACAATCTAAGAGAAGCTTTTAAATTCTTATCGCACAAAAACAAAGAGGTAGCATTCTTTGACAGGTTTGGTCTGGACGAAGCCATGCATTTATTTACATTGGTTGTGAAAAAGAAATATCGCGGCCATGGCATCGCAACAAAATTAACAGGTGCATGTATTGCACTTGCACGTGAATTGGGCTTCAAAGCAATAAAGACTGAAGGTACGTCAAGCATCTCTCAGCAGATATTTACGCAATATGGTTTTGAGGTATTTATGACATTGCCATATGAACATTTCATGTATAAAGGACAGCCTATTGCAGACGGTACAGGTAAACATAAAATGACAAAGATTTTCGGGATAAAACTATAAACCACATACATTGACACAATTTATCGAAAAATTAAAGTCTTATCTGTCATGTGTGCCATATTCTATCAGGAAACATCATTGTTCTGATTTGTTACACCATTCTTCACTGTTACCAATATATTTACCGTAATAGTGCGCCAAAATTTACGTTACCTTGTCTTCTAAGGAACGTCATAATAGACGTTGTTATAAAATTATACGTATTTCACAAACAAGTGTAAAAGAAAACACTTTTCAAATCAAGTTGCTACCAAGCACGATACACCAACATAACGACACTAGCTAAGAATGAAAACAGGACAATATTTGATTTATTATCATACAAGAAGAAGTTTGTGATATTATTTACCAGCTCGCGTTTAATAAGCCTTGAAACTGTGCCCGAACATGTTTTCTGATATTGAAAAGAGGATTATTTTTTTTATCAAAATAGCTTTTGAATTAACAAGATTTGTTAGGTTGTTTTTGCTTATAAATAAAGTAAACATACAGTTTATTGTATCGTTTGTTTATTTTTATATAATCTTGAGCGGTCGTTGTTTATCAGGTCATGACAAATGTTATTTGTAGTGATAAATGATTTTTTTTTTAAATATTGCATTATGCGTTTATAACTACGCCAAGGTGCTGTTTTTCATACTTTGTTTCTGACTAAGATCATTATTTTAGTATTTCTTTACGCTGTGATATATAACCAATATTGTTATTACAAGGTCAAGAATAACAGTGTAAATATTGCTTTACTCTGTAACAGTGATCTTGACAATGTGATATAATTGATGTAGTAGTCTCTTGCAATTCTTATAGAATGACATGGTATATGTGTTAACTGTGAATGGTATATGTTTATACATGTACTATGGTGATACTTTAATGAGATGATGCACCGAGTACTCGTTTGGCAAACATGTTTGGATTTGTACAATACGCGTTACTTCAATGGACTAACGCATACAGTGAGGCAGAACTACATGCACGTTACTTCAGTGGACTAACGCAAACAGTGAGGCAGATCTACATGTACGTTACTTCAATGGACTAACGCATACAGTGAGGCAAAACTACATGTACGTTACTTCAGTGGACTAATGCATACAGTGAGGCAGAACTACATGTACGTTAATCAATGGACTAACGCATACAGTGAAGCAGAACTATATGTACGTTACTTCAGTGGACTAACGCATACAGTGAGGCAGAACTACATGTACGTTACTTCAGTGGGCTTACGCATACAGTGAGGCAGAACTACATGTACGTTTCTTCAGTGGACTAACGCATAGAGTGATGCAGAACTACATGTACGTTACTTCAATGGACTAACGCATACAGTGAGGCAGAACTACATGAACGTTACTTCAGTGGACTAACGCATACAATGTGGCAGATCTACATGAACGTTACTTCAGTGGACTAACGCATACAGTGAGGCAGAACTACATGTACATTACGTCAGTGGACTAACGCATACCGTGAGGCAGAACTACATGTACGTTACCTCAGTGGACTAACGCATACAGTGAGGCAGAACTACATGAACGTTATTTCAGTGGACTAACGCATACAATGTGGCAGAACTACATGTACGTTACTTCAGTGGATTAACGCATACAGTGATGCAGACAGTGAGGCAGAACTACATGTACGTTACTTCAGTGGACTAACGCATACAGAGAGGCAGAACTACATGTACGTTACTTCAATGGACTAACGCATACAGTGAGGCAGAACCACATTTACGTTACTTCAGTGGACTAACGCACACAGTGAGGCAGAACTACATGTACGTTACTTCAATGGACTAAAGCATACAGTCAGGCAGAACTACATGTACGTTACTTCAGTGGACTAACGCATACCGTGAGGCAGAACCATGTACGTTACTTCAGTGGACTAACGCATACAGTGAGGCAGAACTACATGTACGTTACTTCAATGGACTTACGCATACAGTGATGCAGAACTACATGTACGTTACTTCAGTGGACTTACATATACAGTGAGGCAGAACTACATGTACGTTAATTCATGTACTGTTGCATAGTCCCAATTGTATTTATTATTTTTTTTCTTAAAATAATGTAATGTTTATATGGTACAGAAATATCAACAATGTTTCTCCCTGACTAAATTCCCATCTCAGGTTTATAAATTATATTCATGCGTTTTACACAAGCAGCTATTATAATTTTGGTAGAGGATATTTATCTTTGATGTGTTTATTTGGCGATCAGTTCATCCAACCACATTTTTTACCAGAAATCTAGTTAACAAGTAAATCCAGCTCTCCAAGTATCTGGTCAATAAGCGGTGAGACACAGTTGACAATTGTACGCATGGTCTTATAAAAATCACCAAGGAGACTGTGACCGTGCGAATGTTGTAGTCACGACTCCTGGATTGATATTCATGTAATCTACTGATACAGCTAACTTGTCCCGGATCTTTGGTACACACAGCCCAATCAATAACAAAGACATTAGGGTATATAGTAATTCATTCATTTGCTATTGTATATACCATCAGTGATGCACTCATGTGTATTGTTCACAAAATACATTTTGATAAGAAACACAGCTTCAAATATATTCTTACTCCTGTTCATGCTGCTCATTTCTGTTCATTTTGGCTCAGATCACGTCGATTGAAGTGTCTCATTGTCAAGCATAATGCAAATGAATTAATTAATAAGCATTCTGATATACTGAAATACTGGTATAGTCATCACAGTAGAACCGCGATGGATCGAACCCGACGGGTCTTACCAAAAAAGCTAAGGAGTGTTCGTGCTAGGTATTGTTCAGCACCATGCCATATGTGTATATACACCGTACACTAGTCAACGGTTATTATTCTAGTTACATGTTTACACGCTTGTGCTGCTGCGTTAACTCACCTTAAATGAACTAACTTTTATTAATTCATAGTCTTGAGAAACTATAACACAGTAGTAACATAACGACCACAAACAACGACGTCCCCTTTAATTTGATTTTTAAATTGAGTTTGCTGTTGAAAGTGGATAATATTGATGAATCTATACTGACTAATATTGATAATAATACATTGGTGCATGTCACTGCAAAACAAACAGAACCATATCGAAGATTAGTGCTCATTTCTAAAATACATTAAAGATTAAATATAAACAAATACGGTAAGTAACTTCATTGTTGCAGTAGTGTATTGATAAAGAACGTAGTATTATACTTGTCCAACCAAAGTAGACTATGGTGGTTAATAGACTTATTTTACCCCAAGCCCGCAATATGTATATAGTTCCATTTGTTGTCCAAAACTATAAAGAAAAAAACATATAATTAACCTAAATATTCTCCGCATCTCATGCTGTATTAAGGGCCCATGTATGGACATTTTATATGTTCTCACTTCCATTCACTTTTTCAAATATCACTGTTTTGCACTATATACTGGTATAAATTTTAAACATATGTACTACAGTATATTAAGCATCACTATGTACATATACGCAGATAATAGTACTTATGAAAACACACGTATAGTTAAATCTAGTTGTAACTTGTTTCGTCATACCAATTATTGGTCTGCATAATAATGTACACGTCTTACGAAGTTTGGATCTAAATGCTAAATAGGTGACATAAATCAAATGTATATTTGATACTAAAGAAGAGTGAATATCAAAGGTTTATATTAAAAGCAAATGATCGTGCACAGCGACTCAATATTTCCCAGGATTCCCTGATCAGCCATTAATCGATGTCTGCGTCGCAGGAAACAATCTGGCAAAAACATAGTACTTTACATTCACACCGAAATATATGTTCACATTTCAGCGTAAGTCCAGGTATATGTCAGTAAAGACAACTCTGTTAGAGTATAATCACAGTTGTCTACGAGAGTACCGAAGAAATAGTCATAAAAACTCCGTCGTTTTAGGAAGATATAGCCTGGATGTACAAAAGTAGCACAGAAGAGGAGGAAGATATAGCCTGGATGTATAAAAGTAGCACAGAAGAGGAGGAAGATATAGCCTGGATGTACAAAAGAAGCACAGAAGAGGAGGAAGATATTGTCGGGATGTACAAAAGTAGCACAGCAGAGGAAGAAGATATAGCCTGGATGTACAAAAGCAGAACAACAGAGGAGGAAGATATAGCCTGGATGTACAAAAGTAGCACAGAAGAGGAGGAAGATATAGCCTGGATGTACAAAAGTAGCACAGCAGAGGAGGAAGATATTATCGGGATGTTAAAAAGAAGCACAGCAGAGGAAGAAGATATAGCCTGGATGTACAAAAGTAGCACAGCAGAGGAAGGAGATATAGCCTGGATGTACAAAAGTAGCACAGCAGAGGAGGAAAAAATAGCCTGGATGTACCAAAGAAGCACAGCAGAGGAGGAAGATATAGTCTGGATGTACAAAAGTAGCAAAGCCGATGAGGAAGATATAGCCGGGATGTACAAAAGTAGCACAGCAGAGGAGGAAGATATAGCCTGGATGTACAAAAGTAGCAAAGAGGAGGAAGATATAGTCTGGATGTACAAAAGAAGCACAGCAGAGAGAAAAAAATTTAGTCTGGATGTACAAAAGTAGCAAAGCCGAGGAGGAAGATATAGTCTGGTTGTACAAAAGTAGCACAGCAGAGGAAGAAGATATAGTCTGGATGTACAAAAAAGCACAGCAGAAGAAGAAAATATTGCCTGGATGTACAAAAGTAGCACAGTAGAGGAGGAAGATATAGTCTATATGTACAAAAGTAGCACAGCAGAGGAGGAAGATATAGTGTGGATGTACAAAAGTAGCACAGCAGAGAAAGAAGATATAGTCTGGATGTACAAAAGTAGCACAGCAGATGAAGAATATATAGTCTAGATGTACAAAAGAAGCACAGCATAGGAATAATATAAAGTCTGGATGTACAAAAGTAGCAAAGCCGAGGAGGAAGATATAGTCTGGATGTACAAAAGAAGCACAGCAGAGGAGGAAGATATAGTCTGTATGTACAAAAGTAGCACAGCAGAGGAGGAAGATATAGCCTGGATGTTCAAAAGAAGCACAGCAGAGGAAGAAAAAATAGCCTGGATGTACCAAAGAAGCACAGGAGAGGAGGAAGATATAGTCTGGATGTACAAAAGTAGCAAAGCCGAGGAGGAAGATATAGCCTGGATGTACAAAAGTAGCACAGCAGAGGAGGAAGATATAGCCTGGATATACAAAAGTAGCAAACAGGAGGAAGATATAGTCTGGATGTACAAAAGAAGCACAGCAGAGAGGGAAAATATAGTCTGGATGTACAAAAGTAGCACAGCAGAGGAAGAAAATATAGCCTGGATGTACAAAAGTAGCACAGCAAAGGGGGGAGATATAGCCAGGACGTACAAAAGTAGCACAGCAGAGGAGGCAAAATAGCCTGGATGTACCAAAGAAGCACAGGAGAGGAGGAAGATATAGTCTGGATGTACAAAAGTAGCAAAGCCGAGGAGGAAGATATAGCCTGGATGTACAAAAGTAGCAAACAGGAGGAAGATATAGTCTGGATGTACAAAAGTAGCACAGCAGAGGAGGAAGATATAGCCTGGATGTACAAAAGTAGCACAGCAGAGGAGGAAGATATAGCCTGGATGTACAAAAGTAGCACAGCAGAGGAGGAAGATATAGCCTGGATGTACAAAAGAAGCACAGCAGAGGAGGAAGATATAGCCTGGATGTACAAAAGTAGCAAAGAGGAGGAAGATATAGTCTGGATGTACAAAAGAAGCACAGCAGAGAGGGAAAATATAGTCTGGATGTACAAAAGTAGCAAAGCCGAGGAGGAAGATATAGTCTGGTTGTACAAAAGTAGCACAGCAGAGGAAGAAGATATAGTCTGGATGTACAAAAAAGCACAGCAGAAGAAGAAAATATTGCCTGGATGTACAAAAGTAGCACAGTAGAGGAGGAAGATATAGTCTATATGTACAAAAGTAGCACAGCAGAGGAGGAAGATATAGTGTGGATGTACAAAAGTAGCACAGCAGAGAAAGAATATATAGTCTGGATGTACAAAAGTAGCACAGCAGATGAAGAATATATAGTCTAGATGTACAAAAGAAGCACAGCATAGGAATAATATAAAGTCTGGATGTACAAAAGTAGCAAAGCCGAGGAGGAAGATATAGTCTGGATGTACAAAAGAAGCACAGCAGAGGAGGAAGATATAGTCTGTATGTACAAAAGTAGCACAGCAGAGGAGGAAGATATAGCCTGGATGTTCAAAAGAAGCACAGCAGAGGAAGAAAAAATAGCCTGGATGTACCAAAGAAGCACAGGAGAGGAGGAAGATATAGTCTGGATGTACAAAAGTAGCAAAGCCGAGGAGGAAGATGTAGCCTGGATGTACAAAAGTAGCACAGCAGAGGAGGAAGATATAGCCTGGATGTACAAAAGTAGCAAACAGGAGGAAGATATAGTCTGGATGTACAAAAGAAGCACAGCAGAGAGGGAAAATATAGTCTGGATGTACAAAAGTAGCACAGCAGAGGAAGAAGATATAGCCTGGATGTACAAAAGTAGCACAGCAAAGGGGGGAGATATAGCCAGGACGTACAAAAGTAGCACAGCAGAGGAGGCAAAATAGCCTGGATGTACCAAAGAAGCACAGGAGAGGAGGAAGATATAGTCTGGATGTACAAAAGTAGCAAAGCCGAGGAGGAAGATATAGCCTGGATGTACAAAAGTAGCAAACAGGAGGAAGATATAGTCTGGATGTACAAAAGTAGCAAAGCAGAGGAGGAAGATATAGCCTGGATGTACAAAAGTAGCACAGCAGAGGAGGAAGATATAGACTGGATGTACAAAAGTAGCACAGCACAGGAGGAAGATATAGCCTGGATGTACAAAAGAAGCACAGCAGAGGAGGAAGATATAGCCTGGATGTACAAAAGTAGCAAACAGGAGGAAGATATAGTCTGGATGTACAAAAGAAGCACAGCAGAGAGTGAAAATATAGTCTGGATGTACAAAAGTAGCATAGCAGAGGAGGAAGATATAGCCTGGATGTACAAAAGTAGCACAGCAGAGGAGGAAGATATAGCCTGGATGTACAAAAGTAGCACAGCAGAGGAGGAAGATATAGCCTGGATGTACAAAAGTAGCAAACAGGAGGAAGATATAGTCTGGATGTACAAAAGAAGCACAGCAGAGAGGGAAAATATAGTCTGGATGTACAAAAGTAGCATAGCAGAGGAGGAAGATATAGCCTGGATGTACAAATGTAGCACAGCAGAGGAGGAATATATAGTCTGGATGTACAAAAGAAGCACAGCAGAGGAGGAAGATATAGCCTGGATGTACAAAAGTAGCACAGCAGAGGAAGAAGATATAGCCTGGATGTACAAAATTAGCACAGCAAAGGGGGGAGATATAGCCAGGACGTACAAAAATAGCACAGCAGAGGAGGAAAAAATAGCCTGGTTGTACAAAAGTAGCACAGAAGAGGAGGAAGATATAGCCTTGATGTACAAAAGGTAGCACAGCAGAGGAAGAAAATATAGCCTGGATGTGCAAAAGTAGCACAGCAGAGGAGGAAGATATAGCCTAGATGTACAAAAGAAGCACAGCAGAGGAGGAAGATATAGTCTGGATGTACAAAAGTAGCACAGCAGAGGAGGAAGATATAAACTGGATGTACAAAAGTAGCATAGCAGAGGAGGAAGATATAGTCTGGATGTACAAAAGTAGCACAGTAGAGGAGGAAGATATAGTCTGGATGTACAAAAGTAGCACAGCAGAGGAGGAAAAAATAGCCTGGTTGTACAAAAGTAGCACAGAAGAGGAGGAAGATATAGCCTTGATGTACAAAAGGTAGCACAGCAGAGGAAGAAGATATAGCCTGGATGTGCAAAAGTAGCACAGCAGAGGAGGAAGATATAGCCTGGATGTACAAAAGAAGCACAGCAGAGGAGGAAGATATAGTCTGGATGTACAAAAGTAGCACAGCAGAGGAGGAAGATATAAACTGGATGTACAAAAGTAGCATAGAAGAGGAGGAAGATATAGCCTGGATGTACAAATGTAGCACAGCAGAGGAGGAAGATATAGTCTGGATGTACAAAAGTAGCAAAGTCGAGGAGGAAGATATAGTCTGGATGTACAAAAGTAGCACAGCAGAGGAGGAAGATATAGCCTGGATGTACAAAAGTAGCACAGCAGAGGAGGAAGATATAGTCTGGATGTACAAAAGCAGCACAGCAGAGGAGGAAGATATAGTCTGGATGTACAAAAGTAGCACAGCAGAGGAGGAAGATATAGCCTGGATGTACAAAAGTAGCTCAGAGGAGAGAAGCTAGATATAGCGTGGATGTACAAAAGTAGCACAGCAGAGGAGGAAGATATAATCTCGATGTACAAAAGTAGCACAGCAGAGGAAGAAGGTCTGGATGTACAAAAGAAGCACAGCAGAGGAATAATATATAGTCTGGATGTACAAAAGTAGCAAAGCAGAGGAGGAAGATATAGTCTGGATGTACAAAAGTAGCACAGCAGAGGAGGAAGATTAGGTTTGGATGTACAAAAGTAGCACAGCAGAGGAGGAAGATATAGCCTTGATGTTCAAAAGAAGCACAGCAGACGAAGAATATATAGCCTTGATGTACAAAAGTAGCACAGCAGAGGAGGAAGATATAGTCTAGATGTACAAAAGAAGCACAGCAGAGGAGCAAGATACAATCTGGATGTACAAAAGCAGCACAGCAGAGGAGGAAGATATAGTCTGAATGTACAAAAGTAGCACAGCAGAGGAGGAAGATATAGTCTGTATGTACAAAAGTAGCGCAGTAGAGGAGGAAGATACAGTATGTATGTACAAAAGTAGCACAGCAGAGGAGGAAGATATAGCCTGGATGTACAAAAGTAGCACAGCAGAGGAGGAAGATATAGCCTGGATGTACAAAAGTAGCACAGCAGAGGATGAATATATAGTCTGGATGTACAAAAGAAGCACAGCAGAGGAGGACGATATAGCCTGGATGTACAAAAGTAGCACAGCAGAGGAAGAAGATATAGCCTGGATGTACAAAAGTAGCACAGCAAAGGGGGGAGATATAGCCAGGACGTACAAAAATAGCACAGCAGAGGAGGAAAAAATAGCCTGGTTGTACAAAAGTAGCACAGCAGAGGAGGAAGATATAGTCTTGATGTACAAAAGTAGCACAGCAGAGGAAGATATAGCCTGGATGTACAAAAGTAGCACAGAAGAGGAGGAAGATATAGCCTTGATGTACAAAAGGTAGCACATCAGAGGAAGAAGATATAGCCTGGATGTGCAAAAGTAGCACAGCAGAGGAGGAAGATATAGCATGGATGTACAAAAGAAGCACAGCAGAGGAGGAAGATATAGTCTGGATGTACAAAAGTAGCATAGCAGAGGAGGAAGATATAGCCTGGATGTACAAAAGTAGCACAGCAGAGGAGGAAGATATAGTCTGGATGTACAAAAGTAGCACAGCAGAGGAGGAAGATATAGCCTGGATGTACAAAAGTAGCTCAGAGGAGAGAAGGAAGATATAGCGTGGATGTACAAAAGTAGCACAGCAGAGGAGGAAGATATAATCTCGATGTACAAAAGTAGCACAGCAGAGGAAGAAAGTCTGGATGTACAAAAGAAGCACAGCAGAGGAATAATATATAGTCTAGATGTACAAAAGTAGCAAAGCAGAGGAGGAAGATATAGTCTGGATGTACAAAAGTAGCACAGCAGAGGAGGAAGATTAGGTTTGGATGTACAAAAGTAGCACAGCAGAGGAGGAAGATATAGCCTTGATGTTCAAAAGAAGCACAGCAGACGAAGAATATATAGCCTTGATGTACAAAAGTAGCACAGCAGAGGAGGAAGATATAATCTAGATGTACAAAAGAAGCACAGCAGAGGAGGAAAATACAATCTGGATGTACAAAAGCAGCACAGCAGAGGAGGAAGATATAGTCTGGATGTACAAAAGCAGCACAGCAGAGGAGGAAGATATAGTCTGTATGTACAAAAGTAGCACAGCAGAGGAGGAAGATATAGCCTGGATGTACAAAAGTAGCACAGCAGAGGAGGAAGATATAGCCTGGATGTACAAAAGTAGCACAGCCGAGGAGGAAGATATAGTCTGGATGTACAAAAGTAGCACAGCAGAGGAGGAAGATATAGCCTGGATGTACAAAAGTAGCAAAGCCGAGGAGGAAGATATAGCCTGGATGTACAAAAGTAGCACAGCAGAGGAGGAAGATATAGCCTGAATGTACAAAAGTAGCACAGCAGAGGAGGAAGATATAGTCTGGATGTACAAAAGTAGCACAGCAGAGGAGGAAGATATAGTCTGGATGTACAAAAAAGCACAGCAGAAGAAGAAAATATTGCCTGGATGTACAAAAGTAGCACAGCCGAAGAGGAAGATATAGTCTGGATGTACAAAAAAGCACAGCAGAAGAAGAAAATATTGCCTGGATGTACAAAAGTAGCACAGCAGAGGAGGAAGATATAGTCTGTATGTACAAAAGTAGCACAGCAGAGGAGGAAGATATAGCCTGGATGTACAAAAGTAGCAAAGCCGAGGAGGAAGATATAGTCTGGATGTACAAAAGTAGCACAGTAGAGGAGGAAGATATAGTCTGGATGTAAAAAAAAGCACAGCAGAAGAAGAAAATATTGCCTGGATGTACAAAAGTAGCACAGTAGAGGAGGAAGATATAGTCTATATGTACAAAAGTAGCACAGCAGAGGAGGAAGATATAGTGTGGATGTACAAAAGTAGGACAGCAGAGGAGGAAGATATAGTCTGGATGTACAAAAAAGCACAGCAGAAGAAAATATTGCCTGGATGTACAAAAGTAGCACAGCAGAGGAGGAAGATATAGTCTGTATGTACAAAAGTAGCACAGCAGAGGAGGAAGATATAGCCTGGATGTACAAAAGTAGCAAAGCCGAGGAGGAAGATATAGTCTGGATGTACAAAAGTAGCACAGCAGAGGAGGAAGATATAGCCTGGATGTACAAAAGTAGCAAAGCAGAGGAGGAAGATATAGTCTGGATGTACAAAAGTAGCAAAGCCGAGGAGGAAGATATAGTCTGGATGTACAAAAGTGGCACAGCAGAGGAGGAAGATATGGTCTGGATGTACAAAAAGCACAGCAGAAGAAGAAAATATTGCCTGGATGTACAAAAGTAGCACAGTAGAGGAGGAAGATATAGTCTATATGTACAAAAGAAGCACAGCAGAGGAGGAAGATATAGTGTGGATGTACAAAAGTAGCACAGCAGATGAAGAATATATAGTCTAGATGTACAAAAGAAGCACAGCATAGGAATAATATAAAGTCTGGATGTACAAAAGTAGCAAAGCCGAGGAGGAAGATCTAGTCTGGATGTACAGAAGAAGCACAGCAGAGGAGGAAGATATAGTCTGTATGTACAAAAGTAGCACAGCAGAGGAGGAAGATGTAGCCTGGATGTTCAAAAGAAGCACAGCAGAGGAAGAATAAATAGCCTGGATGTATAAAAGTAGCAAAGCAGAGGAGGAAAATATTGTAGGAAGTACAAAAGAAGCACAGCAGAGGAGGAAGATATAGTCTGGGTGTACAAAAGTAGCAAAGCCGAGGAATAAGATATAGTCTTGATGTACAAAAGTAGCACAGCAGAGGAGGAAGATATAGTCTGGATGTACAAAAGTAGCAAAGCCGAGGAGGAAGATATAGTCTGTATGTACAAATGCAGCACAGCAGAGGAGGAAGATATAGCCTGGATGTACAAAAGTAACACAGCAAAGGAGGAAGATATAGCCTGGATGTACGAAAGTAGCACAGCAGAGGAGGAAGATATAGTCTGGATGTACAATAGAAGCACAGCAGAGAAGGAAGATTTAGTCTGTATGTACAAAAGTAGCCCAGCAGAGGAGGAAGATATAGCCTGGATGTTCAAAAGAAGCACAGCAGAGGAAGAATAAATAGCCTGGATGTACAAAAGTAGCACAGCAGAGGGCGAAGATATAGTCTGGATGTACAAAAGTAGCAAAGCCGAGGAGGAAGATATAGCCTGGATGTACGGATGTACAGAAGAAGCACAGCAGAGGAGGAAGATATAGTCTGTATGTACAAAAGTAGCACAGCAGAGGAGGAAGATGTAGCCTGGATGTTCAAAAGAAGCACAGCAGAGGAAGAATAAATAGCCTGGATGTATAAAAGTAGCAAAGCAGAGGAGGAAAATATAGTAGGAAGTACAAAAGAAGCACAGCAGAGGAGGAAGATATAGTCTGGGTGTACAAAAGTAGCAAAGCCGAGGAATAAGATATAGTCTTGATGTACAAAAGTAGCACAGCAGAGGAGGAAGATATAGTCTGGATGTACAAAAGTAGCAAAGCCGAGGAGGAAGATATAGTCTGTATGTACAAATGCAGCACAGCAGAGGAGGAAGATGTAGCCTGGATGTACAAAAGTAACACAGCAAAGGAGGAAGATATACCCTGGATGTACGAAATTAGCACAGCAGAGGAGGAAGATATAGTCTTGATATACAAAAGTAGCCCAGCAGAGAAGGAAGATATAGCCTGGATGTTCAAAAGAAGCACAGCAGAGGAAGAATAAATAGCCTGGATGTACAAAAGTAGCACAGCAGAGGGCGAAGATATAGTCTGGATGTACAAAAGTAGCAAAGCCGAGGAGGAAGATATAGCCTGGATGTACAAAAGTAGCGCAGCAGAGGAGGAAGATATAGCCTGGATGTACAAAAGCAGCACAGCAGAGGAGGAAGATATAGTCTGGATGTACAAAAGTAACACAACAGAGGAGGAAGATATAGCCTGGATGTACAAAAGTAACACAGCAAAGGAGGAAGATATAGCCTGGATGTACCAAAGAAACAAAGCAGAGGAGGAAGATATAGTCTGGATGTACAAAAGTAGCAAAGCCGAGGAGGAAGATATAGCCGGGATGTACAAAATTCGCACAGCAGAGGAGGAAGATATAGCCTGGATGTTCAAAAGTAGCACAGAGGAGGAAGATATAGTCTGGATGTACAAAAGAAGCACAGCAGAGGGGGAAGATATAGTTTGGATGTACAAAAGCAGCACAGCAGAGGAGGAAGATATAGTCTGGATGTACAAAAGTGGCACAGCAGAGGAGGAAGATATAGTCTGGATGTACAAAAGAAGCACAGCAGAGGAGGAAGATGTCGCCTTGATGTACAAAAGTAGCACAGCAGAGGAAGAAAATATAGCGTGGATGTACAAAAGTAGCACAGCAAAGGGTGAAGATATAGCGAGGACGTACAAAAGTAGCACAGCAGAGGAGGAAGATATAGCCTGGATGTACAAAAGTAGCACAGTGGAGGAGGAAGATATAGTCTTAATGTACAAAATTAGCACAGCAGAGGAAGATATAGCCTGGATGTACAAAAGTAGCACAGAAGAGGAGGGAGATATAGTCTGGATGTACAAAAGTAGCACAGCAGAGGAGGAAGATATAGCCTGGATGTACAAAAGGTAGCACAGCAGATGAAGAAGATATAGCCTGGAAGTGCAAAAGTAGCACAGCAGAGGAAGAAGATATAGTCTTGATGTACAAAAGTAGCACGGCAGAGAAGGAAGATATAGCCTGGATGTACAAAAGAAGCACAGCAGAGGAGGAAGATATAGTCTGGATGTACAAAAGTAGCAAAGCCGAGGAGGAAGATATAGTCTGGATGTACAAAAGTAGCACAGCGGAGGAGGAAGATATAGTCTGGATGTACAAAAGTAGCAAAGCCGAGGAGGAAGATATAGCCTGGATGTACAAAACTAGCACAGCAGAGGAGGAAGATATAGCCTGGATGTACGAAAGTAACACAGCAGAGGAGGAAGATATAGTCTGGATGTACAAAAGAAGCACAGCAGAGGAGGAAGATATAGCCTGGATGTACAAAAGTAGCACAGCAGAGGAGGAAGATATAGCCTGGATGTACAAAAGGTAGCACAGCAGAGGAGGAAGATATAGCCTGGATGTACAAAAGTAGATCAGAGGAGAGAAGGAAGATAAAGCGTGGATGTACAAAAGTAGCACAGCAGAGGACGAAGATATAATCTGGATGTACAAAAGTAGCACAGCAGTGTAGGAAGGTCTGGATGTACAAAAGAAGCACAGCAGAGGAATAATATATAGTCTGGATGTACAAAAGTAGCAAAGTAGAGGAGGAAGATATAATCTGGATGTACAAAAGTAGCACAGCAGAGGAGGAAGATTAGGTTTGGATGTACAAAAGTAGCACAGCAGTGGAGGAAGATATAGCCTGGATGTTCAAAAGCAGCACAGCAGAGGAAGAATATATAGCCTTGATGTACAAAAGTAGCACAGCAGAGGAGGAAGATATAGTCTAGATGTACAAAAGAAGCACAGCAGAGGAGGAAGATATAAACTGGATGTACAAAAGTAGCAAAGCCGAGGAGGAAGATATAGTCTGGATGTACAAAAGCAGCACAGCAGAGGAGGAAGATATAGTCTGGATGTACAAAAGCAGCACAGCAGAGGAGGAAGATATAGTCTGTATATACAAAAGTAGCACAGCAGAGGAGGAAGATATAGCCTGGATGTACAAAAGTAGCACAGCAGAGGAGGAAGATATAGCCTGGATGTACAAAAGTAGCACAGCCGAGGAGGAAGATATAGTCTGGATGTACAAAAGTAGCACAGCAGAGGAGGAAGATATAGCCTGGATGTACAAAAGTAGCAAAGCCGAGGAGGAAGATATAGCCTGGATGTACAAAAGTAGCACAGCAGAGGAGGAAGATATAGCCTGGATGTACAAAAGTAGCACAGCAGAGGAGGAAGATATAGTATGGATGTACAAAAGTAGCACAGCAGAGGAGGAAGATATAGTCTGGATGTACAAAAAAGCACAGCAGAAGAAGAAAATATTGCTTGGATGTACAAAAGTAGCACAGCAGAGGAGGAAGATATAGTCTATATGTACAAAAGTAGCACAGCCGAGGAGGAAGATATAGTCTGGATGTACAAAAGTAGCACAGCAGAGGAGAAATATATAGTCTGGATGTACAAAAAAGCACAGCAGAAGAAGAAAATATTGCCTGGATGTACAAAAGTAGCACAGCAGAGGAGGAAGATATAGTCTGTATGTACAAAAGTAGCACAGCAGAGGAGGAAGATATAGCCTGGATGTACAAAAGTAGCAAAGCCGAGGAGGAAGATATAGTCTGGATGTACAAAAGTAGCACAACAGAGGAGGAAGATATAGCCTGGATGTACAAAAGTAGCAAAGCAGAGGAGGAAGATATAGTCTGGATGTACAAAAGTAGCAAAGCCGAGGAGGAAGATATAGTCTGGATGTACAAAAGTAGCACAGCAGAGGAGGAAGATATAGTCTGGATGTACAAAAAAGCACAGCAGAAGAAGAAAATATTGCCTGGATGTACAAAAGTAGCACAGTAGAGGAGGAAGATATAGTCTATATGTACAAAAGTAGCACAGCAGAGGAAAAAGATATAGTGTGGATGTACAAAAGTAGCACAGCAGAGGAGGAAGATATAGTCTGGATGTACAAAAAAGCACAGCAGAAGAAGAAAATATTGCCTGGATGTACAAAAGTAGCACAGCAGAGGAGGAAGATATAGTCTGTATGTACAAAAGTAGCACAGCAGAGGAGGAAGATATAGCCTGGATGTACAAAAGTAGCAAAGCCGAGGAGGAAGATATAGTCTGGATGTACAAAAGTAGCACAGCAGAGGAGGAAGATATAGCCTGGATGTACAAAAGTAGCAAAGCAGAGGAAGAAGATATAGTCTGGATGTACAAAAGTAGCAAAGCCGAGGAGGAAGATATAGTCTGGATGTACAAAAGTAGCACAGCAGAGGAGGAAGATATAGTCTGGATGTACAAAAAAGCACAGCAGAAGAAGAAAATATTGCCTGGATGTACAAAAGTAGCACAGTAGAGGAGGAAGATATAGTCTATATGTACAAAAGTAGCACAGCAGAGGAGGAAGATATAGTGTGGATGTACAAAAGTAGCACAGCAGATGAAGAATATATAGTCTAGATGTACAAAAGAAGCACAGCATAGGAATAATATAAAGTCTGGATGTACAAAAGTAGCAAAGCCGAGGAGGAAGATCTAGTCTGGATGTACAGAAGAAGCACAGCAGAGGAGGAAGATATAGTCTGTATGTACAAAAGTAGCACAGCAGAGGAGGAAGATGTAGCCTGGATGTTCAAAAGAAGCACAGCAGAGGAAGAATATATAGCCTGGATGTATAAAAGTAGCAAAGCAGATGAGGAAAATATAGTAGGAAGTACAAAAGAAGCACAGCAGAGGAGGAAGATATAGTCTGGGTGTACAAATGTAGCAAAGCCGAGGAATAAGATATAGTCTTGATGTACAAAAGTAGCACAGCAGAGGAGGAAGATATAGTATGGATGTACAAAAGTAGCAAAGCCGAGGAGGAAGATATAGTCTGTATGTACAAATGCAGCACAGCAGAGGAGGAAGATATAGCCTGGATGTACAAAAGTAACACAGCAAAGGAGGAAGATATAGCCTGGATGTACGAAAGTAGCACAGCAGAGGAGGAAGATATAGTCTGGATGTACAATAGAAGCACAGCAGAGAAGGAAGATATAGTCTGTATGTACAAAAGTAGCCCAGCAGAGGAGGAAGATATAGCCTGGATGTTCAAAAGAAGCACAGCATAGGAAGAATAAATAGCCTGGATGTACAAAAGTAGCACAGCAGAGGGCGAAGATATAGTCTGGATGTACAAAAGTAGCAAAGCCGAGGAGGAAGATATAGCCTGGATGTACGGATGTACAGAAGAAGCACAGCAGAGGAGGAAGATATAGTCTGTATGTACAAAAGTAGCACAGCAGAGGAGGAAGATGTAGCCTGGATGTTCAAAAGAAGCACAGCAGAGGAAGAATAAATAGCCTGGATGTATAAAAGTAGCAAAGCAGAGGAGGAAAATATAGTAGGAAGTACAAAAGAAGCACAGCAGAGGAGGAAGATATAGTCTGGGTGTACAAAAGTAGCAAAGCCGAGGAATAAGATATAGTCTTGATGTACAAAAGTAGCACAGCAGAGGAGGAAGATATAGTCTGGATGTACAAAAGTAGCAAAGCCGAGGAGGAAGATATAGTCTGTATGTACAAATGCAGCACAGCAGAGGAGGAAGATATAGCCTGGATGTACAAATGTAACACAGCAAAGGAGGAAGATATAGCCTGGATGTACGAAAGTAGCACAGCAGAGGAGGAAGATATAGTCTTGATGTACAATAGAAGCACAGCAGAGAAGGAAGATATAGTCTGTATGTACAAAAGTAGCCCAGCAGAGGAGGAAGATATAGCCTGGATGTTCCAAAGAAGCACAGCAGAGGAAGAATAAATAGCCTGGATGTACAAAAGTAGCACAGCAGAGGGCGAAGATATAGTCTGGATGTACAAAAGTAGCAAAGCCGAGGAGGAAGATATAGCCTGGATGTACAAAAGTAGCACAGCAGAGGAGGAAGATATAGCCTGGATGTACAAAAGCAGCACAGCAGAGGAGGAAGATATAGTCTGGATGTACAAAAGTAGCACAACAGAGGAGGAAGATATAGCCTGGATGTACAAAAGTAACACAGCAAAGGAGGAAGATATAGCCTGGATGTACCAAAGAAACAAAGCAGAGGAGGAAGATATAGTCTGGATGTACAAAAGTAGCAAAGCCGAGGAGGAAGATATAGCCGGGATGTACAAAATTCGCACAGCAGAGGAGGAAGATATAGCCTGGATGTTCAAAAGTAGCACAGAGGAGGAAGATATAGTCTGGATGTACAAAAGAAGCACAGCAGAGGGGGAAGATATAGTTTGGATGTACAAAAGCAGCACAGCAGAGGAGGAAGATATAGCCTGGATGTACAAAAGTGGCACAGCAGAGGAGGAAGATATAGTCTGGATGTACAAAAGAAGCACAGCAGAGGAGGAAGATGTCGCCTTGATGTACAAAAGTAGCACAGCAGAGGAAGAAAATATAGCGTGGATGTACAAAAGTAGCACAGCAAAGGGTGAAGATATAGCCAGGACGTACAAAAGTAGCACAGCAGAGGAGGAAGATATAGCCTGGATGTACAAAAGTAGCACAGCGGAGGAGGAAGATATAGTCTTAATGTACGAAATTAGCACAGCAGAGGAAGATATAGCCTGGATGTACAAAAGTAGCACAGAAGAGGAGGGAGATATAGTCTGGATGTACAAAAGTAGCACAGCAGAGGAGGAAGATATAGCCTGGATGTACAAAAGGTAGCACAGCAGATGAAGAAGATATAGCCTGGAAGTGCAAAAGTAGTACAGCAGAGGAAGAAGATATAGTCTTGATGTACAAAAGTAGCACGGCAGAGAAGGAAGATATAGCCTGGATGTACAAAAGAAGCACAGCAGAGGAGGAAGATATAGTCTGGATGTACAAAAGAAGCAAAGCCTAGGAGGAAGATATAGTCTGGATGTACAAAAGTAGCACAGCGGAGGAGGAAGATATAGTCTGGATGTACAAAAGTAGCAAAGCCGAGGAGGAAGATATAGCCTGGATGTACAAAACTAGCACAGCAGAGGAGGAAGATATAGCCTGGATGTACGAAAGTAGCACAGCAGAGGAGGAAGATATAGTCTGGATGTACAAAAGTAGCACAGCAGAGGAGGAAGATATAGCCTGGATGTACAAAAGTAGCACAGCAGCGGAGGAAGATATAGCCTGGATGTACAAAAGGTAGCACAGCAGAGGAGGAAGATATAGCCTGGATGTACAAAAGTAGATCAGAGGAGAGAAGGAAGATAAAGCGTGGATGTACAAAAGTAGCACAGCAGAGGACGAAGATATAATCTGGATGTACAAAAGTAGCACAGCAGTGTAGGAAGGTCTGGATGTACAAAAAAAGCACAGCAGAGGAATAATATATAGTCTGGATGTACAAAAGTAGCAAAGTAGAGGAGGAAGATATAATCTGGATGTACAAAAGTAGCACAGCAGAGGAGGAAGATTAGGTTTGGATGTACAAAAGTAGCACAGCAGTGGAGGAAGATATAGCCTGGATGTTCAAAAGCAGCACAGCAAAGGAAGAATATATAGCCTTGATGTACAAAAGTAGCACAGCAGAGGAGGAAGATATAGTCTAGATGTACAAAAGAAGCACAGCAGAGGAGGAAGATATAAACTGGATGTACAAAAGTAGCAAAGCCGAGGAGGAAGATATAGTCTGGATGTACAAAAGTAGCATAGCAGAGGAGGAAGATATAGTCTGTATGTACAAAAGTAGCACAGCAGGGGAGGAAGATATAGTCTGTATGTACAAAAGTAGCACAGCAGAGGAGGAAGATATAGTCTGTATGTACAAAAGTAGCACAGCAGAGGAGGAAGATATAGCCTGGATGTACAAAAGTAGCAAAGCCGAGGAGGAAGATATAGTGTGGATGTACAAAAGTAGCACAGCAGAGGATGAAGATATAGTCTGGATGTACAAAAAAGCCCAGCAGAAGAGAAAGATATTGCCTGGATGTACAAATGTAGTACAGTAGAGGAGGAAGATATAGTCTGTATGTACAAAAGTAGCACAGCAGAGGAGGAAAATATGGTGTGGATGTACAAAAGTAGCACAGCAGAGGAAGAAGATATAGTCTGGATGTACAAATGTAGCACAGCAGAGGAAGAATATGTAGTCTGGATGTACAAAAGAAGCACAGCATAGGAATAATAATAAAGTCTGGATGTACAAAAGAAACAAAGCCGAGGAGGAAGATATAGTCAGGATGTACAATAGAAGCACAGCAGAGAAGGAAGATATAGTCTGTATGTACAAAAGTAGCACAGCAGAGGAGGAAGATATAGCCTGGATGTTCAAAAGAAGCACAGCAGAGGAAGAATAAATAGCCTGGATGTACAAAAGTAGCACAGCAGAGGAGGAAGATATAGTTTGGATGTACAAAAGAAGCACAGCAGAGGAGGACGATATAGTCTGAATGTACAAATGTAGCAAAGCCGAGGAGGAAGATATAGTCTTGATGTACAAAAGTAGCACAGCAGAGGAGGAAGATATAGTCTGTATGTACAAAAGTAGTGAAGCCGAGGAGGAAGATATAGTCTGTATGTACAAAAGTAGCACAGCAGAGGAGGAAGATATAACCTGGATGTACCAAAGAAGCACAGCAGAGGAGGAAGATATAGTCTGGATGTACAAAAGTAGCAAAGCCGAGGAGGAAGAATATGTAGTCTGGATGTACAAAAGTAGAACAGTAGAGGAGTAAGATATAGCCTGGATGTACAAAAGTAGCACAGAGGAGGAAGATATAGTCTGGATGTACAAAAGAAGCACAGCAGAGGGGGAAGATATAGTCTGGATGTACAAAAGTAGCACAGCAGATGAGGAAGATATAGCCTGGATATACAAAAGTAGCACAGCAGAGGAGGAAGATATAATCTGGATGTACAAAAGAAGTACAGCAGAGGAGGAAGATATAGCCTGGGTGTACAAAAGTAGCACAGCAAAGGGGGGAGATATAGCCAGGACGTACAAAAGTAGCACAGCAGAGGAGGAAGATATAGCTTGGATGTACAAAAGTAGCACAGCAGAGGAGAAAGATATAGTCTTGATGCACAAAAGTAGCACAGCAGAGGAAGATATAGCCTGGATGTACAAAAGTAGCACAGAAGAGGAGGGAGATATAGTCTGTATGTACAAAAGTAGCACAGCAGAGGAGGAAGATATAGCCTGGATGTACAAAAGGTAGCACATCAGAGGAAAAAGATATAGCCTGGATGTGCAAAAGTAGCACAGCAGAGTAAGACGATATAGACTGGATGTACAAAAGTAGCACAGCAGAGTAGGAAGATATAGCCTGGATGTACAAAAGAAGCACAGCAGAGTAGGAAGATATAGTCTGGATGTACAAAAGTAGCAAAGCCGAGGAGGAAGACATAGCCTGGATGTACAAAAGTAGCACAGCAGAGGAGGAAGATATAGTCTGTATGTGCACAAGTAGCAAAGCAGAGGAGTAGATATAGCCTGGATGTACAAAAGTAGCACAGCAGAGGAGGAAGATATAGTCTGGATGTACAAAAGTAGCACAACAAAGGAGGAAGATATAGTCTGGATGTACAAAAGTAGCACAGCAGAGGAGGAAGATATAGTCTGAATGTACAAAAGTAGCACAGCAGAGGAGGAAGATATAGCTTGGATGTACAAAAGGTAGCACAGCAGAGGAGGATGATATAGCCTGGATGTACAAAAGTAGCTCAGAGGAGAGAAGGAAGATATAGCGTGGATGTACAAAAGTAGCAGAGCAGAGGAGGAACATATAATCTGGATTTACAAAAGTAGCACAGCAGAGGAGGAAGATATAGTCTGGATGTACAAAAGTAGCAAAGCAGTGGAGGAAGATATATTCTGGATGTACAAAAGTAGCACAGCAGAGGAGGAAGATTATGTTTGGATGTACAAAGTAGCACAGCAGAGGAGGAAGATATAGCCTGGATGTTCAAAAGAAGCACAGCAGAGGAGGAAGATATAGCCTTGATGTACTAAAGTAGCACAGCATAGGAGGAAGATATATTCTAGATTTACAAAATAAGCACAGCAGAAGAGGAAGATATAGTCTGGATGTACAAAAGTAGCAAAGCCGAGGAGGAAGATATAGTCTGTATGTACAAAAGTAGCACAGCAGAGGAGGAAGATATAGCCTGGATGTACAAAAGTAGCACAGCAGAGGTGGAAAATATAGTCTAGATGTACAAAAGTAGCAAAGCCGAGGAGGAAGATATTCTCTGTATGTACAAAAGTAGCACCGCAGAGGAGGAATATATAGTCTGGATGTACAAATGCAGCACAGCAGAGGAGGAAGATATAGCCTCGATGTACAAAAGTAGCACAGCAGAGGTGGAAAATATAGTCTAGATGTACAAAAGTAGCAAAGCCGAGGAGGAAGATATAGTCTGGATGTACAAAAGTACCACAGCAGAGGAGGAAGATATAGTCTATATGTACAAAAGTAGCTCAGCAGAGGAGGAAGATATAGCCTGGATGTTCAAAAGAAGCACAGCACTGAAAGAAAATATAGCCTGGATGTACAAACGTTTCACAGTAGAGGAGGAAGATATAGCCTGTATGTACAAAAGTAGCACAGCAGAGGAGGAAGATATAGCCTGTATGTACAAAAATAGCACAGCAGAGGAGGAAGATATAGCCTGGATGTTCAAATGAAGCACAGCACAGAAAAAATATATAGACTGGATGTATAAAAATTGCACAGTAGAGGAGGAAGATATAGTCTGGATGTACAAAAGTAGCACAGCGGAGGTGGAAGATATAGTCCCGATGTACCAAAGTAGCACAGCAGAGGAGGAATATATAGTCTGAATGTACAAAAGCAGAACAACAGAGGAGGAAGATATAGCCTGGATGTTCAAAAGTACCACAGCAGAGGAGGAAGATATAGTCTGGATTGACAAAAGTAGCACAGCAGAGGAGGAAGATATAGTCTGGATGTACAAAAGTAGCACAGCAGAGGAGGAAGATATAGCCTGGATGTACAAAAGTAGCACAGCAGAGGAGGAAGATATAGTCTGGATGTACAAAAGTAGTACAGCAGAGGAGGGAGATATAGTCTGGATGTACAAAAGTAGCAAAGCCGAGGAGGAAGATATAGTCTGGATGTACAAAAGTAGCACAGCAGAGGAGGAAGATATAGCCTGGATGTACAAAAGTATCACAGCAGAGGAGGAAGATATAGTCTGGATGTACAAAAGTAGCACAGCAGAGGAGGAAGATATAGCCTGGATGTACAAAAGTAGCCCAGCAGAGGAGGAAGATATAACCTGGATGTACAAAAGTAGCAGAGCAAAGGAGGAAGATATAACCTGGATATACAAAAGCATGAAATATGGTTAATAGTTATAAAATTACTTTTAATTAATGTATTTATTTTTTATGTATCTTTAATTGTATTAGGCATCACACAGTTATTAAACAAGTATTTATGAAGGCATCTAGATGAATTGCCAACACGTGTTACAACTGTAGGAAAATGGAGTACAAGTGTATTTTGGTTTTCCTAGATTGTAAACCATTTGAAGTATTAATACAGCTGTTGAAGAAATATATAAACAGAGGCCTGCAGCGTGCTGTTGATAACATTGCCAAAGCGTTGGAAACGCAAAGGTAAACGAGTCAACTTGAAACTATATATTAGTCCTCAAGATATCGAGAAGACCCTTGAACATCTAAGAAAAATACCATATACAGTAAAACCTCTCTAATAAGACCACCTTTGGAACCGGGCAAAAGTGGTCTTAATAGCGGGGTGGTCTTATTATCGAGGTCCAGTGTCATTGGCAAAAGTTGCAGGCCTTTGTAGCCGTAATAGTAAATGGATGTATACTTTATTGTGCATATGTGTGGATTTATTGTTATACCAATGATAATAATAATAATAAAAAAATAAATCCTTTCTTTCTAATTATGGATTTGCTAATGTTTTTAGGATATAATTAAAATAAATATGTTGTATAGTTTATCTTTTATTTACGTACATAATATAATAACAAGTAAAAAACCACAAAACATATTTTAACATTATGCTCGAGCAGATATAGTCCTTCTGGCGGGGTCCTTAGTAAGGTCGTTTCCTTTCACTTATTGCATTCTATACTTATCAATGAACGTATTTGAACGTTCATTTCATCATTGTCATGACCCTGAAAACAAAGAAGAAAACAGTAAGATGTCACGAAAATATAAAAATTGTAACAACAGTTTAATTCTTAATCATCATATAAAATTGCTATTATTACCGGTAATAAGAGTATCATTTTCTTAAAAGTAAATTCATTGTATTTTTGTTTCTCCGTTTTTACAGACGTGTTTTATTTTTACAGTAAAATTTAGAAATGCAATTCACCACATAATAAAAGACCATCGATATCACTCATATTTTAATGTATGCTGATGGTATTGCACTACTTGCTGAAAATGAAGAAAACCTGCAGCATATGCTTAATGAGTTAAATAGCTGGTGTAGCATTGACAGTATGACAATTAATTTTACTAAGAGTAGCATCGTACATTTCAGACCATTGTCAATTGCTAAATCAGATATTGTATTTACTTGCGGTGACAATGTTCTAACTTATACTGATAAATATGGTTATCTTGGATTTACATTAACAGAGCATCTAGATTGTAATGTAACTGCAAACATAGAGGCTCAAATTGCTGGTTGTGCTCTAGGTTTACTTATTGCTAGGTATAAAAGCTTAGGTGGAATCCCATAAAGTATTTACAAAGTTGTTTGATTCACTTGTTTGGTCTGTTATATCGATTTTTTCTGGGAACTGGCAAATATACACGTACTGCAGCCATTTCAGGCGATATGGGTTGAGTCCCTCCAATAGTCAAACAATGGAAATGTATAGCGAGACATTATTTGGGCACGAAATAAAGCTAATAACTCTTGTAAAAATTGGGTTTTCACAGTTATAAATCAATTTGATAGTTTACAGCTTCATATTCATACATACTCAAACGTTAACAAAATTAAATTTGTTGATACTGTATTTGAAAAGATGATGTCTATATAAATTACGGAGTGAAAAGCAAGTGTAAATCAAACAACTAGTATACGTGGTAATGGACGTGACAAATTAAGAACTTATAGGCTTTTTAAAAATGATTATGAAGTAGAAAATTATTGTAAAATTGTGCTACCAATGAAGCATAGATCAGCGTTTGCAAAATTCAGATGTGGTGTTGCGCCATTAAAACTAGAAACTGGTCGATATGAGGGTATTAATGAGAATGACCGGTTATGTCCTTTCTGTAATAATGCTATAGAAGATGAGTGTCATGTTATTCTAAAATGTGCCACTCATAAAGATATTAGGACAGGTCTGATGCTTAAAGCAGTAAGCATAGATGCGAACTTTAATAATTTTGATGACTATAATAAAATGAAGTTTCTCTTTTCCAATAAAGATATGATAAGGATATGTGCCAAAACCTGTTTTACAATACTACAAAAACGTAGAAATAATTTATATAAATAATGTAATATATTTAAAATGTAAAACAAATTAATTTTATATTATGTTGAGAAATCGGTGCTAATCAGGTCATTCCAGATCTGATCTGGGGTGACCACTGATTTTTTAAAATATTTTTTTAAAAAAGCTTTTGACTATATAGCAATGCATTTGCATTTGTTTTCCCTTTCACGATTTAACAAAAGTTTATAATATATACATATGACAATTCAGCAATTAAAAGATGCAAACTTACTGGTTTTCATTCTTCGTAGCCACCTGCTTTTTGACAGATTGCATATTCTAACGACAACAAAGTTTGTTTTTACAACTCTCTGGTGTCCTTTATGGCTTTGTTTACCAGAAAACGTCACACCTTTAACGATAACCACAAATCGGCTCGTGAGTACCCGTATTATCGGAGTTAACGACCACTGTATAAAGAAAGAAAAAATCCGTCCCTAAAATAAATGCCCGTAATAGCGGGGTGGTCTTAATATCGGGGTGGTCATTAGGTGGGGTTTGACTGTATAGTATCTATCCATAGAACGGTTTGTTATATGTCATGCTTTTCTCCCGAAATACATAACGCAGTTTGATTTTGTTATTTGTTTTTTTTTTCTTTACCAAATATTAAAATTAAATCCTGTCATGGTAATGTGTGGTGTCTTTGAGTAAGATACTTTGTCCTCATGTGTTTTACCTGGGAAAATTTCGAACATGATTTGAATCTAATTGTAAGAATCTGTTACATAACAAATCCATTTGATCAGTGTTAGTCGAAATGGTTTATTTGAATAAGTTTAATTTAATTTATTTTACATCGGTTGCGAAAAAGGTTCTTACAACTTAGACTAATCACGTTCGAAGTCTTCCTAGTCTGAGTAACTTGTAGAATATCGGAAGAAAATGTAAAGAAGTGTGGAAACAACAACCTAAACAACACAAAAAACAATCATAATAGAAATATGAGACCTTGAAGAAAGGATAACGCACTGTATACGTATGGGTAGGTATAACATGTTACGCAAAATAAATCATCAAACGACCCTTTTACCAGTGTTGTTTGTGGTTTTGAGTCACGTTGGACTCTTCGTGTGTGATTGCTCACATTTTTACCAAGCTTTCGAATCTACAATAGTTGGAAGTAACAATATTACATACATATATTAAATACATAAATAATATACATAAATTTATGAGAATTGACTGCTTAGTAGGATACATATTTATATACGGCCGTGATAACCTTAACGTCTCACACAACAATTAATTTTGCTCTGTTCTACATACAGAAAACAAAATGCACTGCATGAACACTGAACACATTACCAATGGTTCTAAAAATGTCTTGTTTCAATAGATAGGTATGTTGGTCCAACTATGCAGACAAAAAAATGCGGTCGACCAGGTTACCTTTTCACAATTTTGATGGTTTGATGACCATCCCTTTTTTTACTGTTCAGTCCATTTGTTGCAGTTTATCATTAAGCAGCTTTAAAATGTTACAGCTTCATCAAACAACACCCAATGTCATCCAACTTGGCAGAACTCATAAAAATGTTCCAGTGTTCTCATTTGTAGAAAGAAATAGGATAATATTATGCGTTTTCAACAATAATAATACACAGCAGATTAACACAGCTCCAATTTCTTGGTCGCCAGAATCTTGCTACCGTCATGTGATGGAGATAATTCTTAAGTGAGACCTTACCATTTTTAATATTCCACTACCAACTTCAACCTCTCTATAAAGCGCACTGTAAAAATACCAAATGATAGAAACCTATTTTAGACACTACATTATAAACAATACAGAACACACTTATTTATATTCAAAGCCTTAAGGTCTTACTACACAGTTGAATTGTGTTCTTTGTACTATACATAATACGGTCTAGGACTTCCATATTAAAAAAGAATTCAACATAGATTTTTTTTACTTTTTTTTTCTTTACTCCATATGCATTTTAACTGGACTCTTCCAAACTCGAAAGCCACACATAGTCAATTTCCATGAATAGATACATTTTACCTATTTATTCTGATAGAAAAGTGCAGAACCTGTTTTCAAAAGCCATTTATATTAGAGGTGTCCAAAGGTGTCCATATGAAGTAAAAGGTGAGGGTATAGTGACACTCTGAGATTTTTTGAAAAAAAGTCCTCAAAAATGCTCATAAATACATACGTATGTTGAAATCCAATAAAGGTCACTTTTTGAACACCAGCGATGTCTTATTACTGTATATGCTCTGCCAACTTTTGAAATTGAAATTCAAAGCCGAATCTAAACTAAAACTTACATTTTATCAACATTGGTCCGCTCAATACCTTAACAATCGTCGCCTGAATAGTATATTTTTAATTCATACACAAGACTACTTATCACTGCATGTTACATGAGATTGAAAATCATTTTAAAGACACAGTGTGGGAGCGCTTAGAATAATGTCTGAAGTAGACACTGTCGCGATATAACTGAAAGATAACTATAAAACTAAAATGTAGGACAAAAAAACCCCAGAAAATTCACTGAATTCATAACCCCCACTGGCGCTCAAAAGGGTTATGGAATGAACAAATTAAACATTGACTGTGGATGTGTGTACTAAAACACGATAATGTCCGAGATGTAAAAAAATATTAAAATGTTAACAAATCATTTGTGGATGGGGACAAGTGTGGGTTGAAATAAAATCAAGGCGAAGGTTAAACAATAACTAAAGATGACGGTAGGAAATTGGCAGAATGGATGTGGAGAGTTGGTGATGGTAAAGTGGAATATATGACATGCAATAGAAAAGAAATAAGAAAAACAACGTAAAAAGGAAGAGGAATTGGGATGTGAACCAAGTGACTTCTTTACAGTAGTTATAACAAATCAAGATCATCACTTCCTGAAGGTCTGTCTCCATAAGAGCATTCGAGATGGCAATTGCAGTCACTCAATAATTATAGCCTGAAACGCAAAACTGAAATGATTGTAATTACATTAAAAATATCAAAGGGCCATAATTCAGTAAGAAATTAATGTATTAAAACACTAATACCAGAGTCCCATGTTCAGCCCATATACCTACTGCACAGCAAGTTTCATTTGAATAGAGTTAAAACTGTGGGAAAAGTTGTGTCGGCAAGTTTTTTGGTCCAAAGTATGACATATATCTAAGCTAAAAGGACGAAGGGCCATAACTCCATGAAAATTAATTTAACCATAAACTTGCTCTACAGCATGTTTCATTTGAATCGGATTAAAACTTAAGGAGCTTCGTCTGTAAGTTGTTGGTTCAAAGTATTATATAAAATCTATGGTAAAGAATAAAGGCTCTGTAAAAATGCCTTAATCAGAATGCCACCGCTGCCACCATGCCAGTATTAAGGAAATACTACACAGATGTGAAACAGTCTTAACAACTTTAATCATGCTTTATTTACAATGCTCAGATATGAACAAACAGAGGAGAATAATCAAAGGGAAGCATAAGACAATCATGTATATTGATCAAAGGGAAGTAACTTAGTTAAAACATATAACTATACAGTCCTAATAATAACTGTATGACGCACAGGCACATGTTCCGACTATGTGCTTGCAGTACAACAAGTGTCGTTGTCTGAGAACTATGGAAATATTTCCATCCATAAGAAAAAATTTAGTGCAAGGGCAATAACTCTGCATGTAATTAAGTCGGCATCACATAGTTTACATAACGCACATAATAATGTACGTGATGTTGATCATCAATGCAAAGTTTCAAGTCAGTCGTCTGAAAACTATGATTCTGTGGAACAATGGAAAGTAGTTTGCATGACAAGTTAATGACAGACTGATCAACCAACAGACTGATAGACCAATAAACCGACAGATAGACCAACCAACCAACTGATAGACCAACCAACAAACTTATAGACCAACCAAATGACTGATAGATCAACTGACTGACCGATAGACCCAACCACATACTGATAGACCAACCAACCAACTGACTGACAGACCAATCGACCAATTGATAGATCAACTGACTGATAGACCAACCAACCAACTGATAGACAAACTAACTGACTGATAGACAAACTAATTGATAGACCAACCAACTGACTGATAGACCAACCAACTGACTGATAGACCAACCGACACAGCAACTCCTATATATCACCTTCAAATATTTTATTTGCAAGCGCCAAATTAAAAATAGGTTGGGAGCTAGGGTGTATAAGTACAATAAACAAGAGGCCCAAGAGGGCCTGGGGGCGCTCTACTGACTTATAATGCCATAGCACTTTTTGAAATTCTACTATGTTTCATTGACATATAACAAGTTGTTACCAAATAGGATCTTATTTTAAAACTTGAACCAAGTAAAAAGGGATCATAATTGTGTTTAAAATTAAAAGTGGGTTGTTTCCCTTGTCCCCTTGAGCTCCTTTAATGGTAGTGAAGATACATGTAATAATAAAAGGCCACTTATTACTGAAATAGAATTAAGAGCATGCTAAAAAATGTCCCCAAATTTTTTTCAGTAGAACAGACCATAACTTTGTCTAAAATTGATAAAATAAAAAAGACACATGTGAAGTTTAATTGATGAAATGCTAGAAGTTACCGAGTTTAAAGTCTGAAAAAATCTTTAACAAAATATTCTAACAATAAAATGGTCAAATTTCTGGCTAAAATATCAAAATAGAGTTATCCCACTTTGCCCATAAAGTGCCTTTATGATAGTGAATATACACTTTGAAGATGAAGTTTCATTGATGTATGGGTAGTGGTCATGAACGTAGCGTAACAACTTTGCAAGTTACTCAGGCAAGGTGTGTGAAGGTGGTTCTTATTTCGCTGGTGGGAGTCCAGGGAACTTTCCCCGTGGAGATAATGGTTGATGTTTAAGTAGGAACTGAAACTAAAAATGGGAGCGTACTGTGAACTGTATTTTGAACTATATTTTAGAAACTGCATATGTGTTAAATAGAATTCATTAAGTTTTAATGACAGTTGTTACAATGAAAAAAATAAATATGTATAGAAAATTGTGCGTTATGTGTTAATGATGTGCGATGTTGAAACAATGGAAATTGCATTTCATTTCTATATGAAAATCAATTGAATTCGGGTAGTGCTAAAAGTACCAGTTTGCATTTCATTAGCACCATGATGTTACTTTGCTTTTCGCTTGTAGGACATTACATTTCATGGGATGCTTACTGTAGCCTAGATAGCCATAAAGATGTGCACAACTGTGCTTATTCAACAGGACTGTGAACAAAGTCATTATTCAAACAATGACATTAAATTGGTAGCTAGATACTTCTGGGGGGTTTTTTAATATAAAAAATATCATCATAATTATTCTTTCATCTTAAATGATTTGAAAATATATTGTAAATTATACAAGAATGGAAAGTACAATTTTTTAGTTTTCATCGAAAGATGAAAAACATTCTCTAGTCAAGTTCAGACTACAGACATTAATCTAGCCTGTTTTTCATCACTGGATCGAACTCAAAAGTATGCTACCATTTCTGAAATAAACACAAACTTACTTACTAATATAGGCATTTTTCACTATTCTCATTTCATAAATTCAAAACTGATTTACAATATTATGTAGTATGAAGCCTCCAACAGATATCCTTAGTTGGGATTGAACCAACATCTTCCATCTTAAAGACAGATGTACTTCATTGTACTATAAGGATGCATTTTGAAGCTACATTTAACTTACAATGTACATTAATTATGATAGTTCAAATTCCTGTTTTATTTTTAAGTCTTACAGTAATTCAAGCTTTAAAAATGTTTGCTTTTAAATATCAATTTTGTAAAAATCAAACTGTCACAATTAAGCAAACTTGAATAAACCCACAATTGAAAAACTTGTGTTTAATAATTTTACACTCTTTTTACCGTGACACACATACACATACAGGTGTGAAGAGGTACATAGGTAAGAGGATAAGGAATCTTACCTTGACACACATACACTCCTTGTACATAGATATGAGGAAAGAGAACTTACCTTGACACACATACACTTTTCATACACAGGTGTCAGGTGAGTGAAACTAACCTTGACACACATACACTCCTTGTACATAGGTACGAGATGAGAGAATCTTACCTTGACACACATATACTCCTCATACATTGGTATGAGGAGAGAGAATCTTACCTTGACACACATACACTCTTCATACACAGGTACGAAGTTAGTAAAACTTACCTTGACATACATACACTCTTCATAAACAGGTGCCAGGTGAGTAAAACTTACTGTGACACACATACACAGGTGTCAGGTGAGTGAAATTTACCTTGACACACATACACAGTTGTCAGGTGAGTGAAACTTACCTTGGCACACATACACAGTTGTCAGGTGAATGAAACTTACCTTGGCACACATACACAGTTGCCAGGTGAGTAAAACTTACCTTGACACACATACACTCTTCATACACAGGTGTCAGGCGAGTAAAACTTACCTTGACACATATACACTTTTCATACACAGGTATCAGGTGAGTGAAACTTACCTTGACACAAATACACTCTTTATAAACAGGTGCCAGGTGAGTAAAACTTACCTTGACACACAAACACAGGTGTCAGGTGAGTGAAACTTACCTTGACATACATACACTCTTCATACACAGGTGTCAGGTGAGTAAAACTTACCTTGACACACAAACACTCTTTGTACACAGGTGTCAGGTGAGTAAAACTTACCTTGACACACAAACACTCTTCATACACAGGTGGCAGGTGAGTGAAACTTACCTTGACACACATACACTCTTCATACACAGGTGTCAGGTGAGTGAAACTTACCTTGACACACATACACTCTTCATACACAGGTGTCAGGTGAGTAGAACTTAACTTGTCACACATACACTCTTCATACCCAGGTGTCAGGTGAGTTAAACTTACCTTGACAGACATACACTCTTCATACACAGGTGTCAGGTGAGTAAAACTTACCTTGACACACATACACACTTCATACACAGGTGTCAGGTGAGTGAAACTTACCTTGACACACATACACTCTTCATAAACAGGTGCCAGGTGAGTAAAACTTACCTTGACACACATACACAGGTGTCAGGTGAGTGAAACTTACCTTGACACACACACACACACACACAGTTGTGAGGTGAGTAAAACTTACCTTGACACACAAACACTCTTCATACACAGGTGTCAGGTGAGTGAAACTTACCTTGACACACATACACTCTTCATACACAGGTGTCAGGTGAGTAAAACTTACCTTGACACACATACACTCTTCAGACCCAGGTGTCAGGTGAGTGAAACTTACTTTAACACAAACATACACTCTTCATACCCAGGTGTCAGGTGAGTGAAACTTACCTTGACACACATACACTCTTCATACACAGGTACCAGGTTAGTAAAACTTACTTTGACACATATACACTCTTCATACACAGGTACCAGGTTAGTAAAACTTACTTTGACACACAAACACTTTTCATACACAGGTGTCAGGTGAGTGAAACTTACCTTGACACACATACACTCTTCATACACAGGTGTCAGGTGAGTAAAACTTACCTTGACACACATACACTCTTCATACCCAGGTGTCAGGTGAGTGAAACTTACCTTAACACACATACACTCTTCATACACAGGTGTCAAGTGAGTGAAACTTACCTTGGCACACAAACATCAACTTAATTTACTAAATATATATCTAAATTATACCTGGATAATATCTTCAAGTGCCTGATTAGGACTAACTTCAACTAGTTGCTGAGTTGGTGCTACCTGAAATCACAAGTAAATACTTTGTCTTAAGGTGCAAATAAGATACATCAGCTGCTATTTTTGTATGGTTTAGTTAAGTATTAGACCACATTGTGACATTGCTGATAAATTTTGGTGTTGTTAAAAAGACATTTGATCAATGACTTTCAAAACAAGACTATAAATCAAATTTTTTAACTGAGTCTGATAATTTGTCATAATGCAACACCATGGACTGTTGTCATATTTATCTTGATCTTGGACTCAATATTCAAAAGGCTACAGAGGTAATTGTCACTATATTTATGTATAAAAGTTGCAAGTACTTCTAAATTGTTTTGAGGCATTTCAATAAAGAATAGTTGGTCAACATATTTTTTTCTCCATTGGTACTTGAATTGTTTTATTTACTAAAAATAACTGTGAATGTATGAAATGAGATTATTAAAATACAACTTTATTTTACCTGGGTGATCCCATCTGGTGTAAGACCAGGACTGACAGCAACATGCTGATTTGGCACTTCCTACAATCAACATAATTTAATGTTAGCCGGGTTGTATAGATCTATTACATTATTGAAATTGTAAAAAATATTTATACATTAGTTACATTTTAATAAAATTAGTCCAACCAATCAGACATTTGAAACGCTATTGCAGCCTCATCAAAATTTGATAAACTATAATAATATAATTACACAATGTCATTCACAAACAAATTCAGTGAATCCTGGGCAATTGAATAGAACTGATGACACAGCTCTGTAAACAACCACAAAAAGTGTTACTGTTTCCTTTAAAGAAAAACATATTGTACAATGTGGGAAGATATATGTAATTGTAGTGTTTAAATGCAATTCTATATTACCTACAGGTGCAATTCCTGAAAAAGAATCTACAGCAAACTGTGTTTGCGCTACCTACAATCACAGCAAGTGAATATTTCATGACCATACTAATACAAATATTATATCAACTTATTTGTGTGCTAACATATTAAAGTTTTGTATGATATTATAATGTATTTATTTTTTTGTCCAAAGCAATATTTAATTGTGTTATTAATGTTTGTTTGATATATTTAGCGTCATTATTATGCCACTGATGGCTAAAAGACGCTCAGTTAAGCCAACAACTGTTTCCTTGGTTCCTGGAAGGTTAACCAGTACTTAAGCACACCCCATCTCTGCAAGCAACTGACAACTTTCCTACTTCAGCACCAGTAACAAATGACAATATATATCAATCATCAATGAGACGGTGACTGTGTGGTGATTTGAATTATGACCCTGAAATGATAGTCAGATGTGCTACTGACTGAGCTAACCGGGCACAGCTATTGATGGAATCAAAAATTCGATACATACCATTTTATGTATTTAAGTGTATTCATTTCATTTTTAATGGATTTTGTTTATCTTACAATTGTTACCCTAAATAATAACACATTATTTCTTTTAAACAATTGTAAAGTATTCTCAGTGACTATCCTGTCATTCTTTTAAAAATGTATTTATAAGAATTTATTTTAACAATTAAACTACCATTATAGTTGTGCTCATCAGAAAAAAAATAAACACAATTACAGGAGTTGAAAACATAAATTACAATTGATACAATTAAACCATTTTCAAAAGATTGGTAGAATGTGGGGCGGAAGTCAAATGGATAGTGTTGGCTGCTCATGCCTGAGGTTGCAGGTTTAATCCAAAGCTCGATCAGATGCCTCTCATAAAACAGTTACTCACCAGCACAGTTGGCTATATAATGATTCAAACTCTTGACCCCTTGATTGAAAGTCTGACACATTACCCACTTAGTGCGACATATTGCAATTTCTTGAAAGCCTTGTAAAGATTTTTTATTTTGCTTCTCTGGAGACAACAAATCGGATATCAAAATAATTAAAAAGCTGTGCATAAACACCTTATTTATGAGCTTAGTTACCAACCAAGATATAAACCCTGCTGTGGACGGATGTTCACGTACCCTTAGTATAATATTCTTTATTAAATTGTCAACCAGACCATACATTGATTTATTGACATGTAATTTAAAACTAAGGGGGGGGGGGGGGGGGGGGGGGGGGTAGTAGTAGTATTAGAGCACTGAATCCATGTTCGATGGTGGGGGAGGGGTTGGAGTTCGATCCTCCGCCACGACTATGTGTGTGGTGTCCTTGAGTAAGACGCTTTTTCCGCATATCGCTGCATACATTAATCTAATCGCATAAACTATTTTAGAAAAGATGTTAACTGAAAGAAAAATATTCCCTCTGAACACACCAGCCAACTTTTCCTTGAACTGGTGCACCGTTTCATGGGTATGAACAATTTACATGAGGCTGCGGAAGCACCAATAACGGATCAACTACACCATTAACGGATCACGTGATATAAGCGCTTTTTCCGTCCTAAGGGAATATCTCAAAACATCACATTGACTTTTCCATGGGCCCTGACAGACAGTCACAATTCATATGAGGTTGTGCCGTTCTAAAAAAATGTTTGCCATGCTCCTACCAACTCACTCACAATTGCAGCTACCCAAACTTTTTATTGACTTTCATGATTTCTGTCCATTTTTGTTTAAAAAATAAAAATTTGGCTAATGAAAAAAAATAGCTAGCTTCATACCCGCATGAAAAATACTGGGTCGGAGCACAACAAACAAATATTATTTTGGATGAGCTGAGTGAGGTAAACAAAAATGTACAAGAGCACCTTGTAGTTTTATAGTTCATTGGTGAAATTGAAGGAAAATTAGTTTCCTAAATCATTCAGCAAGTTAAAAATAACACTTTTATTATCTTTTTTGTCGGACCAACTGGGGTCATCAAACCATAAATTACACTGACAGTTTAGAACTATTTTAGTTATACCAGCATGGATAAGTGTGAATGAAAAACTTGGAAGAGATTTCGTATCATATAGACAAGGAAATAATTCTTCGCAATTGTGCATTTCATGAACACGTAAAACTTCAAGCAAACATTGGAATACTGTATGCATAGTACATAAGAATTAAGTTTGGTAGATAGAGCTAAAATCAATAAATACTTCAGAAATATTTAAACATTTCTTCACACAACATTTCAATGCCTACGTGTAAACTGTTAAATCATTTAATAAATGTTATGTTCATTATGGTAACAAAATGAAAGAAATTTACGAAACTTATTTATTTCAGATAATTTTAATGATCAGTAACATAACAAATTAAAAAACTAACAAATGTAACCAATTAAATATGAATGAGTTTTCATAACTTGACAAACACCAAACTAATACTCAATTTTGAACCTCACCACTAACGGGCTATCCGTGTTATATCGTCGTTCTAAATTGATATTCTCTCGCGTAGTGTCACTAAATATGAAATTCATGATTACAAATGATATAATACTATGATGTTAAGCGAGATTCTGGGACTAAAATACTAGTCCATTGAAAAGAAAAATGGTGGCATCATTTGCCCTGATGCACGTCTATAAAACATTAGTTAAACCTGTTTCCCAAGCAGTGATGTGACCGGGGAACGCGCACATCACTCCTGCTTGGACCTATGACCCTTGCCTAGTTGCTGTCCAGGTTAAAGCCCGTTTCATCGGTATTCCGGATTCTGTTTGGTTTATCAAGTGAATCGTTTGCTCTGAATGTGTTGTACCAACTACCTGTCACCTCTTTTGTGACCTGTGATCTTCTCAGATCCAATGGGGTCTCGAATCGCGTTGATATGATACGAGCGTTTCTAATTTTAAAAGCTTCATATCAGCTACGCCCAGGCATACCGTCTCTAAAGGGTGTCTATAAGATTTCTTTCTTTACAATGTCTTTTTACTAAATCTAAAAACTCACAAACAGACCCGTACCCCGCATCGCCATTTCACCGAGCCACACCGCCATTGGCTCCTCTTCTTTCTCTGTAAATATGGTTAACGTGCCTTTCGTTTTGTACAAATAAACTCACTCGACCATCTACGATAAAGAAGGCCATAGGAAATGTCATTAAAGAGTCAACATTTTTTTAAGTCTTATAGCTTCCTACGTTATAGAAAAAATGTATGTTTGTCAGAGTTTAGTACGCCCCCAACGAAAACGCTACTGCAGTACATCTAATTCAATCCAATTTTCATTACTTGTAAACGTGAAGCCATGCGTACGGACGGACAGTCAGGCATTGTTATAACATTCAAAGAGGTCTTTGACTGCTAACCGAATGATGAATATCAAAATAACCCAAGTTTTCAAGTTTACAATGCCATTTAATTGATAACATGGTTTTTGAAATGGTCCCTCAAAATGTCACGCATCCAAAATGTGATCCGCTAATGGTACTGAGACGGGCCTGTATTAATCCCTTGGTAATCTCGTGTCAAGATTTTTTAAAAAAACAAAATCAAGTGATATGCCATTTGTTGTTGTAGTGACATCAAATAAAATGTACATACCTCGTTTCGTTATGGAGATATGAAGCGAACAAATCTACTTTCGGTTTAATACGAGACAAAATCTCCGGTGTCAACGGAATGGGTGACAATGCATTTCCGCAATCATAATTATCATATTGTACGGATGTTTATATTCTCGTTTTGTTTATCTGAAGTTCGAAAGGTAATGTGAATGACAGTTATATTTTTAATTTGATTATCATAGTAGTTTTGACGAACATTTACAAGTAAACATTTTTGATCCGTTATTGGTACTGATCCACTTTTGGCACATTCACTGTAGCCTAGTAAAATTAATAAGTTTAAACTAAACTCTCGTTTACATGTACATGTTCGACTTAAACAAAACATAAACTAAGATTATCCGACGTACCGGCGTTTACATCCAAACACTAATTCCATATAAAAGATATTATTATTACCGAAAGCATTAACATTCCATGTTTACTGTCAGTTTTGGACTTTAGCGGTAAATAGAAAAATCCGAGTATTCCGAATGTTCAAAGTTGAGCATGCGCATTGACAAGGGAACCTTCTTGATATTTAGCCTCTACCAAAAATCAATAAATCAAGGAAATACCCACACAGTGTAGACGCTGACGTCATTGTTTAGTTTTGGTCTACACGATTGTTTTTCAAAATGTGTCAATATTTACGAAGGTCATATAAATCCACGCTCATTGATGGACAATCCGAAAACGGAACGTTTTAAACGACTTTTACGTGCAATGTTTGTGTATTTACATTTTTCCTGTTGAATAAATTGGTGGATATTTTTGTAAACGGCTAGCATTCACGTTCGGTAAACATTATGTTCAATTGTACAAAATACATCTCAAATCTGAACATTTTGTGACCTAATTTATTGTTTCTGGTCTTAGTTTGGGGCCCGGTTAAATCGCTGAACCAAAGAAATCTATAAAACAACAAACTGAATAAGATATTTAGCCTCTACCAAAAATCAATAAATCAAGGAAATACCCACACAGTGTAGATGCTGACGTCATTGTTTAGTTTTGGTCTACACGATTGTTTTTTAAAATGTGTCAATATTTACGAAGGTCATATAAATCCACGCTCATTGATGGACAATCCGAAAACGGAACGTTTTAAACGACTTTTACGTGCAAGGTTTGTGTATTTACATTTTTCCTGTTGAATAAATTGGTGGATATTTTTGTAAACGGCTATCATTCACGTTCGGTAAACATTATGTTCAATTGTACAAAATACATCTCAAATCTGAACATTTTGTGACCTAATTTATTGTTTCTGGTCTAATTTTGGGGCCCGGTTAAATCGCTGAACCAAAGAAATCTATAAAACAACAAACTGAATAAAACAGCTAGGACTAGAGCTAACATTTGTTTTTGTTATACTTTATTATTGAAATTAACATGGAACCGTTGTGCACGTCAAGATATTCAAGGTCAAGGTCGCGCAACCGGAAGTAGAGTTTTTGTGAAAAAATGGAAACAACCAAGTTTAATTTAATTAATTAACACTCTCCACTGAGTCTTATGTTTGATAAATTATCTTAATCCAACATATTTTTAATACTGCACATTCTGATAGGTTAATTATGTCTGACTAAGCCCAATTTACTGGTTACCGCCCTCGACCTCTTTCTCCATCATATAGAAATAATATCCAAGATGGCGGCGCCCATGAAAACAAACAGACAGCCAATTCTGCTTGAGTTTGCGATGGCATTAACTATCATATGCTACATAATCTCGCTCCATGGCCCATTGGTTCAACAGAAGACTGCCTTCACAGCCATTTCTTTCAATGCCTCCCATGTACAGAACTTCTCCTTCGCAGAAAACCGGAACATACTCCAAAGTAAACACAGCATGATATCCCCAGGTAGAGATAAGAAGAGCCTCATATTCCTCCTAATACTACTATCAGGGGACATACAGATGAATCCAGGTCCAGGAAATCGGTCCATATTTCCTTGTGGTGTATGCGACATACCTTTTACATGGACACAAGAGGGTGTATGCTGCAACAACTGTAGTGTTTGGTATCACAAATCCTGTGAAGACTTATCTTCAAGAAACATGTCGTACTTGGCCCGTTCGAGTGTCGTCTGGCACTGTTGTAAGTGTGATAGTGTGAACGTTGACAGTTTCACGTTTAATAGCTTCGAACTTTTTACAACTAATGTTTACATGCCACTTTCTGGAATTGAAACGTCCTTTGATTCAGTCGGATCATCCTGCTTCAGTCCTCTTCATACAAGTAGCCCACACTCATTGAAGGATCACACCAACACTTCAAAAAAACATCGTAGAACATTGTCCTCTGCTAACTCAGAGAAATCAAGAGCATCAAGAAGTGAATCTACACCTGCACAGCCTAATATCCCAAGAAAATCAAACAATCTTCGTCTGTTAACTGTCAACTGTTGTGGAATCAGAACTAACAGGTCAGAGTTTATCGCATCCCTAGACTACATCAAGCCAGACCTTGTCTGCGGAACAGAGTCGTGGTTAAAAGGCGTGAAACCTGGTCGTGATCCAGAGAAGCAGCCATCAAGTCTTGCGAAATCTTTCCTGAAACATACTTGGCCCACAGAAATGACCGAACATCTGGATTGGGTGGTGGAGTCTTTACCGCAACAAAAGAAGGCCTCACTTCAGACGCACAACCACAGCTGACCACAGATTGTGAGATAGTTTGGACAAAGGTCAAGGCCAAGCAGCACAAAGACATCTACCTATGTTCCTTCTACATGCCACATAGAAACATGCACGACATAGAGGAACTCAGCAAATCAATCTCAGCACTCTCCCAAGCCAACAAAGAAAGACACATCATACTTGCTGGCGACTTCAACTGTCCAGACATTGACTGGGAGAATATGTCAGTAAAGAAGGGGGCTGCAGACAGAAAGACATAGCAAGCTCTGATAGACTGCTCCATAGAACATGGGCTTACTCAAGTTCACAACCAACCAACGAGAGATTCCAACATGTTAGATTTAGTATTCACCAACAATCCCTCGCTTGTCAATACCTCAACATCTGTGCCAGGTATCAGCGACCACGCCATGGTTGTCACAGACATCAATATCATCCCATATTACATACACCAGAAGCCCAGAACTTTCTTCATTTTCTCAAAGGCTAATTGGGATGACATCTTCGATGACATGAATCTACTATCTGATTCTATTACCAACATGGCTAATACCTCATCTAGCCAAAATCTCTGGGAGACATTTAAATCAGAAATCAACAAATCTATGATGCGAAACATCCCTACAAAAACCAGCAATAAAAGGAAATCAGTACCCTGGTTCAACAGAGACCTGAAGAGGATGGTGAGACGGAAATCAAGACTGTACAAACACGCCAAACAATCCAACCAGTGGAATGCTTTCAAGACCTTTCAAAGACAGTGCAAGACTGCATTCAAGAAAGCAGAAATAGACCATATCAACAACACCATTCAGAAGGGACTCGATGAGCAAAATACAAAGCCTTTTTGGAGGTATGTGAAGGCTCGGAGACAAGACAGCGTGGGTGTGGCACCACTAAAGAAGCTTGAGAGCCTACTGAATGGAAACAAGGACAAAGCACAGATCCTGGTTGATCAATTCAAGTCCGTCTTTACTAAAGAAACTGGCGACTCCATACTCCCTGACACAAAGAAGAGAGCCAAACATCCAATATCTCCACTCACAGTTACAACCAAGGGTGTCGAGAAGCTTCTCCTGAAGATTAACACTTCGAAAGCACAGGGACCAGACAAGATTGCCAATATCATGTTAAAGACGTGCGCCTATCAACTAGCACCTGCCCTAAGGACCATATTCCAACGCTCCATCAACACTGGTAAACTCCCATCCGACTGGCTCAACGCAAATGTGGCACCAATATACAAGAAAGGCGAAGTTCACCTTCCTGAAAACTACAGACCCGTTTCCCTGACATGTGTATCATGTAAACTACTAGAACACATAATCTGCAAACATATTATAGACCATCTTGAAAAAAACAAAATCCTCACAACATTAAACCATGGCTTTAGATCAGGCTTCTCTTGTGAAACACAACTCCTGACAACAGTTCACGACCTTCTGCGAAACTCGGACAAAGAGGCACAGATCGACATGGTCATCCTCGACTTTTCCAAGGCATTCGACACAGTCCCCCACAGAAGGCTACTTCACAAGATGGAACTCTATGGAGTAGATGGAAATATCAATGCCTGGCTGACAGACTTCCTTACTAATAGGACAATGCAGGTCGTGGTTGATGGAGAAACATCGGAAGCAGTATCCGTGGACTCGGGAGTACCCCAGGGCACAGTATTAGGACCCTTGCTGTTCTTATGCCATATAAATGACCTCCCAGACGCAGTCCAGTCATCAGTTCGTCTTTTTGCCGACGATTGCCTACTCTACCGAGTCATCAAAAGCCCAGAAGACCACACCACCCTCCAACAGGACCTACAACAACTAGAGACATGGGCAGATACATTGGGTATGCGTTTTAATGCAAAGAAATGCTACTTGATGAGCATGAACAGCAACTCGTCACATTTCTATGAACTAGACAAAACGATACTACAACAAGTACCAGAAAACCCCTATCTTGGAGTGACAATATCCGAAGACCTTAAGTGGAGCGCTCACATCACCAAGATCTCCAAAAAAGCAAACTCGACCATTGGCTTCCATAGAAGGAACCTAAGACACTGTCCACCATCATGCAGAAAAATGGCATACCTGTCACTAGTAAGATCACCCCTAGAATACTGTTCCATCGTCTGGGATCCTTACCAACAAAAGGACATCTTTACACTAGAGAAGGTACAGCGCCAAGCCGTCCGCTTCATCACAGGAGACTACAAGTCGCGGGACCCAGGTAGCGTCACACGTATGATGAACGACCTACAATTACCACCCCTCCAAGACCGAAGGAAAGCACAGAGGTTATCCTTTTTCTATAAGGTGGTCGAGGGGCTGGTGCCAGCTATGCAATGTCTTGACTATTTAACCCCTGTCCGCGGCAAGCGCCAAATTAAAGCCAGGAAATTCTTAAGCTGCAAATCAGACAATATTGTTGAAAAACATTCTTTAAATAACAGCAAATGCTTTAAATTAGTGCAGTGCAAAAGCATCTCATTCCAGAATTCTTACTTTCCAAAAACTATTATAGACTGGAACCAACTGGAAGATAGTGTTGTGTGCGCAAATATAGTCAACGGCTTTAAATCGGCCGTCTTTCATTGGGACTAATCAGTGTTTCACAGACCTTCTTTCCGTTGTGCATATGCCGAGAGGCTCTACAACGTACTAATCCAGATCCAGACGTCATTCAAAGACGTTTCTGCGGGTTGTTACTGCGCATCGCTACGCGCATAATTCCTTTCTGTTACTTTTAGTTTCGGGGTCTAATGTCGTCGTTTGGTTAATTAAAAGTCGAGTCGCATTAGGATATTTACAAAGCGAAGTATTTTCATTTTGAGATGTCAGAAATGTAAATTTTGTCAAGGAAGCGATCGAAAATCACGGAAGAGTATATTGTTTTTCGTTCTAAACCACCAGAAGTGCTTGTACATAACGAAGTCGAAGAAACAACTACGAAAATATAATCAATACTCGTAGTGGTAACATTTCGGATAACTCCTTTTTCGGATATGGATCATTTGTGAATGTCCAAAGCGCTGAATACATAATGAATTTACCTGAAACAATATTATTCATACCGGGATGGAGACAAGGAAGAATAAATCTTGAATTTTGACATTTAGCTGACCTGATGCATGTAAAAGTTTGGTATTGAAGGACACTATGGAAGACACTTATATGGGTCAACGTTATACCTAAACTGTATATGTGGAAGTATAAGAACAGTGGAAACAAACAGGACACATCGATTAAACAGGAAAAGTCCAATATCATTTGACATAAACACAAAGCAATTGAGTATAAGGTTAGTTGATGCTTTATCATAACTCACTGATCAATATTAATGTATCACATAAAACGATAACTTACTTTATGATTTCTAGAGATGAACAACTATAAAAAGTGATTCATTGGTTGAATATTTACATCATTTTCATGTCATCGAGGGCTAACAGACGATCACCTAACCACTGTTTCCTGGAATTAACCAGTATTTGAGCACACCCCATCTCCGCAAGTAACTGATAGCTTTCCCACTTGAATCAGACGATTGATAAAGAGACATAATGCTGTATATCTATCATCCTGGAGACTGTTGCCAGGCGGGGATCAAACAGTATTCTTACATTGAGAAAATGTTAAAAATAAATTTATACACCGTCATGTTCTGTGTTTCCTGTTAAACAGAAAATTGTTACATGAATTATGAAAATAAGTAACTATTTAACACATTTCAGGAATGCTAAACAGAGGCTCAGGTTACAGATGAATTGAGATGTCGGTGCTTTAAATACCTGTAGTGGTTTCATTAACTATGAAGAGACGATCAATATCGTGACATAGACAACGTGTACAGAAACACTAAATGAAAGAGTGACAATCATCAAAAGGGGCCAATGGTAATTATTAATGTAATTTAACCGTTTCAGCTTATTTCTACTATGGATTACAACAAAATAATCATGAGCATAACAGATGATCTGAGGGGGATCAAACCTGTGACTACTTGTTTGGCACACCCAATATCCGTGCAAATAACTGACAACTTTCCCACTTGAATCAGTGATTAAAGATGAACATGAGACAAATGTTGGAATTTGCATATATTTAAATCATCACAGACACTGGCCAAGTGGGGATTTGAGCTTGCAACCCCTTGACTGCTTGTTACATAACATAACAGTTTCATTCAGTAAAAAAATGTCCACATACATGTATGCAAGTTTATAACCATAAGATTTTGTTCAATGGTTTGAACATAGATATCATAACAGGAATTGCTGCTCAGTTATAGCCCTTGAGTTGTCAAACTATACCCATATATTGTGCTGTTTTATTAAAATACATTGTCGTTTTTTTAGCCAGACCGATGAGCTCAGTCAGTAGAGCACGATACTTCTAGCTCAGGGTTGAGAGTTTGATACCTGAGGCTGGCTAACTTACAGTGCTAACTGTCATTCAGATGGGACTTTAAAGGGTACCGCATGTCAGAATATAAATGACCATTTATCGTTAAATAGACACGTAACTAACACAAAAATCAACAAATTTTAATTGAACAGTATTTATCAAGTGAGAAAAACGATATTAAATATCATGATTTCAAGTGTTTCCTATATATCATGGGCGCCGCCATTTTAAAACTCTTTTATGTTGGAGGTTTTCGGTGACGTCATAGCTGCACTTCTGTTCAAGTTCTCGCAAAAATTTTATTGTGTCGTTAGTGACTGCTCTCTACTGATACTCTTTTGTATATACACTAATTCACATAAACAATTGATGGATAGATATACAGTACATTAGCGAACATCGAAGGAAGACAATTAAACGCGAAAACTATTCTGAATTGAAGGACTTAACTCATAAACATCTTCAGCGGAATAAGTGGGTGGAGTAATGCGATATGTTTTGTTGGCAGCGTTGTTTTTAGTTTTCCTAATATGTGATTTCACATTGCCTCAGTGTCAAGCTTCTGGTGACATCACGCGCAGAACGCCTTCATACTTTGGGGTAGTAATTACTACCCAAGCATACAATTTTTGATGATTTCGGTACAAAGATGACCATATGCGACATACATATAGACTTAGTGTATATTATCCAGTGGGAAGCTCTTAAAAATGTGCTAATAACATATAGCTCAACTGATTTCTGAAATTTATATATTTATATTTTATATACTCTTCCAAAATATTGCGAAATTGATATAGCAAACTTTCACAATCTTATAATTGCAGGCAGTTTAAACAGGTGTGATAATCCAATTAACAATAAAAACAAGAGGTTAATGCCAAAACATAAGGTGTAAAAACGACATGGTATCTAAAAGTTATTATTAAAATACAAATTAAGGCCAATTGATATTGACAGGCCCGATTAGCTCGGTCAGTTACGTGTCTAACTATCAATCCAGGTGTCTCCAGTTCGAATCCCCTACCGGCAACAGTCTGTGTGATGACTGACATAAAACATTGTGTCTCAATATCATTTGTCTCTCACTGCTGATTCGAGTAGGAAAATTATCAGTTACTTGCAGTTGTTGGGTGTGCTGGAGTACTGGTTAACTTTTCAGGAAACAGTGGTTAGGTTAACTGAACATCTGTACAGTAAGCCCTCGATGGCAAACAATGATGCTAAATATTCAGTCAACCATTAATTGTTCATAAACTCATTTTATTAATTTTATAATTAATAGGCAATTTAGTTTATTAATATATGGCTTTTTCACAGTCAGCTAGGTCATTATTATTAAATAGACATTTGAACTACCTCTACTTCGTAATGAAAAAAGATAAAGTAAAACCTTTGTTCCTTTATTTATTCATAAATACATGAAAAGTTTTTTTTACTGTTAAAATAGTGTTCTGGTATACAATTTATGAAAAATATTCATAAAATCATATAACATAATTTTTTTACTTGTAAGTTTGCATTGATATTGAAACTCTAATTAACTGAAAATGTTTAAATTAGTAATAAGGCATAATACTTTGTGATATAACATCCTGTCATAAACCCTGGGGTCATTAAACCTGGGGTGATTACGCTTATTAGGGTACAGTATGCACACTGTGCCAGGGTATTTCTCATTACCACATGGTGTGAATGTGGTGTTGGTGAATTATGAAAGCTAAGCAGGGTGCCTGGACAGTAACATACACTTTGTGCAATATGCCTATAGACATTATATTCCATATGACACTCCCTATAAGCAACAACATTCATGCATGTTCAGGGAACTGGTAGAATAGATAATCATCATATATCAAATTGGGTAGTAACACCATTTGAATAACCAAAAGACAGTGCCAGTTATGTAAAACAACACAAAAAAAAACAACAAATTCATTTATGCTACATCTAAATTTACTAAAAAGGGTATGAAATTAAAATTTTATCAGCCATTTCTCAGTACGCAACAATGGCCGCACCAGCTAAACACGATAAGAAAAGAGATATAATATTATTTCTTATTCTCTCTTAGACAGGTAAATATATATGTAACAAAACATTTCCCCTTAAATTCCATTCCTGGTCTAATTAGTGTTTTTTTTTTGTTTTTTTTTATAATGTATTGACTGAGTAGCAAACAGTATATACCCTGATAATACAGCATGAAGGTATAGGCTCGCCTGGATCTACATCAACACTGACGGCAATAATTACTTTTTTATCAAGCTAAGGGTAATTTTACTATTTTGAATCAATGTCAGGCTACATGATAAGATGTCAGAGTCGTGACTGATGGGTTTTGGGTTTGATCTCTGGTTCATGATCGGTGTGACTGTTTAACAGTTATCGTCTTTTTGGGTGAAAACTTCATAAGAAATTGCTGTGTTTCTCTGTATTATTTCTGTGATACATTCTAAATCTTCTAAATTTCCAATAGTATGGTCATTGCATCTGCAGCACGTATTTTCGTCAGAGGAAAGCATCATTACACAGTTTTCACAGCTGCAAAAATCTTTCACATATGTGAACAACTGTGCCGTCTCACTATTTCTCTCGACTTCTAATTCATTTAACTCTGCTTCCGAAAATTCTCGTCAAAGTTGCAGGCCACAAGTCCTTCTCCGTTACTAAAATCTATTTTATTATTCTTGCGAGTACTTTTGCCGGTGACTATAATTGCACGTTTCTATATCAGCTGTAGTGTATAAATCAATTATGTTTTAAACCGGAAGTGCAGTTATGACGTCACGCAGGTATCCAATATGGCGACTTCCACCACAAAGTCGATGTGCGAAAATGACCGTTATAAAACGAGCTGATATATCTTTATGGACTCGAATTTATGCATAATAATACTATTAATAGAAAGCTGAACTCATAGCTATTCATATTATCCTGTTTTATACACAGGGTTGCGTTCCCCTTTAAACTGAGGACTTTTATGATGGTGCTATACACCAAGCAAAAGAATTAGGTGAAACATATGATTAGGTTTCTATGATATTTGTTTCCTGCACTATCCCCCACAAACCTAAAAATTCTAAACTGTTCACTCTTTTGGGTGCATCACCCAAATGGGAAACTGGTGATGATGTAAATTAAGCTTACATACAAACAAACATTGTCATTTATTTCTTTATCTCATATAAGCTTCCTTTAATTTTCAGTGATGAAGTCAGTCAAGTAGTACACCCGGACCAGGCCAATTTGTTACAATATGTGTTGCCAGAAGAATGGATTGTGACAGTAAATCAGATACTGAGACCATGTTAACAAAAAGTATTCGAAAAACATATGATGTTTTTCCAGAAGACTAGGAAATGCACATATAATGAAAAATTAAGAAGCTAAAGCTATATTTCTGATTGATATCAATATATCACGTCTGTCTTAGGTCTATATCCAAATGTAGTATTTCTTAATTTATATCAGGGTACAATGTCAGTTTTGGGTTTAAATACAAATGTATTATTTTTAAGTATATATCTATGGAAGGGTATCACCGCCATAATTCTTAGTCTGAAATTTGTCGTTTGTTCTTTGTGCAATGGATGTAAATGTTTCTTTCTTCTTAGTTCTTTGTGGGAAATGAAACATTTCACCTTTGTAACTTTGCTATTTGTCTATCCTACTATATCCTATCATTGTCAAAGTTACATATGTCATGTCTATTCGTGCCCGATTAAACATTACTTGCTGCGTAAAATGTATTTTTAGAATTTGATGTATGTTTCGATATGAGTTTCGGCTGCAGTCAGTCACGAATATCTTTTTATTCCAATGTTCACCCCCTTTATAATGAGTTTAGGAAATGTATTTGGACAGGGTACCGGACTATTTCGACTGTGCTGCCGCTGAACGTCATCATCGTAATAAATCCCAACTTCCCCTTATAACGTTAAGTGGCGCTGCAAAATTACAGACAGGTCCCCAGTAAACAACTCAAGAAGTTGCGAATGGGAATATTTGCTGTAAATAGTCATCAGAATTCGCGACTCTAAATACAGCCTTACACAAGGTCAGCTACCATCATTGCGAGGAACTCTCTGATCGGCTGAAAAAAGTAGAGGGATGTTTCAGGGTATATATTTTTAAAGTAAGCTTAATTTTGGTTGGATGAAAATGTCAAACTGGCATATGATCACAATTGAAATATTTTAATTTGAGTCTAGGATAGTACTTTAATATGATGTAGGACTTTTTTGTCGACGAATGGTAGAAATAGTGAAATTAGGTCAAACGTTATACTGTGTCTATGGAAAATGCAATGGTGGTAGCTGACCCCAAAAGGTAAGTGTGAGGTTTCTTTAAGGTCAGCTACCAACATTGCGTTTATTTATTTTACTTCGATTGTGAAACAAGTTATTACAATTTAGGCAAATAACGCTTGATGTCTTCCTTGTTAGAACCAGTACTAATTATATGCGGAAAAATGTCTTGCTCATGGACACCACACAGAGCCGTGGTGGAGGATCGAACCCACGATCCTCCAATCATGGGTTCGGTGCTCTACCACTTGACCACGTGCTTCACCAAAAGTCCTACATCATAGTAAAGTATTATCTTAGAATCAAATTAAAATGTCACCCAAATGGGGTCAAAAGTATCAATTTTTACCACTTTTCCCTCCTGAAGTTGGGTATCCCCTCTTTCAGCATGAAACAAGAAATGTCCATGGTAAGTGTCGCATGCCCCACAAATGGTCGTTGAAAAATAACAATATAATTATGTTATAATAGGTAGCGATGTATCCATGAATATAAAGAGTAATGGACTGATGTTTCATGACGAGACATGCAATTTCATGTTTTTTTACATTGAAGTGTGACCTTGACCTTTGTGTAACCTTGACATCTGATGTAATTGTCTGAGTATTTCAACAGTTAAATGCTGCTGAAACATTATCATGACATGCTGATCACTTGTGTCAAGCTATTTTAAAATCCCTAAATGTAATACAAAGTTACAGATCAATTGTTGATAAATTGAGCCAAGTGTTTTTGAAATTCTCCATGTATGATAAAGTTAAAGGACGGACTTGAAATCTCAAACAGGTTCAAAGTGTTGTCATACATACTAAAAGTGTGACCTTGACCTTTGAGGTATGGGTTTAAGTTTTACTTATGACACGTCGTCATGTCATCTTGTTAAATTCAGCCAAGTTAAAGGCAAAGTCACAGACCAGACACACAATATCAAACAAATTGAAAGTGTAACCTTGATCTTTGAGGAAAGGTTCTGGGTCTTACATGCTACAATTAATTATGCCATGTTGATCAATTGAGCTAAGTGTTTTTAAAATTCATCCATAGATGACAGACCGAACAAGAAATGTCAAAATGACTGAAAGTGTTGTCAAACAAAGTTAAATTGTGACCTTGACCTTTGAAATGGGAGTTTGGGTATTAAGTGCGACATGTCGTCATGTTATGTTGATCATTTATAACAAGTATTTATAAAAATCATCTATGCATGACAAAGTTGCAGGCCGGACATGAAATCTCACAGACTCAAAGTGTGACCTTGACCTTTGAGGTAAGGGTGTGGGTCTTACTCGCGACACGTCGTCATGTTATATTGATCAATTGTAGCAAGTATCATTAAAATCCATCTATGCATGACAAAGTTACAGGCCGGACACGAAATCTCACAAACTCGAAGTGTTGTCAAACAAACTCAAATTGTGACCTTGACCTTTGAGGTACGGATGTGGGTCTTACTCACAACATGTTTTCA